>OX375882.1:89174119-91574119 GCA_947359465.1 Metellina segmentata
AATCCCCCATTGTAAATGATATGTCTGTAGATTTAAGTCCCGAAGTGAATGATATTCCCAGCAATGATACTGCTGTAATTAAAAATAAAAGACAAAATTCATCCTCTAATGACTTCAGATTTCAAAAAAAAAAAAAAAAAAAACCGGCTAGGCCGGTAACTGTATCTCCTACTAAATCTACAGCACCACATTATGTCAAATAAATGAATCCTTCCCTGGAATTAAAGCCACGCTCTCTGGGAAATACATTTAAGTATTTCCCCAAGACTGATACCCACAGACATTACTGAATACATGAACGAGGAAAATGTTGAATTCGTACTACTGAATAATAAATCTGATACGCCCATTAAGGTGGTAATTAAAGGACTCCCCATAAATACAACTACTGATGACTTAAGTGCGGAGCTTACCAAACTTAAATTTACTGTAAATAAAGTTTTTCAACTGCTGCAATTTGAAACGAAAAATCTCTTACCCATTTTCATGGTGGAACTTAAAAACTCCCTCAATATTGCTAATATTCAAAAAATGGATGTTATTTTTCCTTTGCATTAAAGTTGAGAAATTTGTAAGGAAGAACGGCCTCAAAAGTGTTTTAACTGCCAAGGGCTCCACCACTCTTCGAATAATTGCCATATGCGGCCCAAATGTGTCCGTTGCGGATTCCTGGAGGGCATGTGAGTTCTTCCACAGGTAGCAAAAATAAAACCACTTTTGCCGACAAAAATAAAATTAAAAAAGGATTGAGCTTATGTAGATGTAATCTGAAACAAAACCGCTGAACACAACACACCTAATTGAAAAGATCACCCTCCATGCTCTCAACAGAGCTACCCTAATCCAACTGCTCGCAACGCCGAGTATTGAACCGAGACCCCTCTAATCCCAGGGGAAGAAATTATTGTTATGATTGAATTTTTCAAAGAAATTACTAAGTTATTCCGGTGTCTCTCCGGCATCAAAGAAACCCTTAAGGCATTTAAAAACAAAAATCAAACTCCATACAAAAATTATTCCACCTATTTGAAAAGATAGGCGTAGATACCCTCTCGGAATAACCATGAAAAACCCCTTCTCCTCACTTCCTTTTCTTCTCCTTTTTTCCTTTTGTTTCATATGACTTTAATTTAATCTCCAGAGCATATTCCAAACTGATCAACTCTCCTATTTTTATGCCTAACTTATTATGTCTTATTTGCAGACATGGGATTAAATATTCCTACGAGTCTATGTTCCCTACTAATCACCTTAGATTGAATGTAGCCCCCCGTGGGTCACTTTTTGAGAAATTCTCTACCGCGAGGTTTGTAGATGGGTCTCTACCCCCGTCGTAATGGGAAAGATTCCTGTTCTATTGTGTTATCTCTCAGGTTTGCAGAAGCGGAATGTAGCAGGTCGTGTTTCTTCTAATCAACAGCATTCTTCGAAAGACGGGAAAAAATGACTCACTAATGACCTCGGTGAGAAAACGTCTGCGCCAAAGCATTTACCAATGGAAACGGGCGATTTTTCAAACTTTAATTAGTAAAAATATTTGAAATAGTATATACACATTTTTCAAAACGTTTACAGAGTTATAAAACTTTACAAATATATTCTTCTGTAAAAAAGCAGGGCATAAAAAAATCATGATTAAAAAAAACATAAGATTTACTTGATTTAAATCAGATTAAAAAAAAAACTTTTAATCGGATTTTTATGATTCTAATTATTTCCTTGCCCGCATAAACATTAGTTTTTTTAACATATGTCGGACATAGATGCAAATCAATATAGTTTTTAGATGATTTTTATTTGTCTTTAACATTAATATATCTGATGTATAGCAGTAAAGTATTAGGAAATATAGCTGAATAAATTTGACATAGGAATTAAAGCAAATCAAATGGTAGAGTAAATAGAACAGCACCAAAAAATGCTAAATATAAGCAATGTTTTCTCATCTGGTTCTCAAGTGGTTTAGATTACATTGAGTTCTACCCATAACCAGTGACGTGAAATTTTTAGACATATTAGTACGGTAGGGGGATTTACAAACCATATTGATTTTTGTATAAAATTGTTCAATAATACAAATTTCAGAATTTTTTTGCATTATAAATTTATTATACATGAATAAAATGCCTAAAATTTCTTAGCGTGGTATGGAAGTTTGAAGAGTGGGGTGCCAGCTAAGGTGTGACATCTTCATCTGACCGTGGTTCAAATTACGTTGCGTTGTCCTCAGATCTTTCCCTTTAGGTTTGATCCCGGACCGCCGCACAGTGTGTCATTTTCGATTCTAGGTGGACAAAATCCAATTTTGTTAGTGTCGCAGATTGTCAAAAAATACATCATATCTTCAAAGTAACCCTCAACAAGACCAAGGTTTTATTTTTCTAAATAATTCTTCCTAACAGGGATCCAAAGTCGAACTTTCTGCGTTGGCTACAAAACCAATTTGGCGAATGCGTATTAGTACTTTGAGGAAAACTGAAAAGTATAGCTCCTATATATTTTCTTTAGCGCTATTTCGTGGATACTATCATTAACTTCTGTTCATCGAGGTTTGTTTACGTGCTTTTAGTTTTTTTGGGGGTACTATTTCATTAATTTCCAAGATCCTTTTAAATTTATTGCTAATTAGCGTCTTACGCAACTGATGATTTCAAATTTCAACTAGACTTTTAACATATTATGCCACCGTATACCACTAAATTATTACATATGCATTATAGCCTGATTCATTTGATGTGCGCAGAACAAAACATTTCTTGCGCAACTGATATAGTCCTTAAATTTCAGAATGTCACTGGAAATTTTTCGTCAGTCCATTTTTAACATTTGGGTGATAAATTCAAAGCAAACGAAAATCGGTGCTATTTTAACTTATATTCCTCAAGAAATGGATGAATATATGTTACCAGATACTGATTTTAATGTTTTAAATAGTGTTAAAGAGAAAATTCTCGAATTACTAGCCAAATAATTGAACAAAAGAGGAGAAAATTAAACGGGCACAGAGAACTATTCCTCAGAAATAATTATTCTTGACTTCAAGGAAATCTTACCTTTCCTCACACTGCCATTCAAGACCTACCAAGTAATTCATAAGGAAGTTTGAAAAATAGTTCTAGGAGGTCTCAAAAAGATTTTTAAGCCTGTAGTTCCAAGTATAAAAAACGAAACTCGTAATCTTGTAGAGACAACGTCATAAAGAATTGTCAATGATTACTGAAGTAAGTAAATTACGAAAGGCAGGTGTACGATATTCTACTTCAAATCGTCATCTCTTTGCTGTTTTTCTGGAAGAGGTACAACTATGAAAACGATGCATGTCTTAATAAAACGTCAGTAAAATTATCTGAAAATGATGTGCTTGGGCTAATAGTTGACACTAATCTTTCTATGCTCCAATATAAAATTTCATAAACAACGTTAAGAACATTAACTCTAATTTGTATACTCCGTACAACAAAAATGAGCTAAATGGTTGTTACTCTTCTGGGCAGAGGCGGACTAAGCGGCAGCGTAGGGCCCCGGATTACGAAGTGGCCCCGAGGTCTTAAAATGTATTTTCATTAGTGTTCGAAGAAAGATGTGACAGCGTCTTTACAATGTGCTTCTTTAAGTGCAGTGGAAAGAGTTTCTAATATACAAGATGATCAGCAAGAGGGGCAGATGCTGTATTAGCTATAAAACTTCGTTTCACCCATAGAAAAGAGGCTTTAACTGGAAGTTGGATAAAAAACTATAAAAATATATTTTACAAAAATGCGTTGATGTTTGTACTTTTGAAGATGAATTTGACAATTTTTTAATGTTTCTAAAAGAAAGCGAGGACACTATAAAACCCACACCAGACATCTATCGAGCCTTCAAAGAAATGTTTTGAAGGCTCGATAATGTTGTTCATTATTTAAAAATTTTTTAACACTTCCCTTAGTTATGGACGTCAAAAGAAAGATCGTTTTTTGTTTTAAAGCGTGTAAAAAATTAATAAAGGAGTACTATGGGAAAAGAAAGATTATTTTACATGGCCATTTTGTATAAAGAGCAAACAATTTAAAACCGAATTTATAATGCCAAAATAATTGACAAATTCGCAACAACAACAACAACAACAACAACAACAAAAAAGAGAGAGAGAGAGAAACAAAAATTTATGTTTAAAAAAAAGTTTTTTTTTTTTTTTTTAATACAATTATTAAATGTGTTATGGTATGGAATTTTTTATTTTCTTTTTGCTAATAACTTAATGAGAGTTTTATTGAAACTTTTTCTTCCTTGAGTTTGAGGCCCCCGAAAATTTTACCGCTTGGGGCCACTTGACTTGGTTCGCCACTGCTTCTGGGATCATTATCACGGAAATTTCAGCTGTACCACAACTCACAGTTAGTCACTTATCAACTGCTCTGTTATACGGTTACGTACAATTTATGGAAAATCCTTCAGACTGATTTTGTCGAAAGATAATATCAGAAATACAATCATGATAAGGGGCTGTGATGGCGCTGAACAGAAAATTTTCCAGCAATTTAAAAAAAATGTACCAATAAAAGGAAAATGTATTTAGTATTTCTTTGGTGTCTTTGCTTGTACTAATGAGAGTAAAAAAATTATCTGTCAAAATCTCCTGTTCCATCCTCAACTAGACCTTGTCGTTCCATCAAATTTCTTTTTGCCAAGTAATTAGTAGATTTAACTACTAGGGAAGTTAGTAATGTGCAAGGTGCTTTAAAGCTGACTTTGCTGTTTAGATATATGTGACCAAATATTAAACAGGGAACACTAACAATAGAAACTACACTCGTAGATCTTTTTAGAAATGCTGAGAAGTCTGCTGAAATAACTGGATTTAATGTAATCAAACTCCCTCTCTTCCAAGTCATATTAAAAGTACAGCTTCTAGATAAACCCTATATATATATATATATATATATATATATATATATATATATATATATATATATATATATATATATATATACTTTTTAAAAGCACAAGAGACAATAAAAAACACAATAGGCGATAAGGGAAATATTTCTATAAAAATGTTAAGAACTGATACGAATAGATTTAATGAATAAATTAGTCGTTTCCTCAGATCCAGTAATCGGAAGTTTACGATCAAGGTCTAAAAGTAAACGCAATGAAATGTTTCCAAAAAGGTTGAATTTTTTTTGTGAAGAACTTTCCCTTCAATACATCAGTAGACTATTTAGTAGTTGGAGATTCACTATAAAATTTTTCAAATATTTCTCCTTTACTTTTTCTATATTACATACATCTTTATTTTTAAATCTAACTTTTATGGGTAGAAAATTGCAAAATATATGGTTAATAATTGACCGCTAAATACATTTAATATATGGAGCAAAATTGACAAAATTTTTAAAATTTACTTAATTTCTGCATTTAAAAAAAAAAACCGCTAAATATATGCCAGATGAGTATTTTACCACTCACAGCCTCTTATAATCACTCAAAACAGTGAATTTTTGATGCAATAATTTTGTCCACCTAGATTGCGAAAATGACACACTATGCGCCGCCAATAGCCCATTATGTTGCTCTAGTTGCATTAATTAAATATCTGCCATAATCTATTTTCTAAACATACACAATTATCAGATGAATGAATTGACTTTCACTTCCCAAATTTCAATTAAAAAAAAACCCAGAATAGTTATGCTTGCTGTGTAACTAATTCCAAGGGATCAATGCTTAAAATTTCCAAATAAGATTTAAATGAAATTAACTACCCAAAAACGAAACAAAATGAAAATATTAAAATTACCCATTTAAGATTTATGTACAAAACTGAAATGCTTTTGTGATACTGCAGAAAACCTTTTTCTTGTGTCTAAATGTCTTATAAATATTTTTTCAAGAACACTCTACATTACTATATAAATACTGGAATCTCTAATATTATAAAAGGAAGTGTTTGTCTGTTTGTTTTTTTCGCGGCCGCAAAATCCTGACGATTCTATGGCACTTACAGCAATGAGATTTGGCACACAGGTAGTCCAATTTTTTTGTAATATTTGGGTCGCGGCGAAATTTTAAAATTAAATCTAGCCTTATATAGGGACACATTTTCAGATTTTATAACGTAATTAATTATAAGCAACACGAAAATAATTATAATTGAACTAGATAGGTAGTTGATTTAACGTCGCACTGGCGGAACTCAATAGGATATTGATAAATAAATTAAGTTAACAAAAATCAGAAAACTTTTTTCTTTACAAAATGCACAAACTATTTTTCTTTATAAAATGGATAAACTTTTTCTTTTTATAAAATACAAAAAGAACCGCTTTGACATATCAATACAAATAAAATTGTATTCTTTGTTTGATTTCTAAAACAAAAGCAAGCGTCTCAACCCAAACACATTAAAATTGAACTTGGCTCACAGGAAAATAATTATTAGGTACATATTTTTCCTTTCCTTTCCGTCTGGTAGATGGACACACCGGCTACTATCACGAATGATCTTTCAAAAGATTCGAACTCTTAAAGAATCGATTTGCGTATTCGTTATAAGGCGCACTGAAAAGTTGACATGGTTTGGTACCCATATTTGAATCACTTATCTCCTGTCTAAAAATTTAACGCGCCATGCTCTTTCTCGCCAAATGGCGCACCCAAAGGTTGACATCAGCGTAAAGTTGTCCTGAAATGATGCGCGTCCCTAGTATGTACCTGCCAGGAATCGAACCACTCGAAGGTTGCTAGCGTAGTGGACATACTTGCAGAGCCATAACGCTCCCTAGATTATTTATATTTAATACAGCCTTCTGAGAAGAAAATCAACTGAACTTAAGCAGAAGGAACCTTACTAGAGCAGAATATTCATGGAGTATTATGCCTGTAGTTACGAAAATTCAAGTGAAAGCGGACACCCCTTTTTATATCCTCCTTTTAAAAACGGGGTATCCCATATGCCTCCTTTGGAACGAGGTAAACTTTTATACGTAATTAGGGGTTTTGCGTACTCATATAATACTGTAGCATTTGTACTGATAAACGAAGCTGTTCATTGAAACCATCGTTCAACAACAGCTACTTCTAGATTTGTGAAAAGAATAATTATGAACAACTTAGTTTCTACAACAAAGCAAGCTTTGAAAACAAAAATTTAATTTAAAATCTTTTTAGTATTATTAAAAAATAATTTTTTTCATGCCCTGTGCAAACTGGAAGCTGGTTTTTCGGGAGCTTTCATAATACCCAAAGATTCTCTATTTCGAAAGCATTGTTTTTCGTACTCGTAAAATACTTTAATCCGATGATTAAAAGGCTTTCGCTGTATCTTTCTTGCGCCTTCAACACAATTCGGGTTCCACCAAAGGAGTCCTACTGCAACCGGAGCACACGTTTCAATTGTACCCTCATCACCAAAACAGACTTGGAGTCAATTGAAAACGTATTTACATTCGGCTTAAAGTAAATTTTAACTCGCATTTGACATTTGTCAGAAAAATGCGCATAAACAAATGCTACAACATATTTCCATAACATGAAATCTCGTTTCAATTTGAGCTTCCAAGCTCCTCGAACGTTTGACTTTCCAAAAGAACTCAAAGCGTTTGAAAAAAAATTCATTAGGAACGTTTCTAAAAGAACTTTCCTAAACCTAATAACAATAATAATAATTCTAATTTAATAAAATTATAGAAATAATCCTAATTTAATCGAATAATGCTAATAATTCTAATTTCAATCGAACTTTCAAACCGAACCGAAACATGACGTTTTCAGGATAAAGTGTATATGAAAGTTTCTAAATGAACTTTCGTAAACCGCTTATCTTGAAAAAAGTCATATTTCGGTTGTGCTTTAATTCAATGTTAAATGTGTGTGGCCTATACGAAGTAAGTAGGAGAAAACTAAACACTCACCTCCTTGGGAAGCGAGGATCTCTGGAGAGCCGGATTGAAGGACCAAATCTTGATACCACCGCGCGGTCTGCAGTGGGCCTTTTGGTCGACCAAAACCATCAACACAAAAACAATCAGTGGTAGGATGATCCTCATTTTTCTAGCGTCACAACACTTCTAGAATCCGATTGGAAATGCACAAAACTCACAACAATCCCACTGCTGCAACACTCAAAGCATCCAGGTAAAATGTTGACTGTAGGTAATTACACTGGAGCACATGGTAAGGAACAATGGAACAATACAGGTACGGAAAGCTTCTTGGATAGTGGCCGATCTCGGCCAACAACGGATGCAGTAATTCCAAAAGATTACTTTGGGGTACTAATCCAATTTTATTATGGTTTCCAGTCGGTATCAATGCAATGAATAATCCAGTCCAAGCTTACGATAACTCCGTTAGTTCGCAAAAATGGCAATTTTACGGGTATTCAGTAATCCAAGGTCGAAAGCACTTTCGATTTAGTCATTAAAAGAACAGTAATCCAATCTTTGTGAGCTTTGAAGAAGACGGATAATCCAGGACTACTTGGAGATCCAATCCAACGTGTCTAGAGAAGGCAACTTGGATGAATAATCCGTCTTGGTCAAGGAAATTCGACTCAATAGAGGAAGTGTGCGAATCCAAGTAGACACAGGGCAGGCGACAACAGGTGTTTATCCAACCCCTAAGACAGCGATAGTAAAACAAACAAAACCAATCTTCCCAAAGCAAGACGCTGTCGTTGATACTAGCCGGAGGAATCTTCTGTGCAAAATGGCAGTGTCGAGTTCAGGTCAGCGTTGCGCGCGCACAGAACATTCCAAAGACCCCCCTTTTCACGCGTTCTCGGGCAACAAGAAAGGGCCGTGTGACTTTCTACGGGAGGGGCTGGACACCACGTGCAACTCGTCAACGCTGCAGGTGTCAGCTTTCCTAGAAAGTCTGGCCTCCTTCGGAAGAATGAGTTCACTTGAAGACGGGGGGAGGATGACCACTTGCCGACACGTTAACGACTTGGGGGTTTTCGACGTTAAGGTGTGGGGGAGAACACCATAAAACGTAGATCGGTCAGGTGGTAAAAGGCCCTTGGCGGTTTCCAGGGTTGGCCTTATGAATTGCGTTGCCCGGTTCGATCGTTATCTATGTTCCTGCTAAACCTCGTCCACATTTTCAGTCATTCATAAACTGCGATTGGATTTTGGGCCACGCAAAATTCAAAACGGAACAAGATCCGAGGACAATACGTCACTTTGAACCACGGCCAGACGACGAAGTCAGAACTGAGATGGCGAACCACCCTCCAAACTTACACACCACGCCAACGCGAGGACATTGGAGGTCACGACAGATTTGAACGTGAACCAGCCCCTGTTGTACCGCGAATTTTTGCGAATCCCATACTCTTAAAATGGGATACCTCAGACCCAGTGTTAGGAAGATAAGCTATTCATACTTTCAATGGAAGATGGGCTATTCAGTATAGAATAGCTAAGCTATTGCATATTGAATAGCCCATATACGATCCTTTAAGTTATGGATTTTTGTAGCACACAAAAGTCCTCTATTCATGTATCTGTGCTCAGATGGCAAAATGTTATACGTCACTTTTCCCAAAAAATTGAGTAGGTCTCATCCCGGAGTCTGGTTTGTTAATGTTTAGAAGGTGGCAAAATGTCGTAAGTCTTTTTCAGTTTATGAGAAAACAAAGGTGGAAAATTATAATAAGTCAAAAACCACAGAAACACATGTTGAATCTTAAAATTGCTGTCACGAAAAAATTAGAAAAGGTGACCTATAACATTTTGTCATATGAGTCCAGGTATAATGACACCATTTTATCACTTTCATCTCAACATCGCATATTTTATTAACTCCACAAAAACATTTTAAACACAGTCCTGCACTCGCTAATGGGCAACGGTTTCCATGGAAACCAAAGCAACCCGCTCAACTAGAGCAATAATAAGAAAGGGTTACCAGGCCATTTCCAAATTTGGGTCAAATTCGCCTTTTGCAAAAAATATCTAGACTCCAACATTGGATGAAAAAAATAATGATTTACGCTATATCGTTTTGTTTGAAAGCCTTGAATATAAACCACAGAACTCGTTCATTCGTAGTCATATTGGGGAGCAAGTGGAAATAAAAATGTTCGAACAACACTCCCGGCACACTACCATAGGCTTTTTATAAACATCTTTTAGTTCGCATTTTCCTTTTTAGTCAGGGTCTTATTCAGAGCACCCGTAAATATTATTGACGCTGTAAATGTTGCTTGAAATACAACTTTTGTACTGTTCGTATAAGCTTGCTCAAGCAAGTCCTTGTACTCTGAATGGGGAGGTAACTAACGCTCCCTCACTGGAACAACACAGCGGGCTACTGGCGACGGTCCTGGATCCATCCCGAAGGGAAAGATTCGAGGACAACACCACGTCCTTTTCAACCACGGTCAGATGACGAAGTAACACCTGAGCTGGCATCCACTCTCTAAACTTCCACCCAAACATCTGAGATGGCACCCCACTCTCCAAATTTTCACATCAGTGTGAGGACGTTGGAGGCCACGACAGATTGAACATACACCAGCCGTTTGTACACGGCGGATCTGGTTGGATTGGAACTCGCAGCCCTCCGGTTTTTTAATCTGTTACACTTCCAAACAGGCTACCGCGTCCAGCACTTTTCATTAGAGGTACTTATATTTGAGAAACCCCGAAAAGTCCACAGACTTTGAAGATCTGTAATTTAATTATTTATCACCTGACCTTAGTTGAGCACTACGATTGTACAAAAACTCAAATAAACAGATTTGCAGGGAAATGATTTTCGTTTTAGTAACCTGTTAATGCGCGGAACCAGATTTTCTCGATTGCTCAAAACTTGCTATCACTGAGCTTGAGGGGTTGCTCACAAAACCGATTCAAGCTTCGTTCGGCTCACGAGTCGAAAAAGCGAAGGAAAAAATGAATCACGAGATACTTGTTTACCATTGCATCTTTCATCAAGAAGAGCTTTGTGCGCAGACATTTCCCGAAGAAATTTGCAATATTATGGAATTGGTGATCAAGATTGTCAACACAATTGTAGCTAAAGTTCTTTATCATCGCCAATTTAAAGAATTTTTAGTTGAAATGGAGTGAATACGCAGATCTGCTGCATAATAAGGTACACTGGCCTTAAAGAGGAAACGTTTTAAAAGCTTCGCTTCCTTATTACTTGACATTTAAGCATTTCTCCTTGAGAAGGGTGTTGACTATCTTGAACAAACGTACGATCAGTGGATTAAAAAATTTTATTTCATGGTAGACGTCACGTCTTATCTAAACAATCTCAATCGTAAACTACAGGGGAAAGGAAACCCAATTTTTTCGATGTTGGAAGAAGTCATTTTATTTGAAAACGAATTATTCCTTTTTGCTCAAGATTTTGAAAGATAACTATTAATTCATTTTCCAATCCTGCTGAAACATCGTCAAGACGTTTTTCTAAATAATCATCATGAGGCATTACTGTTTAAATTGGAAAGGCTGGGGATTCAGAGAAAAACATTGATATGGATAAAGAATTGGTTATTGGGTAGAAAGCAGAGAGTGCAGGTAAAAGGAAATTATTCACAGTGGACAGAAGTTATAAGTGGGATGCCTAGGGGATCAGTTTTGGGACCAATTTTATTTATAATTTTCATAGATGATATAGGTCAGGGCAGGGGTGGCCAACCTGTGGCGCATGCGCCAAACTTGGCGCATTGGATGTTTACAAGTGGCGCATTGCATTCTTGCGCCTGCATATTCTTTGATTACAAGTGAACAAGCATTTTCATCTATGAAATTCATTAAAAAGAAAACAAGGTAGCGAATGAATGATTCAAATTTGAAAAATTCTCTGTTGCTCTCAGTAACAACTTTACACCAAACATTGAAAGACTAGCGAAATCCAAACAGGCTCAAAAGTCTTATTGATGGTAAGTAATGTTTATGTGCTGTAATAGACATTGTTTTACGTACAATAGTTAAAGCACTTAAAAATGTGAATTATGTCTATAAACATACTTTTATTAAAAAAGTTATTAAGGATATGGCACGACCATGAACGTAAGGTAGAAAAGGTGCTTGAGTTATATGGCGCATCGTAACTCGTATGTGAAAAAAAAATGGCGCATGGTATGTAAAAGGTTGGCTACCCCTGGGTCAGGGGATCAAAAATAGAATCAGTATATTTACAGATGACTTAAAAAATATGGGGGACAGTGGATACCAAGTTACAGATAGGGAATTTACAAGGGGATTTTGATAAGATATCCGAATGGGCTGTAAAATGGGGTACGTCATTTAATGTAGGGAAATGTCAAGTTCTGCATATGGGTTACAGGAACAGTGGAGCCGAGTACAGGCTGCAGGGAGTAAAGGTAAAGGAGGGAGAAACAGTCAAGGATCTTGGGGTGATAATTCACAGGGATTTTAAAATGGGTCACCAATGTTCAGCTGCGGGTAAAAAGGCTAATAGGTTATTGGGGTATATTAAAAAGACTGTAACTTCAAGGGATAAGAATATAATCTTGCCGTTATATAAGGGCTTAGTAAGACCACATCTAGAATATGCTGTACAATTCTGGGCTCCATATATGAGAAAGTATATAGAATCAATTGAAAGGGTTCAGCACAGAGCTACAAAAATAATAAAGGGGATAGCAAATCTCGACTATAATAAACGTTTAAGTAAACTAAACATGTATACACTGGAAAGAAGAAGGAGGAGGGAGGATTTGATTCAGCTTTTCAAGTTTGTAAAACAAGGGGACACAGAGGGCTTAAATTTCAATAGGGATAACAGAACAAGGGGCCATGGGTATAAATTGAATAAGACACATTTTAATCGGGATTTAAGGAAAAACTATTACTTTAATAGGGTAATAGACAGTTGGAACGCGTTGCCAGAAAATATAGTTAATTCAAAGGGAATGTACGAATTTAAGATACAATTGAATAGTCAGTGGGAATTGGGGAATTCATAAACAAAGGACCAGTCTTGTTGGGCTTGAGCCTGTAGCTGGTCGTCAATATCTGTGTTGGTAAGAAAGAAGGTAATTGATATTTACTATTTAAGAACAACAATTTAATATATGAGGAAAGCTTTTCTACGGAGGTTTGAGGAATTCAGAAATAGAATAGCGTCGTTAGCCTTTGTTAAAAAAATCTCTCATTCTGTTGTTGACGTGTGTCTCCTGAACTGTGAAACACGAGATTAGGCCCAGTGATCTGAAGTAGGACAGACACAGAAGAAGAAATACAGGTTTTATTTTACAAACACACAAATTGATCACTGGTAAAGACATGGAGGGTGCAGCTATCCACTTTTTGGTGAGGAACCACTTGGGCAGGAGTCTGACTTTTTCCTCGGACATCACATACAACCAGCCGTAGGCAGGGCCCGATTTAGAAAATTTGGTATAGTAGGCACAACACGCAAGAAGGCCCCCCCCCATGTTATTTGTTCATCACAAAAACTAATTTTATAACAATAATTGGTACTTACGTATTTGACTGTTGACCGTTTCACAGATGTCACCAAAAAGTTTGAGAAAATCGTGACATTACTTATAACTCTTGGCAAACAAAATAAAGCAGATGAAAATTAAAAACATAATAGTTAGATAATTAATGTAATTACAAAAATGTGTAGGTGTCGTGGCCGAAAGTCCTCACGTTGGGTTGGCGTGGAAGTTTGGAGAGTGGGGTGCCAGCTCAGGTGTTGCTTCGTCATCTGACCGTGGTTCAAAATTACGAGGTGTTGTCCTCAAATCTTTCCCTCAAGGGACTGATCCCGGACCGTCGTCAATAGCCCGTTGTGTTGTTCTAGTACGACGTTAACTAAAATTACCATTACCATTCTTTGGCTCTACATATTCATGCGAACACTCTTTTTCAAGCAAGAACCTTATCAAAAAGTAAATTGAGAAATCATCTTATTGACGAGAAACTGTAAACTTGTTTGAAATGAAAAACAACGACATGCAAACCTGACCTATCCAAAATTTACAATGAAATGCAAGGTCATTGTTCACATTAAATGCATATATTTTGTCATATTTTTATTTAAATAAAGAAAAAAAAATTTTTTTTCGTCAATAAATAATTGTTATAATATTGGGTTTTATTTAATGTTAGTAGCTAGCTTCAACCAACTCTTAAAAACTGTGTTCTTGAAAAGAAATTTGGCTAAAAAGAAATCTTAATCGTTGTACTGCTGATCTTTGGCTGTTTTGGGTAATTGGTAATTTTTAGTTAACGTCGTACTAGAGCAACACAACGGGCTATTGACGACGGTCCGGGATCAGTCCCTTGAGGGAAAGATCCGAGGACAACGCCTCGTAATTTTGAACCACGGTCAGATGACGAAGCAACACCTGAGCTGGCACCCCACTCTCCAAACTTCCACGCCAACCCAACGTGAGGACTTTCGGCCATGACAGATTTAAGGTGCACCAGCTGCCTCTACACCATACGCTTACAAACATCCATGCCCTGACCTGGATTCGAACCAGGAACCTTCCGATCTAGAGGCTAACACCTTAACCACTATACCGGTTGGTCGGCGGGCTGTTTTGGGACTAATGAGTTAGCCAACCATTGCTCTACTACGACGTTAATTCAAAATACCCAATACCACTACCATGTTAACCGAATTAAATATTACCCGTACCATCATGTGTTACATTTTTTTACCGAACCCTGCGGGGGTCAATATCGAACGACTACTGGCTTCGACCCACCACACATTCTAAGGGCCTCCCAGAAATACTATCTCGTCATATGACTGGTTCAAAATTACGTCCGGTCTGGTGGTTAAGGTGTCAGCGTTTAGATCGGAAGGTTCCTGGTTCGAATCCGGGTCAGTGCATGGCTGTTTGTAAGCGTATGGTGTATAGGCGGGTGGTGCACCTTAAATCTCTCGTGGCCGAAAGTGCTCACATTGGGTTGGTGTGGAAGTTTGAAGGGTGGGGTGCCAGCTCAGGTGTTACCTCGTCGTGACCGTGGTTCAAAATGACGTGGTGTTGTCCTGGGTTCTTTCCCTTTGGGATTGATCCCAGACCGTCGTCAATAGCCAGTTGTGTTGCTCTAGTACGATGTTAATAAAAAAGTAGCCAGACATACTTAACAAAACTACCTACAATGAGGCTAAGTGAATCGTTCATCGCACAGGTAACTTGCGCAGGTAACCACATACTCTACTTTACAAAGCAGTCATAAAGTTTAATAACTAAAGATATTTCCAGGTTGGGGGTTTTACAGGTGGGCGATCCTGTCGTGGTCATTTTCTCACCTCCACGTGACTACGCGACGTCGGTTCATCCAGTAGTGTCCGAATCGAAACCGGTTTCGAACGTCCGGGGGTTCTTCGCAGGTGCTCGCCGTTTCGCGAAAAGACTCACATCTCTTTAAAACCGATAATGGCTTTGGCAAGTGAATGATGGGCATAAACCACTGAGGTCAAGTCAGAGCGGGGTCTTTGTGGTTTCGAACGAAAGACGAATGGAACTGCAGCCCGTACCTTCTATTTCGAAAAGGGGGCCTCTCCCTTTTAAATGGAACTTTGAACTAGTGATGGGCAGAATCGAGTACTTTTGAGAATCCAAAACTTGGTATTCGAGTTCTCATGTATAAAGTAGGTATTAGTATTAAAATTATTAATTCATAGAAAGAATCAATACTTTGGTACTCGAATACATAGGTTGAGCACTTTCGTATTTGAATACCTTGGATGAATACTTTTGTTTCCAAATTCCTAGGTACTTTGGTTTCCTAATTCCTAGGCCGAGAAACCGGTATAATGGTTAAGGTGTTAGCCTCTAGATCGAAAGGTTCCTGGTTCGAATCCGGGTCCGGGCAAGGATGTTTGTAAGCGTATGGTGTACAGGCGACTGGTGCACCTTAAATCTGTCGTGGCCGGAAGTCCTCACGTTGGGTTGGTGTGGAAGTTTGGAGAGTGGGGTGCCAGCTCAGGTGTTGCTTCGTCATCTAACCGTGGTTCAAAATTACGAGGTGTTGTCCTCGTATCTTTCCATTGAGGGATTGATCCCGGACGGTCGTCAATAGCCCGTTGTGTTGCTCTAGTACGGCGTTAACTAATAATTACCATTACCTAATATCTAGGAGCCGACCAACCGGTATAGTGGTTAAGGTGTTAGCCTCTAGATCGGAAGGTTCCTGGTTCGAATCCGGGTCCGGATGTTTGTAAGCGTATGGTGTAGAGGCGGCTGGTGCACCTTAAATCTGTCGTGGCCGAAAGTCCTCACGTTGGGTTGGCGTGGAAGTTTGGAGAGTGGGGTGCCAGCTCAGGTGTTGCTTCGTCATCTGACCGTGGTTCAAAATTACGAGGCGTTGTCCTCGAATCTTTCCCTTAAGGGACTGATTCCGGACCGTCGTCAATAGCCCGTTGTGTTGCTCTAGTACGACGTTAACCAAAATTACCATTTACCTAATATCTAGGATGAGTACTCTAGTATCCGAATACCTATGACGACTACGCTTTGAGCCTTAATGATCTTGTATCCGAATACATATGACGACTACGCTTTGAGCCTTAATGATATTGTATCCGAATACTATGAGGACTTCGCTTTGAGCCTTAATGATCTTGCATCCGAATACTTTGATATCTGAATTATCTTGGACCCGAATACTTTTATGACCATAGAAGCCTGATTGGAAGAGTTATGGATCAGTAACCGAAGGGTTGCGAGTTCAAATGCAACCCAAAACCGATGTGCACTGGGACTGGAGCACGTTCATTCTGTCGTCACCTAAAATGTCCTCACATTGGCGAGGTGGGGAGAGTGAAGTGCCATCTCAGGTGTAACCTCGTCATCTGACTGTGGTTTAAAATGACGTGGTGTTGTCCTCGGATCTGTCACTTTGGGTTTGATCCCGGACCATCCTCAATAGCCCGTTGTGTTGCTCCAGAATGATGTTAATTCAAATATCTATCTACCTTAACGAATACTTTGGAAAAGAATCGAGTACAGCGAATAATTTTTAAGTATCGAGTACGTTTGTATTCGAATACCCCCGTCTCTACTTTGAACGCAAATTGAATATCTCGAGAGCTTTAAAAATGTCTTTTTCTTGTTATCTATTATCCCTTATAAGGAACTATAGAAAGCGAAAACCGGCAAATCAGGTAAGGTAGTTAATTATCATCGCACTGGAGCAACACAATGGACGATGGCCGACGGTCTGATATCCATCCCGAAGGAAAAGATCCGAGGATAACACTTCATTTCGATCCACGGTCAGATGACGAGGTCACACCTGATGTAATACAACACTCTTCACACCACGTCAACGTAAGGTAATTTTAGTTAACGTCGTACTAAAGCAACACAACGGGCTATTGACGACGGTCCGGGATCAGTCCCTTATGGGAAAAATCCGAGGACAACACCTCGTAATTTTGAACCACGGTCAGATGACGAAGCAACACCTGAACTGGCACCCCACTCTCCAAACTTCCACACCAACCCAACGTGAGGACTCTCGGCTAGGACACATTTAAGGTGCACCAGCCGCCTCTACACCATACGCTTACAAACATCCGGACCCGGATTCGAACCAGGAACCTTCCGATCTAGAGACTCTTTAACACCTTAACCACTATACCCGGTTGGTCGGCGTCAACGTAAGGACATTTAGATTGCCACGATAGATTCAACGTGCACCAGCACTCGTATACACGACGGTCTTTGGCTGAACCGAGTTTCAAATTCGTAAACCTCAGATTGCTAATTCGTGATTCTGCCAACCGGGCTGCTGCTACCCCCCTCGACAAATTAAGTTCCATGAGTATCTTAGAGGCCCAATTCTTTCGTTGGTGGGACACAACCATAAGTAATAAATATTAAAGTGAAAATTATTCATTAAAATGAAAAGAATGCATAAAAAAATATGTCAAGTAGCTAGTGCTCTTTCAACAATTCCGTTTTGGTTAAATGAGGAAAGTTACCTTGATATAGAGAAATTTTCATTAGTTATTTTCCAAGTTGGTTAAAGGAGGGAAGTTACCTTCATATAGAGAAATTTTCATTAGTTATTTTCCAAGTTGGTTAAATGAGGGAAGTTACCTTCATATAGAGAAATTTTCATTAGTTATTTTTCAAGTTGGTTAAATGAGGGAAGTTACCTTCATATAGAGAAATTTTCATTAGTTATTTTCCAAGTTGGTTAAATGAGGGAAGTTACCTTCATATAGAGAAATTTTCATTAGTTATTTTTCAAGTTGGTTAAATGAGGGAAGTTACCTTCATATAGAGAAATTTTCATTAGTTATTTTCCAAGTTGGTTAAAGGAGGGAAGTTACCTTCATATAGAGAAATTTTCATTAGTTATTTTCCAAGTTGGTTAAATGAGGGAAGTTACCTTCATATAGAGAAATTTTCATTAGTTATTTTTCAAGTTGGTTAAATGAGGGAAGTTACCTTCATATAGAGAAATTTTCATTAGTTATTTTCCAAGTTGGTTAAATGAGGGAAGTTACCTTCATATAGAGAAATTTTCATTAGTTATTTTCCAAGTTGGTTTAAAGGAGGGAAGTTACCTTCATATAGAGAAATTTTCATTAGTTATTTTCCAAGTTGGTTAAATGAGGGAAGTTACCTTCATATAGAGAAATTTTCATTAGTTATTTTTCAAGTTGGTTAAATGAGGGAAGTTACCTTCATATAGAGAAATTTTCATTAGTTATTTTCCAAGTTGGTTAAATGAGGGAAGTTACCTTCATATAGAGAAATTTTCATTAGTTATTTTCCAAGTTGGTTAAAGGAGGGAAGTTACCTTCATATAGAGAAATTTTCATTAATTACTTTCCAAGTTGGTTAAACCGACCAACCGGTATAGTGGTTAAGGTGTTAGCCTCTAGATCGGAAGGTTCCTGGTTCGAATCCGGGTCCGGATGTTTGTAAGCGTATGGTGTAGAGGCGGCTGGTGCACCTTAAATCTGTAGGGGGCCGAAAGTCCTCACGTTGGGTTGGCGTGGAAGTTTGGAGAGTGCGGTGCCAGCTCAGGTGTTGCTGCGTTATCTGACCGTGGTTCAAAATTACGAGGTGTTGTCCTCGGATCTTTCCCTTAAGGGACTGATCCCGGACCGTCGTCAATAGCCCGTTGTGTTGCTCTAGTACGACGTTAACTGAAATTACCTTAGCCTTACCTCCAAGTTGGTTAAGCCGACCAACTGGTATAGTGTTTAAGGTGTTAGCCTCTAGATCGGAAGGTTCCTGGTTCGAATCCGGGTCCGGGCATGGATGTTTGTAAACGTATGGTGTAGAGGCGGCTGGTGCACCTTAAATCTGTCGTGGCCGTAAGTCCTCACGTTGGGTTGGCGTGGAAGTTTGGAGAGTGGGGTGCCAGCTCAGGTGTTGCTTCGTCATCTGACCGTGGTTCAAAATTACGAGGTGTTGTCCTCGAATCTTTCCCTTAAGGGACTGATTCCGGACCGTCGTCAATAGCCCGTTGTGTTGCTCTAGTACGACGTTAACTAAAATTACCATTACCATGTTGGTTAAATGAGGGAAGTTACCTTCATATAAGAAATTTTGATTTAGCTATTTTTCATTTAATCTAAAAGTTAAAATATTAAAACAAACATGATAGAGGTAACTAACGGCTACCTATATAAGTATAATTTTTATATTCTTTTTAAATTAACGTCGCACTGGAGTACAACAACGAGCTATTGGTGACGGTTAGGGATCAATCCTAACCGTCACCAAGTTCAGAGGACACTACAACGTAATTTAAACCAAGGTCAAATGACGAGGTTGACCTGAGATGTCACACCACGCCAACGTGAGGATATTGGAGAACTCTACAGACTGAACGTGCACTAGCCTCCTTTATGTACGATAGTCTTGGGTTGGTTTTGAACTGGCAACCCTACGTTTGCTATTGCGTTACTCTTCCATTCAGGCTCACTTCCGTGACCCGAAAAGTTACACTGAGCAGAGATAGTAATTGGTAATTTTTTAATTAACGTCGTACTAGAGCAACACAACGGGCTATTGACGACAGTCCGGGATCGATCCCCTAAGGAAACATCCGAGGACAACACCACGTCATTTTGAACCACGGTCAGATGACGATGCAACACCTGAGCTGGCACCCCACTCTCCAAACTTCCACACCAATCCCACGTGAGGACTTTCGACCACGACAGATTTAAGGTGCACCAGCTGCCTTTGTATCCAACGCTTACAAACATCCATGTACTGACCCGGATTCGAACCAGGAACCTTCCGATCTAGAGGCTAACACTTTGACCACCAGAGCTGTTTGTCGGCACCTTGTCTTCGAAAACAAAATTTGAAATTGCTCGGTAGGTAGGTATATATTTTACGTCGCACTGGAACAACGCAAGTTATTGGAAACGATCCAGGATCCATCTCGAAGAGAAAGAAATGCGGACAACCCCACATAATTTTGAACCACGAAATGCTGTGTTCAGCTGGTAAGTTCGAAACAAGCTTACACGGCACTAATTCGCATATTTTAATCTGATCCATCTTTTTTAGGATCCCTACCAACGAGAGGATTTCGTTGGAGTGAAAGAGACTTTCACACAAAATTCCCTGACTCCACGAGAAAAGCAATCGACACCTCCAAAGAAACTTCGGGGCGCGGCCCACTGTTCTTTGCTCAGGTGGGGATGTCTTCACAGGTGTGCCCGAGGGGTAGGAGGACTCGTATTCTTGGAATGTTCCTCCCTTTTGGTACAAGGTCGCTCTTTAACAAGCACATCTCACACCAGACGTTCGGCGCCAACTCCCGTGGCCTGAAATGTCGAGTTTAATGCGAAGGGAGGGTCCGTGACAGTTGAATCCCTCACTGGACACAAAGGGACTACAGAAAATAAATTTAGAATCTTATATAGGGCCCCCTTCAGGAAATAATTTCTGAAGGGGGCCCTATATAAGATTCGCTTCAGGTTTGCTGATGGGAAGAACCGACTGCTTTTGAGAATCGAATACTTGGTATTCGAGTTTTTTCAAGTGTCGAGTAAGCATTCGGATACGTATTCAATAACGATTAATCGAATTAAGATTAATCGAATGAAGTAAGAATTAATGCTTTTGTATTCGAATACATAGGGTGAGCATTTTTGAATCCGAGTACTCTTGTATCCGAGTACTCTTGTATCCGAATACTCTTGTATCCGAGTACTATTGCATCCGAATACTCTTGAAACCGAGTTCTCTTGTACCCGAATAATTTTGTATTCGAGTACTCTTACATCCGAATAATCTTGTATCCAAGTGATCTTGTAACTGAGTACTTTGGTATCAGAGTAATCTTGCATCCGAATACTCTTGTATCTGAATACTCGTATCTGAATACTCTTGTATCCGAGTACTATTGTATCCGAGTACTGTTGTATCCGAGTACTCTTGTATCCGAATACTCTTATATCCGAGTACTCTTGTATCCGAGTACTCTTGCATCCGAATACTCTTGCATCCGAATACTCTTGTATCCGAGTGCTCTTGTACCCGTATAATCTTGTATCTAAGTACTCCTGTAACCGAGTAATTTGGTATCCGAGTACTATTGTATCCGAGTACTCTTGTATCCGAGTACTCTTGTATCCGAATACTCTTATATCCGAGTACTCTTGTATCAGAGTACTATTGTATCCGAGTGATCTTGCATCCGAATAATTTTGTATCCGAGTACTCTTACATCCGAATAATCTTGTATCCAAGTACTCTTGTAACTGAGTACTTTGGTATCCGAGTAATCTTGCATCCGAATACTCTTGTATCTGAATACTCTTGTATCTGAATACTCTTGTATCTGAATACTCTTGTATCAGAGTACTCTTGTATCCGAGTACTCTTGCATCCGAATACTCTTGTATCCGAGTACTCTTGTATCCGAGTACTCTTGTATCCGAGTACTCTTGTATCCGAATACTCTTATATCCGAGTACTCTTGTATCAGAGTACTATTGTATCCGAGTGATCTTGCATCCGAATAATTTTGTATCCGAGTACTCTTACATCCGAATAATCTTGTATCCAAGTACTCTTATAACTGAGTACTTTGGTATCCGAGTAATCTTGCATCCGAATACTCTTGTATCTGAATACTCTTGTATCTGAATACTCTTGTATCCGAGTACTCTTGTATCCGAGTACTCTTGCATCCGAATACTCTTGTATCCGAGTACTCTTGTATCCGAGTGCTCTTGCATCCGAATAATTTTGTATCCGAGTACTCTTACATCCGAATAATCTTGTATCCAAGTACTCTTGTATCCGAGTGCTCTTGCATCCGAATACTCTTGTATCTGAATACTCTTGTATCTGAATACTCTTGTATCCGAGTACTCTTGTATCCGAGTACTCTTGTATCCGAATACTCTTGCATCCGAATACTCTTGTATCCGAGTGCTCTTGTACCCGAATAATCTTGTATCTAAGTACTCTTGTAACCGAGTACTTTGGTATCCGAGTAATCTTGTATCCGAATACTCTTGTATCTGAATACTCTTGTATCTGAATAATTTTGTATCAGAGTACTATTGTATCCGAATACTCTTCTATCAGAGTACTCTTGTACCCGAACAATATTGTATTACGAATAATCTTATATCTAAGTGCTTTTGTATCCAAGTACTTTGGTATCTGAGTACTTTATCATACGAATACCTTATGTATCAGAATACTTTGGTATCTGAGTACTTTATCATACGAATACTTATGTATCAGAATACTTTGGCATATGAATACTTCTAGTACTATTGTATCTGAATACCTTTTTTATGTGAATACTCTTCAATCCGAATACTTTGGAAAAGAACTGAGCACAATGAATTCATTTAAGTATCGAGTACACGAGTATTTTTCTATCCGAATACTCCCGCCCCTAGTCACAATTCTAAGGAGTATCTCTCTAGGGTCCTGTTTATAACACAAGACGGAGGACTCATTAGACCAGTACCTATGGCGCTTTAGGTGGGTTCAGAACCACTGCGAACATCCAAAACCAGACCGCATTATGTTAATAAACGTTACTGCTTTCCCTTTTTTTTCACTGTTTTCAGATAGCGCATTTTACCTGTGTGATAAACAATATACTCTGATTCGATTAGCTTCGGTGGTGATTCTTTTTTGTTGTTAATACCATTTGAAATATTTCGGATAGAACTTGAGCCCCGTAGGGTCTTTCTTCTGTCTCGTCCTGGTCACTCATTTAATCTACCCTGGTCTAGGAAAATATTTTTCTCGTCTTTGTCCGATCCCTTACCTCTAAGACCTCGCACGTTAGATGGACAATTCGCTTGCTTCTGCAACAACCTGTTACACCCAATGGGCACTTCGTTTGGAAAATATATGTGAATATGTTCCTGATTTTTCTACTTGCGGCACTTTAATTGCAATATCTATATATATAATTCTCTTACGTGGCTCACAAAAAAGACGTTATTTGTAATCGCGTTTTGGCAATACTGTACGATTGTTTGTTTATCGCGAAGTCTCGCGCTTCGATTGAATTTATAGCGTTATCGGATGAAATTTTATTGAAAAAAAAAAAAAGGAAATTTTAATGAGCTGTTGCAGTTAGTTTATAATAGAAATCAAAGAAAGCGGAGGATCTTTTCAGGGCCATTTAAAAAACGGTCCTTTTCAGGACCAACAATTATAGTTCAACAAGACGCTTGCACTACAACTTTCGGCAACAAACTCAATGAAAAAGTGTGGGTCGTTTGAGTGCTGGGAAAATGTACACACAAACAATATGCTGGGTATTCAATTTCCAAAGCAACGCTCACATTTCGAGTCAAAATTTGCACAAAGTTTTCATTTGAAATCCGATTTTAGAGATACTGTATATATTTTCTGTAAAACAGAAAATTTAGATTTGAAAAACATTTTTTTTTGGAATATCATATTTTGTAAACAATTCCTTCTGCTAGGACACATGTCTTCATTGAGGCGAGCGAAGCGAGCATATGTTCGCGCAGCGAACCAATGAGGATTGCGAAGCAATCCTCCGGGGGTTGGCGAGCGTTAACGAGCAGGGGGCAGGCCCCCTAGTTAAACTAATTCTATTGTTATAGCACCAAAAGAATTTCATTAAAAAAAAACACCAAAAAATGTCCCCTCCTGAAAACCTTTTTTCCAAGAACGGTAGCGAAGTTTGAATGAAAGCGGTGGTCTACAATTTCAAAATATCTCGTAATATTTGTGATTCAAAATAGAACTGTGGTAGACAGTCATTTCTACTCCATTTTCAGGAAAGAGCAAGTGCAAGAACAGCCTAGTTTTGCGGGGGAAAAAAACGGGAGTAAAGCGACTCCTCGCTCTATCGTTTATTTTTTATTTTTCCAAGATTGATTTTCCGTAGGTAGGTATTTAATTAACGTCACACTGGAGCAACACAAAGGGCTATTGGAAACGGTCCTGAATCCAACCCGAAGGGAAAGATCCTAGGACATACCAATATAATATGACGAGGTCACAGATGAGAATGTATCTCTCTTCAAACTACCACACCACGCCAACGTGAAGATATTTGAGGAAACGGCAGATTTAACATGCATATTCGTACACGATAGTCTTTTGCATCTTTTCCCATGCTCATACATCGGCAAGTGAGGCGAAAATGATCTCTGTTCAAAACGGCTCATACAGATTTCTGTGGTCGGGGACGGGGTCATGGTCCAGTGGGTATGTCCGCTGCACTAGCAACCTTCGAGTTATAGACGGTGCAGATTCGATTCCTGAAAGAGGCATTTCTCCCTGGATGTATTTCTTTCTTCTGTATCAGAAAAAAAAATGGTTTTTGTGAATTGTATGCGATGAAAGGCAGAAAAAAGTTGTTAGAATTCGAAAGTTTTTGCAGGTAATGGTAATGGTAATTTTAGTTAACGTCGTACTAGAGCTACACAACGTCCTATTGACGACGTTCTAGGATAAGTCCCTTAAGGGAAAGATCTAAGGACTACACCTCGTAATTTTGAACCACGGTCAGATGACGAAGCAACACCTGAACTGGCACCCCACTCTCCAAACTTCCACACCCACCCAACGTGAGGACTTTCGGCCTCGACAGATTTAAGGTGCACCAGCTGCCTCTACATCATACGCTTACAAACATCCGTGCCCGGACCCGGATTCGAACCAGAGTTTTTACAAAAAACTTAGAATTAAAGAAGTTGAACTTCGAAACATCCACGATTTTTTAACATTGATTTAATGAGAAGTTCAAGGGACTAAGAGAAATCTTCGAATTAACGACGACCTCGAATTAGAGATGTTCGTTTTAAGCAAGTTGCACTTTAGTTTATTATAAAATTACATTTCATTGGACCAAATCAGCCGCTGCGAAGTAACGATTCTCAAACAGTGTGTGATGAGGGTCCACCACAAGTTAATATCTACCAAGTTTTTTGATAGACCTCCAAATATAGGGGTGATGCAAAAGTTTGTCCCGTTATTGGCTTTGGGGATTGCATCGCAAATCCAAAATGCCTTCTTCTTCACGCGTGTCGAGTTTGGATGTTGTTCGAAGGTAGGAATTTCAGCGAGTACTTGGGGGGAAAAAATTCTGTTACTGGGTTAAGTGTTTTTTAAACTGTGTTAAGCATTAAAAAGGGCAGAAAATAAGAAGCATTTTCGGCTTGCTTTTCTATTTCCGAAAAGGCAAGAATGCTTCAGAGACGCAAAACATGGGTGTTGTGTGGGGCAGCAGGGTGCTGTTGACAGTTCCACGCATGCCGTATATAAGTGGTAACCCTAATTTTAAATCCGATTGACACATTAGCATAAATGAGCTATTTCATGTCGAATCAAAACAGTACTAAATTATTATTTTCGTGACCTCTCAAATTGGATAAAACTTGGTGTATCATATGACTATAACATACACTACCCTACAATAATGGACCGGACGCCAGCGGACTTGCATAAAATCCGACTATTTGTTTGGAGTATTTTTCGTGGTATGGCCTGGGACCTTTGCATGTTGTTCCTGGTACATTGAACACCGACGCCTACATGAACATTTTGGGACAATCAGGTTATTCCTAAGCTCTCGCAATTTTATGGAATGGACGAACGCTTCTTCCAGGACGACAACTCTCTATGTCATACAGCAGCTTCTGTCTGGCAGTGGGATCGAGATATGGATGTGAAACGTCTTCCCTAGCTTGCTCAGAGTCCCGACCTAAACCCCGTAGAACATTTGTGGGACGAGTTCCTGCGACGCTTACGAACTAGAGAAACAGGTCCTAAATCTACATCTGAACTGGCGACATTCTTGCAGCACGAATAGACACAAATACCCATTAGCTATGTATGAAAACCTTATTGAAAGTATGCCCATAAGGGTTGCTAGTGCCAATGCAGCACGTAGGGGACCATAATCTATGAGAGCATGCATTATTTCTCTTATACCATCACATCTTACTGACCGGTCCATTAATATAGGGATTTTTAATTTTGTTTAAATTTTTTATCCATTAAAACACTTTACAAGTGTTACAAATTCCAAATATTTCCTTGTTTTTTGTAAATAGTCTTTAAACATGGTGTAAGTTAACATAATATCTGGCGAATCAAATGGAAAATAGCAGTTTCCAGTTGTCTGATTGGAGAAAACATTTTGCCGTAGGTTTCACTATTGCAATAAACAAGCCATTCACATAAATTTTTTTTCAGAGGTATATAATTTAACTAAAGTTGTACTGGAGCAACACAATATTGACATTGGTCCAGAATCAATCCCAACGGGAAAGATTCGAGGACCACCCATTAGCCTCTAGAGAGGAACGTTCCTGGTTCTAATCCGGTCAGTGTATGGATATTTGTAAGGGTATGGTGGAGAGGCGGCTAGTGCACCTTAAATCTGTCGTAACCGAAAGTCCTCACGTTGGGCAAGTGTGGAAGTTTGGAGAGTGGGGTGCCAGCAACGTGTTGCCTCGTCATCTGACCTTGGTTCAAAATGACATGGTGTTGTTCTCGGATTAGGTGATTAATCCTGGACCGTCGTCAATAGCCCGTTGTGTTGCTTAAGTATGACGTTGATTGAAAAGTACCATTACCATTACCGTACTAGAGCAACAGAAAGGGCTATTGACGAGGGTACGGGATCGATCCCAAAACGAAAATATTCGAGGACAACTTCACGTCATTTTGAACCGATGTAAAGTGACGAGGCAACACCTGAGCTTGCACTCCAAACTTCCACACCAACCCAACGTGAGGACTTTCGGCCAAGACAGATTTAAGGTGCACTAACCGCCTCTACACCACACGCTTATAAATATCCATGCAGTGACCCTGATCCGAACCAGGAACCTTCCTATCTAGAGGCTAACACCTTAACCAACAGCCGACCAACTGGTATAGTGGTTAAGGTATTAGCCTCTAGAGCGGAAGGTTCCAAGTTCGAATCCGGGTCCGGGCATGGATATTAGTAAGTGTATGGTGTAGAGGCGGCTGGTGCACCTTAAATCTGTCGTGGCCGAAAGTCCTCATTTGGGTTGGCTTGGAAATTTGGAGAGTGGGGTGCCAGCTCAGGTGTTGCTTCGTCATCTGACCGTGGTTCATAATTACGAGGTGTTGTCCTCGGATCTCGTCGTCAATAGCCCGTTGTGTTGCTCTAGTTCGATGTTAACTAAAAATTACCTTACCATACCTTAACCACCAGACCGGTTGGTCGGCGACAACTCTGAAAATTGACCCAGCTTGTCCACTTTCAAACCTTACCTTGCGCCATAAAACCTCAAAACCAATCCATCTCCGGAAGTCGCGAAATAATGAACTTCATTTAAATACCTCTCAAATGATATCCGTTTAAGTCTAAGAGGCTTCGATGAGAGTCACAAGACATGTTTAATATTTATTTTGCTTAACGCTTTTTACTAAATTTAACAAGACAAGAATTACTTTAAAAGTAATTGTGAATTAAAATGATCAAATGCTAGACAAAAATATAAGTACTTGATTTTCATTTCCATTCCGGTTCAAATGGCGTTCTTGCGATTGTTTCGGAATGCGCACTTGCGATTGTTTCGGAATGCGCATTTCATCTTTGGGATTGCATTTCATCTTTGTGGTCTTTATGATATTATTCCAAAAGATCAGCAAAGTCGTATTTAAAACTTGCTTTACTCCAGCAGATATTCATATTTAAATCATATCCACTTTTTCTATTGAGATTCTATACGGAAACCACGAACATATTTAGAATGATATACAGTGGCTCCCAAAAGTGTTCGCACACTTACGAATTTCAATGACATACGGCTCTAACCATTAATAAAAACCAATATTTCAAAATGGGAATATTTTAATAATATTTAAAACTTGGTTCTTTACAAAACTGCATAAAATATTTTAGAAACATAGTAAAACTTTTTTTTGTGGAAAATCTAATCTAAAAGTAACAAAAAAAGTTACCTCACAAAAGTCTTTGTACACTAAGAAAATATCTAAATATTAGTAAATATGGTGATATTTTAGTAAATTAGTACTTATATTAGAACGAAGCATTTAATGTTAACTGTCTGGTTCCTACCGTTAAGCATGGAGGGGGCTCTTTGATTGTGTGGGTCTAGATTGTGATATCTAGGCGTGTCTTGGGGCCACTCCTTGTCCTGATGTGGAAGATAAAAGCCAAGAATTATCGCAGTATTCTAGCAGATCATTTTCATCCTATGCTTCAAACTATGTTTCCTGGAGAACGACTTTTGTTCCAAGATGACAACGCTCCTGTTCATATGGTTCGCTGTGTTCAACCATGGTTTGATGAGCATGATGATGAAGTGGAACATCGCACAGGTGCAATACAAGGGGCCAGTGGCGACGGTCCGGGATCGACCCGCGAATTGAAATACCCGAGGACAGCACCACGTCATATTGAATCCCGGTCAGATGACGAGGCAACACTTGAGCAGGCACCCCACTGTCCAAACTTCCACGTCAACGTGAGGTTTGGTTGGTTTGGGGTTTTTATGGCGCAAGGGCCTTATTCAGCCATGCTGCGCCAGACATACAATATCAAGTAATAGACCGACACGATGAAAGTTCTACTGACACAGGAGAGAGAAATACAAATCCAGGAATCGAGCCCTCGTCGCCTGCAACTCGAAGGTAGCTAGCGCAGTGGGCATACTCACTGAACCCCGACGGCCCCGCAACGGGAGTGAGTGAGAGTATGTACACTACCCTACAATAAGGGACCGGACCGCAAGATGTGATGGTATAAGGGAAAGACTACATGCTTTAATAGGGGGATGGTCACTAGGAATGCGACATCGATGTCGATGTCTTATAAAAAAAAACATCCATGTATTGGAGCCGATGCTTTTTGTAACATCGCTGAAAATACTTGACGATGTTTTTACGCTGTCGATGTTTTATTTTTTCGTAAAAAAAGTACCATTATAAAAATTTTAAAAATTACGAAGTAGCATAATTTTTATAATCAGTAAATTGAACATACTTTTAGATCAAATTATCCAAGTGTGAAGGGTCTGAAAAGAGGATGACGTTATCAACATCGATATTTTAATTTTGAACATCGATGTTTTGTTATTGATGTCGCACCCCTAATGGTCACCTACGTGCTGCAATGGCACTAGCAGCCCTCCTGGGCATACTTTCAACAAGCTTTTGATACACAGCTATGGGCATTGGTGTCCATTCCTGCTACAAGAATGTCGCCAGCTCAGATTTATATTTCGGACGTGGTTTCCAGGTCCGTAAGCGTCGCTCTCACTCGTCCCACACATGTTCTATGGGGTTTAGGTCGGGACTCTGAGACGCAAGGGAAGACGTTTTACATCCATATCTGGATACCACTACTTGACAGAGGCTGCAACATGACACGGAGCGTTGTCGGCGAGTAGGTAACATTCGGTCATTCCATAAAATTGCCAGAGCGTAAGAAGAACCTGATTGTCAAAAATTTTCATGTAGACGTTCAATTGACCAGGAACAATATGCAAAGATCCCAGGCCATAGCACGAAAAACACCCCCAAACAAGCTGTCGGATTTTATAAAAATGCGCTGGCGTCCGGTCCATTATTGTTAGGGCATTGTATACCTCGTGATTCTCACGTTTCTCTCTCCTTGCACACAGATGCTTTCCCACTCCGAATCCCATTCCGCGTCTCCCTCCGAACCGCCCGATTTTCGAGTGCAGTCATCGATCGACAGATGGCGCTGCGCCCATTAAAACCGATCGAACCTCTCACAAACATGTCAGAGTCGCGGACATCGTCTGTGCCGCCGCATCCCCGACACTTGAATCACACCCGAAACAAAACGAAATGAACTAACTCGAACGCCCCGACCAGTGCATCAGTGCATTTCATGTTCGTCCTCCACGAAGCAGTGTTTCGGTGCATGTTCGAGGGCAGTGCAAGCGGAGAAATTCGGATTCCAGTGCGAGCGTATGGTGCAATCGTGAGTGTCCGTGTTGCAGAATAAGTTATCGGTAGCGGATTGGCGAGGATTCGAACCTCATCTCCTGGTAAGTGTCTTCTTATTGTCTGGCGGGTAATCCATTCAATGCAAGGAAATCTCGAGAAATGTGTTGTTTCTTTTTCTTGGACGAGACGGAATACCACCCCCCGATGATCCAGGAACGATTTGTTTTCGATTTTAATACACAGATGGTCAGTTTTTATCATCGTCGTCGTTACTTGGCACCTTATAACGATCGGGCCTCGGATTTTATTGTCCAATAAATGTATCAATATCACCTCAACAATGCCTAAAAATGTGAAGAATTGAACCGATATGTTCTTGAAAAGAAAAGTTATTTCACTACCAAATTGCCTGCACATAAAATATATTTAAATTTATATCTTCTTCTATTTTAAGTTCAGATGTGACTTCGTCATCTGAACGTGGTTCAATATTTGGTGCTGGCCTCGGCTCTTTCCCTTTGAGGGATTTATCCTGGATCGTCATCAGTAGTCCGTTCTGTATCTCCAGTGAGACTTTAATTGCAAATACCATACCATGCCATCCCTCTCTGTTGGGTTGGTGTGGAAGTTTGGAGAGTGGGGTGCCAGCTCAGGTGTTGCTTCGTCATCTGACCGTGGTTCAAAATGTGTTGTCCTTGGATCTTTCCCTTAAGGGACTCATCCCGGACCGTCGTCAATGGCCCGTTGTGTTGCTCTACTATGACGTTAACTAAAATTACCATTACCATTACCCTCTCTACTTTTATCGTCATCTGACGATGGTTCAAACTGACAAGGTGTTGTCCTCGAACCTTTCCCTTCGGGGGTTGATCCGGACCGTCCCCTATAGCTCGTTATGTCACTCCAATGCAACGACAATTAAAATACCTTCCTACCTTTCCTCTATTTTTATGAATAACATGTTACATTCATCGAAATCCTTTCTATGGTGGGATCCATTGCAATGAATCGTAAAGGAAACTGTGTTGGAGATGGCTCAAATTTTGACTCTATTTTAAACAAAGATCCAAAAGTGTAATGGCTCGGATCTTTCCCTTAAGAGACTGATCCCGGACCGTCGTCAATAGCCCGTTGTGTTGCTCTAGTACGACGTTAACTAAAATTACCATTACCAAAAGTGTAATGGTGTTCCTATCCCTCACTCTTCACCTGCTCATAAAGCCAGAGGGTTGCGAGTTCGATTCCAACCAAAGACAGTCGCGTCCGAAGGAGGCAATCTGTCGTGGCCTCAAATGTTCTCACGTTAGTGTTGTGTGGAAGTTTGAAGAGAGTGGGGTGCCAGTTCAGGTGTTGTTTTCGTCATCTTACCGTGGTTCTACATAACGGGGTGCTGTCCTCGCATCCTTCCCTTCGTGTTTGATTCCAAAATGTCGCCAGTAACCCGCTGTGACTGGTCCAGTGCGACGTTAATTAAAGTAACTACCTACCTACCATTAAAAGTGAACCAATTTAAATATTAATCAACCGCATTCAGAAATTGAAATAGTGGAATATTTGTTATTTGCTTCATTACACAAGTTTTCTTTTATTAATTGTTTTTTGAGTTGGGCGATTATCTTGTAGGTAGGTAGTAAATTAAAGTCACACTGCAGCAACACACCGTCAATTTGTGGCGTTGTTCTGGATGACACAATTATCAACACTTTGATTCTCACTTTTGCTGTTAGAAGACATTTCTGATTGGAAAATGTTGGTGAATATGTCTGATTTTTAGGTAGAGAATTGGTCAGAAAGTAAACAAAATAAACAGATGGAATACTAACTGTAGTATTTTAAATAAATAATTCAATTTCTGTAGGAATAAAAGTTGACTACGCCTTCATCCTTATAGGTGTAATTTTATTAGATATACTTATTGAATCAATTATTAATACGCAATAAAAATGATGAAGAAATTCATGAGTCGGCCAGTAGAACCATGTGAAGCTAGAAGATTATATTTTGTGATAATTCGTGGGACAGTTCACTCCAATTCGCGTGCAACTTTTTACAACAAATGCAACTTTTTTTTCACACGTTCTGTGCTGCATGTATAAAAAGACCAAAATTTCACCTGCACGGGGTGTATTGTAAGCGAGTAATATCCGCAACATAAATGCAACTTTTTACATAATTGCAACCACCTGCAACTTTTTAAAATGCAGTTAATAAATAAATAATATAAAATTATACTATAACTATAACTATATATATATATATATATATATATAATTTCAAGAACACAAGAATTTCCAAAAAAATAAATTCCAATAAAAGTCTTAAAAAATGATAAAAAATGAAGAAATGTTGGTGGATCAGGGCGTCATCAGGGAGGAGCCTGACCCAAACAACATAAAATGGTGTTTTCTACATATGAGCAGCATTAGGCTGAAAAAATTGCTCATACACTCCCCCAAACACCACCAAAAGCAAGTAAAAGAAAAACAAAATACCAAAACGGAGCAGGAGCAAAACGAAATGAAACCCGAAGCCGCAGCCGGGATATCAACAACAAGCCTAAAAATTACCACCAAATGCCATCAATTAAACAATATAACTTATATGTTAACATCATACTTCCAACGCAACGAGTCCAAAAAAAAGCAGAAAAATAAAATATAAATAATATGAAAATCCCCAGCCCCTATTTAAAAATATATTCATAAATAGCTATTCATGGGTTGTGTAGGTGTTGATATTAATAAACATTTCAAAAATATTATTAAAGAATGAATACGGGTATTTGTTATTGATAAGTGTGTTTTTTAGATATTTACACTGTAATAAAAAGTTTGAATCAGAGTTACAAATTTTTTTGAAACGTACCAGTTGACCAGCTATTGTGTTGTAGTATATTCTTTTAGAGATATTGGAGTCCCAAAATATTAATTGAATGACTGTAAATTTAAAATCGCTGTGTTTATCATATACATTAATGTCAACTTTGCCGGATGAAACAGAAATTTTTATGTCTAGAAAATCAGTGTTATTGTTATCCAGATTGGTTTTAATTAAAGAAAGTTCGTCTGGATAGATGGATTTCCAAATATTAGAAAAGTTGCTATTATTAAAAACAATTAAATCATCAATAAATCTAAAAGCAGTATTTATCTGAAGGCAAAAGTTTTTTTCAAAATAATGAAGAAATAAATTAGCAAGAATGGAAGAAAAATTAGAACCTTGGGGTATACCCTTAACTTGAGTGTAAATATGCTCACCATTAAAAATAAAATTATTAAAAATACAATAATTAACCAAAAATTCCCATTCCTCAAAATCCAGATCAATTGTTTTTAAAATCATGATAGTAATAGTTCAAAACATCTCTCAATTTGTCCAGGGGTATGCTGGTAAAAAGGTCTTTAAAATCATAGGTCTGAATATCATTAATAATATTTTTATCCAAAAAATTCAAAACCTTGTTATTATCACATATAATCCAGGTAAAGCCTTCATCAATAATTGTAGCAAGGATAACTTTTAAATATTTAAATAGTAGAAAGCCAGGTTTAATCATATAAGAGTTATTACCATAGGTGATGTAACGGAATTTAATAGGATTTTTATGAAATTTGGGAATAACGGTAATATAAGGTAAAATTATGTGTTGATTGGAAATTTTAACTATTTTATTTGAAGAAATGATTTTTTTAATAATGGTATTATAAGTAGATTTACAGAATTTATATGTATCTGAATTCTTAAGTTCGGCATCAAGTAAATTTAAATAAAAATGTCATTCAATTAATATTTTGGGACTCCAATATCTCTAAAAGAATATACTACAACACAATAGCTGGTCAACTGGTACGTTTCAAAAAAATTTGTAACTCTGATTCAAACTTTTTATCACAGTGTAAATATCTAAAAAACACACTTCTCAATAACAAATACCCGTATTCATTCTTTAATAATATTTTTGAAATGTTTATTAATATCAACACCTACACAACCCATGAATAGCTATTTATGAATATATTTTTAAATAGGGGCTGGGGATTTTCATATTTTTTATATTTTATTTTTCTGCTTTTTTTTTGGACTCGTTGCATTGGAAGTATGATGTTAACATATAAGTTATATTGTTTAATTGATGGCATTTGGTGGTAATTTTTAGGCTTGTTGTTGTTGATATCCCGGCTGCGGCTTCGGGTTTCATTTCGTTTTGCTCCTGCTCCGTTTTGGTATTTTGTTTTTCTTTTACTTGCTTTTGGTGGTGTTTGGGGGAGTGTATGAGCAATTTTTTCAGCCTAATGCTGCTCATATGTAGAAAACACCATTTTATGTTGTTTGGGTCAGGCTCCTCCCTGATGACGCCCTGATCCACCAACATTTCTTCATTTTTTATCATTTTTTAAGACTTTTATTGGAATTTTTTTGGAAATTCTTGTGTTCTTGAAATTATATTGCTTACCATGCTATGTCTACAGCTTCAGCGCGCTTGCATGGGTAGTTTCGAGTTTCGGTTTCTGGTTATTGCACCCCGGCTGTTTGGTGTTTTTTTTTTGTATATTTTTTGTTATTTTGTGTGTGTTATGTAACTGTTATATATATATGCAGCTTTTCATTAATAAAGAAATTACTGGCCAAGGATCAGCCATTCAACCCACTCAACATTCTTCTGTATTTAATGATGTATTATAATACTGTTGTCCATGACTAAAATTGTCAAAAAATTCTCATTTTTTTACGAATAATTTATTTTAGATTTTATTCCTATAAATACAACTTTAGGAAATGATAAATGCAACTTTTCTCATTTTACTGCAACAAAAAATAGTTGCCCTAGTTATAACTTTAGCTAAAAGAAAACATTACAGAGCGAAAACTTTTGTGAATATGGATTAATGAGATAATAATTTATAAGATTTACGGGAATTTAACGACTCACTTCCAAGGTACCATCGAAAGACAAATCCAGCATTCTCTTAGAAATGCAATGCCCCGTTGTGTTGCTCCAGTGCGACGATATTTAAATACCTACCTACTTCTTTGGTAAGGTAAGGTACTTTTAATTAACATGGTACTAGAGCAACACAACGGGCTATTGACGACAGTCCGGGATAAATCCCTTAAAGGAAAGGTCCGATGACAAAATCACGTAATTTTGAACCTCGGTAAAATGAAGAGGCAACACCTGAGCGGGCACCAAACTATCACGCCAACCCAACGTGAGGACTTTCGGCCACGACAGATTTAAGGTGCACCAGCCGGCTCTACGCCACAGGCGTACAAACATCCACTGACCCGGATTCGAACAAGGAACCTTCCCATCTAGAGACCTACACCTTAACCATCAGACTGGTTGGTCGGCACCTACCTCTTAGACAAAATGAACGTAGAATGTTCTCGTGTTAGTTTTCTCCACTCGCCTGATAAGAAACAAATATGTATACATAAATAATTTCAAATTATTACTCTAATAGAGAAACGGGCCGCGGTAGCTTATTTTCAACAAACTAAGAGACCCCATTTCCCTGTGATAACAACTGTTACCCAACAGTCGAAATGTGCCGAATCGATTAGGTGAATGAACGGAATGTTGGTTTTCCTGCTGTAACACTATCATTGCAAAGAAACAGGTTTTACGTTAAGCAATCTTGACGTTTAAATAAGTATCGTAATCAACTCCAGCATCAAAACATGTGATCAATGTTTTATTGCACCGATTCCGATGGTGAAAATGGTTTCCTTCTGTGTTCATTCTTCATGTTCATTTCTTCTTTTCTCCGATCACGTTGACTCGAAATTATTTATAGTTGCGTATTTCCTTCGTGAGTCTATTAACGAGTCGTAAATCACTGATGTTCGTTCAATATTGCTCTTTCCTGCTTTAAGATTTTTAAGTTTCTGTGCTTGTATTACTGCTTCCGGTGTGCATATACTTATCAGTTCAATTGGCTGGTGCAATCCTTTTTATAATACGCAGTGAGTTAGTTGCCTTTGAGTCTACGCTGTTCGTATCGTTCTAATGTTTGCCTGTTGCGATGTCTTTTTAAATGAATGTCTTGTTGGACTTGTGTCAGAAATTGGTGCCTTTTTACGGCAAAGTGCTACTTTCTCGTCACCTTCCCTAACTTTTTATGTCTCGGAAACTGTATACATTTTAAGCATTAATTTACTTTAACCATACTTTAAAAGTCTCACGATATTCTTTGATTGATCGTTACACACACATCCATTCAATCAACCATACACTTCAACTTTCACTCATTCACCCCTATTTCAATTCAAGATATATTTTTGTGATTGGCTGATAGGAAGTTGAAGATGTATGATTATTCAAATTACTTAACTTATAACATATATACGCAGACAAGTGATATTTGAAGCTTTAAAAAAAATTAAAATCGTCGGAGGTTAAGCGACAAACCTTTTAAAATAGTGTAAATGCTGTAGAACGCTTGAAAACATAAATAAATTCTTATTCCAGCTTTGAAGATAGCCAAATTTTTTTTAAGCCTTATTTTGTTTTGTTAAGACTTTTAAACATATCTCACTTTGGAACATTTCGGAAAGACGGGGGTGGGCGGGTGGGGTGGTGCCAACTCTGAATACATCTCCAATATGCACGCAAGCATAAAGAATTTAAGCAAATATTCACAAAAGCACATCTACATACACAAACAAATGAACTTAAGACATGCATATGCACAAATAAACGAATTTAGAAAACAAATATGTATAAACAAATGAACTTAGACAGAAAATATACACAGACAACTGAATTTAGAAAGAAAACATACAAATAAAAACGAACTTAAAAAGAAAATGTGTACAAACTAACTTAAAAAGAAAATATTTACACACATATAGGAACGCCCACAACCATACACATGTGTGGCACATAGTAAAACTACCAATATAAACACACACGCATCCACATACAAAAAATATGTATACAAACAAACCCATTCACACGCATATTTTGTTTAACATTTGCACTACTATAGTTTTAAATGTCTTGCTAGACACAAAACTACTTTGAAATCTATACATATGAAGACAAAAATGCTTTGAAGCGTACACTTTACGTTACGTTACACATACACTTTAGTGTATGTGTAACGTTTTTCATCTACACAACTACGAATAAAATACAAACTGCTGAAAATTCACAGTACATTGTGCCCCGTTTGCGCAAAGTACTACTGTAATACATCGAAAAATAAACCGATTGCTTTAAAATTCTCCAGAATAAATATTTATTTCGGGGGAATTCCTGAAAGGAGAAGCAAACATTCGCAGTCTCCATTGGGCTATTAGACGTCGCCATGGTAACCCAACGATCTGTTTGTGGACGGAGATTGTTACGTGGGGCATTAAAAAGGATAGGATTACTTAAAAAGCGTCCTTTTTCAGGTCGGCTTCTGTATGAGTCTTGGGGTCCAATTACAAAAGACTAAGCTCATAACAGAAGCTCATTTCCCCGATGGATTTGGCTTCTTGTTTTTGTGTCTCAATGCAAACTGAACACTATAAATGCAAGAATATTTTGTAATAATATTATACGCCGTTGTGTCCGGTTTGCAGAATAATGGATTATCAACAAGAGTTGCGAGTTCGAATACAACCAAACGCCATCGTGTGCAAAGGTGCACGTTAAATCTGATGAATCAGATGTCCTCGCGTTGGCGTGGTGTGCAAGTTGGGAGAGTGGGGTGTCAGCTTGGGTGACATACTATTGTCCTCGGATTCTTTCTCTGGTTTGATTCCGAACTGTCGCTAATAACCCGTTGTGCTTCTCCAGTGAGACGTTAATTAAAATACCTAATTTTAAATAATATAATAGCAATTAAATTCTCTGTTATAGAAACCAAACGTCTGGAATACCCTAGTTTCCAGAAATATATATATATATATATATATATATATATATATATATATATATATTTTTAGAGAAAATAGTGCAATTTAGATGTAGAGTTATTTGCTCTTTATATTAAAAAAAAGTTACAGCAGGATTGAAAATTCGCTTTTTTAGCTCGATTCTTAGACGGTTTCCCGAGAAAATACGCATCAGAAAATTAAAAAATTGATATGATTTGTTCAAAATTATACAGGTAACAAGACGAATGTAATTTTTTTTCCGAAGCGGCTATTAGTTTAGGGTTTATTAAGTGTCAAAGTTGAACGAGAGAAATTTCTAACGCGAGTGAGCAAAAGACGTACAAATTTTCAGTCTTCAGCCTTGATTTCTTTTAGAGTACCTCTAAATGTAAATTTTTGCAGGATGCCGAGTTTTTTTTTAGAAATTTCAATTCGGTTCATGGTAATAATTTTTTTAAATCGTTCCAAAATCGGGACATTTTCGTTACTTAAAAAAAAAAAAAACTGTCGTATTTGTATCTTATTACTATTATTTTTTTAAATTGAAAACATCGCAGGGAACCTTAGAATGTCCTCTTTCTTGCGGAAGAATTATTTTTGAAATTGGTTAATAAATAATTTCGATGCGACCAAAAGTTGGTCATACAAATTTCAGAATATTGGAAAAGTTTCGTTTTTATTAGGCCTAGTAGGCGAGCAGGAGACGGAGCCCCCAAGCTTTTTTATATAAATTACTATATGTAGATTACTTTTGTACCTACGTACGCTTATTTAAGATTTTCATACATTGCATTTGACAACGGACTAGCAACCGGGGGTTTGAAAGTTCGAATACCACCAAAGACTGTCGCGTACACGAAGGCTGGAGCACGTTCAATCTGTCGTCGCCTCTAATGTCCAACTTTGTCACGAAGTGGAAGTTTGGAGAGTGGAGTTACTACTCAGGTGTGTCCTCGTCATCTGAGCGGGGTTGAAAATGACGTGAAGTCCTCGGATCTCTCCCTTCTTGATTTGATCCCGGACCGTCACCACTCGCCCGTTGTGCTGCTCCAGTGCGACGTTGATTGGATACCCTACCTACCTTCCTTCCACTTTGTGTAAAGCTGATAATGAACACAGCTCAGGTGTTGCTTCGTCATCTGACCGTGGTTCAAAATTACGAGGTGTTCTCCTCTGATCTTTCCCTTAAGGGATTGATCCCAAACCGTCGTTAATATCCCGTTGTGTTGCTCTTGTACGACGTTAACTAAAATTACCATTACCATTAGCGTAAATGAACGCCTTAAATTGACAATACCCGAAAGAAATCTCCCATTGTGTCAGAAGAGGTAGATGGGTGTTTTAATTAACGTCGGACTGTGGGAACAACGCAGAGGACCATTGGTGACGGTTCGGGATCAAACACGAAGGGAAAGATTCGAGGACAACACCCCATCATTTTGAACCATGGCCAGATGACGAGGTCAACACCTGAGCCCTGATACCCCACTATCCAAACGTCTACACCACGCCAACGATAGCACATTGGAGGCTACGACAGATTTTATGTGCACCAACCCCATTTCTACACGACGGTCTTAGTTGGGATTCGAACTCGCAACCCTCCGATTGCTAATTCATGACTCTTCCGATCGGGCTGTGAACCGTGGTTCAAAATTACGTGATGTCCTCGGATCTTTCCATCTGGGGATTGATCCCGAACCGTCATCAATAGCCCGTTGTGTTGCTCCAATACGACGCTAATTATAATACTTACCTACTGACCGTGCTGTGTTCAGAATTAAGTGGCGTTGTCCTCGATTATTTCTTTTGGGATATTGATCGCGGACTGTCGTCAATAGCCCACTGTCTTGCTCCAGTACGACGTTAATTAAAATACCTACGGATTGCCGCGGTCCCCTCGTTTTAAAAATGTGCCCCGTAGCAAACTAGAAAGCCAATAATTTTTTTAATGTGACAAGGCCCATACTTTTTTTTTTTGCATCAAAATTACATTTTCGACTTCGTCTTCCTCGACTGCGCTGCTGGCTTCTTGTTGTCGCAATTATTCAGTTCAGAAATAGCACTGGAAAAATAATCGATGCCATTCCGGTTAGTACGGCATTTGAGTCACGTGGTTCTAGACCAGTCTACTTGTTAGATTGGAGGGCGTGTCACCACGATTGACGTATTGAAAGGCGGGGCGTTCGCAGGCGACAGCTGGGGCGACGAGTCCCTGAAACAAATAATCACCTGTGACTGTTGTCACATATTCCTGTTATCTATGGCTGAACGAAACATCGTTCGCGGATCATTCTAATAAAAATAGAAGGAGCACGTGTGGGCAGTTTTATGCTATTGCAACTGGTCGCTCGGATTGGAGATCTGTCACGTGGTGTGGGGACTCCTAAATTGCTGATTGGCTAAAGTATAGGATCGCCGAACTTCTTGGACTGTCGACACCTTTAAGAGTTTCTTGTCTTCTTATTGATCACCTTTATTTTAGTATTACGTAAGTATGATAGACGACGCTTATGCTTGTTTTTAGACTGTATAACAACATTAGAGTCGTTTATTTTATAGTTACAGTGTTGCACGCATGTATAATCTTTCTCTATACATCTGTGGTAAATAGGAAAAACTGGATAAGTCTAATAACTCTACTTTTTAGGAACGCTTTTTTAAGATTTGTCCTTTTCTTGTAAATCGAGTTTTTGTAATAATTTATCTTGATTGCGTTCTTTGATACTCTTTCTTAATGCACATTAATGGATAAACATATTTTTAATACTATATTAAAAATTAACGTTTTTTATGTACTTATCTAATCATGCACTAGCACTTCTCTAATTATTCACCAGCATACTTGGTGTAAAAAAAAGTATATTTTGTAACAAAATTGACGTTACTGGATACAACCATTTATAAATTATTATTTATACTCTACTTGTTTATGAAAACAAGCTAATTCAGAACGGAGACTCCTGTGCGGCGCCTTGGGGAACTTGGGTACAGATTTCACGCAAGTAGGACGTGCGTCGCTGGAGGCATGTGTGCACTGCTCCATTGGATCTAATGTATCTCAGACCGCACTTGCGTTGTATATAGGGTATAGTATAAATGTATTATAGGGTAAGTGGGCACATAAAAAGTTTTCCATGTGCATCAAAATTTATTTTATTTTGTAATAATTATAATTATGAAAAAAATAAGAAACTATAGTTAAAATTAAAGTTTTTGTTCTTTTAATCAACGTCTTCTTATTTAAATTTCTTAAGAAAAGTTTTCTTGTTAACAATTTTTATATTTTCTCATACACATTTTATCAATCTGGATCTGGATCAATTTCCTTTAAAAAAATATGTTGTGAATTTTTAAATTTTCGAAAAAATTGTGGAATGATGGGTCAATTAGCGATAACAAATCTAGTATATTCCTCTTTTTTTTCAATGCTTATTTTGATTGGTTCAGTCATGAACAGGAGAAAGAAGAAGGAAATTGAATGTTTTACCCTTTCTTCCAAAATTTCTTTCATTAAAGTTTGCATTTTCATCTAAGCTCAATTTACATTTTATAATGTTACTATATTTTTAATATCTAAGCCACTGAATAGGCTTCCATAAGAACTTTAGAAAATTAGTACACATTTAAAAAAAAAACAAAGGGCTCATTTCTGTTGGTAAGATGTGTGAAATCCTAAAAGTCTTCCATTTGCATTTGAACAACGTCAAAGGGATTTTTATTTCTACATGTTCTCTCCAATTGAACCCAATCATTTAAATGATTCATTTTCGTGGCAGTTCTTTTCTTAGCTTTCTTTGTGATCGCATAGAATTAATCACACTTCATGTGGGTGTAACCACTTGTTAAAAATTTATTATTGGTCACTTATGGGGGCTCCACAGCAAGGACAACAGCAACAGAGACAGCTGACATTTTGTCGCCTGTCGCTGTTGCTGCTAAAAAAGTTTTCACACCTCCATCGACAGTTATTTATTTGAGCATGCGCATAATCTTCTTTTTCGAAAGTAATACATTTATTTCCTCTTCTGATTCTGCAAGATGGCTGACAGATCACGTCCGCGTTTAATAAAACGCCTTTTACAAAGAATACGATTGCTTTTAAAGCTTCTGGCTGATGATGAAAGAAAGCAGTGGGTGAAAAACCTCAACCGAAATCGGATTAGGCAAGGTGCTCGGGAATCTGATTGGCTGTCGGCATGACGAAAGCGCAGCGACAGAGACAAACCGGGAGAAACAAAATTTGTTTGTAATACGCATGCGCGAAGAGACATATTTTTTGTCACTGTCACCGTTGGAATATCGCCTATTTCTTGAATATATTTGAGCAAATTTTTTAAATTCCGAAAGAGGCAAGATGACTAGTTGATTTGCCCTTCCTGCAGAGATACTTTCGTCCCACATAAAGCAAAAGCATTTGTCATTTGCCAAATTGTGAATCATCAAATTGAAGAACCACAATTGTCTTATGTACTTTTTAAAACTTTTTTTACACACCTTAATTAAATATGTTTTGATTTGTATATTTTATTTATTTTTATGAAACATAATTCTACAAATCATTACGTATTCAATCAAATATTTAAGGAAAGTTGGTCGAAATATACATATACCGCTACGAAATTACCCATGTCTAGTGATATTTTGCAGAAAATATATAAATCATTAAAATCTAACTCCTAAATAATATTTCTGCAATAGGTAACAACCGGAACACATAATGCAAAGAAAAACAAAATTCAATTCCTGGAAAAAATGCAGAATTTCGAAGAAAACATATGTATTCAAACATGTTGAATTTCGACTTACTGAATATATTGTGAAATAGAATAATTCGACAAAACTTTTTCAACAGTATTGATAAAGACAATAATAATTTATTAACAAAAAGAACACATAGTTATAATACCTGGGAATCCTCGAATATGACCGCAACATCTCGCAGTCAACTCAAATACTCAAACACAGAATTCGAAATCAAATTTAAAGAGTAAACATTAATTTTGACGTTGCCAGATACCGAGTTGCAAAATTACGCTTTTATGATGTATGAGTTTTTCTTTAGGGCATTTTTATGTTTCATTACAAAATGTTAGGTTATGTAAAATTAAATGTTTTAACTATTATTTCTTCAATCAAGTATTTATAAATTACTTACACCAAGGGAAGATATAAAAAGTCAGTTCAAACATAAATGTTATAATTTAATTCGGCTAAGAAAAATTGCATTCGATCAATACTGGTTGTTGCGTACAGAGCCAAAATCAAGGAAGTGTAGAACGAGCGAATCAAGATCGTACTTTAACGAGTGCTAGTAGGTAACTAGTAGGTAATGTGCAGATTATCAAGGTAATTTTCAGATTACCTAGGTAATTTGAGAAATGAAACAGTTTTCGGCACTTTAACGGATTACCCTAGCTAATCTGCACATTACCTAGATAATCTTTAGAATAACTTATTACTGCATTTCAGCGGTAACACCTACACAGATTATAAAAGATGAACAAAACAGGCGGAATTGCGCTTTCATAATTATGGCAATCTTAGATAATGTGACCTGAAAGGGAGTGATTGATATTTATTTGGAGAAGATGAAAACTATTCGACATTACTCGCCATAATCAGTGTTTGTTGCCAGAAACGCTTGTTAGCGGTTTAGATTTGGGCGTTTCCTGTCAAGACAGAAATGGCCTGTTATGATTGGTATTGTGCTCTGTATTAGATGCAGTGCAAATTATGCATGAGGGTGCCTTTGAACATGACTTTTTGTCATAGTCTATGCTCCCACAATTCAAGCACACCTTGTATTTGCGAATTTTGATTTGGTGTGCCCGAAACTGCCACTCCCCGTACATTGCTTAATACTACTGAACTCATCTAGTCTTATCCTCTGCCTAACCAAAAAAGATATGTCTCTTGCAGTATTTGTTTGAAAATTTTTGGGTTAACAGGGCCACCTAGTGCTTGCCCCGATTTGAAGTAATTTAAAAATCTTCAGGATTTTTAATAAATTTATTTTTCATTTTTTGAGCATAAAAAATTTCATTGATCTTTTATGTGGAGTCACTGTTTAGCAATGAAATGCGAGGCTCTTCCACTTGGATGTCCGGAAACATCAAAATTTTGAGTTATATCTGTTCTTTTATGGAAATCATTTTGGAGAGTCTCTAGATCCGAGCTTGAACTGGCCTTAATGGCCATGCCACCTGTAAAGATCTCCCGACAGGTGATTACGAACACAGATTGGTTATAAGAACAGTTGTTCTTGTGTTCTGGTTGCTACTGTTCTAGTAGACGAACATCGATCTATGACAGTGACAGTGTTCTGATATGATCAAGAACATGAAATCTTGAATGCTGTTCTGAATGAGAACACAGATTTGTTACCAGATTTGTTGTAGACTTCAGAGGAGTGATACGTGTTTTTGCATCGGACGGTGCGGCGAATATATCTGAAAATTTATATTACTAGGGGGCTCCGCCACCTGCTCGCTTACGCTCGCTAAACCCCGGGGATTGCTACGGAATCCCATTTGGTTTGCTTCGCAAACCAACACTCCTTTTACATATGCCATTTGGTTTGCTTCGCAAACCAACATTCCTTTCGCAGAGTGAAACTATCTGAATAATTCGTATTATCCTGATTTCACTTTCCGGTCCATGACGTCATAGCGAGGGCTTCGCCCTCTGCTCGTTTACGCTCGTCGACCCCCGGGGATTGCTACGCAATCCCGTTTGGTTTGCTTCGCAAACCAATACTTCTTTCGCAAGTGATTTCACTTTTTTTTTCTTTAACACTTAATGCACCCTAAACTAATAGCCGCATCAGTAAAAAATCTTCTGCATCTTGTTCCCTGTACAATTTTAAGTAAACCGTGTTTATCTCCAAACTTTACGATCTGTACTTTATACTTTCTCGGTAAACTGTCTGAGAACAGAGGGAAAAAAGCGAGCCTTTTTCCTCGCCAAATAAAAAGAAATCGTTTGTATAGCAGTTGTTGCTACGATAAATTTGATATCTGGCAAACCCGATAGTCAAAAATGCAACCCACTACTGCTTGCGGCACCTGCTATGCGAACTGAAAAATACGAAATTTGTGTCACCAACTTTTGATTGCATCGAATTTATTTATGAACCAATTTAAAAAATAATTGTACCGTAAGAAAGAGTATATTCTGAGGTATACTACGATATTTTCAAAATTAAAAACTAATAGTAATACGATATCGATATGACAGTTTTAGTTTTGTATCGGAAATTATGATCTGAAAGTTCCGAAAATTGTCTGACCAACTTTTAATTGCATCGATTTTATTTATTAACCAATTTGAAAAATAATTGTACCATAAGAAAGAGTGTAATGTAATGTATTCAGTGATGTTCTCAAATTTAAAAAATATTGGTTTTTGCTGTAGATATTGATTTTAACAAGAAGTAGCGAAAATATCCAAAGATTCCGAATTTTGTATGACCAACTTTTGATCGCATCCAATTTAATTATTAACCGATTTCAAAAATAACAGTACCGTAAGAAAGAGTACATTCTGAGGTATACTACGATATTTTAAAAATTAAAAACTAATAGTAATAAAATATAGATACGGCAGTTTAAAAAAAAGTAACAAAAATGTCACGATTTTTCCCGAATTTCAAAAAAATATTATCAAGAACCAAATTGAAATTAAAAAAAAAAAAACTCGACGAGCTGCAAAAATTTACGTTCAGAGGTACTCTTAAAAAAAAAAAACTCACGGTTAAAGACTGAAAATGTGTATGTGTTTTGCTCACTCGCGGAAGAAATTTCGCTTCTTCAATTTTGACACTTAATAAACCCTAAGCTAATAGCCGCATAGGAAAAAAATCTTAATAATTGCCCAGGGAATACGATGAAGAACAAACCATGTTAGTTTTGTTTTTTTCCGATCAGTACTTTCTCGGGAAACCTTCTAAGAAGCTAAGGTGCTAAACAACACAGTTTTCAATCCTGCAGTGTCGGCTGTAACATTTTTTTAATATAGAGAGATATTGTAAACTAAATGTGCGTTCACTCTGACACCACCATACGTAATCTTTCTGATTGTTTTGATTTTGTGAGTGGTTTCTTTCAGTAGCGATTGCAGTTTCTTTTTATAGTGGATAGGAGAGATAAATCTATATAAGGTCCGGTGCACACATCCTGTTTTTCAACGTGCGGCGCCGCTGCCGCAACGCAAGTGCGGTCCGAGATATATCAGATCCAATGGAGCAGTGCACACATGCCTCCAGAGCCGCTGGGGCGACTTAGGTCCAACTTGCGTGCTATTTGTACCGCAGTTCCCCACGGCGCCGCACGGTCGCCGCACATGAGTCCCCGTTCTGAAGTACCTTGTTTTCATAAATGAATAGAATATAAATAATAATTAATAAATGGTTGTTTCCAGTAACGTTTTTTTTTCGTAGTATTTTTTTTACGACAAGTAAGCGAAATGAAAACGTTTGTTTTCTTCGATAGAATATTTATAACAAATAGCACGAAATGAGTGATTATTTTTGTTCTGTGCGGAATATAAACGATTTCCGAATATTTGGAACAGATTATACTTATCAACAAATGAGAACGAAAAGGAAACTCGTGTTGGTCTGTAACATGCAGTGATTTTTTCTGCTTCTTTCGCTCGGAATTAATTTCGCATTTCTATATTGTATACACTTTTTAGTTGTAAGTTGTGGCACCTGTGAGACCAAGAGATAAAAAGAATCCCAAATTAATATATTCGAACAAGTTTTTTCCCGATAGTTTTTATTTTGTTTGATATTTCGCTGTTTTCTGTTTAAATATTAATTATTTTAATAAATTGCATTTCCTTTTCATCACACGGAACACCACCACTAAGTATTCGATTTAACCACTATTCCACCCCTATTTCCGACTCTCCGGGAGCAAACCTGAAGAGAAAGAACCGAGGACAACACCATGTCATTTTGAAACTCTGTCAAATGACAAAGTCACACCTGAGGCACACAACCCCTCTCACCAAACTTCCACACCAGGCCAACGTGGGAACATTGTAGACTACGACCGATTGAACGTACACCAGCCTCCTTGTGCACGACGGTCGGTGGTTAAATTCAAAATGGCATCCTTCTGGTTGCTATTCCGTTACCCTTCGAACCGGGCTATAGCGGGCCGAAAAAGGAAAAATTCTATTGGTCAAGAATGTTAAAAGTCACGCTGGGAGGACTGCAATTTGCAGAACGGATGTGTGTGAACCTTTTAATAGGTTAAAATAATAAATGTGATATTTAAAAAAAAAATCCATCCAAATTTTGAACGTTTGGGTCTGATCACGACTCAAAGGTTGGATTCTCAGATAAAGAAAAAAGGAAAATAAAGCAGCAGGAAGTCAAACGGTCGCTTTTCGCAACAAGGCGGCAATTGATAATTTGCGATCGGAAAAAGTGGACTTCCTGCTTCCGGTCCTTGGTTCCGATACTTTGGAAGTCTGTTTCTCCAAGAGAGATGCTTTGGCTGGTTTTGCCACTTGAATATTGGTCACGAATTCATAAACGACACCAAAAGTTCGTAACCTTTTATACTTCATCACGCGTGGATCTTTCAACAGCTTCTTTCCGGGAACCGGATGATTGAGAGTTCGAATCCAACCAAAGACCGTCGTGTACAAAGGGGGCTGGTGAATGTTAAATCTATCCTGGCCTCAAATCTCCTCACGTTGGCTTGGTATGGAAGTATGGAGAGTAGGGTGCTTGCTCTGGTGTTGACCTCGTCATCTGACCGCGGTTGAAAATGACGTGTTGTTGTTTTCGGATTCTTCGGGTTTGAACTCTGAAAGTCACCAATAGCTTGTGTAGATCCAGTACGACGTTAACTAAAGATAACTTTGGAAGACATGAATAAGAGTTTAAGAAACTACTTTCTCTTTAAGTGCTCCGACTTTTTGATACACGTCATCCACAAGCGGAGGCGAAATGACTTGAAACATGGCATCCGAGGTTAATGTTGGTATATATTAGAAAAATTTGGTGTTAAAAATGTGAGTTGATATTGAAAATTTTGGGAGTGTGTTGCGCAATTTGATATTATTTTTACTAGTAATCAAATAGAATGTATATGAATGCAGAGTGCAATACAATAACGCCATTGAATTCATCTTATATGAATAATGCAAAAATAAAAAAGGGTGTTCCAATTTTTTTCGTAGCTAAACAAACTTTTTAAATATTCTGTTGCAATTTTATTTCTTTGGCCACAAAAAAAAAGTTTGACATGAATTTTTGAAACATCCACGGGAAAAATAGATTTATGAATCCAAACTGGTTATCCCTTCGACATTTAAATGGAACCCTTTTATCCGAACATTTCAAAGAATCTTTCGGATTCGGTCCTCAAAAGAAATATCACCTGTTTCGTGACAGGTTCAGTATCTCCGAACATCTGTCACTTGGAACCTGTCATCATTCCACACAATGCGGCAGATTTGGATGTCTAGCGCTCTTCCGATAGTTTTCACCTCTCCCCTCGTTTGCTGCCAGGGCACCTGTAGAGTACACAGTGTTGGCATAGAGTTTACAGCAGTATTTTTGCTCCACAGATTCCACTGCCTAAACGAAGGACATGTTCGAGGGAGGATGGGGCACCCCCGAAAGGTTCTTGAAATGGACAGGACCTTGTCTATATACAGACTGTATGTGCTGTATCTAGACAAAGAAGAGCGATTATAACTTATTTATTGCAAGGGCCAATAGGTGTTAGTACTGCTTTGACCTTCTCTTAGTTTTATTTTGTAGTACCCCAATTTACCACCACTATAGTACTGCTCCACTTTGGTATCATTTAAACGTATATTGTCGTAGTCTTCCAACTTTTCCTTGTAAATGTGACAGAGTACGTGATTCAGAGCAGATAAAGGAACTATCTCAGTTTATTATTAATTATTTTAACTATTTTCAGTGTTATTATCTTGATTTATTTCGGGGTTTGCAAAGTAATGAATATTTATTACATAAGGCCAACTTTGACCCAGGTCTTGGGGTAACTTTGGCCCAGCATGGCGTTGACACTGAGATACTGTTAGGCCCGGTGCACGCATCCGGTTTTTCAACGTGCGGCGCCGCTGCCGCAACGCAGATGCGGTCTGAGATACAATGTAGTAGTGCACACATGCCTCAGGCGCCGCTGCGGCGACGTACGTCCAACTTGCGTGCAATTTGTACAGCAGTTCCCCAATACGCCGCACTGTCGCAGCACATGAGTCTCCGTTCTGAAGTACCTTGTTTTCATAAATAAATAGAATATAAATAATAATAAATAGATGGTTGTATCCAGTAACGTGTATTTTGTTTCACAATATTTTTTTTTACACAGAGTAAGCGAAATAAACACGTTTTATTCGATATAATATTTATCGCAAATGGCGCGAAATGAGTTCGTGCGTCATTTCACGGTTATGTGTGCATAGTTGGGCTTCGGTGCCGCACGTTGAAAAACCGGATGTGTGCACCGGGCCTTAGAGTCTGTTGGTATAAGTGAAACATTCTCTGAATTTGAAGAAACACTGGAAGAATCTGGAGAAGTCAACAACAGTTCAAACGAGAAATTAAATCCCAAATACTATGGTGTAGATTATTTTGTCATTATGAAGTACGATGGTGTTAAATATCCTGGAACGATTTTAAGCTTGTCAGATAACGGACTGACTATGGAATGTATGGAAAGAAAACTCTAATGTTGGCGTTGGCCAGAAAACAAGACTGTATAATTTATGAGTGGTAAGAAGTGTGCGGAAAAATCAATCCTCTCTCTCTCTTCAAAAATTGCGTCAAGGAGGAATCAGTTTTATGTTCCAGAAATGGATTATGTTTCTTTCTAGTATTGACTATAAATTCATCAAAACAAATAAGACTGTTAATTTACTGTTTACTTGCTGTTTTACTTAGTATTCTTTAAAATTTCCACTTGTAATTTAAAAATAAAGTCAGTTTTGCATAGAAATAAGCTTAATTTATTGATTTTTTCGAAATAAAGCTTGAGATTAGGAGCTGGGCCAAAGTTGCCTCAATTCAAGGTAACATTAGCTCAAAAATTAAAAAGTAATAAAAAATTGTTTGAAGTTTGTGTGTATATTGTAACAATGGTTTATATATATTATAGTTAAATATGTTCAAAATAATATAAACCACTTACCATATCAATTTTTAATTGTTTTACAACTATTATTTGCTTTTCCTGTGAAATAAACATGAAAAATGGGATAAAGTTACAACAGTTGACAGTACGTCTTTAAAATTGGCCCGGAGGGTCTAAGGCGCATGCAGGGGGGGGGGAGGTCATCGGCAGAAACCTGCGCGTCATGAAAAGTGTCGATATCTCAAGTCTCCATAACTCCAGAAAGAATCGGCTTGTGGGGATAAATGACTTACCACCATGTAGAGGAAAATGGTCCACCCATACACTCTGACCTTTGTACCATGTGGGGTGGGATGAGTCACAATTCGGGCATACGCCGGCTTGTCGAACCGCTGGAACAGGGAGTAAGAGCTTCGAATCGACAAGCGAGTACGTGCGTCAATTCAAGACAGATCTAAAATTTCATTGGACTAGTTGACAGTTTAAACCACTTGTGTGGAATAAAAAGTGACGAAGATTTCACTTGGAAGCCAAAATACCACACTAAAGTCCAATTGAGGCATAAAAAAAAACAAGTTAAATAGCAGTTCAAGACATACAAAATTGTTCCAAGAAGTCGAAACCTGTGACAATGCGGAGAGATCTAGATTGCTTACATCAGCAGAGTGACACCATGCAGTTTGTCTCGTTCTTTAGCTATGAGAGACCCATCACAAGGTCATACAGAGACATCCGTAAGGGTTGTTATAGAATACTAACGGTCATATTCACAAGTCTTGAGTTAATCAGAGGATTAGCTAATACACGGGTCAGAGTTAAATCGTGGACTATTCCAGAACCGTGTTACAAACCACGGATTAAATGATACGCTCGCTGCGATTGGCTACTACCGTCTCCTCACGATTAAGTGATATTGTTTTCATTTCTTACCACACCCTAATCTAGATTCATACTTGTCGAACAAGCACTTTACCGGTAGAAATTATCCCAAATTGTGATTTTAATAAAATACATACGGCATTTTAATTTGGGTTTGGAAATAGAGAAATACAAAGATAGTTCATTTCAAATAGGACATTTATGGAAACCTAAATTAAGCAAGAAAAAACTGGGGGGACGCTATCTCTCTCTTTCTCTCTCTCTCTCTCTCTCTCTCTCTCTCTATATATATATATATATATATATATATATATATATATATATATATATATATATATATATAATTCTCTTAAGTGGCACGCAAAAAAGACGTTAGTTGTAATCGCGTTTTAGCAACATTGTACGATTGTTTGTTTACCATGAAGCCTCGAGCCTCAATTGAATCTACAGCGTTATCGGATGAAATTTTGTTGAAAAAATTTAATTTTGGTCGAGTTGTTGCAGTTTATATTAGAAATCGAAGAAAGCGGATGATCTTTTCAGAGCCGTTTAAAAAACGGTCCTTTTCAGGGCCAACAATTATAGTTTAACAAGATGCTTGCACTACAATTTTCGACAACAAACTCAATGAAAAAGTGTGAGTGGCTCGAGTACTGGGGAAATGTACACACAAACAACATTCTGGGTATTCGATTTCCAAAGTAGCACTCACATTTCGAGTCAAAATTTGCTCAAAGTTTTCATTTAAATTCTGATTTTAGAGGTATTGTATATATCTTTTCTGTCATACAACAAATTTAATTTGAAAAATATCTGTTTGGAATATCATATTTTGCTAACAATCCCTTCTGCTAGGACACATTTCTTCATTGATGCGAGCAAACCAATGAGGATTGCAAAGCAATCCTCCGTGGGTTGGCGAGCGTAAGCGAGCAGGTTGCGGACCCCCTAGTTATTAATATAATCCGATTATCTTTGCGCTTGTATTGGTGTGAGGTGAAATAACTTATATTGTAAATTTTCTTTCATTCGAAATAAATCAACAGAAGAATTTTTATTCCACGATGAATTTTCATCTAATAGTCGTGACGTCACACTATCTTGTGAAAATATAAAAGATATTCAATTGAAAAGTTATTTTTAAAAAGAAAATCAAATGTATAAGGTATTAATCTATTGTAATTTTCCGCAGAATTGAAATCCGTATAAAAGTTTATTCTATCTTTAACAATCGTTGAGATAAAAAATTAAAAAAACTAACGCTTGCCAACTCATGGTGATTGTTACGCATTTCCAAATATGATCGCAATAGCCAATTTGTTGCTCCGGTGCGACGTTTATTAAATACCTACCAAAAACAATCGCGAAGAGGATTACAAAGGACATAAAAGTCGTGACGTCAATGTCTAAGTCGCCCATATTCGTATTGCAAAAATGAAAAGGTTAAAATTGAAAAATTATTTATTTAAAGAAAATCAAATGTAAGGTACCTATCTGGTGTAAAATTTTCAGCAGATTTCAAATTCGTTGAAATTTTCAATCTACCTTTAACAATCTGTATTTTACAAAAAAGAACTAAACAGGCAATTTTATTCACAATTATTTAATTAATCCGGTGTTGCTCGGGTTGAAATGGTTAAATGCTGATTGAAAAGAGAATTAAAATAATTTCTTTTTTAATAATTAAATAATTTTCCAATTTCTTACATAGAAAAATAGAATCATTTAAATAATACAGATAATATTTTTTAACTTCGTTTTTACTCTTTCATAGCTTCTACAATTTACTTCGGATGCATATATGTACAATTAATACCTGAATAATAAATTGAATATGTAAAAGACCATACAAGCAGAAACGAAATTCCAATGAAAAAATGTAGAATTCTGAAAAACGAAAGACGTGCTAAGTGTAGAATTTCGACTTCCTGAGCAGAAATAGAGCAATTCGAAAAAGACATTAGAAAAATATTGATAAAGAAGATAATGATTTACGAAATTTAGTAATGCTCAAATATGACCGCCACAATTTCCCTGTGTTAAGTTTCCTGTAGAACATGTTTCCTAATCAATATTCAATTATAGCAAGAAAACAAACTTTAGGTTTTAAAATTGTGGCTTCTAAGAGCACTTTTAGGACTACCTGTGTGCCAATTTTCATGGTCGTAAGTGCTACAGATTAGTCTGTAAATCGGAAAGTAATTTTCTATATTTTTTCGCAGTGTTCTGAAGTATACGTGTACCAAATTTCGCGTGGATTGGTCAAACGGTGCATATTTGTGTAGAAAATACACACACACACATACACCACACCTCTTTTTTTATATGTACATTCTATAACAAAAAAAAATCGACGCACTAAGAAGGTGCAGAATTATAGTTGTGTCGGGCTCGATCGACTTTGAACGGCTCTGACTGAGGACGTATAGTCTTTAGTGACGAGTCCCTTTTCCAACTGTGTCCTGACGACAACTGCAGACTTATATGGAGACGTCCAGTGCAGCGTGGGGATATCCTTCTCTTACTATCGCACGCCACACATGCCCACAACAGGGCGTTATGCTGTGGGGCGTCATCTCCTTTGATAGCCGGAACCACTTTGGTAGTCACTTCTGGCACATTTACAGCACAGCGGTACGTAGACGACATTTTACGACCGGTTGTGTTACCGTTCCTTTTGCGACACCCCGGACTTACTTTTCAACTTATGTAACTATGCCCCATAGTCTTTATGCAACTATTCCCCGGACTTGTGAATTGTCTTCAAGCTTTCCCAACACTACCTTGACGAGCTAGGTCTCCTGATCTCTCTCCCATAGAGCACATTTAGGACGTTATGGGAAGGCGATTGCAACCATCCCGGAATGTTGACCATTTAGCCCAACAGTCGGAGACAATTTGGCAGGCAATTTCGCAGGGCACCATCTGGGAACTTTTTCAGTCTATGCCACACAAGGTGACAGCTTGCATCCATGCCAGAGATGGACCAACGCCTTATTGACTTCCTCCCTTTGTAACGGTCGAACTCTGAAATAAGTCATTCAATTGTTCTGAAATTTTAATCGTTTGTTTTTCTGTGTATGTTCTTCAGATCTACCCATTTTTATCGCAATCCGACAACTCCTTCTTGGTGCGCCTAGTTTTTTGTTAAAGAGTGTATATAGATTATTAAGTATTGGGTCATCGGAAAGTTCTGCGCGTTTTCAAATCGAAGCTAGCTTTGATATTATTATTTTGCTACCACTTATAAGGAGTGACATTGATTGAAGCAGATATTTAAATTCGGTCTTTTCTGCTTACACTGCATAACTATAGCATGTGTAGTGGCATAATTTTTGTTTCACTGCAGTGCTCAGAATAGAGAACCAAAAGGCTGATTTTCTTCATATTGTGCTATTATATTTTAAGAAAGTAAATGTAAAAAATAATAATAATAAAAGCAATTAATGACAATATGAAACAGAAATGATAGTATTACCTATTTATTACTTTTCCACATAATTTCCATGCATGTTGAGGCATTTTACTCAACGATGGATCAGTTTGAAAATCCCGGTCTCATAGAACTCCGTCGGCTACGAGAAGAGCCACCTTCGCTCGGCCCGTTTGAGTGCCGTCGTCAGCGTCAAACTTCTTACCGTCAAGGAACTTCTTTATGGGTCCAAAGCGCAGTGCGACAAATCAATACATTCGACTGCTGCACGACATCGCTCGTCCGCATGTGTCTCACCTAGTTCGTGCAAAAGTGCAGGGCTTCTGTTGGGAAGTTTTGGAGCATCGTCCATACAGCCTGGACCTGACACTCTCCGATTTCCATCTCTTTGGACCCATAAAGAAGTTCCTTGACGTTAAGAAGTTTGACTCTGACGACGACACTCAAACAGGTTGTGCGAAGGTGTCTCTTCTCGCAGCCGACGGAGTTCTATGAGACCGGGATTTTCAAACTGATCCATCGTTGAGTAAAATGCCGCAACATGCATGGAAATTATGTGGAAAAGTAATAAATGGGTAATACTATCATTTCTGTTTCATATTGTTACTGATTGCTTTTATTGTTATTATTTTTTACATTATGTGCTTTACTTATTGATACTCCCTCGTAATAAAGCAAATTAACGCGGAGTTAATATCGTATATACACTATCTACCAATAAGTATTTGAACACCCATGCAAATGACGATGTCTGTGGTTCTGATATACGTCACGCCCGCTGCCGTTAACTATCGTGTAAGAAACAACATTGGCATGAGTCGCATGCAAGATGACACGAAGCGCAGAGTTATCTGATTTCGAGAAAGGTGTAATCATCGGGTAACTCAGAGGAAATGGCCGATCCTCAGGGGACATATCTAGCGAGCTGAATTACCCAAAATTGACAGTGGCCTATGTGACTCAGAAGTGAAAGGTGAGCGGTGATTGTCGGAATGTGCCCCGAGTTGGCAGACACACGAAACTGTGCGATAGATACCGTCGGGTGCTGTCCAGAGGAATTCGGAAAAACCGCACCCAACCGATGGCCCACATACTCCAGGAGTTCCAACAGGCATCCTGGAGTGTTGTTTCGATGAAAACCATCCGTAAGGAAGCACATCTGCTTCGTTTTCATGGTCGTGCTGCCGCCCATAAGCCTTTGATCACAAAGTCCAACCGCGCTGTTCGGTTAATGTGGTACAAAGCACGTCGATAGTGGACAGTAGATCAAAACAAAAACGGGTTCTCTGGAGCGACGAATCAATGTTCATTCTACCGTTCGGATGGCAGGATCTAGGTCTGGCGTCTGCCTGGAGAACGCCTCCAGCCAGAATTCCATTGTGCCTACAGTAAAGTTTTCGGTGGAGGTGGAATTATGGTCTGGGGGTGTTTCTCCTGGTATGAACTGGGACCCTTGGTCCTAATTCCAGGTAAGCTAAACGCCGAGGCCTACTGCACTATTTTGGATGACAGTGTGCTTCCTACATTGTGGCAGTTTTACGGGTTGGGCCCATGTTACTTCCAGGATGACAACGCCAGATGTCATGTTGCGAGGTCTACCCTGGATTGGTATGATGACAATGGGGTTAACTGAATGGACTGGGTACAACAACCCTTCCCAAATCTGTGAATGGACTTACATGCCTTCTCCAAGCCGAGTGGAAGAAAATACCACTAGCCGTCATGTTGTTGTTTCTAGGTCTCTCTAGGTCAAGCCAGAGGCTAGACTGAGTCCATGAGTCCGTGGATATGCAGAAAGTCACAAATCAGGAGGGGATCCACTAGGAGATCCTCTCTAGACACCCCGATGCAGTTCAAGAGTTGAGCGCAGAGTTGCATTTAGGGCAGATAGAGAAGGTCTTGTGACCCTGCACAAATCTAAGACACCTAGTATGTCCACTGGTGAGTCTAGAAATAGTGGTTTGCCGAGCCGTAACCATCGATATCATGGCCGCACAACTAGTTTCTGACGTCGTATCCCTCCGCGCTGTGTTTCGCCGGAGCTTATGCGTTTTATTTTTCTACTCTATTAAAACTAGCGTACCTGCTGATATTTTCTTTCTAAGGAAAATAACTTCATTTCTACTTTGGTTGTGTTCGAATAAATCTAACTGCTTACCTTAGTTAACCTTTTAAAAACTTCTAGGCTTGCTATAGTTAGATTACACTATACATTTATCTTGTTTTAAATAATGACCATAAATACCTAATTGAGAAACAAAATTGTAAATTTTTAAAATTTAAGGACTTATTTAAGGTAAAAAAGTTACACAAATGCACTGTTTATGAAATAAAGTACAAGAAAAGAACAAAACCAAATTAGAAAAACATTTTTATTATCAAACCAAACAGCAATATTTCGGTACAACTAAAATTTAAACTAAGCACAAATTATTAAAAATTTAAATGAAATCAACACAGCATTAGATATTGATACATTTAACTAAGAAACATCAACATGGCTAAAACTTAGAATAATAGACTTATGAACATCAGGAAAGAATGAATTTTTAAAATATTTGGTGCATTTAAATTTATGAAAAAAAAAATGATCATATAAATTTGCCCAACTTTCTTTGGTTGGAACAATTTGCTTCATTAACTTCAGTTTTCTTCTTACCTTTCTTATCGCTATTCTTTTTTAAATAATTAGATGCTACTACATCATCATTACATTTCTTGCAAAAATTAGAAGGATGTTTGAAGATGCCCATAAAATTTTTTTTTAAGAATAGTGCCTATGTTATGAAAATTCTCACACGTTTCTTCAGATAGCAACATATCATTATAATCTAGTATAGACATAGTAATTGACAAAACAATTTTATGCTGATCTTTTAACTTTAAAAATTCAGATTTAAAATTCGTTCATAGCTTATTTACGACAGCATAATTATATAACACTGCATTTACTATGTGTTCTTTGGGAAACTTTAATTGTCCTCTATTTAAGTTTTTAACAAAATCATAATCAACATTTAAGTTTAATTTTTTATTACACAAATGAGTTTCTGCACATGATTCACAATATTCTTTTTTTAATACTTTATGTATACAATATCCAGCTATATAAATAAATACTGGTACATATGAATTCACATAATCTAAATCTGAATATTCAACAGTAATAGGAAAATGTTTGCCTTCAATATCATAATCATCTATAAAATCACCAACTTCAAAATCGTTAATTACTATTTCACCAAAAGCTTTTGTTGGAATTTTAAGTTGCAATACTGACTTTATCCTCAATTTTTTTTTCACACTCCAATAACTGTTGTAATGAAATATGATACTGTGAACCTGCGAGCTGCCTATATAAACTAAATCTACTTTCTAAATCATCAGTTTGAAATTTACCAGGCAATATATATAAAATGTTTAATTCATCTTTACAATATTTCGTTATTTTAATTATTCCCAGAACAGTAAGTTTTAAGGCTACATGCGTTTCCTTAGAAAACATGCCAGTTGAAGGTTTCATTTTTTCCCATTCTTATAACCAATCAGCAAATTTATGAAGAAAGACTAATTTGTCATCATTTTCATCATATTTTAATGGAGTCTGATAATTATTATTCATTCTAGATCCTTTTATTGCATATTTGACATTAAGGATTTGCCATTACTGTTAAAAAATCTGCTGTGTCCTGGAAATGGGGCAACTTGTGTTTATCACCCAATTCAATTAAACCCTGAGCAACAAATTCATTAAAGACACGCAAAACTAAATCAACATTTTGTCTTTCTAAATTTGTAGGATAAAGTGCCTTATGAGTCAACTTAAAACCAAACTTAATTAGCGAGTTACATTCTGCATCATAAAGAAGACGGACAGTGTCTAAAGAGGCAGTTTTGAAATTATGTGGATCATCTGTATTAAATCCCTCCTTAAAATTTGGATAGTAAAAACATTTCCCAGAATTTTTTTGATTCAGCCAATTATTCCTCATGCATTTTAGTAAGTGAACACTGTTGATAAGAAAAAAAAGTGGCTTGTTTTTATCCGAAGGGTGAGGGTAGACAAACTGAAGTTTTGGTGGTGACAGAAAGAGTGACACAGCTTTTCGATTGATTGCATTATTATCTGTAATAATACACAAAACACTAAATCCTATATTTTCAAGACCTAAAATTACCTTCTTAAGATATATATGCAAAGCTTCACCAGATAATGTTTTGACAGGCAATACATGTACAACATCTTTATATTTTTTATATAAAACACTTTTAATCATAAAAACATGTGCACTGGAAGCACAAGAATCAGAATCATAACTAACCCCTACAATATTACCACCTTTATATTCCATAAACTCTTTTAAATGTATTTCATCCACCATTAATATTACTAATTTATCTTGATCATCTAGCAATGAATACTTTCTTTTAATGTAATAAAGAAAATAAGAATCAATTTGTTCACTATGAGGATCTAAATTGTATGAAGTACATAAACGCTGGACAGTATTAGGATGAGGAAGATTAATAACGTCACTTTTTCTAACAAATCGATACGCTTGAGGAGCAATTGTATATAATAATGTTGCAAATATTAAAAAAAAAGTATCACTAGATTATCTAAATGCATTCTTGTTACAACACAGGAAAGAGATTTGTTCAATTATAAATTTCAGCATATTTTCATTAATATTGTCACAATTTCTAATGAATGTAACGCATCAATAATACAAGAAATAACAGGTATCTGATTTTCAATTTTCTTCTCGTCTATTTTCTTCAAGTCATTTAATACCTCATTTAATTCATTTATGTTCTTAATATAACATGGAAAAGAGAACTTACTTTTTTACCCAACTTTAATCCATCATTGTAACACGTTACTTCCAAATCGTCGTTAATTACAACAGACTTTTTAATAATTGGCACTGGCTGAGAAACAATATTTAGAAACATCATGTGAGCGGTACAGTTTACTACAGTCCAATATTCTTTATCGATAAAAATCAAACGCGCTTAAAGTTCTTTCAAAGAGGAAAATGTTCGTAGCTCATCATATTCTTTTTTGGAATCCAGGCTTGCTTCTATAGCTTTGTTCAAGAAGTCGATATCCATTTTACTTTTCTTGCTTTCTGGACTGTCTCTACAATATGTATTCGAAGATAAATAAGATGGGAGATTTGGAAACTGCGTGGGCACAGCATTCGGATGTAACCTATAAGAAACATTCTCTCATTAAAACAATGAAGTTGTATACATGTATAAACACACACAAGTTACGCATAAACACACACAAGTTACACATAAACACAAATTAAAATTTTACTCACCTTCTAATTTTTAAAGCTGTTTCTATCACTCTTCCAGTTTTTTCATTGATAGCTTTTGCACTTGTTATGAAGTCTGTTTCTTTAAAATGCAGTTCACAGACCTGAAAACAAGCGATAGTCAAAATCATTAAACTCTATATTTCCCACTGTTTACAAACATAACTAATATAATATCGAAATTCTCTATGCAGAATATAGAATAACAAAACGTAAGTCTTGACTTTTGGATATTATTATATTTTCTGTTTGATCAAATAGCTAATTTACCATACTGAAACGAAATTTAAAATAAGTTCATTCGATTTCGATTTGTAATGAGATAGTCTCTTTAAAATGCAGTTCACAAACCTTAGGACAATAATCAATAATTTAACGCCATCTTTTCTATTGTTTGCAAATATAACTAATAGAATACATAAATACTACGCAGAGTATAATATCAAAACAATTCTTGACTGTACTTATTGAAAAGTATTATTATTATACATAGCTAGAATTTAACTGATAATTTACCATACTAAAACAAAATTAAAATAATTTAATTCACTTTGCAATGAGATAACAATAAGAATAATTAATAAAACATTTCCTTACCTTACTGTACTTGGTCGGTTCAAAATGGTCACGATGTATGGCGTTAATCCATTTTTGGCGGACTTCTTCACTTTGGGGAAAGGAATAAACTCTATATTTGGGCCCATTTCTATTATTAGAGTTGCACAAAGGTACAGCACAAGGGGCTGGCATGGTTTCCTAGCTTTAATTGCCTAATTAACGCACAAAAAAAGAACTTTGATTACACAATATACACTTCTCACACATACGCCGTGGATACAACCGTTACAACTGTTGGATCTCAGTTGAGTGACGTCACGACCAGATTTGAAATGACTGTATCGGCCGCTACTAACGATGGTTACGGCCGAGCTCTGTCACCCTGAAAGGACAAGTCTTCACCAGGTTTTTTCCTATTATACCAGTCATGTGAGGGAGGAGTTCTCCAAATGTAAAGGTTCTGGATATTTTTTCTTGAGTTGATTTCCAGAAAGGTCAAAGCAGATTAGTTGGTGGGTGTGGGAATGTCAGTACCCTCCTTTGCCAGTCTGTCAGCAGTCTCATTTCCCATGACTCCCACGTGAGAGGGGATCCATTGTAGGAAGATCTCATGGTGTTTGGATAGCCTTCTGAGGTTGTCCAGGATGGAAACCACACTAGCCGTCATACAATGACTTGTGGAAAGCATGCCCCGGAGGGTTGAGGTTGTAATTGCCTCTCACAAAAGCTCTACTAACTATAGAATATGAATAAATTTTGTTTTTCTTTCGTATCACAGTTGTACAAATACTTATTGTTAGATAGTGTGGAATACCTCTGTCGAACAGATGGCTATTGTTGAATACAAGTAACGAAGTGTTCCTTTCAGGTGGATGTGATGCTTCATTCGAAGCAGAAAGGAGAGAAGTACGAACTCAACCCCTCGGACAAGGACACCTACGGATCCTGCAGGAAAGGTGGAGATGACCAGGAATTCATCCTCACCAGAGACGAGCTGGTTAGTATTGAAGTACATCCATACCTCGCTTTACGGTCTGCATACGTTACGGAAAAGTTCGCAGTAAAGCGAAAAACCGTAAAACGAATCAATTATTTTAATACAAACCCATACAAATTCAATTGGATCTGTTACAATTCTTTATAAAACAATATTGTTTTGAGTTCATAATCTCTCTCTCTCTCTCTCTCTCTCTCTCTCTATATATATATATATATATATATATATATATATATATATATATATATATATATATATATATATATATATATATATATATATATATATATATATATATATATATATATATATATATATATATATATATATATATATATATATATATATATATATATATATATTATAATTCCCTTACGTGGCACTCAAAAAAGACGTTATTTGTTATCGCGTTTTGGCAACATTGCACGATTGTTTGTTTACCACAAAGCCTCGCGCCTCAATTGAATTTATAGCGTTATCGAATGAAATTTTATTGAAAAAAAAAAGGAATTTTATTCGAGCTGTTGCAGTTAATAATAGAAATCAAAGAAAGCGGAGGATCTTTTCAGGGCCATTTAAAAAACGGTCCTTTTCAGCGAACAAAAGACGGCGTGAGCGACCACAGGGGGGCGAAGTGAAGAGGGGAGCGGTTATTGTCAAGCAATCGTCTCGGAGAGATCTCCCCCAAAAGTTTCAACCCTTTGATCTTTACCGACTCATGATGGAAAACAAATCTGGCTCTGAAAACTCTCCAAATCGCCACCCAACTCGAGATCTTGACGATAAAATTAATGCCGTTTCTAGGAATAACTTCTATGTTTGAAGGGAAAAAAGTTGTGCAAATCCGGTGGCGGCTTAAGATTTTTTAGCATAGAGTAAAACGAAAGCTAATAAAACTTCATTCAATTGAATAATAAATCCGTCTCTTCCTTCAGTGAGAGACGAGATCTCCGTAATGGGCGTTCGTTTTATTTTAAAACCAGCACGTTCGCTACAGAAGCGTCTCTCATTTTTTTAAAGAACCATAAAATAAAATAAACGTCTCTGAGCTTCTCAAGGAGCAGAAACCTCTTAACTCTATTCTTAAAACAACCTGGATGGGTTCTCTGGAGTTGGAATCTGAATTGATTTATTAAAATGAATAAGCGGATTTACGAACTCTCAAAAGCCTGGAAAACCAGGAATGAAAAGTCAGAAGTGACCGCATTTGCATAGACAATATTTTTGAAACCTTAAATTTAAAGACTGGTTTAATTTTCTGAACTAAAATTTGAAATTGAAGGAAATTATTTATTGTATTATTTATACACAACACGAATGCAACTGACGTTTTCTGATCCAAACTGAGTCAAATCAAAAATTTACAAATAAAACTTTTTTTCGTAGCTTCTTTTTTTCCCATCCGAAACCTCTCCCCTATGTCCATTCCTCTCACTCCATCACTTTACATCTATTTATTTCTCTCTCCTGTCGCCGACCAACCGGTATAGTGGTTAAGGTGTTAGCCTCTAGATCGGAAGGTTCCTGGTTCGAATCCGGGTCCGGGCATGGATGTTTGTAAACGTATGGTGTAGAGGCGGCTGGTGCACCTTAAATCTGTCGTGGCCGAAAGTCCTCACGTTGGGTTGGCGTGGAAGTTTGGAGAGTGGGGTGCCAGCTCAGGTGTTGCTTCGTCATCTGACCGTGGTTCAAAATTACGAGGTGTTGTCCTCGAATCTTTCCCTTAAGGGACTGATTCCGGACCGTCGTCAATAGCCCGTTGTGTTGCTCTAGTACGACGTTAACTAAAATTACCAATTACCAATTCTCTCTCCTGTCTTGAATGTAGGATTTTAACTCTTAGGAACGTTAGAATCTGGCAGCACACTTGGCTACCCGAATCTGACAGCGCTAGTGTTTTTCATGATTCGCGCGGATTTCGTGCGCGTGCAAATATTCTGTTTCTGAAGAAAAGGCAAAAAGATGAGTTCGACGGTAATGCGAAGATTGGATTAATGTCGATAATTGATTGTTCCTGATCTTGTACTGATGAGCTAATTCAGTCTTCTGCCTTCAGGTGCTCAGTGTCTCGATCCTCTGAATCACACATTAGTCACACCTTGTTTTTTATTTACTTTTCATGACGGATTTATTGGTATCAACAATTACGCAACGGATGACTAATTCGATTTCGTTATTTCCTCTGAGTTATTGGTGTTGGCGTTTTGTTGGACGAAGTGGGTAGTGGCATTTGATGCGATCTTTTGGCTTGGTGTTTCTGATCTCTCGATTGCTGTTGCTCGTTTGATTTCGTTTTATTACTATTCTTTATCTTTATTAATGTTTTGTTTTGTATGTTTGCTTTTTAATGGTGTTTGGGGGAAGTGTATGAGTAATTTCTTAGCGTTTTGCTGCTCATGTACGTAGAAAACACCATTTTGTGTTGTATGGGTCAGGGCTCCTCCCTAACTACGCCCTAATGCACCAACACTTTCATTTTAAAAATTTCCTTTTGGTTTTTATTTTGAATTTCCTCTTGTATTAGAAATTACATTGATTACCATGCCATGTCTGCGCACTTGCATGGTTAGTTTTAACTTTCGTTTTCATTTTGCTTTCTTTCCCATTTATTTAGCTCTTTAATTGATTATATATATATATTGTACAGTAGATATTGATTGTTGTTTCAGGAAGAGGAGGAAGAGACGGATTCAAACGAGTGTGGCATTGTGATGGCCCCTGTGCCCAAGTGCCACAAGGACACCTACTTCAGGGACGGCAAGAGAAAGATCGGTGAGTCATCTTTCATTCGTTCAGAAAAACACTCAATTAATACACCACGCTCCAAGGGCCAATTCGTCCACAAAACCAAATCCCATAAACCAATATCCTCTAGATGAATGGATGAAATAGAATTGCTAGAGACCTGAAATAGTGTGACTGGGAGAATTTGAGATTCACAGATCGATATGACGGGAACGGATTTCGAGTTTTATGTTGCTAAATCCGGAGCTGCACCAGAAGATCGATCTGAAACCCCACTAAAAGAATCGATTCATTCAAAGTATTTGCTTTATATCGGCACCTTTCCATAAGCGTGGTTTTTCAAATCATTTTCGCAGACCGTCTCGGCAATCAAAGCCATTTCTTTATCATCCATCTTGGATCAATTCCCCAAATCTCATCTACCTTTGGAAACTAATTTCCAAATACGAGACATCGACCTTATATTGAATCAGACTGAGCATTTAAAGTGTAGAGTCGATTTCGTAAGATCGCCCGCGCTAACAAATGGAAACGCTAACAAATGGCGCTCGATATATTGCATAAGCATTCATACATTAGGATTCGAGCTTTTCTTCCACTTATCGAGTGCCATATTTTCAAACCATCGACCCTCTAATGAAATACTTTACTAGTGTGTGAGTGGAGTCGCGGTCGTAAGATCCCTGATAGGTAAATCACTTGGGCCCGATGGAGCTCACATGCTTAGGCTATTTCAGTAGTCACCAAAGTGGTCGATATGACATTGTCAGAGATCGATAGAAAAATTGAATCATATATTGAAAATATGGAATGTAAAAGTGCGTATACCTTTGCGGAGCCGAACCGTTCGCAAGCAGCTCGTGAACCGTTTGTTTATATTATTTCCACGACGAACTTCATGATGAAAGGAAGGAACCAACCGCGAACCACCAGAAGTAATTTGTCAGACACCGGTGATGACGACGGAGCCTGGAGGTTCGCGAGCAGAAAGAAATGCAACGAACTACTTACGCCGCAGCATAGTGTGTCATTTTTTATTCTAGGTGGACAAAATTCAATTTTCTTAGTGTCGCAGATTGTCAAAAAGACATCGTATCTTGAAAATAGTATGTCCCCTTAGCAAGACCACGGTTTTATTTTTCTAAATAATTCCTCCTAACAGGATATACAGGGATCCAATATCGAACTTTCTGCGTTGGTTGCAAAACCAATCAAACGAATTAGTACTTTGAGGAAAACTGAAAAATATTTCTCCTATATTTTCTTTAGCGCTATTGGGTGGATACTATCATTAACTTCTGTTCCTCTAGGTATGTTTACGTGCTTTTAATTTTTTGAGTACTATTTCATTAATTTGCAAGATTATTTTGAATTTATAGCTGATTAGCGTCTTTTGCAACTGCTGATTTCAAATTTCAAGTAGACTTTTAACATATATGATACCACCGTATCCCACTGAATTATTACATATGCATTATAACCTGACTCATTTGACGTGCTCAGAACAAATATTACTTGCGGAACTGATAGATAGTGCTTAAATTTCAGAATGACTATGGAAATGTTTCGTCAGTCCATTTTTGACATTTGGGTGATAAATTCGAAGCAAACAAAAATTGGTAATACTTTAACTTATATTTCTCAAGAAATGGTTGAAAATTTGTTACCAAATACTGTTTTGAATGTTTTAAGTACTTTAAAGCGAAAATTTTCGATTTACCCGCCAAAAAGAATTGATCAAAGAGAAGTAAAATGAACGGGTACAAAAAACTATTCTTCAGAAATAATTCTTGACTTCAAGGAAATCTTACCTTTCCTCATACTGATTCAAGATTTATGAAGTAATTTCCAAGGAAGATTGAAAAATAGGCCTAGAAGGCCTCAAAAAGATTTTTAAGCCTGTAGTTCCAAGGTATAGAAAACGTAACTCGTAACCTTGTAGAGACAACTTGCCAAAAATAATTGTCAATGACCACTGAAGTAAAATTTGAAAGTCAGGTGTACAATATTCTACTTAAAATCGTCAGAGCTCTTTGCTGTTTTTCTGGAAGAGGTACAATTATGAAACCGATCCGTGTCTTAGTAAAACGTCAATAAAATTATCTGAACATCATGTGCTTGGGCTAAGAGTTGACATTAATCTTTCTATGCACCAATATAAAATTACATAAACAACATAAAGAACATTAACTAATTTGTTTTCTCTGTATAACACAAAAATTATCTAAACGGTTGTTGTTCTTCCAGGATGATTATCACGGAAACTTCAGCTGTACCACAACTCACAACTAGTCACTTATCAACTGCTCTGTTAAACGGTTACGTACAATTTATAAATAATCCTTCATTCTGATTTTGTCGAAAAGTGATATCAAAAATACAATTATAGTAAGGGGCTGTGATAGCGCAGACCAGAAAAATTTCTATTTATCAGCAGTTTTTTTCAGAAAAATATCACACAAATATAAACAATGTGTGTTTAGTATGTCTTTGGTAACTTCGCTTGAACTAATGAGGGTAAAAATATTATTTGTCAAAATCTCAACTAGACCTTGTCGTTCCATCAAATTTCTTTTTGCCAAATAATTAGTATATTTAACTTCAAGGGAAGTTAAACGTCCATGTGAACATTATTTTACTTCTTGTATTCTTCCAATTGATAATTAGCCTGCTTCGTAAAAGCTCAGTACAAGGAATAAACACAATAGGCGACAAGAAAATATTTTCTATTAAAAATGTCAAGAACTGATACAATTAGATTAGTCATTTCCTCAGATCCACAAATTGTAAGTTTACGAGCAAGGTCTAAAACTAAACGCAACCAAATGTTTCCAAAAAGGTTGAATATTTTAAGAACATTCCCAGTTGAAATTCCAAGTAAATGATTTTGTAATATTTTTCATATATTTTCCTCTTTATTTTTTGAATTATTCTTTACTTTTAACTGAAACTGTTATGAATATATCTGACCATTGTTCAGGTGTATATTAATATAAAATTGCAAAATATGTGGTCGATAATTGATCCAAGTATATAGCTAATATATGGAGAAAAAGTTGACAAATTTCTTTAAATTTAGCATATTTCTGAATCCAAATAGTAACTAAAAACGTTAAATATACACAAAATCAGTATTTTATCACTCACAGCGTCTTATAATCACCCAAAACCAGTGTATTTTTGATGTGATAATTTTGTCCACCCAGATTGCGAAAATGACGCACTGTGCCCTGTCTCAATCTGAACCGAGAACGCCTTTGTGTTCGTTGAAAAACCGACAGGAAGCGGATAGCCACGAGCCGTTCATTTGGGGCACTAAACACCGTCCTAATTATGAGAACTAGAGGCTTGCGAACGGTTCGAAAACTTTCTGAAGTGGTATTCCCTTGGTTTGCTTGCATTTCCAAGCACGTACAGGGTTGAAGCTAACTTCAGTCATGTTAATTCCATTTTAACAATGCAAAGAAATACGCTAGAGAGAGAATTCCGTGGAGACTGAAAGCTGAAACTAACTCGTTTTGAACACAACATTGCTAATCTTGTCAACAGTAACGAAGCACACACTTCACATTGGCGATATTAGTAAATTGTATAAGTTAATAAGTCTTATTTGCACATATATACAAGATTGTATTACTGTTTTAACTGTACTAAATTTAATTTAATTTTTTTTATTGTTTATCCCTTTTATCCAATATGTAATGTTAAGAAGGACGTCGAAAACAAAAACGTATCCCTATGACGTTAAGCCAATTTAGTAATAATATGAATATACTACTCTACTGTTTGTGAAAATTGCAACACTATGAAAGAATAATCAGAAATGAAGGAAATTTATTCTACGTAAAACGATCAAATTTTTACAGAGCTATAAAACAAAAATAATTCCTAAAATCAATATCTTGTGCAGCCGCCACCACCACACGCAGCGTTGAGAGCCTGTACACGTCGTGGCATCGATTCATACAGATTCTGAAAGTCATGCAGAGAAATGGCATTCCATATGGCCTCTATCTGATGCCAAAGTTCAGCCATACTCTCCGCCTATGAGCCTTAGGAGCGAGTTACCGACCTTTATAAAACCAGACATGCTCAATGGGCGACATATCCGGGGAACGTTCAGATCATGGAAGAAGCAGAACCTCTCGTGCATTGAGGAAAGCTTGCACATTCCGAGCAACGCATGGACGGACATTGTCTTGCTGAAATACAGCTCCGGGAATGCGTTGCTGGAGGGGTAGGACCTCGGACTCCACAACTTCCCTGGTGTAGTGCCCGCTGTTCAGGGTCCCCACACTTAGGAGTAGGCTGGATCGCCCATTATATCCGATTGCGCCCCCAGACCATAACGCTAGGCGTTCGTCCAGTATGACGCTGAATAAGACACTCTGGTAAAAAGCGTTCACTTCTGTAGCGTCTGGTAGTACACGTTCATCGTTATAGCACAGATTGTAGCGGGACTTGTCTGAGAAGAGGACTCGGCACGCCATTGGCTGTGTTGGTGAGCCCATTGAAAGCGGAGGTGTCGGTGGTTCAGCGCAGAGAAATGCTTATACGTACCTCATGGCGTAGTAGACGTCGATGAACCATGGGGAAGAGACGTACTCCAATGTTGTGCCAACGAACGAGAGGACGCTGTACGGTCGGCCACTGCCATACGGATGAGGTGTCTGTCGTCCCATGATGATGTCATTGCTTGATGTCATTTAAACTTGTACTTTCCATGATCCATCTCTTACACACTCGTATTACTGTTGTAGCATTATGCCTCGCGCGAGAGGCGATTTCACGATTCGAAAATCCACCCTCATGGCCGATCAAGCGACCCCGTTCGAATTCTGTTTCGTATGGCACTTCGTTTTAAGCAATGCATATTGATTTCTAATCAATCATTTACAGCTGTCAAACGACGATACATTCATTTCAACGCACCTTTACAGTGCTTTTTATCCACGGCTTACTTGGAAGTTTAAAGGATGTTTCCCGACCCACACATGCGTGATCGCTTGGTAATTCTTAAACATTTGCATTTCCTGCAAGTTTCGTTTAATTTGCATGATTCCTTCATGGTGTTGCAATTTTCACAGTGTAGTGTATGTATACTATGCATACATTAATTACTGTAACTATCCAATAAACAATCTAAAATCTCACATATGTGTCTTTTTTGCTCGTCCTATTATGATTGCGTAATAGTAAAATTGAGGGGCGATGAGAAGTCCAGAAACTCTTGAAGGGAGTCTACGGTCCAAGAAGTTTGGCGACCCTTGGTCTATTCATTTGAAGCTCTATTATCTGTGCCTGGTGACGTCATCGATTTTCTGGCGTCGTCCTTCTAATGACTGAACGGAACACGTGCGAGCAGAACTTTATGCTATTTCTTCAGCTCACTCGTTTTGGTCTGTCACGTGGTTTGGGGGAAAAGCATGAATACTCTATTGTTGACTGTTTAAAGGTGATTATCCACTGTGATCAAAACCACTACTCTACGTTTCGAGACCAAATCGGCTAAGTCGATTCGTAACCCCACTTAATTTACCCTTCAGAAATATTACGACTGTGACTCCGCGCACACGCTCAGTCTATTTCAAAAGAAGGTCGACGTTCGTGGGCACCTTATCTTAATTGTCTGCCTCTTTTTGTTCTTCGCCGGCGGCTTTGCCTATAGATATATCGTCAGATTTAACAAGGGCACGATTTAAAGTTCCAGCGTTGTGCAGCCTACCTAACGTTGCGATTTATTGCAGACTACGTCCTGGTGTACGAGGAGACGCCGGAAGGGCATGCGCAGAAGACCTACAAGCATGAGGGATGGCGAAAGAAGTTCATGGCCAACTTGGCCAAAGAGGGACTCCACATGGAAGAGGTATGAGATACAATTGCATACTTATTGTAAATTTCATTATGCTAACGTTTTCGCTTTTCTCCTTTTCTTACGACAAAGAACAAATTTTATAAATGAATTTGTTCTACAGGGTGTCTCAAAAAAAACCCAGTACAACTTCAAAATTTTATTTAAAAAAAAAAAGAATAGGCCTACAGCACAACTAGTTACAACAATAGATAGAATAACTCAAAAAGTTTTTTTCTACTACTTTAGTAAATTTATTCATGAGATCCTTTCGTAGCACGAAGAATATCAAGACGATATTTCAATTCAATCCACGAACGTTTCAGCATGCTGACATCAACAGTAGCGCTACAGCTGTTTGGATATTTTTTGTTTCAATTCCACGACACTGTTAACTTTTGTTCGGTACGCAGCATCTTTTACATAACTCCGAAAGAAAAAGTCTACTGGAGTAATGTCAGGAGACCGGGACCGCCATGCTATGGGGCCATCCCTGCCCCCATAGCATGATCAGAAACATGCTGTAGAAAAACTTTTTGAGTTATTCTATCTACTATTGTAACTAGTTTTGCTGTAGGCCTATTCTTTTTTTTTTACAAATTTTTGAAGTTGTGCTGATCTTTTTGGGACACTCTGTATTTCATGAGAATTTTCAATGTAAGCAAGCATTCGACGATGATTTTACTTCCAATTAGGGATGCGACATCGACAGCAAAACATCGATGCTCAAAATTAAAACCAATGTTGATAATACATCGTTCCAAAAGCATCGATGTTTCAAAACATCGATGCTTTTAAAATGCAGTGTATTTAAACTTTCCCCCCCATTTCTTAAAACTGGTTTAGAAACTAAGGATGCAACATCGACAGCAAAACATTAATGTTGATAATGCATCGCCCCCAAACTATCAATGTTTTTAAAATTCAGTGAATTCAAACTTTTTTCCCCATTTCTTAAAACTGGTTTAGAAACTAAGGATGCAACATCGACAACAAAACATCGATGTTGATAATGCATCGCCCCCAAACTATCAATGTTTTTAAAATTCAGTGAATTCAAACTTTTCCCCCCATTTCTTAAAACTGGTTTAGAAACTAAGGATGCAACATCGACAGCAAAACATCGATGTTGAGAATGCATCGCCCCCAAACTATCAATGTTTTTAAAATTCAGTGAATTCAAACTTTTTTCCCCATTTTCTTAAGACTGGTTTAGCACCTAGTGATTGCGACATCGACAGCAAAACATCGATGTTCAAAATTAAAACATCGATGTTGATAATGCATCACCCCCAAACTATCGATGTTTTTAAAATTCAGTGCATTTAAACTTTTTTCCCCATTTCTTATAACTGGTCGGCTCCAATACATCGATGTTTTTTTATAAAACATCAATGTTTTGAAAACATCGACATCGATGTCGTATCCCTACTTTTCAGACTCTTCACCCTTGGTCACTTTGGTCTAAAAGTATGTTCAATTTGCTGATTATGAAAATTATGCTACTTGGTTATTTTTTAAATTTTTGTAACGGTACTTTTTTTATTTAAAAATAAAACATCGACAACGTAAAAACATCGACAAGTATAAACATCGATGTTACAAAAACATCGACCCCAATACATCGATGTTAAATACATTGATGTTTTAAAACATCGATGTTTTGAAAACATCGATGTTTTGAAAACATCGACATCGATGTCGCATATTTACTTCCAAAACAGTTACTATTTATTTATTTACGTCCATTTTATTTGGGTCATCAGACCGTTGTTCATCTGACATTTTGAGAGGGTGATGCAAACTCAGTTGTTGATCTCGTATTCTGACCGTTGTTCAAAATGGGGTGTTGTCATCGGATCTTTCCTATCGGGGATTGATCTCGGACCGTCGAAAATAGCCCGTTGAGTTGATGCAGTGCGATATTAATTGAAATACCTACTTACTTACCTTAAATCAAATTAAGGGAGGCTGACAGAAAATATTTGAATAGAGCGTCTAAAATCAACGCCAAATAAAGTAGTAGGTAGATAAGGTATTTAATTAACGCCACACTGGTGCAACACAACGGGTTATTGGTGACGGTCCAGAATCAATCTCTCAAGAGAAGGATAAGAGGACAGCACCACGTCATATCGAACAATTAATAATATTTAGTCTCAGGTATGAGTCTTTAAAGTACGATCGGTCTCCAAATACCTTTTTATTATTTTTTTATCCTACGCCCTGCTCAAGGCCTTTTGGCTATACACTGATCTCCAAATACCCGACGTCTTCATCGCTCATAATATCCACTTTCTATGTACAAAAACCTTCTTCTTTCTAAAATATTTTTTTTAATTACATTTTATCATGGTTACAGTTCAATGTTATCCCCTTTGCGCTTGAATAATAAATATAATAATCCTCGAAATAGTTTGCATGCGGGCAAAAAAAAATTCAATTCGGTACAACTGCAGTCAAGTTGTATTATTTCTTGTAAATGGGGGATTCGCTCCCTGCACGCTTTCGCTCGCAAACCAACAATCCTTTTGCATAGTTAATCTCCTGCGACGGCGAAACTATCTTACTAATTCGTATAATCCTGATTTGACTTTCCGGTCCATGATGTCACAGCGAGAGGCACTCGCTAACGCTCACTCCTTTCACCGTACTCCCCTGGCCAACATACTCATCGGATTGAAACCCAATCGAGAATCTGTGGGACCACCTCGATCAACCCGATCGAGGTTGTTCGAGGTGGTCCGTATTGTTCGCGCCATGGATCCTCAGCCGCGTAATCTAGCGCAGCTGGCCAAGGCATTGGAGTCGGCATTGCTCAACATCCCAGTGAACACCATCAGAAACCTAATTGACTCTCTTCCTGCACGTCTCGCATCGGTCCGCTCTGACAAAGGTGGTTATTGTGGCTTTTGACAGGTGGTCACATTAATGTATATATGCGAATATGTATTCGCATATATATGTGAAATTGCAAAAAAAAAAAATTCATTCTCACAAAAAGGATAGTGAGGAAGCTAAAGTGAAATTGAACCACACTTTCATCCAATTAATTCACAAATTAATTTTTATAGCGCCAAATAAAGATTCGTAAAAAAAAAGTACAAAGCAACAAATATACAAATTAATAATGATAAATTTTTACGTGGATATATATTTACGCATGATAAAAAATGAGTAAAACTTATTAGTTGACAACCAAAGCCAAAATCTATACAAGGAGCTAAATGTAGAATATGTGAAGTGTTGCATGAGTTTGATCTGAGTAAAGATGGTGATGGAACGTCGTAGCGGGCGAGTTTAGGATAATGAGCTCCTGTCTGGGAAGTTTCCTGTTTCCCAAGTGGCTTTGATCAACACCTTTTATAGCTTTGATGCCCCGACAAACGAAACTGAACTCGGTTAGCTTTTAGAGTGTCTAGTTGAGACATCAGTTTGGCATTCCTATTATTTGTCAATGAAATATCTTGGAATTAATTTGTTATTTCATCTTATACTGAAGATGAAATTGCTGCAAATTAATCTATTTACCTTTAAAATCAAGTCCTTTTCATCTAAGTGGAATTTAAAATATTTGGAATCGTATAATAATTGCTTGGTGGCGATTACAGGTGTTATCGGAGAGGGTTTGGATTTGCTTGGTCGATGGGGGGGGGGGTGCCAAGGCTTGCTTCTGAAAATCTTCCTTCTTAACGCACTGTGCAAATCACTTGGAAAAACGAATTTAATTTTTTTGTTCTGTAAATATACTGCTGTTTGTAAAAAATGCAACACCATGAAGGAGTAATCAAAATTAAATGAAATTTGATACACAAACGGCTTGTATTAGTACAAATAAATGAATACATTTTCAAAGCAAAAAAGCAATATTAAGTGTCCGAAATAAGTATTTGGTGTAGCCACCACGCGCTGCAATAAGTGTTGCTATACGACGTGGCATGGAGTGAAACGGATGGTGAATGTCTGCTTGTGGAAGAGAATTCAATATTGTTTGTATGCGCACCCAAAGTTCGTCTTTTAAAGCTGTAGGACGCGGATCACGAGCGAGACGCCGACCAACCAAATCCCACACGTGCTCAATAGGCGACATATCCGGCGAATAAGCAGGCCAAGGAAGAACTTGCATGTGTTGGGCTGAAAAGAAGTCTCGAACATTCCTTGCAACATGTGGGCGTGCATTATCCTGATGAAAGATAGCTCCAGGGATGCCTTGAAGGAAGGGAACGACTTCGGGCTCTAGCACTTCACGGACGTACCTGTTGCTATTCAGATTACCCTCAGTTCCTAGCTGCTGAGATCTTCCATGATATGAAATCGCACTCCAGATCATAACTCCGGGTGTTCGGCCACTATGACGGTCGATAACGCACTCTGGAAGGCAGCGTTCACTGGCATAGCGTCTAACACGAATGCGGCCATAATGGTTCCACAAATTAAAACGGGATTCGTCAGAAAAGACAACTTGTTGCCAATCAGCCCGCCAGGCTCTGTGCTCATGAGCCCATTACAGACGCAGCCGTCGATGGTTTGGCGTGAGGGGGATCCTGTATAAAGGAATCCTTGCACGCAGTCCACGGTGCAGCAGACGTCGGCGAATTGACAAAGCCGACATTAGTACACCTGTAGCAGTAGACCAAAGTGCTACCAACAGCCTGGAGGAAACTGTGCGGTCATTCACCTCCATGTGGACCAGGTGTCTATCATCGCACGCCGAACTGTTCCGCTGCACACGAGCTGCTACTGCGCGATAGGAAAATCCTCCTTCACGAAGGCCGATGATTCTCCACCGTTCAAACTCCGTAAGATGTTGAAATTTCACGCTATTTCGTCTTGGAGGCATTCTTAGTCTCACTAAACGTTCGCCACTACAAAATAACCATGCATTATTTTCAACGTCCCTCTACAGCCCTCTATTTATACAATTTTAGCATCAGTTCAGAGGGCGCTGCTCACACCACGCATGCGTGGTGGCTCTGAAACTTTACTATTTTGCATAATATCCTATAATTGACATTTGTTGCAAATTTCATTTCATTCGGATGATTCCTTCATGGTGTTGCATTTTTTACGGTGTATGTTTGAAAATAGAAAAAATTGTCCAAATATGCAGAAAACATGCAAAAAAAACCAAATATGCAAAAAAAACATACAAAATAAATTCGGGTTTTTTTGGTTGTAATTGCTGAAAACCAGTCAATACGGATTTCTATCAGCATTAGGGGCTAAAAAAATGTATGCAAAATGTGCGAAATCCGAGCTCTATATCATTACACGAGTATATATGATAGATTACTTTCATGGGTCTTTTGGGGGTTTGCCCTCCCATAAACCATAATGAATCTATGTGACCCCCGATCTTTAAAAGTCTCTGAATTTCTGATGTAAATGGTGCTGCCGGTGATGTCTGTGTGCATGGACTAATTTAGAGTGTGTTTCAGGAGACGGTGGACAGTGCAGGAAACGTGATCCACTTCATCAAGCTGTCTGCTCCCTGGTCGGTCCTGGTGTGCTACGCGGAGCAGCTTTGTATGAGGGCGCCCTTGCAGGTCAGTGTTTGCGTCTCGGTATTTGTCAAGGCTACAGTCTTTTATTTCTATAAGTACTTAAGGTATATGTATCTGTTACGGGCAAACTATGCAAAGCAGACATTGTATAAAATACCTCGGCAATGTATAGAAGGAATGGCGTTTGGAGGCAAAGTATGAAATGATTCATATTTCCCACATTTCTTACGCTTTCTATTCAGATACCAAAAGACAAACAGCCAAAGTATAAATCTTACTTTTTTTCAGTAAGTAAGTTCTTATATATTTTTTTTAAATTTGATTCACACACACACACACACACACATTAATTTTCATTTATGTATTTTTAATAAAGGCCTATTCATGACTTTATTTTCAAATTTACTTTTTTGCGAGAGATAATTAAGTGCAGATCAAAATATATGTCGTTTCTTCCTCGTTGCAACAAATAGGTTCATATTTTATTTTTTCTCGTTTTCTTCCATAAGAAAGTCCTATACTTTAATTTGAATTTGTTTCTTTTTCATTTGTTTTCTCAATAAAAGCCCTTTCGTGGCTCTCTCGGAAAGGACTCCCTAACTTTGAAATTTCTTAACTACGAAACCGTGATAGATAAACATATGAAACAAGTGGTACTTTTAATGATTAGGTCTGGATTTTGATACAGTACTGTTTGAAAATTAGTTAAAATTTTGGCTAATAGATGGCGCTTTCGTCTTTATAAGCATGACATACAGCTGAGAAGTAGCTGCTTTTCAAACTTCTGTCTCTTCCACTGGCAACACGTGGCAGACAGTTTCGCAGTAACCTGTTAGAGGAGGAAATTTGAGTCATGTATTCATTGTAACAACAAGGATACACCATACACTTCGTGGTTTATGCAACAGGGTGCCCAACCGCACCGTATTTCTGCAGTGTTCACCTTCCTTGATGAATACTTCAGTGACAGAATCATCGTTCTAAATTATTCCAAACAGACAGCCACCGGAATAGACTGTCCTCCATACTCCCCGGATCTCAATCCTTGCGACTTCTTTCTCTGGTGCAATTTGAAGAAGATTATTGAAGAATCCTCAAATATTTGAACAGTTCATCTGTGATGCATGTGTATCCATTTCAGCGCACACATTACGACAGGTGGCTTCAAATTTCTACTTTCGCCTTCGTCAAGTGATTGCTGTTCTAGGTGGCAATTTCGATTCCATTGTAATGTGATTTGGGACACCAGTTTACGAATGACAACACACTATTTAAAGGAGAAAGCAATCGAAATTGCAGCGCCATCTATAATCCAAAGTTGTAACTAATTGAGTAAACTGTTCTATTTCAAATTCAAGTCCTGCTCATTAAACGTACCACATGTCTCATATGTCAATCAATGCTTCGCAGTTCTTCCAATTCAAAATTAGGGAGTCCTTTCTGAAATATACCCTGTATTTTGCCGCAATAGCAATGCCAGGCATTCTATGTAATGCCTGCTTTTTATACATTGCCGGTAACATGTATAATAGAAGTCACGAAAATCGACCAGAATATCGATTCTATTTTTTATTAATTCAAAATAGTGTCCAACTCCTTAGTTTTCAAACGATACCAAGATCTTCTAAATATTCTAAATAGTTTTTAGTTATAAGGGTTTTCGTTAGGCACTATCACCACAGACAAACATGTTTCCACTACTTTGTGTTTTTACAATAGAATGCTTTATTCAAACAGTAATAACTCAACAAGAAATTGATCGATTATGATTATTTTTTATTATTATAATATCTATACAATGCATGTTTCGACTCTTATACAGTTATTCGTAGAGAAATGAATTTATGGTTGATTTTTAAATGTTGATATTTCTGAAAGAAATCTTGACTTTTTAGACTTTCCTGGTAAAAAAAAATTGCACAAAAGCTTTTCCCTCTAGCAACTTGATGGATGGTCAAAACGTTAAGAATAATGTTAGGTATAATTATCTTTCTGAGCAAATTAGAATTTGAGATATCACTGTTATTAAAACATGCTAATTAGCTGATTATACATTTATATTAGATAATTTTTCACACTGAAATGAGTTTAAGCACAAACCAATGTTATTGTAAATATAATTGAGTTTTTAAAGTCAAAATTAAAAAAAAATCTTCTAGTGTATACGTAATCCTAAAATAAATTTGCATAAAGTATTCCAGATAAGAGGAATCACAAAAAAATGCCAACGAACAAACTGATCAAAATCACATTTCTGCATTTCATATCATCTAATTCACACTGAAGCAATTGTTAAGTAATAAATGAAAGAAACATTTATTTGTATAGTATACCGCCACTGTCCCCGTGGCGGCTCGCGGGTCTATTAAATCACAACTGACGGTCTCCGTTGGAATGTACATTACCCTACAATAATGGACTGGACAGCAAGATGTGATCTATAAGGGAAAGAATACATGCTTTAATAAGGGGATGGTCCCCCACCTGCTGCAATTACACTAGACCCTCTTCTGGGCATACTTTCAACAAGATATTGATACACAGCTACGGGTATTTGTGTCCATCCCTGCTGTGAGAATGTTGCCAGCTCAGTTGTAGATTTCGGACGTGGTTCCCTAGTCCGTAAGCGTCGCTCTCACTCGTCCCACCATTGTTCTATGGTCGGGACTCTGAGCAGGCCAGGGAAGACATTTTGCAACCATATCTCGATACCACTGCTTTACAGAGGCTGCAACATGACATGGAGCGTTGTCGTCCTGGAAGTAACATTCGTCCATTCCATAAAATTGCCAGAGCGTAAGAAGACCCTGATTGTCCAAAATGTTCATGTAGGCTTTCAATTGACCAGGAACAACATGCAAAGGTCCCAGGCCATTCCACGAAAAACACCCCCAAACAAGTAGATCACCACCACCGAACTTGACAGTTGGAACGATGCGCTCGCGTAACAGACGTTCGCCTGGCATACGCCAAACCCAAGCACGCCCATCCAAATGGAAGAGCGTGTAGCGTGACTCGTCGCTTCATAAAACAGTTTTCCAATGGTCCACAGTCCAGTTGCGACGTTGCAAACACCAAGCGAGTCTGCCGGCTTTGTTGGATGAGGTGATGTTAGGTTTGTGTGCGACAACACATCCGTGGATATTGAGGGCGTGCAGTTCTTTCTGTACATTATTGGGGTGCACCGTAACCCCTTCTGCCTGTTGAAACTCACTGTTGATGATTTGGAAGTGGTTTCTTGCGGTTCTTACGAACCTCACGCTTCATGACACGCCGATCCTGTTTGGTCAGTTTATGGGGACGACCAACGTGTGCAGTTCGTGTCCCAACTCCCGTAGTCTCCCACTTTTTCACGACATCACCAACAGTTGACCGTGGCTGTGACAATTCTAACGCAATTGCGCGAATAGACTTGCCTGTTACAACCAATTATAACACCTCTTTCAAAGTCACTAAGTTCCTTTCGTTTCAACATAGTGTCACGATTTCACACAGAACTAACGACGTTACCACTTCGCGTATCGTATTTAACCTTAACAGGTCACGTGCGAGCACTAGATTTGCATAAAATCCACTGGAGACCGGTCCATTATTATAGTGTAGTGTATCAGCCAGTAGATTAAAAAAAAAGCGGTTAGAATTATCGGTACCGAGGTTTGCCTACTAATAAAAAGCTTTATTTTAAGATTAATTGATTCGGGAGTAAACCTCTACATGAAACGGCGGTAAGTAGGTGAATTTTCATCATCCTCGTATTACACAACGGGTTATTCGTGACGGTCCGAGATCCATCGCGAACGGAACGATACGAGGACAACACCTTGTCAATTTAACCAGTCTAAGATGGCGAGAACCCCTGAGCTGCCACCGCACTCTCCAAACTTCACACCAGGCCGACCTGAGGGTATTTGAGGTCACAACAGATTTAATGTTCATCAACCCCATTTTGCACACGACGGTCTTTGGTTGGATTCGAACTCGCAACCCTACGGTTGATCCCCGAACCAATGAATCTTAGAGAAAAACAAATTAACAACACAAAAAACCTTCAAAAAGTCCTCTTTTGTTTTATGCTTTCAAAAAATTTGAAATTTAATTCCGTTTTGTTGGACACCAATTTTATGATGATATCTTAAATAGAACCGAAGTTATAAATAAAATAACGTTTTGATAGCTGTCAAAGTTTTGAAGCGAAAAATATGTCGACTTATCCGAAAAACTGCTAACAAAACTACAATTGCGTACAAATTGTTACTGTTAGCCAAAATAAACCTTAATCAAAGGTCTGAAGACATTAACGTATTTACTTACGTACTCGGAGTGAAAAATCCATCGGGTGCTAAAATTTCACTTTTGTAACTGATTTTCATTAATGAAACTTTGAGGTAATTTTTCTCCATGATGGAATTTTCACACTTTTCCCAACTTTAAAATGATATAACTCAAAATATATTCAAGATAATTACATGAAATTTGGTATGTATATTCTTCATACATATTTAAGTGATTTGTCTTAAGCAATTTTAAAAATTATTGATATGTTATAAAATATAAGTGTTTTTATAAATTATAAAATAAAAAAATGCTCATTTTTTATTTAAAAATTTATAGTTTTTTTTTATATGCATGTATTAAAATACTGTGAAGACAAATTTTTAAATATATATCTGCTTCTAGAAAATGTAAATATTGTGTCTTTTCCTAAATAATTTCTCAAGTTATATCAAAAGTAAACACAGTCACTTTTTTGAAAAAATTTTAATTTTAAAATTTTTTGAACTGATATCAAATTAATTTTTATCATTTTCTATTTGTAAATTAGGTACTATGTATTCACTAAAAATTCCAAAGCAATATCTTTATTACCAAAAAAAAAAAAAATGGAAACAGTGTCCCGGCCCCCCTTAAAATGGTATGTAGGTATTTTAATTAACGTCTCACTGGAGCAACACAACGGACTGTGCAAATTAATTTAAAATCAATATGGGACATAATGCAAACAGAAATCTAATCTGAACAGTTTTTGCCTTGATTTCTAGAGTTAAATATGTTTATATCCTCGTTAGCTTTCACAAATATCGTACTGGGTATGGGCTCACTCACCTCTACAGTAACGAACCAGTGATCCACAACAGATGAGGTACTTAATGGCAATGTGCTAATTGAAATGAGATGTGTGTGACACACTTTTAATTTATGAAATATTCGCTGAGAATTGTATTACATATGAAGACTGGTGGGACATTGTGATGTGATTCCCGAGCTTAGGTTTGCTTGGATATAAAAGCTCACTTCTCACTTTTTGGATGATCGGAATATCAGTTTGACTGTATTAAATAATTATAAATTGGCTTTTTGGTTGCTTACATGGAGACAAACGATTAAAATTAAACGTTTATTAAGAAGATTAAAGACGATGCAGAATTGTACAGAAAACATCTATCAAAACCCCTCTTTCTCACACCGTCTAGAATTGTTCTAAATTCTTATTTCTTTTTACATTCCAATCATAATTATAGTTTACAATAGTATCGTTTGCGTTTGTGTGATAAATACAATAATGTAATGATTCTAGGATCATTAGCACGGACGCAAAGAAATTACATTTTTGGATCGCACATTGATCATCGCATCGTTGATAAATACTCTCACACCGTCTAGAATTGTTGTAAATTCCTATTTATACATTTCAACCATGGTTAGTTCATAATAGTATCGTTTGCGCTTGTGTAATAAATATAACTAGGGGGCCAGCCGCCTGCTCGCTAGCGCTCGCCAACCCCCGGAGGATTGCTTTGCAATCCTCACTGGTTCGCTGCGTGAACCTATGCTCGCTTCGCTCGCATCAATGAAGACATGTGTCCTAGCAGAAGAGATTGTTTACAAAATATATGTTATTTAAAAAAAAAAAATTTTCCCCACTCTAAATTTGTTGTTTGCAGAAAAGATATATACAGTGCCTCTGAAATCAGAATTCAAATGAAAACTGTGCAAATTTTGACTCGAAATGTGATTGCTGCTTTGGAAATTGAATACCCAGCATGTTGTTTGTGTGTACATTTCCCCAGCACTCGAGCCACTCACTTTTTCATTGAGTTTGTTGTCTAAAGTTGAAGTTCAAGCGTATTGTTGAACTACAATTGTTGGCCCTGAAAAGATACCCCGTTTTCTTTGATTTCTATTACAAACTACAACAGCTCGACTAAAATTAATTTTTTTCAATAAAATTTCATCCGATTACGCTATGAATTCAATTGAGGCGCGAGACTTCGTGATGGTAAACAAACAATCGCACAATGTTGCCAAAACGCAATAACAAATAACGTCTTTTTTGCGTGCCACGTAAGAGAATTATATACATAGATGTTAATGATTCTTGGATCGTTTGCACGCGCGGAAAATATTAAGCTATCGAATCGTTTGCACGCGCGCTGTAAAAATTAGTTATAGATCGCTTGTGCGCGATCGCAAATACGAATCGATGTTTTTCGATTGGGCCAGACGTTCCGGAGATGTAATTGGTAGCTTAACGCACACAATCGTATTGACATAACTCCATCGTTATCTTTATTTTCGCCTCTCGGAAACAAGGGACTCTGTAAGGATAGTGTTTTTTTTGTTTTTTTGATGTTCTGAGTGGTGAAATAGTAGGGACGTCGTAAAACGTTCCGAGTCGAATCTCAGGAATGCCCATCGAAAAGCGAGTAACACGTTTGAGGTCAAATGCCCCAAGAAAACTGTCGACAAGGGTTCGAGCATGTCAGTTGTTGTCGGTTTCAAGCTATCACTTTCTTTATTCCTGCGATGTGTATTTCGGCTATGTTTTCAGGCGCATCCCAACCCCAGCCACAACTGGTCGGAAGCCGTACTACGCACCCTCTACGTGCCGAACGTGATGCGGGAGAATATCCCCAACAAGCCCCTAGACTACTACACCTGCGCCTTCAAAAGGGCCAAGCTAGACAAGTGAGTCTTTCCTTCCTTCAATGCACTATGAACTGGTAGGTGTTTTAATTGAGGGGACAAGGTACCCTTTGAACAATTTTTTTTGGTTTCAAAAAACAACAAAATGCTTCAATATATCTTATTCCAATACACTTTACAAAAGAAATTTTTTTTTTCATTCACAATAATTAAGTAATTTAATTTTTATCAAAATATTTCAATAATTTCAATTTCTTACTCCATCTGCAAATTTTAATTTTCTCCAAATACCTTTTTGTATTTACATTCTATGAGTGTTCTTCACAATTTTGTGCATGGAATATTATATGTACCACAGTTATTTATTTTTTTACAAATATTTTTGTAACAAATACTGTAAAAACAGCAAAAAAATTTATTTCAGCAATTTTTGAAAATATAACTCTTTCCAAACCCTTATTCCATGAACAAAAGTTATGAAATATAACATAGTAAAGAACAGAAATAACTTTCAAATATCTCCACATCAATTACCAAATGCCTTAGCATTTTAAAAGCACTGTAGTCATGTAAACTAAAAAGTCGAGGAAAATTACTTTGAAGTTTTAAATGCTTTTGGTTTCGGTCCTTACATTCAATAGAAAAACCTCTATTACCTTGTTAAATATAATGTGGCTACAGATAAAAAAAATTTCACAAATATTCTTTAAAGTTATTAAATATTATAAAACTTTATTTTAACATTTTGATCATGTCCCCTTAACGGTGAAGCAACATAACGGGCTATTGGTGATGATCCGGGACCAAACCCCAAAGGGAAGGATTCGGATGCAACACCATGTCATTGCGAACCACGGTTAGATGACGAGGTCACACCCCACTTTGAGATGGCAACCCACCTTTCCAAATTTCCACACCACATCAACGTGAGGATATTTGAGGCTACTACAGACTAGAGTGCCTATATAATAAGAGTGGCGACAAGGGACCAAATTTGGCCCTATGCGCATGCGCGGCAGCCATTTTTCTACCAGAATCGTCTCAAAGCAGGTTGCTGGGCGAATTAATATATCATTTCAAGTAGAACAAAAAGCATATGATTGTTATAATATGGATACATTCGGTATAAATGAATCATATAAACGCTCAATTACTTGCATAATTGATGAGATGGATTACACAACGCGCGAACTTAGATTGCGGGAAACAACACGTTGTTCAAAAAAAGCCATTTTCTTAAAAAGTCTTCAAATTTATGCTGACAAAACACTAAAGTAATAATAAATAAACATTCTAGAACACGAAATGGAACATGAATAAACTATATTTTCTTTCTTATTTAATGTACACACGTTTTTCTCGAACACACAAAAAGTTCCCATGTTAAGTCTACGGGAGCTAGGAAAAGACCGCCTCGGGCGGTAGAAAAGGTCTCTAAGCCAATCAGAAAGTGTTTCCCGTATGTCGCCACTCTTATTATATAGGCACTCTACTACAGACTACCCTTCGGTTGCGTCCGTATCCCGGACCGTCGTCAATAACCCGTTGTGTTGCTCTATTACGACGTTAACTAAAATTACCATTACTGGTTGCGTCCGTTAATCTTCCACCTGAGCCACTGACGCCCAATTGGTGAATAATAATGAAGCAATACAGCGGTCCTATTTTCTAGCTATTCCCAATTTGTGGAGCTCAGGTTTTGCATTGTCATCTAACCGTGGTTCAAAATTACGCAGTGTTGTTCTCTGATCTTTCCCTTAGGGGTTTAACCCGGACCGTCGTCAATAGCCCGTTGTGTTGCTCTAGAACGACTTTAATTAAAAATTACCATTACCTAATTTCTGGAAGAAATTTCTGTCCTACCAATTTGGCGTGGTGTGGAAGTTTGGAGATGGGGTGACAGATTAGGTGTGACCTCGTCATCTGACCGTGGATCGAAACGACGTAATGTCCTCGTACATTTCCTATCGGGTTTGATCATCGTCGCCAATATTCCCGTTGTGTAGCTCCAGTGCGACACTAATTGAATACCTACCTATCCTACTCTTCAGGTTTGATTCCAGACCATCGCCAATATCCCCTTGTGTTGCAATGCCCACGTTAAATAAAAATATCTTCCTTAAGTAATTTAATTTATATTAAAAAAAAATTTTTTTAGTTAACGTCGTACATCTTTCTTAGGTAATTTAACCTTTCGACTACAGCTATAAATATAACTAGAGCGATTATCATAACGTTACAGCTACAGTTTACGTTTATGAGCGGTGGTAACAGCCATGGCGATTTTTTTTGGCGCATCATCTCAAGGAAAGAATTATTTCAAATATCTATTTTCTTTCAAAAATATTTTTAGAACGGAAAAGGAAAGCTTGAAAACAAATTTGAGAATGTTTTAAAAAGTATATTTTTTAAAAATTTCGCAAACAGTAATAACTTTAAACACATCTCAAAACACAATTGTAAACCAGAAGAAAAACTAAACTGCAAATGTTGGGTAAGAAAAAAACTCATGAAACAGCAATTACACTAAATACAGTGGACATGTTGAAAAAGATTTTTAAAAGAAAAAAAGCAAGAAATAATACAACCTGATACATCAGAACTGTTCCAAGAAAAAAAATTTATTAAACAAGAATATTCCACAAATGGCGAAAAAACAAGACCATGTCAGAACTCTGCGTGAAAAAAAAAGTTATACTAAAATAAAAATTCCACTACTGTTTAAATACAAATTAATGAACCAATGGTATCAAAGAAAAAAAAATTAGAAGGACCAATGCAATCAAAGAATATTTTAAAATCAAAATAACCAATGGAAGCAAAGAAAAAATTTCAAACGAACCAATAAAATCAAACGACTTTAACGGATTTTGGAAGAACTTTCTAGAATATTCAAAATAAAAATTGAAAGTTACCGTTTGCATAGGTTGCCATGAAAACCACAATAACCGTAAAGACAGATGGGTGCCTTAATCTACCGTAACTCGCTACTAGAAGTGCGCCAAAAAAAATCGCCAAGGCCGTTGTCACCGCTCATAAATGTAGAGTGTAGCTGTACTCTCATAACTTTTACGGTACAACTGATGTACTGACCGTTTCCTAAATTCCTTTTTGGCACGTTCAAGGTACGACTGCTGTACCGGACGTAGTTTAAAGATTAATGTAAGAATTTAATTAATGTCGCACTGGAGCTACACAACAGACTATTCCTACCTCAAGAAGATGAAATGTTTGTGCAAGTCAAAGAGGTGTAGAGTAGCTGATGGTAGGTATTTTAATTAAAGTTGCATTGGAGCAACACAACGGCCCCTTCCTACCTAAAGAATAGGATCTTTGCCTTCTGGTTAAGCCTCGATCCCGGACTGTCGTTAATAGCCCTATTTAATACCTACCTACCTTAAGAAAGTGAAATGTTTGTGCAAGTCAAAGTCAAAGGAGCTGATGGTAGGTATTTACATTAACGTCACACAAGAGCAACGCGACGGGCTATTGACGAGTGTCCGGGATCAACCCCCCAAGGGTAAGATCCGAGGCCCATAGCGCGTCTTTTTGAACCACGGCCGGATGAGAAGATAAGTTGATGGATATCGGTGTCTCTCGGCAGGTTCCTGGGCAGCGAGAACGAGTCTGAATTCTTCAACCGCACGCAGCGCATCCGCATCGTGCACACCATCCTGCAGACGGCGGCCTACGGAAAGCGGAAGAGGGCGCAGATAGGCATCGACAGGCTCACGGAGGAAGGGGCCTACGCTGCCGCCTTTCCTCTACACGACGTGAGTACCTCTTCCTCTACCATTCATCTTCCACGAAAGATCGATTCTTTCGCTCAAAAGACAGAATAGGTTGCTTCTATGTTTTGTGTGGGAGTTCTGGCAGCATTGAATTTGTGTCATTTTGTTTTTGTAAGTATATGGCTACATTAATTGGTTTAAGAACAACATTGTAGTAACGGTAGGTATATATTTCAATTTAAGTCGTACTGGAGCAACACAACGGGCTGTCCGGTTTCAACCCCAGACGGAAAAGATCCAAGGACAACACCACGTAATTTTGAACTACCGTCAAATGACGTCCAGTTCCAGTAAATTCGTGCCACACTTCCTTCCGTGTCACCCCGTTTTGGAGTATATCAGATTTTGCTACAAGAGCGAGGAAGGTCCCCGAGTCTGTAAACAGTGAGGAACAACCCCATTGACGCTCCGCTCGAAAGGTCCATTGCCGCCTTGATTGGATAAGCCAAGACATGAACGTTGTCGGCCCAATGGACAATTGTCCCTGGAGGCTAGCTCCGTAATCCGAAGGTTTCTTCATCGTTCTCATCAATTCGCACAGTTTATTATTCATTCAGGTTCACCATTCCTTTCAAAATAATAACCTGCGACTGCCTCCACCAACTGAATTGCAGCGCATACACCTTTGGGCTAAGATGCTTTGCCTAGTTCGCCAATGGTACAAGTACCTCACAGTATACCTCGCGTCCCTCTGTGGGCCTCCAGGAAAGACCTTCTCAAGCCAACAGTCAACGCATCATCGAGAGAGAGAGAGAGAGAACTATTACTAGAAAACACCTACCAAACTTACCTTATATCAAGAAGAGTGGGTGTTTAGAGTAACGAAGCGTAAGTTTTCCACTCACAAATTTTACCAAAGCCAGGAGGGCCTGGTGGCACTGAGGGTGCTGTGAGTAAGTTTCAGGAACCTCATTTAGAAAGTGGAGACCGCCCCTGGGGTGTTCCGTAAGTTTACTGTGGGAGATGTCACGGTCAAATGACGTCGTAGCCGTAAGCATTTTATCTGGAAATTCAAACCTTGTAAGAAAATAGATATTTATTAACGAGGAAAGATCGATTCGTTGTGCAATCTGAAAGTAAACAACGTATCGTTACCAGCACGCCAAAAGCACCGATCTGCAAAATTGACGTTTCTACAAAAACGAGTTCAAAGTTTTGATGCTTCGGGAAAAATCGAGTGACAACTCAAAGGTTCTTTTCTCTCGAGGTCGTGGTAGCCCGTATGGAAAAGTAACGGACAAGCAACCGGATGATTGTGAGTTCGAATCCAATGTACAAAGTGAGCTGGTGCACGTTAAAAATCTGTCGTGGTCTCACGTTGATGTGGTGTGGAAGTTTGGAGAGTGGGGTGCCAGCTCAAGTGTGACCTCGTCATCTGACCGCGGTTTAAATTGACTGTCATCGGATCTTTCACTTCGGGGATTTATCCCTGACCGTCACCAGTAGCCCGTTGTGTTGCTCCAGTGTGACGTTAATTAAAAAATACCAAAATACCACTGAGAATCAAGAGGATTCGTGGCTTTGTCATAACATAAAACATGAAAGAGTGACTAGAAAGAATATAGATAAAGGGGATGAAAGGGTGACTAGAAAATCGTCAATATGCATATGGTTGGGGCAACGATATGTAGATTTTACCGTACGAATCTATCAAAAAAAAAAACATTTTTATGGTTCCAGCCTAGAAAATCGATTCTTTTTGGGAAGTAGGTTTTACATAATTAATCTATTCTCCTAAAAAATCGAGTTGGAAAACAATTGTTTTGCAGATCGATTCGTAGATAGAAGCACAATATTTGTTTGCGAGTCGAGCTGGATCGACCCATCATTTTTGCAGGTTTATTAAGGAATCGATTCATTTTATCTAATGGAATTCATAGAATTTGACAACTGTGGTCGAAACGAGGAGTTCTTGTGAAAAGTTTTGTTGCGTTGCAGGGACCCTACCAGCTCCCCAATCGACCGGTGGCACCCGAAAACCTCAACAAGCGCCAGGTTCTGTACCACTACTGGGCCAGGTGGGGCAAATGGTACAAGTACCAGCCCCTCGACCACATCAGAGAGTACTTTGGTGAGAAGATCGGAATCTACTTCGCTTGGCTCGGTACGTATTTGCAACGACTTGCGAATGAAATCTGTAGAACTCACCTGATTACGAACAAAACAATCATGGTTGACAGATCATGGATTTCATCGACACCATCTTTTGTTATTATGCAATGCTTGCATGGATAACAATTCCGTTTGCAATTTATAATTGTAGGGTTTTTTTCCACATTTTACGAGTTTTTAGTACTATTATGCATTAATTTGTTCAAACATTCCGCAACCCAAACTTTCGTCCTCAGTTTCATTTTTATTACCAAAGCATTGCAAACGACTCAGCTACTAGCTCCAAAACAAAATGCCCTTTAAATAATTTCTACCATTTGTATTGAAATGGTGTTTCTCTAGTTCTGACAAAGAACGACTACGAAATACTTTCGAGTCTTCAAGGTTCGTTTGGTGATGCAAGTTCAACGTTTGGTGATGCAAGAATCTGAAACATATGTTCCCAAACATATCCACGAGCTTAAAGCAGTTTCTACTCTCATATGCACATCTCTACCAAGGAAGAACGGGATGTTCCTAGGTACTCTAGTGATCTTTTTTTCCCCTTAGCGGTATTTGGTAAACATGGAATCTTATGGGTTCACAAGCGATTTTATTCTATTTTCACTCCAGTATCCTATTTGCCAGTCCCTCTTTTTCCCCCTTTCCCGATATTTTTTACTTGAAGATGTCGGTCTTGTGTTTGGCGTACCTTGGCCAAATATGTCCCTTAAATAAAATAAAACAAAACAGGGAGGAAGGGTAAGACGTAAATGAATAAAGGCCTGGTGGTTATAAACTGAAGTGCCAGCAAAACTGGTACACCCACCTAATAATTCGGCTCCGAATACCCAAAGCACGGAGGGACCGTTGCACAGTTCACACGCTGACACTTGTTGATGCACCAGCTTTGAAATCTGTAGCAATTTGAGACAGTGTTGCACGTCTATCTCGTGAAACGATTCTTCAGAGCCGTCGATGGTCCCGTTCCTTCAGGGTCTTTTTCCACCCGCATATCTGTCGGAGATTTGATGTTTTTTTCCGGATTCTTTATATTTACTGTAGACTCTCTCTCTCTCTCTCTCTCTCTCCTACAATTGTCGTGCGCGAAAATCCAAGTTTCATCTCTATCTCGGAAATACTGTGCCCCATCTCACTAGTGATGCGACATCAACAGTAAAATATCGATGTTTTGAAACATCGATGTTGATAATACATCGCACCAATACCATCGATGTTTTTAAAAATCAGTGTATTTAAACTTTTTTCCCCATTTCTTAAAACTGGTTTTGCAACTAGTGATGCGACATCGGCTCCAATACATCGATGTTTTTTATAAAACATCTATGTTTTGAAAACATCGACATCGATGTCGCATCTCTACTTTTTAGACCCTTCACCTTGGCCACTTTGATCTAAAAGTATGTTCAATTTGCTGATTATAAAAATTATGCTACTTGTTTTTTTTTTTTTTTTTTAATTTTTAAAACGGTACTTTTTTCATTTGAAATTAAAACATTGACAACGTAAAAACATCGACAAGTATAAACATCCATGTTACAAAAACATCGACTCCAATACATCGATGTTAAAAACATCGACATCGATGTCACATCCCTAGTGCCGACCACTAAGCCACGTTCAAAGTCACTTAAATCGTAATAACCTGCCATTGCATCGGCAGAAATCGATTTAAGCTTCCCTGTCTGTCTGTTGTCTCTACTATTATAAAAGGAAGTGTCTGTGTATGTATCTATCCAATGCCCTGACGAATCTATGACACTTAGAATAATGAGATTTGGCACGCAGGTAGTCCGAATTTTTTTGTTATTTTTGGGTCGCGTCGTCTTTTAAAATTGAATCTAGAACATTTTAAAACTAATTCAATGGAATTTAATAATTATTTTTTTTTCTTTGAATGACAACAGCATAAAGATACGACAGATTTTAAATTTATTTTTCCGTGTTTCCGTTTGATTTTCCGAGCAACGCTTTCAGCCGAAGAACAAAACAAATAAAAAAAATTTTACTGGAATTATGTAGTTCTTTTTTCTATCTCCTAGATCGTTAAAGATGGAGTAAAAGTTTCGACGGATTTGAAAACTACGGAAAATTTCACATTAGATCGATACCTGAAATTATGATATTGTCTTTGAATAAATAATCTTATATAAGCGCTGCTGGCTGAATTGACTTTCGTTGATTGGCTGCATTTCTCCCTTATTTGCATACGCTCGCCTGTCTGGCACTTCCGTTTAAGTGAAGAGTAGTTTTATTTATCAAAGTTCGATGATAGTTAAAGATACATATGGCATTGTATTTATTGGATTGATGCCAAAGTGGCTTTCCTTTTATGGAGCTCGATGGCATTGCATCAAGAAGAGTTATCTACTTCACACGTCTCAAGTTATTTGGCAGAAGGAATTTCAGGTAGTGCTTGGGAAGAAAATTGTGTCACTGGGTTGTGTTTATTTAATTCGGTTAAGCATCACAAATGACAGAAAATAAGGAAACATTTTCGACATGTTTATGCTTTTTTTTTATGCAAAAAAATGCAAGAGTCAAGAAAATGCTTCGGAGACGCAAAAGAAGACAGGTGTTGGTGTAGGGTGGGGTTGCCGCGACGCTTTCACGTGCCGTAAGGGGTTGAGAAAGTTTCTTCACATAGATCTGTTCTTTTAGCCCTCATAACTTGTTAAAACGCGGGATGATGCAGTTACCGGAGTGATGGAGAAAGCTCGTCGGACTGAACGGCACATACTATATTGATTCAATGTAACTTTTAGTCAATAAAATCGTTTTTAATGTTAAAAGGGAAAAACGGGACGAACTTTTGCATCAATCCAATACATCAATGTTTCTTAAAAAGGTTAAATCTATACAAGTGTTTCCCAGAGCAGAGGGATATATACACAGTCCAGTCACATTAATGTGACCACCTGTCAAAAGCCAGAATAACCACCTTTGGCAGAGCCGACCGCTGCGAGAAGTGCAGGAAGAGAGTCAATTAGGTTTCTGAAGGTGTTCACTGGGATGTTGAGCCATGCCGATTCCAGTGCCATGGCCAGCTGCGCTAGATTACGCGGTTGAGGATCCATGGCGCGAACAACCCGATCGAGGTGGTCCCACAGATTCTCGATTTGGTTTAAATCCGGTGAGTTTGCTGGCCAGGGGAGTACGGTAAACTCATCCTGGTGCTCTTCGAACCACGCACATACACTGCGAGCTGCATGACACCTAGCATTGTCCTGCAGGTAGATGCCATCATTCTGAGGAAAAATAATTCGCCTGTAGGGGGGACATAGTCCGCAAGGACAGATGCGTACTTGTGCTGATCCATCGTGCCTTCCACAATGATGAGTGCACCCAGTGAATGCCAGGAAAACATTCCCCAAACCATAATGCTACCTCCTCCAGCCTGGATCCTTCCGGCAATTGTTGCAGGGTGTTTTCTTTCAGACGTTTCACGCCGTATACGCCAACGTCCATCTGTCCGATGGAGCATAAAACATGATTCCTCGGGAAAAGCCGCCTGTCGCCACTCTGTGGACGTCCAGTTGCAGTACTGGCGTGCAAATTCCAGTCTTCGTCGCCGATGAACAGCAGTCAGCATAGGTGCATTAACAAGCGTCTGCTGCGGAGGCCCATGCGCAGCAACGTTCGCTGAACAGTTGTTGAGGATACACTCTTGGTTGCCCCTTGGTTCATCTGGGCGATCAGTTGTTCAACAGTTAGTTGCACGTCTATTCGCCCGAACGCATTTCCGTAGCCTTCGTTCGCATCTGCCATCTATAGCCCGTGATGCACCACATGTGCCACGCCACTGATTTTGGATAGTGCCATTATGACATGAACGGTATACTTTTACCACAGCGGCACGCGAACAGTTCACAAAATTAGCCGTTTCCGAAATGCTTTCACCCTTGGCCCGAAAGCCAATAATCATGCCCTTTTGGACGTCGTATAAATCGCTACGTTTCAGCATTACGCCAATGATTGAAATGCTTTCCGATGCCCTAGGACATCCTTTATATACACTCCACTGCAATGTGCTGCCACCTGCCTTTTGTGATTGGTTATTTCACGTTGACGTCGAAAGCAGGTGGTGGTCACATTAATGTGACTGGACTGTGTTAGAAACATACTGAATGAATTTCAAGATGCTCAGGAAGTAAAATAATCCCCACTTCATTCCCATTTCTACCTTTTGGGCGAGACGTCGTTGATGTCGGCAGTTATTCTTAAATCGAGACCAAACAAGACGTCACTGAAGAGAGAAATCCAGTTGACGCTTGCCTCAAGAGAGCTACCGTACATTGGTGATTCTAGGGGGCGTATTGGTTTTTATTTCGCTTTGGACGAATTCGGCATTTGAAGTTTCGATATCCTCGGCTACCAGTAGAAACCATGCATGTGAAGTGTCATTAAGTGTGACAGTTCTTCATTTCGGAAATTTCTTCAAGTCGTTTAATGTCAACAGACAGGCGAGGACTTTGTGGTTGGAGCAGTTTTGGGTGGACAGTGATAGATTTGAGCCAATCACAGTGGTCGTTTTTTTTTTCAGGTTTCTACACGGGCTGGCTCTTTCCCGCAGCAGTGGTGGGTCTTGCCGTCTTTCTCTACGGAGTCTTGACAATGCACAACGACACGCCCTCGTGAGTAACTCTTCTTCGTTGTTGTTGAACCATTCTCTTGAATTCACTTGGGTTATACCTGTTATAAATACACTCTTCTTCATTAGATAACTTTGTCAAAGGATCGAAAACGCAAAACATCAAGCCTTGCATTTCTTTAAAAATTATGTGCAACTGAAAGGTACTCAAAATTCGACGGTCAAATATTAATGTACTAAATTCGGAAAAATATTTTGAAAGAAAAAGTCATCGACTTTTTCGAGACGCTTTTTCACCCATTTAATTCGCGGTCATTGCTCAAAGAAAGATATCCAATTCCAAGAAAACCAATCACAATCTTCTCAGCTTTCACAAGAAAATTCACCTGAGGGAATGCCAAGAGCGATATATCCCCCTATATATCGAGGGTAGTACTTAATAAAAAGTGAGTCTCATCGATAGACGAGTCGGTTTTGACTGAGCTTCAGGACGTATATCTGCATTCCTTTGAGTACTCTTCTGTGTATAGGTAGGTATTTAATTAAAGTCACACAGGATCAACACAACAGTCTACTGGCTACAGTCCGGGATCAAACCCGAAGGGAAAAATCCACGGAGAACATCACATCATTTTGAATCACGATCAGATGACGATGTCACACTTGAACTGGCACCCCCTCTCCAAGCCATGCCAGCGTGAAAATATTGGAGGCCACGAGCGATTTAAGGTGTACCAGCCCCCTTCTCAGTCTTCTGGAATATACATAGATACTTACCCACTACACGAGAAAGTTTAATTTGTCTTGCAGTGATTGCCTGTTTTGATATAAATAATCCATTTCATGTTGTTTCGATGCAGTCAAACTTTCACTTTGGTCCCCTAAAGGTGTTTGAACACTAGAAATCACGAAAATCCCCCCCCCCCAAATCTTAAAACTTTTACAAGTAATAAAATTTATAAGTTCCTTATAGTATTTTAACTTTCATACTTCTTTCAATGCATTAAAAAATTTTACTGCCATTCACTATTTTTATATTGCTGAAGACGATAATCTCCTATTTTCCTTTTGAATCGTCTCGTTTCAATATTTATTTTTGTTTTCACATTTAATGTACTTTTTTTTAGTGTTGCGTTTTTTTAATCTAAAATTTATTGTTGGCTATAAAATTAATCTTAAATTTGTTTTATCTACTTACTTGTGGTTGCGCTCTATCTTGTGTTTGGCTCAGCTTGTCCGCTTTTGAGCCTTGTGCAATCAAACCCAAATGACCCAAACAACCACCCACAAGCTCTGTCTATTTCATTCGAAAGTCGACGCTTTAGAAAATCTGATTTTACAAATTTGTCCCAATAAAATAACGGGAGCAGTAACGGTAATTATTAACAGGTTAAAATAGCAGGTAGAGATAATGCGTGTAACATGGGTATGTGTCAATAACAGGTAAAAATAGCAGTTACAGAAAATAGCTGTAACATGGGTATGGGTCAGTAACAGATTAAAAGAGCAGTTACATATAATGGGTGTAACATGGGTGTGGGTCTATAACAGGTTAAAAGAGCAGTTACAGATGATGGGTGTAACATGAGTATGTGTCAATAACAGATTAAAAGAGCAGTTACAAATGATGGGTGTAACATGAGTATGTGTCAATAACAGGTTAAAAGAGCAGTTACAGACAATGGGTGTAACATGGGTATGGGTCAATAACAGGTTAAAATAGCAGTTACAGAAAATGGGTGTAACATGCGTATGGGTCAATAACAGGTTAAAATAGCAGTTACAGACGTGACAGCAACAGTTAACGGCGTATGTGTTGCAGGAACGAAGTGTGCGAGAGCGGCGACCGCTTCCTGATGTGTCCCCGCTGCGAGGAGAGCTACGGTTGCGCCTACTGGCACCTCTCCGACATCTGCCTCTTCAGCAAGCTCTCCTACCTCTTCGACCACCCGGGCACAGTCTTCTACGCCGTCTTCGTCTCCTTCTGGGGTAAGACACGCTCACAAAACAACCTCCTCCGCTAACGAACCGCTACGCTAGATGGACCATATGTTAACCACCCTCCAAGCGTCCATCAATGCAGGTGTTTTAATTAACGTCGCACTGGAAACACACGACGGACTATTGATGACGGTAAAGGATCAAACCCGAAGGGAGGACAACACTACGTCATTTTGATCCAAGGGTCAGATGATGAATAAAATTAGAGAGATAAGTGTAAAAACATCGAATGTACAAGCAATTAGGAAGAAAAATCAAGTTACTAATCGAGAGCATATTGTAGGGTTCGGTTCTCACCAAACCCCTCTCTCCTAATAGAAGTTTCCTCATAAAGCACCCTCTATATAGCAGTTACTTTCTCACATAGATATTAAGATGTCCTGCTGTTAAAACGTGTGCCAGTTAAGATGTAATTCATTCAGAATATTAACTTACCCTCAGAAGTTATTTAATGTTTTCTTTAGCTTTTAGTATTTGTCCCAAACGTGTAACTGTCCTAAATGTAACAAATATGTATAATTAACCAATACGGTGTTCTGTTTGAACATAAATTCTACAATATCCATTCAATTTTATAAATCTTTTTCTCGAGGCAACACCTGAGATGGTACCCCACTCTCCAAACTTCCACACCACGTAAACGAGAGGACATTGGAGGCCACGACCGATTGAATGCGTACCAGCCGCTTTGTACATGACTGTCTTTTGGTTGGATTCGAACTCACAACCCTCCGTTTGCTAATCCGTTTTTCTTCCAACCGGACGGCCGCGGCCCGTTTCGCTTGTGAGAGGTTCCGAATGTGATTCGGAAATAATGAGCTTTGATGAGCCACAAGAAATAATGAACGGAGAGTGGGTTTTTATTCAAAAGTGACACTCCTAGACGAACTACCAAACCTGCAAATACTTGATTGTTTTCAGACCATGTTTTTCCATGGTTTTTCTACTTGCAAATATCTGTTTAACAAACCTTCGATTTTCATCCGTTGAGCATTTACATTCATTGCCAAAAAAGTTAAGCACGAAAGGTAAAATGCGAGAAAAAACGACATTTACAGCTTTGATTGACTCGAAATGCGATATGAAAGTAGCAAATAGCTACTCCCCGCCTTTACAAGTAGTAATTGCATACTTCCATCTACCTCTGCAGCAAATTGCAGCCTCTCAAATTCAAATTGGCTTCTGGAAATTAACATTTTTCTCTCCGTGCTTAACTTTTGGCAGTGAGTGTATTAACTTGACCATTTATTTTTTGAAACATTTCTCAGGTTGCTCCACCAGGCAGCTAATGAATACGCCACCGATTTTTTTTTCACCATCTAATACCATGCTAATGTAAGTGCATCTTGTGTTTCAGCCGTGTCCTTCCTGGAGTACTGGAAGCGGAAGTGCGCCAGTCTCGCACATCACTGGGACTGCATGGACTTCGAAGAAGAAGAGGTCAGTCCTCCTTTATTCGATCTAAAAGGTCACTCTCTCTAATAGCACACATATATTTTAACTTTATTGGCTATACGAAAATCGGTCCAGCATCATCAGCAACGAGTATTGGAGCACAATTAATTTTGCTTGTAATTCCTCCAGGAGGAAAACAACAAGGAAAGTCATTCAGTAAGTTAATGGGTTGATGCAAAAGTTCGTCACTTTTTTGGACAAAAATTGAAGAATAATTATTTTATTGATTAAAAATGACATTGAATCAATACATTACGTGCCATTCTGCTCGATGTCCCTTTCTCCATCTCTCCGGTAGCTTCATTATCCAACGCTCAGACAAGTTCCGAGGTTTCTGGCTCCAGAAAGCATACAGGTGGTGAAACTCTGAACCATTTAGGCACCCTCAAACTACGAAACACCTATATTTTTGTGTCTGCGAAGCATTCTTGCCGTTACGGGAAAAAAAGCATAATAGGTTGAAAATGCTCCTTATTTTCTGCCATTTAGGAGGCTTAACACAATTTAAACAACCCAACCCAATAACACAATTTTCCCCCAAAGTACTCGCTGAAAATTCCTTCTTTCAAATAACATCAAAACTTGACACGTGTGAAGTAGATAATACTTCGGTTTTGCGTCATCAACTTAATACAAATTGAATCAGCGACGTACGTTTATGAATGAAGCTAGTACCGATAGATGGCAGCACGATCTAGATGTCAGATGAAAATCGATGCGCGCAAAAGCAAAACGTAAAAACAGATGTTACACGACGGCGACGTTTCTCAACGAGTGTAAATACGCTCCGTTGTGTAATTTTCCCCAACATGCAACATCCTCAGAAAAAGTCCTGTACTGTCATAGGACAGAAGAGCCCCAGGACTCCTCTCAGCATGCATGAAAACGTGCATCCTCACTCTCACTCTAACCATTCGGACCCAAGAAAAGCTATCAAGATTCAAGTGTGTCGAGCATTCTCAGACAGTCCTGACCTCGCTCCTCTGTTCTGTCCCCTGTAACAACATCTTTAGCCTGCATAGTTAGGAAACAAAATCAACACTTTGTTCCTGTAACAACCAAAATAATTTTACAATTTTCGTGCAAAAACGAAATAGTGAAATGACTAGATGTGAAGAACGTTAAAAAGATACCTTATTCTTGCGTCAATAGACGTTTCATTTTTATATCGCTTTGTAAACACTTGTTGACTTTTCCTCGCATTAAAATATTAGGAACTAAATAAATTGGTTCGATAAGATACGTTCTAAGTAACCGGTGCCATAAAATATAAAAGGTAGTTCTTCAAGTTCGTATATTGCAAATACGGATAATTCCATAACAATTCAAAAGAAATCAAATTTATTACGAATATATTGTATTGCCATTCAAGGAGAATGAAATTTGTCTGCACTAACTATAAACACAAATATCTTCTCCCTTACAGTACAAACAATACTGAATGCGATACCGCTTGATCTACTTGGTCCAAGAATGAAGTCAAAAAATATTTCATACCAACTGTTCCGAAATAAGAACATTAAATTCGGAAATTCCAAAACTAGTATTAGTAATCATGTCTGTAAGTGGTCCGAACTTCTTCCTCAGATCGTTTGACAGCTGTCAGGAGATAAAGCCCGACCTCTTTGGGCCCAATATTTTTAGATTTGTGCTCTCCAATGCGAGGGGTAATTGATACAAATTTTCTGATGGGATACTATTTTGTAATGCTGTGAATTACCATGATGGAAGTACACAAAACGCATTTTCAGCCAACTTTGGTTTTATTCCAAACAAACATTGATTTTACATCGTTGCATTGAGAGATAAAAAGTTATGTTTCGCGACTGTGCAAAAAGAAACAAAACCTATTTGGAGATTCAATCTATCTGCATCTAAAAGGGCTTGAGGATTTGTAGCTCTGGAGCATAAAGTGCTTAAAACTGCGACGTACGTCGCACAACAAAGTTCTGCAGAACCATTTTTTCTTACTTCTATCAAAATTTTGGCCGCTTTTTTTTCCAATCATAACATACGATGGTATGACAGGGCAAAGCGCGCTTCTTGCCACATCTTTTTTTCTTTCCTAACTAAAAACAACCTCCTTACACCGCCCCAAATTACCGAAAGCATTTTATAAATAACACATCTAAGTCAATGACAAAATATTTAATTCCAAAAGTGATCGACAGAATTGTAAATTCTAAAAGTATGCTTTGGTTTAAAATAAAGTAAATTTGTTAATTTTGATGCTTTATTATAAATCTGTAACATATTTAGCCGAGTGTTTTACGTCTGTTTTTGATTTGACTGCAGTTTTCAAAAATGCTTGCAGAACAATTACAATTGCTTGGAGTTGTGTTGCAGAACACTGAATATAATTCTGCACCTGGGATTTGTGGTATCGAAAAAATTTCCTTCGGAATGTTTTGCTTCATTTAAATTTTAAACTGATTCGAGAAACTAAAAAAAAATAAAAAATTCAGATGATGCAGGAGACCTAATATAGAAGAACAGACATCGGGAAAGAAACTGCGTGAACTTCACCTAAAACTTGTCTGACATTCGTACCGAAGTTACCGTAGAGTGGTAAATCGAACAAACTGGTACACCACATCGCCTTTCACATTCTTACCTCGAAAAAAATTCAGAAGTGTCTCGATTCGGTAAAAACTGAAATGAAGTTTTTAAGTCCCGGTGCACGGCCACGCATCCGGTTTTTCAACGTGCGGCACCGAAGCCCAACTATGCACACATAACTGTGAAATGACACAAGTACTCTTTTCGCGCCATTTGCGACAAATATTCTATCGAAGAATACGTTTACTTGGTGTACAAAAAGTATATTTTGAAAAACAAAATAGACGTTACTGGATACAGCCATTTATTAATTATATGAGCCGCGGTAGCTCAGTCAGTAGAGCGTCGGGCTCGCATCAGAAGGGTTGTGGGTTCTGTCCTCGGCGGAGCCTCCAATTCTGATGATTGCGAGATCGGCGCTTCGACCTGGCTAAAGACCGTCGTGTTCACTAATGGTGACTGGGGCACGTTAAATAGGTCGTGGTCACAATGTCCCCCATGTTCCCATACCAAATCAATACCTCTGGGGGTACCTGATCAGGGGGTTATCGGCCTCTGATTGGGATCTAAATTACGATATGTGTGAATGAATGGATGTATGAAAGGGACCTTCCTGTAAAACGGATGTGTCGTGTATGTCGAGCAAAGTCGGACTTCCTCCCAATGGGGCTCAATAACATGGAAGGCGCACCCCCCTCGCCTCTTGCCGTCTTCGACGGGCCTGGCACTCCTCTGGTTTGCCAGTGTAGGCATAAGAAACAACAACAACATTTATTAATTATTATTTATATTCCATTTATTTAAAAAAACAAAGTACTTTAGACCGGAGAAGCGTGTGCGGCGCCGTGGGGAACTGCGGTACAAATTAAACGCAAGTTGGATGTGCGGCGCCGCAGGCATGTGTGCACTACTCCATTGTATCTAATGTATCTCAGACCTTCCGGTTTTTTTAACGTGCGGCGCCGCTGCCGCAACGCAAGTGCCAAGTAAGCGAAATAAATACATTTTCTTCGAAATAATCTTTCTTCGATTTATCACAAATGGCGCGAAATGAGTTCGTGCGTCATTTCACAGTTATGTGTGCATAGTTGGGCTTCGGTGCCGCAGTAGCGCCGCACGTTAAAAAGCCGGATGTGTGCACTGGGACTAATTCGGAACAATCGGCTACAGGACGGTGAAAAACAATTTTTCTAAACAGTGTGATACTGATGTTGAAATGAATGAATGTTTTCCTCTGGAAATGATAGATTGGAAGAAAATAATTTTCTCAAGCTGTCCGATATTGCCATAGCTATTGGGATCAGCGTGTTTGATGTTGGACCGATCTAAAGCACTCCCTTTGAATAGATAAAAAAAGGACCTACGATATCCTAACCTTTTTTTTAAATTCATATTTCTTCTCTCTGATTCGCAGGAACGACCTCGACCCGAGTTTGCCGCGAAAGCTCCCTGCGTGGAACGGAATCCAATCACAGGCATCAAAGAACCCTCGTTTCCCTCCTCGGTCAGGATGCGGAGGATCGCAGTGGGATCAGGGGCGGTCCTCGTCATGGTAAGTCACGCCTTCAATAAACGCCTTTTACCATTATTCCCACCTAGCTTAGGATGGGTCTACCCAATGAAGTGAGCCTCGTCATGGTAAGTCACGCCCACATTCATAGTAACGCCTCTTCCATTTCTACTTTTCGTTCAACTTTTAGATCGCCGGTAAATTTGGCTATTATCAGACCTTTTTTATTAACTTTCAACAAATATTTTATTAACCCTCCTGATGGTTGCCTTGAAGAGGCATCACGCCATTAGCAAAACTGAGCAGATATTGATGAACTAGATACACTACCCTACAATAATGGACCGGACGCCTGCGGATTTGCATTAAATCCGACAATTTGTTTGGGGGTGTTTTTCGTGGTATGGCCTGGGACCTTTGCATGTTGTTCCTGGTACATTGAACGCCTATATGAACATTTTAGACAATCAGGTTCTTACTACGCTCTGGCAATTTTATAGAATGGACGAATGTTACTTTCCAGGACAACAACGCTTCGTGTCATGTTGCAGCCTCTGTCAAGCAGTGGTATCGATATATGGACGTAAAGCGACTCCCCTGGCCTGCCCAGAGTCACGACCTAAGCCCCGTAGAACATTTGTGGGATGCGTTAGAGCGACGCTCACGGACCAGGGTACCACGTCCGAAATCTACAGCTGAGCTGGCGACATACTTGCAGCAGGAATGGACACAAATACCCGTAGCTGTGTATGAAAACCTTGTTGAAAGTATACCCAGAAGGGTTGCTAGTGTCATTGCAGCACGTGGGGATCACCCCCCTATTAAAGCATGTATTCTTATACTATTACATCTTGCAGTCCGGTCCATTATTGTAGGGTAGTGTATATCATCTTTAGAAGAAAACTGACCAGATCTTTATTTCGTCACTTCTTTCAGATGATCTCTTTGCATCATCAAAAAATCGGCAATACCTTGTGGATGAGATATTTCGACATGAGTAAAAATAGTCAGAACTTGATGTGGTAGGTAGGTATTTTAACTAACGTCGCACTCTAGGGTGCAAAAAAACGGGCTATTGGCGACGGCCCGGGATCAAAACCGAAGAGAAAGATTCGAGGACAACACCACGTCATTTTGAACCACGGTCAGATGACGAAGTCACACATGAGCTGGCACCCCACTCTCCAAACTTCCACACTACGCCAACGTGAGGATATTGTAGGCCACGATAGATTGAACGTGCACCAGCCTCCTTTGTACACGACGGCTTCTGGTTAGATTCGACCTCTCAACCCTCCGGTCCCTAATGCGTTGCCGGGCTTCCACCCCCTCCCCAAGATCTGTATGGACGAGATATCTCGTCGAAACCACTTTGAAGGTTAGCATCGTTTGAGCGAATTACAACGCTTATTTTTGTAATTAGAAACCTATTTCAGGGCCCTCTCTGAATACGTCCCCGTAGGTGAGTTATTTGTTCTGTCAGTTTTGTGTTTCAGAGTGAAAACGAAATCGCAGATAAAAAATGGCGACTTGGGGATTGATTGAATTTTTAAGACACAAGGGCCAGCTTTGGCCAAGCTTCGCAAAAATATCGGTAAATTCCCATGAGTTTCCATCATGATGTATTCATAAATTTACTAATAATTATCAAAAAATTTGTGACAGAGATAAAATTCAATAAAAAACATTTCAGTTCAAAATATTTAGATAAAGTTATAAAAAACCTATGTCTAAGGCCCGGTGCACACATCCGGTTTTTCAAAGTGCGGCACCGAAGCCCAACTATGCACACATAACCGTGAAATGAGGCAAGTACTCATTTCGCGCCATTTGCGACAAGTATTCTATCGAAGAAAACGTGTTTATTTCGCTTACTTGGTGTGAAAAAAGTATATTTTGAAACAACATAGACGTTACTGGATACAACCATTTATTAATTATTATTAATATTCCATTTATTTATGAAAACAAGGTACTTCAGTTTTCCATCGTCCTAAATATTCCAAGAGGGGACCTCCCCAGCCTTTCCACTCCTATTCCAAACGAAAGGATAGACATTGTCCCTCCATGAACGACTTCAGCCGGCGCCTTGAGAATCAAGATCTCCTTTTGTCACTTCGCCACAGCCTGTGCACCAAGAGAAGAGCAGATGACGCCTGCCCCCCCCCCCCAAAAAAAAAAAAAAAAAAAGACCACCATTTGTTACAGTTTTCAAATAACTCAGGCCAGAAAAGCATTAAATCTGTCGGAGAGTCGGCTTGTTTAATCCTGCACCTGGTTGTCACACACGTCATCTTCTGAAGTTTCCGAGATCCCAAGAGGGTGCTCACAGCTGTGAGTTCACCCCCCTTTAAGGTTGCAGGTGTGATTGAAAAAAAACCCATCAGACTCAACATTCCAAGAGGGAGGCGGACTACCCCGAAAAACGCAAAGGGAGACGAGGGACAGTAGCCACTGGAGAAAGTGGTGGACGATAGAGCTCTCGAGACAGCTATACGGTGAGATTAAACACCGGTAAAAAAAAACTGTTAAGAGAAACTTATTGTTAGTCATGAAGATTCATTCAATGATTGTTCAGTGCAATTATTTTGTAGATATTTTTCAAATTGTTAATTATTGAAACCTTTTAAGTGAAATAAATAGTTTTGAAAGGTAATCAGCTTAGTTCAGCTCCATTTTATTACTGTGGAGCCCAAATCTCCACAAGGGTTGAATGGAATACAATTTATTTCGAATTTGTGTATCCCATTTATTTGGTCATGAATTTTTGATGGCCGTTTGCGAGGGGAGATTTTAATCGAAACGGTTTCTACACTCAGGACAAAACTAGAATAGGCTAAAGACTTAGTATAATGTCCAGTCGTTCTCTGCAGATGAACTAACAATCGAAAACGGCCTAACGTTTCTAGAATCGGGAGATAGTACTACAAGTTACATGGTAGTTCTTTGTCGTTGTAGATGGCGCTGGTGATGATCTTCATCGTGGCCGTGATCCTGTACCGAGTGCTGGTCTCTATCTTCCTATTCCGGACGGACACTTTCCGGGGTGCCGCCGCCCTCATCGCCAGCTCCACGGGCGCCCTGGTCAACCTGTTGCTCATCATGGCGCTCGGAAGGGTCTACGAGAAGCTCGCGCTCAAGCTCACGCAGTGGGGTAACGCATCTCTCATAACTTGTTCTGAAAAGTTATTATTTCGATAACAGTTAACACGACACCAGATATTTGGATCTCAGTTCACACAACATTCATTTTAATAACAGTTAAAACGACACCAGTTATTTCGATCAATTTTTACAACTATTTTAATAACAGTTGACACGACATCAGTTATTTTTTATCACTACACAACAATTATTTTAATAATAGCTAACAGGACAACAGTTATTTAGATAACAGTTAAACATCAATAGTTATTTCTACAGTTAACGCAACAACAGTCTTTTTAAAAACTAAGGGGCTCCGCCCCCTGCTCGCTATGCGGAAAATTTTACACCAGATAGATACCTTATACGTTTGATTTTCTTTTAATAAATAATTTTTCAGTTAAATATTTATATTTTTGCAAGAGATTTGTGCCGTCACGCCGATTGGATCTCTTCGCAATTCCAGGGTCGCCGTAAGATTTCAAATCACGTGGATTTGGGAATCGATTTGGGCCGATCGGCTGTGGTATTTTTTTAAAATTAACATCCCACTGGAGCAAAAAACGGGTTACATGCGACGGTCCGGGATCATTCCCCGAAGGGAGATATCCGAAGACAACACCACGTCATTTTGAACCACAGTCAGATGACGAGGTCACACCTAAGCTGGGTCTCCGCATTTCCACATCAGGCCAGCGTGATAACATTGAAGGCAACAAAGGACTGAATGTGCACCAGTTTCCTTTGTATACGACGGTTTGTGATTGCATTCGAACTCGCAACTTGCCAATCCGTTGCTCTTCCAACCGGCCTACCGTGGCACACTATTGAAAGGAGATACAACACTGTCTATTTCATTAGAAGGTCGATTGTTTTTTGTTCAATTCAGCTGTTTCATTTGCAGTGTGTGTCGTTTCAGAGATGCACCGGACCCAGACGGACTTCGACGACAACCTCACTTTCAAAGTATTCATATTCCAGTTCATCAACTTTTACTCCTCCATCTTCTACATTGCTTTCTTCAAGGGAAGGTGAGATTCACTCCTCAAAATTTCTGAGACGACGACACGTGCGTGCGCATCCCCCGATACACTGAATCTCGACGCGATGAAACTTTGAGCACACACCGCGAGAGCTCACAAGTTAGCCGGATCTAACACTACTAAGAGAACTGCTCCCGCCGCAATGTCTAGGGGATGGCGGACGCTACAGGAACTAGGGAGGCGACATCGACAGCAAAACATCGATGTTCGAACATCGATGCTGATAATACATCGGTTTAAAAAAAAATCAGTGTATTTAAACCAGGGCTCGAAATACCCGGGTGCACAGGTGCACTGTGCACATGAAAATAAAATTGTGCACCTAATTTTTTCCCGCTAGGCGCACCTGTGCACCTAATTTAAAAGCTTAGGTGCACAAGGTGCACCTGTATTAAAAAATATATTTCGAGGCCTGATTTAAACTGTTGTTTGCCCCATTTCCTAAAACTGCTTGAGCAACCTCAAACAAAAATGTTCGCCGTGGGAGGGAGATTTAATTTGTCATTTGCTGTGTTTATTAATTTATAACTAAGACTTTTTTTTTAACTGTCAAAACAAAGTCACAAAAATTAATTAGAACAATTAACAAATCTTTTATTTTCAAATTGAATAAAAAAAAAAGAAAATAATATTTACAACAATTTGACATGGGTACTACTAACTATAAGTATAATTAGGTAGGTACATAACTATAATTATTGTTAGTTATTATTAATTATTTTTCAACTTATGCAGTAAACGCAATAAACTTATTTTTTATTTGCTGTAAATAAAAAAATATTGGGGCCTATAATTATTACATGCCCCAATATTTGTTATTTACAGTTTGTAAAAAAAAAAAAAATTGTTATCTTTTTCCCTCTTTAAGCCGACCTTTTATTTCACAAACTATCCCACCAGTTATGGAAAAAGAACTCTTTCTGATAGGACAGATGTTGCCATCACTGACAAATACTTCTTTTTTTTTATTTCTAATGGCAAGAGAAAATGACAATATCTTACAAAACGATTACAAGAATATAAAACAGTAAGAGAAAAAAGTCAGTATCTCATCAGCAAGGCTCTAGCACTCCAGTAGCGTCTCACCTCGGAGACCCCAGACAGAGCTGGGCATCCTTGGATATGGGACCTGTCCATAATTTCATCCTTTTTGCAGAGTGGGCATTTAGGACTGTCATAAACGCCAATGCGGTGTAGGTGGTTTGCAAGGCAGTCATGCCCCACTGCAAGTCTAAATTCTGCGACCGCTCTTTCACGAGGTTTAATTGAAATTTTTTGGTCCAATACATTTCTCCAGCTCTTCGAGGAAATACAAGAAGTGAGATTCGACTTCCATCTAAGTCTCATTTGATTTTTGATGTAGAGTTTTATGGAGTGGAATGAGTAGCTTGTGGTTGGCTGTTCAACTATCCGTGTGCCCTTCTTGGCCAACATATCTGCCTGCTCGTTACCGAAAATATCACAGTGCCCAGGGAGCCACTGGATAACGATCTGTCGTCCTTCTGCCTTTAATCCCTCAAGGAGCACACACACACAGCTGGCATTCTAAGATATCATTTGAGGCAGGCACCTCGTTTGACCCAATAGCCTGAATGGCAGCTTTGGAATCCGACAACAAGACCACTTTGTTGTAAAGACGTCTGGGAACAAGTTGCCGGAATGCCACACAGATGGCCATAACTTCTCCATCAAAGGCGGTTTTTTGTTTCCCGACAGGGACATAGAAGGAGAAAACGGAGGAATAAATTCCTGCTCCAACATTTGGTGAACATTCAGTAAAGGAGCCGTCGGTATAGACGTGTAACCATTCAGGCTCTGGATAGAGGGTGTGGATGGTCTCAAGGGCTAAAATCTTCAAGCTCTCTGGAGGGAGCTGGCTCTTAAGGATAGGCTGGGTAAGATTCAGGTTAATAATTGTCTCAACGCGATTCAAGGGATTACGAGGATTTAAAAATCCCTGAACAATTCCTTCATCAATTTCCAGATCTTCTCTTAAATCGAGAGCTTTCTGAAGAAAGCCTCGTTGTGTCTTCAGTTGTCTCTGTCCATTCTCATACTGGTCCCAAAAGGGCACTTCAATTCTGATTAACTTTTCATACAACACGAGAGTTCTCTCCTCAATAATCTCCTGAATGGGTCTGTTATATGTCAAAAGTAGCATAGAGTCAATTGGGGTGGTCTTTACTGCACCAACAATCAACCTGAGGGCCTGGTTTTGAAGTAACTCCAGCCTTTCAATCACGCTCTTTGGGGCAGTTACCAAAACTTCACAACAATAAGTAATAACAGGCAAAATGAATGCTTTATATGTGTTTTCCAAGGTTGTTCGTGCGCATCCCCAAAGACAGCCAGCCAAACGTTTAAGAATATGTAGACGCTTTTCTACCTTCTCAACTATACTTTCGATTTGTAATTTCCAACTTAACTTATTGTCAAAGGTTACTCCTAAGTAAGTAAATTTGTCCGTATTAGACAGTTCATCATTTCTATAAACCAACTTTTGAAACTGACAAATACTTAGATGCACGGTTATTTTTCTTAATTTTTACTACGGTGCTTTTTTTTTATTCAAAAAATAAACATCGACAAAGTGAAAACATCGAAAATGTTAAAATATCGATGTTAAAAAAAATTGGCTCCAATAAATCGATGGTAAATACATCAATGTTTTTATAAAACATCGACATCGATGTCGCATCCGTACTTTTCAAACCCTTCACCCTCGACCACTTTGGTCTAAAAGTATGTTCAATTTACTCGTGAAAATTATGCTACTTGGTAATTTTTATAATGGTAGTTTTTTCATTTAAAAATAAAACATCGACAACGTAAAAACATCGATAAGTATAAACTTCTATGTCAAAAAACATCGGCTTCAATACATCGATGTTTTTTTTAATAAAACATCGATGTTTTGAAGACATCGATGTCGCATCCCTAACAGGAACACGACTCGTTAATTTTAAGTAGGGTTATTAAAGTGGTTATTATAGTGCTTATAGTGATAAGTTGAAGACTAACGCCTTAATGACACTGGCCTATATTGAGGTTTTTATAACTTGTAAAGCTGTTCTTAACTGTTAAAATGTTCTAAAAGCTTTTGTATAAGTAGCAATTTAATCCTGCATTTGAAATGTTCGCATCATTTTTTTTCTAGCTTTAACTTAGAATTTAATGAAATACACGTACTTTCACTTCCTAGATACGTAAATATTGAAATATAATACCGTAAATCGGGGTTACTTGGGCCCTAGGGGCACACTTGAACCCAAAATGACACAGTGATGTAAGTCGTTCCTGACACTGTTTTATTGAAATGTTCGACGTAGTTCTTAGTTCATCCGCGAGGTAGCAGCCCTCTGAAGGCTCAGGCACGTAGTTCCACGAGTTGCTGCGAGTGTTGAGTGGAGGTTATGTCAATCTCGTATAACACGTGTGCTATTTTTATGCCTTATTTTAACCCAACACACGTTTGTAACGCATTTTGTAGCGTTTGGCACTAAATAATTTAACCAAAACTCTCGACTAATGAGTTTTTATTTACATTTATATACAAAGCTTTTGATCACTTTCGGTTACAATGACGTAGGTCAAAGCACATTTAATCTCATCTCAGGGCGGGATATCCGAGAAAATTGTTCAATATGCGAACTCTGGTAGAGGTTCTACCGCAATAAGTTTCCCAGGATGGGAGATAGAACAAATCGTTGTTCTCTCGGCACGTTTCAAACGATCATCTCTCTTTGAGAGCTTCCAGTTTTTCCAAAACCTCCAAAGATGCCAGATTAGAACAAAGCCGCCATCTTTTTCGTCTCCCCGACGCCGCGTCTAGACTCGATGACACCTGTCTATGGTCATGAGATATCTTTCATAGACTCGCTGAAGGGTCCCACTTTACACTATGTTATCCCATAGCGGTGCTAAGAAAAATCTGTTTTTAGAAGTAGTGTATGAAATACGTTTCTTCACTTAGCCTCGTAATAGGGTCCCTTTTTCGTCCACACTCAACGTGGCAGGACGTTTGTCACGTTGTTCAGTATTATATATTAAAGTTGTTATAGTTTTCAAAACTTATTGTCTGTCTGATTCACGAAGCCGCAGTCGTCAGGTTTTAGGCAGACGTCACAATTTGTATAGAGAAATAGAATATGGGTTCAAGTAACCCACCTAAGGCGGCTACTTGAACCCAATTTTTGTATTTTTTTAAAATCCTGTAATGTAAAAAGAAACGGTAACAACTGTCATAAATAGAAAGTAGAGATGTTGTAGATTAAGAACAATGTGGTTATCAGTACAAATCTTTTTTAATTATGATATTAAAAGAAAATATATGTGAAATCTGGGAAAAGTGAGTCCAAGTAACCCTGGTTTACGGTACAGAGTTTTAAGCATTGCAATTGTTATAGACGCAATTTAATGTATTGTTATTTAATGTTATTAATTATTGTTTAATTTAATGTTAATAGACTATTGCAATTGTTAATAGACGAAAAAATGTACGTGAGATGGAGATTTTTTCGTCATTTCTTTTTCATTCAGCTTTCCCAAAATTAGTCTGCGAAACCTTATTTCACATTGTTAAGAAAAAATGTTTAAAATTTTGTTGACTAATGCAAATAATTGATTTTCTTCCTGAGAAAAATAAAACATTTTGGATGCTTGGTCGGGAGCTGAATTTCAATCCCCCCGCAATCGCTGTTTTCCCCTCCATTCGCGGTGTACGCATGCGCGTGTCAGGTCGACCCGCAATAACTTAAAATTCATATATATATTTTTTTTGGAATGAATTATACTCGAAAAGTTTCATTCTTTTTCGCAAATTTTCTTTTTGTAGATTCGTGGGTTATCCCGGTCACTACAGGAAGATGCTGGGACTAAGAAATGAAGAAGTAAGCGCTTCTTCATATTTTTATCTCTACTATTATAAAATGAAGTTTTTGTTTATCTGTCTGTTTGTTTGTTTGTCTGTTTCGCGGCCGCAAAATCCTGACGATTCTATGGCACTTACAGCAATGAGATTTGGCACACAGGTAGTCCAAATGTTTTGAAATTTTTGGGTCGCGACGAATTTTAAAATTCAATCTACAAGATTTTTAAATGAATTTAATAATTTTATTCTCCATCGATTTTTCAACGCCTTTCTTCCGCGAAAGAAGAAACACCCGAATCTGGACTTTTTCTACCCACGTGACCTCGTCGTCAGCCTTTGGAAGCATGTCAAGTTTTTTTCATCGCGGAGGTACGCGGAGAAAGTTATTGTTTTCGTTTCCGTTTTGATTTTGCGCGGAGGATAGATTTTCCAACACAAGACGATAAAAACTAATATTATTTGACAGGAGTCGCTTAGTTCTTTTTTCTATCTCCTAGACCGTTAAAGAAGAGTACAAATTTCAAGGGATTTGAAATCTACGGAAAATTTCACTTTAGATCGATACCTAAAAATATGATTTTCTTTAAGTAAATCATTTTTAAATTGAATATATCTTTTATATTTTCGCAAGAGATTGTGACGTCACGTAAACTTTCGCTTTAAAAAAAAAAAAAAAAAAACAGATTGCATCTTTGACCTTTAAAGTTAAAAAAAAAAAAAATGCATCTTCTGCCCTTCGCATTAAAAAAAAGAAACAGATTAAATTTTCTGTCCCATTTCATTTCCGGGAATGAGAGCAAGAAATAAAAAAACATAATGACTGGGATTGTTATGTTTTTTTTTTCGTAAAATCTGAATCGTTAAAGATAGATTGAAAATTTAAACAGTGAGAAAGAGTTTTCTGACAGCTTTAGCTAGTAAATATTTAATCGCTTTTTTCAAATCATAAATTCATGGTAGTGCAAAAGAATTTTCTGACGGCTTCTTTTACTGTTAAATATTTAATCGTTGTTTTCAAATCATGTTAGTGGAAAATAGTTTTATGACATCTGTTTCCTCCTGCAGTGCGGCAATAGCGGCTGCTTGATGGAACTGGCTCAGCAGCTGGCCATCATCATGATAGGCAAGCAGATCATCAACAACGCGCAGGAGATTTTGCTTCCGTAAGTATAACAGGTTTACGCCTGCGTCTAGGTTCTGTGTGTCTTTCTGGCTGCCCCGTCCACTCCTCGATTTCATTTACCATAGACTTCAAATATAAGTAGACTGAGCAATACTGAGCTTCAAAAGGTGCAACATGCAGACTAGTAGTCACGTGTCTGCTCTGTGAAAGATGGACTGGGTTAGCCGATCTGGTATCTTATCACCTCGTTTAGCGATAATGCACATTTCTATGAAGTGGCGAAATCGCCAAAGCGTACCACTGCCAGATGATCAATCGATGGATGAGCGACTTCTCACGTTCAATGGACCAATAAAACGATGAATGTTCGGTTCCACCCGGCAGACGAAAGTATTGCCTAAGGGTCGCCGTTACTACTAAATTTGTCACATGATACTGAGCTCATAAGACGGTTATTATTGCTCACTCTAATTTTTTTCACCTCTGTGGATTATACCAGTTAAAATCTGAAGAACCAAACAATGATGATAGTAAATTTTGTTGAACGGCTTGAGAAGGAAGGCATTTTGACTTTCAATTAGTACTACATAGAAAACTGACAACAAATACTCTAAACAAATCATTAGAAAGAAATTAATGTCCATTTAAAAATGTTAGAGTATATTTTGCAAGATAAATCTTTATTTTCCAATCTTTATGCAACATATATTCGTGAAATATTACATATTAATCACTAAATATAATATTCGCCAGTTCCAAAATTCCTCCCACTCTTATCCTTGTCTCGTTGCTGTAATCATCAGGTCTCCAATGAATGTTTATCCCACTTTGACCTTTCTCACCTCGCTGACAACAACTTCAATCAATGTCATGGTTATTTATATCTTCCCTTTTCGATCGCAGGTGCCACTAAATAGAAACCCCGCCTTTTCTGTCAGTCAACTCTCTCAAGAGCTCCCCTATATCCAATAATCCTCCTCGATATCCTGACGAATTGCTCATGCATTCTTCGATCCCCTTAGAAGAAGAATAGTAAAGCCGTTTCACATAAATCAGAAGCACACTCCGTACTCTGGCGAATCTCATCCTCATCCAACCAAAGACCGTTGTGCCACTTCAGGTGTGACCTCGTCATCAGACCGCGGTTCAAATTCACATGGTATTGTCCAAGAATTTTCCCTTTGGGTTTGATCCCTGATCGTCAAGAATAGCCCATTGTGTCGTTCCAGTGTGCGACGTTAATAAAATACCTAGCATACGTACCTCATTATGATCCAACTTGTGTTTAAATTTACGATAGGATTAAATAAAGTTTTTATTTCTCTGCATCAGCATTCGAGGTTTAGACACACCTCGGTGGATTTAGTCGAACGTATACCTTCAGCACACTTGTGACTTGGATATCTTTGTTATTTTCTTGCTAGCCCACCCTTGGCTGTTGATCCATTGGGTGGCGTGCCGACCAGTAGAGGTTCCTTCGGTCCTCCTCTGTGTCTGGGGCCACTGATGCAGGTGGGCAGCATCCACGACCCACTAATCGCTCAGCGGGTATGCCCAGTCGTCATCCGGGTCAGCGCCACTCTAACTGCCCAAGATTGGCCGTGGCAGATCGGACTTCTGGTGACGAGTGTTGCTCATTTTTGAATCCGTCAGTCGCCGTTGCCTCAACAGGGACCAACAGCAGTTAATTCGGGCTTTGCTGTTATTTAGAATAGAGGCACAGAGTGGCTGAGGCAAAGCCGCCGCCATCTTTGCAAGTGAGGCGGCCCTTCCATTGCCTGCGATGTATGCATGACTTGCCACCCATAGCTGTTATCCCTTTTCACAATTAAACCCAGAACTCAGATGCGATCAGAACCTTACTGTTTTATCGATTTATGTGATTGCTTTGTCACCACTTGAATGGTGTTCTTGATCGTGCAGGAAACTGAAGTCGTGGTTCCACAGGAAGAGGACCAAGCTGAACTCGACCGTCAAGCTGACCAGATGGGAAGAGGACTACCAGCTGATCGAAAACGAGGGACTCTTTCAAGAGTACTTGGAAATGGGTGAGTTCGACCCTTTTAATTGGTCAGTAGACAGGATCTTTTTCTTTGAAGGGTTCTGGTCCACTCTCCCCCCAAAAAACATGTGGTTAAAGGTCCTCCCCAGAAAACGGTGAGTGATTTGGAAAAAAGGAGGTCATATTCGGATTCAGGAGGTCAATTTATATAAGAATCAGCAGGAATGTTGTCGGGGCTGATTTTCATGCAGAGCAATGACAGCGTAAAGAGACGAAACAAATGACATTTCAAACGTCGTGCTCACACAAAGCAGGTCGTAGCTAGACTAAATTAATGTGAGTGTCAGTGTGCATTTTCGTGACTCAACTTTGTGCTGAGATTTTTTTTAATGCTCTTTAATGCGATATCGTTTATTTATAAAACATTTATATTTTTCAAGTTTTAAAATTTTTTGCACTTACGCTTTTTTTTGACGTTTAAAAATTAGCGTGGTACCCAATAGTACAAATAAAAAAAATATAAATACAAATAATACAAATAAATATAATAAAACTATAATACAATCTTTCTTATGAATATGAAAATAAGTCTAATTAGCTTAGTGTACAGTTTAGTAACGCTGTCAATGTGAAGGGTGTGCTTCGTGGCATTTAGACACGAAAGGGATTTTTAATTGATTTTTAAATTCTGAAATTGCTGAAAAAGGTTGATTTTTTTTTTACACTTTCTTAATTAAAAATTGTAAAAAAAAAAAGGCTATTTTTCTTCTAGCAATTTAATGGACGTTTTAAACTTGTGAAGGATATAATATAAGAAATAATTTCCAACAGAAATCGTCTTTCTGAACAAAATCAGAATTTGAGATATAGTGTTTAAAAAAACATGCTGATTTGCTTATTACGTCTTAATTAAATAATTAATTATTTGAACGATCTGATTTTTATTCACTGTATTATATAAGTTATAATAATGCAAAAATAGACGAATTCATTAAGGAGTAATCGCGTTTTGAACAAAGCATCCTATTGCAAAAACGCAGTTCTTCAGAAATCTAGTTTAGTTTTGGAAACATGTCTGTTCCTGGTGACAGTATCTAACAAAAACCCTTGTCACTAAAAAACTATTTCGAATATTTACAAGATCTCGGCATCGTTTGAAAGCTAAAAAATTGGAAAACATTTTGTATTCATAATAAAAATATTGATATTCCGGTCAATTTTCGTGATTTCTAGTGTATGCATACACCTTTATTCCGTCCATCATCATTGAGGATGGAAATAGTCCAGTGAAATATCACCCGTTCAATGATGTGTTTCTATTAGTGATGCGACATCGACAGCAAAACATCGATGTTCAAAATTAAAACATCGATGTTGATAATACATCGCCCCAAAAACAACGATGTTTATAAAATTCATGTATTTAAACGTTTTTCCACATTTCTTAAAACTGGTTAAGCAACTAGTGATGCGACATTGACAGCAAAACATCAATGTTTTGAAACTTCGATGTTGATAATACATCGCACTCAAACCATCGATGTTTTTGGAATTCAGTGTATTTAAACTTTTTTCCTCATTTCTTAAAATTGGTTTAGCAACTAGTGATGCGACATAGGCTCCGCATCGATGTTTTTTTATAAAACATCAATGTTTTGAAAACATTGACATCGATGTCGCATCCCTACTTTCCAGACCCTTCACTCTTATAGCCACTTTGGTCTAAAAGTATGCTCAATTTGCTGATTATAAAAATTATGCTACTTGGTTATTTTTTAAATTTTTATAACGGTACTTTTTTTATTTAAAAATAAAACGTCGACAAGTACAAACATCGATGTTCCATAAACATCGACTCCAATACATCGATGTTTTGAAAACATTGACATCGATATCGCATCCCTACTTTTCAGACCCTTCACTCTTAGCCACTTTGGTCTAAAAGTATGTTTAATTTGCTGATTATGAAAATTATGCTACTTGGTTATACTTTAAATTTTTATAACGGTACTTTTTTTTATTTAAAAATAAAACATCGACAAGTACAAACATCGATGTTCCAAAAACATCGACTCCAATACATCGATGTTTTGAAAACATTGACATCGATATCGCATCCCTACTTTTCAGACCCTTCACTCTTAGCCACTTTGGTCTAAAAGTATGTTTAATTTGCTGATTATGAAAATTATGCTACTTGGTTATATTTTAAATTTTTATAACGGTACTTTTTTTATTTAAAAATAAAACATCGACAAGTACAAACATCGATGTTCCAAAAACATCGACTCCAATACATCGATGTTTTGAAAACATTGACATCGATATCGCATCCCTACTTTTCAGACCCTTCACTCTTAGCCACTTTGGTCTAAAAGTATGTTTAATTTGCTGATTATGAAAATTATGCTACTTGGTTATACTTTAAATTTTTATAACGGTACTTTTTTTATTTAAAAATAAAACATCGACAAGTACAAACATCGATGTTCCAAAAACATCGACAAGTACAAACATCGATGTTCCAAAAACATTGACTCCAATACATCGATGTTTTGAAAACATTAACATCGATATCGCATCCCTACTTTTCAGACCCTTCACTCTTAGCCACTTTGGTCTAAAAGTATGTTTAATTTGCTGATTATGAAAATTATGCTACTTGGTTATACTTTAAATTTTTATAACGGTACTTTTTTTATTTAAAAATAAAACATCGACAAGTACAAACATCGATGTTCCAAAAACATCGACAAGTACAAACATCGATGTTCCAAAAACATTGACTCCAATACATCGATGTTTTGAAAACATTAACATCGATATCGCATCCCTACTTTTCAGACCCTTCACTCTTAGCCACTTTGGTCTAAAAGTATGTTTAATTTGCTGATTATGAAAATTATGCTACTTGGTTATATTTTAAATTTTTATAACGGTACTTTTTTTATTTAAAAATAAAACATCGACAAGTACAAACATCGATGTTCCAAAAACATCGACTCCAATACATCGATGTTTTGAAAACATTGACATCGATATCGCATCCCTACTTTTCAGACCCTTCACTCTTAGCCACTTTGGTCTAAAAGTATGTTTAATTTGCTGATTATGAAAATTATGCTACTTGGTTATATTTAAAATTTTTATAACGGTACTTTTTTTATTTAAAAATAAAACATCGACAAGTACAAACATCGATGTTCCAAAAACATCGACTCCAATACATCGATGTTTTGAAAACATTGACATCGATATCGCATCCCTACTTTTCAGACCCTTCACTCTTAGCCACTTTGGTCTAAAAGTATGTTTAATTTGCTGATTATGAAAATTATGCTACTTGGTTATATTTTAAATTTTTATAACGGTACTTTTTTTATTTAAAAATAAAACATCGACAAGTACAAACATCGATGTTCCAAAAACATCGACTCCAATACATCGATGTTTTGAAAACATTGACATCGATATCGCATCCCTAGTTTCTATCCCAACAATGTCGCGGTGTCTAGTAAGTGCTTCTGTTCCAGTGCTTCAGTTCGGGTTCATCACCATCTTCGTGGCGGCTTTTCCACTGGCGCCCCTCTTCGCCCTGCTCAACAACTGGGTCGAGATCAGGCTGGACGCACAGAAGTTCGTCTGCGAGACCAGGAGGGTGGTCGCGGAGCGCGCGCAGGACATCGGCATCTGGTTCAGCATCCTAGAGCTCCTCGCGCACCTCGCAGTCATCAGCAACGTGAGTTCCTCCTCTCTTCCTTGTCGTCTCTTCACACCAACGGCGACGGAGACAAAAAACATGTCTCGTCGTTGTTGCGCATGCGTATTACAATCAAATTTTCTTTATCCTGGTTTGTTTCTGTCTCTGCGCTTTCAAGTCTTGAAGGAAGTTCAACTTTTGTCTCTGTCGCTAACCGAAATCGGATTAGGCTTTATTCTGATTGCCAACAACTGATCAGAATAAAGCCATCCCGATTTCAGTTGATGTTGTTCACCCACTGCTTTCTTTCGTCATCAGCTAGAAACTTTAAAAGCAATCGTCTTCGCTGTAGAAGGAGTTTTACTAAACGCGAACTGTCAGACATTTTGCAGAATCAAAAATAAATGTTTTGATTATGCCCATGCGCAAATAAATTGCTGTCGCTAGCAAGGTGAATGCTTTTTTAACAGCAACAGAGACAGGCGACATTTTGCCGTCAGTCTCTTTCCACCATTAACCACCACCAAAATGCCACCATTAATGTGTCGCTCGCTGCTGGTAGCCCACTTGGAAGCGTTACGAATTAGTCACCGGAAGGTGGAACCTTCAGTTTAGTCAAAGACCAGCGTGTACGCGGGGGGGGGGTTGTATGTTAAATCTGACACGGCTTCCTCACGTTGGCGTGGCGAGGAAGTTTGAAAATTGGGGAGCCAGCTCAGGTGTTGTTCTCGTGAATCGTGGTTCCAATGCCGAGGCTGGTATGGTATTTTAATTACCGTCGTACTGGAGCGACATAACGGGTTATTGGGATCAATCCCGAGGGGAAAGATCCGAGGACACCACGGTCAAATGACAAGGTCACACCTGAGCTGGAAACTTCCTCGCCAACATGAGGAAACTTAAGGCCTCGACAGATTAAACGTGTACCAGCTCCCTTTGCACAAGACGGTCTTGGATTATATTCAAACCCTCTGGTTGCTGATCAGCTACATTTCCAACCGGGCTACCGCAGCCCCCAAAATGACGAGGCGTTGTCTTCGGATCTTTCCCTTCCGGATTGATCGCGGACCGTCGCGAATTGCCTACTATGATGCTCAAGTGCGACGTTAATCAATTATTTGACCTAAACTAACCTTCAGGTGTAGTCGACCATCACTCCAAGCCTTGTAGTGGCCAAGGATTGAGTCCAGTGCCCGCCATTGGGAGAAAAAAACCTCCAGGAATCAAATACAGGAATAGCGACTTGTATTCGCCAGAGTCAGGTTATGTAACTGGGAGAGGAACCACTGGAGTGGATTCGAACTTGAGCCAAACAGTATAAAACCCGGGGCCTTCTGCTAAATCCGCAATGTTTGGTTCAATAGCGGAAGGGCCATATTTGGTCAAACAACATCATAGAGAGGAAAGGCAAAAGCAATGTAAAGGTGAGACTAAAAGGAAAGGGTAGAAAGATCACCCATTTCCCCATATTAGAGAAGGGTACCAGGCCTCATCGCAGAGACGATAAATGATGTAAATATTGGTTCTTGGCGCAAAGGCTTTCAACATGGTACAAAAGCCCCATTTGGCCATGCCGTACCAAACACAAGACAGACCACATCAAGCAGTGGACATGCACACACAAGGAGCATTTTAAAAACCCAGAAGATAGAAATACACACAAGGAAGGATCGACCCTGCGCCAACTGCAACTCATGGGTTGCTACCACAGTGGTGGGTATATTCACTGACCCACGATGGCCCCTCTATGAAGGGGCGATTGCATTGTTTTATTGTGAGTGCAAAAGCTCAGTATCTATACATAGAGAGAAAAGCATCTATTGTTTCTATTTCATATCAATATAATTTTCTCAGCATTTAAACAAATGGAAACTGTTTTGTTTCGTGGAATTTGTTTGTTGTAAAACCTTATTAGGCCCGGTGCACACATCCGATTTTCCAACGTGCGGCGCCGCTGCGTTTCCGCTGCGGCACCGAAATCCAACTATGCACACATAACCGTGAAATGATGCAATAATTCATTTCGCGCCATTTGCGATGGATATTATCAAAGAAAACGTGTTTATTTCGCTTACTTGGTGTACAAAAAATATTTTTTGAAACGAAAAATAGGCACATGTTTTACTGGATACATACATTTATTAATTATTATTCATATTCCATTTATTTATGAAAACAAGGTACTTGTGACCGAAGAAGCGTGTACATCCGTCGCCGCAGCGGCGCCGGATGTATGTGTGCACTACTCTATTGGATCTAATGTATCTCAGATCACACTTACGTTGCCGCAGCGGCGCCGCACGTCGAAAAACCGGATGTGTGCACCGATCCTTGGACGCTATTTCTTCCCTGAAAGGACGGCCAATCTTCACTGTGGTTGTATCGTTGCAGGCGTTCCTGATCGCGTTCACCTCGGAGTTTTTGCCCAAGATGTTGTACGAGTACGAATACCGCTGGGACCTCAAGGGCTACGTCAACTTCACCCTGGCATGGGCCCCCAACGCCACCCTCACTCAGCCCTGCAGGTGAGCCCCCTTTCGAATCCGGTCCCCAACACGTCAACGAAAAACTATAGCAAAAGTCCGTCCCGTTTTCTGAACAAAAGTTATTTTGTTGACTGTAAAAGACCTTGAATCAGTTTAGTATTTTCGATCACCTTTCTCCGTCCAACACCTACTATAGAAGATTTCTATAGGAGGTTTTGTACCGTCTCGCCTGTAGCAGCATCATTCCTGTGTTCCTAGTAGTTCCGAGGTTTCCGGCTCCGGGAGCTGAAAGTGCTTAAAACTACGACGAGCGTCGCAGAACAAACAAAAGTCTTTGCAGAACAATTTTTCCTTAATTTTAGAAAAATTTTGGCCGATTTTTTTTTTCAATCATAAGTTACGACGTTCTGCAGTGCAAAGCGCGCTCCATGGCACACTTTTTTTTTCTTTTCTAGCTACAGAACAACCTCTCTAAACCGCCCCAAATTCCCACAAACACTTTATAAACAACACATCTTCTTTGTCAATGACAAAATATTTAACTTCAAAAGTTATCGACATAATTGCAAATTCTAAAAGTATGCCTTGGTTTTAAATAAACTAAGTCGATTAATTTTGATGTTTTATTAAAAATATGTAATACATATTTAGCCGATAATTTTGTTTTACGTCTGTTTTTGATTTGACTGCAATTTTCGAAATTCGGACAAAATGTAGAATGGGGTGCCAGTTCAAGTGTGACCCCATCATCTGTCCGTGGTTCGAATTGACGTGATGTGTCCTCGGATCTTCCCCTTTCCGTTTATCCCGGACCGTCGCCCATGGCCCGTTGTGTTGCTCCACGTTAATTCAGAAAGTAATTCAAAAGAAAGCCATTGGATAAAGTTTAAAACTTTTATTTTACTATCAAAATGAGTTATTTACAAACTAAGTATGTGGATTGAGTATAATAGACAACGTATTGTTTGTTAGTAACGCATCGAACAAACCACCGATGCCCTTTTTTACTGTTCTTCCATCCCACGCCTTCCTTTTCACGCCTTGTTTAGTTTTTAGGGAAGAAAACTGTCACGTACCCCCAATTAACAAAGCACTGACGTTATCCTTATACCTAGCGATGGAAAGGGTGGATGGTAATGCTAATTTACAGAATAATTAACAAAAGAATATAATTGAAATTTAACAAAAAATATACTTTTAATTTTATATATGTTATAGAAATATGTTTTTTGTAGCCCAAACTCTTGTATCTAATTCACCATAATTTCACCCAAACAGGGTTGATGCTATAGCTTCTTAAATGCGTTATTAAATCTGCATTTTTTAAAGGAAATCAGCGACCATCTTGGACTAGGATGTTCATTCCGGTATTTACCAGTTATTCCCACTGGGATTGGAAATGTTAGCTTTGGACAGGAAAAAGTCAACCCTGGTTGCTACACACAGGTTGGGAATTATTGATCTAAATATTTAATCGATGTACAAAATATTAAAACATGGTTTCATCCACAATTCGAGTATCTTATATACGCACTTTACTGATTAAAAAGTGATGGTATAAAAATGGTTGGTTTAGTTTGCTCCCTCAATATCCCCCAAAGTTCCGGGTTTATTCCCATCTTCCAAAATTCACGGTTTTTTTGCGTCACTATATACACCTAACTACCAAATGTATTGTCACTTTTGTAACATGGGGCTGTGAGAGGGACACATAACTCTCTTAATGGCCCCAGTACCCTTTGATTGGTGTCCAATCTAATTTCACTGAAATGTTGCAGGTACTCTGACTTTCGCGACAAGGACGGGACTTTGACGACCTTCTATTGGAGACTGCTGGCGCTGCGGTTCGGCTTCGTCATACTCTTTGAGGTGAGTCTTCTGCACGTACCAGGGAAAGTCTAAAATAATCCTCACTTTATTTTTCCTAACGTACACAAATGTAGGGGTTGAATAAGTTCGCCATTTTTCTACATAGTCTCCTTCATACTCGATGCACTTGGGTCAGCGGTCCTCAAGCTTGCGGATTCCCTCCTATTCTTTATGCACCGCTTCCCCCAGATCCTTGCCCATCTAATCTGTAGAGAAAATGCTACAGTGTCGAGGATGACTCACCGGTTTGCCAGTACCATCTCTCGAGCTTGCCCAATCTTCCCGTCAGTGGTGGTGGACAGGCGTCCTGCTGCTTCTTCGTGCATCCCGCTTGTCCAACCTCTTTTAAGCTTCTCGATCCACTCGTACACACGTGAACGTGGTACAGCACTGTCCCCGTATTGTGCTGTAGGCCTCCGATGCATTTCAGTCCCTGACATACCTTCCTAACCTAGATCACTGCTCTTTATGGTACACACTGCCAGAGCAGCGACCGTGTTGACATTTGAAGTAAAAAAGCAAGAAAACTGACGCTATCCAAGTACCGTGACTACGGTAGTATCAACTCTAAGCACCCATGAGCAGAAGGCAGTGCGAAAAATCTGTATAATGGCCCGTTTACGATTCTCCGTATGCGTCGAACCAATGATAGAGGAAAACCACGTTATTGACGGATGGGCGTTATTACGTACACCCTATCTGTAGCTTCGTATGCGTTAAGGCGGAGCCTACGCATACGGAGAATCGTAAACGAGCCTTTAGAGCGAAAGTGGGGTCATTTTTGACTTTTGGTAGCGATTTCGCCGAGACTAAAATATGTGTACTCGTGTTTCAGCACATCGTGTTCAGCGTGTGTCGCCTCATCGACATGCTGGTGCCTGACATTCCCGAAGCTCTGGAAATGAAGATCAAGCGGGAGAGGTACTTGGCAAAGCAGGCGCTCGCGGACTCGGACACAATCATGAAGGTAGGTGGGCACTTACCTTGGTCCAGGAAATTGTTCATTTGTAGGAACATCGATCCGAAGAAAAAAGCAGGGCCACGGACGCTCTGTTTTGAAGAGTACCGGATTAGCAAAATTGCGAGTTCGAATCCAACCAAAGACCGTCGTGTGCTAAGAGTGAAGTATCCGAGAACAACACCACTTAATTTTGAACCACGGTCGGATGACGAGAACAGCACCTGAGCTGGCACCCCACTCTTCAAACTTTCACACCACATGAGAACATTTGAAGCCACGACAGATTGAACATGCACCAGCTCCCGTGTACACGAAAGTCTTTGGCTTTATCGAGTTTCGACCACGCAACCCTCCGGTTTTTAATCCGTTGTACTTCCAACCGGGCTACCACGGCCCAGTGTACAAAGGGGCTGGTGCACGTTATATTTGCCGTAGTCTCCAATGTCTTCACGTTGGCGTGGACATTTGGAGAGTGAGTGAAAGCTCAAGTGTGACCTTGTCATCTGACTGTGGTTTGAAATGACGTGACAAAGAGCACGTTGTGTTAGAGTGCCTATATAATAAGAGTGGCGACAACGGACCAAATTTGGCCCAATGCACATGCGCGGCAGCCATTTTTCTACCAGAATCGGTTGCTGGGCGAATATGTTTCTTCCATCGGTTTCCCACATTTCCTCCTCTCTCTTTCTTTTGGCGATAGTGTTTATGTCCCGTAATTTTTATGCTCACGACTTATTGAACTTGTTTTCGTGAATATTAACAAGAAAATGAATAAAGTTAAGTTTATAACTTCAGTGTTAAATAAAATAAGATCTGATGTGTTGTCTCTCTCAGGCACAAGTTTTTTCTTTAAATTCTTTCCATGCTGTGTGATAGAAGTTTACGCATTAATTTTATAACATTAAATAAAAAATAGATTTGAAATGTCCTACTATTAATGGATAGTTCCTTAAAATAAAACTTTCTTTCAATCAACTGTTCAACACATGTAGTTTTTTTTAGTGTGATTAATCCTTTCCTTACATTAACCGAACCAGAAAAGATACTGAACATTTTTATTTGACCTTTTTAATACATAACACAAAATTTTAACCCACTGAAATTTAATTTTAAGTTTCATCCATTTATACAAGTCAAAAGACATGTAATTTCAAAAATAATCAACACCATCAGTACACATTTGTTAAAAAATTTACCACATTTTCATATGAAAAATAGAATTAACAGATTGAAATTAAATTATGAGCAAATATTGGCCTAAACATACAAGAATAATCTCAAGATAAAAAATAGTTAACAGCATTTGTACGCATTTATATCCAAATTCACAGATAAATGTTGATGTGGTGGTTTTCCGAGATCTAGCAGCAAAATAAAGATGAAAGTTTGCATCAAAAATAACACTTTTATATAAACATTTCTTTTATTCTTTTTATATAAAGCATTGCTACAATTTACTCTCTGCTTTTCTGATGATTCAATTCGGCATAGGTTATTGTAAACCTTTAATAAGGAAACAGCTAAAAAAACAACGCATTATCAAAAGTTTAAAACTTGCTAACTGCCTTTGGCGCGATGTTTACATCGCCAAAGTAGCGGAAAACAGCATGTTGTTCACACAAAAAGCTATTTACTTAAAAAGTCTTCAAATTTACACTGACAAAACACTAAAATAATTATAAATAGACATTCTAGAACACGAAATGGAACACGAATAAGCTATATTTTCTTTTTAATTTAATATACACACGTTTTTCTCGAACACACAAAAAGTTCCCATGTTATGTCTACGGGAGCTGGGAAAAGACCGCTTCGGGCGGTAGAAAAGGTCTCTAAGCCAATCAGAAAGTGTTTCCCGTATGTCGCCACTCTTATTATATAGGCACTCTACGTTGTGTTACTCCTGTGTGCTACGTTTGTTAAATACCTGCTTACCGTAGAGTTAAGATCTGGAAAGCAGGGTAAGATACAAAAATACACTACCCTACGATAATAGACCGGATGGCAGCGGATTTGTGTAAAACCCGACAACTTGTTAGGGGGTGTTTTTCATGGGAAGGCCTTAGATCTTTGCACGGTGTTCCTGGTCAATTGAACGCCGACGCCTACATGAGCGTTTTGGACTATCAGGGTCTTCCTACGCTCTGGCAATTTTAAGGAATGGACGAATATTACTTCCGGGAAGACAACGCTCCGCTGCAGCCTTTGTCAAGCAGTGGTATCAAGGTATGGACTAAAACGTCTTCCCTGGCCTGCCCAGAGTCTCGAAATAAACCCCATATAACATTGGTGGGACACGTCAGGTTACGGACCAGGGAACCGCGTCCGAAATATAAATCTGAGCTGGCGACATTCTTGCAGTAGGAATGGACACAAATAAACCATAGCTGTGTATCAAAACCTTGTTATAAAAGTATGCCCAGAAGTGTTGCTAGTGGTCATTGCAGCAATTGGGGACCATCCCCCTATTAAAGCATGTATTATTTCCCTTATACCATTACATCTTGCTGTCCGGTCCATTACTGTAGGGTTGTAATTTGGAAAAAAACTCTTCCGTAATTTAGAAAAAAAAAAGTCTAATACAATGAATAGTAAGGGCCCTGAAAAGAAAATATTTCATTGCCTTCGATATTTTACCTTTTTCTAGTCACCCTAGAAACACGATCTAGTGGTCAGTGTTGCTCTTAAGATTTAATGCAGTCAAATAATAAGTGCCAACGAAATCATTCTTGGGAACTTTGAGTTTTATGTTTTCATACTTGGACTTTTTGTGAAAAGACGCAGTTAATATATTGGGTTGTATTTTAAGCATTCAAGCGAAACATTTTCGTAATCATTCAATTATTTTAAGGGTTACACAGAATAGAAAAAGACATCTTTTGGGTGATTAAAGTTAGTCATAAAATTTTAAATACATCTTTTACTAAAATCGATGGAAATAGTAAACAATTTAAGGCGGCCAAAAAGCTTTTGTGATCCACACTCTTGGTTTTAGTTATAATTCCTTTCTTACAACAGGTGGCGCAAAGAAGAGACGAAGAAGAAGAAGAAGAGGAAAACGACCACGCCCCCTTCCACCAAAGCGAAGTCCCCTGACCATAATCCCAAAAGATTTGCTTTTTGGCCTAAAGCTCTACGAGTGGCGCCTCCTGTTGAGAAGAATACAAAGTATCCTAGGAAATGCTGACTTCCTGTCAGCACTGGAAGACTATTCCCTGCAAAATAATCCTGTGATACCTCTGTGTTTCATATACATCTATTTCCCGTGATACATTTTAATATATGAATATATATATATCTATACGATTCTATTTGTGGAAAGAGTGTATTTTCGTCAGCTTTATCCAACAGAAGAATGGATTCGGTTAGACTTCCACTTTGTGTTGCCATTCCATTCGTCTGAATTCCTCTGGGTCTCGAATCGGGAATATACTGACATACTTGAGGTCGGTCAGTTTCAAAGTTTATGCATTTCTCTCATCAATAAATCCTGAAAACAAGCTTTTTTACCCTTTCCGTCCCATTTTTATTGTTTTAGTTAACGATCAAATATCGAAATGTTTTGTTTTCGCAATCGCTAAAAAAGCGGCCTGACCGGTTCGTTCTGCAACTCCTTCATATAAATAGCAAATAATTATACATTAACCCCATGAACACGATATGTCGAGGGGTTAAAAAAAATTACATAATTTTTGTACTTTTAAAGATGTTAGAACCTTTTTTTTACAGTAAATTTAAAAAGTCAGCCACTAGGCTGACAAATACAGGTTTCGACACCTCTAATTTTCAGGCCATGAGGCTGCTCCTTAACAGGCCTGAATTTTATCTCATTAATCTTTCTGATCAATTTATTTTTTGCTTTTATTGATTTTAAAGTAGAAGGCATTTTATTGAAACTCTTAGAAGTAAAAATGTACGAAGATCATTTTATATTTTTAAAAATTGGTAATATCAACGAAAAATAAGAAAATAAATTCTAAACATTTTAGTTTTATGTTTGAAAAAAGCATTTTTATTTTATATTAGAAATAAACATTTTGATTTTAAGTTTGAAATAAACATTTATATTTATGTTTGGAATAAACATTTTATATTTTATGTCTACAGTAAACATTTTTATTTTATGTTTAAAATAAGCATTTTTGTTTGAAATAAATATTTTTGTTTTTTGAATTAACATTTTTTTTTATAAAGTTTTCATTTTAAGGACACCATTTATTTTATGGTATAAAAAGACAAGGTAATTCACAAAAATAGGTGTTACGATTTCACAGTCATTAAATGTCAAATATTCTGATTCAAAGAACTCTACGTGTTGTGCTGAAGATTTTCCAAAAGTGAGAATTTCGATAATCAAAAATATTTTACATGGATGTGGTTAATGGAAAGTGCGTCTAATTTTTTTATTCTTAATGGTGAATCAAACTTTTTGACAAATAAAAGTCATCATACTTGTCACTGCATAGTAAACATCCTGAGTGAAATTTTAGCGATGCCTTGAAAGAGAAGTAAAAGTGATAAGATTGATGGCAAGTCCATGAAATATGCCAAACGAAGATTGAAAAAGGTATCAAGAAATTTACAAAAAAAATTCCTTGTTCCACTTTGTTTGGAGCTGCCATTAACGAGCGTTCATTTTCATAATTAAAACCGCAAATTGCCAGGTACGTATTCAGAGGGAGGCACTTCCGAAAAGTTGCTGTTTCAAAAATAAATGCTGGTTAACCAATGCGAATCAAGTTTCGTTAAGTCGAGCAGAAAAATCACGGGCTATTATATTTGCAAACAAAACGCTCTTTGAGTATTCTAGCAATTGCTTCCGTTGCTAAAACAAAAATCTATACATGAGTTTGGACAGCGTTTTCCAAACTATGTCCGCGGAACACTGAAGTTCCAAGGATAGTGAATAAGTGTACTGTGAAAAAAATATCGAAATTACGGTACAGCTACACTCTACGTTTATGAGCTGTGGCAACGGCCTTGACGATATTTTGGCGCACTTCTAATAGCGATTTACGGTAGATTAAGGCAACCCATCTCTCTTCATGGTTGATAGAAAAAGAGTTTCAAAATAATTCTTTAATTGGCAACTTTAGAAGTGCGCAAAAAAAAAAAAAAAAAGCCGCAAAGGTCGTTGCCACCGCTCATAAACGTAGACTGTAGCTGTACCGAAATTACTGAGCCTGGCCACTTTTTCCCAGAAACCGACTTACTTTTTGTAACAAATATGATTGAAAAGTGCGCCAATACAAGAATAGATTGGCGTGGTATTAGGCAGTACATTTACTTATTGCCCCGCCGTAGAAATGGTATTTTTTACTAACTCTAATAAAGCTATAAATATTCGAAACCTCATACCTTTACAACAAGCTTCTAACCTTTGCTCCACGTCAATACCTAACATATGATGCCAATTGAAGCGGAGAAACGATCACGCGCTGCCGCGAGATGAGCAGCGAACGTGTTAAATGCATGACAAGTTCAAAGATGTTTGAAAATCAGGTACTTTGGGTTTGGAATCTATTTAGTGTCAGGCTTTGGCGTAAGTGACTATGAAAATCTAATTCGACTGATTGAAAAAAAAAATACAAGGAACTGCCATCAAATGATTTCTGGACAAATTGAAGAAAACCCCAGACTATAGCTATTGTTTTTCACTTCCTTTTACAAATACAACTCATATGCTGCAACCACGACGTTATACCAAATATGAGAATTCAACTTTAGTGTTTCCAATATCAAAAGAATTTAACTCAAAAGAACCAAAAATATTGGTCATTGAGAGAACTTAATTTTACACTCCATATATACACCCTAATTTATATCTATTTAGTTTTAAATAAGTTACACTTAAGAATAAATGTTTTTTTTTCTAAAGCTTAGATTTGCTCATTTATTATTTATACCTACCCTACGCTAAAAATAACCATTGAAATTAAAGGATTTGTGAAGTGTCCCATCGTAGGAAAAGTAGAGGGACGCTAGGACTAGGTCAAAACTATTGTCTATTCATTGACACGAATAACGCACTCAGATCGTATTCTCACCAAAATATTAAAAAAATAATAATAATAAGTGTTAATTTATTATCAGGGCGTTTTGGGAAACCAGAAAAGATTGGGTCGAAATCATTGCCTGAATACGTGCCGGCAAATGCAAACAGAATTGTACTGTACTTCAATCTTCACTTGAATTGTTCTTATCGTGGCCAGCCTGATCACAATTATACTGTATGAAGGTGGAATGATCAAATCAATACCTCTCAAAGACATCCTTTCAGTCTAGATTGGTTGGTTAACTCAAGACTGCAAGGTATTTCGTTTTCAAGAACCTATCGTAACTAGTCTGTCTCCCGGCCAAAATAAAGCAATAATACGACTTGCATTTTCCCCCTTACCTTTTAAAAACTATTTGATGGTTCTTTATGAGATGACTTCATTGATCTCGACTACTGATTGAGTGTATGCATTCTTCGAATTTCTTGAATAAACATGTTTCATTTCAATCTCAGCATCTTGTGTCGCGTAATTTTCCAAAGGTTATCCATCAACATTTCCCCTTACTTGAATGTACCAGTAATACATAGGGGCTGTAGTAGACCGTTTGAAAGAGTAACGGATTAGCAACCGAAGAACCGGTTCGAATCCAGGCCTAAAAAGAAAGGAACGATCTATGATGACATGTAATTCCGAACCACAGTCAGATGACGAGGACACACCTGAACTGGTACTCCAAACTTCTACACCACGCCAACGTGAGAACATTGGAGGCCACAACATGCACCAGCCCTCCTCCCCTTTGTACACGTACAATCATCCGGATCGGAATTACATGTCATCATAGATCGTTCCTTTCGGGTTTTGATCCCGTATCGTCGGCAATAGCCAGCTGTGTTGCCCCAGTGTGACGTTCATTGAAAATACCTACCTCTCAATAGGATGAACCAACAGTACCACGGGACATACTCTGCTTGTTGATATGTCATGTGGTCACAAGAAAAATAGGTATTTTAATTAACGTCGCTGTGGCACACAGTGGGCTATTGGCAACGAGACAGGATCAAACCCGAAGGGAAAGATTCGAGGACAATACCACGGTCAGATGACGAGTTAACACCTGAGCTGGTAGCCCACTCTTAAAACTTCCACACCATGCCAACGTAAAGATAATTGAGGCCACGACAGATTTAACATGCACCAGTTCCCTTTGAACACGACGGATCTTTCGTTGGATTCAAACTCGCAACCCTCCGGCTGCTAGTCAACTACTCTTCCAACCAGGCTACCATGGCCCCCCTTTCCGGGATGCACCCTGAAAAAAGATACGAGGGCACCTAGTCATTGAACGATCAGATGACGAAGTCAACACCTGAGCTGGCAACGTACTTCTCACTTCTGCTACAACAGATTGGATATGCACCAGCTCCCACGTTCACAAGTCTTTGATTCGATCGAGTCGCGAACTAGCAACTCTCCAGTTGCTAATCTGCGTCTCTACTAACTGGTCTACCACGGCCATCAATTTTGGCATTATAAACTCAAGATTCAAACTCAATGTGCAATATTTCGTTTTCTTACGTCCAAATTCTTACTCACTGCTCTTTTTGGAATCACCATCCACAGAAAAGATTCATTCGAAGGACGATGAAATATTCGCTTTACAGCAAAAACATTAAAGTGGTTTTTATTTAAAGTGGTTCAAGTATTCCTTATTTAGTTCTGAAGTCTGAACTCATTCCATGAGGATCAAAGACGAAAAATGACCCCAAATCTCCTCATATAACCAAATCAATGTTATAGAATGAGGAGATTGCACATGGAATTTCTATCCATAGTTTATAAAGTGCTAAAAAAAGGTCAACTAAATCTGGACGATGATCATAATGGACAAAATGCTTGGTTCCCCATGAGTACACATCAAGAATTTTAACTGTATTTATTACAAAAAAATAGAAACTCCTGCATGTCAAGTAATAAAAACGCACAGGATCAAAATATTAAAATTTATTTACAGATTATATACAAATGGAGAATTACATAATTTTAATAAATCAAACCAAGCATAAATACACCAGTGTTCGCAGTTAAATTATTCAAAAGATAATGCCCTTATTCCATACTATCAATTTTATGAATTCATGAACTAAAGAGATATAAAAATTCATCAATTTAACTAAAATATTTTAAATTAGACAAGTTTTGCAATCATTGTCTTAACGAAATTGAACGTTTAAAACTTTTTTTTAATACATCAATTAAAATTTAATTACAAATATAAAAACATCAAGAATTGGAAAAATAAGTACATACAACAAAACATTCCGTACAGGAGTTTAAAATCAAATATTAAATGGGTGTATTAATAAAAATCAATACATTGTAAATACCATACATTGCATACATAAATCAACATTAAAAATACACTCAAACTAAAGTTATGGGTGAAGTCAAGTTAAAAAAATTTTTAATTCATACTATGGACAATGTAGAGTAATTGTACTTAAAACAAATACAAGCAAATTTTTGAATGTGTATTGAATGAACCCAGAAATTACTTAATCACAATTTGGTTTTGACCACTCAACAGGACATTAGACAGGTGGTCAGAATCAACCACTTAATAATAATACCAAGCAATTTCTTGTCGAAAAAGTGTCATTCTTTTTTACTGACTTAACAGGCCATTCCTGCGATATTTGCATCCAAAGTTTTACAATGTCATCTTCCAAGTTTTAGCACTCTAAACATATTATTAGTTTGGCATTCCTTGTATTACCAATACCTGAGAATCAGAGACGAAATCAAAGCACTCATTGCACATTTGAATGTGGACTTTCAACTATCCATTGTATGTGTGCCAGAATCTCGAGAATGCCAAGTCTTATCAAAAAAGGACAACACTTTTTGGAAGTTTTTGACAAGAAGTCGAAAGATGTGATTAATTACAGAACAACTTAAAATCACAGTAAAAAATCTTTTTCGAAACTTTTAATTTCGTTATTCATAAATCATATTCACAGATCAAACTGAAGTAGAGAACTAAAACAGTGTTCTCAATTTAATGTAAAATTGTAATTTTGTGAAAAGCGAAAATTAATTTTTAAAACTAAATAGAAAAGTGTATGATTTGAAATTAAAAATTTCAATGCACAAATAATTTTAAATACGTAATTTGATTTTAATAGAATAGCAATATTAAGGAATGTGCCTAAAATACTGCACAAGTAAAACAGATAAACAGCTCACAAAAAGTTATAAAGCCTGATTTTATAATTATGCTGACAAATTAATGGGGAAGTCAATAAAAAACAAATTAAAGTAGAAAAGTTTGTTTTTGAAGGTAGCATTTGCAGCCATCACCATTTTTTGTCAGCCATGCGACACAATGCAATCAATGTACGCAAAAGCAAAATAACTGAAAAATGGCGGAGCCTCTCAACGAGTGTACCAATAACAAACAGTGCACATTGTGAAATTTTTCCATATCATGCAACATACCCCCAAATCCCTGTGCTGCCATTTGACAGAAGCGACCACAACTCGATGTGCGTTGCTATTGACACTACAGATCTTCACTAGGACCAGAGAAGCTGACAAAACTGAAGGGTGAAGTCACTCAAGCTGTCCTCACGTAGTTCAGAACTCATTCCATTTCCATTTGTGCACCCCTTAAACAACATTTTTCAAGGAAGGGCTTTTCCGACGAAGACGAGGCAGAAAAAGAAGTCACTGTTAGGTCCCAACTACAGCTAAAAGAACTGAACATTGCTGGTTTTCGTGAAAAGACGGGAGAAATGCCTAAATGTGGGGCATTATGTTGGAAAATAAACATTTTCATATATCTGTGGCATATTTGTAACTTAATTGCCAACCTTCTCTCGTAATATTATCTAAATAAAATAGTTCTTAAATCAATTAGGAGTTAATTAAAGTGGTCACTCACAGAATTAAAGTAAAATATTAAAACAATAAGCTGTGTGCAATAAAAAGGAGGAAGGTAAAAAAATGAACATAGTGGGAAATGTTTGAGGCTGCAGTAAAAATTCAAGAATAAACAAAATTTAGTATTTTTCAAGGAGCATGGGAGTCATTTGCAATTAAGAATCTTTAATTACCTCAAAGTACTTTAAAAGATGACCTGTTGTTAGAGAAGACAGTGTTCAGAAGAAAGTATTTGTAGGGGTTACTACAAAACACCTCATGCAACAAACAGAAAAGGTTAGCAGGGATCTAACTGGTAAAAGAAAAATCCAAAGTTCAATCCTTTAAAAATGCATGGTCACATGTGAGTAGAAATTTTGGATAGGGTAGCAGATCAAATGACTCCTAGTCCTCCAAACTCAGTACAAAAAGGAAAAAACACACATTGGGATCCCTCAAGATACGTTTTGGTCTGGTACCAAAAACCCATCAGAATTCTTTTATTATCTCTTAGAAAACAAAGTGTTTCAAGTTGCACCTCTTTTCTTTAAAAACCTGTAAAAATATAAAATCTGTACATAGTCAGGCAAATATTCATGAGGGGATCATAGATAAAGGTTATTCTATCCAGAGTTCACTGCAGTTCTCACAATAAGGGTTATGGTACAGATATTGGTTTTAAAAATTCCATAGCACCCGAGTGGAAATTATAGGGTGCACATTAACCCAGAGACCGGGTGAGCATTTTGCACCTAGATTGAGAGCCAAAAGCATTTTTTAATGCAGGTGGTTTTTACGACAGCATTTTCTAAATGTTAACAGTTGTATCATTGATTTCGTTACAAACACTGATAACTAGAAAGATATATTTCCAGTTTAGTCTCCTCAAGAAGATTAATTTCATTTAAATGTAATACTGTATACCAGTGGTTTCAAAACTTTATTGTTTAAGAACCCCCTTGAAAATTAAAATTTTTTCTGGATAATAAAACATTGAATAGATCATATGAAGACTTGCATGACTAGTGATCCTTATTTTTTATCTTCATATAGCAATCCATGTTAAATAAACAATAAATTTAAGATAAGCCATGGCATTTAAAGTTCTGAAATAGAAAAACCCAGTGTCACAACACATTTGAGGCCACAAAAGATTTAGCGTACATCAGCCCCCCCCCCTTGTACACAACCGTCTTTGGTTGGATTCAAACTCGCAACCCTTTGGTAATGTTACTCTTCCAACCGGGCTACTGCAGCCCAATTTTAATGTGGGAAAATCTCAACAAAACAAACAGAAAGATTGGTGAATCAGTCGTCGTGCTTCGCAAAAGCAAAGATCATATAAAGCTTACAACAAAAACTGAACTTAATTACAACAAATAAGGCATAATTAATCATAAACTATTGCATTCATCTTCTAAGGAATCAACTAAAACATTCTTTTCTGCAACTAGGCAATCAAAGAGCAAAAAAATATTTTTGATGGAGACTTACAATATCCAACATGAGGTTATTTAATTTCATCTTCATAATCATCCAGAACATTTGGCACTGTCCTCCGATTCGTAACTTCATATGAATCCTTAAAAGAAGAACATAGCAAGTCAGAATTAAATGTCCAATTGAATCTCAAAATGCTCAATGCATATGTCGAAAAGGCACAGGAAAATTCCTTCTTCCCACAAGCCAAGAGTTTACAAAATAGGAAAGAAATTACACAAAACTGAGTATCATAAAACATCAGTTTAATTTAACTTTCATGGCTGACAGCATTTTCGTACAGGTGATTTTAAAAGTGACAGCAATCTCTAGTGAAAACACATTTGAAGGGAGGGAAAATAAATGAAAAAATGATCTGGGTGCAACAAAAACAAATGTTGAAATTAGTTTAATTAGTAATGCCGACCAAACGGTCTATACTCAGTTACAGGCCTTCTTGGCACAATAGGAATACGCTGAGAGCAAACGAAAAGAATAGTTCCCAGCGCCTTGTCCGATATGTGAGTGCAATGAGGCACTGCAACTTATAAATGTGATTAATATGTTAACCCCACACATATCTTACGATTTTTTGTCGTAATTAGCGTGAAATATTGAATATTTTGCCTTTTACGTGCGGCATAGTAATTTCTTTTAGAATCGCACGCCAGCGAATAAGAGCCAACCAGCAAATTCCGTGCACCCTCGATACTTGTTGCTTGGCGACATTGGCAGATATTTACTTATCTTTCAATTAACGTGCGTTGTATTTATTGTTAGTATTTTTGAATCTCTATATTTGAGTATTTTGTGATTAATAATGGAATTAACTCCGGATTCTATTAGAAGTTACGTTTTTCAACCACTCAAGAAAGGCAGTGCTCTGAAAGACTCTGCAAAGACAATCGTTATGAATGTGTTTCATAAATTGATAGAATGGCATCCCAACGATTCTCAGAAGGATATTCATGAACTACTGAAACTGTAAAGGATATAACCTTCCCCTAAGCGTTTTTAACGAGGTTCATATCCTATTTATGGAATATGTGATGATTTATTCAGAGGACACTCGAGGTTATTCCTCTAAATTTTTTTTATATTCCATTAAAAGTTTGTAATAAATAAGTAAACAATAATCATTAAAAAATATTAATATACATTACTTACAAAAATTGTTATAAATATAGTTCTAATAATTAAAAGTTTAAAAAATATATATACGTTCTTCAATTTTATAAACTATTGTATTATATTTTTTAATGATTAATATTTTTAGAATTCTACTTAAAATTTAAGATAGCTGTAATCTTGTGTGCCCTCTAAATAAACAATCTCATTAGCCATAAGTATATTGATTAATATTGAATGAAAATAATTCAATATTGTGAAGCAGATATTGAGTAATGTTAAAAAAGAACATCGATCAGTATCGTAAAGCTAATATTGAGCAATGACAAAAAAGCACATCAAGCAATATAGTAAAATTCATTGAGGCCAAATTAGATTAATGCGCCAAGTTGGAAGCTTGCAAGTGTGACGTCTCCTCGAAACCTCTGCCTGTAACCCAAAATTAGACGGATCACTCACTTTATCCCTCTGCGAGGGCAGGGCGTCTGTGCCAAGAAACGTTGCAATCTAATATAGTGGTTAAGGTGCTGGCCTCTGGATCAGAAGGTTCCTGGTTCGAATCCGTTGTCAGGGAATGGACGTAAATCTGATGTCCTCAGTTAGGGGTAGTGATGGCCACCCACTGAGTGCCCCTTTACAATTGGCTCATCGATTCTGGCCTTGTAGTAACAAATTATCAGTAATCAAGTGTCCACCGTAAAAAAAAAAAAAAAATTTAAAATAAAAACAAAGTTTAATTAGTTAGTGGTCACGAAAGTCGTCGATTCAGACTTGGAGGTCGATAGAAAAATCCAATTAGATTTTGAAAACATCAAATGTAACTAAAAGATGAATTTATTGAATCGTCAATTGATCTTGAGTTTAAAACAATTTTCAAAAACAGGACTTTAGATACTTTTGATGAATATAAATATAGTAAAATATCCCAAACTTTCTTAAGAGGTACTCCCTTGTTTGCTTGCAGTCCCAAGCTCTAAGCTTGTTTCATCCATGGTAATTCTGTTTTAACTAAGCCACCAGGATCGAAAATAGTCAAATATAGTATTTGAAAACGAAATGAACATTTAGTTTCCAGTTGCTAAAGCAAGTACAGATCAAATCAAGGCTCTAGGTAGGTATTTGAATCAACGTCGCACTGGAGCAACACAAGGGGCTATTGACAACATGATCAAACCCAAAGGGAAAGATCAGAGGACACCACCAGGTAATTTTGAACCACAGTCAAATGACAAGATCATACCCGAGCTGGTACCCATTCTTCATTAAGGTGGCAACAAAATCATGAAAAAAAGTTCCCTAGTAGTGTCACAAAAATTCATCTGATTTTACAATTCCCTTAATAAATGTTGTGATCCGTGATTGATATCGATATACAGTATCCACACATTATTTTTAAACACAGTGTAATTCATAAGTATACAATTTCATTGCACTATATAACAGTGACAATGTAATATATTTTGTTACCTGTAACAGAAGTGTATGTGAATGTTTCAAGTTTTATAAGAAACAGTCACAGATGTTCTATGTGTACACCTTTAGTCACACTATGCACATCGAACCGGCAACCCATTTCTGCCCAGACACGTGTCAGGGTATCTCAATCAAGTGCAGTGATAGTGGTTGAGATACGCTGTTTCAACTACGCTTGATCAACAGGTGAGGAGGGTTCAATACGTTATCCGTTATGTAGCCCAAGGGAAAAAGTCACATAGTGTTAAATCAGGGCATCTGGGTGGCCATTGGTTAAGTGGCATGCGGTAGTCGGCGCTTTGTCCAATCCATCGGTGAAGAAGATGTTAATAGAGGTAATTTTAAATGTCACCTGACCAGTGTGGTGGTGCACCATCCAATTGAATTTCAACTTAATCATCCAATTGGATGAATAAAGTTTTTGACGACATCTGTCGATACACACACACACTCGGTCGTTATGGTTTTGAAACTTTGCACAAACGGCCCATAGTTTCAAATTTTTTAAATCAATCGTAAATTCATTTTCTAGTTGGAGTTTTTTTTCCAAATCGTGATCAAAAATGCTGTTGCACAACAGTGACAGATTTCGTTTTGCTCAATTCAAAAACACAAAACGCCTTCACCACTGCAGAAGCAGTCTTTTCACTGACTGGTCATGTGACACGCTTACTATCGCATATGTCAATTCAACTCTCACACCATGCCATGGGGACATGACAGATTGAATGTGCACCAGCCCCCTTTGCAGGAGTCTTTGGTTTGATTCGAAATCGCAATCCTCCAGCTACTAATTCACTACTCTTTCAACTAGCCTACCACGTCCCCTCTATGCTCTAGGAGACGATTTAAATCTAGTGTCTGTGCTTGAACATGAGTGCGTATTCAGGGGAAGGGCTCGAGTCCTCCCCAAACTATTTTAATTGTTTAAAACAATTGACACCATGAACCAAACAAATTGAATCGAAGTCCAAGAATATATAGATGCAATTTTTTAAGACTATTTTTCTTTCATAGGACATTCTATAGCCATTCTATCCTTTGACACGAACAATAAAACTCAATCAAACTGAATATGGAAGTTACTACCTTGAAGTCTTTTTTACAATTATGTTGGTCTTTCATAATGGAACGCCTGATTTCTGCAAGAGAGCTGAAGAGGTTTTCTGGTTTCACTGCAAAACATGAGATACATTTACTTCCTGGTTTACAAACAAATGTGTGAATACATCGGAAAATCTACAACATAATTTACAGCAAACTTGAAAAGGATATATAAGTGCTGAAAATTCAAAAAATACATATGAAAAAATGATACATGGCACTAGAACTATAATTAGATAACAAAAATATAACATGTATATTACATTATGTTATTGTCCTCTGATGAATTTATAGTTTATCAAAATTAGAGGACGGCTCAGTTCATAGGATAAGTCCTCTGAAAAAATTTAGATAGATTTCTTCTACAAATTAAAAAGTTTACAAACTCTAAAAATACAAGTTGCCTGAAGTACATTAATATACCTTTTATTCCTATTTATAATTTTCAAAAATGTTTTGCATTTTTGAAGTTATGGTTTCTATTAACTGTTACCATGAGAATTGCACCACAAAGTCTGTTGCTATAGAAATACGCATTATCCTATTTTCTATTGGGGATGCTTGACCAAATGCATTCCAGTTTGCTCTATTGATGCATTTCATATCGAAGTAGGAAAAAAAATCCCCATACATATGATCGAGAAGACAAAAACTAGTGAACTACCTCTTTCCACCAACATTTGCAAAAACGGAACAAAATTAAGTCATTCACCAGTCACCCCTCTCAAAAATGAATGAGCCCTGTTTCTATAGCGATTGACACTCCCCAGACTTGATGTCAGGAGCAGTTCTCTTGGAAGACAAATAGTATATATAAATCACCAAATCTAAATTACCTAAATCTCCACATAAGCCACATGTTTAAAAATGTAATACTTAAGTTATTAACCCTGTAATACTTAGTCCTGATACAATCCTTGTTATTGTTTATTTGATACAAGTTTCTAAAGTGCTTGAATACAAATTAAAGTGAAGTGAGTTCACCTTCATTCAGCACCTTTGTCGTCGTGACGGCGGGTGACATGGAACGCTCCAGGATCACTTTCGACCGGACGGCAGGCACGGGTGGGGAGGTGCTTCGTTTGGTGTCAGGATAAGGCTAAGCAAGGAAAGAGAAAAACAATTCACTAATGTAAGGCCATATAATCTCGCTATTCCAAGATAAAAAACTAAAATCTCGTTTACCAAAAAGCATTATCATTTGCAATAAAATACAATCACTCTGTAATTGTAATTGTAGATATATATATATATATATATATACATATATCTCTCTATATTAAAAAAATGTTACCGCCGACGCCGCAGTATTGAAAACTGTGTTGTTTAGCTCGATTCTTAGACGGTTTCCCGAGAAAGTACTGATAGGAAAAAATGAAATTAACATGCTTTGTTCTTCATTTTATTCCCTGGATAATTATTAAGATTTTTTTCCGATGCGGCTATTAGTTTAGGTTTTATTAAGTGTTAAAGTTGAAGAAGTGAAATTTCTTCCGCAAGTGAGCAAAACACATTCAAATTTTCAGTCTTCAGTCATGAGTTTTTTTTTTAAGAGTACCTCTCAAAGTAAATTTTTGCAGCTTGTCGAGTTTTTTTTTTTTAATTCAAATTTGGTTCTTGATAATATTTTTTTGAAATTCAGGAAAAATCGGGACATTTTTGTTACTTTTTTTTTAAACTGCCGTATCTATATCTAATTACTATTAGTTTTTAATTTTTAAAATATCGCAGTATACCTCAGAATATACTCTTTCTTACGGTACTATTATTTTTGAAATCGGTTAATAATTAAATTGGATGCAATCAAAAGTTCGTCATACAAAATTCGGAATCTTTGGAAATTTTCGCTACTTATTGTTAAAACCGTTTTGTCTACGGCAAAAACCATTATTTTTTAAATTTGAAAACATCACTGAATACATTACATTACACTCTTTCTTATGGTACAATTATTTTTCAAATTGGTTAATAAATAAAATCGATGCAATTAAAAGTTGGTCATACAATTTTCGGAACTTTCAGATCGTAACTTCCGATACAAAACTAAAATGGTCATATCTGTATAGTATTACTGTTAATTTTTAATTTTAAAAATATTGCAGTATACCTCAGAATGTACTCTTTCTTACGGTACAATTATTTTTAAAATTGGTTGATAAATAAATTCGATGCAATCAAAAGTTGGTGACACAAATTTCGTATTTTTCAGTTCGCATAGCTGTTTCCGCAAGCAGTAGTGGGTTGCACTTTGGCTATCGGGTTTGCCAGATATCAAATTTATCGTAGCAACAATTGCCATAAAAATGATTTCTTTTTATTTGGCGAGGAAAAAGGCTCGCTTTTTTCCCTCTGTTCTCAAGACAGTTTACAGACAAAGTACAGATCGTAAAGTTTGGATATTAACAATGTTTACTTAAAATTGTACAGGGAACAAGATGCAGAATATATTTTACTGATGCGGCTATTAGTTTAGGGTGCATTAAGTGTTAAAGCAAAAAAAAGTGAAATCACTTGCGAAAGAAGTATTGGTTTGAGAAAGCAAACCAAACGGATTGCGTAGCAATCCCCGGGGTTGGCGAGCGTAAGCGAGACGCAGCGAAGCCCTCGCTGTGACGTCATGAACCGGAAAGTGAAATCAGCATAATACGAATTATTCAGATAATTTCACTCTGTGAAAGTAATGTTGGTTTGCGAAGCAAACCATATGGGATTGCGCAGCAATCCCCGGGGGTTGGCGAGCGTACGCGAGCAGGGGGCGGAGCCCCCTAGTATATGTATATATATATATGTAAAAAATACACACATAGATATAGATACATCTTCTATAGATTATATAATTTTGTTAATGAGAGTAACTTATTTCCTTGACAGCCTATTTTGACAAAACATCCAAACCTAAAAGTAATACAAATAGGGTGAAACAGATACATCAGTGTTTTGTTACAAGTGTAAGAAAATACTGTGTACTTGTAAAGACAGCAGAGAGAGAAACCTGTTTATTAATCCCGTAACAATTTCACCATTAGGCAGTAATGAAAGATGAAAATTCAGAACGGCTGGTACATCTGATTAGTGCAATACACAGAATAAAAGTTTTGTACCAAGTTACAAATGAGTGACTCTGTACGAAACATACTGATTCTTTCGGACTCGGAGGCACGATGGGTTCCTGAGGTCTCTGATTTCGAAAGGCAGCGTCTTGTCTCTGGAACTCCTCCAGCTTCCGGAGCCTTTCCTGCTGCACCTGAAAAGAAGACACATTCAGCTTCACCTTTACAAGCACTGCTGTGTAGCCTTTATGGCTTGTGCATACCCCATAATACAAATTTTCTTAACTTTGTATGCTCAACTTGTTTTGCAATTTTGATGTTAATGGTAATTAATTAATGCTGCACTGGACGAACACAATGAGCTATTGGTGATAGTCAGGAATCAATCCTCAAGGGAAAGATGCGAGAACACCACATCCTTTTGAACCACGGTCAGACGACAGCATTTGAGCTGGTAATCCAACACTCCAAACTTTCACACCTCGCCAACATGAGGACATTAATCATATGCAATATTCCAGTCCATGAACCACATTTCAATGAAAATTTTCTTCTGCTCTATATTTCCTAACACTCACCATAAGCCATACATCTGTTAACAGTACACATATTCCATGGATATTTAAGGTTACTTACAGTTAAACCCTGAATATAGAAACACAAAATTCATTTTGTTTGATTAGCTAAATGTAAGTAGATATTTAATTAATTTTGCACGGGAGCAACACAGCAGGGGGCTATTGGCGACAGTCAGGGATTAAACTCGAAGGGAACGATTGAGGACAACAGTGCATAATTTTTAACCACAGTCACAGGGTTGCCAACTTTTTCTGAGCTGCATCAGGAGCATTCTCATAAAAGTTCAGTAGTTTTGAGGGTGCTTCAGGAGCAAAGCGAAAATAAGGACAAAATGAAAGACAAGCATATTTTTCTTTAAAAAACAGTCATAAAATTCCTTATTTGTACAAATAATTTCTTTTAGCATACACAGTACAAAGTCCCAAATCCGGACGTTTTGCTAACCAGCGTTTTTTTCCCTCACACTTCCTCTTCTTTTGAGAATAGTTTTTAAAGAACCATTCAACCTCGACCAAATTTATGAAACAACGCAAAATAACAGACATGTTTAGAGTAAATACCATACAGATAAATTAGAAGATTTGTAAAAAAATTTGTTGCTTTGTATCAATTTTTTAAAAAATTTATTCCTATTTATATAAATATCTGCTATTTAAGTATTGCAAACGTGTTCCGGACGTAAATAGTAAGCAGAAAATTTTGTGTTCGAGTAAGGGGTTAGATTAGGGTTTTTTTGACAAAAAACTGCAAATAATCCAAAATCTAGATTGACCAAGGTCCGGAGGATTCCGGTTTTTGGACTGTACTATATATAAGGGATAAAAAATTACATGTATACATAAAAGGTTTTATCCTCAAATCATCGAAACAAAAATCTAATACATATTTTCCCATTAGGAGAAAAATTTTCCCTTTCCATAGGAGAAATTTCCCTTTGCCCTGCATCGATGCGATTTCCAGAGTGAACCATACACTACGCAGAGTAGCGGATTTTAATGCTTTAGCAGAGAAACTCCAGAAGTTCCAGAGCACTCGGCAACTCTGCAGTCAGATGACAAGGTCACACCTGAGGAGGCACCCCACTCTCCAAATTTCCACACCACATAACTAAACGTAGGAAAGTATTTTATAGTTGTAAACTTCTTGTAAAAAGTCTATAAAGCTCATAATTTTATGCACATGCATCATCAAATAAATGATTCGACCTCTTTTTTCTAAGTTTCTCGTAGCTGATTATGGAAATCACAGCTAAAACTACGGAGTGGATATTTTTTGTTTTTATGCAGCAGGAAACCCTTTTCCAAATCCTGCTTAAATCCGCTTACAAAAATTCTTGACTACAGAGATGAATTTTCCTTTAATCTTCAAATCGATAGATCTGATTTAAATGTGCTAAGGTATACAAATACTTTAAATGGCAAAGAAAGAGTGAAAAATGTGCTTCAAATTCTTTAATAAATTTTGTTTCAAATTCAAAAATAAAAATCAACCCTCAGTCTGAATCGAAAATGAAAGGGCAGAATAAGTAAGAAAAAAATGCATAACATTTTTTACATTTGACAACTCTGAAATTTTGAATGCTTAACACAGTTTAAAAAACACAACTCAATAACACAGTTGTTTTTTCTAGGTACTCGCTGAAATTCCATCTTTCAAACATCGAAACTTGACATGCGTGAAGTAGATGACATTTCGATGTAATGCACCGAGCACCAAAAACAGGACAAACTTTTGCATCAACCCAACAAAATGAAACATCAGACCCTCCTAAGGCTTTTTACAGCTTGTGAGAACCCTGATATTGTTTGTGCCAGAGGGGCATACCTGCTCATTCCTCCTGTTGTTTTTCATGAGTTCGTTGTTGTACTCGATCTGCATCTGTCTTCGCTGCTGTTCGATCCTCTGTGCAATCCGTTCCTCGAGCAGCTGTGCCTTTTGCTTTTCTAGGGCCTCCAGACGGCGTTTCTCCTCGATCTGCATGGAAAGACACTCAATACACAAAATGGCAAATACAAATTTGACTAAGTCATTACTGCTAGCTTTTCAAAGGTTTCCAGAAGAGTTGTTTGTTCCACCAAACCTTTTAATGTATTAAATTAGTATTGATACAAACCTATACTATAAAAATTCTTTTTTAATAGTTATATTTGTCATATTTTACACATTATTTTATAAAAACTTCAATTATAAGCATTTAAAAAAACATGATTTACTTTAAATAAATAATTTTTAAATTGTATCTCACATATTTTTTTCAATACGAATTTGCCTGCCCGCAGCACGAAGAATTTGACCTTTGTGGTTAAAGAGATCAGATTCATTCATTTTGATTTCCTGAGCAATGGATTCGAGTAAAACAAAACAAATAAAAAGTTATCACTGGCGTTCTTCAGTGCTTTTTTTTCTATCTCAGCGATCGTTAAAGATAGAATAAAAGTTTCTAACGTATATGAAATCTGAGGAAAATTTTACATGATATCAATATCTACTATTATAAAAGAAAGCGTTTGTTTGTTTATGTGTACGCATTGTCCTGATGAATCTACGGCACTTACAATAATGGGATTTAGCACACAGGTAGTCCAAATTTTTTGCAATTTTTGAACAAAGCCCAAATTTTAAAATTCAATCTAGAACATTTTAAAATGAATTTAATTATTATTGTTTTCCCATAGAATGGCAACACCATAAAGATATGACAGATTCTAAATTTATTTTCTCCATGTTTCTGTTTCATTTTGCGAGGAACAATTTTTCAGCTGACCAAAAAACAAAAAACGTTTTAAATGGAGTTATGAAGTTCTATTTTCTATCTCCTAGATCGTTATAAAAATAGAATAAAATTTTTAACAGATTTGAAATCTGCGGAAAATTTCACATTTAGATCAATACATATGATTTTATAAATATGAAATATATTTTAAAAATATGATTTTCTTTAAATAAATAATTTTTGAATTGTAACTTTAATATGTTTTTCCAATACGAATTTTGCCGCCACAAAGAATGACCTTCGTTTGATTCAATATTCATTCATTTTGACAAGTAACAGATTCGAGTGAAGCAAAAGAAATAATAAAAATCATGACTGCTGTTCTTCATGCTTTTTTCTATCTCAGCAATCCTTAAATATAGAATAAAAATTTCAATGGATTTGAAATCTGTGGAAAATTTTTTCTTCGCAAACCAAGTGGAATATGTAGCAATCACTGGGTGTTAGCAAGCAGTGGTCACACCTGACCCCATGAAAAGAACTGTAGCATACAACGGCGTGCAGGTATTATTATGACAGCAGTCTACCCTATAAATCAATACAAACTCATAAACTATTCGGAGAAAAGAACCTCAGAGTTCGAAAATTTTACAGAATTTAACTTAGTAACTTAGAGAAAAAAAATAACAATTTCATACACATATGTATTTAAAAAATTATGCATAATCTAACTGAGTACTTTTCCATTAGCTGGGCGCAACTTTGGACCAAAATCAAAACTGCCAATCTAAGTATTTTTTAAATAAATTTTTTTTTTTAATGTTGATCAAGTTGATTAAATTGGAACCGGATGTTTACAGGTTTTTCCTGACATTAGTATCTTTCAACGCCACAGGTGCTACGCTCCTATTATTGACATTACGGAACGCGGCAGACTTACAGGATTTCCTGCCATTACAGGTTCAATAAAACAGTATACAACTCTTTTTTCTGGATGTTTACGTAAAAAAATACACTTTTCATTTTCTCAATGAACACAAATTTGATGACATTTTGATTTTGGTTCAAAGTGGCGCCCGCATGGTTAACGAAAAAGTACCAAATGGGTGCCATTTGCAAAACCAATTCCAACTTTATCCCTGAGTTAAACGTTTAAAACGAAACTGCCCCGAGTTTTTCCAGAAAATGCTTCTTTCCTGATTTCCCAATTCTGTCGCCACCCTGAAAATGTATAAAAAATGATGAGAAAGTAGCACTTTGCCGTAAAATGGCACCAACTTCGAACACAATTTCTTGTTGAGTTATCACTGTTTGAATGAAGCATCATACAGCAAAAACACTTCCTTAGAGATTGAATTTAAACTTTTGGAAGCATATTTGTACATGGTGACAGAGTGTAACAAAACCCCTGGAAACTAGGAAACTGTTTCGAATATTTACAAGATCTCAGTATTGTTTGAAAGCTAAGGAATAGGAAAATAATTGAATTAATAAAAGAATATGGATATTCTTATCGATTTTCATGATTTCTATAATGTAAACATACACCTTAAGTGAAGTAGTCAAGTTGAGAAAGGGCACTCACCTGTCGCTTTAATTCATCCCTGTAGGAATTTCTATTCACAGGAGATTCTTGCGTAAAAGACGGGAACCCCATGACTCCAGTCGGTGTGTCTTTGAATCCTCTAGCAGCTAATGTAAAGCAAACAAGGAATATTTTCACATGAAAATTCAGTTTTTTATTATATTCAAATAAAAAATATACTCCCAAACCTTAAAAAATTTTAAAGATAAAAAAATCTAAAAATGAAAATGCCATCCAAATTCAAAAACTAATCTTCACGCGTTTATAGTGTAGGCAGCTATGTTCACTGTTAGTCATAATTCATGCATGAAATAACATCCAAGAAATGATGGGTATGTATCTTAAATTAATGTCAAACCTGAGCAACACATCAAGACATTGGCGACAGTCTGGAATCAAACATGAAGGAAAAGATCCAAGGATAACTCACGTCATTTTGAACCACAGAGTCACACCTGAGCTGGTACCTCACTCTCTAAACTTCCACACCACAGCAACAAGTGGACATTTGAGGCAACAACACATATAACAAACAACAGCCACTGTCGGCTACAAAAGTCTTCGGTTAGATTTGAACTCGCAACGCTCCGGTTGCTAATCCATTACTCTTTCAACCAAGCTAACACGACACCTGCCTAAAAAATGGTCCAGGTGAAAATAGCCAACATTTCATATCTGTTTTGGCCATGAACCAATGACCTGTCAGTACAAATTTTGTTTTAAAATTATCAGGTGATTATGATCACCCATATATCTGCACCATCCAGAAACAAACCAAAATTGAATCACAGGAAAGACTCACTTATCAAATTTCCATAGGAGTCCTTGACAGGATCTCCTCCTCCTCCGGTTCTGAGGAAGAAATTCGGGGGTGAATTGTTCACCAGCTCAATGGGAGGCCTGAAAACAAAGAAATAAAACTATTGATAGGGTACAAACCGCAAAATTACAAAAAAAAATCATTTAATCCAAATTACTAAGTTTTGGAATACATTTTAGGTTTTGCAGCAACTATCACTAATAATCCATACGCTTTTTATACATTTGTTTTCAGTTAGTCAATCACTTTTCTTTTACAAATTCAAGCACATTTCTTAGCTTTACCATTCGAGTATGAAACTATCTCTTCTTTTTACATCAGTCTGAAATTATTTTCTCTTTGGGGTTGCGGTAACCCCTGCCTAGATTATTTTTCCCTTTTAGCTTTCTCTCATTTATCTTTACTTTCCCAACAACCACCTTTTAGATGCAGTTACATGGTAAATCTCTCTTTTCTGTCCCTTTCTTTTAAGCTGGCTCACCAGACCACAGCACACGACCACAATGCAGGAAGAGTTTAATGCAAATTAGGGTTCAATACAGCCTTCTTTACTACAAATTTCATTACTTTTGCATTTATCCTCTGCTTGCTAAAAGCTTTTTTTTTTTTCTTAATGTTTTCTGTTATAATTTTACCACTATTGCATTATTCCATCAGGTTTCTCATCTCCTTTGCTCGGTCTTTTTAAAACTGTTGAAATTCACACTTGCATTCTAGTAATTGATCACCATTTCCAACAATTCATCTCCTGGTCAAATACAGGATACCATCGAGAAATACGCAACTTCAAATTTTAAAATCCAGTAACTGATCAATTATAGGAACATATGGAGTTTTGTTCCACCAGTAGAACGCCCCCATAATTTTTATGACTTAAAATTAATTTAAATATGAAAAATTACTATGTTTACCAAAAAAAGATATATTTATTTACCTATTTTGGCCCAATTGAGAAGATTCAGACATCACACCTCAGAATAAATCCACTATACTGTGATTTCATAGATCCCATGATTTGCACCTGACTTTTGATTTTCTTTTTGTAAGACATAGTTTCAGATTGGTCACCATTTATTCTAGATGTCCATCAATTGTAAGAATGTCAATTTTATTTAGTGCTGTATAGTTTGCTTGTTTAAATCAGGGTTCTAACTCTATTTCAGAAATAAAATTGCCTGACTTTTCCAGATTTTCCAGACATATTTTTTCAAAACTCCAGGTCATACATTAAGCAATTCACAACCTTTTTAAGGTGAAAAACCAAGAAATAATTTAGCCATTTAATAAAAATCAATTTAAGAATTACACACCGTAAAAATTAATACACAAAGCACAAATATTTTTGACTCAAATCAATTTATGATTTAATGTATCGTAAGCAGGAAATTCTTCAATTTAAGCCAGTAAACAAAACAAGATTCTTTACCTGTTAAGTATTAGCTGGTTTTTTTAAATAGGTTGAAAAATTATATTCATAAAATAAAGTGATACGAAACTGTGTAGGAATCTTACTGCCTACGTTTCTCCAAAGCGTATCAGAAGCCATGACCACTCATTTTGCTGGTCATTGAGACGATTTTCCAGGTTTCGGACGAAATTACGTTATTTTCCCTGATTTTTATGGACAAAAATAAATTTCCTGACATTTTTAAGTTTTTCCTGAGCCTGTGGGAATTATGTTGAATAAGAAATATAGACAATAGTCAATTTTACTGTCTGCTTCAGCCAACCAACTTCTCACAACCAGAATAATTTTTTCTTTTTTTGAGAGAGCTATTCAGAGGACAAAGGCACTTACCTAGGTGTCTTTTCTTCAGGAAGACTTGGCACACTTCTTGGCGAGGGAATCGGCTGTAAATAAAGATAAATTTCAGTCTACAATCTCAAAAATGTTACATTTTTACCCGAAATATTTCAGATGTTTGTTATGAAGTACAATGATTACTTCAAATTGAAACAATATTTATTACTCATAGATTCATTTTACCATAGCTGAACTACATAATAGATTGACAGCTCTTGAACTTACAGTTTTTGCAGCATGCACCTCCACATTAGGCTCAGCACGATTCAGATTCCTACAAATAGTTAATGAAAATTGAAAATGAATGAAGTTCATGAATGAAAAAATCCAATCTGTTACAAAGGTGGATTTTAACTATGAAAACTTCTGAATACATGTTTCAGGAATTTAAAATGAGATTTTGAAGAATTATGCATTTTGGAGAGAGAGTTTTTGATTATATCATTATTTCTCTTTTCAAAAATGACATTTTAGACCCATATTATATACATAGTAATACTAAAAATGTATAGTAACATTTTTTGGTTATGTTGCTTTCTTAGCTGCATGAATTCTGCCAAACAAAATTATTTTCAAAATATCATTCCACTTTACTTTAAAAATTAAATTTCGATTTTGTTTCCTACTGTAAACATTTTTGAAAGGAAGTAAGGATTTTCTAAACAAAAACATGCATATAACTTTTATTTGAATGCAAAAATTGTTATACTGAAGCTCTTGTGGGAAGGCAGGTGATGTTGGAAGTATTTAATTCTACAAAGGTGGGGAAAAGGATACTTTACGCAAAATTATGTAAGGCGATGGTCTTAAGGCATGTTCACACAAATTAAGTTTAATTGGCTGATTATAGTTGATCAACACTTTTTCAGTTTTAAAATGAGGTTGAAAGCAGTTGTACGTAAAATTGTAGATAGTAGCAGTTTTGTTAAAAAAATTTAAAAAAATTCTATTTAACATGAGCAAAAATCGTAACCTAATTTTGTTCTTCCTATCAGCAATATTAAGACCAGCAATTTCCATTTCTTTGACATAAAGCTTTTTTTCTTGCATCTTTATTTTTATATTTATCAAGTCAGTGGTTCGAAAAACAATCATGTGTTTCTGAAAAAATTCTAAAAATTTTAGCATTACACTTTTAGATTACTTGAGGCTTATTTTTTAACAATTTAATGGAATTAACTATTTTATAATTTTTAACTATTTTTTAACAAAAAACAAAACTCATGCATGACGTGATCAGTTGAAAGCAAACTTGACAGTCAACTACAGTTCACACGTTTCAAGACAAGTTAAAATTTGAAAGCAAATGGCGGATGACTCATCACTTGAATGATAAAGTTTAAATGGGTCAAACTTTTCTTGATCCACTAAAAAGTTGATAAACTCTATTGAAACAAAGATTCTCACTGTAGCTTTTATTAAACTTTTGTTGATCAACTATAATCAGTCAAGTAAACTTGATTCATGAGAACGCGCATTTAGGTGATTATTTGATTCACCAACTAATAACTGATATTGCTTATGGCACTAAATGATAAGCTCAGACCCAAAATCCAGTACAGCTTTGATACATGCCTCGTTTGGTGGCAACGCTCTTGGTGCTTTTTTGCACACTTTTCATGCTGCCAAAGAAGGAATTCTTAGAAGAAAAAAATTTTTAACAGAAAATAATTAGCACAAATTAAACTGTTAGCACAAAATTTCATGGGACCATTGCTTTTTATGCACGATAATTCTGATTTAATTCATTCCAATTTCTTGAGAAAATCCAAAAAAGCTGCTTATTCTGATAAAATAAACAATTATTTCTCGTTTCCTAAAGTTGCCCCGCCACCTGATAAATGGAACTTAAAATTTCTCGAAAGAATATCCTGAAATTCATCAAAGAGACTCAAGACAGAAGTCATGTTCAAATAGAAAAAGGTAACGACTTCAAAAGAAAATACCAAGAAACAATACAACCTGATCTGACTGCACTGGAACGTTACTAAAATCAAACTAAATGCTTTAAACCTTACAATTTACAGGAAACAGGTAAGAATTTAAAAGAATCAATGAAATCAATTATAGAATATTCTAAATGAAAATTTAAACATAACGCTTGCCAAAGTTGCCATATAAACGGGAATACCCCTGATAGAGATGGGTTGCCATCACCTGCTGTAACTTGCTACAAAAAGTGGGACGAGAGCATTGCCACCAATTGAATAGAAATATCAAAGCTGTACTCAGGATCCTTGCCAAAGACACAAATCGGGGAACTCTGAACTCAATTTCCTTGCAATTTCTGATTAACTTCTCTAAGCATATTTAGCAAGACAATTTACAGGGTAACCACTGTTCAGGCAAAATAATAATTAGGGCATTATTAAGGGCTTTTCAGAGCTGTTTTAAATTTTTTTTTAAGGCTACATTTCACATAGATTAGCCTGTGAGTGTACAAGTGAAGAAACCATTGTGATTGTCGTTTGGGCCCCATTGACCTTGTTTTAAATATATACATAAATACATTTTTAGACAACCTAGGAATATTAAGTCCTGAAGTTTTGATAATGGACCTTGACTCTTTAATGCAGGTAGAATACGATATGCAGTGTACTTATAAAAATTGAGACGCTAGACATTTTTTAGGACTAGATATGTAAAATTCTTGGTAATAATCTTTTGGAGAATATTCTTCAGCGGGAGAATAATCGAGAAGTTTCTTTTCTAAATGCATAAAAATATATGGCACACATATTTTAAATATAATGAATACATGAGATGGAAGGACAAAAATCATAATTTAACAATGTAGTAGTGTGTTTTGTTATTTTCAATTAACTATCTATTTAAGCATTTATTTTCACTTAATAAGTAAACTATCGCTTTCCCTAAAAAAATTTAATAATTTGTAGTAATCAACTTCAGATTGTAATTTTCAATACGTTTGCAACGCTCCTTCAATATTTACCGTTAAGTTCATATCAGCCTGATCCGTCCGGTCCCTTGACCCATCTCTCTTTCTACCGTTCCCTTTGTCTTCTTATTACAGAATCCAAAAATAAAACGGGCCTGTTGAGACCACCCTCTTTGCTTGTTTTGTCACAATCGCCCTCTTGCTGTTGGATGGTTCCAATCCGAAATGTCCATTGGTTGTTAATCTACGCACATCTCTATTTATGACTTTTGGCAAAGATTAAGGTTTTTTTAAGAGTCTTCAAGGTCCACGCTTAGGCTGGTATTTTAATTAACATCGCACTGGAGCGATACAATGCGCTATGGCGACGGTATAGGATCAAATCCGAAGGGAAAGATTCGAGGAAATCACGAACCATGCTCAGATGAAATCACACCTGAACTGGCCTCCAAACTACAGCAACTAGATGAGATTTGAGGCCACAACAGATCAAACGTGCACCAGCCCCCTTTCTACACAACGATCTTTGGTTGGATCCAAACTCGTAACCCTCCAGTTGCAAATTCATTACACTTCCAAGTGGGTAACCACAGCCTTCAAAGTCCAAGGGAAACCTGATTCATCCTATGGGTTGGTTTACTTTATGTCTGTTTGAAATGTATTACACCAAATCCAATTTTTCTGAATAATGCATGAAATTAGAAAATGTATTTGTATATGCACTTTAAGTGAACTCGGATCACGAATAAGACGTAAAATTCTAGTCTGCAATATTATGTCATTGTTCATATATTAGAAACAAAGATGCTAACAAAGTTCAATTGGGAAATTTCCAAGCACCCCTATATGGCCCTGACCTAGTTCCTAGAGATTTCTTTTTTTTTTTTGTCTGGCCCCCATAACCAACATTTTTAGGGGATGTAGAAAAGGAAGTTGCCATTTTCTTTTAATATCAGCCAAAAGAATTCTTCACAGCCTGTTTTCATACTCTTGAAGTGCCTAAATGAAGAGGGGATTACATTGAAGACATTGTTTTTGTATCTCATCAATCTTATTCCTTTAATTTCTGTATTGCAATTCGTATCAAACTCACAGGCCATCCCCCACACCCAGTTCAGAAAATGATAATAAAACCGTAATTAGAGGTAGCCAATATTTATCGAACCTAAATCTCGACTCCTCTTCCCTCATTTTGGCGAGAACCCTATCGTAGTCAACAGAATCCAGAATGGACTTGGGGGTGATGCTCCTTTTCTCTTCGGGCACTTTGCGCCTGGTGTGAAGCTCGCGCTCTTTCTGAAACGAAAACAGCTTCCTTTATACACAGCAAAACAGATTACTGTCCATCTACCATAAAAACTCCCAAACAGTCTTAAAAGCACAACAGCCCATTTTCTATAAGGGAATCTCGAAGCATTTGAGTTTACCCACTACTACACTTAGACAATTGTTTAGGTCAAGTTGAGGCATACTAGTAAAGTATGGAAGGAAGAAAGAAAGTTGTATTGAAAATAAGCATTGTTTATTTGATGTGTTGATGTTTACATATTAGCAGTTTGCTAATCAACAAAATAAAACTACATAAATAAAATAGATTATATCACCGTACAGAACCTAATGCATAGAGAGATAGAATTCTTAATCTAATAAGAGCATGAAGTTATATAGCATGTTATTTGCATATTATGACGTCACAATTTGATCAGACAATTTTTTCATTCCTAAAGTCCAACAAATTGAGGCGTTGGCATTGAAAAGAAGGGAAATGCCAAATCGGTTATTTCATTGAAATTATTCTATATACCAAAGCCAGGAACGCTGAAAAAGGAGGTTAGTAAAAAACTCACAAAGTCCAGTTCCGAAAAAACACACAATATGTCACTAACGGACACTTGGTCACTTTTGGCTCTAAGGAAGTAGGTAAGTGAAACCTTCAACTTAATAGCCTACTTTTAGTTTTTGGCACTTATCGCATTTTCAATGTCAAAGCTACAATTGGTCTTCCAGCTTTAGGTCAAGACTCCAAGAAAGCAACTCCCAACACACAACCATTGTTCTGCAGGCCTGCTAATGAGTTTCACGACAGATGTGGAAAGGAAATCCTCCCACAGTTCGTTCCCTTGTGAGAAAAGATAGGTAGGTACTTTAATTATCATCACATTGGAACAAAACAATGGTCTGGGATCAAACCCGAAGGGAAAAAGTTGAGGACAACACCACATCCTTTTGAACCACCGTCAGATGATAAAGCAAGACCTGAGCTGATACCCCACTCTCCGAACTTCCACGCCAACCTGAGGACATTCGAGGCCATAACAGGCTTTTTGGTGGGATAAGAAATAAATACAATATACTAAGGATGAAGAAAAACTTGATAATTAGAAATGGAAAGATCTAGGCAACAATAAAAATGTTTATATTAAAAGTTATGTCAAACTGAAAGTTAATATAATATTTATGGTACAGTATTGAATTTATTTTACAGTGATATCAAATACAGTAGAATATTTACGGTATAATAATTTACTATAGAATAATTTCTGTTTTTGCAAATGGAAATTTCGTCTCATTCTTGCTTTTAACAGTCTATCAGTGATTTTTAAATTTGTGGAAGATTTATTTCAATTTTCAATACTTTAGTTAATTTAAGCATAATTTTTTATTACAAAGTATGAATAAATGGATTCAAACATGTTTTATAAAGCCATTTCAGAGCAATAGGGTTAGGAATTACTGTTACTTTTTAATCAATTAAAAATATGGTTTTTTTCGTTAGATCGGCAAACAATTTAATATATTTTTGGTGTGCTGCAGAAGTTTCACAATTATTTTTTGTTAGGAGTGATGAAAAAGGTAAAAAATTCCTTGACCACAAACAGCTGACTAGCATCACAAAGTTAGGCAATAAAAAAAATAGAAAGTCACCAATGTTCAGAAGAAATAACCTTTTAATTATTTTCAAACATAAATTAGTCTTATAACATATTGAATAACAGAATACAAACGACACTCCGTCTCGCCTTTCAATCAACTATTATCAAACAGGCAATCAATACTATGCAGACAGTATAGAAATAGGTAAAGATCACTTCTGATTTATTTATATAGTTTGCACGTAATGTAAGAATTTGATGACATCAAAAACGTAAATAACAGTCAACAATCAAACGATTGCAGTCAACGGTTAGTTCTCATGAGCACATAATATACCTTTCAATACCTCCAAATCTTTCTCTGCGAAATCTGTTTAAGAGAACTGCTTGAAACAAATGTTCTCTGGCCATTCCATCATAGCCAAAGCAATAAACTTATTCCTTATTCCTTTTTAGTGCAATGGATTTCATGATTTGGGATTTTCCAAGAGATAAACAAGCGGCAATCCTATTTCTACGAGAAAGAAATATTATTCCCAAAGAATGTTCAAATAACCATCTAATGAAATTAAAATGCAACTTGAAGCCTAAACTGTCACTGACCTTCGTTTGTGCAGGGGAGAAAAAGGTGTCTGAACAAAAACTCTTTCATTTTGGTTGAGTCATAATATGGTTAAACTAATGAAGAAATAAGCAAAAAATGTGCCAAATTGGTGGCGAAGTTGCTTGGTATGGCTATAAAAGGAAAATACCATTTACTGAACACTCAATTGAAAAGAAACAGATTAAGATTTATTTCGCAAAAAGAAAATCAAACAAGGGAGAAGTAAAAAAGAGCGATACGGTCAAATACACGATACACCAAGAGGTTACTGTATTTATGGCAGTGCTTTAAGATCTGTTGTGGCCAGTCATTTTATTTTTATTCATTTAATTATTTCATGACGGTTTATGTGAAAATGCAAAAAGTAATATGTCATGCCATATGTGCCCCACGGGTCTCTGTGGGCCAGCCCTGGTTTTGCATTTAAGTTTTTGAACATCCCTACCTTTTCTAAGAAGGCGTTGTACTCCGCTCTCCTCTCAGATGCCAGGCGTTCTCTCCTCTCGTTCCTGCTCGACTCGAAGAAGAGGTCACGATTGGCATCATCGTCTTTGAACAGGGAACTAATTAAACTTTTGTTGGGAAGCTGGAGGAAAAGTAAACATGAGCACAGATTCGAACATTTATGCATCAATCGATAAAAGAAAAAAGAAGAAATAATCTAATAGTTGGTTGGTTTGGGGGTTTTATGGAACAAGGGCACTATTTGGCCATGAAGGGCCAAACACAAAACATACAATATCTATTAAGAGAAACATACTCAATGAAAATTTTACCACAGAAGAGAGAAATACACCAAGGGAGGAATGCACCTGACAGTAATCAAACCTGCACTGCCTACAACTTGAAAAGAGCTGCCTCAGTGGGCATACCCAATGAGCCATGACGACTACTCATAAAGATGGTCTTTGATTGATAGATTAGATCTTAATGAGTGGTGTGGTATTTTCTAAGAGGGGGGGGGGCACCATGATAGCTCAAAAGTTGCTAGATTTAGAACTGTTTGTCTCAAGAATTGCATTTTTCAGAAAGCCGACGGTTATTATAGAAACAAGGCTTGTTGATGTTGATGATACAGATGAAATGTGAAGCTCAGCAGGCCTCTGTCGAACATATCCTAGACTGCTTGGGTCTTTCCAAAGTGGACTTATACGCTACCCCACTTCTTGTCATCGACTTTTTAAGGGTCAACAATTTATTGGATCCTGTCCGACTTCGTCAGACAAGTGGAGGATAAGGAACAACAACAACAAGGCTCGTTCATTGGAGAAGGATGCTTCCAGTGGATGTTTTAACCCTGGAAGTGGCATGCACAAATGCAGCTGAGAAAAAGCAGTTTGAATATGTGATTAATTAACTTAGCATTCAATTAACAATTAATAAATGAACAAAGTAAATAGACCTAGTAAAAAAGTACCAAATCAGGAATTGTCCAAAATTCGGACGTTTTGCTAACCAGCTTTTTTTCCACACTTTTTTACATCTTTCCGACAATTTTTAAAGAACAAGGCGTTAAACCTAGACCTAATTGATGAAACAACACAAAATAACGAACACGTTCAGTGTTAATATACCACAAAGAAAAATTATAAGATTTGCATGTAAAATCTGTTGCATTGCAATAAAAAGGTTTTTTTGTTTAACAAAATTATTCCTATTTATATATATTTTACTACTGCAAACGCAAAATTCGCTGAGGGAAGGGGGTGGGTGTGTTAGATTAAGGTTTTTTTGGTAAAAAACATAAATAATCCAAAATTCAGAATGGCCGAGGTCCGGATTTTGTACTGTACCATTTAATAATTCCTTTGAAAATTTTGTTTAAAAACAATTTTAAATGCCCTTTGACAAAAAAAAATGCACAAATCTTCTCTAAAAAATAAAAAAAACTTTTTGATAATAATGTTTTTTCCCCTTTCCTATTATAAAACATGAAAATTCCCTTTTCTGAACTAAAAAAATTTCCTTTTATAAAACATAAGTCTTACAAATTTTATTATTAACATATATTTTTCCTTTTTTATTAAGTGTTAAATATCTTGTTTTCAGAATTAACTTTTTAATATATGTAAAACATTGCACCAAAATTCCATTCTATAGGAAAATACTAAAAATATCTTTCATAAAAAAAGATTACAGCAAATTAAAATCTTACCGAAATTTTCATCTGATAGGAGGAATCCAAATTTTGCTCAGTTGGCTCCTGTAAAAGACAAAGCAGCTTATCATCCCACAGACCAAAATGATATGCATAAGAGACATCCCTTTTATTTAAAAAAGTAGAAGAAAAAAAATGTTTTCAGGACATCACAACACAAGAATCAGTGTTAGTGTAAACTGTCTGACTTAAACAGTTATGACAACAAGAACAATGGATCAATAACTGCCATAGCAACAAGTTGTGTACAATCAACTTTTCTGGACAATACAACTGTTTATTTATTCTGACCTAAACGTTTGGGCATGCAAACTAATTTAATTTATTACCCATGCATGCTAGTGCTTTATTTCATATTAGCAAACATCTCTTAAATGCAGTGTATTTGAACTCTGGAAACTATAGTTACATATCTGATTTTTTTAAAGCCTGCACACACAAAATATGTAGACATTCTATCTAAAAAAGCCAAGAGTTTTTGGAGAACTAAAGGTTTTGCTGTCAACAAATTAATTTTATGCAGAGCATTAAAACCAATTCAGAGATGTTGACCTCATAATAAGATGCTTCAGTAATTTAAATTATGATGTTTAGGAATGTTTCAAACAGTGTTATATCATTAATCATCTTTAAATATATAACATTTTAATCAGTATCATATACTGTTGCATATTACTCATTTAATCCTATATAAAATTTCTTTAAAAAAAAAAAATTATATCTTAAAATGTGTTTAGTGTTCTAACGTTTGAAACTTTTAGTGTTCATTAGGCTTGTATAAACTCATCTAATATTTTTCCGAAATTTTGAAAAAAATATATAAGTTTTTAAAAACTTAAACTTTGTTTAATTTTTAAGAAAAATATTGAACTAACTCCAGAAACAACAAAACACTTGTGGTTGTCAGGCCTAAGCATCTAAGAGAGGTCATCATCACAAAAGGAGATCGAACTCGTCACTAAATAATGAATCCTGGGAGTTATAACAATTAATGAAATATTTTTTACTGTAGACTGTTTTTGTTATTTATTTGCCAAATTTTTGTGTTTTTGTGAATTTTGCATTAAATTAGATTGATATCTTTTGTTGAAGTGCTATAAAAACTTATTTCTTTTTTTAATATTTATTTTTTGCAAATAATAAAATACCCTCCCCCTATTTATTTAAAATAGTAGGTACCTATGAAAACTTTTTTTATCCATTGAAAATATTAATAATAAAGTTTGATCTAATTCTGAGTTTTAAAAAGAGTGTCATCATTTGAAGCTTTAATTTTCTCAAAAGATAGTTCTAAACATATAACAGTAAATTATTTGTAGCACAAGGTTATTATTTTATTCAAAGCATTAAAAATAAAACAATATTAAAGATATGTTTTAGATTGAGTGCACACTACTGTTTACAGTGATACTAATAACTAATAAAGAAAGCTTCACAGTCAACACTGTAAACCATGACTTTGCTTAAGGAATAATTGAAATTTATGATCATGCAATAAAATTCTGAAATCTTTCCTTCAGAAAATTTTATTATTTTCTCCTTTTGACCGTACTTACAAGCTGACTGCATATTTCACTATTTTTTATTATAAAAAGTTTATGAAACCAAATATCCTTAAATATTTCCAGTACTGTTAAAGTTGAGTATTTTTTAATTCTGACTGTTGGAATTGTGAATTATAGTGTACTTTCTGTACAGATTTATCATTGGGGCTCCAAATTTTTCAATCATAATCCAGAAATGGCAGAGCCAAATAGCATGAAACTTGGTACTTGAAGTTAAACCGTCATACAGATTCGAAATTGGATGTTATGCACATGCATGCAATTAATTATATAAACTTTTTATACGTGAATTTTTTGTCTTTAGAATTTGAAAGCAATTGATTTATTAGATACTATGTTTAAAAACCTTTTTAGAAATAATCCCATTATAGGTTTTTATTATGTTATTTGAGGAATTATATTAATAATTTTAAGAAAATATTTTGGTTTTTCAGTTCAGGTGATAAATGACAACCTGTTTTTGTAAAATGTAAATGCAATCTTAAAAAATAAAATAATTTTAAGCAAATATGGTTTCTCAAGGCCCTTAAAAACTAAATTGAAAAATTAGGCCTTTTTAAGGTTAAGGTAGCCAGAGTGAAACCTGTAAAAAAACTATTTATCCCAATCAATTGGAAGGGGAGGTTGGCCAACTCCACACAATTGATGGGGGTGCAAGGAATTAGGATAGAGCATCAGGACCAAAATGAAAAAGTATGAAACATACCTTTCTGGAAAGATCGCTGAGCAGCTTGAGCACTTTTTGTTGGGTATCTCGAATCGTCTTTTGCTCCTCTTCAATCTGGCGCTTGAAGCGTTGTATATCTTCATCTAAAATTAGCGATGAATTTAGAGACATGAGCTGAGAAGATTCTTCAAAGATTGAAATTTAGAGGATTTTTAATTTAAAACACCTAATTTTTCAAAAAATTGTAATCTGTTTCATTTTATTGACTGCCGAAATGAGAGTGTTTAGCTATCGGTGATTGTGTCTCACAGGCAGTCATGGGTCACGTGTTTTACACTGCGACTAATCTAAAAAAAATTCCTCATTGTACAGTGGTTTATACGCATAGTAGCCAATGGTGATAGGTTCTCGCTAGCCCCAGAGGGGCGGCGAGGTAACTGGCAGATGGGGATCACGTTTTATACGTTGTGACTTATCCACACAAAAATTCCTCATGGTACAGTGGTTTACACTTGTGGAAGACAACAGTGAAAGGTTCTCGCCGGCAGGTGGGGGTCACACATTATACGCTGTTACTTAGCTACCAAAAAAATACCTCCCAGTATAGTGGTTCATACGCATTGAAACCTATTGCGTTATACACTGTGTGACTTATATACAAAAATATTCCTCCTGGTCCCGTGATTACAAAAACATTCCTCATTTTCAATTCCTTATTTTCATTTCTAACCAAGAATATCCCCATCGAGTTGCCCACATAAAGCTAAGGAAATTGCTAGAAGAATTCTAAAATGAAATTCCATCTCAATTATCGATAGAACAAACTTCCATTGATTCTTTTCACATTGAAAAATATTCGGTGGATTATCAGGATCCCAGAAAAGAACTGACTAATCTACAAAAAAAATTCATCATCTTTAATTCCATATACAGTAAAAAATCCAGAATTGTTAAAAATCCAAACACTTTGCTAACCAGCATTTTTTTTTTTCAATTTTTTTTTATTTAAAAAAAATAGTTTAACTTGGATTTAATAGAGGAAACAATGCAAAATAACGGATATATTCAAAATAAATACAACACAGAAAAAATTAGAAAATTTGCAAGTAAAATTTGTTGCATTGCATTTAAAAGGTTTTTTTTTTAATTAGTCCTATTTACGTAATGTATGCAAAGGTTCACAATGTGGATTTTGCTATATGGCAGCCATCTTGATTTGGCGACTAACGTAACGGATGCTACAACTCCACCGAATATTTTAAAAGTCCTTTGTTTACTGGATTTTTTTCTCATAGAAATGCTTAAATAGATAGTTAATTGAAAATAATGAAATGCTACTACATTTTTATCATCTCATGTATTCATTCTTAGATTAGGAAAGTATGTATACTATATTATAACTTTTGAAGAGCTGTAACACAATAAGCATTGATAAATTTTTGTACCAACAATCACAGCACAGGCTACCACCATTCCCATGTTGTGCAAAAAAGGCCTGCAGCGAGCATAACAACCACTCCAAAACTTAACTTACGATTGGGTAGTATAAATATCAGTGTAGCCCTCTACACTGTGTGAACTCTACCACAAAGTACTTTTTGGAAGATAGGAATTTACGCTGATTCTTTCTGGCTTGCTATATTGGTTACCAACGGGCGTGATTTAAACACGCAATAATTTGCAAATTCAATGGATGGCCCACGGTGTACAGTAGATATCGCCATGGTTGACACAAATTACTTTCAACCACTTAAGGGGCGCTGTGATAACAGACACTGCTATTGTCATACCACATCCTACAGCCGTGAATTGCAGCATGGATAAAATAACATGTAAAGGCAACACGGTAACTGTGATCTTAATACAGCTCTCACAGTCTACCACAAAAAAATGGCAATCATTCTACTACTGACGACATCTATTGAATTTTGGCTACTGCTAAAATTCTGGAGGGGGAGTACTGTAGCGAGCATAACTATCAGTCCAAAACATAACTTGTATTGGGAAGTATAAATATCAGTGTAACCCAACTCTACCATGAAGTACTTCTTAGTAGACAGTAAGTTATGCTGATTCTTTCCGGCTTGCTATAGGCTTTTATAATGAATCTAAGTTTGTCATTATGTTTTACATCAACAATGAAGACAATCTACAAGCAAATGGATTATTAAGGAAAAGATGTGAAAGGGTAATTAACTGGTAATTTTTTAATTAATGCTGTACTAGAGCAACACAATGGGCTATTGATGTCAGTCCAGGATCAATTCGAGGACAACATCTCGTAATTTTGAACCACGGTCAGATAATGAAGCAACACCCGAGCAAGATGTGAAAGGGAAAATGAAAACACAGAAAGATCTATTTCAAGATTTCTACAACAAAAATGCTGCAAAGTAAAATAAGATGAAAAAAGTGCTGTGATGTTCACTACCAAGACTATTAGAACTGTTGAAATTGTGTGAAAAGGTGATCAGAGTTTAACATTGCGTAACACGATTTTTCTACTAATTTTTAATTTGGAATTTCAGTTTTCACTTCGCCGTAAACTTTTATGTTTATTCATAATCTGTATCTTTTTACATTTTAAATTAAAGAATAAGTTTATTTCGAACGTGTTTTGACTTACAAAAACATAACAATAAGAAAAACCCAAAAGAAATAAGGAGCTGCTGTTTTAGAAAAACTGAAACCTTGTCTTGAAGGAACACTCTTCTCAATTCAAGACCAACTTAACACAGTCTTACCTTTCATCTTTTTGAAAATAAAATACTATTAGCCTTTAAATGTAGCAGGAAAACACACGAAACTGCAACGTATTCTTCAAAGCGCACTCGAATTGCGTTGTTCTTAGATCCGAATTTTGTATTTTGTGAAAACATAAATGAAAAAAACCCCCAAAGGTGTAAATTATGAACAAATTAAAATAAAAATAACCGCCAAATTTAAGTTCACATGCTGTTTACATTTTCGGATTTCCTAGGTTACGGTTAAGAAATTTTAAGGTTCTTGATCCGATGTCTGTAGTGTTTGATTTGTATTTCAATTAACGTCTCACTGGTGTTACAATCCCAAAGGGAGGGTTCAAGAACAACACCACGTAATTTTGAATCACAATTTAGATGACAAGCCAACGCCTAGAGCTGACAACTTTTCCACACCATGTCAATGTGAGAACATTTGAGACCCAGGCAGATTTAACATACACCATCTCTCTTTGTACACGATGCTCTTTGATTACATTTGTACTTGCAACCCTTCGATTGCTAATCCGTGATTCTACTACTCAGGCTATCTCGATTCCTCGTCTGCTGAAAGTGATTATTTGTAATTGTAATTTTTAGTTAACGTCATACTAGAGTTACACAACGGGCTACTGACTACGGTCCGGGATCAGTCCCTTAAGTGAAAGATCAGAGGACAACACCTCGTAATTTTGAACCACGGTCAGCAACACCTGAGCTGGCAGCCTACTCTCCAAGCTTCCACACCAACCCAAGGTGAGGACTTTCGGCCACGACAGATTAAAGGTGCACCAGACGCATGATTATAATCCTGTATTAATTTCTTTGGAAAAACCGATTGAAATAAAAAAAATTCTTTGAAATATCATTACAAATTATATTTAAGTACATAAAAACCGAATACCGATTCCGAATTCAAGTACTTTCGGTTTCCATATCTTGAAGATGATGTCATCGGTTGTGTTTTCCTTGGGCTCTTTTTTTATCTATTATGCTAAAAAGAAAGTAAAATTTCTCAGAAAGAAAGAAAAGCAAAACATTTTAAACGTTCAAAGCAATTTATTAAAACTAAATATGTAATTATAATGATATATAAGGGGGTGGGCGAATGACCTGATGACGTCAATAGCGGAAGGAATAGTTTTCCCTCTTGAAATCTGGCGATTGCAAAGGTGTTATTTGCAATATATGTTATTGTTACTTTGATTCTGTTATTATTGACAACAACGTCTTGAGTTAGCTAATAACACTAACAGCTATTTTTTACGTTTAAATGTTGGCTTTAACATTTAAACAAGTAGTTTTCATCTCAGATCCAGTCTTTTAAAAACGTTTCAAAACATTTATTCAGTTATATTTTGATGTGGGACATCTGTATAAAGTACTACCTTGGGAGCAATAGAAAGGATTTAAAACACACTGATTTAAACTGTTATTAACAGTTAAAGATAAATATTACAATAACAGTGTTCAGATAACAGTTGTTAGCTGTTAAAGGAAAATAACAGGCTTTTTACAGCATAACAGTTCATCTGTTTAGAATTCTCTAAAAAAGTCGTCATTGCTTGTGCTTTTCTGGAACTTTCAATTCCATTTTTGATGTTAGTGTTTCTTACGCTTATCTAGAACAATCCATACGAAAACATCTGTGAATCCTGAAGTCTTAAAAAATTGAGATATACTGTTTAGTAAAACTACGATTTCAATATGTTTTCGCTAATGAGAGAGTTTAACGATGATCCTTTCTTCAAGTAATCTTCGCCATTGAATCTCATCTGTTCATATGAGTTTGTTTTTGTTTAAATATGTGATGTTTATAAAAGTTGCATGATTGCTTTGTCTTATTTAGGAAGAAAATTTTATGAAGTTGTTTTCGTTGATAGTTTTTATCACATTTGCCTATTTTCATAATTTTGACGTTTGTTCTTAAGAAGCTTCTGACGTTTAACTGTTTGTTTTACTGTTTTTGAATATTAAACTCTCATTATAATTCGAACATGAAATATTTGTTGTTTTCTCCCACTTTTTTAATATATTGCTTACAATATGGAGGCCATTTTAAACTTATTCTTGACTAATGCTTTGTATTCAACTTATGATTGCGCAAACTATGGTAGCTTATTAGTATGCAGTTAACTGGCATTTTAAATATTGCTTGATACTTGAACATTTCGGGCTGTAATTTATTTGTAATTTTAAGAAGTTCAGCTGATTTTAGTCTGAAAAAAAATTAAATCTTTATATTGGTACTAGGGTCAACCAGCCAGTCCCTGACTACCAACCAGTAATTAACAAATTTATCGTAGCAAGCGATCTAGTTTATTCTATTTTGAATTGAATTTATATTCTTTTTAAGCCAATGGGCTACTGGAATAAAAGGTAACCAAACTGAATTTCACTAATTTATCTTTTTATTCATAAAAAATAAAGTCAGATGTCAAATCATTAGGATATATGGAATCGGAGTATAGTGGACATGTTCTGAGGAGTGATGTCTATCGTAATTCCAATTATTTTGTACTAAAATTAAACTTGAAGGTAAATAAATACCTAATTTTGATATAGATAGTTCCTTTTCATGTCTTTATTTTTAAGTCAAACATTGTGGTTAATCCACTGGTCGAACAAAACTGCATGTATTCCATAAAAAGACCATACTGGTCAGTTATTGAATATTTCGGATAGCGATAATATTTAATTTGAAGTTGGATACTTCATTATGATTAAGTGTTTGGAGTAAATTATCTAAGTATTAACTTGTATCCAGGTTGGTGATTTCTTAAAGAGGTGGTCAAGTACTAAGGATACTTACTGAATAAATGAAAATTTTAGTAAAGAAGTTTATCGTTCCCTAATTTACACTAAATTTTCTGACACTCCTGAATTGTGCTAAAGAAAGAAAGCTTTAATAGACGGTAAAGCTATTATCCTACCAAGATAATTCTTACAATTTATGTTGGGAAAGTGTTAGCAAGCTATCAGATCAAAAGAAAACAAATTTCAAACTTGTAAGAAAATTAAAACTTTCTAAGACATAATTGGTAAAGGTAAAGAATTTGAAAACTGTTCTGTGTTGTGTACTTTTCTGTTATAGCCTTACTATTAAATTTGTGCACAATTTTGCTTATTTCTTGGTGCTATTTGGGGGAAGAACATGCCCAGTGATTTTTCGTTTCATAAATATGGTATCAATTTTATTATTTCCACCAACTTTAAAATTAGGATAAGATTAGCAAAGAATTTTCTTTCTTGAAGAAGTTGTATTGCTACACTTCCTCTCTTGGCAAATCCAAAATCATGAAAACTGTTGCATTCCTCTCTTCTATGTTAGTAAAACTTTCACTGTGTATGTCTATTTCTTGTGTCTGGCATAGCATGGCCCTTTGTGCCATGAAACCCCAAAACCAACCATTGCACTAACAAAGGAATAAGCTAAAATGGCACCAAGAAATAAGCAAATTGGTGCCGAAGTTGATTGGTATGGCTCTTATAACAGGAATGTACCGTTGGCCCTCGAAACATGTGAGCAACTTAAAAAATGCCCAGGAAATGTAACTTTTATTTTGTGATCTGAATGCATTTTGTCTCTTCAGTGGATCTATGGACAGCATGCGCAGGATGGAATCTATGATGGACAACATGATGTCGCCCTTTGGCTTTGGGGGCCAGCAGCGGCTAGCCCCACAGCAGAACATGCTCATGCCTTTTGGCTTTGGGGGAAGCCTCTTCCCCTCCATGGACAACATGTTTGCCAACTTTGTAAGTTGCATTTATATTGAAAATAATCCCTTTCCCTATTTTTATGACCTGTGCAGTAATTGGGATGACATTAACAACTGACAAAACTAGCTTTTCTCACTTTGCTGAAAGCATTTAGGAAGGCATTCACATTTTATAATTATGCAGTACACTCTACATAGTTCAACTAATGCTTGATTGCTCTAATGAAGTTATTCTTGATAGATCTGATTCTTCAATTTGTAAGACACAAGATGATCAGTTTTTGTTTTCTGCTCACATTTTCTCTTATTTCCACAAAAAAAGTCTAAAATAGTATACATTGGCATATTTTTCCTTTTTCTAAGAAGCTTTGGTCACTCATTTTGTAAAAGATTCTATTTTTGATGTTCAAAAGCATTATCTGACATCGAAAAATATTTAAGTCAAATAACAGTTTATTTCTGTGCAATAGATATAGTGAAAAGAGGATGAGAAGTATGCCGCAAAAGGTTAGAAATTTGGAACAGAAAGTGGGACTCCTAAATTTTTCACGCCTTCAGGGATACATTCCCTTTAAGTGCTTACAAACTTCACTGACCCAAGATACTTTAGTGATCTTTTCGTTTCCCATGAGGTTTAATGTCTTTAGTAAATTTAGGAGTTGTGTTCCCCCTTCTCTCTGGATACCAAGTAATCTTTATTGCTATCATAGCACTACTCTATTCTCTCATCCATCTTCTTCCTCTCCCATGCCATTTTTTTGCAAAATGTTGTCTTGTGTACTCAAATATGGCCATTGCTATGTAAAACCAACCAACCTTTTCCTTGGTTGCCAAAATATTGTACTGGGATTTAATTTCTCTAATTTGTTTTATTTTTGTGGATCTATGTCGACATGATAAAACGATTTGGGCCTGCGCTTCGATGATTTGTATTTCTGGGCTTTTATCTCTATTTGGTCATTGTTGTGATTTTCTTCCTTTGTTGAGGAATTCTAGTTAATTTTATAGAGATTGTTAAGGACAAAAGTGTGGTTCCATTTCAAATGTACAAAAAAGTGTGAACATTTTAATTGAACAAACAGGTAGGGGTCCTTGGTTTGGCATACTGTCAGGCTTTTTTTTTTTAAATTGGATTTTTCTTTGTCACTCGTATCCTAAAATCCAAAGATGAGGGAGGCCCAAATGCCCCTTTGGCTGTATCGACTACATGTTTGGGAAAGTGTAGGTTGCTATAAAATTTCTTTTTTAAATAATGGACTGTATGCAATACTAGATACAACCATAAAATTTATTTATAAATTATTCACATGATAAATTGAAAAAAGGCAATGCTCTTTTCTCATAACAGATGTTAGGAGCGTAGTAGTGCATCCTCTTGCGATCGAATTCTATCTAGCGTCTAAACACATGGCAGGAAAGCTATTTTGGTAAAGCTATCGCCTCATTGGCTAGTTTGCAGAAAATTTGACATTAACTAGGTTCAACTAACCATTAATATTCCTTCTGAAAAGCTAATTTAAACTAAGAAAAAAACAATTGTGTTGCTACTTATATGTGGACATTCAAATCATTAAATTTTAATATTTTATTTAGAGATACTATTTTTTAAATTCTAAGTATACAATAGTAATTGTTTACTACATAATACATGCAATATTGGCTCTTAGATTCATCAGTTATGGTGATAAGTTGTTCAAAATGATATTTTTATGGTTTAGAAATAAGTTGTTAAAACAAAACCTTTATTTTAGAAACAAATTTAAAATGCAGCCTATAATTTCAGTTTAATTAATATTTTTGAAAATTATAAAGCATTAATATGTCTATTAAATTACTATAAGAACTTATTGTTGACACTTATAAAAACTTAGTCTTTTCTTTAATTACAAGATTTATTTAAAATACATTAGAACTTATTCTATCCATCGTATTCGTATAATTTTTCATTTACTAAAACATCACTCAGTCATGTTGATGCTATACCTAGGATGTAGATATTTCATTTAGTGAATTATTTTCTTAAAAATAACAAAGAAAACTAGATTATTATTTCTTTATTCCATTTTAAAACAAATTTAGGATTTAACATTTTGAATATTAAAAAAAAAAAAAAGTTTTGCGGCTTTTTCTAAACCAAGTATGTTACGCAATTTTAATTGTACAACTGAACACATATGATGCGACTGTAACTAGGAACTGACTGATGCAAATTGCTACTGAAATTAGTTGTTCAGTTAAAAGTAGAAGTTATTTACAACATCAAATTATTTGAAAAATTGAATTATAAAATAAATAAAAAGGCAATTTTAAATTATTGTTTAAAAAACCATTTGGTTTAAACTATGCCAATCCTGTTCAGAAGTCCTAGTAATAACTCACACTAGAAAAACCTAATCTTGATGCACAATTTAAAACTGATAGAATATGTTATTGGCAAAACGCATGCTAAGCAAATATTGTATAGAATGCCTGGCGTTTTGGGGCAAAGTATGAAAGGATTAATATTTTTCCCATTTCCTAGGCATTCTATACAGTACAAAAGAACAAACTGGAAAAGTATAAAATACTGCCACTCATGACATTTCTTGTCACATGACTTTCGATACTGACTGAGAATTCTCCATTTGTATATTTTAGTCTTTGTTTGGAAGTGATGAAATATACAATGCCTAGGGAAAGTATATATAATAAACTAATTAGGATATTACTTATATACCCCCTAAATGCCAGGAATTCTATGCAATGTGTGCTTTTTATACATTACCTGTAACAGATTGTCAAAAGAAAGAATAAAATTTATTCAGTCAAAAGAAAGGATAAATAGTTGATTAATCAGTTGAACTAGTGAAACAATTCAAGCAATCACATTGCTTCAGACCAGGGTTGGCAAGTTTCTGCTAAGGTGGTTAAAACCAGCATAGCAGGAACTAGTTTCTTATAGTAATAATCTTTTTTAACTGGCAGAAATCCTGAAAATAACTATTTCATGTGATAACAACTTATTGAAGTGCCATAAATAGCAGAGAGGAATGCATTTTAAAGTAAAACAAATTCAGTTATAGTGTTTACAGTATTTACATTTATTCAAAGGTTACATCGCAGCAAATTCACCTGTCAAGTTCACCTTTTCCTCAAAGTAGTCTATAGCAAAAGACCAATTTTGCTGCTGTTTCCAAACCCAAACAATTTCTTAATTCGTTGTGAATAAACAAAAAGTTTGAGAATATTCTTTCAATCCCGGCAGAACTGGCAAGCAATATTAGCTGAAACATTTTCTAATACTTCATTGGAGTAATATGTTTCAGGAAAAGGAGCTGATTTTGCTTGAAATGCTATGATGTATGGCACAAAATTGGGGTTGATATCATTAAGTAATTCCCCAGCACTTTCTTCCTGGTCATGTGACAATTTAGATCCCATGTACTTTGGGTGAAGCATATAAGCCAGCATATGATTAGTTACTGCCTGATTAAATCTACTTATAACCTTTCTTTGGTTAGTTTCCATGAGATTATCATCAGCCGTTCGTGTTAACCAAATTTCACAAACATCTGCAACAGAACAGTCATCTTTTTGCAACTTATCGAGGCCAATTACAATAGGTTTTAAAAGCTGCAATAAGTGTTTTACTTCTTTATTATTCATCTGATTATTTATGACTTGAACAACGCCTTTGGCATGTGCCCCAGTGGTAAAAAAGCCGACCGAAGGGAGTAAAAATTTGGATGTTCTCCCCCCCCCTCCCCCTGTTACCTACTAATAATGAAATTAAATTATGTTGTGTCATCTATTGATGAAAATATGTTCTTTTTTAATTAGGAAATATAAATTAATTATTTTTCTTTCATTTATTCAGACAAAACCAACAAGATATTGTGTGTGTGGCCAAAATAGTTGGGTTTGTGCCCCCCCCCCCACCTATAACTTCACCTATCCTGCCATGTTCCTTTTTTGCAATTGTAAAAAAAGTTGCCTTGTAGTTTCTGCCAGTTATTGCCATTTTCTGCCGGTCTAAATCGGTTATATCAGTTTCTGCCGCCAGCATGGCAAAAAAAAAATGCCAACCCTGCTTCAGACACTATTTGTTGAAATCTGCCTTCCTTTGGTATTGACACAGGATTTGAATTTATTACAAACCTCTGATATTTATACAGAACTTGAATTTGTCCTTCCAGGGTCAGATGAGCAACAATCCCAACTGTCACAGCTTTTCATCCTCGTCTGTCATGACGTACACCACGGATGAGACCGGGAGACCTCAGATGTACCAGGCGTCGTCATCGACTAGGACCGCTCCTGGTGGTGTGAGTATCTTAAAATAAATGTGGAGTGTTTGCATTGAATATTTTTGCCCTTTCAATTATTTATCCATTTTGGGTCATTCCAATGCAGTTGTTTCTGCATTAGATGTCTATATTGTGTGCCTACATTGCTTCCAAATGAATAGTAACTCTGTCATTTAGTGACTGAACTTCATTGTATCAGTCTGTCATTCCGTTTTATGTTGTTGCTAGTTCGGATCCAACCCGACTGCCATGGTATGGTGTGAAAGTTAGTGGGGTGCCAGCTGAGGTGTTGCCTCGTCCTTGGATCTTTTCCTTTGAGATTAATTCCAGATCGTTGCCAATAGCCCGTTGTGTTGCTCTAGCATGATGTTAATTTAAACATGTACATCGTGTTTATGTTATTGTGTTTGCAAGTATCATGAAATTTATTCAAAATAATTTCAGAAAATGTTGAATATTTTATAATTTATATTATCTTTGAAGCTATGTGTGGGAACACATGAGAGTTGTGAGAATATGATCTTGAGCAATATTTTTCCAAAAATTATTTTTACAGAATTAAAACTGATACTTTATTTTAAACCTTATTTTTCATTTAGAATTATAAAAAATTTGTAAATGTTTGAAACATTCGATATAAAGAGAATAAAACAATTAATTTTGCAGTAGAGGAAGGTCGAATGGAAGTCTAGAGGAAAACGGAACGCGTACATTTTGACCAGCATTCCTTGAAAGTCCTTGTCTTTACACCTGTGGTTATAGAATTCCATGCGGCACAAAATCGTTTGGACCAAGAATTTATTCGAAGTATTTAAAATTTTGCCAGGTACAGGCTTATAACACGTCGCCTTTTTGACATTTTGTCACTTCTTCAGGTGTTTAAGTTCTCATATTATACTTTAGACAAGAACAATTTTTAGTGCTTGATTAAAAAATTCCCTTTTTTCTCTAAAAAAAGTCAAATGTCGATAAAATTTGAAAAATTGAATTTTTTGTGCTTATGTTTTTTTTTTAATTAAAAAAAGGCAAAAAAAAATGCTTTTTTAAAATTTGCTTGCAATTATTATTATTATTATTTTTTATTATTATTATTTTTTTTTTTGTATTTTCATTTGCCCCCGATGATGATGACGACCTGAGGCAGGGTTCCCATGGTCTTTGATAAGTCCTTGAATTTTTTTTCTTCCAAACTCGCGGTTCTTGAACGTTCTTGAAAATTATGGAACTTGGTGTGAAAGAGTGAATTATTAACTGGTGTGAGATATTGGTCAGATTGACAAGGTGCACGTTAAATCTATTGTGGCCTCAAATGCCCTCATGTTTACGTGGTGTGGAAGTTTGGACAGAGGGGTGCCTGCTCAGGTGTCACCTTGTCATCTAACCATGGTTCAAAATTACGTGGTGTTGTCCTCAAATCTTTCCCTTAGGGGATTGATCCCGGACATCACCAATATCCCGTTGTGTTGCGCCAGTGTGACCTTAATTAAAAAACTACCGGATGAAAATTAGTTTATCTTTTTCTCAACCAGGCTACCATCGCTCTTCAAATGAAAAAAGTCTATATTTAAATTGAGACTGACTTTTCTTTATCTGTATTCCCCTTTGTAAATTTGATTCAGCGCAACTTGTTTTATCAAAATTAACAAATGTCATTTTAAAATTAGACGTGGTGTTGTCCTTGGATATTTTCTTTTTGAATGAATCCCTGACCTTCGACAATAGCCTGATGTGTTGCTCTAGTGTGACATTATTTAACTTCCTAACTATCCTTCAGGATTGATCGCTGACTACTGGCAATAACCTGTTGTGTTGCGCCAGTGCACTTTGTTTAATTCATGTTGAGAATAATAATATTGGTCGGTCGTTTAGTTTCAACGAAACCTCCACCTACATACACCACGAAGGTGGCATACGGGAGAATGAGATTTCATTCTCTTATACTTTCTTTATGCTGTTTGGCGACAAGCTGATAGCAATCGATATATAAAGTAGATTGGCGATATTAAATGAACACTCTTTATTTTTTTGTAAGATTGATGAACTTCTATTATGCCATGGCGACATGTATGTATATTTTGATTTCTGCCAGAGTTGGGAAAGACTCTATCTTAATAAATTATAGTTTTCTACTTTGAATGCTTTAAATTATTTCACTTTGCAACACGGTTATGGGCCTGCTTGCCCAAAGTAGAAGACTTTATTCGTCTGGGGCCGCTGAAAAAAAATAGAAGTTGATTTTTTTGGAATCTGAGTATCGCCATGGCAGAACTTGAAACGAACTTATCAATTGGATTTCAGAAATTGAACGCCTTCAACTACAGTAGTTGGAAAATTAACATGAAAGTCTTGTTAATTGACCGTGGATCTTGGGAGTTTATTTCGGGAGAAACTACTCCATATCCAAATGACTCAGCAGAGCGTGACAAGCGAGCTTATACATGGAGAAAAGCTCGTGCCTACACTACAATCTTCCAAGGCGTGGAACAACAATTCCAAACTTTGATCAGCAGCACAGAGGACAGAAAAACCGCTTGGGAAATTCTGAAAATGAATTTCGAACCCACTTCCAGAGCCAGACTTGCCGGTCTAGTAGATGAATTTTACGAAATGAAGTTTCAACCAGAAAGTGAACATATTGGACTGTACTGTAAGAGAATCTTAGAAAAAAGAAAATTGATAGAAGATGCCGGTTACGATTTTCCTGACATCTTAGTCTGCTTTCAACTAATAAGAAAACTGCCTCCAGAATATGACCACGTAGTGCAATTGCTATATCGTCTGGACGATAAAGAATTTACGATTAAAAAGGTGGAAGAAGAATTAACAATCGAATCGGGAAGAATACAACTGAAAATGAAGGATCTCGGTCAAGATATAGTTGCAGACGCGTATACAGCTTCCTTCGGAAAGCACCCGAATCCTCCTACAAATAGAAGATTCAAGAATTCTACAAGCAGACGCAGCGGACGAGTACTGGGCACCAACAAGAATACTACGGAAAATAATGGCAGAAAAGAAGGACGACGTATAGAATCCGGTAAAGCTCATGTTCCCCAGAGAAAACAATCTTCGTCATACTACAGTGAAACCACCTTTGACTTCACCCGGCGAACATCCCCTCCTGATGTCCACATCGAAGAAGCCCTATCTACAACTCGCCAAAGAAATTTTTCGGGTGAGTGGCTGATCGACACAGCAGCAACTGCACACTTTTGCAATCGACAAGAGTGGTTCAGTTCATTCAAAAGCATCACGGCGACTCAAATGCTAGTAGGAGACAAGAACAGCATATCTGAAGTAATAGGGGTAGGAACTATAAATTTAAATATTAAAGATGGATCTAAATTTGTTAAAATTAAACTGTTAAATGTCCTCTATGCACCTAATATGAGACGAAATTTAATGAGTGGGGCTAAAATGGATATTGCTGGATTAAATATTAAATGGGGTAAAAATAAAATGATAGTGTATAGATCTGATGGTATGTATTTTTACACTGTAAATAGAGTAGATAAGTTGTATATTGTATCGGGTTATGCTGAAGTTATTAATGCAAAAATTTGTTATGGAAATGCATATGTTAATTTAAGTACTGAATTAGTTCATAAACGCTTCTGTCATATTAATGCACCTTTGATAAAACGTATGAGTGACCATAATATTGTAAGAGGTATTGAAAAGTTGAGTGGAAAACTAGAGTCTTGTGATATTTGTAAAGTAACAAAATCGACAAGAACCAGTCTTAAAGCAAATTATGGTGTAACCACAAAAAATGTTCTTGAGAAAGTGCATATGGATTTATGGGGTAAAAGTCCAATAAACTCACTAGGTGATGCTCAATATTTTTTATCTATTATAGACGATTATTCTCGTTATGTAGAAGTATTTACGATTAAAAGTAAATCTGAAGTTTATTCTAAATTTAAGGAATATCTGATCAGAAATGAAAGGCAATTAGGGGTTAAAGTTAAGGTAGTGAAAAGTGACAATGCTTTAGAATTCTGTAGTAACGAATTCGAGAATTATCTTAAGAGTATCGGGGTTAAAATGGAAAGAACGTCAACCTACACACCGGAACAAAACGGTGTAGCAGAACGTTTCAACCGAACAGCTATCGAAGGTATTCGAGCAATGCTCCATGACAGCGGTTTACAAGCAAGATTTTGGGCGGAAGCCTTACATTGCTTTGTATATGTTAAAAACCGATCCGAACATGCTCAAACTAAAAATAAAACACCTTACGAATTATGGACGGGTTATAAACCTTCTGTCCGTCATCTAAGGGTTTTTGGTTCACTAGCTTATGTTAACATCCCTAAAGTAAAACGTACCAAATTACAAGCAAATGCTGATACTGGAATAATGATTGGGTACACGCTGCCAGAACTAAAGGTTATCGTATATGGTTACCTAAATATCGACGTACTAAAGAAACAACTCATGTGAGAATAGACGAAAATAAAAACGGGGTTAATGCATTATTTGGTAGGAGTAAATTTCAAATTGCCATATTCCACAATCTTAACCCTGATTTGTTAACACCTATCGAAAATGAGGTCGAAACTGAAATTAGAAATCTGAAATATAAGAACGCGGAAAGTAGTGTGCAATCCCCACTGAAACCTTTAAACATTTCAGAGTGGCAAAGGATTGAAAAACCTCGTAACCTTAGTGATCGAATCGATGTTTATTACTATCCCCCGTTTGATGAAACTAGATAGAGATCAAATAATGAAGCAAAAAACTACTGTGCAAAAAATAAAATTGAGTACGACACCAAACAATTTTACTTTAAACCACTAAATATAAATTCGAACATTAAATCGGAAAACAGTTCTGATGATGAAAATAATTTAGTGGATGAATACCTAAGTGATTTATATCAAGAAGAGGTTTACAACCTCGAAATACCCAAAACTTTTGAGGACACTCAAAGAGTTCCTGAGAAAAACGAGTGGCAAAAAGCCATGTTAGATGAATTAAAAACTATTAATGATAGAAAAGTGTGGGATTTAGTTGATAAACCTCAAAATGCAAAAGTTATAGGAAATAGATGGGTATATACAGTAAAAACGGATGATAAAAATATTAAAATATACAAAGCTAGATTAGTAGCTCAAGGATATAAACAAAAATATGGTATAGATTATACCGATATTTTTTCACCAGTAGTAAATTTTTCTGTTATAAAACTTCTTTTTGTGTTATTTGTTACTGTGCTTAATTGGCAACATATACAATTAGATGTAAAAGCAGCTTATCTTTATGGTAACATTAACGAACAAATATTTATGTCCCAACCACAAGGATTTCAAAACAATCCCAATAAGGTATGTTTATTAAAAAAATCAATATACGGTCTTCACCAATCTGGAAGACAATGGCATACAGAATTGGACAGTATTTTAAAAGATATTGGTCTTGTTAATATTCAATGGTGTAATTGTGTTTATAAAATGAAGGACATCGTTCTATTAGTGTATGTAGACGATATGGTTATATTTGGTAAAACTGAAAGTGTTATTGAAAATACTGTTGACTTGTTGAAAAGTAAATTAGATGTCAAAGTATTAGGAAAAGTAAAACACTTATTAGGAGTAAATTTTGAAACTATCGATAACATTACATATTTAAATCAAAGAACTTATATTGATAAGTTAATAAAAAGGTTCTATGAATTACCAAAAAGTTATGTTAACTTGCCTCTTAAAGTTGGTTTAAAATTGCCTGTTAGGGATAAGGAATATGAAATTGAGGAGACTGAATTAATGAAAAAGTTTCCTTACAGAACCCTAATAGGGTGTCTTTCATTTATTGCTTCGAGAAGTAGACCAGATATTGAATATGCTGTAAATACTATGTCACAATTCAACAATTGTTGTACACGAGTACATTGGGAAATAGTTGTAAATATTTTTAATTATGTTTGTAATACTAAGGATTATAAGATAAGCCTGACATCTATTGATGATTCTGGATTAGTTGCTTTTTCAGACGCAAATTGGGGAAGTGAATTAACCTCTAGACATTCAACTGGAGGATACTTGATTTCATTTGGCAAAATACCCATCGCTTGGAAATCGACCAAACAGAAAATGATTGCACTCAGCTCTATGGAAGCTGAATTTGTATCACTGACAGAGAGCGTCAAAGAACTTTTATGGTTTTCAAATATTGTTAAAGAACTGAATGTAATTAATTTGAAAAAACCATTACAATATTGTGATAATCAGTCAGCAATTTATTTCTGTAAAAATAATATCGAAAATGCCAAAACCAAACATATTGATATTAAACAAATATATTCGGCAAATTTTATATGAAGTTAAATTTGTTTTGAAGTTCGTGAATTCGGAAGGTAATTTAGCAGACTTCTTAACGAAGCCAATTCCCAAAGACAGATTGTTATATTTTAGGAATAATATATTTGGTTAGGCATTATAATTGTTTGTTGGAGATTTCTGTTTAACTTGGGGACCGATGGGGCCGTTTGTTGAGAATAATAATATTGGTCGGTCGTTTAGTTTCAACGAAACCTCCACCTACATACACCACGAAGGTGGCGTACAGGAGAATGAGATTTCATTCTCTTATACTTTCTTTATGCTGTTTGGCGACAAGCTGATAGCAATCGATATATAAAGTAGATTGGCGATATTAAATGAACACTCTTTCTTTTTTTGTAAGATTGATGAACTTCTACTATGCCATGGCAACATGTATGTATATTTTGATTTCTGCCAGAGTTGGGAAAGACTCTATCTTAATAAATTATAGTTTTCTACTTTGAACGCTTTAAATTATTTCACTTTGCAACAATTCAACTCCTCAGACCTTTCCAATTGCAATCATATCCAGATTATGAAATTGTCATGATATTATATTCTGTTACTAACAGTCCAATTGTATTCAGGTGAAAGAGACACGTCGAACTGTCCATGACAGTCGCAGTGGTCTCCAGGAGATGGCCATCGGTCACCACCTTCACGACAAGGGTCACGTCATCGAAAAAAAGAAAAACCGGTACACTGGCGATGAAGAAGAAAATGAGGAATTCATAAATCTGGAGGATGGTTTGTATTCTCATCACTCACTCTAAAATTTTGATGACTTTGAATCTATTTTTGACCAGATGAAATCGTTATTCAAATGAATGGAAACATATTTGATTGAAATACTAAGCTGATTTAGGGCATTTCCTGTATTTGTATGCAAAATGCATAGACATTTTGCATAATCTGTTATCGAGTATTTGGCTGAATTTAGACCCCATTTTTCACTGAGAAACTTTTTGTCCGGCAGAATTTATGCACAACAGTGATGTAGTCTATTTTAAATTTCATAAATTAAGTCTTGTGTATTTATCAGCATCAGAGCATAAAATTTTCAACTGAGGATGCCATGATTGGAGTTTTTCCGTTATCAGGGTTCCCACGGGTGCTTAGAAAGTGTTTATAAGTGCTTATTTTGACCTTCCATTTCTAAGGGCCCTTAGAAGTGCTTATTTTTCATCAATAGTCCTTAGAAAGTGCTTATTTTCCTTTCAAAACAAAATTCAGTTTTCAAATGACGATATTTTTTCACATTTCCGACCTCTTTTTAGCGGCTGATCGGCGATAAAACTGCTTACAAGTACAGTTTTGGTGATAATTCGGGAACTGGCTTGCTTCAATGAGAACACTTGATACACGATATACAAATCGTCGATCGACTCTTGATGAGCACATAATACACTTTTTCGAAAATGAAAGTGTTAGTCAATCAGGGAGGAGCCTGACCTAGACAACACAAACATGAGCAGCAATATGCTAAAAAATTGCTCATACACTCCCCTAAAGACCATTAAAAAGTAAAAATAAAACGATATGAGAAGAATAAGAAAACAAAATCAAACTCGCAACAGCAGCTGGGAGACTGACAACACCAAGTCCGGTCCTCATCAAACTTGTCTCTTTCTTTCCCTTTTTATTAAAGCAAATGCACTGGCGAAGAGATAAAAGAAAAATATCCAAAGTTTTTTTTCTTACTACTGTTTACTTACTACTCTTCTTATAAGATTAACTAATCTGTAAGAGCATACTCATTTGGTCGAAAGTCAGGTATTACATTGTATAACACGGTTTCTTCAATGTTTTATTTAAGTCCTTATAAAGTCTTTATTTTGTCCTAGAAAGTGCTTAAAAAGTCCTTATTTTTAATTAGAAAAAAAGAGTGGGAACCCTGGTTATGCTTGAAAAAAGCTGCATCTGCAGCCGAGGAAACCTTGTCCAGTGGTTCCTCGGTATACATTCTTAATCAGTTCCAGATCTTTGGACTGTACCAAACGAATGTTTCCCATAAGAAATGAAGGGAAACTGATTAATCTGTTCCCATGAAAAATATCATAATATTATTGGCATATTATACATTGATACATAAAATAATTTAAACACTGCTTAATACTAAAATACCCAAGTGAAAACGCTATTAGATGAAATAAATGAAAATTTAACATAATTTTCTCTTTACTGTCATCCTTACTTGTTAAGGATCATCAGGTTTAATGTTTACTAAATATCTGCCCAAAGAATTTTGCCTTCTCTTTAAATGTGACATTGTCTGGTAATTCCAGACAATGCTATTGCGGCTTGTCTGGGCTTTTGGGGATGTTGGTTCTTCTCTGCAAAATTTTTAACTGCTTAGTCTTGTGTTCCTTCGTCTCAAGTTCCTGCACTCCTCATTCAAGTCCTATGTTCAGAGCAGTCTCACTGGAGTGGCTACTGTAGTACAACCACTGACGCACCATTGGAAAGGGGTTCCATTCCTTGAAGCAGTCTCATTTTGCAGCGTTCTCCGATGCAATGCTAGAGATGCACCAAAATAGTCGTTTCAGTCATCACATTGGAATCTCACCTTTACCCCCTCTCCACAATCCAAATTCAGTCGATCGAGGACGCAAGCATGCAACATTTGACGCATATGAGTCTAAACAATATTTTTTTGCGCATCCAAACAGGATGTATATCAAGTTGGACTTATTCCAAAGTGGACGTATACCAAGGTACCGCTGTACCATGATAGAAATCTCAGTACTGGGTTTTTAGTCCACTATTTGAAAGGATTGTGAAGCAAGTTTATTGGCTTTAAACTATCCATCTAACATACACTGATAAAAGTGCAACTCTAAAAGTTTGATAAATTATGGGCAAGGGCCAACTTCATTCTTTTAATATCTATCTGCGTTATAAAAGAAAAGTTATTGTGTCCCCCCCTCCAGGACGAGTGTTTACGAGAATGTACTGGTCCGCTCCTCAAATGATAAATTAATTTAGTTAATAGCGTATTAATTCAGGACACAAAATTTCCACTTGTCATTGGTGAATAAAAAATCTGTCAAATTGTAGGTATACCTTTTATTAAAAAGTTATGAATCTGGACTTAGTGCAGCTCAGAGGTTACAACTTGCAATAAAATTGCCAAAATGTGTAAAATGTAGAATACCACCTTGTTGCGAGTAAACAAAATGATTTGGTGAGTGCATTCTGAGCTGAAATTTTAGGCCCTGTGTTAATTAATAAAATTGTTTGCCCTCACCTGTAACAATCAATTATTAAAAGACATATTTCCATTTGCACGTGAGTCGGTAACGCTATGGTAGAAGATGATTGCCTCTGTAGAGGTTGATTACTTTACCAGCATGGCTGAGAAAATGTCTATTGTATATATTCCGTTTTTCTGGACTAATGCAAAGCCTATTGTAATGAATAAGGTATTAGTGGATTTTTTTAGAACCCACCAATGGTTCAACTGTATGCTTCAGTGACAAGTAGAAGAAGCCTGAAGCAATTGATTTTAATGGAGCACCTGGCCCCGTAGGGGCCTTAATCTCCGGTACTGATGATGAGTGGCTTGAAAAAATTGATGCTTTCAGGTTAGATTAAAAATCGGGACAGTTGTTAAGGATTAAGTTGCCGCTGAAGCTTGAGAGGATGCAGGTTACGTTTGTTCAGGAGCTCTACAGACGTTGTCTGGCCTTGGTGGAATCGTCCGCTCGAGTGCCAAAAATAACATTGAAATCAGTCCTAGAATCAATCTTTTAACCTTTAGACTACAGCTGGTACAGCAGATGTACCAAGAAAAAATTCATACTTCTGCCAATACAGCAGTTATACCTTGAAAGTTATAAGAATCCTGCCAGTTATATCTACAGCTATAGTCTAAAAAAGATTAGTCCAAATTGTTTGGAATGGTTGACTATTAGAAAATTTTATTTCCCAATCTGTTCCAAATTGACAAAATGCTTGCTCCTGAAAGTGCTTCAAATCATACCTTAGCAGTTAAAGCTCCTGCAATTTGATGCTTGGTAAATTAAATGATGATTTTAGCAACCCATTATTCAAAGAAACATACAGACGTCTTTAGGAAAAGAGTTTCTACTGTAGTCAAATCTATTGAACTAGGGGGCTGCTCACTAAAGCTCGGCGACCCTCGGAGGATTGCTTTGCAATCCTCATTGGTTCACAGCGCAAACCTATGCTCGCATCAATGAAGACATGTGTCTTAGCAGAAAGAATTGTTTACAAAATATGATATTCCAAAAATATATATATATATATTTTTTAAGTCTAAATTTGCTGTATTGCAAAAAAAAAAAATTACAGTACCCTAGAATCAGAATTCAAATGAAAATTTTGAGTCAAAATGTGATTGCTGCTTTGGAAATTGAATACCCTGCATGTTGTTTATGTGTACATTTCCACTAACACTCTCGAGTCACCCACACTTTTTCATTGAGTTTGTTGTCGAAGTTATAGTGCACGAGTCTTGTTGAACTATAATTGTTGGCCCTGAAAAGGACTGTTTTTTAAATGGCTCTAAAATGATCCTCTGCTTTCTTTGATTTCTAATTATAAACTGCAACAGCTTGCCAATTATTTTTATTTTTTCCAAGAAAATTTCATCCAGTAACGCTATAAATTCAATTGAGGTGCGAGGGCTTCGTGGTAAACAAACAATCGTACAATGTTGCCAAAACGCAATAATAAATAACGTCTTTACTGCGTGCCACGTAAGAGAATTACATATATAGAGAGAGAGATTTATGATAACAAATGACATCACAAAATTGATTAAAGTTAAATTTTTTTTTTGTTTAACTAGATTTATGAAGTGAGAATTATTTTTACCATGATCCATACTAAAGATGTATACGTACACCCTTATTGTAAACATGGTAGGAATTTCTCACTTTGCTGATCTTTTCTTCTGTGTATTGAGGGTTCTATTACCCACTCAATTTAACCACAATCAGCCTAGCTTCATGTGAACTCTCTTTCCAGATGATGCAGATAAGTTCAATCAGGAGTGGCAGGAGAAGGCCCAAGTCTTCAACAACTCCAGGTCGTACCGATGCATTGAAGATCAGCAAAGAACTCGCAGCCCCCAGCCGGAGGTTCTGGCTATTACAGACGGCTCCAGGTACTGACAATTTCTGCACTATTCTAAGAATTTTTACTATTAGAACAAGGTGACATCCTGTTGGTAACTGACTTCATTGCCTTTAAAAATCAAAGTTATTCTTCTGTTATAGCCATAACAATAAACTTTGGTGCATTTTTGTTCATTTCTTGGCGCTATTTATTTCCATTCCAGCTTTTTGTTTTTTGGCACCATTTTAGCTTATTCCTTTGTGTGTGCAATGAATTTGGGATTTGCCAAGACATGAACAGTCAGCAAAACTATTTCTTTGAGAACAAAATGTTCTTCACAAAGAAAGATTGTGTTTGAATAATCAATTAATGGATTTAAAATGTGTCACAAAGCTGAAATAATGATATAGCTTTCATTCATTCCAGGAAGAGAAGGGTCTTACCCAACTGTTTGAGCATTTATTGGTTAGTGCAAAATGACATAATAAACAATAAGTTGATTTGTTCAAACAGTATTAACTCAATAAAATAATCTGTTATAATTATTTTTGTGTCACTATAATCTTTTATATAGTGAATGCTTTGATTCTCAGGCCAAGTTGTTATCTGAATTTTCACACTGAAATGAGTTTTAAGTACAAACCAATGTCCTATTGTAAAATATTGGATTTTTTGTTAAACTTTTAAAAAAATCTTCTAGTGTATACGTACATCTTAAAGAATTTTACATAAAGTATTTTAGATGACAAAAATATGCCAACGGACAAACGCATGTCTATTAAATCACAACTGTTTGTCTCTGTGGGAATGTATCTGTCAGTAGGTTCAAAAAAGGGGTTAGAATTACAGATACCAAGGTTTGCTTTAAACATAATATTTTAATAATAATTAATAACTTTTTATCGGTGATAAGGGCTTTAAATGAAGATGAAATAGAAATGAGAATTGGAAACTGTTCCCTTGCAGCCCGATTCCAGATTCCAGTGCCGTGGCCAAGAAGAAGAGCAACAAGCACAAGCGGAGGCACCACGGCCACAAAGCTTCCAGCAGTCGACCCTCCCCCTACCAGTGAACATCTTCCCCAGGAACACGGTGGATGTAGAGGTAGAGCAACTGTAGAGTGACCATGTCTCATAGGAACTATATACGTCTAGATGTTTTCTCCCTTCTTCGTGTTTCATTTCTCTCAAATTGTATATTTAACGTGGAAATAAACCTTTTTCTTGTTTTCATGAAGCTCTTTCCTGACTGGACATTTATTCAAAGTGGTTTTTGTGTTGACAGAGCATTCTTATTTTAATTTGTCCTTGTTACAGTAGTAGTTTTCAGTGAAAGTGCTTTCATTCCATGTTTTTAGAATGCAGCGTTTAAAAGTCTGTTCTTATCTAGCCCTCTGCAATTGCAGTACTATTCAGAGCCAGGAATAAAATTACCTTCCCACAAATAAATATCTGAAGAGCAACGGGGTCGCGGTAGCCTGGTTGAAGGGTTGCGAGTTCGGATCCAACCAAAGATCGTTGTGTACTAAGGGGACTGGTGCATGTTCCATCTGTCATGGCCGCAAATGTCCTCATGTCGGTCTGGTGTGCATCGGATTTGAGCTCAGTTGTGACCATATCATCTAACTGTGGTTTGTCCTGGGGGGGGGGTTGATCCCGGACCATTACCAATGGTCCGTAATGTTGCTCCAGCGCGATGCTAATTTTATACCTACCTACCGAAGAGCAACAAAGTAAGGCATTGTCTTTCGTTCTGTAGACCCACTAGCAAATCTCTGGCGCTGTCAATAATACATTGCAATCAGACATTAATACTGTGAGCCTCAACTCATTGATAAAATTAATATTGTTCAAGTGTGGCCTCATTTGCCCCCAGAAATCTAGTTTAGTTTCTCACTTAATACGTTCTTTTGTTAGGAAAAGCCGTTTAACTAGTATAGCATTTGTCTGCCATCCAGTAGGTTCTGGGTTGTAATCCAGGTTCACAGATGTTGCCGATTGTTCCTGTTAGGAGTAACAGCTCCTTACCCAATGGGTGCTTCATCACAAACAGCTGCCAGTTTGTTCCTTGTAGTGCCACAGATGTCGGTGGTTGCATTTAAAAATGTGATTGGAGGGAAATATGTCTATAAACCAAACTCCTGTATTACAGTTGACCCTCCATGTGTCTAGGGTTATCACATGCCTGATTTTTCTTTTCTTTTAATAGCACTTATTTGCTGAAAGGCCTTAATAAATTTTTCGAAAGCTAGTTTCTACACTTATTTCACCTGCATTCAAAAACCAAGACAGATTATACTTTTCAAAGAACATCAAGGACATATTTATAGGGTAGGCAATTGGTGTTTTTAAAATTGGGTCTGAGACAACAGTATCGTGCATGAATGTTTATACAAATGACAAGGCCCTATTTTCTTCCTTGGGGAGTGTTCCATCTCACGATAAGAGGAAAATGTATTTTTAAGATACCAAGCATGCGCGAATATTTAAAAAAATTACAATTTTATGCAAATCCTATTTCTTTAAAAACTGTTTTAAGGGGAAAACATTCCTTAACTTAAGTAAGGTTTTAAAGGTTACATTTCATGTTGAATGCCGGGTCTCATGTATCAAATTTTAAAACCGTCCATTTCAATTTTTTTTACTCTCGACCTTAGACGAGTAACATTGATATTGGTTTTTGAATGCAAGTGAAACAAAATATGCACTGTTCCTTATAAAACTTTTCTTTTCAGGCCTTAAAAACATAAAAAATCGAGCCTTTTGAAGGCAGTGTATTTTATTTCTAGTTTCTGTCGTATTGAAAAGGCTCCAATTTTCTTATAGTACCCTTTAAAAATGTTTTGCTTTCATATTTACCCACAATTTTATGCATGGAATTACATAAGGCGATTAGATTTAAAACCGGCTCAATCCAATTTCATAAATTTTACAGAAGACGCCAAAAACGTTTTACAGCCGCGTATCATGATTTAGATCTTTTTAAAATTAAGTTTTATTGAGAAAAAGGGGACGGTCTCCAAGCATTTAAGGCAGTGATGGCAAACTTATGACACGCGTGTCAAAGGCAACACACATCCTTCATGGATAGTAAACTTTTCAACAAAATTTTGAGACTTACTTTCCTTGAGTAAAAACGTATTTCGAGAAAGTCAACACAACTGTACAAAATGAAATGGAGTCCATGCGTATAAAGTACCAGCATATTGTAAATTCGTAGTTTGGACAATTAGCTGAAATATTTTATCAATTTAGAAACCTGTAACAGACAATTAAAATAATTAAGCATTCGGATGCGAGTAGTCTACAAGATCTGGATAAATGGTTTCCAATGGATGCAACTTACAGAATTTCCAAGACAGCACCTGGTCTCAAGTGTTTGTCGACTTGAGAATCTGGGAAGAAATTATTTAAAGAATGAAGCGACACTACGAACAGGAAAATTTTCCCCTCTTTGTACTTTGTCGATACCTTATTCTTGGGGGTTAAATAATATTAAAACCAATAAAAGAAATCGATTGACAAATGAAGTTAGTAGCGCTTACTTGGACTTGAAGTGCACGAAATATCAACCATCAATTGATGATATAGCAACGAAAAAGTCACTAATGTAAAGAATTATTTGTTTTTAATAAATACACCAAAAATAAAATTCTTTTTACTAGGTCTGCAAATTATGAAATAATGGATATTTCTAGATGTGACCAGGCACCCGAGGCAAGACAGTTTTTTTTTTTTGGTTTTTGGACACACTGAGCTTAAAATGTTTGCCATCTCTGATTTAAGGCATACTAACAATAGTGTAGTATTTATAGGTTACCTAATTATCATCTAACGTGGTGTTGTCCTCGGGTCTTTATCTTAGGGGATTGATCCTGAACTGTCGTCAATAGTCCCTTGTGTTGCTCTTGTACAACATTAATTAAAAATTACCCAGACAGCAGTCTTACTCCAGTGCTGATGTTAATTAAATACCTTATTTTTTGGTGGAATAACTTAGAAATTACTCAATTTATTGGCCCAAGACCCTACCTTTTTGTAAACCTAATTTCAATAGAAAAGCAAGGTATCTGCTCAATTCTTATTTTAGTTTTTTAATAATAGTAAAAGTGGAATGGGGGTTCAGTCCAATTTTTGGGTGAATTTCCACTATAATTTGGTATCTGGAGTTAAATTTTGATATATATTTGAAAAAAGAGGTTCTCATCGGAAATTATGAAATTCATGATCAATTTAATGACGACGACCTCTTATGCAAATTTTATGAATTTGAATTTATAGAAGATGTTAGTTTCTGTCAAACGCTATCTTTGAATTTTCGCTACTGTTAAAATTGCTCAAATGAAGAGGAGTAGTTCATTTTTTTTCCTGCGACTGTACCAGTTATTTTTTTACAAGTATTTTTGTAGCAAACACTGAAAAGCAATCGTAGTTGATTTCAGCTATTTATGAAAAAAGTAACCTTTCCAAATCTTTATTCCATTTACAAAGTTATCAAATCTAACGTACAGCTATAACATTTTGCGTATGTATTCTTTAAAGTTGAATAATTAATAAATTATAATAAAAAAAATTTCAATATTTGAATCAATTTTGAGCTGATTTGTAAATACTAAAGCTTGTAGTGGAATGTGAGGTGTGTGAAATAAAGGAGAAAGGGTTGACAGAAATAAAACCTTTAATAAAATACCAGAATACAGAAGACAAGCAACCGCTTTGAGGAAGCATCTAATTCAGGCTGAAGTAATGCACATGAGGCTACATGGTCTACAGAAGATGCACACTTATTTACATTTTGGTGCATCGCCAGGATTCGTGTTTCGCTTGAGACCACTCAGATTCCTTTTAGTCATCTCATTGATGTGGCTCTGCTGTTCTCTATTTTACTTCTGCAAATATAGCAGTCTTTAAAAGTTTTTGCTAGTGTATCAGTTTAAGCAGGATTCTTCATTCAATCTCAATTCCTTTAGAAATGAGACTAGCCATAGCTAAATTGATCACCTTTTTATTTATTGTAGGGAAAGCATTTTTCCATCCTCATGTAGCTCGGGTGAGGAACTATATGAGCTAAGGTCTTTTCGACTTTTTGGGGTTTGTCTCAAACGAAGGAACGAATCCCGGCAGCCAGTCGTAGAGCGAAGGAAAGAGAGCGAGCAATACAAGGCACCCTCAAAGAGTCAGTTTGGTGAGAAACACAAAATGCGTGCAGAATCCAAAATGTACAAATCCATGATCACTATGTACAGGAGTCATGAGCTATGTAAATATGATTTCAGTCCACTTACACAGACACAAGGAAGGCCTTCGGACTAACATGCGCTGATTTCGATGAAAAAATATTGAACACAATCAGAACCTACTTGGCATTAGATAAAAATGCTTTTGTCCTTTACATGCAACTACCACACATTTTGGAAGTCGCGTTTGTGTGAGCAGCAGGCATTCAAACAAAACTGTTTCTACCGTTGAATAGGAAATGGGTTTGTATCTCAATGTCAGACTGTTGAACAACAAATTCCCTATTCAATGCTTGAAAGGAATGTCAAAGTAAGATTGAATAGGGCGTTGGCTTGGCCTCAGTCAATTTTTGTAACACATAGAGCGACAAACCAATTTCCTATCCAATGGTACCTTTGAATTTGCTTACATATGAACTGTGATTCTGTCCCTCTGCTATACAGCGTATTGTCTGTGCTTGTGTAAAAGCAAATATTTAAAACTCGGAATATGCCACTGCTTTGCAGGCGAAATTTTCAACAGTTCCAGAGGAAACGTGGTATTTTATTATTCATGTATTTTATAATTTTTTTTAACTATTAATCATTATTTCATTTTTCTGAGTGATTATTATGATGTATACAACACCTATAATTTGTATTTAATTGGTTTTCATTTCACTGGACCTTAGAGAAGTGGATAAAATTAATACACTGCTTTCTCTCAATCTTTTTTGTGATTAGAAAAAGATACTAAAGTTAGTACTGCTGCAGGTATAATAATTTGTTTATGAAGGATTATAGGCTGGATGTAGAACAAATAGAATTGATCGTGACTGACAGTAGGTTCCCGTCATTGCAGACTGGCTGAAAAATGTCATACATAATTGACAAGTTTTATGGATCTTGAAATATTTTTTCAAGTGCTTTCAAAAGCTAATATTGCTATTTGTATGAAATTTATTAAATTATAAATAAACATCTTGTCATAAAAAATTAAAGTATTTAAAATTAAGTATAAATAATTGTTGTACGTGCTATTTTTTTTTGTTCCGAAGGTTTATAAATAATGAACGACTTAGACAATCGAAGGGTGTATTAGGGAAATCCATTTCTCTTGGTTTTTCTCTGAAGCTAAATACAGAGGGCGCTAGCATTTGGCCACAAAGGGTTGAGCTATTGAAATGTAATTTCAAGACATTCTCTGGTTGTTTTTGTTTACACTGAAAAATCCTCTCGTGAATAAAATAAAAAGCATTTTTCTCAATGTCTAGTAGGCGATAAATGTTCTTTCTCCAGCAACCTGGTGATTTCATGAAATTCTTTTGAAATCAGAGCATCCTTCCAATAGAAAATAACCAGACCACAAAAATATGAGAAAAATCTTAAGTACATTCACACAGTATGAGGTAGGCAAAAGAACCTCAAGAAAATATAGCATCACAGAATGACGCATGAATCGATGATGTTTTAAATATTAAATTACGATGATTGAGTACAACAAACAAATCACAACATGGAATGTTTCGGTTTCTGAACATAAATAGGATATAGAAAAGAATACTGTTTCATGTAGCTTTAAAAAAAATGAGGTTTCTATGCAGGAATGTTCAGTCATTACTAAGGCATGATGGCATTTTCAGTTGGACAACATTTTTGGTTTGATTCATTGAATTATATTTCTAGCCATTTAAAAAAAATAAAAGATTCCAATTTTCATTTGGTTTAAATTGTAATAGTCAAAACCAAGACTAATAGATGACAAAAGAAGTAATGATAGAGTGCAATAAGTATGGGGATAGAATATGTTTTTGAAAGTATTTTAGGGGGTTAGCAGCTGCTTTCCTTTCATTTGAGTATTATGGTACCTTTTTGTACACAAAAGTATAAAGACTTGCTTACACATGCGAGGCCGATCCAAATCCGCTCTTATTCAGATCGGCTAAATACCTATGAACGATGAGAACGGGAATAATTGGAGACTGACAATTGTTCTCAATGCTCATTGGTTTGATTCATTCAGATTAACGTACAAGTGCAAACGATACTTCGGCCAAATCACTCTGCTGGCCTCTTTAAAGCACTGCAATTTTTTAACATGTAAAATACAGCTCTGGAAATAAATCATTTGAAATTTTGTTTAGTTTGCTGACCTTAAAAATGTGCATCAGTTCTTTATTGTTGCTTTCTTTCCTATTCAATGGTCACTGGGTTATCTTTTTCTTTGGAAATTTTCTTTCAAATTCATTTTAGGATAACATCATAAAACAAAGAATTTCTACTCTCAAAGCCAAAATAATTTAGGACATTTTCAAGGAGGTTCTTTTTCATTTATTAAGGCTATATTCAGAGTGGAATAGAAACTTGAATGATAAATTGAATAACCACTTAAATTTTGATAAATGCAACAAATTGTAATGTTTAATGTAATAAAAATTTAGAATTGAAGAATATAAAGTATTAAGATTTGGTATGTTTCTTATTGTGTGAAATTCACAACTCTTATTTCATTGATTTGATTTCATTGTGACCTTTTATACACAATGGTGTACAACAGGTCGGTTAGTCTATCCATAATTGTGAAAATATGTAAACCTGGTTTAGGGATTATTACTGCACATTTACAGTCACTGGTTAGTTTTAAGTCTTGTTTTATGGGCATAGTCTTAGGATATTTTTGAGTCATCAATATCCAACTTTAATCATTACAATCATGAACACAATAATCTTGATTGTAATTTAAAGTAATTAAAAAATCATATAATTCATTTAAATTACAATAGTATACAACACAGGTTGCAGGGAACCTAAAAATTAATTAAATTGTATGCAATACAATCAATGAAAATCGTCTTGTAAAATGAGGTGAAATACTATTAAATAAGTACAGTTTAAAAATCATAAATTCAAATTAATACTGAACAGTCTTATAATATTGTAAAAATAAAAAGTGAGATATTGCTAAATGTTTTAAATACAGTACAATGTTGTAAAATGCTGTATAGCACACAGTACACAATTGTTATGCAGTACAATAGTGTCAATTAACAATTCAAGAAACAAAGTAATAAATTAATGTCTGGTGTGTTGCTAAATATAAATTAATACTCTTAACACATATGTATTATAAATATTCCATAATATTGTTCAATGTTATCCACCCAGCTGAAAAATCTCAGACTGTTAACTCTTGCAGCACAACATACATTTTAATGTAATAAAATATTCCTAAATATACAAAAACATGTTCAATATTCTTAGTTATCCACACATCCAGTATTGTATTCAATATACATTGGGGCCTTGCATATTTATTGGAACTTTTAAATTAAAATACTTCATTATCCCAATGTAATACCATTAATCAATGTACACAGCTATACAGGTCACCAAAATGAATTAGCAGTGCATTGAATGAAATAATTGCAATATAGCTTGTTATATAATATAATCTGATCAAAAGATAATCTTAACAAATGGTTTAATATTGTAAAAGATATCTGCATTTTATAATGATTTATTTCTAATGCAGATCATTTTATAAAATGAAACTTGTTCAAGGTGATTACCCACAATTGCCCCAAACTAACCATTCATTAAGAAAAAAATTGACCTTGCCACATGATCAGTGACTGATAAAATCGTAAATAGTGCAATATACTTTCTGAATTAAAAACAGACTTGTGCTATTTTTTTTTAAATTTCCTTTATGGTTTTAGTGTATTTAAGATAAAAGCTATGTACTCTTATGGTTTATAAATTACACCATTCTTTGAAAAAAACTCAACACACTTAAAACAAAACATGCATCTGAGCTGAAGTAGTAAACAAAAATTTAATTTTATACAAATAAAAGAAAATCAAATCGAAAAGAATTTGTGTTTTCAGTCAAGGTTTAAAAATAAATGAAATACCATAGTATAAATTTAGAATTGAAGAATATAAAACATTAGATTTTCAGGAATCAGTCATATGTAAATTGTATAAAACATAAAGAAGCATGACCAATTTTAAAAGACTATACTTTTAAACTTACGTAAATGAATACTTTAAGATTACCAAAATTATTTTCTAAATATCACTTTTTAAGTATAAAATAAAACAATTCACTTGATTCAAAATGGTAAGAAATCACAAACACCTCTTTTGATCAATAAAAAAATAGGAAAATTTTAAAGTCTCTAGATAAAACCACCAAGTGTCAAAATCATGCAATATTTAATTTCCAATTCAAATAATTACATTAAGAGGACACAGTACCTTTAGAGTAATAATTTTGGTTTTATACTGTCACAAAATGTTGTGGTTTTCCATATTTCACTACACATAAAATATTCATTTCAAGACTAAAATTAATTTTCCTTTCGATACTTCTCTTGAGCTATTATTGAGTGGTTCTGATGAGAAGGCAGACAACCTTGGGGGAATCCACCTCTAGAAAGGTAGTAAGCTTAGTACAGAAAAGGTCAGCTATCAGCAAAATCATGTGCAGCAACTGCCATAAAAGATTATTTTTTTTCAACAACTCGCAGTTGCTGCTGTGGCTTCCGGCATCAAACAACCAACTGAGCCAGAAACTGCGCTAAGACTATTGATGAGTGTTTATGTTTAAACTGTCCCCTTATTCAGCCAATAGGCGTGTCCAAACCCATGCAATTGTAATACCAATTCCTGAGAGCCAGACTATATCATACTTTTGTAAGTACTGTCATTTTTTTTTTAATACTTTTTCTCCCTCTGACACAAGGAAAAACAGTAAAAAACTCATCATAATGATTTTATAAAATTTTTAAAAACTAATTATTATGAAATATTTTATCCTGTGCACAAAGTTGCAAAATGCATCACATAACACACCAACGAAAAGTTTGAATTGTAAAAAAGCATTTTACAGAGTTTCCACTCTATTTAAAAAATAAAATTCCCCGACTTTTCCAGACATTTTTTTTTTTTAATTCCAGATTCTACTAAGCAATTTACGACATTTTCTATATGAAAAACCAAGAAATAATTTAGCATTCAAAAGCCAATAATTAAAAACCAAGTTAAGAATAATACACTGTAAAAATTAATACACAACCCCCAAGTTATTTTGCATTGAAATAACTTATTCAAATAATTCAACATGTTTGACTTTCAGCAATTTGTTATGTAATATATCATAAAGCATTAAATTCTTCAATTTAAGTCTGTGGACAAAACAAAATTCTTTACCTGTTAAACATTAGCTTTTTTTTTAAATCGGTTGAAAAATTATATTTATAAAAATAAAGTCATATGAATCTTGTAGGCTACTTTACTTTAAAGCGTCTGTGAAGCCATGAACAATTATTTTCCAGGTCATTGAGGCAATTTTCCATGTTTTAGACAAAAAATGTGTAATTTTCCCTGATTTTTTGGAAAAAATTAAATTTTCTGACAATTTTGGGTTTTTCCTGACCCATGCCCTAAATTTAAAATTTAGCCAGTTTGGCTCTTGACATCAGTGGATAAAAAACATCATTTAACTAATACAAAATAACAAACATTTTGGTCATTTTTAGGATACTGCGTCCACTTAAAGTTAAAATTGCACCCCACTAAGACACTAACTCCAGAGTACATGTGTGGTTGAAATATAAAACAATTAACAAATTGTCGGCCCAGAGCAGAAACTCATTGAGTGAAATTTTATGTAAGACACTAAATACTTATTGATGAGAAATACATAATTATATCGCAATCTATTTAAAAAATACAAAACACTATCAAAATATGCTTATAATTTTATTTTTTTTACCTAAAAACTAATAGCTAGTCTCTAAACAGCTGTTCAGTAAAAAATTAGCTTTATCACTTAATGAGTTTCTGCAATATGCAGATGAAATGTGAATAAAAAATTTGTTTAAAAAACTGTTTTGGGGCATTTAAACAGAGAATGTCAAATATATTGAAGGATTAAATTTCAAGATGTATAAATAACATAAAATTTTGGAAATAGTTCAAACAAAATAATTATATAACAGGAGAATATAAAACTTTTGGAAACTAAAAATACTTTCATATAAAGTAAAGATATACTATACAAGCTTCAAAATGGCTTAACTTGAATCACTGGTTGTAAATGGATTGGACATTCAGACTCTACCTTGTTTGGATAGTGCATAATAAACACTTCAAACAAATGTTAGAATGTCATTTGGGGTTCCACTTTTTGAAAGTAAAAAAAAAATTGGGTCCTTTTTAAGTCTAGTTTTCATTGTTAAAGACTACATGTAACATTGTAAGATTAGCAAATTGGCTGTTTTCATCCTTCCATCATGATAAACTATACTAAATCTTGATAAAATACAATCAGATTATGTCGTCAACAGCTTAATAGGTCAGATCTTGATGGACGAGGTATCTCATTGAAACTACTCGGAGGAATGTCTTACTGCAACTGCATAAAAAATTCTAATTTAAGATTCTTTGAAGAACTCTCCAAAGATAATGGGAACCTTGACATAAAGGATAAGATTTAAACATGCTAGGAAAAATAACAAGTTAAATGGGGTCAGTTCTCCCTAAGCCACAATTCTTCTGAAAAATTAACAGTTTATTGATTTAAACTTTATCTGTAAAACTTTTGTCAGAGTAACAGTAAACCACACTGGGCAAAAATGGAAGGGGCTCTAGCTCTTAGCTGGCACATAACAGCAAATATACTTAAAAAAGAAAATAAAACAAATAAAAGGCATAATTCTAATATAAGTACCACTCGAAACAATCAAACAGTTTGAATCTTGGAATTTAGAACAGTTCAATTTGATTGGAAACATTGATCAAATGACTAGATAGGATACATTGCAAACGGTATGTTTAAAAAATAAATACAAATAATTAACCCTTCACTGCACGAATAAACTTCCACATCATCCTAAATACAATGTACCTGAGTGTAACATTACCGACATATACTGAAGAACATCGGATGGCACTCCATAAATACAATTTGCATTTTACAGGATATGTCACAGCAATCACATTATATTCCTTTAAGTACAGCATAAAGAACTTTACTGCAGATTACATAGTATTTCAGACAACTAGATGGAACCACCAAACATTATTTTATAACAAATTCAAAGTTTGTTTGCCATTGGTAGTGTATCATACAGATTCATTATTTTCACACCTATTTTGAAGAGTTTAATTGCAAATAATTATTGGCAAATGGAATTTCTTCATCTTAATGTCTTGAAATCATTTAATATTCACATGTAAAACTTTTAAGTTCATATTTCATTAATTTTATTGTATATGCCTCATCTCCAATATTTTTTACCTCAAAATTTCATAAATAATCAAAAATAAAAACTTTTATTGCATGTGATATTGACAAGCTCAAAAGTTCTTGCAGTGAAGGGTTGCAATAAAAAAATGTGCATGGATTCACATATTTGATCAGATAGCATATAATCACAAAAATGTAACACAAAATCCGAAAACTTCCAATTTAAAAGAGCATTCAACATTGAACGTTCACAAGGCAAGAGAAAATAATAAAGTAATGGAAATAAAAGGTACAAAAATTCAACAAAACTATTAACCGAGCAGTTATTAATCATTTTTTTCGATCACATTACTGTTGTGACAGGGTTCCCACTCTCCAAGCAAAATAAAGGATTTTGTTTAGGCTAATTTTTCATTTTTAAAGGATACATAGAACTAGATTAACACAGGTGCTAGTCTCACAAACAAAATTTTAAAAGCATTGCTTTTTAGCTAACCTGCATATCTTAAGCTCTCTGTCTTAGATGACACTGATTCTTGGACGATGCAACGTTGATTATGGTTTTTGAACACAGGTAAAATTTAAAAAATTAAGTGTTCTTGTGTAAAAATTAGACTTTTTACAAAATTTTAAGGATTTTCAGCAATTATTAAGTTTTTTCAAAGGCTAAAACGAAAAGTCAGGCCTTAAAGTTTTTCAAGGCCAATGGGAACCCTGTGTAAGGAACAATTTAAAACATGTTGATTCTTAAGAACAATGTTCTTGATTCTGCATTCGCTTTAGAACATTTTTCTGCAATTAGAAAGTGACCAGTAGCTGCATAATGGAAATTAATTGAGGAACCCAGATAGAATAAAACATACCAACTTGTTTCAATATCCAAATTTTCACGATACACAGCACAATAATACTTATAGGATTAGGATGTTGCAAGTCATAAAACTACATTGTTCATTACAGGGGTTGAAACAGATTTAACTAAATATGCTTGCTGTCCCAAATTGGTTTCAAAGTAATATTTTTGTATTTGGCAACATAAATATTTTTGTCTCAATGAACTTTTATCCATAATTCTTTCTAGGAATGATTTATTTTCTCATTTTTAAGATATTATTTTAAATTCTGAACAGAAGTACTGAAAAAATAATTAATGTATAAATTTATGTATTTTACAACAAAAATGAGTCATTTACTTGCAATGCTAAGTAAGTTTGACAAAAAAAATACTGTTAGCAAACATGTTTAAAGCTTTTGTCATAGTGATTGATTCCTTAAGTGGAAGCCTTAAGGAATTTTTAAAATGACAATGGTTTTGAACTAAGGAATCGGATCTCATAATGTAATTTCTATTAGTAGAAATACCTTCATACTTGACATATATCTCACCATAAGTCATATGATCTGACTTATAGGTTTCAAAATTGCCCACATCCTTGGAGAAATACCAAAACATCAAAGACCAAAAATATCAGCTGCTCTTAATGGTTAATGATAGCTAAGGAAAATTATAAGGGAAAGCATTTTATTCCAACTCTGGAAAAATGCTCAAAAAGTCTCATTCTTTGGATATTCACTTCAACCCCTGTTTAATTAATGGCAAACAATCTAGTAAAATATTAATACAATATAGGATATTATTAAATAAAGCATTGGTTGGCATATTCATATTTTGCCTTTAGTTTGGATTTATGAAAATGGCATATGATCCTAAAAACATAGTTAACAGTAATTTCACAAAAAGTGAATTTCTATCACTATTAAAATAACACTTTCACAAAAATAAATGAAAATTTTGGTGGGTTAGTCAATTTAAAATACAATAAAACAAAATTTCTAGGCTCAAATTTTGTGTTTGAACAATAAGTACGACAGGCACTAAGGAAATTTCAAACTGTATTGAATTAAACCACCTGTTAAAAGCATACTTTCCTTTTTCATACAAAAGTGCCATATGTTCTTCAGAAAATGCAATCTTCTGCAATGGTGGAAAAAGTAAATTGAAAGCACAATAAAATTCAGCATTTTCGATTTCTCACACATCTTTTAATAAATACTAAAGGAATATTTGTGTACAGTAAATATACATAGAACATCTAGTTCTTTTCTAAAATAGGATTTATTATTGTAAGCTTAGCATTTTCTGAACTTTCTGCCATTGATGAGAAACAAATGGAACATTTGTTTTCAGTAAATTTTCAGACATTTTCTTTAAACATAGATTCATTTTTACATAAACTCAGCATTTTTTAAACTTTAGTAATTTTCATTTCATTAGTATTTCTGCAAATACCAATTGAACATTTTGTTTTTAGTAAGTATATATATTAATATTTTTAGAACTTTTGTTTTTCGTTCTAAAAGTTAATTCATCATTTTCTTCACATCTTTTGTGTTCATTCAGAGCACATCATCATTTAACAAGTACTCATAGAACATTTATGTTTTCAAAAAGAATTCATGGAACATTTAGCTTCCCCTCTAAAAATTGACTCTTTTTGATAAATCAAATTTGTCTGGCATTTTTGGCTCAACAATGTGAGATTTGAAGGAAAATTTTTAAATGGTAAAATAAATACTCATTTATAAACACATAATGTATGAAAATAATTCGAAAACATGGGGGAAATGTACACGAAATTCATGTTTAAAGAAACAAACTGCCTATGATTATTGCAATGAATGTCATAAATAATGAATGGAATGTTTTTGCATTTTTAACCATTACATTGTTCAATCTCAAAAACTCATCTAAAAACATCACATACGTTGCTTGAGTACACAGGATTCCCACTACTGTTTTTATATAAAAAATATAGATACTTTTCAAGGAGTACTTCAAAATTTTCCAACCTTGATTTTTAAAGATGAAATAGACTGGGAGAGATTAAAATTTAATGCAACACTTTTAAACAAACAATTTGATTCCTAAAAGAAGAGTCAGGACTGGGATTTTTTTTATTTTGTAATTTTTTCTTTTGGCCTGACAGAAATGTTACTCTAGTGAATATAAAAACTAATAAGTTTTGCAAAATGAAACTTTTTATCATTACTTTTGTTTTCAAGGCCTAATTGTTTAGTTTTATGGGGTAACTTGTAAAGAGTACTAAACAGAATTTTGCTACTTTTAAAGTGCTATTTGGGATCTAAAGTTAGAAAAATAAAACTTGAGTATTTTTAGACTTTAAATGACAGTGGGAACCAATAGTGTATAATACTGAAAAACCTTTCATACTTAAAAACAATAATTATAAAAAATTAACAATACAAAAATGTAAAGTGAAATATAGTTAAAAAATGGAATTTAATTTTATAAAGCATCGATTTAAGGTAGACTCTTGGTTTTCTTGTTATGGAATGAAGCAGGGGAACAACTTGAAAAGTCACTTTTAAAAAGAAAACTAAAATTTATCATTTCTTTAAAACAAACAGTAAGGAATTCTGTAGGAAAAATGTGTATTTTTATACTCATGTTAATACATAATTTTTTTAGGAATTTTACTATTCTTTAAAGAATCTTCACTTTTCAAACATAATTTCTTCATAAACTTTGGGACAGAATAATTTTCCAATAAAATTTTAAGAAAATAATTACAAATAATTTCACTAGATATTTTCAAGAATACCTTGTACAGGTAAAAATAATTTTCCCAGAAATTTTGAAACAAAATCATTTTTTCAGAAGGAACAGCAACTCTTTCTAGAAATTTTGACATAGAATACTTCTTTAAATTCCAAAATTGGTGGACCAGGAAGTTAGAAATCAAATAATTTTCCATTAATCAATTAATCAAAAAATAGGAAACGTGAAATGGAAAATATTTCCAAAAGGATATTGGAACAGAATAGTTTTTCAAAGTATTTTGATATTGAATCATTTTTCAATGTACATAACTTGCCAAATACCGACGCCTGAACATTTCTTTGAATTCAACTTTTCAAGTTGTCCGTCACCCTGTGAGCTTTGTACTAAGATAGAACACTTTAAAGCTGAGGCTGCATTAACATTTGAGCTTGAAAATTTGTCTAAAAAATAAAGGTACTTTTGTGTTTGTGAAACAAAGCTGCAATATAATTCCCATTCAGGAAATAACAGCAAATATACCAATAAAAGTATCCAATATTTGTTTGATGTTCAAGTATTTCCATTCTTTTTAAATAAAAAGAAAATAAGTGCTTCCTAAGAATTTAAATAAATAATTCAGTTTTTAGAGAGTGTTGTTATAAATATAAAAGCCGAAGTTATATGGGGTTCATATAAGTCAGTATTTATTCATATGCACACATTGCCTACTGAAAAATGTTAATGCGGCCTCACATTGAAATATGCCCCGTAGTAGTTGAATGATATGAACACTATATGGATTTCTTAATAAGAAAAGCTATAACTCTTCTAGTCCAATTAATTTACCTAAGTCTCGAATTTCAAGTGCTCCTACTACCTGACCAAAGACTGATGTCAGTGACCAGTCGGTCGGTAAACTCCTTGCTTGGAATGTGTAAGAGGTCGTGGCTCTTGGAAGCCTTATATACAGTTCCATTCTTCAGTCTCATTATACAAGCTACTTCAATGATGACTGATGTCAGTCGTTCCCTTCCATGCTTGGAATGTGTAAGAGATCATCAGTTTAGGAAGCTTTATTTACAGTTTTCTTCATCGACTTGATGATGGTAAACCACACACTACATGCTCCTACTACCTGACAGATGACTGATGACGGTCATCATCCATCAGCGGTCTGTCAGTCACTTCTTCGCTTGGAATGTGTATGAGATCATCTGTCCCAGAAGCTTTATTTACAGTTTTCTTTGACGACTCGTCCGTCTCGTCGATGCTGAACCGCACCCGGGACGACCCGCCGCTCTCTTCGGTTGATGAGCTCCTCGAGCCATTGGTGTCGGTCCTCGAGGGAGAGTTGGTCCGATCTAGGCGGGACTTAATCTTGGGGTATGCCAGGGAGGACCTGTAGCCAGCCGTCTCAAAGGTGGCACTGTCTTGACTGTTCTTGCGGCGCGGCGTGTTGGGCAGGGAGGTGATGACCGTCACATAAGGCGAGTGGTATGCTTCTCCCGTCGTCGGAGGCAATGAGTGGGACACGGTCAGCGGATCTCGGTCGTTGTCGGTGATGCTCGAAGCATTTGACAGGTTGGACGATGTGCGTCGGTGGGTGTAGATGATCCGCTGGGGTGTCCGGGGTGGCACAACGCTGACAGTTGCTGACGGCGTGGGCGAGCCTGGGTTCTCATATGGGTGAAAGCCATCTTGGTGGCATGTCTCAGGGTACAGCCGCTCGACCAGATACACGTCTGGACGTGTCTGATCCGTGTAGACCTTCTCGACATAGCAGACCGACTCGGCTCCGGCGCCTCGGTACTCTTGGTAGTAGTGGTAGGAGACATCCGGCTGACGGGATGGATCTGGGAAGTGTGGGGGAGGGGTGTGGGGGCCTTCTTGACGACCAAAGTCGAGGTACGACATACGCTCAAACACTGATGATATACCTGAAGGAGAAATCAAAATTATTTCTGTGACAGATGCTCACTTTCAATGGAATTATATACTATCGTAAATGTCTTCAATAATGTTATAGGATCAACTATTTTTACAAGCAGATAATAACCATCAGGGATTCCCACCTTTCAGTACAGTGAATGGTAAAATTATTATGAAAAATTGCACTTCTTAAGATGGTGTATTTCCCCAATTTGGAGATCTAGAATCTTCTTTTTTTAATTGTCAACTTGCTGCCTCATTTCAATTTTCTGCCAACAATCGGAACATTTTAATGCACATTTGTTATTGTGTTTCAATGTGATATTCTTTTTGACCCATTATTTTGATTTGACAGTGGCTTGGTGACAAAAGAATGATATCACGTGTAGGTCATAACTTCAACAACAAAACAAAAAAGCGCACAACAAACAATCAATGGCAAGAGTGGATTCCTGTGTTTGGATGGAAAATACATGATGGAACTCTGCTGGAATTTTAACTTAAAAACTTTTTATTTGCAATCTATATACATCCTTTATGCAAATGAGTATTTTTCCAGTTTCTGTACTGAATTACTGGAGCCAATATACCAAAAAAAAAAGAATGTCACATTATTTTTTATTATTTCTGAAGTTTAAAGTTTTTTTAAGAGCTTATTCTATTGTTCTGGATGACTTTCTTTGAAACTAATAACATAATAGTTGAACTATGTTCTGAAAATAGCACTCTGGAAGGAGAATTAAGGCAGTAAAGAATGCAACAAAAATATAATCACATGTCTTGTTTACACAGCTAGCTACTAGAGATGCGACATCGACAGCAAAACATCGATGCAATGAAACATCGATGTTCAAAATTAAAACATCGATGTTCAAAATTAAAACATTGATGTTGATAATACATCGTCCCAAAAACATCGATGTTTTTAAAATTCAGTGTATTTAAACTTTTCCCATTTCTTAAAACTGGTTTAGCAACTAGTGATGCTACATCGACAGCAACACATCAATGTTTTGAAACTTTGATGTTCAAAATTAAAACATCGATGTGGATAATACATCGCCCCAAAATCATCGATGTTTTTAAAATTCAGCGTATTAAAACTTTTCCCCCCATTTCTTAAATTTGGTTTAGTACCTAATGATGCAACATCGACAGCAAAACATCGATCCCCAAACTATCGATGTTTTTAAAATTCAGTGTATTCAAACTTTTTCCCCCATTTCTTAAAACTAGTTTAGCAACTAGTGATGCAACATCGGCTCCAATACATCGATGTTTTTATAAAACATCAATGTTTTGAAAACATCGACATCGATGTCGCATCCCTACTTTTCAGACCCTTCACCCTTGGTCAATTTGGTCTAAAAGTATGTTCAATTTGCTGATTATGAAAATTATGCTACTTGGTTATATTTAAAATTTTTATAACGGTACTTTTTTCATTTAAAAGTAAAACATCGACAACGTAAAAACATCGATAAGTATAAACATCGATGTTACACAAACATCGACCCCAATACAACAATGTTAAATACATCAATGTTTTTAAAAAACATCGATGTTTTGAAAACATTGACATCGATGTTGCATCCCTACTAGCTACCTTGTACCCTCGACTAAAATATATCATTTACAGTGTTGCCAGCAACAGAATTCAGGCTTCGCACAAAATTCGGACTACCTGAGGTATTGTTCTGGTGTAAAATTTTCCACAGATTTCGAATCCGTTGTAATTTTCACTATCTTTAACGATCAGGAAAATAGAAAACCTCAAATGGTCCTTTTCATTTTCGTAATGAATATGAACCTTCATCAAATGCGGCCCAATTTTTGTATTGCAAAAATATAATTGAAAAATTATTTATTTAAAGAAAATCACATTTAAGGTATAGGATCTGGTGTAAAATGCTCCACAGATTTCAGATGCTTTGAAATTTTCACTCTATCTTTAATGATCATGAAGATAAAAACTTGGACTAAAAAGTAATACAGAAATAATAATAATAAAAAAAGCAAGAAACATATATATATTTCATGAATGAAAGGAAAAAAATAACATTCAACCACATGACTCAAATCAAACAGAACAATTCATTAGCAATCAGTGACATCATTGGAAACCTGGCATGCATCCCAAGAAATTAAAAAAGGACAGGAGAAAAACTGCTCCACAATTGAAGAACCACTAGGGTAAAAAGCTAATAAATTAATTTTAAAATGTTCTCGATTAAATAGTAAAATTTGGGATTAAGGTCTGTTCAGTCATCTTTAGGACTACCTGCGTGCTAAATTTCATTAATGTAAGTTCTATAGATGCGTCTGAACACCTCCATATAACAGACACATACAGACTTCCTTTTATAATAGTAGAGATGAAGAACAGTTTTGTAACGCAACATAACTGAAAACATTCCTAAGTCACATAACACATTTCAGAAATAATATGGAACGCAAATATTTTCAACAATACAGAAATGGTAAAAAGTTGTCAACACTCAAAAATGATTATAAAATCGAGAGTAAATTATTTAAATAATCATAACTAAATTCAAAAGTAATAAAAATAAAGCAAAATCTCTTTTGTTTATCATTACATCTACAGTTTTAATGGAATATAGTAAAAGGGTAAATACTTACCAGCATAAAGGATATAAAAAATGCAAAACCATTGAGAGGGATTTTCCACGGATTAGCAACGGGACCATGGAAACCATTTGTGCACTGATTAGCAATGAAACCATGTCTGCACTGATTGGCAATGAAACAATGGAAACCATTTTTGATTTGATTAGCAATATAACCATGGGAACCATTTCCGATTTGATTAGCAATGTTGTGGTATTTTTAATTAACATTGTTCTGGAGAAACACAGCAGGCTATTGGAGACAGTTTGGGATCAATCGCAAATGGAAAGATCAAGGACGACTCGTCATTTTGAACCACGATCAGATGATTATGGCAACACCTGAGCTAGCACCCCCACTCTCTAAATTTCCACACCATTCCATTAATAACTGTCTGGGATCAAATTCAAAGGGAAGGATTCAAGGACAACACCACATAATTCTGAACCACCTGATTAGCAAATGAAACCACAGAAATTTCGGTACATTTAGAGTCATGGTACTCATCCACACTTGACAATATTTTAGTTAAATGTCAGGAGTTGCACATGACAAACACCACTAACCAACCATATAGAGAAATCATCAGCACCAAGAGGCATCAGTCACATGGTTAGGTGATACACTGCCCACATTGTCATAAAGTTAAGAGTGCAGGTGAACACACACATTAGAAATTGAAACTGGTGTCTGCCAAGATTTACATTAAAAAAAACTTTCTTTACAAGTCTGACATATATTCTCTTGTTCTCTCGACTGTAAACAGTGTGAGTTCACTTCAGATCATGTCACTTTTGATTGATCGGGTCGCAGAGTGGGTGGCTATTTGCTGTGGATTGGATCTTTCAACAGATATGCAGATAGAACCAGTTTTATATGTGAAAGACCCTTATATACCGATGGGGCAGAGACCAATATATAAGCGGAGTTGGTTTATATTACAGTCATATCCTAGAATTGGTCATGTCCTGTTGATGTTTCCAAAAAGTGTTGTGTCCCCTTTCTAATTTGCATGCCATATTTTATGCATGGCTTTCTCATGTATATTCATTTCTACTGTTAAAATTTTAAGTCTCACAGTGTTGCATTCATTTTCAACAGTTGCTAAACTAAATGTTCTCCATTGCTTACCATGCTCTGCTTAATTGCCCGTTTAGTTAACAAAATCAATTGGGTGATTTTCTTGCTTCAGTTGACGATTTTTTTTTAATAATTAACTTACCACTTATTATTTATATTTACTTTACCATTTTTTAACACCAAATGCAGACTAAAAGAGCAGGAAGAGGCGGAGGCTTCTTACCCAGGGGCGAGGGCCCCAGTCCAGAGCTGGAGCTGGTGGCGGCATGCTCGCTCTCGTTGCTGGCAGAGGAGGACTTGCGGCAGGGGCTGTGTGCGTGGGGAGTGTACGAACCCCCGGAGCTCACGCTGGGGTTGTGCTGGGGGGAGTCCGTGAAGTGCAGGGGGAAGTCAAAGGTGAGCCCTGGGCGATAGTGACGCGTCTGTCCATGGTACGTGTTATGGGGATGGCCAGAGGCAGAGGAGAAAGAGAACTCGGAGCCCAGGTACAGAGGGGAGCCTGCGGAAATAAAACACAGAATCAGCAGCAATTCAACAGGTAGGTCAGTTCCAACCTTTCCAAGGGGATCAGGTGGTTTTCAACCTGTTATGCTGCCTGGAAATGTGTAAGTAGCAAACTTCTTGAATAGATGGATAAAACTAGATTTATACCAAGCAATGCGAATGAAATAAAAAACATTGTTATATCGTTACCATCGTGATAAAAGCACCCATTTGCATTTGGGCAATTGTCACCTAATGCATTTTTTGAGTCACCATTTCATGTTTAATGCCAAGACAAAACCACAAATAATTTTTATTCTGAGTAGCAATGCTGATTTTCATGAGGAAACAACTTTTGAGTCATCACTCCGTTTTTCCTGAAGCATCCAAGCTTCGGATGTGTTTTTGTACAAACACCAATTTTGAAGATGGGTGCCTTTGGCAGAGTGGTAAAGATATGTACGATGCACGAAAAAACACATTCAATGTTGTGTTCATGAATTACATACATCAATGAACCACAAATGGCAAACAATTCAACAAGTCTTAAAAAATTTATAAATGTTTGTAAAAATTGTTGCGTTTTTGGAGCACACTGCTAGCAAAGGATCTGTGTTTACGCAGAAGCAGGAAAAGTAAAGTCATCGAGGTTAAACTTCAGGAACATGACCACGGTAGTATCAACTCTAAGCATGCATACTGCGAATGCAGTGACAAACCTAAATACACTACCCTACAATAATGGACCGGACACCAGCGGATTTACATAAAATCTGACTACTTGTTTGGGTGTGTTTTTTCGTGGTATGGTCTGGGACCTTTGCACTTTGATCCTGGTAAATTGAACGCCGAGGCCTACATGAACATTTTGGACAATCAGATTCTTCCTACGCTCTAGCAATTTTATGGAATGGATGAATGTTACTTCCAGGATGACAACGCTCCATGCCATGTTGCAGCGTCTGTCGAGCAGTGGTATCGAGATATGGATGTAAAATGTCTTCCCTGGCCTGGTCAGAGTCCCGGCCTAAACCCCGTAGAACATTTGTGGGACATGTTAGAGCGACACTTACAGACCAGGGAACCACGTCTGAAATCTACAGTTGAGCTGGCAACATTCTTGTAGCATGAATTGACACAAATACCTGTAACTGTGTATCAAAACCTTGTTGAAAGTATGCCCAGAAGGTTTGCTAGTCTAATCGCAGCACTTGGGGGACAATCCGCCTATTAAAGTATGTACCTTCTTATCTTGCTGCCTGGTATATATATCATCACATATGTTGGTTTCCATTATGGATGCAATCCTTTTCTGCTGATTCATGCATGCCCACACACCTATTTGTTTTGTGGTGCCACTGCGTGATCTCCCTAGTTCTAGCCAATTGGAAAGCTGCTATGAGATGTCACTTGTTCTAAGCCAATCGGAAAGTTGATATTGTATGTAATTGAACTTGAATGTCTTTTCTTCTATATTTTATACGTTTTAATAAACTAGTTTGTCTCGTGACTCTGTTGTATGATGTTCTCATTTTGTTGATCGCGAAATACATTGGATACTCGGCAGTTGGCGGCGAATGCCACTCGACCTGAAGGATTCTCCTTACAACATATACTTATACCATCACATCTTGCTGTCTGGTTCATTATTGTAGAACAGTGTATGTGTTATAGCAAAAGTGTGGATAGTTTTTGACTAACCTTATCGAAATTTAATTTCTGTAGCAATGGCTAAGTAATAACAAGCATATTTAAAAAAAAAAGAAAAGCTTTCACCTTGCTCCTGGTACCACCATCTCTTCTCCTCTTCATCGTCCTCGGACCACACGGGTGTGAGCTTGGGGTGTAGGGTCGTCTGCGTTGCGAGTCGGATGTCGAAGCCTGCAGCAACACTCGCAGCGATGGCCGCAATATTGTACAGCGAGATGTTGAGGAAGTGTGCAGGCCTTTTCAGGCTGTCCCCGCTTCCAGAGGCCCCATTGTACAGCCTGGGCAAGGGAAGGCTTTCCAGTTGCCACTCCTCGGAACCTAGTGATAAGGATCAGCGGGTTACAGGAGTAGTACATACACTGTGTGATCATAGAAAAGGGTAGGTAGGTAAGCATTTTAATTAACATCACACTGGACAACACGATGGGCTATTGGATCAATCTCAAAGTGAAAGACTCGAGAACAACCCATCTGTACCCATTGTAGTCTAAAGGTTAAAACAGATATTGAAGTCTCGCTCAGGTAGGTAGCTGGCTGCATTACCATCACATTGGGCCATTGGCAACGGTCTGGATTTAATCCAGAAGGGAAATATACCAGGACAGCACCTCATTATTTTGAACCACGGTCAGATGACGAGGCACTACCTGAGCTGGCAACCCGCTCTCCAAACTGCCACACCTATGCGAGGACATTGGAGGCCACAACAGATTTAACGTTCCCCAGCCCCTTTTATACATGATGGTCTTTGTTTGAATTCCAACTCACAACCCTCAGATTGCTATCAGTTACACTTCCAACCGGGCTATAACAGCCCGCCAAGGAAAAGAATGATGGGTTAAGCATTTCAAAAACGCATAATTTTGAGGGCAATAAAGCATATGACAGTAACTGGATTAATGTGCAGCTGATAATTTAAAAGCAAATAAGACTATAATCAGGGAAAAGGGACTCCAATTTGCCAAGGAACATAAAAAGATTGGACTGCTGAGCAATGGGATAAAATCATAGTCCAGTGAGTCCAGTGAGTCCAGATATACTCTCTTCCAACATGATGAAATTATAAGATTAAGAAATGTACCACTTTTTTTTTAAAATTACGTTGAGGAATGGGTTGTATTGACCATTTCCCTTCGTGCAGCCCAATGTAAACTAGCCTTTGAAACATAGTTGTCAAGAGGTAGAACATTAAAATTTGAGTTGTACATAGTAGCAAAAACTGTCAAGTGGCTAAAATTCATGTCCTTCAGTGGAACACAGAGGGCAGTCAGAAATGTCTTTCACACCAATCCGGTAGAAATGTCCTTGTAGATAGTCATGTCCATTTAAAATTCTGAAGTTGGCCGTAAAGATTAGCCTGAGGAGATCCATCGGGACTTTATAAGAAGGCATGTCATGAGGGCTGCACCAACGAACGCTGTTACTCATTTAGCACTACCCAGGGAGCAGATGTAGCTTAAGAATTGCTACGGACGTGAGTAACACTGCCCTCCTGAAAATGTACCACATGAAGCATTGGACCCTTCATGTACTGAAACCCACTGTACAAGTCTATCACTACCTAGTGTGAAGTATGGATGATCTGGGAGTTGCTTCTGTTCAGTTAGTCTAGGCTAAGCAAAACTATGCAGCAATAAAATGAAGACATTTGAGGAATGACCAGCTGATTCAATCAATGAAATTTGGCTGACTTCATCGTTCAATAACAGAAGCAATATCAGTGACTGCGAGGAAACAAATCGTGATCTTGCTTACATGATGCAGCCCTTTTCCCTTGTAAACCTTCATTCAAATGAACTTCCCCTAGGTCATCTGACATCTCATAGGATCCCCACCCTACCAGTTTGGCTAAGGTTATTACATTATTGACACAAATCATCTTTCATGTGTTACAAACCGTGTTACAGGATGATTAGAAAGATGCAGATGTTCCAAGATAGTAGCATGCTTTTAAAAGCCTGTTGCATTAGCCATCACCTGTTGTTCGGTTTCGAAGCCTCGATCAGAGTTAGATTAGTCTAACTAGCGGCATTAGAGTCGTATAATTTTGAACAAGTATATTTATTTGATCAGGGAGCAAGCTAAACAAAGTCAACGTATTCCCATGATTGGCATCTTTAGAGTGGATAGTGACTGAGTTTATCATTTGGTAAGGAATTCTACCAAGTGCTTTTGTCTTCTGATCAGAGCTAATGTTTGGAATTTGTTGGAGGTTTTTAAAAATCAGGTTAGTTTCTTCACACAGGTTTTGCTCTAAAACATCTGGGTGATTAAATTATGAACAGTTCTGTTATGAATTTTAAACATGAAAATAGCTTTACCTGTCATTTCTTGCATTCTGTACCAAGTAATCAAATATGGCCGACAGAATCCTGTTAGACAACCAGCCTATTCCTAGGACAGGATTCCACTACCGAAGTTGCAAACCATGTCACAAGACATTTCATTACACTAATTAATAATTTAATTGCCGACAAAAATGATCAATAGGAATTGAAAATACGCTTTACGGTGCGAGGTTCGTGACAATGCAGGCACGATGGTGTAATTTCATCGACCAATAGATATCAATGAGCTACTCATATGGTAAATGCGAAAATAAGTTAGATAATCTCAAGACATTAGAAGTGAGATGAAGGTTTGGATGTTATGAATGTTATAGTTGCTCTACTCATTCCAGTTTTTGAGCCATTCATTCCATACAGCAGCATGTACAGTGTGACGAAGATCATTGTATGAAATGTGAGTATTAAGTGTTTGGTTGTTTTCGGAGGAATTTATGGCACAAGGGCTATATTTGGCCATGCTGTGCCAGACACAAGACATACAATATAAAGTAATAGACACACAAAGAAAGTTTTACAGACACTGAAGAGAAAAATGCACCCAGGGAGGAATGCCTGTACCACATACTGTTCGAAGACTGCTAGTGCAGTGGACATACCCACTGAACCATGAATATTAAGTGGATATCATCGTCCAGTTCATTGCAAACAGACTTTGACAACCTGTGAAAAAAGCATGAGCAGTGCATACTAACCACATTCCGGCAGCGCTCCGAAGTTGGAGACTGCAGTGACCCCTCTCTGCGACTTCTCGAGGTTGGGAGCACTCTTCGACCACCGCTTGTTGCCGTCAATAAGCAGGCGCCGCGAGTGGCAACGCTCCTTCTGGTGAACAGTGCTGGGTCCCCACGTCTTGCCCTTGACGCCGTCCACTGGCACTGCAACATTCCTTGGTTAGTGCATGGTTATAATAAATTAAACAAAAACATATTCAAATTCCTTCACAAACTAACCTGTTCCACTGTCTTCAAACAAAATGAGTGACTTTTTCTAGGTATATTTTTAATTTTAAAGGCTAATTTAAAAAACTAGTTTCACGTTGCGACAAGTGCATGCAGAAATTATACTAAAAAATTCCAATGTAATACAGATAGAAAATTATAAATTGAAAATCTACAGAACAATTCCTAGAACAAACCTTGCATAACATATTGTTACCACCACGCCAAAGGCACACATCAGGGATTTTCACCAAACTGCATTGTGCAACCAAAACTTGAGCAGTCATTTCATGCTTTATACTATGGCAAAGCCACAAATCATCTTGATTCTTAGTAAAATTGCTGATTATCAGAAAACTGTTGAATATTCTCCCATTCTCTTGACTGTTTGTAAACAATGTGAGTTAACTCCAGATCATGTTGCTATTGATCGAACAAAACAGTGGATAGCTACGCATGTGTAACTATTTGCTCTGAATTGAATCTTTTAAGATTTGCAAAACTGGCCCGATTTGCATATGAAACGTCCCTATACTCTGATTGGTGTCAAGGACCAATATATAAGTGGAGTTGATTCCTAGTACTGGTTATCTATATGATTTCTTTTGATGCTGTTTTTATGTACTATACTAATTTCCATTAATAAACTTTTAAGTCTTATCGTACTGTGTTCGCTTTTTAACTGAGCCATATCATGCATTCTGCACTGTGTACCTTTGCTAAAAAGTTAGCCTTAGTTAACAAAAACAACCTTCGAGTCATCACTCGATTTTTCCCAAAGCATCGAAACTTTGAACCCAATTTTGTAGAAGCATCGAGTTTGCAGATTGCCGTCTTTGGCCTGGTGGTAACGATATAAAATAATCCCTTCAGTGACATAAAGTGAATTACACCAGAGGTGAAGGTTTGAATACTAATGCTAATTGGCCTAATGCTAAATGAAAATATTTATTTTGAAAGCACTTAAGAAAAAACAAAATAAGTCCGTTTTCATTCTTAGAACAATTAATGTCACTTTTTATGAGCTGCCAGCAATAATTTTTAGGTTTTTAAACGAAAATACCATAAAAAGACCTTTTTAAGAATGTGATGAGATCTTAACATTGCAGAAAAATTTCCATTCTTTAGTTTGGGCAATTCCTAAATAAAATCATGTCTGGGGAAAATAAATGACTCCCTCACAATTCAAATCTCTCTTCATGCAAATGAAAAATTAGGGACTACACAAGATCATTTACAATTGGAGGCTTACAAGGGATCAGATCTCATGGATGCAATCTTAAAAACCTCAATTTTAGTAGCATAGCTTAACATTTACAACTGGGGATGACAACATTGAATATGCTCTATTATAAACTATGCATAAAAGGGTGTTCAATTATTGTCCAAGCAGCTGTATATCTAGTCAGTTGAGCAAACCACTTGTGTAGATAGAAATGTCAAAACATGCTTCGTTTGACTGCAACTTTGAAGGATTGTGAAGGGAGTATTTAATAGGTCTTTTAGAAAACAAAATGGAATGAATTCCTACTTGTTTCTTGATAAAAAAAAAACTTTGATACTCAAGAATAAAAAATAATCTTTTAATATGATTTGAAAGTGATGTATAACATAAACTCTCAAAAAAATTCTGAATAATGTATGTTTACAAAATTGTAGGAAAAATCTATGCAAGAATTTAGAAGCTTAAAATGACAAATACATTTTTTTTTCACGAAAAATATTCAAAACTAATTTTGTTATCAAGAATTGACATTAGAAATCAAGTCTCTTGCGGCATCTGAACACTTCTGTTTCATGCCATTGGCTACTGAATGTGGAACAAGAGAGAGAACAAACAAGACATTTCTAATAGCAGTTGGTAATCAAATGCTAAAAAAAAGATAATTTTTCAATGACTAAACATTGTAAACTACATAGATCAAATAAGAAATTGCATGTTTTTTCCTAAAATGTTTTTAATCACTTTGAAGCTAATTCACGATAACCCCAGCTGTTAAAATTAGTAATTAATATCACTTTTTGACAGTCAATAACAAGCGTTAAATTAACTGCTGTCAGTTTCAGTTGCAGCCAGCTAACTAATCCATTAAAAATAACTGTTATTTCAACTTGTCAATCAATAGTTATACAAAAAAAACAGTTTTGCCCATCTGTAGAAACTAGCTTCATAAAAAGGGTTAAGGGTGAAGTTAGGGCAGGGTACCACATAGGCAGTGCTGCCGTTGCCATGGAAATGGGTCCTGTAAATAAGGGGCCCCCGCAAAGTGGCAAAAAAAGGGATTAGAGATTTCATAAAACTGGCGACATTGTTGAAAAAAACTTTTTTACATGTAAAAATCCCTAAAATATAGCATTCACATGAAACCAAGAAAATGTAAAATAATTCATTCATGTTTGTTTTTTAAGACAAACACTAAAACTTTTCTATTAAGTATTATAAAAGTTTGAAATTCTATTTAAATTGGTTGTTTTGATATTTAATTTCAATTCTAGAACTGTACATATACAAATAACATTTTGATTATCCGGATATTAAAACTGTCAGTTACTAGTAACTATGTTTATTAACCAAATCTTTATTTTGTTTATTCAACACTTTTTTTATACCTAAATGTCTTTTTTGTTAGATAGCATATCGTATATGTCACTCTTATAAACCTAAATGGAGTATGTTTAAAAATTAAAGCGGCCCATCATTTCAGCTGGCAATGGGGCCCACAGATTGATGGGAGGGGGGGGGCTGGTTAGAGATACATACTGTGCATGACAAACATCTTCAATTAATCAGATACAGCAATCCACGAACGGCAAGACAGTGGAACGTCAGGGATCCAGAGTCAGGATGAGAGTATGGGAGAAAGTGAGTGCACATTTAAATTGGAACTTCTATTTCCCAAGATTTGAGTCACAAATAAACCCAGTTCTTAATATTCTGCTTTTTTATTCAGCAGATGACAAAATATTTTTTAACAGGGTATGCTGGTCTTCAATGGGAAATGGATAAAATTTCAGCCAGAGGGTAAACCACCACTTTCATTACAACACATTTTGAGGTTTCTCAGTCTTCTGCGCATGTACGCTTAGAGTTAATGCAACAGTGATCACGTTAACAAAGTTTGACCTGAGCAGCGTGACTTTCCTTGCTTCGGCTTCACCATAAACACGGCCGCTTTGCTGGCAGTGTGCACCATAAAGAGCAGTGATCCCATTTCTAGGATTGGAAGGTTTGCCAGGGTCTGAAATGCAATACAGGTAGTGCTCTACCACGTAAAAGTGTATGCGAGTGGAGATCGAGAAAAGTTTAAAAGAGGCCAGACGAATGTGGTGCCGAAAAAGGAATGTCCACCTCCACCACTGAAGAGAAGATTCTATGAGCTCAGGAAATGGTATTGGCAAACATGCTAGTTACGATCGACAATGTAGCAAGATCGGAAACCTTATTGCAGGCCTCGAAATAGATTTTTTAATTCAGGTGCACAAAGTGCACCTAAGTTTTTAAATTAGGTGCATGGCATGCACCTAGCGGGAAAAATTTAGGTGCACAGTTTTATTTTCATGTGCACAGTGCACCTGTGCACCCGGGTATTTCGAGCCCTGCCTTATTGGAAGGAATATGGAAGCTGGTGGACCGATGGACAAAGTGGATCGGAAAGGTGGGTATTTGAATTAACGTCGCATAAGAGAAATACAATGGGCCAACTCGGAATGGAAGGAGACTATGTAGAAAAGCGACAAATCTGAGCAACCCCTATATTTGTGTAAATAGATTGGTAAAATAAAGTGCTGATTGCTTTCGATTTTCCTTTGTATGGACATTACACAACACTTGAACTTCGGCCTGCATCACTGATTTCGGTTTTCGAAGGCAGGTGAAATAAAACATGTTCTCGTAAAAATAAGGCTTTCCAAGGGCTTTCAGCAAATATTAAGCGCCCTTGAAAACAAAAATGGAACACCAGGCCTGCAGGACGACTAGAGGAGTGAAAGAAGGGTACTCACATGCATAAGCTCTAAGTCGAGGTAAGTTGGGAGAGGCCGGAGGGCTCTCGGGACTAGCTGGCATGCGCAGGCCCACGATCTCGGGTCTCATCGTCGGGGAAGACTGAACGGTGATGTTGTGACGGAAGTCTGCAAGACACAAAACACAAGCTGCTTCACCTCAACCTTTAATAACTTTTTCCAAATGGCCATTTAAAACATCTTAATTCAAAGTTAATAAAGGTAAAAATATAGTATGAGGTGCCATTGCCAAAAATGTTCGCCAAGAGAGATTTTTCTCCTCTTGGCAATCAATATACAGTCAGTACCTGCTATATGGTCACCCTCTTATATGGTCAGTTTGCTAAAGTCCCATCCGACTTAATAGAGCACATGTGTCAAAGTGCACCGCTTATATAGTCATTTTATTTTCCTGGTTATCGGTTATATGGTCGGGATTTTTTATCTTGTCAATGAGGTTATACAGGTTTTTTTTTTTTTTTTGCAAAATAGTAATTGTAATATTTTTTGAAGCGGGGAGCAACACAGCGAATTTACCAGAAGAAAAAAGTCTTTGCGACGGAGAGGACCTGAATTTACGCCTTTACTTCAATCTCTCTTTCTCTTTTGCGTTGAATCATCGTCGGCATTACCCACCCACCCCTCAAATCTATTCCTCCCCAAGCACAACAGGTGGGCATCTGTCTGTTTATTGGTTGAAGTTATCTCTCTCTGTTTGAAAAATGCATTGAAATAGAAAAGAAAAAAAGTAAAGGAAACATTTAGCTTCATTTGGATCATACATGGCGAATAAGAACATTCATTTATGTTACAAATTTTTATTTGTTTTTTTTTAGTCTGCTAACAAATTATTCCTCTGTGCAAAATAAAAATGGAAACGAAAATAATAAATTTTGAATCAGCAAACTTTTATGCTGTTGCCATTCCAAAGGAAACAATAATAATTAAATTCCATTAAATTAATTTTAAAATGTTCTAGATTGAATTTTAAAATTTGCCGCAACCCAAAAATTTAGACTACCTGTGTCAAATCCCATTATTGTAAGTGAAGTAGATTTGTCAGGACTGTGATAACGAAAAACAGACACTTCCTTTTATAATAGTAGAGATAAATGCATCGAATATGGATGCACATACCTAAGCGTACTGTACTGAGATTGGTAAGGTAGGCTAAAAACTATTGCATATTTCTTACTGTAGTTTTTACTTCCCAAATTAATTTTTTAAATGTTCTTAAAAGTTTAATTATTTTTTTATGAGCACTATATTTTGATAGGTGAATATAATCCTGCCATAATTAAATAGTGTAGTATTGTTTCTTATTTATATGGTCACCCCGCTTAAATGGTCTAATTTTTCTGGACCGCTGAGGTGACCATATAACCAATACTGACTGTATTATGAATTTAATTCTTATTTAGCTAATTAAAGAGCATCAGCGGCACTGCGGATAGCCCATTTGACCACCAAAGTTTGTAATTTCTCTCTTAAGTTCAACTGCCTTTCCTTTTCTAATTAATGCTGACACTCTTGTGTGCGAGCATGCAGCAGTCTAGGGAATATGCCACCGAGCAGACTTTTTGATCCTTAACCTAAGCACTGTCGATCATGGTCAACAGATGGCAGGGTGACCTCGCGTCTGTTTTACGACAGGATGGAACCTATGATTTGTCTTCAGCCCCCTTGATCAACGTTTTGTATAAATCCACCCAACCTTATGTTATTAGTCTTTATTTAAAATATTTTTTCTAATAATGATGCAGAGATGAGCTACTGCATAGCACGTGCTCTAAAAGTGATATGTCCAGTCCAGTTATTTAGCCAATTATACACTAACAAGCCAAAACATAATGACCATCCCCACATTTTTCAATGAACTCGTCTGGATGACGTGGAGGGCCCGTGATTAAGTGAGAATGGTATTTAACTGCTGCTGGTGAAGGTAATTAATCAATCTTGTACTCACTTTTGCAAGTGATGGGAAAGGCTGCTGATCTAAGCGAATTTGATAGAGGGCAGATCGTAATGGTCCGAAGACTCGGAACCAGTATCACCGAAACTGCACGACTGGTAGGTTGTGCATGATCTGCCATTGACAGTATTCATGCAAAGTGGATAAATGACGGTGACATCAGCAGTAGACGCCAAGGTGATGGTCGTTCACGCGTCATCAAAGAAAAGGACGTCAGAGACTGTGGTAAGACCGCTTGGTAAAGCAAAATCGTCGCGAGACAGTGGCTCAGCTGACAGCCCAATATAATGCAGGACCAAGCGCAAGTGTTTCAGAACACACAGTTCAGCGGACACTGTTGGATATGGGACTGTGCAGCAGAAGTCCCACTCTTGTGCTTCTGTTGACTAAGCGTCATCATCAACTACGCCTACAGTGGGCCCGTGAACATCGTGACTGGACCATGGATGAGTGGAGGAGGGTTGCCTGGTCAGATGAATCCCGATTTCTCATTCATCACGTCGATGGTCGTGTCAATGAACGCTGTCTGCCAGGCGAACAGTTGCTCCCCTCTTGTACAGCAGGTCATACACAGGCTGCTGGTGGCGGTATTATGTTTAGGGACGTTCTCATAGGCAAATCTGAGGCCTGTAGTTGTGGTAGAACAGACCATGAATGCTGCGAACTATCTGAACATCATTGCAGATAAGTAGCACATCTGTCTTCCCAACTGGAAATGGAATCTTCCAGCAGAACAACGCCCCATGTCACGAGGCTCGGATTGTGTTGGAGTGGTTTGAGGAGCATACTGATGAATTCCATTTAATGTCCTTGCCACCTAACTTGCCAGATCTTAATCTGATAGAGCACATTTGGGATGTCATGGAGTGGCAGCTCAGAGCTCAAAAACCACCACGTCCGAATATCTCCACTTTGAGTGACTGCTGCTTAGACATTTAGTACAACCTGTCTCCAGTCATGTACCAAGAACTTGTGGCATCTAAGCATAGGCAAGTTGCAGCTGTTTTGCAGGCCAAAGGAGGTGCAATGCGTTATTGAGTAGGTGGTCATAAAGTTTTGGCTTTTCAGTGTATGCTGTGGTGTAATGCATAATTAAACCATATTTTGTTCATTTTGAGGACAATGTCTATGATACACTCTTCTGTTCTCTTGACTGTTTTTGAACAGTGTGAGTTCACTTCAGATCACGTCACTCTCTGTCGATCGGATCACAGAGTAGGTAGCTACGCATTCATAACTATTTGCTTTGTGGATCAGATCATTCAATAGATATGCAAATCAGGCTAGTTTTGCATGTGAAACACCCCCTACATTTTGACAGGTCAGAGACCAATATATAAGCAGAGTTGATTTACATCACAGTGAAATCCTAATACTAGTCATCTCTTTAAAATGCTTGTGAGCCGTGTTGGCTCACATTTCTAATTGACATGCAATATTTTATGTATGGTTTTTGATGCTGGATCTCCTATGTATATTTATTCTACTAATAAATATTTTAAGTATCACCGTGCAGTGTTTGTTTTCAGAATAAGTGTATGTAGTGGAGAACATATACTCCACTTCTTACTTAACTCTTCTAAATTGTTAAACCGTTGGGTTAACAGTTTCATTCAGAAATCTATTACCTTTATTTGCTAGCTATGTTTAATTAAAATGCGAACAATGTCTCTTGATAACTCAAAAACCCATTTTTCTGAACGGTTAGGGTTAAACAGTTGTAACTCCTAAACTTTTTTATCTCAGTTACTCAAGTCATAAAGTGTGTACTGTATAATTAGCTTTAACCGTTAATATACATGTTAAAGCAAAAATAAATTTGAATTAGTCTTTAGAAATAATTCACATCCATAGTAAATGGGCTAGAAGGTTGTAAAAATTAAACATTTAGTACTGTAAGTTTTATTACAATTGTTCTTCCAATTACTCATAACTTCTATGAAGCTTTATGAATTAATTTAAAGTCAACACTCTGTTAAGTAACATGAAGATTAAGACTGTTTTTTTAAGTCAAATTGCTGTTTTACTCGCAAAAATTAGCCTAAAAAATATTGGACCTATTGCAGGATTTCCACTCTTCAAGCAAAAGAAAACAGGCCTGCTTCAAAGCTTTTTCAAGGCAATTCTTTCACTTTTAAAAGCTACATTTTGTTATCTATCCTCACAACAGATTTTTGCACCCTCAACTACATGTGTAAAAGCTTTCACAAGTGCTATGCTTGGATCTCAGTTACAAAAACATAAATTTCTAGCCAACTTACAAATATTATGACATCGATATTTTTTACAACGTGATGAGCCTCGCGTAAGTATCATGGACCGTGGTATTTGAATGTAGGTGAAATAAAATATGTAGCGTTCTTGTAAAAATTAAGGCTTTTAAAACTTTTTAAGGTAATATTAACGCTTTTAAGGTAGGTATGTATTAAATTAACATTGCACTATAGCAACACAATGGAGCTATTGGTGACAGCTTGGGATCAACCCCACAGGGAAAGATCACAGGACAGTACTCCGTAATTTTGAACCACGAGATTTCAGATGACAAGGTCACACCTACAACGGCCCTTTAAAGCTTTAGAGAGCGGTGGGTTTTGCACCTTGCTCCAGAAGCCTGGACAAGAGAGGGATTCTTACCACTGGGCATGCTGATCTGTCCCCCCGACTTTAGCAGCTTGAGACGGCTTTTCTTGAACTTGCCCTTGCGCTTCTTGGGAGTGGGCTTGCCCTGTTGCTGCTGCAGGATCATGATGTTCAGTTCCCGTTCCAAGAGGTCGATCTCCCGCTCCGCTAGCTCTTGCTCCCGCTTGCGCAGGAATTCCTCCTGGATTTTCTGCTGAAGCAGTGCTTTTGTCAGCTCTTCCTCACGGCAACGCAGCTCCTGGAACGAGTGCAATGCAGTGAAAACCACTTCTTTTGTTTAATAATTGACCGCATAATCTTACTTAAATATTGTTAAATCCGATAAATACATAGTAAGGTCTAAGAGTAATTTTTATTTTTCAACTAGTCACCCTGTTCATGATACACTTTTTAAAACTGCCAATTAACTTTTTATGCTGCTCAAAAAACAATCTTTATATTTGTCCTTAAAATGGTTTAAAACTCCAGAAATTACTTCAACCCTAGTCAATTTCCTCCCCCATAGATACGACTCCACTATTGAAACTATGGGGTTGATGCAAAAGTTTGTGCCATATTTTTGACAAAAATCAAAGAAAAATTATTTTACTGGCTAAAAATAACATTGATATAGCATGTGCAGTTCTGTATGATGACTCCATCTATCCTTATGCTGCATCTTCTGCATCAACCCAATAATAGCCATGCATTACTCAAATGTTAACATTTTAAAATATGGGTAAGAGCACGACTAACAGAGCCCAATCATAAAAGAGTTATTTCAGTGGCAAAAAATTCTTGAACAAAAAGTTCACTGATAGTGACACAAAAATTTCCCTGATTTTACAATTCCCTTAATAAATGTTGTGATCAGTGATTGGTGTGGGTATACAGTATCCACACATTTATAAATATTTAGGGTCAGATGAGGTAAAAGAATCATTCTCTACAAATATTTGGTATTTTTTCTCTTCAGATAGTTTAATTGTTATTTTAAGAGTAAGAACCCTTAATGGAACTCTTACAATAGCAATTGAAAAACTGGAGAGAAAAAATACAAAATATTTTGACTATGAACTTATTACATCTGACCCTACATTATCATACTATACATCAAAATCAAATGCAAATATACATTTAAAAAATTCTACAAAAATGTAATTGCAAGCCAAAAATATTAATTTAATGCAAAAAAAATATCATTAGTTACACAAATTTAAAATTGTATACCACAAGTTGTATCTTGAGTATCCTCGAAAGAGGACTGTAACAGGTGGGTGAGCGGAGTAAGGGATTAAAATAACCACAATTTATTTTTCAAATTACAAGAAAAATTTAGCTGGTAATAAGACAATGACCATAGCGCAGACGCGCGTCTGAAAGCAAGCAACAGAACTCCTTTTTTCTTGGCAAAAAAAAGAGTTATCAGTTCGATGACACCATTGGCAGCTTACTAAGAAAAGGATTGAGCTAATGATGTAGTTGGCTGTCAACATGCCAATATTGCAGTTCCCTTTCAACATGCTAATAGTTCGATTTGCTACTGGTCTCATTTCTCAAGTTATTACAGTACCCTAATGAATAAATCAGACTCACTTTCTCCTTGCACCTCAGCTCGTGGAACATCTCTGCAATCTCGTGCTTCCAATCCTCCTGCAAAGTGTGGAAGGACTCCTGGGGGGTGTTCATGAAGGGGGAGTGAGCAATCTCGATCAGTTCGTGCAGGATGTGCACAAATGTAGGCCTCTGGTGGGGGTCAGAGTCCCAGCAAGCTACAAAAGATTGATGACAGTTATGGTAAGTAAAATGAATTGCCTAGAATACCAGACTATAAAGTTCTGGCGAGTTGCCATTTGAACAACATGGTATTAAACAAGTCGATCCACAAGTGGTTTTGAACCATATGTGCTTCGTGAACCCTTTGGAAATGCATATACACAACCTGTATGAATAAAACTGGACTTGTATCATACAGCAAATTAAAGGTCAGTTCAATTCGGAGGATAGTAAGCTGCTACTAAAAAACTGTGAAATCCATGAGTTTTCTGTTGTACTTAAAAGCAACGCTAATTGTGATTGAATTAAATGGTCAAACAGTGTTAAAAATCTTGAGGACGGTCTTGAAAAACATGGTTGCTATGAGAGAAATCATTACTCAAATGATAAATAAGGGCATAGGTATGCCAAACCCCTACTTCAAAGTACAGTTTCTCAGAAATAATTAACATTTTATAAATCTACTTAGTCTTGTAGTGGCATCAGTCAACGTTAAATTTAAATAATATTTTCTTCAATGGTTCTGTACGTGTTTTTCACCAATAAAAGGGAAGCTGATCAAGTGTTGTGAGTGTCGGGTTTCAAGCTTCTTTCTCTTATGGGTGGCTAACCGACTATTGTGCTACTAATATTTCATCTACTAAGTTATTTTGTTAAAAGTCGTTTTTTTAAGGTATTACTTAACTCGGTTTCTGAACCAGCTGACACATTTTTGAGTATGAGTATCAACACCTTCATACCTATATAATCTTAAAATCTAACTTGGATCAAATTCATAAAACCTTTTGCTAACATTAATTCAATAGATTCGACTAAAACTAATGGACACGACTAACTATTCCTCACGAGACAACAATTGAAAAGGTGCTGTTTCCTTGAGTGGATATTGCTGAAATTATTCCCAAATTTATAAAATACCAAATTGTTAAGGAATTTTAAATTTAACAATTTGAAGTCTTCCGTCATCCGAGGCTGGTTGATGGCTACATTTTCCAAAGTCAATCGTCCAAGACAGTCCCTGTCTGGATAACACCAACACATAAAGATTCGAGAAAAAAAGAATAGGCCAGTTCAGTCCAAGTGCCCCACCCACAGAGCAATTTGGACTGTTCCCCAAAGCATAACAACTCACCTTCCATGAGAGTAGAGAAGGGTGTTGGGCAGGTGGAGGGTATGGGGAGCGTCAGTTTGTTTACGGCCACTCCATAAGCCACAGCAAGGGCATCGATGCCCTTGTAGGGCGTCTCCCCGGTCAAGAGCTCCCACAGCAGAACGCCATAGCTGAAAACACAAGTCAGAGAAGTCAACAACAGAGCCTTAACACCTCCTAAACAGGAGGAATCAACACTTGAATACAGTAACCCTTTGAAAAATCGTTCCTTGATATATCACTCCTTTTTATTTGTCCCAAGATCAATTCTAAGTCAGCAAATAAAAAGCAGAGGAAATCTTAATCTGTTTCTTACAATCCCCCAATTTCAACAACTTTTCTTAGACTTTCCCTGAGGGCCCAGATACCACAATGTGACATTTTGCAGGGACATCTACATGCATCCTAAATTTAGGATGGGTGAGGTTCTTCCTCGGTCAGGCCCCAAAAGGAGGGTAGAAAAATCATAAATGTTCTACAAAAATATTCTACCGAGTAGTTTTCTATAATTTGAAACAAAACATGACCAATAGTGTATAGCTTGTGCTTTTTCTATGGTAACTTTCCTTGGTACATATTTCTTCATTCTTACAATACTACTCCCCTCTGTATGTCACAATTTTTTGTCTTCCTAGAAGCACAATATACTGAGGGATTACTGTGTCTATTTAAATAAATAAAATTATTAAATCAATTCACTGCATGTAATAAAAATGAGGGTAGGTAGGTAATTAATGTTGCACTGGAGCAATACAGTGGGCTATTGGCTATGGTCCAGGATCAATCCCAAAGGGAAAGATCAAGAACAACACCTAGTAATTTTGAACTGTAAAAATAAAGGTGGGAAGGTATTTTAATTAATGATGCACTGGAGCAACACAACAGGGTATTAGCAAAGGTCCAGAATTAAATCTGAAGGGAAAGAGCCAAGGACAACACCATGTAATTATAAACCACGGTCAGATGGCAAAAAGCTGGCACTATTCTTTCCAAACTTCCCCACCATGTCAACATGAGGACATTTGAAGCCATGACAGATTTAGCATGCATCAGCCCTTCCTCCTTGTACATGACGGTCTTTGGTTGGATTTGAAACCCTCTTGTTCCTAGTCCATTACTCTGTCAATAAGGCTACCGTGGCCCTGTAAGAGTAAGGAAAAGTTGAAAGAAAAATTGTCCGTGAAAAGTTCAGATTGCTGGAAATTTTTTGGGCTTGAGTTAATCAAAATTTTCTGAAAGCAATGATTCTATACTTAGTCCTATTTTTTCCACACATACCTCCACACATCACTTGATTTTGAGAAAGTTGATGACTTGATGACTTCTGGGGCCATCCAGGCATAGGTCCCGGCTGCAGACATCCTGGTCGTCTTGTACACCTCTCTGGCCAGTCCAAAGTCGGTTATTTTTAGAGTTTTGTTCCTTAGATCTCCATTTTCTAATGGCTCACTCAATAACACTGAAAGAATTAAAAAACAGTCCATTAAGAGCAGAAGTCACACACCAACTTTTTCCCAGAATGCACTATTTGATGGGATTTTAAAACCTGTTTTTGTGATGTGTCTAAACGCACAGTATAAGTATAGAGTGAGTCAGGTAACAAGGGAAATTACCTTGGGAAAGTTCATTTGTGTAGAAGTTAAGCTCATAGCAGGAAGGAGCTACCCAACTCAAAATCATGTATATTGATTGCCACTGGTGATTATTTTGCCAACTCATAATCAATGCCACAACTCCTGGCGCTGAATAATAAATGATGATGAGAGCCTAAAACTATGCTAAGGATGCAAGTTATAGAAATGTGCATTATATGTATTTAATCTACTGCCTAATCCAACAAGTAGACTTGTTCAAAACCACTCAACTCAACAGTCATACTACAATGGCCGGAACTTTGATGGCTGTTAGCAATTTGGGTGGGTTTGGTGTTTAGTGGTGCAAGGGTCATATTTAGTTGGGCAAGCAATGCCAAACACAAGAATACAAGTAAAAAATTCATTTTATCAATCCAGAGTTAATTCAAATTGATTTGATGATAACATTTTGCTCAAATTGATTATTTTATAAGTAAGTATTATTCCTTCTATCACTGAACACAGAATCTTTCAAGGGAAATTTCATAAAAATTAGTTCTAAAGAAACAGCAAAAGTTTGTGGATCTGCAGATTCTTATCTCTGTTGATTGGCTTCATTGGATCAGTAAAATACCTAAGGAATTTCAGTTCAGTGATTAAATTATAATATCGACATTTTTCACCACCATGCCACCGAATGAGCCATAGCATGCAACTGTACTGGGCTTTCTCCGAAGTTATCAGCTCCAGTTCCAAATTAAGATACACAGATGTAACAAGTATGTCTTAATGTAGTCTCACCAGGCACATAGTCTAATATATATATATAAACCACTGTTTCAAAACATTCATTACATTTAGTGGATTCCCTAAAGGATTGAGAGGATCCAGAGCAAGTGAGGAAAAGAGGCTGGTCATTAAAGAGACTTAAAAGTTATTTTGCTTAAGTGGATGTATTTATTTATTGTAGTGGTCCAGCCCCCTCCAACATAAGATAAATATCAAATGTACAAAATAAATTGTTCTCAAAATACATGAAACAACTGGTGTTTTACTTTGGCCAGGGACATATTCCGAAAGGAAGGTCAGGCATTTCTAAATATTTTCTGGTTCAGCTTTGGTCTAAATTTTTGGTGTTTTTTTTTTGTCACTGGAAGACTTTCTTAGAAAAAACTTTTGGGCTAAGCAATGAAAAAATTTAACAAAAAGAATTTTAAAAACAAAAGAATTCACACAACTTATTACTCTTACAACTATTAGATATTTTTTTCTTTAGTGGAAAAAATCTTTACTGTTTCTGAAATATTGTGTTAGAAGTTTGTCCAATTTAAATAATTTATTAGTTTTAAGTGATGGAAGCAGACAAAAAATATGAATGTTGCAAAGTTTAAAAGATTCAAATAATCGCGAGGTTGCAATAAGCCAAATAAATTGAGCTTGCAATAAATTTTTATCTGCCACAACTTGTTGCATAAAGTATGCTAAAATATGTACCAAAAGGTCTTTATATCAAAGCTGTACCCAGGTTCTTGATGCTACATAACTGAATGATGAAATTACATTTTCAAATGCCCATCAGTTGATGAGCAGTCCAATAGATGTCTAGTGATTAAATATGGTTTTAAAGAAAAACAACATTATCATTTGCAAATGTATTGTAGGGAATTTTAGGGCAATCCTTGAGGGTCTCCAGTTATTTCATCCTGTTAGAAATTACCTCATTGGATTTAAACTGAATTTTGTTACCCCTAAAAGTATAAAAACCATGGGAAAATCTGAAAATAGTTATATAGTAATTGCAAATGCAATGCTCATTTCAGTAAGCAAAAAATCAATTTATGGGTCATTCTTGCAAAATAGGCAAAATTCATGTCCCTTCAAAATTTATAGAATTCTATCACTTTGAAGATTTTGTCAACTTTCAAGAATAGTTTAGGATCACTTTTATAATCTACAGAATTAGAAAATTAATGACATATTTTCTTTATACATTTGAAAGGTTATTAGTTACAATAATGGAGAAATAATATTGCAAAAATTTCCAAAAGTAACTTCAATAACTATTGTCCCAAGTAATATCATCATTTTCCCGGCATCTCAGATATCATTATGTGGGCAATTAATAGATGACAGCACTGAGTTAAAAGAATACTTTTCAAGTAATCTGGGGTTGAGGTTATTTAAATAAATCTCTGCCATTTTGAAAAGTTATCAACTTTTTTTTGGTCAGCACATACAAGTTCGGAGTTCAAGGTTTATGTATATTGAAGATCATTTTCCTGGCTTTGATAAAAATTAAATGTTTGTAGTAAATTTTTAATTTTTTTTATTATCAAGTGTATAAAAGATATTTCTTAAATGTGTGTGAAATTCAAAATGAAATTTTTAAGGGTTCATCCATTAAGCCCTGAACAAGCCTATTTCATCATTATCCTGGCCATCATTGTCCTGCCTTTAACATACCAAGTCAATGATGTCAAGACAGGAAAATGATGTTTTATGTTCAGTATTTTATAAATAATTTAAATTATTAACTGAAGACAAATATATTCTTTACTTTTAACTATTAACTTTTGATTATTTATTATCCATTGTAATTTTTTTAATAGTAAAATACCTTATAATGGGCTTGAAATTTTGAAACTTATTTGTTTTATTTAAAACATAATGTTTTTGTCATTGCACCTAAAAATGTCTAGATATTACTAAATATCCTTTATCACATGCTCTTTTTTATAAGTTGTAAACAATATATGGACAGATATGAGTGGTAAAAAGAAACAAACATATGAGGAAAGGTTGTTAAAGAAAAGGTTAGCTGAGAAACGTCGTCAGGAGCATATTAAAAAAAATTCCATAACGTTTGATACAAGATAAATTGAAGAGGCATGTGAAATATATGTTAACCAAAAGAAGAAAGGAGTGGTAAAGCCTATAGCTAAAATGAGTTCGAGGCAGAAAAGGGGAATTATAAAAATAGGAAAGAAAATTCAAAACTCTATCGCTTGAACAAGAAATTGTCATCCGATAGAATTGGCATCCCAAACCAAGTGAAAGTGGTATAGATATTCAACTTTCAGGTTCTTCAAACCCAGACACAACAAGAGATGATAATGTTAAGAAAGAAAGTTAATGAAAAAACTTAGAAGAGATAGAGCAGAGACCTACATTCGTATAAAAAAACTGGAAGAAAAATCTTAAAAATATACAAGGCAAATGGAAAAATACAAAAAGAAACACTACAGATAAAAAATAGCTGAGAATTGATTGCAGTAATTTAACACCACACAGCAAAACACGTAATATGTTAAAAAAGCATAAAAGTTGCAGTAATAGCTATCCACAATGTTCCTACTTTCTAATAATACTTAAATATTCGGGAATCCATAATTTCCTGAAGTGTCATGTTCCTGGTAATTTTATTTATGTACTTAATCAGCTGAATTAAAAATACATGATCATATGAAATATTCAACAAGAAATTTATATATTTTTTTCTATTTTCATCATTGTCCTGGTAGGTTCGTCATTGTCCTGCCTTCCAATATTTTGAAATATTTTTTTCCTTAACAAAATGTTAATAATTTAGATTGCTGATATTTTTAATTTACTTAATGAACATGGTCGAAAATTATTAGGCCAAAAAAAAAAAGTTTTAAAAACCTTCGATTGAAAAAATTTTAAGAAGCCAATTTTTCCTATTTTACAAGAATGACCCTTATGTGCTAATTGACTGTCTGGGAAGTAATTTATTGTATAGGTCAATGGCAAAGTATGCAAATAGTATTGTATAGAATGCCTAGGCAATATATAGCGTTTGGGGGTAAGAATGAAATAAATTTGCCCATTTCCTAGGTATTCTATGAAAGCCAAGGGTCTAAACACACAGTATAGGACAAACAAACAACAGCAAAGTATAAAATATTTTGTATTCTTTTACGTATACATCTTTTCGATGAAGCCTTTTCATGACTCTTTTAATACTTTGCCTAAATAACATTTTCATTCTATAGAATGCCTAAGGAAAGTATATATAATATTAAAATAATTTGGCTGTTTCATACTTTGCCCCCAAACACCAGGCATTTAAAATGCCTAGGACTGCTTTTCATACATTGCTCTGTAATATATATATATAGAGAGAGAGTCATCTATTTACCTACACATGAGTGACCAATGATGTATTTAAAGCAAACAAGATCAAGCCTTTCCCAAAATATTTTAAACGAAAATAAAAAATATGCACTAAAGATAATTTAATCAGCTTAAATTAGTTGAAGAATCTACATATTTTCAAAGAAATATGTTCATCTAGATAATGTCGTCAAAGTAAATTCATTAAAGCTTCAAGATACAGAAATGCTGTCACATATTCAGAACACAATTTTGTGTGTGGAGGGGCCCCAATCTCCACACACATTTTTCCATTCCTAACCCAAGGTTTTAATGCTAAATGAACAATGTTCAAAGCCTTTTTCACTATTTTGAGACATACTATGTGAATTTTACATGACAACTTTTTCTAGTTCTGAAACTTAAAACTTAACCTGTCACCCTTCCCCTTCCATGTATTTTCTTATGAACAGAGGCGCATTATTGTTAGTAACCCATGGGCGCCAAATATCTTAAAAAGGATCTGAGAAAAACTATTTCTTCAAGAAAGAAATATTCTTTACAAAGATTGCATTTGAATTATCACCTAATGGAAAATTAAAATGTCACAAAGCCAAAATGGTTATGTCTGCTTCGTTTATGCTGGAAAGAAAAAGGTGGCCGAAAAAGCATGGTTTACTGGATCACACATTCCTTTCATTACTGCTGTACAATTAATTTATTGACGGTGTCAAAAGTTAGTGTCTATTGAAATCTATGTATTACAACTTCAAATGAATCACAAAACAAATTTTTTGCCTGCTTTTTAGTCTTTATAATTCCTTCTTTTAACTACAATGTTGATTCATTTGTTTTGTGTAGGTTATATAGTCATTTAAGGTACAATCAAAACTACCTTGTTCCTGTATTTGTTTATTGTTAGTTGGGATGGAAAGAAACAGAAATGAGTGGTGTGGCTTTAAGGGAAATGAGAAGTATGGTTATAACAGAGGAATACCAACAAAACTTCCAATTGATGTTTATTATATAAGATTTGTTGTGTATTTCTGATTGCTTTTAAGTATTTAAAATATTTATGGGAAGGTTGACACTTGACCTTCCTCAGAATATGTCATTTATGTTTAGTCAGAGATGAGATTTTTTTCCCATTCACTTATTCAGCAGAGATGGATTTATCGCTTGCTTTAGCAAAGGTATAGGCTTATTCCATGGATTTTGAAACCAAGGGCCGAAATTTTTTTTTTTAATAATAAACATGATTGTTGCACATATTTTTAATGAAAAATATATGATCTTTCTTGTAATTGACTTTATTTTTGTTTAAAAATAAGAGGTCTCATCATAAATAGTATATTTCAAGACCTATGACAAAAATTGTAAGTAGTCTGTTTTATTAGAATGTTTCTTAAAGGCTCCTACAATTCCTTCACTTTTAACATAGGTTCCTATCATATTTTAATTTTCAATTACTAACATATTTTTAGTAAGAATATATCAAAACATAACAAAATAATGTCCATTTTGGTATTTTTTTAAACAACCAAAACGTATCAATGTTGTAGGGCGTCACATACATGACCATTAATGTATGTTTTTTTATTTCCAATGTCATTAACAGAAAAATTCAAAATTATTATTTACAAAATATAATCATACTAATTGATAAAATAATGTCCAAAAATTAAAAATATATAATATTTAAATTAAAATTTTTAATGGTCATGTATGTGACATTGTGGTTAGGTATGTGACTTCAAGCAGTCATGTATGTGACATGAAATATTAAAATGCAAAGATTGCTATTGTATTGCAAGTAGATTTTGCTATGAGTTATTCATGTGAGTGGCAAAACGAAATACACTGTGCACTTTGGAGCATGGAAAATGTAACTTTGTTTACATCTGCGTTGTTTGAAAAAATAATAAAAAAACACGCTGTTATCTTTTTGTAATTTATACCAAAGATAAATCTAAGCTATCTGTATCTGCTTTCATTTTAAAACTTCTTGAAATTATTAAATTTCAGGCAAATGAACCAAAATTGATCATTTGGAGTGATGGCCCATCCATCGAATTTAAAAACAAATTTATTTGTTACTTTCTTTTTTTTGTTATCCAAAATACAAAAGCGTTTTTCAGGTTTTTAATGGAAATATTCAGCAACTTCCCATGGAAATGGAGTTGTTGACGGTATAGGTGGTACCGTTAAGTCGCGATTATATGCAGAAGTGAAGGCAAGAAGATTCATAGTACAGAATGCAATCAACTTTGCTACAGTTGCTGCATAAATAGTACCAAGCATTACGGCCATTTCTATGTTGCAAAACGAGATAGATAAACCCAGATTGATTGGAATTTAGCCAAGGATGTTCCCGGAATTAAAAAAGCACAAATTGTTTAAAGTTCTGACAACGACATTTTTTTGTTTACCAGCCAGCAAAATTTGGATACTCCTATGCACGAGTTATGCTATTGTGAAAATACAGAACAGTGTTTCAAAAGTACCCAACCACCAGCAGAAAATCACACTTTATATGTAAAAATTTCACTTGGCATGTTTGTACTAGTAAAAGTGTTTGGGAAAAGGTAGTGGAAGCCCTAAGTTGCACAAACATCTGCTTTAGATGAAACTGACATCAATGTAGTTTTCGTAAAGTAAGTGTTTGTAATTAACTTCATTTATCAAGAAAATGATACAGAAATTATTCAACATGAGAATATAATTAAAGTGCTGCCAACACCAATAATTAATGGTTGTAATATTGTAATACTTCCAAATTCAGCTATGAAAAATTGTACGATGTCACATACATGACCTGCAAAATTATATTTTGTTAAAAATTGAAAAATATAAAATTATTTAAAATACTTTTAACTTGGCCTTGTCAATCCTTTTTCTAATGTCAAAAATTTTTTAAGCATATTTCATCCATATAATTCACTGAATTCTTTAATAAAAGTTAGTGTTGTCAAATCACACTTCTGTTTTTTGTCACATACATGAATAACTAAAAAAAATATAAAAATACTATAAATTTTCTTTTTTTAATATGATTTTCATTACTATTTACTAGATATTCTTTTAAACTGTTTAACAAAATGGATTTTTGTCTTTTCGCTAAATTTATACATACATTTATCAGATATTTATACATATCTTGTTGAGTGATTGTCACATACATGACCGTGGAATGGGCCTATACCAAAAGAGAATTATTGCTGACATATTTGGCTATTTTAAGATCTGTCAATGATTTTTCTACTTAAGACTTAAAACTTTGGATTTACACTAATAAAGCTAACATCCATTTTTATTTTTGTAAGATCAAAAGCCTTTCGAAGGCCCTTTGAGCCTTTATTTGAATGCTTCCCTTTCTCTGTAGTCAAAACAAATTCATCAAAACTTCAATACACAAAAAAGTAAACACTCTACCACACAACAAAGCTTTGAGATGGGCATAAAATCACAAACAGCAAAGCAGACAGACCAACAGAAAGATTAACAGAAAAACAAAGAAAAACAGATGCATAGACCTAAGGGAAAGAAATAATAGATTAGGTTTGTTGCTTGCAGATATATTTTACTGTACGAGATAATTAGCTTGAGATCTATGACAAAGCTGCTACACATAGTGTTGGACAAACTTGAAGAAACAAACAAATTATATAAAATATTATTTTCAAGGGAGACGAATTAAACCAAAAGAAATATAGTTTATACGGGTAATTTTGATACTTTGAAGATCACTTCACACAGATTAACCCACTAGTTCATGTACATAAACTGTCATGAGAGCTATGTTTCATTTCGAGCAGTTTTAAAAGTATCCATTTTTCAACAACATAAACATTAGGCCAGTGATTTTTTGACACTTGACCTCAGACAAGCATCACCAAACTGGTTTTTGAATACAGGTGAAATAGTGTTCTTGTCAAAAATAAGACATATTAAAACTTTTTATAAACTTTCAGCAGATATATAGGCTTTTCCGAGGGCCCTTAAAAAGTGATATGAAAAATCAAGCCGTCTTAAGACTTCTAAAGCCTGTGGGAATACTTGAGATCTTTTTACATTTTTCAAAACATACTTTTATGCTATTTTTGAACATCAGACCAGTGGTATAACCAGAAGGGGGGGGGGTTAAGGTTAAACTCCCCACCCCACACAGGAACCAAAACAGGTAATTTAGAGAAAAACTATAGTTGAAGTGAAAACAAACGTGGGGTTAGTGTGCCATCATCCTTTTCTTTTGCTACTGTGCAGTAATGTAGTGGGTCCAACGGGTAAAAAGAACTAAAGGCAAACATAAGTGAATTAACTGGTTTTTACAAACTTTCATCAAATATTTATGGTGAGATCACTTCAGGGTTTCAAACCTTGAAATTGTTGGATAAAGCACCAAAATATGCAATTGAAGCTATTACTCTGCAACTAACATCTATTATGTGTTGTGTATGAATTCTTACACATTATGGTAACTCTTCCGGTAACAACTTGCATTCCCAAAAGGTCATTTTCGACTTTAAAATCTTATTTAAAGAACAAATTGGAGTGGACACACTTAATGGGCTTGCTTTGATGTACATTCATCAAAATATTTCAGTACACAAAGTTCACGACCTGACAAAGAATCCAAAAATTAAACTACGACTAAAATGATGGTCATTTTACTCATATGATTTATACTGTAAGAATATATGTTACTTTTTACATTCCTATCCTCTTGTATGCTTTACAAAATATTTATTCAGTGCAGCTCAAAGTTTATTTATTTAGTATAGTATAATTATGCGTATTTCAGAAGATAAAGTAAGTTGAAGTTTGAGCCACCAATGCACACAGTGGGAAAAAAAGTAAATTCTATAAATTCAATAATGTTTGATTTATGAAACAATTAATTAAATATTTAATCTAAAATGGCAATTAACATCAATAGGCATTTTTTAAAAAAAGTAAAAAATGCAGGGCAACTACTGATTAAGTTTGGTGGCTTTGCATTTTCACCTTCTGGTTTGTTATATATAAATAAAAAAAGAAATACCTATATGTATATATGTCACAACCATCCCAAAATGTGGCAATGTTGGTTATGATGAATCAATCCCCTCCCCAGAACCTAATCCTAGGTGTGCCACTACACCAGACTATCTAAAAGGATATTACTGTCTTAAAAAATATCTTGATTGATCGAAATATGAATGACTGCAGTGCTTTTGTTGCAAAAAATTTGTAAAATAAAGCGCACTTAATAGCATTAAGCAAATATTCAAGAAATTCTATTATTCTAGAAATAAATTTTTTACATTTACAAAACCCTTGGGAATTGAAGGATACATTAGACACGAGAAGAGATGTTTTATTCGGAACTGGAAAAACAATGCCCATTATCATTACGTTCACCTCTACTATTATAAAATGGAGTTCATGTATTGGGTGTTTGCCGTGTCCTGACAAATCTATGGCACTTGTAATAATTAAATTTGGCATACAGGTAGTCTAAATTTTTTGCACTTTTATTGTCCAGCTTGAATTTTAAAATTTAATCTAGAACATTTGTATATGAATTTAATGAAATTTAATTATTTTTTTCTTTGGAATGGCAACAGCATAAAGATTTGAGATTCTACATTTATTTTTTCGGTTTTCATTTTCATTTTGCGCAGAGGAATGATTTTCTAGAAGACGATAAAAAACAGTTTTAACTTTTGTTATGTAGTTATTCTTTTCTATCTCCTAGACTGTTAAAGATAGAGAAACAGATTTGAAATCTGCGGAAAATTTCATATTAGATCAATACCTAAAAATATGATTTTCTTTAAATAAAATTTTTTGATTAAATATCTTTTATATTTTTGCAAGAGAATGTGACATCACGCTAACGTTTGTGTTCCAAAAATTTACAGATTACATTTCCAATCCTCATACGATTTCAGCGAAAAAAAGCAAAGAAAATATAAAAAAATTTGGCTGGCATTATTTAGTTCATTTTTGTAACATTGGGATCGTTAAAGATGGATTAAAAATTTATACCGATTTGAAATCTGCGAAAAGTTTAATACCAGATAGATACCTTATACATTTGATTTTCTTTTAATAAATAATGTTTCAATTAAATATTTGGTGGAGTGGTAGCAAACGGGACAGTCTTTTTTTCTCACCAAAATGGTAACCTTCCGTTTGGCTGTTTTTAAGGCAACCCTATTTTGAAGATTAGGATTAATGACGTTATCTGATTGGAATTAAACTATGGTTTGAAGTGAAATTTAACGTGCTCTGATTGGTTTAGATTTTTTTTTCTCGTTTAACGATAAGAGATAACGACGCTTGATCCGCCACTTTGTTTTTTATTGTTTCAGCGTGGTGTGTGATTTCTCGTTCGTTGTATGCACGTCTTTTTTTGGTGCTTTTTTGTTTGCAAGATTTTTTTGCTTTCTTATTATTCACGTAAGTTGCACTTTTTTCCCCTTTTGTTCGTCGTTCATGTACCCGATATTAGCAATGGCAGTGGATGGTTTAACTGGAAGAATAAATGCTGTGTATTTCGGAAAAATGTATATTGATAGTATGAATGATCCTGAGAGCTTGCTTGTAATTAAATTTTGTCAGAAAGTTGGTTTGATTGCTACAAGTGTGAAATGTCCTGAATGTGCGAATGAGATGGCTTTAACGTTACGAAAGGATTTGGTTGATAGGTATGAGTGGAAGTGCAGAAGGGATGGACACAAGAAATCTCAATCAGTGCGAAAGGGAACATGGTTTGAAAGGAGTAAATTGCATATATGTAAGATTCTTTTGATTACGTGGTATTTTGTGAGTGAAATGTCGATTAAATGTGTTTTAAATGAAATGGATGTGTCGACTCATACGATGACTGACTGGTTTAATTTTTGTAGAGAGGTTTGTATGAATGCTTGATTGGAGTTTAATGGAATGATTGGAGGAGAGGGAAAGACTGTGGAAATAGATGAGAGTAAGTTTGGGAAACGAAAGTATAATAAAGGTAAAAGAGTGGATGGTCAATGGGTATTTGGAGGAATTGAAAGAGGGACGGATAAGTGTTTTTTTGTGGTTGTGAAAGAAAGAAGTAAGAAAGTTTTGGCTGCTATCATAAGAGAAAGAATTGTGCCGGAGACTACAATTTTGTCTGACTGTTGGAAGTCTTATGCTGGCATGGGTAATCCGGATGACAAAGAGTACAAGGGTTTCAAATGCCAGCATCTGACGGTCAACCATAGTAAGACTTTCAAGGACCCGGCTACAGGATGCCATACAAATGCTATTGAGGGTACGTGGGGTTCTGTCAAACGGTCCCTTAAGGGAATGCGTTTCGTTAAGGATCAGTTTGACGGCTACCTTGCCGAATATATTTGGCGGCGACAACATTTGAGGACGGAGGCGCAAAGGCAATTCCTAGCCTTCGTAGAAGAAATAAATAGGATCTACAATGTGGCAACCAAATAGGGTAAGTTTCATATTTCTATACCATTTCGCAAAAAAATTACTATCAAAGATTTTTATAATGAAGAATTTACTGTCAAATCCATTTATGCAAAGGTTCAGTGTCAGCCATCTTGTTATGGTGACGCGGCATCTTGTTATACCATTTCGCAAAAAATTACTACTGCGGCAATATGAAATTACTGTCTAATCCATTTATGCAAATGTTCACAGTGTGAATTTTGCTACATGGACACCGCGCAATCTTGTTATTGCAATGTCCGCCATCTTGGTTTGGCGACAAAAAAAACGCCTTGCCGCTACAGTCCCGTTTGCGACCACTCCACCAAATATTCATATTTTTTGGTTTGCGAAGCAAACCACCACACGGGCAATGTGACTCCCACGAAAAGAACTGTCACGGGCAACTCCGTTATGGCTATTATCCAATAGTCTACGAACTCCTACTTGGTTTGCTTGCAAAAAATAACCTCACAATAGCAACAAGTACTGGCAACGCCGGGATAGCCACGCAGTGGCTAGTACATTATAATGTATATTAAAAAATCCTTCAGCTTATCATATGATGAATATTCATTCCATAAAGTTGTTTATAGAGTGAAATAATAATTTTATTTAAAGAAAAAAAGTATATCATGGATTTATATTTTACTTCAGACATATTTTAAGCCAGAAACTGAAAAAATTCAGGTGAGCTCAACCAGATCTTCTCAGGCTGCACAAGCATATAGATATAAAAACAAAAATCCACAAGATTCCACTCACCATTGCTAGACTTGAGGTCCCGATGAATCAGCGACACAGGGGCCTCATAGTGAAGGTAATTCATACCGCGGGCAATCTGTATTGCCCAGCTAACCAAAACATCTGGTGGAATCTTCTTTCCGCTCAGGACTCGATTTAATGGCCCTCCACGAGCAAACTCCATCACGAGGCACAGATTGGGCTCCTCAAGACACACACCCTTCAGTGTCACGATATTGGCATGGTTGAGCAGCCAGAAGAGCTTGGCCTCCTGCCGAACATTCTCGGTCGTGACGCTGATGTCTTCGTCAGGGTCCTGGCGTGCAGCCTTGACCGCGACTTCTTCACCCCTCCAAAACCCACGGTACACTTTCCCGAATCCACCAACTCCGATGACTTCCTCCAATTCCAGATCAGTAAACGGGATCTCAAAGGGTCTCCCGCCGTTGCTGAGGTTGCCCACACTCTGCTGCGACACAAAGTTGCTTGGGAAGATGCCCACTTTGTCGTTGATCTTGCCAGTCCACCAGCCCTCATCACCAGATATCTTTGAATCTTTCGACAGAACCTCGACCCTCTCTCCTCGTCGCAAGGACAGCTCGTCATCACCAGCTGCCTCGTAGTCATAGAGGGCCGTCCAAAATCTGTCGTCGCGGGCATTGTCAACCCCGACGATCGCACCTGGTGATTCCATAAAACAGAGTTAGAGATTCAATCCACAGGTAGTTGGAATTAACCTCATATCGTTCATTGGTGGGATAAATCACCTGCAAGGAAGAGTCTCGCGGATCAGGTTGGGGGCTACAGCAGACCCTACCATTTGTATCAGTCCTTCTGTTTTATTTACACAGTGGATTGCAAGTGATTCTACGCACGCAACTTTGAGTTGTTCCACTCATATTGCAATAAATTGTCCGCATGGAGATGACCCGCGGCTGACGATTAGGGTTCCAAAAGCCCACATCATTTCATTCAGTTTTTCGGTTTTATTTTCGAAATAGAATCGGGAAGGTAATTTGACGCACGAAAAGGTGAGTTGAACCCCTCATATCGGAACAAATCATCTGCAAGGGGATGACTCGCGGGTCGAGTTTGGGGTTCCAGCAGGCCACAGCATTTGTTTCACTTTATAGGTATTATTTGAGCGAGAAGAAGGTGGTTTGATGTTGGCAGTGGGATCGGAAAGGTCCGTTGCAGCGTTTACCACCGCATCGTTTCTGAAATTCCCCTTTGGCAAGAGACATTATCAGCTACATAAGTTTCCACAACAAACAAATTTACATCGCCGCGATCCTATCCACTCGGGATAGAGTGTACAACATATCCTTTAAGCTTGAAGCCTCACTTTAGTGTAAAAATAGGCCACTAGAGTTGACCCTGTTATTATCTAAAATAATAACAAAAAGTTCACTGTTGATAAATCCGCTGAAACAGTTTTTTATGTCGTGCATCCCATTTTTAATGAATTTAAATCATTCATTCGAAATAGATATATTCATATAAAACACAAATTAGCATCTTATAGGTTGATGTAGCCCATTAGGTAGAGTCGTAGTTTAGTAAGTGGAGGACTGCGAGTTCGAAACTTAGACTTACCAAAGACCGTCGTGTGCGTGGGGGGTGATGCCTTTAAATATGTAGTGTCTTCAAATGTTTTCACGTTGGCGAGGTTTAGAAGTCTGGAGAGTGGCGTGCAGCTCAGATGTGGACCTCATCATTACCGTTGTCTCAAACAGAGGAAGTATTGTCCTCATATCTTTCCTTTCAAGATTGATCCCAGATCATCGTCAATAGCTCGTTGTGTTGCTCCAGTGGAGCGTAAATTTAATAACCTGTTATAATTTTTTTTCTTCCATAATTTAGTGATAAAAGCTACTTGCATCTGGCAAGGCTTTTACGATTATGATCAGAAGTGAAATCCTTTTGTTTTGGCTGTTTGTTGATATTTTGGAATTTCAAGAGCACCTGGAATTGTGATCAAGGACCCTTCTGGTGACTCGAAACCAATTTACAAATGTTTAACTCACGTTGCTGTTAACAACTCTTCAAGGTTTTCAGTGAAGGAATTTTTTTTTATCATTGCAGAGGTTTTGTGCAAAATGCAGAATAATTTGCGATCTGTTGTTTTTCCTGTTAAGAAGTTTATTATACGTCCTGCACTTTGTTTGTATAGTTCAAGACCAGTTATTGATACGGTATGTTTTACTCTGCGATTGGCTTTTTGTTAAGGGAACTAAGACGTTCTCGACAACGCAAAACATGAAAATTTGTGGTGTACAAGACCTCATTATTTTTCAATAAAAAAGAAATCCCTCAACTAAAAGACTATATTTATTAAAACTACATGCTTCATTCATTATATTACAGTAAAAGTATATTCATTCTTTGCATTATTTTTTAAAGTATGAGGAATCGAATAAGTACTTACAATAAACAGCCTTCTAATACATGGTGATGAATAGGTACGCTCGTAAAAAATTCTATTCATATTAAAGAGGTGTAATTTTTTATGAACCTTTCTATGGTAATAACTCATCCAATGAACATAATTTATTCCATTTCTTATTGATAGTATTTTTTTATTCACCAATTTTATGAGAAAAATCAGCCTTTTTTTTCAGAATTTCAAATATTTTCGATTAGACTTTTTTTTATAATTTTTACATTCAACATACAGTAATAAAAATTATTTTACTTCAATCCATATACATTTGTGTCAATATTAAAGCATGCATTAGGATTTTCCAAGCAGTAGAAAATGTTTTAAGCGTACCTATTCATCACCATGTATTAGAAGGCTGTTTATTGTAAGTACTTATTCGATTCCTCATATTTAAAAAAATAATGCAAAGAATGAATATACTTTTACTGTAATATAATGAATGAAGCATGTAGTTTTTATAAATATAGTCTTTTAGTTGAGGGATTTCTGTTTTATTTAAATATAAGAAGGTCTTGTACACCACAAATTTTCATGTTTTGCGTTGTCAAGAACATCTCAGTTCCCTTAAGTACTTTGACTAATTTGACCGGTAGAGCGTATAATATTTTGGAATTACTATTCTGTAATAAATATGAAACTGAACGGATGCAGTTTAAAACCTTTTTTGAGACTAGCAAAAAAAAAACCTTAGATATATTACCCTGATCACAGAAACGAGGTACAAACTTTAAAACAATTTCAATTGTCATTAATCACAAATTTAAAAAAAAATTAACATTTATATATATGTTTTTTTTTAAATTTATTTTGAAACCATTCTCGTGAGAATTACTCCTAACACAAAGTTGGGTGGTGGCGGTTGCTATAGGAACAGAGCTCATTCATAGACCAGTAAGTCTTATTTTGGCGACTCGTAGTGGCTGAAAGATAATAAATTATAATTTATGAATTCTTCACAGAATTTTTAACATTTTAATTATTATGTATGAAAACCATGGTTTTGAATAAAAAAATACTGTATTTATACTTTTTTTAATCGTTTTATAAGCTGCTACAAATCCAATACTAGATATCCATTTCCTAAGAATGATAAATTGCCACTAATTTTTAAATATTCATTAATAATCTAAATTAAATGACAAATTAGTGTTATAATATTGCATAGCATGTTAGCTTTTCCCTTTATTTCCATGTGATATAAATGGCAAATTTTTATTTTATGATAAAAATAGAAAATTTTGAATGTTTTTCTATAAAAAATAACAGTTATACCTAACTAATTTCTATAATACTGTACTTATATGCCTATGTTGTGAATGATGCATAAAATAAGATTTATGTTCATTTCTGCAGTCAATTAAATTTTCTGAAAAATTAGGTTTTGAATAGAAAATTTTTGAATATTCTCCAAATTTTAATCTTTAGAGAATATTATCTGCTCACATCTCTAGCCTTGCAGTCAGTTTATCCGAAGGCTGAAAGATACATTTTTCTGGTCTGATCATCCCAACCAGTACTTAACAGCTCATCAGATGCATACTGTATGAAATAGGTGTTGAAATGTTCTTTCTTTCTGTAGTCCAAACACTTTCGCATCAAAGAAGTACCAAAAGACATCTGGTTGGAGGGAAAAGACCCCCGATACACTGGTACAGAGGAAGTAAAAGGCCACTGGCACTTTGTAGAGCGTCTTTTCCCAAAACTCCGTATTCCAGAACCTCCAAAGTCTGAGTCCAGCACAGGATGGAGGGCACCAGAAGGTTTGTTACCATGATTATGTGTTTCTATGTCTACCATTTCATGGTTTTCTGTTTCTATTAAAATCTTGGAACTACTTTCCATCAAATCTAGGCATGTTGGACATCTCCAATGTTGTAACAGACTAATGAAAAAAGTCTAGTATTAACAGACACATATTTATTACAGCACTAAACAAGTTCAGTTACAATTTTCCTGATGCATAATCTTCACATGCTCCAACCAATAAGTAGCAAAAAGAAAGTGATGTCACACAAATATCAAGATGGTTCAATTCCTTTCAGTTCATTTTTCTTGATACATCTATGTTTGTTGCGAGCTTCAAGGTTTTGTGCATTTGAATGCTTCTGTACTGTCTTATCAAGCAAGAAAACTGCCCAACCCCTAAGTCTGCCTTTCTGCTGCTGTAGGCATTATCCCATTTTCCTTAGGAAAGGTTTGAAAAAATGCTTTCATGTTTGTCACATTGGAACACTTAAAAACAAACTGGAAATATATTTGTTGTGATTTAACTTTTGTGTCAAGATCTATACTATAGTTGAAGTCAACCTAACTGGGATGGTACTAAATACCCTACATATAAGTAAAACATTGACTTGAGAGTACAAATGGGCTGCTCTGATTTCTTGATTTGCGTCATTCGTACACATACATCTCACGGTGATAGAAGTTTGGTTATCAGGGTTGCTATATTTGGCATGATTATTGCTGAAATATCGAATTTGGTTCTTGTTTATTTTAACCATGGATAGCTTTTTTGCTTGTATATTTATATCATCACGAATGGAATCAGCAAACTGACAATATGGACCATCACACTCATTACCATTCAGACGGCTGAAACGAATGGTGATGGAATGTATCTGAAAAATTGTGCAGCATAGCAAACTTTCAAATTATGTGCTAAAATTTAATCTGTTTGAAGAACTAATATTTCTGAGGCAGAAGGATCCACTTTATTGTGTAATCAAGTTAAGTTGACATCAAGTATGGTAAACTACTTTTTTCTGCCAGTGATAGTTTCCAGAAACAAAATAAAACACAACAAAATAAACTGTACAGTTCCTACAATGATAGCTACCAGCCAAAGTTGATAGTGGGAGCAGTTCTCATGATAGACAGTACTACATACCATTTTAGAAAGGGTACTTTTTTTCTAGATCAAGTTTTAAATAAATTTGTCTGATTGTAAATCTACTTTTGCAAGTTTCTGACTGGCTTTGTGTGTTACAATGAGTTAAAGATGAAAATTCTAACATGTTATCAGCAGGCTGTGCTTTTTTAAACAGAAGTTAACCTCTTTTCTAAAATGAAAGAAATTATTGGGTGGGTGCAAAATACTGTCCCATTTATTTGACAAAACTCAAAGAAAAATTATTTTATTGACTAAAAATACATTGAATGACTAATAAGTGCTTTTCTGTTTGAAGACCTTTCTCCATATCTCCTGTCTTGCTTTCTTTTAAAGACATTTCTTAATACAATAATTCTAGTCATTTATTTAGTATTGTAGTCTGTTCATAAAAGAATATAAACATTATATAAATATATATATATACTAGCCAGGCGTTGCCTGTGACAGTTACTTTTGTGGGGTTATTGGTTTGCTTTGCAAACCAAATGGGAATTTGTAGCCTATTGGATAACAGCCATAGCCACATTGAAAATGAAGTTCGTTTGTTTGGATAATCAAAAGGGATTCATAGCCTATTGGCCTATTCGTAGCCATCACGGATTCCCATTGGGCTTGCGAATTTGTAGCCTATTGGATAACAGCCATAACCGAGTTGCCTGTGACAGTTCTTTTTGTTGGGGTCACATTGGCTGTGGTGCTTTGCAAACCAAAAAATATAAATATTTAACTGATAAATTATTTGTTAAAAGAAAATCAAGCATATAAGGTATCTATCTGGTCTAAAATTTCCGCATATTTCAAATCCGTTAAAATTTTTATTCTATCTTTAACGATAGCTGAAATAGAAAAAAAAAACACTGAAGAACGGCAGTGATTTCTTTTGATTCACTTGAATCCGTTTTTAAGGAAATCAAAATGAATGAATCTCAAATCAAACGAAGGTCATTCGAATCTGTTTGCTTCCATTCGAGATGGAAGGTGTAAAAAACTTGCCAAGGTTCCAAAGGCTGACATCAATAGACATGTTGGAGAAAAGTCTAAATTTTGATGGGTTTTCATTTCTGAATAAAGAAAGAACGGTGAAAAAACTATTAAATTCATTTTTAAATGTTCTAGATTGAATTTTTAAATTTGGCGCGACACCAAAATTGCAAAAAAATTGGACTACCTGTGTGCCAAATCCCATTACTATAAGTGCCATAGATTTGTCAGGACTTTGCAGGCAGAAATTAAAGCATTCCAATTTTGCTCATCAATCTTCATAATTGTCAATTTTAATAGTTTCATTTTATTTTGTGTAATATATTATTTAATTTTTATTTCAATTTATTTGGAAATTTTATGCATATTGCCCCTTTGAACTCTTTAAACTGTTAGAATATCTATTGAATATTCATGGAATTAAAATTTAGAATTTAAAAGTTCATTTACACTTATGTGATAATTGGGAGAGTATGTCAAGGAAAGATTATGGGTTGAAGCAGAAGGTTATTGGAATTGGTAATTTTTTATTGCAAGCTCAAAGTTCCACTGAATTGGCATATTGTAGATGTTGTTATTACATTCATTCTACACTGTTCATGGAGAAAATCTTAATTTTTTTTGTTTTGTATATAAACCCTTTTTTGAATGCTTCAAATTACCTATGAAATACTTGTCAATGCTCAAAGAATTTTAAAAAATAGACATTTGATTTCAAATTTATGTATTTTTATGTCGTTTCTCTTTTTACTGGTATTAACTTACAAAAATAACAATTTTTTTTCACCAATAACTTATTTTTACAAGCTAAATATTAATGAAAAGTAGGAATTTTTTCAAGATGCAAAAATTCCTTTTATTTTATTTTCTATTGATGACATGATTTTCAAAAGCAGGTCTTGAACTAATTAACTATTTAATGTAAAAATAATTGAAGTAATGCAAAATGTTTTATCCCTATTTGATAAATATGTAATGCGAAATAATTCTGAAATTTGTATGATTGAAAAAATTCATAATATGATGTCAGTAGAATCCTGCAACCTCATTTATCTGGGTCCAAAAATTCATATCACTGGTCATGGTTAAACTCAAGCAATCACAACTGCTTGAGAACCACATGGATGAACATTGCTAATGCTCGCCATTGTTCTATTTACTTATTCTATCATGTGACTTACTTTGCTAATTACTGTTACGTTGTGTTTTAATCTTTCCAAAATTTACCCAGCTATATTCCCTAATTCATTAATGTTTAATTATATAAATGTTTAAATAAATCAAGAGATGAAGATTATCTAGAAACTACACTGTAATTTGTGCGTCTCATATACAACAAATTTAAACTGGTATGGGCAAGGAATTAATTAAATTCATAAAAAATGAAAAAAATTATTTTAATCAAATACAAATACAAATATTGATGACCAGCTACAGGCTCAAGCCCAACAAGGCTGGTCCTTTGTTTATGAACTCCCCAATTCCCACTGACTATCCAATTGTATCTTAAATTCGTACACTCCCTTTGAATTAACTATATTCTCTGGCAATGCGTTCCAACTGTCTATTATCCTATTAAAGTAGTAGTTTTTCCTTAAATCCCAATTAAAATGTGTCTTATTCAATTTATACCCATGACCCCTTGTTCTGTTATCCCTATTGAAATTTAAGCCCTTTGTGTCCCCTTGTTTTACCAACTTGAAAAGCTGAATCAAATCCCCCCTCCTTCAAATACATCCAATGTTTTGTATAACTTTCATTGTCTGCCTTTCTAGAAGTGGACTCCCCTTTAAACCAGAGCTACACATTGAGAGTGCATCTTCAGTTGACCTGAAGCTTTTTTGTGGTTGAGCTTCGAAGCGCTGCAATATAAACTGCTTTTGTTGTAAATTAATGCGGGTCACTGTAACCCAGTTGGAAGGGTAACAGACTAGCAACCAGAGGGTTGCAAGCTTGAATCCAACCAAAGACTCGTGTGCAAAGGGGGCTGGTGCACGTTAAGTCTGTCATCCGTTAAGTCTGCCAATGTCCTCGCATTAGTGTGGTGTGGAAGTTTGAAGAGTGGCGTTCAAAATTTTGTGCCTTCCTCGATCTTTCCCTTCAAAGGTTAATCCCGGGCCGTCGCCAACAGCCTGTTGCGTTGCTCCTGTGCTACATTAATTAAATGCCTACCTATCTGTAAATTCATTTTTGCAATAGTGGTCGAGTTGTCATAAATTCAACCTTTTCTCCCAGGGCACGATCACTAAAATTGAACCGTCTCTTTGCAGAAGCCGTACCCAACCTACCGTACTTTGTGGGAAGAACGAGGAACCACATGTTGCCTGTGTACGAAACCAGAGTGACCATCGACCGTGTGCTGGTGACAAATATACGTAAAATACAGGGAGACATATATGTAAGTATTTGAATACATAAAACCAGTGATGCTACTATTAATGGTAACTATATGGGTAATGACATGGGACTCACATTACAATTTACATCAATTTTCAATAATAAATTGCATGTAAATAAAGAATGGATTAAGATTAGTAAACAAAAATTGATTTATAAACTCACTGGTATATCCCTAAAGCATCTGTGTCATAATTTGGAACTTTAGTGTGAATTAAGTTTCCCTATGTCAACATTGACTGACTCACATTACAAAAAAAGGACATCAATGTTTTACTTTCAAAAATGATAGTTTTTCTCTTTTAGGGAAAAAACTGGGATGCTTCACTGAGAGTACTTCTAGGTCATGTCAAACCTAAAAAGATTGTTGCATTTATTAATAAAATATGTTGATTTTTTTATGTGACTCTCATTACATACTATTGTGACTCACGTCACATTTGTGAATTCTGAGGACTGAATGCTTTTTAGTGTCTTTGAAATTTTTATCTATGCCAAAATCAACTTTTTATATAGTTTAGAACTTATTAATGAAATAAATTTCAATTTTCAAATATAGTTCTCTCTATAAACATATTTATTTACATTTAAATTGTATAGATCTATGAAAAATCCTGTTCGATGTGTAGTTACGAAATTTTTATAACAAAAAATATACTCAAGGCATTTTAAAACATAAATGATAATGAATAAAAATCAAATGAAAAATTTCCCAGTTGGGGCCATAGCTATGACTTCAACTTCATTACGGCAACGGTGATTTACTCAATATTATTGTAAAATTAGATTATCTTATTTGCTTTATTAGGATACACTGTCCGGTCACTGCAAATTTACTTCAACTCAGTGTTCAGCTTCGATTTTATAACAGTTTATATGTGTGGTATAAGAGATACTCTTTTGGTAACATTAAATCTTTTTATTCCTATTATTGGAAGTACCTTGGATCAAATATGCTGTAATTGAAGATCTGAATTCTTTGAATTTAGAAACATTTGTATTCACTACTTTTTATCAGCTTCTGCAATTTTGTGCACATTATTTACTAAACACTTTTTTTGTAGCGATGTTGTTAGGTCATGAAGCCCTTTGGCTAAATTTATCTACTGTATCGCTACTCAAAGCTGATGATTTCAAAGTATTACTAACTGAATTAAAAAACTTGCTTTTAAACTCGCATTACAAATGCTGCTTAACAATTTACTGAACACAAATTCGTAATGATGTGGTGTGTTATATAAACAACGTTTTGTTTGGGTCATTAGTTTGCCAAAAGTGTTTGCATTTTTGTACAGTTACAGTATTTCTTTCTTTAAAGGATCTTTGTTCCTTAAAATACTTATTTTTGTTTCTTTGTTCCTTAAATACACAATACTTTTAAACTTTATTTTTAACTTTCTTTTGTACAGCTACTGAAATTTTCATTGATTTTTTTTTCCTTCTGCATTGGTCTTATTTTTAACGCTATAAACCTGTTAAATTTTACTATGCAATAATAATTAGTAAAATTGTTAAAGAAAATCAACTAATTCTTTTTCAAAGTGGACTTATTCCACATTAAAAAATAACGGTTTGATTGTCATAATTTCCTTCTTGCTTTAACTTTTCTCTGTGCTTTCTTTTCCGATTTGCAGCTGCAGGTGCCACAGTATAATTTTTATATTAAATAAAGAAATCGACTGAGTTTTAATAAAAATAAATCTTTCAAAAAATCGTTTGCAAATTGTTTTGAAAAATCAAAAGCCAATACTTTATGTGCAACATTTAATCCAATGGCAGGTTATGTGTGACTCGCATTACAAAATTAAAAGTTTTCTATCTTTTAAGAAAAAGCATGAATTAAATGAATTTTTTCAGTTACTCTTAGCCTTCATACTAAGCTAGAGGAAAAGTGAAAGTTTTAATTTCAAATGTAGAATTTTTATAAAAGAAAATTTAAAAAACTAAGTTTTTGTGACTTTACATTATATTAAGCACTTTTTCGAAGTCATTCTATATAGTTATTGATATCTGTTACACTTCTGGTCTTGGAACAGTTGACCATGTACTGATGAAATAAATGTGTTAAGGTGTTGCCAAATTCATGTATAAAAGCTTTAAACTATCTAGAAAAGAACTAAAGAAAGGTCAAGGTTATTTTCTAAAATATTTTTTTCACTTGTGCGTCCCAATCTTTTGTGAAATTGCCCATATATAGTTAACTTCTGATAGGGATAAGTGTAGCTGTATGTGCCTTTAATTATGTTTTACAAATGTTTAATGTCATGAGTAGTGATAATACATCTGTTCTGAACACAATTGTTTTGTTTAATTGATTATCCTTTTCAATCATTGTTTATTACTGTTTTGATGGTTACATTTGAAACAAGTTGATAATATACCCAACAAAATTGAAAATTAATCTAAGTGACTTCAATGATCCTAATAAAACAGCTGAACAGTAAAAGATACCTATAGATCTGTTTTAAGTAGAAACTTGTGTGCAAAACTAAGTAAAAATAATTCAGTTGCTTGTATTTGGTGCCATTTTGCCGTAAAATATTGCTGAATCAGAATTGAATGCAGCTCAGTGTAAATAGTCAAATAATTGTCCTCTGCTTTATAAATTCTCTCTTCAAGACACTTCCATCGTGAGACCACCTGTTTGAGATTATATTACTCCATTTCTGCTTTAATGTTCTCTATCTATTAGTAGACTTTTAATTACCTCATCATTCTCATCTTCAAATAGCAAATTATGCCTCAGAGTTTATCATTGGGTATCAGAAGTGACAGCATTGATTACAAGCTGGCAAATCTCATAATCTGTGGTTGTTGCCAAACATGATTTTGTGAATGGCAACCCTATTACATGGCATGCTTTATCACCTTTAGACAAATGGCCTTTCCTGAGTCATTATAAATAATATTTTGATAGAATGCTTTGTGCTATTAGCTAAGTGAATGTTTTTTTTAAATTTCAAATATACTGACATGCATTTATTTTGCATTTGGAATAAATGTAATATTTCATAAAACAGCCATGTTCTGAGCATATGATGTGCAGGGTGATCAAAATTAAATGGAACTAACTATTCCTCAACTGCTAACATTAATGCAGCTTTCTTCTCAATGTTTGAATTTTAGAACCCTCTTTTCTTGTCAGATGAGATGAGCAATATGTAAATTACCTGGACTGTTGCGCTAAATTTCGAACCCCTAGTTGAAGAAATTTAAATTATTTATTTTCTTTCAGGAAACATATACTTAGGAAATTATGTGTTCAAAACATGGTTGTGATTCATCCAGTAGATTTTCCTTTAGAGAGGTCTAAACACCTATTTAATTTGGATCACCCTGTTTATCAAATGCTCAGAACATGGTTGGTTTATGAAATATTACTTTTATTTCATAAGTGGAACAAAAGTATGCCAGTAGATTAAAAATTTCACTATCATTCTCTCTGCTCGCAGCATAAAACAGTACTAGTGACTCAGGAGGCAAATGACTTGGGAAAGTTCATTTGTACAAAGGTGGTAAAGCATGCCATATAACAAGGTTACCAAGCACCGAATCATGTTTGCAAACCACCATAGATAATAAGATTTGCCAGCTCGTAATCAATGCTGGCTCCCAACGATAATCTCAAAGCCATAATTTGCACAAAAGATGCCAACCATGGGATCACATTGTTTATCTTAACCTGTCCCCTAATTTGAGTGATAAACTCTTCCAACACACTATGATTCAAGTACCAACTTTCAGGTGTTGGAGCACGACCTGAAAACCTACCTGGAGGATAAACTCGGAGAGAAGCTGGAATCCAACGTGAACGAGATTGTGTGTTCCATCAACATCAGAGGAAGTCATGTGGAATTGATCAAAGAGTGGCTGTATGAGAAAGGATTTTAATAAAAAGTATTTATACCACTTGTGTTCCTGTTCTTATCAAGATAAAATTATACAGGTTGATAATCCGCAGCGCAATTATTTCCATTTGAGGAAAGGTTTGCTTTTTTGTCCAAATTTGAACTTGCTAGGTCTGTTCCATGCCATAATATTTACCATGATTACTCTGCTTTCTATTTGTAATCCAGTTTTGTGTGGTCTCTCAACCTTTTATGCTTCGATGTACCCCCTCTAAGTGCGTATGCAATTGACGTACCCTTCCTATATAGATAAAATTTAGTTCTAGTAACAGGGCATGCTGATTTAAATCATGTGAGTTTTATTTTTTAAAATAATTTATATTTTTTTAAATTTAATAAATTATAAATCATTTCAGAGATTTTTTATCATTAGTTGCGTTATAAAGGTTTACACATCACCTCTCACTTGTAAGGGTTTTCCTGAAAAATGTCCACATGAGGCGACTGTCCTCAGTGGAGAAACGAGTTAACCCGTTCTATGTTTTCGATGTTTATGCTGAGATTATACTACTTGTTTTTATTTATTTCTTAATTAAATTACAAAAATATGAAGTTGACCACCGTATGTATGTATATTTATTATATCGGCCTAATAAATTGTTAATGTGACCCTGTTTGTCAATATCTTCTGGGGAGGCTACACACTTAGTCACAATGGAAGAGTTTTCTGCAGTATTACAAAAGCATTCCAATTCTGCTCATAAATCTTTATAATTTGGAGTTTTAATATTTTCATTTTGTTTTGGGAAATATGTTAGTTAATTTTTATTTAAATTTAATTGGGAAATTTTATACATTGATCCCTACAAATTCTTCACACTGCTAGGCATAATAACTATTCTCTATTTATGGAATTAACGTTTGGAACGTTTAACAATCTAAACCTCACTGTCTCTAATGGTTGTGAAATTTTATCTACAAGAAATTGTATGGGATCCATAGAAAAAGCTTGCAACTTTTTCAACTATCCCAAGACAAGACAAAGGGCTTTAGAAGTTAAAATTGAGGCTTTGGAATCCAGTCCATGTATTCAAACTTAAAACCAGGCGCCTACTGATTAAGTTTGATGGCTTTGCATTTTCTCAACTTCTTTTACTTTATTTTTAAAATATAAAGATATATATATATACACATCTGTCATAACCATCCCAAAATGTAATGATGTTGATCATGAGTCAAAACCTAATCCAAGCTGTGCCTGCCTAGAGCAACCGCATTTATTAGGTGTGCTACTGTGGAATCGGGTGAATAGAAGCAGTTTAGCGGAAAAGTTGTTGTGGTTTATAACATTACCCTGTTGAATGTAAAAATTAAAAACAAAATACTATTTAATCTCATGCGAAAATCAAAGTCACTAAATTTTACATTCAACAGGATGTTATAGGCCACAGCTTTTTCTGCAAAACAGCTTCTATTCACCTGATTCTACGGTCCTCCAAATTATGTATAATCAGTAAGTTTTTGACACTGGGTCAAAAGTCAGATGCATGAAAGCAATTTATAGAAACATTGCAGTCAACAAACAATGGATTCACTGATCAGCCTTAAATCCACACCCTTCTTTCTGACCTCTGGTTGTTCGCAAAACTGAAATTTAAACGATTGTTATCCGATTCCAAAGTTGCTATACTTAAATAGATCCAAAGCAAAATATTTACATGGATAAAATGAAAAACACGATATGGTTGCAATATTTAAAAGAAATAAGTTTCATTCATTTTAGTATTTTATTTTGTGGGAAAATTATACAATGAGGATCTTATTTATCAATAAATCCTTATAATATTAGTTCTAAACTACACTCTATAACAAAAAAATCGACGCACCAAGAAGGAGTTGTCCGATGGAGACAAAAATTGGTGGATAGGAAAATTATGTACAGAATAGAAAATGATTAAAATTTCAGAACAATTGAATGATTTATTTCAGAGTTACAGTAATGAGCTCAATAATGTGTTGACCCGCCTCTAGCCTGGATGCAAGCTGCCACACGGCGTGGCATAGACCGATAAAGCTCCCGGATGGTCTCCTGCGGTATTTCTTGCTAAATTTGCTCCAATTGTCGGACTACGTCATCAACATTCCCTACCGGATGCAGTCACCTTCCCATTTTTCCCAGACATGCTCGTAGGGAGAGAGATCTGGTGATCTGGCTGGCCAAGGAAGTGTTTGACAAGCTTGAAAACAGTTCATGGCAACACATGCCGTATGTGGTCTGGCATTGTCTTGCTGAAAAATAAGCCCAGGGTACTGCGAAAGGAACGGTAGCAAACCAGGTCTCAGAATGTCGTTAATGTACTGCTGTGCACTAAGTGTACCTCTAATGACGACCAAAGGGGTCTGGCTATCAAGGGAAATGGCACCCCAGACCATAACTCCTTGTTGAGGGCCCGTGTGGCGTGCAATAGTGAAAGCAGGATCGGCATGCTGCCCTGGGCATCTCCAGACATGTCTTCGATGATCGTCAGGACACAGTTGGAAGCAGGATTCGTCGCTAAAGACTATACCTCCCCAGTCAGCATCATTCCAGCCTGATTGAGCCAAGCACCACTGTAATCTGGCTCGACAATGTGCAGGCGTGAGTGGCAGGTGGCGTATCGGTCGGTACAAGCGTAGATTTCGCTCTCTCAGCCGTCTGTGAATGGTCATGGTGGACACTCGTGTGTGGGTCACACGACTGATGGTTGATAGCGATGAATCAGGCGCTGTGACAGCTGATCTGATAATCGCTCTGTCCTCACAATCTGTTGTAGCCCTATGTCGACCGCTACCATCATGACTCTGAAATCTGCCATTGTCCACCCACTCTTGCCAGCATCTTCTAATCGCTGCGACTCACATGACGAGCGATTCTCCTATTTGCCCAACCTGCCTCTTTCAATCCAATGATACAACCTCTTTCAAACTATGAAAGTTGCTCGTAATGAGCTGGAATCCTGCGGCGAGGCATTTTTTCAGTCGTTGAAAGGTATCCTAAATCGCAATGCAGCAGAAATTTTTAACAACAGTTCAAGAACAACTCTTTATATACATCTGCTGGATGCGCAGTTCCGATGTACTGGAGATTGCACTTTTCATTCATTGGACACCAAATTTTAATTATATGCATATTGGGTCAAAACATTTTTGCATACGAAATTTCAAAGCAATCGGATGATTCCTTCTTGGTGCGTCGATTTTTTTGTTATAGTGTATTTATGAATATTGTGTGCACACAGAAGCTATAAATTCCGTGCCAATTTAAATTATTCAAAACAAATAAAGTTTTCTTCCCTATGTATATTTGTGCAGCAAATGCAATTTTGATGATTCCAGGTTGCTAACTTGTCATAAAATTACTGACTAAAGTGCCTTTTTATAGCTAAGATTTTTTTTAGATACAAAAATCACTAAACAAAATCATTTATTAATGAAATATGTTTAACCTTATAAGTAGTGTATTTATACTTTTAACCTATAACAGTTAATGTCCAAACACCACTTCCAAAACAATTAGGAATAATAAATAATTTATAAAAACTAAACTAGATACAAAACCTTATCAGGAATAACTGCTCAATTATTGTTAGCTTTCAAATTTTTTCACAAAAATTATTCAGGAAATAAATTTACTATTTATTTGTCCTGCGGAAAAAGGAAAGGAAATATCGTATTAAATAAGATAAGTAGGAATAAATGAGATATACAACAAATAATTTGCTTAATAATATTTATTGTTTTTAGACAGCTGTTGGATATACCGACAAATATTACAAATCAATTAAAATAAGAAATTACATGAAATATACAAAAAGAAAGATAAAAATAGTACTTCAAAACTTTGGTCATGTTACAAAAAAATATAATCAATTGGATCTGACGATTCAAACCACTGCAAGATGTAAAAACAACAATGTACATGACTGAACAATTTATCGTCAAATTAAATACCATCCAGAGCAATGATCTATTTAAGGAATACTGTTCAAGGGAATCAAATTGTTTCATCAAAATATACAATCAGAATATCCCCAAGAGCTTTATGAAGAATTTAATAAAAACTACTATAAAATCCCAAGAGTAAGCCACTGCTCAACTTGAGGGGAAAAAATCAGAAATTTTGTGAGGCTGGAACTTTTTTTTAAATCTAGAGTATTAAAGGATAAAATGAGTTATTTCAAAATATTTTTATTGATATCTGTTTTTTGCCTTGTCAAGTCTGCCATTAAAAATAAAAGTCATTTCAAAACTCATACAAATTCTAAATTTAAAAAGAAAGCCGAAGTTTCATTTATTGGTAATTGTAATGAAATGTTTTTAACCTATTGCAAATTTATTTTTCTCATAAATCCTTTACACCCAAAGAATAGTTCACATAAGTTACTTAAAAATTCTTAACTTACAAACCATAAAAAATAGTATGTGCAAAACCTTCATTTTCACAAAGGTTGCAAAAGAACTGCAAATCTATCCAATATTTTTCATAGCGATTCACTGCAACATTAAAAGGAAAGATGGAAATCCTGACTGGTTGACATCTCTGTATCTGTGACAAATGTAAACTAAGTGTAAAAAAGCTTAGGGAAACGGGTGTGGAAACAATTTGATTCAGCTATCGTCAGTTGTGCCTCTGCGAAAGCAATTCAAATCATCTGTAGCATAAAACAGAACAAACTGTACTCAGATATACATAACAATTATGAAATAAAATTGATAAAATGTCCATCACAAAATATTAAATACTGAATAAATTAATGTGATTTCAAAATTGTGCACTTCAAGAGATCAATTATCACCATTAACGTCCATCATTTAAAACCAAATGTGTGGAGTGGTTTAATGCTCACGAGGGATAATTCAACAAATTAGGATAGTGACGTTGCCACCTAATATCCAAAAGCTTCCAATTACAAAAATTGTGCCAAATATGAATGAATTTGCTTTGTATTTTTAAAACACTACTATTTTAAAAGGATTTTTGAATTTTAGAATTCAACCTTTAATCACACTTTAATTAACCTTTTTTAAGAATAATTTATAAAGGGACAATTTTTAATTTTTTTAGTGAGACAAGAGAGCAGAAATTGCTGGCAGAGAAATTCTTCCAATTTTTCTGTGAAGGTGGATGTCATGAAACAAAATCCTTGCCTAGGCATTTTCAGCTTTAAGAAGACATGCCTCAACTTTGCAAAATAGAAAACCGAAACTTTCCAAAAGAAACTACAGTAGGGTCCAAAAGTTTCCGACCCAAGGGTTCTCTAATCAAACAAAATCAAACAATTTTTATTTTTCAACAAAAATTGTTTTTCAATATAATCACTCTTAATTTCAATACATTTTTCGAATGGCTCATTGACTTTTCCATGCTGCTTGAAAAATCTGAATTTTTTTTTTTCTACAAAGCTCAAAAACTGCAGACTTTTTGACTTTTTCCCACACCAATCTAACTTTCAATTATGAATACAAAAATTGAAAATTTATGACTGACAGGTCTCAAGTTTAACACCTTTCAAAATATTAGCCAAGAGTGCTTCTATCTGTTACACTAGATGGAGTTGTACTTGCAAAATATTAACTGCAGTGTAACAAAACATAGGACGGGAGTCAATAGTTAGATTTGTCGATTCTTATTACAACACATTTGGGACGGAAAATTTTGGACCTTACTACAGATATATATGTTACTGGCAATGTATGAAAAGCAGGCATTGTATGTAAGGCCTATACAATACATAGAATACCTGTTGTTTTGGGACAAAGTCTGAAATATCCTTATTATTTTAATACATATACTTTTCCTGGGCACTGTATGAAAAAATCAAGGCATTCTATAAAGGACAAATTCTATTGAGGCAAAGTATAAAAGATAGTCATGAAAAGGCTTTTATTGAAGACACATATAAGAAAAGAAAGAAATACGAAATAAAGCAGAGGACTTTCTTATTAAGGAAAACAAGAGAAAATGAAATAAGAACCTGCTTGTTGCAACAAGGAAGGAAATAATTTCATTTTAAATTGCACTTAATTGTCTTTTTCACAAAAATATGATTTGAAAAGAGTCATGAAAAGGCCTTCATTAAAAATACATAAATGGATAAAGAAAATGTAAAATAAAATACTGAACTTTCTTGCTGAAAAAAATAAGAGATTTATACTTCGCCAGTTTCTCTTTTGGCATTACACAGAATGCCAACGAAATGTTAATCATTTCATACTTTGCCCCCAAACACTAGGAATTCTATATAATGCCTGCAACATACATACACATGTTTTTAAGAATATAACTTAAGTGAATACTTTAACCAGGAAAAATAGTAATACTGACCCAGTCATTCTTGTTTCCTGCAGTCAATTCAAAAACATATCTGCGATAAACATAAATTTCACACGTTTATTACAGCATTAAACCGAAATTTGTTTTTAACAGGTAAATAAAGGTTTAAAATGTTCTCAAAATTTGAATACTCTGTGTGGGCCTTTAACATAAAATTGCAAATTTTTTTATCAAAATTCAAATGACAAAAATGTTAGCACAATGTTATCAAACAACAAGATAAATATAAACAATGTATAAATAACAATAATTTGGATAAAATCATAGTTTTAATAATTTTCAAGAATATAACTTAAGTACATATTGTAAGTACATGAAAAGAAATAAGTATTAAAATATAAATAATCAAACTGCAATAACAATCAAGAAAATAAATGGAAATACATTTTCCCAAGTGGTCAATAAACTTGCTCATTCGAACGATTTTGCAATTTAAAAAATAACACCATTTAATTAGTATTGTTACAATTTATTCAAATATTCAATCTGGTCAATTGAAATAATGAATCTACTAGTTGATTTATCAAACGGGGTGAATCACAAACATGCGTTTTTTCTAAAGTACTTCATGTCACACAAAATACTCTGAAATACATTACAAACAATAACATCAATGTCAAAATTTAAACACTCCATTTTATAAAAGTAAAAAAAAAAAAAAAAATACTCAAAATATTTATTCAAAAATGAAATTTCTTGGGGAAAGTTTCACATATAGCAGTAATGTTGTATTGACACCATAACTAGCATATTTACATGCTGTGACTGAACATAACGATATAAAAGCTTATTTTGCAACATATTGATCCACAGAAAATTTTGATATTGTTTTTAATACTATAAAAGCAAAGAATTACAAAATATAAGGTTTTTACTGTTAAAGAGGCGTTGAAAGAGTTCCAAGAGTCATTCGTGTGTAATGCTAACTTTACCAACAGGTTATCGTGAACGTGTATTGAGGAAGACAAATTGAATGAGCATCCAAAATGCACATAAGAATTAAGACAAATCGAAATGCACTGTTCGAAGAGATGAGCCAGCTGACACCGATTAAAATAGATTTTGTGGGAGAACATAAATAATCATTACCTAATAAATATTTTCTGATAAACTATGAGTTTTCTACCTGTACACACTCAACACGGCATTACTAGGTAAAACATGCATCTTTTAAGTCAAGAAGGCATGTGATATCCTTGTTCAATGTATCCCCCTAGTGAGAATTTTCCAGCTAAATCCTTCACAGAAAAGCTTCATTTTACCAAATTACACAAAGCAACAGGGTTCCCATGCTTCTACAAAAAGAACACAAATACTAGTTTTCATTACCATCTACGAATATCATACACACATTGGCTCGATTTTTAAGGACTAAAAATCATAAATTAGGTTTTTCAGTACATGTTTTAAAAACTGTTTTGGGTTATTATAGGTTTTAACAAAAATATCACTTTAGAAAACAATTAATGCATAGGAATTTTGTTACCATACTTCGGAGACATCTACTGCAAAAATCTGTGTTAAAATACAGTGCTGTTTTAAACAGCAATAATATCCATTAAAAAGTAGGGGATTTTTTACATAGTTCTCTGTTACATCTACTTAGCCTTCTTAAAAATAACCAGAGCAACGAAAAACATCCAAGTTTCACTAAATTAGAAATCAATGAAATTTATTTGGACTTAATATCCAACAATGCTAGATGAAATGACAATCTCACCCAATAGCACTTGTTTGCAATAGGTCAAAAGCAATTTTTCAGTGCTAACCATTGTCACAACATAAACTTCTACCACAAATAAAAATTTTGCTGGCAAAGAAACCTGACAAAAGAAATTGAAAATTTTGCACTTTAGTGACTTTTAAGGACAAAGCAGATACAAATTCGTTTGATTAGGTAACTGGTTAGATAATAGAGAACATAGATTTGATCAAGAGTTCTCTAAAGATCAGGTCCTTATTTTTAGCACGTTGTTTTGAAACAAGCAAGGCTTGACAAATTAGTAACACTTTCAAAATAATAAAACGTATTTGGGTTAAACAGATTTAGAATTTTCAACAGTTGACTGTTAAACTTTGCATCAAGGTTTCTATAGCACTGTTCCTCTGAATTGGTGAAAAAGTCAATAGTGCCTTTTAACAATGCTTAAGTCTTAACTTTATGTAAGCAAAACTTAATTTTACATATTTGCAAGCAATCAAATGCCAAGATTAATTCCCTGGAGTAACGTTCTATTGCAATCTTCAGGCAAGTATTTTTAATTAATGTTGTACTGGAGCAACACAGCAGGATATTGGCCACTGTAATCTTCAGAAAGAATAAGCTTTATCCAGAAGAAAATGTGCAAAAGCAGCACATGATGTCAAAGGACCAAATCAATTTGAGAAATTTCGTCACCTGGATTATTCTTCACTTTACCACGAAAAACGTGATTCACATGCTCAATTATTTTGAAGTCCTGATGAAATCAGCTAAAAATGACCTTCACACAACCACTAGGGTTTCTAACCAGGACAGCCTTTAACATACTGGATGTGCTCACAAGCAGAAAAAATCCTTCTCATAGAGCTACTTTCAAAAACATCAAACCTTAGTTAGCAAATAATTATGTCATCAATTTTTGATCACTCTTGACATTGGATGAGTCTCTTTGTTCTTTATTTTTAAAAGCAAAGTAAATAAAATGTGAAGTATTCCTTGTAAAAATTTAAAAAACTTTATTTTAGAACAACAAATATTAAGGTTTTTAGGGGGCTTTGAAAACTAAAATAAATACTTAGTCCTTTTTAAGGCCTGTAGGAACCCTGAGAAAGCACTATTGTAGAAATTACTCCTAGAAGTTGAAAAAAAATTGACCAAACCACTAGAGTAGGAGATCAGCACATCAATCCAATAGTTAAGCACCTTTAAGCCAACAAGGGCTGCACAAATATCTTGAGTCCCGATTTTGCACTAGTTATGGCCCCTGTATCCACATGTCTAGCATCTTTAAACCACAAATGATTTGCATTTAAAAAATCTGAATGTTTTCAGGATTGGTACAACCAAGGTAGGTAGGTATTTAATTATCGCCACACTGAAGCAACACAACGGGCTATTGGCGACAGTTCGGGATCAACCCCAAAGGTAAAAATACGAGGACAATACCACACCATTTTGAATCACTGTCAGTCGCATGTGCCTGGCAGCCCACTCTCCAAACTTTCACACGACACCAACAAGAGGACATTGAAGGCCACAGCAGATTTGACGTGCACCAGCCTCCATGTACATGACGATCTTTGATTGGATTCGAACTCGCAACCCTCCACTTACTGGAATCCATTACTCTTCCAACCAAGTTACTGCGACCTCTGATACAACCAAAGCACTTGTAAAATAGGAGCTTTAGTAAAATAAAAAATGCTCGCAAAATTAATCTTCTCATAAATTATTTCAGTTGCCCTTGCATTTTTGGTGCAAGGTCTTCAATTAATGCAACATAGAGTAGAAGCATTTGGCGTAGCTTGGTGCTTAATAGCATCAGCAGTTCACAATTGTAACAGAAAATACTACATGCTCTGCTATGTGAACTTGTTGGAAGAGGTCGGAATATTCAGATTTATCAAATGCTTTTGATACAATTGGATGGCAATAGGTCAGTCGTAAAGACATTTCCACAATGACAAAGCAACAGGCATGAAATTGTGGCTCAAACAAGTTTTGGAGCTATTGGTCAACAAAAGAGTTGATCTATTCATTTTTTCCAAAAAAGTTGCCAAAGATCAACAGTTAATTTTTGTTGGTCTATAGCGAACTTTTTTTTAAGTCACTAAAATTTTTGAAATGGCGATAAAAATTTCAAATTTTGAGACAATTTTGCTTGATGAATGAGATATTACATCAAAACTACTTGGAGGGATGAAGAACCCCCAACGAAACGTTTCTTTTAACCCTCTAAAGATCACGAAATTTCCGAGCAGTGCGTTTACCTTTAGGTCACTTGTTTACATTTCTCAAGTTTTTGGCATATTTTGAGTTTTGTCCTGGGTGCCGAAAAATATTTGTTGAAACCTTCCCAAGCCAGCATTTTCGTTCCATGATTTTTATTATAAGACGATTAACTCATCGCTGTCAGCTAATCAAGGCAATTAATCTGTGTTCTGATCTTTAACGTGAAACAAAACCTTTTCTATTGGTGGGCGAATCATTGCAAAGAATAAAGGCTGGAGGGATTTTTCTTTCGTTTTAACAGAATAAACTTTTAATTTTGTGTGTTTGACTGAAATAGTTCACATTGCCTAAATCGAAAACAAATTTCCAATTGCTTAGGCCAACAAATTCCGAGCTCCATCTGAGGTTGAGTCTTGGAATGCAGATACAGGGGTCACATCTAAAGTGCAAGCACAAAAGTAAAAAAATAGAATCCACATTTGACATGCAGCTCAAATCATCCACTGAACGTTTCAACGCAGCCACTCAGCTATTTACACACCACTATTCCAGCCCTACAATTATTGCTATCCCAAGCACATCACAGCAGTTATTGAACACTTATCTCACTTGGCACCATTCGTGCACATGGTCATTTCAGGAGGGGGTAATTGATTTTTAACTATTCATAATTGAGAACTGTTCACTTCATGTGGAGAGATTCAATAAAGATTATCAATGCAACACATATGTTGTGAATCCTCTTCTGGACTCTTCACTTGATTTGACTGAAATTTATTACTTTGAAGCAGAATTTAAATCAAGGTTTGAAGTTATAATATAATTTAAGTATTGTCTATCCAACTCTCTTCAGCATCTAAGCAAGATTTGAAAATTAAAAACAAATCTTCTGTCGTAAAAGAAAAATCTTACAAAACTCAGTGAACATTCTAAAAATTTTCCCATCCACTAATTTTCTTATTTAGTACACAAAAATAAACTGAATTTTGGTTAATTTAGTTGTTCAAGGCTTTTCTTGTACACGAAACTCAATTCAACATCAGTTTACATGCATCTCGTTTCAATACATCTTTGATATTACTTGATAGGTTTATTTTCCATTGAGATAATAATTATAGCAATCCAAAAGCAGCTTTAAAATGTTTTTACATAATCAATTTGGATCAAAGCTTATTTTATCCGCTGTAGTATACAAGTCTCGGTCCTGGCAATAATGTGCTTGAACATATCAAATGCAAAATTTTGCTTAAGAAACAAAATGAAATATAAATCATCATGCACACACATCTTAACACATTATAGTAATATAAATGATAAATGGCATGTAAAAACAATTAAAGGAAAATTTCTGATATACAAATTCTAAAATCAAAATAGATTGTAAGATATTAGTTTATTTAAGGGTTAAATGTTTAGCATTTAGCAAAACTTGCATAATTTTTTTTGATAATTCACTTAATTTAAAATTAAGTAAATTTTTTTGCAATCATTAAACTTTTAGAGAAAGGTAAAACTATTTTTAGTAGATTTTTACGTCAAAATGCTTCTTTATTTTTAAATATTTAAGTACTTAAACTAAAATATGTACACTTCTTGCAATTAAACTAAATCTGTATCCATAAATAAATTTGTCTCTTATTGCATCTTTATCAAAAAGAATTAAAATTAAAAACTTAATTTAATTCTCATTAAATGCACTTTTAGGTCATTAAATCAATTATTCCAAGTATTTGAAATTGAGCTTTATGAATTGAATTGAGCATAAACAGGATCACTTTCTAAAGTGAAAATTTTCCTTTGAGTAAGAAAATGGTAAAATTTCAACATGAATGTGAACAGGCTAAATAACTACACTGGATTAACTCTAACCTTGCAGCATAATCCAACCCACAGAAATCTTTCCAAGTATGGTTTAGAAATATTTTTTTTGTGGTAACTGAATGTTTTGCGTAGTGTGTGTTAGATGGATGAACAACAAATTGGAAACAACGCCTGTGTGTTCACAACAGTCGGTATCACCATTTTTCGATCTTATGTGAATCAAAATTCTCTGATTCACATAAACTCAAGATTATACATGGAAAATATAAGTGAAAATGTATTATAGCACTAGAAAATATGCAATATAAATGTACAGTAATAACTATTACAATAATTACTTATTTAAGTCTTAAGCTATGGGTAATCCAACAAAGTTTTTTGCCTTTTAATTTTGTAGTGAAAGCTAACACTGCTGCAAGGTTAGGCTTACTAAAAGTAAAACCCAAAGAAAAATTCATTCAATTCATTAGTACTTAGCCGAGCAATACACAAATAAAATCCGACAGAATTTCAAAACAAATGGCATGCAATCCGAAAACTGGGATTGTTAAATGGGTTTAAAAACATCTTGACATCTCAAACACAAGCATGTCTAATAAAAGTACAAAATTGACAGACCACTCCTATTTACAATATGTACATACATAATGTGGCATTGGACACCTCGCATCAGAATGACTAGAATATTTTTCATTGAGGGATTGAAATAAATTACAACTACCTTTCCATCATCATGTGCACTAGAGTAATTTATCTAGTGCATACTAACAGAAATGTATTTGTCTATACCAGGGATCTCCAAACACACATATAGCAAAGAATCAAGGTAAATGCAAGGTCCTGATTGAAAAGGTTTTTGTTCCATAGAAAAACAAACCAAGCAGATTTCTTAATGCTATTTCATCCAGTACTTCATTTTTATCCCACGAGTTTGTCAAACTGGTAGAATCTCAAGTATCAAAAGGATTTTGACAATTCCCTTTGATACTTGAGAAGCACAAAACAGAACAATTGAGAAATTCTAAAATTAATTTTACCCAAGATGTTTGTTGCTGTTTTTTCACCGGCAGGCAGATTTCCTGTTCTAAAAGGTTTTCGTTCCAGAGAAGAAAAACAAACAGATTTTTTACCACTATTTCATCCAGTGCTTTATTTTTATTGAACGAGTTTTTAACACCAATTTACTGCATCATTATGTGACATAATTTAATCTTACTGTGAAAATATTGTACAATTAATTTGAAATTAACTCCAATGAAAAATAATCATGATGGTGTAGCGAACTTAGTCACTACAACAAAAATTATGTACTTTTTGGTGGACAAAGTTGCACCGTTTCTCACCAGCTTGTCAAAATGGCATTCAGATGTTAAAACTCAAGAAATATTAGAAGCCTTCACTTTACTGGATGGAGCCAATGTGATTTGTATAAGCCTGTAGGAAAGCTCGTTACTCAATCTATGCCTGTGCAAACCAGTGTTGGCACCTGCTATACGTTTTCAATTTTCAGTTTATTTTGACACTTGACATGTGAAAGAACAAAGATAAGAAAAAAATGTGCAGATTCGATGGTTTGTTGTGGGTAAATTTTGCTAAAACCATCTGGGGTGAAAGTAAAAGACCTGCAAGTACTTTCCAGTACCCGTGTTATGAAAACAATTTGAGGACTTTCAGAGACCACGGAAATTTGAGCCCTAGCAGCAGGATTCCCTACTTTGTCAAATTTGGTTAAAAGAATCTTATTTACCTGTAGATGAGGACTCGGAGACTTTAGTTAGTTTGGAGATACCTGGTCTAAAACTCGAAATGAACACTGTAATGGATTATGCAGTTCCAACCAAAACAAGTGTCAGCTAAACCATTGGTCTTAACAATTGTTTGAGCCATAAAGATCAATGACCAGGAACTTTTGACAAATTATAGTATTCTGTCTGCAGTGCTTCATTTGAGTATCCTCTTGCACAGATAAAACGAAACTTGTTTCAATCCTTCTATCCGATGATCTTGCTGACACTTGTTAGGCGAATAAAAGATGAGCAATAAACTTGCAGGACAGATGATCAAATTCCATCTGCAATGGTATAGTTCAAGGCTTTTTATTTTGTATATGCAGCCTGTTTCGATCCACTTTTGATATTTTTAATAGAATTCTTTCCTATTACCGATGAAATTATAATCTTCAAAGTTCCTAAACCCGTACCTGTCAATGAAACTTCGGATCAAAAACCTCTGTGCTAAGAGTTATGTTAACCGGGCGCAGTCTTCGCAACGGAGGTTTAACTGTAAAATGTCCAAATGACCAATCGATGGTCCCGGTATTGCTAAGAGATTTTTTTTAATACAAACTAAATACTAATATCAACCAACAGCACCTTTCTTCAATGTTAAAAATGTGCATCATATTTCAAATTTTTCTTAACTTAGCTACAGGTTTTGTTTCAGCTTAATTTCTCATCTGAAATTTTTTTTTTAACTTTCTCAGCATGTTTTCTGATTAAAAATTTAAAAAATGGTTCAGTAGAAAAAAAAATTGGAATTTGTTTTCAAAAAGACATGATGCTGATAGTCATCAACAGATGGCAGCACATGTATACCTTTTATAGAAATTAAAAACACTAAATGTGCATTGTGTTAATTGTTTCCTAAAGTTGGTTTTGAACTTTAATTTCCACGTTCAAAATGAAAACTGAAAATTTTTTAGTTTCCTAGGAGACATGTTTTCCAATTTAAAATTCAGAAAATGTTTACGATCGAAGGTCGATTCCATGTCGAAGCAAGGTCCGGGCAATTATATTCGAAACATTTGGTCGATGGGGTGTCGTACTCATGCAACTAAGTCCTAGCGATTCGAAAAGGAATCTGAAGGTTGCAAGCGACTCATGCAGGAATGAATTCCAGCGAAGGTTAAGTTCTCTAACACTGCAAGAGTTCTTGAATGGTGATTGCGATGCGAACTAGTCCACCTTGTTCTCCCAGGATGTCCTGTGGTGAGCAGAGAAGATCCTGCAGGAAAATACACACTTTGAGAACTTGGATTAAAGTAACATGCATTCAAAATTCATGTCATGGTGTTGCAGCAGTTCTCAAACAACCATCACTTGAGCTTTCATTTAAATTAAGAAAACATTTTTTTCTGTTTTCTAATGCTTTGGGAATGTTTAGTATTTTCCAAAGAAAACTTTTATCAACTCAGAAGAAAAATCAGTATATCATTTCAGAAAGATGTGATGCCAATAACCACCAATGGATGACAGCATGTATAGCTGCGAGGAAAAAAAAACATCCACATGATTTCGAGCCCAATTCATAGTAAGGCAAATTCAAAAGCAAAAAATTACACACATCTTCAAATCAAATTTTGCACAAACAAAGTATCTAATGGAAACACCCAGTTTTGATCAGATTTTACACAATTAAATTAGTCTAAATACAAAATTTTATTATTTTACTATCATTATATTCTGTCGAGATATCAATGTTAAAGTTGCTGTCAATTCCATGGATCATCACCGCATTGAAAATGGCTATTCATAGATCCGAGATTAATTGTAGTTATAGAACAAAATTTGTATTTGTAAAATAGTTTGTAACACAAAAACTAACCATTGGAATGAGCTGAAATTTTGTATGCTCATAAATAGCAGTCCTGAACCAAGTCCCATCAAAATAGAGTAAGATTCCAATTCATAAATTTTTCAAACATTAATTTAATAATCATTATTGCAAACTAAAACTATTTTTTAAATAAGATATCAAGTGGATTTTGTTTATGTTGTTTAACAATAACATGTTACAAAATATCCAACACTATAGAAATATTTAGGAAGATATCCATAAAAGACTAAGAAGAAACTGATTTAACAATAGGTGCTCCAATCTTTCTGTACTCATAATTTCGAAACAATAAGACCTAATGGCATGAAATTTGGAATCTGAAGTTAAATTTTGAAATTCAAAATTTCGAGGGGTTTTTATTGGAAATTATGAAGTTGGTGCTCAATTTAATATGAAGACGCCCCCTTGTACAAATTTTATGCGTTTTAATTTGTAGAAGACGTTAGGTTCTGTCAAACACTTTAAATTTATTTCCGAGACTACATATTTCTGCTTGAAATTGAACACTAGATTTGCTACTTAGCGGGTGCAAAAATATATTTTTTAATATTAAAAATGTGACTATTAAGGGGAAAACTGCCTTTGAGAAAAACATATACAATATCTTCAATTACACTAGTCTTAAAATTATCATTAGAGAAATTGAACATTCTAACAAACTGCATTGATAAGACATTAGACCTTTACTTTAGAAATTGATTCTAATTTGGTATCAGTTCTCCACAAGACTAGAAACAAGAGTGAGAAAAAAAAATTTAAATGTAAGTTATGCATAAAATGTTTTTAATCTCTTCATATCATAGGTAAAATATTTATAAATTGTTGATATTTTGGAAAGTAATAAAAAATATGTTCCAACATTAGTATTTGAATTTAAATTATTCTAACGTAATTCTTTCGGAACAATTTTTTTTTTCTAGCAATGCTGGTAAACCAATCTGGGTTTTGTATTGCAATCATAAAAAACTCAGTGTTATTCCTATGGGGATTTCAAATTGTTTTTTTAGCCTCTCTGAACACCCAGAAAAAAATTGAACACAAGTTAATACGCAGCCTAGGTTACCTGCACGGTTCTAAAAAATTAGTACCAAATTAGGTGTGGATTGGACAAACTAAATTTGTAGTCGACAGACACCAACTTTGTTTTGAAGATATTAATTTATTTTCCCTTTTAGGCAAGAAAAAGCAACTCTAACATAAAAGAATATGGAAAATATAATTTTAATACATTTTATTCTTCCACCCTGCATTGAATAATGCATAACTTGAAACCAGTTGAGTGAAAAAGCAACGTGATAGAAATATTTTAAAAACATGGTGTTTATTGCCACTGTCAAATAAATATATGAAAACAAATTTCAAAGTTTTTTGGGATACTTTTGCAGATCTATTATCATCAGCATTATTTAATAAGTGTCTACAAACTAAAATCTAAACAAGTTCCAAAGATACAAAGGGCATACCATAAAAACTGAGTGATTTTTTTTACGTTGTGGCAACACCGCGAAACTAAAAAATAAAAGTACAGGCGATTTTTTCAAACTATTAACTGTACAATTATAAATATTCTAAGCGAAGCTGACGATTTTATTTTACTAGTTTCATGCTTGTTTAAAGAACTGTTTTTATTTGCCCTACAGAAATGGAGGCGAGTGATTCAAAGTTAAAAAACGAAATGCATTCTGCCATAAAATTTTGCTATTGTTTGGGCAAAACAGTTCCAGAACCAGTTAAGAATGAAAGAAGCTTACAAAAACAAATGTTTTGGTGATTCTACGATTTTTAGATGGCATGGTGATTTCAAAAAGGAAGTTTTTATGTGAGGAGATAGCGGCATTACCTAACATTTCGGAAACGTCGATATTTCGCATTCTACGCAACAATTTACAGCTTTGTCATGTTTGTTCAAGATGGGTCCCTCATCACGTTACTAAAGAACAAATGCAAACAAGAATTCACTAATGTTGCGAGTGGAAACAGATGCTTCAAAATTATCTGAATTTCCTTAAGACTAATAACAGGTAATGAAACTTGGGTGCATCATTTTGATCCCCTTACCAAGTCCGCAACAAGTGCATGGATACACTGATTCTCCTCCCCAAAAAAAGTCTGACAAACCAAATCTGCTGGAAAGGTCAAGATGATTTTTTTTTTATCATAAAGGTGTAATCTATCAGCATGCTGTGCCTCCAAAAACTACTATGAATGGTGAATATTATATTTCAGTTTTGAAAATTTTGCAACAACACATATCGAGAAAGCGACATGAACTGGTAGGAAATTGGGCATTACATCAGGATAATGCTTGCCCGTATGTCGCTACTTCTGTTCAGCAATATCTGAGTAAATGCAATATTAAAATCATTCCACATCCCTTTACAGTCCAGATCTCGCACCATGCGATTTGTGGCTGTTTACAACGTTGAAGGAGAAGCTCAGTGGTAGAAAATTTAATACAGATTCTGAAGTTATTTCAGCAGTGCAGGGTTCTTTGAAGCAGTTTCCAGAAAAAGGCTTCTCTACTTGGTTTAAAAAGTGGGTTGAACAATGGGACCATTGCATATCATCTGAGGGAAGGTATTTTGAAAAAGAATGATGTATTTTTTTTTAAATAATATTTCTTGATTTTTAATGATTTTACTCTCAGTATTTAAGGAACGCCCTTTGTATGTGTGGATATATTTCTCAAAAAGGAATCAAAAGCATCTGCATTTGCTAGAAATTTCATAATTACAACCAGATGAATATCTTTCTAAGGTAGAGTTGTCTCCTTAAGTTCAGTTGATTTTGTTTCCCAAATACTACTGCCTATTAAATAAGCAAGTAAGCCTAATGTTTTTGCCAAGTGCTTCTTTGTATTGCAACAAAAAACAACAATGTTTCATTTCTTTATCAGAAAAACCAAATCCTTTCATATTTAGCACCTTGGATGGTGCCTACGTGTTGCACGATGCATGGACGCCCCCAAAATATTGCTGATATGAACATGCGACATTTATCAGTGAGTTGACAAAGAATTGTAATTAATTTCAATGACTTTCTCTAGTGAGTGTTTTAAAGCAACAGGATGTTAACTTCCATTCGACTATTTATGTGTTTCAAAAGGGTGTTCAGGTCTGAAGCTCAGGACTGAATGAAATCAGCAAGTTGCTTTTAAAGCATCCAGACTTGAGAAACTGTTCCAAGAAACAATAGAAAGATCAATTTTAGTTACTTTTAGTTCCATGAATAAATTTCATGGTTCTGTTTGTTTCTGGTATATAAATTAAATTTAAACTGTTTCAGCTTCCTGTATTTTTTACTATTTGTCGTACTTGAGATACGAATGCCGTACCCAAGTCGAAGATCGATAATGCATCTAACAATAAAGAAAATAATCTTCAATAAATGAATATACTTAATATGAAATTAACATATGCCATAAAGGTTTAGCTGCCATTTCATGTGGTATGATTGTAGATTGCATTTATTGTGTTGATGCTAAAGTTTGTGCCATTTTCGACTAAAGACGGCATTGCATCACTAAACCGAAGTGTTATCTACTTCACACATCAGAGTGGCAACAAAATCCTTGAAGAAAAGTTCCCCGATTGTGTCACAAAAATTTCCCTGATTTTACAATTCCCTTAATGAATGTTGTGATCCGTGATTGGTATCGATATGCAGTATATCCACACAATATTTTAAATATTTAGGAGCAGATGGGGTGAAAGGATAATTCTCCACAGCTATTTTGTTATTTTTTTCTCTTCAGATATTTAATTGTTATTGTAAGGGTTGGAACCCTTAATGGAACTCTTACAATAGCAATTGAAAAAAAGGGAAGAAAAAAATACAAAATATTTTGATTATGAACGCATTACATCTTACCCTACATTATCATACCATGTCAAAATCAAATGGAAATATACATAATTCCACAAAAATGTAATTGCAAGCAAAAAAGTAATAATTTAATGCACAAAAAAACTTCATTTGATTAGTTACACAAATTTCAAATTGTATACCACAAGTTGTATCGCATTTCTTACGGCGACGAGACATTATGACGATGGTTTTCGCAGTATTAAAAAATTACAATGGCAGTGTTCTTTATTCTAATTACAATTTCGGAGAATACGATTCAATCGATTCTCAAAAGTACTCGGAATTGCGCATCTCTCAATCGAACAAACGATAATAGTTAGAATTTAAATTATCAACATTTCCCTGACATTTTGTGAAATTTGGAAATTTTCCAAGATCTCCCTGATTTTTCCTCAATTAACCCTCTAGCGGCCACACGGGTCTCAAGACGATGTCTTCAAAAACCCAGAACGGCCGAGAAACCATTAGGAAAATCGAATAATTTCTTCCCCCTTTACACATCATCTATGGTCATCTAGGTACTTTCTTAATGCACGGGACGTCCCGTGCTTTGTAAGGGGGTGTATATGAAGTGCTTGTTTCAACTTGTAAGTCGCATTGGGTATTGGACATTAGTTACTTATATGTATCTATCACGCATTTTATTAGTTGTGAAGAAAATATAGCAAAAAATAATTGACTACAATTTATATCTTATCACTTGTTAATTCTTTATACTTAAATATGGTTTTCCTAAATAATATATTCCTCAATCTTTGATTAGACTAACACATTTTTAAAGAACAAAAATTAATTAATATATTTTCTAATACTTGACTGCTACTTCATCATAACGTATATCTTAAAATTCTCTTGTATCTCCGACTGTCTAATACATAAGCAAGCATGCGATTAAAAAGCGTTTTCAAGTCTGTTAAGTCCTATGTATATTAAAAATGTTTTGCGGTAGAACATTTAGCGTTATAGTTATAATTTTGCTATTCGTATAAAAATCAAATTAATTTTATTAAAAATTCTCCTATCCAGTGTAGTCATATTAATTATTATATATTTGTGTGTAAAATTTTATTTGAAAGTACTCATCTCTACGATTATAAAAGTAAGCGTTTGTCTGCGTGCGTGGACTGTCCTGATGAATCTATGGCAGTTATTAGAATGAAATTTGGCACACAGGGAAGCCCGAATGTTTTGCGATTTTTGTACGAAGCCCGAATTTTAAAATTTAATCTAGAACATTTTCAAATTAATTTAATAGAATTGAATTATTGTTGTTTAGAATTGAATTATTGTTGTTTAGAATTGAATTATTGTTTTGAATTATTGTTGTTGATTTTTTTTAATAAATATTTTTTCAATTAAATCTTAACATTTTTGCAAGAGATATGCGTCACCACGAAAAGAACTCACGGGCAACCTCGTGATGAACAAACCCCACTAAAAGAACTGTCATGTGCTTGCCATGCAGTGGCCGTAGTGTTGGTTTGCGAAGCAAACCAAATTGGAATTCGTAGTAAGAACTTTTCATAAGGGGCGAAAAATGATTATTTTATGTTTCACATAAATATACTCATTTTATAAGATATTCTCAGTTCATAAAGAGGAATTATTAATTTGACCGAGAAACCTATGCTAAAAGAATAGCATTGACATAATTATGTTCCTAAAATGCTTCATTTTTTAAGTAAAATTATTAACATGCTATACAAGAAAATTACATTTCCAAATTGTAGGTTTGAAAATAACTCTGTGATATTAATTACCGTGAAAATATGTGATTTCTCGCGTCCGTCAGGAAGAGTTTCAAATAGTTTAATGGTGAAGACCCAGGCGGCAAGTCATGAACAGGACTAGCATGCGAATTAAAGTTTGGAATGGATATATCATCGTTCCGTATATTGTTCGATTCCCATTCAAAAAATATCATCGTTTCTTTCAATTTCCGGGACTTCATCTACGTCACTGTCACTATCGGAGACACTATCCTCTTGGATTGAATTCTCCAAATCATATTTTGTTAGATCGTCTTCGTCGCTTGAATTTAAATCCCACTCATCCGTATCATTTAAAAGAATTCTTTCTATTTCTTCTTTCGACAATGTTTTCCTATAACGAGCCTGTTCGATTGTGAAGAAACCAAATTCTCTATTCAATAGCCACACAAAACTGTCCGGTCCGAAACCAAGCTTGGAAGAAGTATGTGAAAGGGCGCAGTTAAAAGCCGATCCCTAACTTGTTGTTTGTCATTAAGGGAAACTACCCTACTGCTTCAGGCGAAAGGAGGGAGCATTGTAGTGAGGGAATGACGGATTGCCCTTCTCTGGGTTAGGGGGATAGCCAGTAGCTTTAATGACTTAAGCCGGTTCGGGCGGGTGCTGGGCTTTTGCATGTGAAGCCGTTTCGGCCTTCTTGGGCGTTAGAGGGTTAAAGTTTCCTGGGAATTCCCTGATTTTTGTTTGTTCTGTTACCACCCTGCATGTGTGAAGTTCCAATGTTGCTTGAAAGAGGGAATTACAGCGAGTACTTGGGAAAAAATAATTGCATTATTGGATTGTATTAAAAATTTCGTTAAGCATTCAAAATGGTAGAAAACAAAGCATTTTCGTCCCATTATGCTTTATTTTTGAAAAGGCAAGAAAGCTTCACGGATGCAAAAGATGTGTTGGGTGGGGTGAGGGTGCCGTTGACAATCCCACATTCTGCAAGTGGTTCAGAATGTTTCGTTCCCTGGATCAGTTATTTTACCAGAAACATCGGAGCTCCTAGGAGCAGTGGATGATGCAGCTACCAGAGTTGGATAAAGAGATCGAACAGAACAACAGCACATATTCTATGGATTAAATGTAATATTTGGTATATAAAATGTTTCTTCCAATTGATATCAATAAAAGAAACTTTAGTATCAACCCAATAGGATTAGGCGTTAGACACCAGCTATCTATTATTGAACTGTACAACTCGAGCTTCTTCAGTTCACACTAACATGCTTGTGGTCCCGTCATGTTACATACTGATTTGCAATAGAAAACTGAATGCAATCTTTTGATTGCTGATCGATGGTTTGCTGTCGTCCATTTGCATGCGTGACAAGCAAATCCATGTTATGTACGAGCAAACTGTCTAAACTAGATACGCAATGATCTTTCTCTTTATGTATGCTGTTGCTACGAAGGTGACTTTATTACTTTTATTGATTTGCAGACTTTTTAAACCTTTCAATGCTGTCTCCTATTCTGTGCATAAGGAGTCGGACGAAAATCACGAGACCGGACTGCCACCAACTTTTGAGTTTAATTAGGAGCCTTTCAAGAATGCACCTCCTTTGGTACCATTTGCTATACGTATGCTATTTGTTTTCATACCAGCATTTTTTTTTGGCGGCATTTTAACTTTTTGTTAAGATGAGATAACAAAGAAATGGCACATGCTCTTATCGCATATAATTATTCCAATCTACCATTGTGCTGTAATTCATTTGAAGCTGTAATTCACAAAAATATAAAAATGTTAACTCCCGACACCATAAACAAATCATACTGCTGTGATCAAATTAATGCGTGATCCAGTAAACCATAATTTGGTTTGGACACCTTTAAGTTTGCTGCATCAACAAAGGACACATGAATGCAAGTTTAAGTAATGCAGTAATGAAATTAATGCATGAACCATTAAACCATTTTGGTTCGTACACCTTTTTGTTCGCGGCACCAATGAAGGCAACATGACCATTTCAGCTTAGAGTCAAATTTGAATTTCATTAGGCAGTTATTCGATCAATCTTTCTTTGTGAAAAATATTTCTTTTTGAAGAAATAGCATTGCCACTTGTTCATCTTTTGGCGAATCAGCACCAAAAAATGAGCAAAAATGTGCCAAAGTTTATTAGTATGGCTCTAATGGAAAAGTACACTTCAATTTGGCTGTAGTGAGCGACAGATGAACTAGGGAGTCCATGTCTTCAAAGGTTATAAGCTAATGAGTGAAATGGTAAATGCAAAATTATGTATATACCAGCAGAATAACTTATGTATGGTGATTGTCATAGTTGTCCTTCTTGCATTGAACAATAAACTTGGAGTCAGAATCTGCACTAAAGATGCCACTCATGGGAATGCATTGTTTACATTTAACCCGGCCTTAATTTAACAAATACATTAATTCAAAACCATGTGACTAAAATGCCAACTTCCTGTATCTGGACAGTACACTCTTCAACTTATAATAATAATTCATCATGTTTTGGGACAGGTTCCAACAATAAAAACTTTGAGGGAAAGTTGATGTGTTCCAGTTTACACCAAGAAAAATCCTGAACAAAAATAAACGAGACAACTCAAGACAATATCTTTTATTAAATAATATATGCTAATTCTTATCAGCTCACAATGTAAATATGTTTTCCACAATCGATTTCTATAGAATTAATTCATTTTTGATTTGGAACAGGCATGTGTGTATACGTAACAGGCACAAATGTAAAAAAATAGTTGCTCAATCAGACTCAGGAAATTCATGCAGGAACAGAGCGGTGCCAAAAAAAATGGCAAGCAGAAAACAGGAAAAAACGACTCGACTCGCGGCCGAAAGCGGCAATTCTTTGGTTTGCGGAGGATTCCCGGCAGCTTTCGATTTGAAAAATGACTCTGCCCATTCGAGAAGTTCTGCCTGAAATGAAAAATCAGGCAAGAACATTAGAACCACTAAGAAATAAACCGTTTTCGAAAGCCCGATGACAATAATACAACTACGCCTTTTCACTCAGAACCATGATCACTATCAAGACAAGTAGTCATTTTATTGAGCATTCATTCAGAGCTCTTCTAACTTAACAGGAATTAAAGCATTAAAACATCACTTTTCAAATTTCTATTCAATTTTAATTGGTAAGCATAAAAAGGCAATGAAATTCGCAAAAACAGTTCTTGCATATTGGTTTGATAATTTTATAGGTTTTCTTATTTGAATTCTCAAACATTGAACATGCTATGTATTTGTAATAGCTGGCCGAACAGTGATTTAATGTGCCATTTCAATAAATATATTACAACCCTCAAAAACCTTATTGGTTATAAACCAAAGTAAGAAATCTGGCATGTTTAAGGGGATAGCTGTAGTTGAATTAACACAATAGGCTATTGGCAATGGTTCTGGATCAATCCTGCAGGATCCAAGGACACCTGGTCATTTTGAACCAGCATGACGAGGGGACACTTGAGCTGCCACCCCACTCTCCAAACTACCACAACACGACAACATGAGCATGTTTAAGGCTTTTTAAGATCAGTTTGAATCTAAATACTTCTACATTTTATATCCACAATGCAAATTGCATATTAAATTAATATTGTTCGTGGAAGGAAGAGATGCAACTATTTACTCTGCAAAGGTCTGGAACTTTCCTATGTAGTAGCAGCCTTATTAACTAGAACCGGACCATAATTACGTATGCCGCAGCAAGCATACTTAAATTTTAGAGTCTTGAGATGTCTCGCTGATTTTTTGTGTGATATCTAGAAGAGATCCTCTTAATTTTTGGAGTAAACTGGCAGGTTAATTTGGATTTTTATGATGGAAGGGCATTTTATACAATTTTAATAAAAAGCATATAAAAGCATAATAAAAGCATATAAGAATTTGTCCTTTTTGTGACAATTTTGCCCTTTTTAAGTCAATTTCCTTTGGCCCTTGACGTCGTTGTTCTTTTTCTTTATCCCCCTACATCAAAGAAATCAGCAATATTTAAATTCTTCCCCCTCCATAAAGTTATCCTGTCTGGTTCTCAGGGTAATAGGCTGCCCAGAACCATAGACAGCTTTGGGCCACAATGGCCCTTTTTGACCAAGCTGCACCAGACACAAGACATACAATATCAAATAACACACGAGTTTGATTGACACAGAATATACCCAAGGAGAAATGCATCTGACAGCCCAGAACCGTAGAAACTAAGAACATTCTGGGCAAGGACAAATGAATACAGAAAGTGTCACCCTGGTGGTGATTCCTTACGAGAGGGATGGGGGGAAATCGAAAAGTAAAAGACGGGTACTTACATTTGGCACTCCCAGACGCCTGCAAGCCTCCAGAAAATTATCAGCATTTCTTCTGCACTTGGCAACCGTCAACTTAGGCTGCATAAGAAAAGAGAAAAGCATAAATTGCAGTTCATTAGCCACACTTGAAATGAAACCACAACATACAACGGAAGGTCAGAAAACGGGTCACAATGCGACGTGTACTGCAGTGGTTTCAGGAGGTGGTCGGTGTACAACCAGCCCCATTCTGCTCGAAGGTGGGTTGAGAGTCCTAATAAACGGAGTAGGACCATGATTGTTTTGGCGAGTCATTTAGTTCGGATATGGTAGAGTGTCCAAAATTTGTTTCCAATCTCACGATCCTAGAAATATGGGTACAGCTGCATTCTATGCTTTGTTTGGTGGCAACACTCTGATTATTTTTTGGAGAACTTTTTATGTTGTCCAAAGAAAGAATTCTAACAAAAGTTCATTTTTTTACAACAGAAAATAATAAAATTTAACAGAAATTAGTGAACATGAAAAAAAATGAAAACTAGCTGAGATTGACATAAAAACAGGAATGAAGATGGGTTGCCTTCATATGCCATAACTCGTTACTAGAAGTGCACCAAAAAATGCACCAAGAGCGTTGCCACCAAATGAGGCATAGAGTGCAGCTGAACCGAAATGTTATTTTCAGGTATCATTGCGTTGTAAAGTGGAAGATGATTGGGTCGATAAATTATGTTAAGAATGTCAAGACTGTGCAGTTTTGACTTCAAGTCATCAATGATGCAAGTCACTTCCTCAATGGAATGAATGTATTGATACAGTGGTTGCCAAAGCGGTCCATATAGGCTCCAAGGGAACAATAGAAAAATCAAATCAGATATCGAAAATATCGAATGTAATTTAGAAGATGATCTTATTGAACTGTCAGTTGATCTTGAAGCTAAGACTTTTGGGTAAATATAAATTTTGTACAAAAATATTCAAAACTTTCTGAAGTGGTACTCCCCTGTTTGCATGCATTTCCAAGTGCGTACTGGGTTGAAGTTGATTTCAGCCATGTTAATTCCATTTTAAAAAGAAAAGAAATAAGAATTATGTGGCGATTGAAGCCTGAAACTGACTCATTTCCAATCTGACATTGCTAAACTTGTCGATATTCACGAAGCACAACCTTTATATTGACGTTAGTCAATTGTATACTAGATCAATGTCTTGTTTCCATATATATAAGGAAGATTGTATTGTTTTTTGTGATCTAAATTGCATTTTATGTTTTGTTTATCCCTCCTATCCAATATGCAATGTTAAGGTCGTCAAAAACAAAACACTATCCCTTTGACGTTGAGCCAATATATTAATATAGACAGTACAAAGTCCCAAATCTGGAATTGTCCAAAATCAGGATATGTTGTCAACCAGCATTTTTTTCTCTCACTTTTAATATCTACAATTTTTAAAGAACAAAGCATTCAACTTGGACCAAATTGATGAAACAACACAAATTAACAGTTATGTACATAGTAAATACCACACAGAAAAATTAAAAGATTTGTAAGTAAAATTTGTTGCATTGCATTAAAGTTTTTCTTTTCATTTTATAAAAATTATTCCTATTTATATTTCTGTTATTTTATTATTGAAAACATGTTCCAGATGTAAATAACGCATGGACATATTCGCAGGGGGGTAGATTAGGGTTTTTGACAAAAAATAACTGTAAATTATCCAAAATCCGGAATAGACGAGGTCTGGCAGATTCTTGATTTCAGACTTAGTACTGTACCACACTATACATACAATAAACAGAACTGTAAAATAAACGATCTAAAAATTCATAAGCATCTTTTTGCTTGTCCCATTACAATTACGAAATAGTTGAATAGAGGGAGTGGATAGGAAGCCAAATCTTAAGGGGTTGACAGTCCAAGAAGTCTGGCAACCCCCATATATTAATATGATAACTGTATTCAGGCTCTCACACTCCCCCGCCCCCCAAAAAAACACAATTATTTAAGGCCCTACCCCAAGACTGCACAGGTGAAGGAACTTGGGTCCTCCATTCTTAGTTAACATTCAAAAAATATGCCACAAGTCTCGACGATGAGCTCGGCTTTGAAAGTAGGCGAAATAAAACATGAACTGTTCTTGTTCTTGTGAAACGTATGGCTTTTTTAAATATCATTGATTTAAAGCAACCTAAGACTTTTTATAGGTAGCAAAAACTAAAATGATAAGTCGGGCACACGGGTAGGTAGGTATTTTAAATAACCATGTGCAAGAACAACACAATAGGCGACGGTGATCCCGAAGGGATAGAGCCGAGGACAACACCACGTCATCTTCAGTCACAGTCGGATGACAAGGTGAAAACCTGAACTGGCACCCCCACTCCAAACTTCCACACCATGCCAGCATGAGGACATTTGAGGTCACAACAGATTTAACGTGCACCAGCACCCTTTGTACACGATCTTTGGCTGGATTCGAACTCGCAACTCTGCAGTTGGTAGTCTGTTACTCTTCCTACTACGGCCTATGGAAAACCCTATATAACAGAAATCAGTCACAGGCACTGCAGTCATTCGACGTGGGCTCCACAGGATGCAGCACGACGTGGGCTCCACAGGACAGCTAGCATTGAATGTGTGCTTACTATACCATACAAAAAGCATCTCGTATTAACCAAAACACCGAAAACATGCTTAAGTTATGGAAAACAAGGGCATTCGTGGAGGACTCACCACAGCAGGGGAAGGCACGTGGATACATGTCACAGAGTTGGCTTTAATATTGTTCGCCAAGTGGCAGAGGAAGACGCCGTCGTTCAAAGCAGACTCCATGTCGTCCGGAAGCTTCAGCCTCAGCCGGCTCTCGAGAATCTGCAACGAGGGGAATACTCAGCATACATACTAATTTCCCAACACCATACTGTGTGTTGTAACTTTTACAGCAAATCAAGTCGACATTTAAGGAATATATATTTACCCCTTAAAACATCAAAATTTCATCTCAGAATAAATTAATTCAAAGTAAAATTGTGCATATAATATGAAGTAATTGTTTCTTTTACAATTCAATACTTTGTTGTTGATTTATTTTCATTATTTAATTATTCATCATAAGCTCTCCAACGAATCAAATGCCAACACTTACTAAAGGAGGAGCTTCCCAGTTCTGTGGAGATTTGATTCCTTGAAGATAAAAATATTGCATGGTGTACAATTTTTCAAAATTATTTCACTCGACCGAATGATACGAGTTGTTTGTGCATGATTTTATTGGGCGAAACACAAATATGGAAAGTTAGCCCATTGTCATCAAAACTCAAACACTCAGTTCCAGCTTGATCGCGGTGTTTCGTAACATAATAGGATGCGATTGCTACATTTCGCAAAAAAAAATTTGTATTCAAAAATACAAAAGGTGGTTCACAGTTACACCCAGGTTTTCCGAAACATTGGCCCATTGTTGATTTTTTAAACATTTATTACTTTCAAATTAGGTTTGAAATATTTCATTCTAGTATAAATGCAAAAAATCAACAGTGTATAAATAATTTTTTAATTTTTACTTTGCATAAGTTTAAAAGAAAAAAATACATGATCAGGAACTATGCATTTTTCCTGTACCAGATTAGGAGCAATAATTGTGGGTGCGAATGACTAACTTTTAGCGATAATTATACAAACATGATCCTCCCACTTTGGTGGATGGTTTATGCATATAAGTTATTTTAACTGTAGCAAATCAGAGTATCAGTAAGACTTTTTGCATATGTCCAAGTTAGGTTGACCTCAAGTATAAGGAGTGCAAGGTATCTATGTAAAAAATACACATATTTACAGATTAAGTTTTGTACCTGTCATGACTGTATTAATATTATTCCTTAGAGTACTTAATATAATAAAAATATTAATAATATAATGTATATTAGTAATATAGTTGAATCACTATCTAATAAAATTTCAATATTCGTCCCAAGGAAGATTTTCAATAGGAATTCTTTCGGCCATATTAATCTCAAGAAAATACAATTAGAATGAATATTGTTTCTATCTAAATGCACTTTTAAGCTAACAAAACAGAATGTTATAGAAAAATCATAAAAATTTTAATTCAGAAATAAAAACAATAAGGCAACATTCTGCTCACTGGTAATGAAAAGCTCTTGCAATGAAATAAAATAACTTTAAAAATATTCATTTGTATAAAGGGTCATGAATTAATACCTACATACATTCGATAACAAAAAAATCAACACACCAAGATGGAGTTGTCCAATTCTAATGAAATTTCATATGCAAAGATATTTTGTACGAACATGCAAATGATTAAAATTTGGTGTCCAATGGATGAATAGTGGGAGCTCCAGTGCATGCGCATTCAGCAAGTGTATATAAGTATCAATTCTCAATCTGTGGTCAAAATTTCTGTTGCATTTCGACTGCAGATATCTTAAGTCGACTGTAACAATGCCTCGACGAAAATTTTGTGCTTATTACAATCATACGTTGGAGTTTGAAAGAGGTTGTGCTGTTGGATTGAAGGAGGCTGGTTGGACGAATCGAAGAATCACTCGACATGTGGGTCGAAGCGATGTGGCAATTAGACAATGCTGGCAAGGGTGTGTCAAGAACGGCAGATATCAGCGTCAGGACTACAGCGGTTGAACTAGGGCCACAACAGAATGAAAAGATTGACCGATTATAAGAGCAGCTGTCGCAGCACCGGATTCGTCGTTAGCAACTATACAACGAGTGACCCGCACACATGTCCAACATGACCCTCTGCAGACGACTGAGAGACTCGCGCCGATCGTTACGCCACTCGTGCCTGTACACCATCAAGTTCGATTACAGTGGTGCCAGGCTCGATCCACTTGGAACGGCGCTGACTGGGGACGTATAGTCTTTAGTGACGAGTCCCAAAGAATGGGCCAAAATGAATGGCACGTTGCTATGTGGATAATACTGTGATTGGAATATTTGGATTGTTATAAGGGCTTCTTGACAATCTTCGTAAAAAAGGAAATTTAAGTCACCAACTTAGTAAACACACAATTTTACCTTCAAGTGAGATTTCCCATTGTAATTTCACAATCTGCCATAATACCATTTAAAAACGTGACACTTAAAAATACATATATAGGGTCGGCATCTCTATAAGACTTACATTGATCACACATTACACATTAAAAACAAATCCTTCAGAAATATACAAAGCAAAAAATAAAAATCGAACCTCTCGCAGCTTAGAGATCAACTCCTGTTCCTCACGAGCCTTGTCGAACTCCCGGCGCATCGTGAAGCTCGATTTTGGTGTCTTGGCAACTGTGAGTGCTGAAACATAACAAACACATTTATTTATCAGAAATCATAGTTGAAAAAATAACAGTTTGACTTAAGGGGTCTTCACTGATTTTCAGATAACAAATGCATTTTCCACTTTTGTATCATAAGTGTCATTCCTTAGGTTTCTCAAACAGTTCCGATTTCAATCTTATGTTCATCCTACATTGAGATATTGCAATTTAAGAGTCCTTAAATAGTTGTGAAGTTTCGTACTCTCTTTTTATGAAAAACAGGATACCTATACAAGTCAAATTTCAAAATGCATAACATTTTGTGAACATATTTGAAACAGTAGAAAGCAAAAGCCAACTCCAAACTTGTAGATTCCTACACTTGTCCTAAGTTCGTAGGGTTAGATGCTTGATTTTTGTAAAAAACTTGATTTTCAACACTGCATTGCATTATACCCTCATAGTTAAAAAAAAACTCTATTAGAATAAAAATAACAGTCCATCATTTAATAAATGATTCTGATAAACAATCAATTTTTTTTTTCAGTTATGGATCATTTCCTTCATTGGAAAGATTGCTATTTTTCACAAACTTTGCTAACTTTTTCCAAACTTTTCATCCTTTGATCCTGCTTTTTATATGGTGACTTGCTTTGTTTTACCTCAAAAAGTAATTTAAGAACAATATAAAAATATTTTATTGTACTTAAATGGCATCAGATACAGAATTTTTAATCTAAATTTATGACTTGTTAGAAATATGATCAGTAATACATCCAAAAGGACTCAAGACCTTTGTGTTCTTTAACAAGTTTAAGCACCCTACAGGATTTGAAATTAGAAGCATTCAGACATCAATGACATTTAAACATTACTCTTCATTTTCAAAAATAATCTAATGAGGCAAATTTCAAATTTATTGTTTACATATGGATGTGATAAACCCAGCGCATTCCTGCCAACATTTAAATTCTGCAAACCCTGCAATCTTTGCAGGATCATGATGTGCATATAAATGCAAAATGTAGAATATACAATTTAAAGCACCCATTTATTCATACTCCCAAAATGCTCATTATTTTGCCTTTTACTATATCTTACATATTTAATGACTGCTAATATTTCAGAAGAGCTAAGTAATTGTTTATTCAAATAAAATAAGAATGATTGGGAATCCAGTTTTGAAAATTTAAGAGGAACGAAATTGCCCGGTTGGTCAATGTCCAGATTTTAATTATCTAATGCCTGAATTATCATGTTTTGTAAAGGATATATCTTTTTTCAATTTGTTTAATAGTTGGTTTTTATTCTTGGTGCTTTGCTATTAAGTTTATTGTTTTATATTAAAAGCTGTCAATTGCACAGAACACAGCCCTTTGCCGATCTTTACGATGAGGCTTCTTGTAAGACACAAAAACACGCCATTTTGAAATGGAAAATTAATTTTTTTGTTGCAGAATTTTTATTTTTTATAGTACGAATTCTTTCTACTAGTAACCAGCTTCTCATAAACACATGTCACATCTATTTAGAATATTAAAATTTATTTTCAAATTTTGCAAAGAAAAGTATAAATGTACAATACGTCTGTACGATAACCATATACTTAAGCCATCTGTACATTGCATGATCAAATCGTACGTTGACAGATATGCCTCAGACTAGGGCTAGCAATGGCATTTGTATTTTGGGGGCTTTTTCCACTTCAGGGCATTTTGTTGCTTCACTTCACTTTCCACTTCAGGGCATTTTGTCATTTTTCAATAAAAGTGAGATTTCTTTAGATTATAGGTACTTACGATTTAAAAAACTCAATACCAGTATCAACAGATGACCAAACATTTGCTAGTAGGTCCTTCTAGGTAGGTGGTAGTAGTAGGTTCTAGTAGAAAACACAATGAGCTTTTGGTGACAGTGCGGGATCAAACCCAAAAGGAAAGATATGAGAAGAACACGTCATTTTGAACCACGGTCAGATGATGAGGTCAATACCTGAACTGGCACCCCCACTCTCCAAACTTCCACACAATGCCAACATGCGGACATTGAGGACTACAGCAGATTTAATGTGCACCAGCCCCTTTGTACACAATGGTCTTTCAGATGATGATGATGGTCAGATGATGAGGTCAATACCTGAACTGGCACCCCCACTCTCCAAACTTCCACACAATGCCAACATGCGGACATTGAGGACTACAGCAGATTTAATGTGCACCAGCCCCTTTGTACACAATGGTCTTTGGTTGGATTCGAACTTGCAGTCAGGCTACTGCGTCCTAGTGATTCTAGGAACTGCTCTCGTTACTATTTGCTGCTTTCTACTTTAGAAGAGAGAAATCATTCTTCATTCCTGGAAGTAATTCTTAGGAGGATTTTCTATATTTTATAAATTGTTTTATAATGTATAATACAAGCTAAGTTAAGAGAAATTAGGCACAGAGCTGAATATAAACATGCCGTTATCAAAATGGGTGCTAAATACAGTCAATGGCTTCTCATTTCGAACCCTGATATGGATAAAGCAAAGATATTCTTCAACACTTACAATTCTTTGGCCAGCTGAAGTTATTCTGAGGAGACTCTTTGTTTGCAGGAGAAGATATTGACTCCTCGATGTTGAATACTTTCCTCTCACCAAATGAGGGCTATGGAATAAAAACAATTAGCTTTCTTAGACTTTTTGATGTCAAATGCAGATACATGCTATGCATAACATCGTTCTTACCATTTCCCTCATAAATTAGAACAATAGTCTGCTTAGTCATATAAAAAGCCAGTTAAAATAAAGAAATAGAATAGAGAAATTTTATAAGAGAAATGCAACTAAATCACCACAACAAATCTCAACATGCAAAAGACCTGAAAAGCATAACTGAAAACTACAATTTTTATTTTTGAGCTTGTGTAACAATCACTGCAAAAGCTGTAGAGAATATTTATTAGCATAGCTCAGATTATTTTAGACCCAAAAAAGGACATGCAAAATTACCAGTAATGTATCCAAAACTTATTTTAACTATTAAACATTTTAATAAACAACTCGAAGATCCAAACACGGAACGTGATTTTCGTTTCCTTCTGTAAAAACCAAAGGGAACTCCTTCACTCTTTTCAGAATGGATGATTAATCGACCAACAAAAAATGTTTGGAAAAGTTTTGGTTAACATGGATTTTTTTTCAAACCAGAATCTGGTGGATGAGTTAGTCATTTTGGGTTTAATAGTAAAAAGGAAATCGCAGAAGTGAAAAATGGCAACAACAAAATGTTTCAGCAAAAACTACATTAATACTCAACTACAATACTATAACAATTTGACCAAACTAACCTTGAAAATGACCAAAAAGGCTCTAAAAATCTAAAAACTACAAAAACTGGATAAAGATACTCCTCATTTAACGAATAAGTTCTGAATACCAAATTTGATTACATTGTAATCAGGACCAGCATTGTCACTGACGAACTGAAGACCTTGTTGTAAGTCACTAAAACATGCTAGTCATCAAATAAGTATTTCTAGCATCAGGAGATTACAAACGAAATACATACCCACATTGACTAAGTGCTGACAAAAAGGTGAAATGTCTAAACAAATGTGACCAAATAATACATTTATTTCATACATATAACAATACCAATTATGTACAAAAACTATTATATGAAATAGCATATAAAAAGCAATCATAAAAATAATCCATTTCTAAAATCCCCATTAATCCGAAGGGACAAAATGCTTACACAGACCTTCATATTATCGTTATTTGGTGTGAGGGTAATCTTTGGTGTAGAATTGTCAGTGGAAGCATCTGATTCACATGACCACTCATTGACTAGAGGACTTCCTTTGCAACCATCATCCGTCTGCAAAAGAAACAATTGAGACAATGAAACTAACTGAATTGATGAAAACACTTCAAGTACAGGCAAGCAAAATTTCAAATTCATGTTACCAAGTCTCAAATTTTGGCCACAAAGTGCCAAAAGCCATCATATCATTCCTTTTAAAAGAAAAGTTCGACATGAAAACATTTATGCTACTCTTCTTGGAATCTCAAGAATAAATTCTAATTTGAACTAAAAGTTAAATTACATTACCCGATATAGAGTTGTATATCATATTGATAACCAGTTCTGTCATAAATAGTATTAATTGTACTTTTCTCCTTACTCGTGCCTGACATTTGAGTTGTGTTTTAAATGTTTTGTAATTTCATTTACCTTTCTTTTAATTACCTTCAAAGGGAAATGGTCAAAAAACAAAGCTTTTTAAAGCCATTTTTCATGTCAAAAAATGGAATTTTCAACAAAATAGAATTTAATGACTTCAATATCTGAGTCTGCTTTTATTGGAGGTTGGCATACAGAGCTCCAAGCAACCATTTTACAGCCCATGACTGACTAATCGATATTCCATTTGCAATTTCTGGAAGTTTTCCAATCCAGTTGGTTGTAATGATAGGAATGAACTTGAGTTGTAGTCCACAATGTAGAGCACTGAACTAAGTCACTCAATTTATTAAAAATAGTTCATCTCTAATTCATTTCGAATTCAATCTTGCCTAGTCAAAATCATGCATAATCCTAGTTCGACATGCAACATTATTTTGTGTGCCCACAGAATCAGACTAATAGAGAAAGCCAACACCACTGACTGAATACTTACAGATGAAGTGGGAGATTCATTTCTGCGCAGCGTCTGCTTCGAGGCAACAGCAGACTTGGTCTTCGACATTTGGAGCTTGGGTGACAGTTGAGCTCTGAAAGAGGAAAAACACATACCAAAATAAAATTGCATTCACAGCCTATGTTGTGATTTTTCTTGTCACAAGCTAAAATATCAAAATTTAAGCGTGGACATTTTGTGCCATAATTAACACTTCGACTTCCAGCACTCTCCAAAGGATTCAAATCACTTTTCCTCACATGGGGCTCCCTAGAACAATTAGGAACACCCTAGAACAATTAGGAACACCCTAGAACAATTAGGAACACCCTAGAACAATTAGGAACACCCTGGAAGGAAGAGGGGACTACCTGGACCGGTGGAGGGGACTCCTGGACCGGTGGAGGTTAACACCCTGGAACGGTTGAGGTTAACACCCTGGAACGGTGGAGGTTGACACCCTGGAACGGTGGAGGGAGACACCCTGGAACGGTGGAGGTTGACACCCTGGAACGGTGGAGGGAGACACCCTGGAACGGTGGAGGGAGACACCCTGGAGCAGTGGGGGAGACACCCTGGAGCAGTGGGGGAGACACCCTGGAGCAGTGGGGGAGACACCCTGGAGCAGTGGGGGAGACACCCTGGAGCAGTGGGGGAGACACCCTGGAGCAGTGGGGGAGACACCCTGGAGCAGTGGGGGAGACACCCTGGAGCAGTGGGGGAGACACCCTGGAGCAGTGGGGGAGACACCCTGGAGCAGTGGGGGAGACACCCTGGAGCAGTGGGGGAGACACCCTGGAGCAGTGGGGGAGACACCCTGGAGCAGTGGGGGAGACACCCTGGAGCAGTGGGGGAGACACCCTGGAGCGGTGGGGGAGACACCCTGGAGCGGTGGGGGAGACACCCTGGAACGGTGGGGGAGACACCCTGGAACGGTGGGGGAGACACCCTGGAACGGTGGGGGAGACACCCTGGAACGGTGGGAGAGACACCCTGGAACGGTGGGAGAGACACCCTGGAACGGTGGGAGAGACACCCTGGAACGGTGGGGGAGACACCCTAGAACGGTGGGGGAGACACCCTGGAACGGTGGGGGAGACACCCTGGAACGGTGGTGGAGACACTCTGGAACGGTGGGAGAACACCTTGAAACCATGGGAGGGCCCTTTGGACATGAGGAGGAAGAAGAAAAGAAGCAAGTCTCAGAAAAGACTGTAAGGTTGAATTGGGGTATTATGTTGTACAGAGGTTACTGGAAGGTGTGATACCCAGGCTTGAGACAAAAGGTGGATAGCATGAAAGGTTTTGTGCCTTTTCAGGTTTGTACAGGACAGTACAATGTTTATATAAGAAGGTATTTTAACTAATGCTGCATTGGAGCAACACGACGGGCCATTGGCAACAATCCAGGATCAAATCCAAAGGGGAAGAACAAAGACACCTCATTTTGAACTTCAAACAGATGACGAAGTCATGGCTGAGCTGGCACCCCACTCATCAAACTTTCACACCACATTAATGTGAGGCCACAACCGATGTAAGATGCACCAGCCCGTGTACCCAACAGTCTTTGGTTGGACCGAGTTTCATACTCAAAACCCTTCAATTGCTGAGACGTTGCTCTTCCAGCTAGGCTACCACAGCCGGGTCATTTCACGCAAAATGAGCAAATTGGTTGTGGCAGACACATCACCGATTTTAATAAAAATTAATTTTTAAATAGATCACATATGGTAAGGAGGAACTGCCAAATATTAGATGTCTAAATGTGTATTTTATTTTTTATTGAATTTTAAAGTTCAAGATCACACAAATGTAGATTTTTATAGCACTAATAGTAGCCTGTTTGAGACCCTATATTTCAATAAGTTATCGACACAAATTAAAATTTTTTACATTGTTATATTCTTTAGTAAAAGGTCTTTTAGGAAATGTCAGAATATAGTTTTATATTCGTCACTACTCATTCTCAGGGATCAGCAAAAATAGAAATTTTGAGTATTTGGTACAAATTTCAAATTGCTCTAGTACTTCTAATAATGGGGAAAGACCGTATCCAAAATTATTCTTAACAAAGCACGTCTTCTATCTAAAAGTTTGGTATAATTTAGTGATTGTGTTTGTATTCCTTAGTTAAGAAAAAAAATAATGAAAAAGTAAAATAATCTAAAACGGCAATTTTTCTATTTTTCAACAATTTCAGTATTATGTGTCAAGCCAACAACCTCACAAATTTTCAGTATTATGTGTCAAGCCAACAACCTCACAAATTTTCAGTATTATGTGTCAAGATATATATTATTTGTCCTGAAATTTCCATCATTGTAATTTTTTTTTCGTACCAGGAACTTTTTTAACTAGATGGATATTATTTTATTTCAGTAAGACATCCATTTCCACCTTTGAAAAAGATGCTATTAGATTCAAGGGTAGATAACAGTAAATAAACACTATTAAATAAATTAAGGTTCTAAATGTGCATGGTTTGCTAAACAAAAAGCTTTCGAACAACGGAGAATGTTCTATGGCAATCCAGAAGTGTTCCATCAGTAACCGCAGCCATTACGGAATTTTTAAAAAATTCAGCAGCAAAAAAAAAACACATTATAATTATAATTATATAATATTAAACACATTTAATTCAAGTCATAACATCTATGATACTCTAAGTTGAAATTTTTAAACTTGTTTTGACACTGATTTTTTCTGCTTTTATCATTTACTTTTTAAGTAAAAAATGATTTGGTACTTCTATGTTGATTTAGGGTTTCATTATCTGTATTTAATTTCGCTGTTGTCATTGACGTTCTTGTAATATACATAGACAGAAGAAAATTTTGTGATTTGGATTTCATTTTTGTTGCTTTAGGACTCGGATTACAATCCTGAATTTGTTTACAAGTAATAAACATATTAAACCGTATTCCTGGGAAATGTCAGTTTTATTAGTCCTTTATTTGATTTATTATGCCTATTTAGAGTAGAAAATTGCCTTTTTGTTATTTTCGTTAGCTATTTTGAAGATGAAAGTATTAAAATGCGACTTCTAAACTCTATCAGTAATATTATTATACCTAGCACCGTAACTGGCATAAATTCAAAGAATGTCTTAGAATTTCTTCAGCCCATAGAAATGTTTTTAAATTTGTCCAAAATGACAAATTTCCATTTTTGGCAACTAAATTTTAGATTGAATATGATGTTTAAAATTGTTGCAAAATGAAAAAAAAAGACAATTTTGTACAGATTATAAAGATGTAAAACATGTTTGTTAATGTTAAGTAGTTTTTGAGAAACAGAACTTCAAACATACACATTGAGCAATCTCACAACTGCTCTTCTAAAACTTCTGTTTCTACTTTACCACAGGATTTTCCCGATTTTTGTTCATTTCACGTGGAATGGCCCAGCCCAGAAACTGGAGAAAATATAGTTGGAATCATAGTAAAACATTGGATCTCTTTTGAAAACACAGGATTCCCATCTAAATTTCTGGGAAAATTTCACCGCCTTATTGCATATTGATAATGTTACAATTCAGACCAAATGTGTACGTTGTCTAAGTTTAGGGGTATGAAATTTGAAGACTATATATAGAACAAAGACACATACCCATTTTCTTCACTGTTTTTCTTGTAGATGTTCAATGCCTCCGCTTCGCGCTTCTTCTTCAAGGCTTCCTTGTACTCCTTGAACGTCTGCACGGAGATCGGGTCGGACGGGTTCTCTTCGATGAACTTCCCCTCGTCCCCATTCACGGGAATGTAGTTGAACAGAGTGCTGGAACAGTTAAAAATAAGCAATCTACTTAAAATCAACCATCGCGTCTAATTTCCCAAGACAATTAACTTAAAACACCTTTTTAAAAAATCATTATCGTCACCTTCCTTTCAGAATAAGACCGACGAAGACTCTAATTCAGGGGTTGACATAACATTGTTAGAGGTCAATTCGGGCTGAGGGTTCAATAGATAATTATGTCATTATTGTACGGAAACTATTTAATTAAGTTCACTTGGATTACCTCCATCCTGAATGACAACACAATTAAAAGTGAAAACAGAATTCTGTGACGATTAATCGCTGAAACTGACTCATTTTGAACTCAACTTTGCTCAGTTTGTCTAGTCACGAAACACCCTTCACATTGACAATGTTAGTATAAGTCTTCTTTTCATATACGTAAGGAACATTGTATTGTTACCTAAATTAAATTTTATACATCATTTATTCCTCCTAGATAAAGTTAAGGATGTCAAAAACAAAATCATATTATTTTATTGTTAAGAAAATTTAATAATCCATATTCTATAATAAATACAATAAACGCAGTAACTAATAGCAGTGGCAACAGACTTGGCGCTTTTTGGCGCACTCCTAGTAGCGAGTAATGAAATATTAAGGTAACCCAACTGCATAACGGTTATTGCGGATTTTAATACAGCCTGAGCAAGTGGAAAGTTTAAAAATTACATATAGAATATTCCAGAAATTTCATTCAAATTCTGTTAAACTGTCATTTGATTTCATTGGTTCATTGAAATAATTCTTTCCTTGGCGACTTAAGTGCGCCAAGGGCAGGCCGTTGCCATCGCTATAAACGTAGACTGAAGCTGCACCCCTGAGGTAAAAAAAATACAACTTAATTCAGTTCAAATTTACAATGTATTTTCGAATATAAAATAACTTTTTTTTTTCAAAATCTCTAATATCACTATATTTTTCCGTAAATATTCTTATTTTCTAATTAAATCTACTTTAAATAAAATAAAACTTAAAATTAATACCTCATATTATCCAAGAAACAATTTAACTTATTAAAACAATCATAAATATTGCCCTTAAAAGAAGCATCATTTTGAAAATTTACGTTGCAAAAAATAGCTGCAGTCTATGTTTAAAACGACGGCCACCGCCGTGGCGCACTTCTAAAGTCGCCAAAGAAAGAAGTTTTAAAGGATTTTGGTACTTTCTAGAATATTCAAAATGAAAATTTAAACTTTCCGCTAGCCGAGGTAGTCATAAAAGACGAAATAACCGAGCATCTTATTTTCTAGTTAAAAGAAAAATCACATTAAAAGCTGATCGACTTAAAATATTTCATTTATACCTTTTCCAGCGCATCACAACGTTTCACTGCCGCTAGATAACAGCTCTGCTGTTTTCGGAAAACGTAGCTTTACCTACGAAATATACAACGTACGCTAAGTAGTTCAAAATCCAAGTTCTCCAGTTTTGCCATAAAACTAATAAGCTTATTACAAAGGATTCTTTTCAAAAAAGTATTTGCAAGACTTATCTTGTTTGAAAATTTAGGAGTGCAACGTTGGCGATATGTCTCATTTGGCTCATTTTACGTTCATAAAAGACAAAAAGGGCAAAAGTCAGAATTTTTTCGTAACAAATTCGTAAAAATCGGTTATGTTCTCAAAAATTTACGAAAAGTTGGTAATACCTACAAAAAACGGAAGAATCCATTCCCTGAAGTAAGGACATATTCACACTTTCCTTATTATTATTTTGTACATTTATTCTTTGGCTGTAATTCCATGATATAATTTAAGTCTAAAGAAAAAATTGTAGAAAAAACGGAAATTCTCGAAAGGAAAAAAAAAAGCAGAAATTCTCGGAAGAAAAAAAGCGGAAATCCGCGAAAACGTGGAAGATTTTTACTACTGAATTATAAAATAAACAATCTTAAAAACTCACATTTGCAACTTTTTTGCTCATTCTATTATAATTATGTAATAGTAAAACAGAGGGGGTTGATAAAAAGGCAAGAATCTCTTTTGAAGGGGTCAATGGTCCAAAATGCTTGGCACTTCATGCTGAAATTTCCGTACCAAATATACTTGGCTTCACTGATAAAAGGCACTACTACAGTCCCTCATTATTATTGGCATTTGGTTAGTCGCTCTTTATGACTTGTCTCACAGTGAACTTTAAGATAGCTAACAGCAGAGAAAATCTCAATCAGTTTCTTTGCAAGCTTATACAAGTGGGTTGGTTGTTCTTATAGTGGCCATTTGATAAGGCTTTGCAAAAAGATGCTCCTAGTCACCAAGGTTCAAAAACAGTACCCAGTCACCTTTGGCAGCCTTTATTTTTTCAATCTATTGACACAAATGTAAGGGTTGAACAATTACGTCATTTTTCTACGTACTCTCCTTCCTTTTCAAGGCACTTTGTCCATATGATTGCATATTCGCTCCAAAGTTTTCAGTGGGTCACCCAACCATTAATGCACTGCCCTTCCCCACTTCTTTGTCTGTAGAAAATCAACGACCTTGTAAAGCAGTTTTGACGGATCCAGAGATGATAGTCGGAAGAGGCGAGATCTTTGCTGTAGGCAGGGCATTTCAGCACCTAAAAACCCAAATTGGTAATGGTTTCAACGGTCTGTCTGGCCAGCAGGCATTGTCAGGCAACAACACTTTCTTCGACAAGAGGTCTCTGGTCTTCGACAAGAGGTCTTGTGCGAATTACTGGCTTCGGATTGTTGATCAGCAAACCACTGTATCTAAGCATGTATGCCGAGAAGGCAGAGTGACAAACCTACAGATGTTTTACGGCGAAAGTGCAGATAATTTTCGACTTACCCTATGGACAAAAGGATTCCACAAGACAATATCTGGAAAGGAATTTTAATTTATAAACACAAAATATACACATAACAAGGATTTGTGCACTCACTTCGTATTTTGATTTCGAATGGAAAGGTTCCCGGCCGTCTCCCACCTTGGAGATTCGGCAGAATATTTCTTGAAACCGCAGCTGAGCTGAATGATGGAAGAAATTGAAATGACTAATTGTATAAAAGAAAACATTGTAAACACCACGCCAAAGGCATCCATCTGCGTCGATTTTCACCTAACTTGAATTTTTAGTCACCACTTCAAGTTTTATGCAACGACAAAGCAACGAATCATCTTGATTCTGAGTGGAAATACCAATTTTAGTGAGAAAACAACCTTTGAGTCGTCACTCAACTTTTTCCAAAGTATCAAAAATCTGAACTTGTTTTTGTAGAAACGTCAATTTTGAAGACATGTGCCTTTGGCGTGGTAACAATATATTCACAGAACTGAAATAAGGGTGAAAGTACAGTGCTTCTACAAATCACAAGTGGTTTGACTGTGCAGAACAATCTAAAAAAAGTTAAAGATGGCTTTGCCTCAGAAATTGCTTCAGAGTTCTGGTAGGTAGGTATTTTAATTAATGTCACACTGGAGCAACAACGGGGTATTACAAAGAGATTTCAATTTCATATTTTACTCTGAATGCCTTGCATTACTTTTTGCTTGATATTTTTATTGCTTCATACAGTAATACGATTCTTGAACTGAGCACCATGGCTGGCTTACTGAGGCACTGCAAAATACTGTAAAATTTACACTGAAATTATACTTGATCCATGTGGTTTCAGAAGCAGACCATCAATGTCAGGAAATTCCTCTCATTAGCCAACCATGAACTGAATATACTGAGATAAAATTTGTCAGCATAGAATAAATTGTTTGTGGATACAGGTTTCATTAATTCTTTTAGCTTAACCCCCATAGCCTATACTGCAGATGTTAGGTAGGCTCACATTCTGACTGGATGTTACAGAAATATCCCAACTGAGGGTGAGAAAAAAAGGTTTGAGAACTACTGGGGAGTTTAGTTAAGGAAAGTTAAAAAGTTTGGGAACATTAATGCCATTACCTCATTTTTTAGTGTCAGCTACAGCATAGATCTTTTTCAAATTATACAGGTGATTTTGAAATAATTGATTTTGGTGATGAAGAGGCAGAAATTGCTAACGTGGTTTCCCCTTGATTTCATTAGTTCTTTAAAATTTTGTTCCCATTTCTTTTCCATTTTCGCTAAATTGGAAGAATTAAAAGTGTTTGATTTTAGTCCCGGGTCCAGTGCTGTCACATCAGGTTATATTTCGTCATGTTCAAGTAGAAAAAAGGTAACGATTTTCAAACAAAAATAGCAACACCAAAGTTTATTATGTTCCGTTGCAAAAAAAATACTTTCTCAAAGAATGCTTTACTTGCCGCCATGTGCACCATGAACGTTGCCACCAAACGCGTTGTATACCGCAGCTATACTGATCCTTGCTATTTGAATGAATGTTAAATGAGATGTAGTGCTCTTGGTTAAAACTAGGCTATTTTAAATTTGTGAGGACTTTCTGCAAATATTAACTTTTTAAGGAAACTAAAAACCCAAAACAAAAAAAATCGAGCCTTTCTAGAGTTGTATAAAGTTACTGTAACAAACTAGTGCTTCACTAGTCACTGTAATGCTTCATAAATGGTTTGAAGATTATGTGAAGAATCTAACTCACATCCTGAGACTCTTGAGATCGACAGTCACCGTCAGAAGTGCTGTAGCCGGAATCGAACGTGTAGCTCTTTCGACAGCAACTGCCCGGAGCAAAACCGTTCTGAAACCTTGCGTCCGATCTGGAAACAAAACACTATAAAATACAAGCAATGAAAATGTTACATGCAAACAGCAAAAGCAGTAAGTCATAGTGATGTAACCGTAAGAGCTCAAACTTTTCAAGCATAGGAAAGGCCCGATCAAGATTTATTTTTAATTGCTTTTTAGCAATACTGGTAAAACAATCCCAAGAAATCGCAATATACTCAACATCCATTCCAAATTTTACAAAACTACCAAATTATGGTTGATATTTAAGCTAAGTATATTTACTCAGATGTTTTAGCATGAAACTTATTTAAATATGTAAACAAAGAAAAGTTTAATATTGCATTCACTAAATTAAGGTATGATGCATAAAATAAAGAACATTGTATTGAAATATATGAAACGAAATTTATGTGATAACTGTACAAACACATGGACAGAAAATCAGACATAGAACAGGCAGACAGACAATAACAGATTCAGCTTTTCAAGTTTGTAAAACAAGGGAACACAGAGGGCTTAAATTTCAATAGGGATAACAGAACAAGGGGCCATGGGTATAAATTGAATAAGACACATTTTAATCGGGATTTAAGGAAAAACTACTACTTTAATAGGGTAATAGACAGTTGGAACGCGTTGCCAGAAAATATAGTTAATTCAAAGGGAGTGTACGAATTTAAGACACAATTGGATAGTCAGTGGGAATTGGAGAATTCATAAACAAAGGACCAGCCTTGTTGGGCTTGAGCCTGTAGCTGGTCGTCAATATTTGTATTTGTATTTGTATAACCACAACCAAGTTCAATCACTAAATAAATCACTCACAGTATGTGAAGTTTCATAAAAAAAATATTTAACCGTTTGGACATAGCATGGTAGACACACTAAGTGTGCAAGAGACTGATTTTGCATTAGAAAGGTTCAAGGATAGAAAATTTGAAAAGGGTTGAAAGCATTCAAAGAACAAACGCTCCGTTCTTATTTATATAGATTTTCAACTCTACATTTAACAAAGATGGATGTGAATAAAACCATTAAAATGATATAAACCTACTAAAAAGTTAAGAAACAAAATTTTTTCCACTAACATCATTACGAAGGAATTTAATTTACAGGAAGTATAACAAATACAGGGTAAGACATTCCTGTATACAACTCACAATATCGAAGGACTTCGGAATTTGTGGAACTCTGTTTCTAAAACTATGCCACGCTTGTCTTCTTTAATGGCTTGGATTTCCAGGAACTTGAAGACGTGGATTCTTCCCCTTTTACAAAGCTGCAATAGAAACATGACTCAGTGAGATTAGGGCTCTGTAAAGTAAACATACTTCTAAACACATTACATGCTCATCTATCAGTATCTCCTAAATACACAAAGAAAGCCATGTTACTCTGAAACTGGTGAATTGGTATTCTGAAATATGATAGATTCTATTAGCAATTTTAATTAATGCCACATTGGAGCAACACAACAGGCTATTGCCATTCGGTCCTGGATTAAACTGGAATGGAAAGTTTCGAGGACAACAGCACGTAATTTTGAACCACGGTCAGATGACGAGGCAATGCCTGAGTTGGCAACCCACTCTCCAAACTTCCACACCATGCAAACTAGAGGGCATTTCAGGCCACAACAGAATTTACGTGCACCAGCCCCTTTACGCACGATGGTCTCCAGTTGGATTCAAACTTGCAACCCTCCAGTTGCCAATTCGTCACTCTTCCAACCGGGCTATTGCAACCCGAAAATATTGTTCGGAGATGATTCGCGATTCTCTAATCCAAAAGGCCATAATGCTCAACAAATATTACATTTATTGGGGGTTTTTACTGTTTCCGATCTATGGGAATTTTATCTGTGAAAAACAAAACTTACATTAACGTTCATTAAATTCTTTCAATGCGTATTTTTGGCTGGTTTTTAACAAAATATTTTGGGGAAAGCTTGACAAGTAGTCCTTCCTCTGAATACATCCTTAATCAGTTATGTCTAGAACAGATTTCTCTCCACTTGACTAATACCCCTACCTTTAGGACACTTAACACAGATGGATTCTTTGCTAGCTTTAACAAACTCAATGGGCTTTTCATTTGCAAGTAAATTCAGAATTGTTGATTTTTCCCGTCTTTCTGCTTTATTAAATTTTGATTTACATCCAATTAAGCTCTAACAATCAATGTTTTAAAAATATTCCTCAGAATACACCCCTGATAGATACATAGTGGGGTGGGTGAGAAAAATAAGTCATTGCGATTCAGCAGAGTGAAACACTCCAAAAACTTATAGGGACGAGAAAGTGTTTAGAAGGAGAAGCACTTACGACTGCTGGAGGGAATGTCATAGGATTTTGATCCAAAACTAAATCTTGCAGAGACGTCATGAACCGCAGTTGCGTTGGGATCGCAGACATCCGATTGCACGACACATCCAGGAACGTCAGCCTCAGTTGACACATCTCTGAAAAGGTAAAAAACACATCTTTAAACCAGATTTACTGGCACCAAACTATTTGCTAGTTGAACTTGACCATGCCAGTGAAGATTTACATATGACTTTTACTTTTAACGACATGCAGCAGTAAATCCCTATGTTTAAACCTTGATTTATTAGCACTGGCATGTGACCTTTATCTCTCATTTTTGGTGCCTCAAAGGGCCCCATCATATAAGTCGAATTTTGCTGAGTTAAATAAAAGAGTTGAATACCTAAAATTAGACTGACTATTATTCCGAAAGGCAGTTTAAATAACAACTATCGAAAATATTGCGGCGAACTTGGCCACCACTACAAAAGTTAATTTATGATACAATCTTACTATTATAAAAGAAAGTGTTTGTTTGTATGTCTGTTTGGGGCCGCAAAATCCAAACGATTCTACGGCACTTACTGCAATGAGATTTAGCAAGCAGGTAGTCCGAATTATTTGCAATTTTTGGGTTGAGGCGAATTTTAAAATTCAATCCAGAAGATTTTAAAATTAATTTCATAGTTTTATTCTCCATCCGTTTTTCAAACACGGAGAACTTTTTCTACTCATGCAACCTTGCAGTCAGGGTGTGGAATCGTGCCAAGCTTTTTTCATCCGCAAAACAGAGAGAAAATTATTTTTTTCGTTTCCGCTTTGATTTTGTGCGATTGATTTCCCAGCCAGACGATAAATTTTTTAAATGAAGTCAAAGTCCTTCTCTCTATCTCCTAGACCATTAAAGATAAAGTAAAAATTTCAACGGATTTGAAATCCGCAGAAAATTTCAGTTTAGATTGATACCTAAAAATATAATTTTCTTTAGATACATAATTTTTTAATTGAATATATCTTCAACGGATTTGAAATCTGCGGAAAATTTTACACCAGCTTAATACCTTACATCACGGCGTTGCCTGTGGTGTTGGTTTGCAGAGCAACCGACATTGCCGTTGGCACGGGCAACGTCAGGCTAGCCACGCAGTGGCTAGTAGTATATATAGCAGTGTAACCCAACTCCACATGAAGAATTTTTTGGTACACCAAGTTGTTTCACTTCAGCTTGCCAAACTGGTGACAAACAAATGTGATTCAAACATGCAAAATTTAAAAAAAAAACTTGGATGGATGGTCCCTGAAGAGTGGTTGAATTGCCAATCAGATGCTAATCACTTTCAAAAGCCGTCTAAAGCTCTGTGAGCAGATACTGCTCATTTTCCTGTCACAGCTTCACTCCATTGATTGCTGCACTTCCCAATGGCTGCTAAAGGGCAACACAGGACAATTACAGCTGCAATCTAAAAATTGCTTGACAACTCTTGTGAAAGTACACCCATGATCTTAATACAGCTCTCAGTCTCACACAAATGGCAGTCACTTGATGGCTTTCAAATTCAGCTACCGCTCAGTTCTGTTGAGGGAGTAGTGTGGCGAACTTAGCCACCAATACCAAAATTAACTTACAATACAATAACTTACAATTACATTGTAACCCAACTCCACCACAAAGTACTTTTTGGGTAGACAAAATTGCACTGTTTCACTCCAGCTTGCCAAAAATATTAACAGCTGCAAATAAATGTTATTGGAATGCAATGAAGCAATAACAAAATTTTTTTAATAAAATGGATTGAAGGTTTAAATTGTAAAAACCAACAGTTAATCTCAATTTCTAACAATTAAGAATGTTCAATTTAGTTTTTGTTAGTTGTCAAACAGTAATAAAAATTTAACATTAGCAGTTAATCACGGTCATCACAAATTAGTGCTTTGTTGTGTAGAATAACAGTTGTCAAACACTAACAGAAAGGACAAAAACGAATCTTACCCAGAGGAATTTCCAGAAGCAAATTCCTTTTCAAGTTCAGCCTCTGCAGAGTGCAAACACAGCCTAGCTGAGGGGGGACGATCGTGATCTCATTGCAGCTTACGTCCTGCAAAAAGAACATTTTATATTCATATATGCCGGTGAAATCAACCTGCAGTTACTTAAATGAAGATGGCAGCAAGACCCCTGGTTATACACCAGGAGCAAATTGGCTTCCTAAATGTAGTGTGGAACTTTTTTGGAAGTGGCCTTTTTTATTGATTTTTCATGTAATTAATATTTTTATATGTGTATGCTGTGCATATCTCCATGTTAATGTTGGTGCCACTCTTTAATTGGCATAACTTTTCATGTGTGTGACAAGAGCCAAGAATGTTGTCAACTTGTCAGTCTGATCTCTTGGCATAATAGAATATCAACAACATTCCTTTCCAGGAACTATTCTCTATGTACTTAGGACATTACAGTAACTATCTGTGTACTCATTATATTACAGAAACTTTCTGTATTTAGGATAGTACAGCAATTTGAATCAATAAATATAGTTACAGTTCACTAAAGTTTGTATTATGTTTGAGCCACAACAATATTTTAAAAATCATTATTTAAAACATTATTATATATAACTATCTGTTAAGTTTTAATTATCGATATATTTAATAATATTGAAGCACTTGAAGGCCAGGTATATTGAAAGGCATTAGAGAATTGATAGATGGGCTGTTCTTTTAAAGATTGGTAAATTTTTACATCTTTTTGATTTTGCAGACTTGTATTTTCTTTATCTGCACATGCAAGCTGTGTTTCTTAAAATAATTCCTAATTGTTTTTAATTTGATGATGCAAATAGGATAACATCACTGGTATTACTGAAATCCTCAAATATTAGTTCTATATTTTGGTAATGAATTTATGAGAAATGGAATTATGTACTTCCTACACAATACTGCCTTCCTAATGACAGATTAGCATAACAGTTTATGTCACCCCCTAGCAGTCAAGCAGGCTAGAATGAAAATACAAACCAGGTCTCGGAGGCATTTCATACAAGAGATCTCTTCAGGAATGGAGACGATGCGATTGTTCCTCAGGTTCAATACTTGCAGCGGGAGATGGCACAAGGCAATGGGGATGACCGTCAGCTGATTGCGGCTGGAAAAGTCCAAAATTCACCAGTAAATTTCTGAAGAACTTAGGCACAATTGACAGGGTTCACACTCTTTCAGCAGAAGAAAGTTTAGGGCCTTTCAAAGGCTACATTTCACAAAGATCAGGCAGAAGTAAAAATTAGGGCTCTTAAAAGATTTAAGTTTTCAAGGGCCCTTAAAGAACTAAAAGGAAAACAATCAGGAGTTATTAGATTTAGTAGGAACCCAACACATAAGATTTTAAAAACTCCCAATATATAAATGGTTTCAAAAGATTTGTTTGTGGATAAATCTAAATTAAATGGTAGGCAACTAAAATACTGGTACTTTTCCATTACAGCCAAACCAATAAATTTTGGTACCAATTTGGTGCATTTGTTAAATTAATTGGTGCTATGTAGGGGAAGAACCCATTCAGGAATCAGGTCCTGCATGATTTTTTCCTTTTTGTAAATAAGGTAAAAAGGCAATACAATTTCAAGAATTTTGACTTCCACCGATTTTAATGTTAGGACAAGATATCAAAGAATTGGAACATACTCTTATCGGATATAAGTATTACAATCTACCAATGTGTTGTAATTCATTTGAAGCTGTAGTTCACAGACTTCAATACCCGCTAACTCTCAACACCCTAAAAAATAGATCGTACAGCCATAACGAAAGGAATGTGTGATCCAATAAACCACATTTTTATTTGGACACCTTTTTCTTCCTTGTATAAACGAAGGCTATATCACCATTTTGGCTTCAGGTCACATTTTAATTTCATTAGGTGGCTATTTGAATACAATCTTTCTTTGTGAAGACTATTTCTCTCTTGAAAAAATGGTATTACCACTTCTTCATCTCTCGGCAAATCCCAAATCATGAAATCCATTGCACTAATTAATCTAAATGACACCAAAAACAAAAAACTGGCATGGAAACAAATAGCGCTAAGAAATAAGCAAAAATGCACTTAAGTTTACTGGTATGGCTATAACAGAAGAAAAGTACTGAAATGCTTACCTCAAGTTTAAGTAGGCGAGGGATTGCAGGTGGATGACGGCATCTGGTACGGAGCGTATCACATTATTGTAGCAGTCCAAGTCCTCTAGGAGCATGCATGAGCAGATTTCCTCAGGCAGTTCGCTCAGGCGATTCTTGGACAAATCTGCATAAGCATGCAACAATCTCAAACATTTCAATCTTTCTAACACTGTGTTAAAGTATATTCAGAAAATAATATTGGATCTACTCTTCTCTAGCTTTGGCAGAATGTAATAAATGGGAACAATACAAAACTTTGAAAAAATATATGGAAAATAAAAGTCAAAATATCTTTTTAATTTTTTAACTGTTTTAAACTCTTCCCAATCTATGCACAATAATTGCAAATTTATCAATCCTTAAGGAAATTAAAAAACCTGCTTATCTTGACATAAATCTATGCAAAATAAGCAATCAGCCACTCTTCCTAAAGTTTGCCTAAGACCCAAAAAATTAAATTTCAAGTAACGAGAAAGAATACCCTGAAACTTATCTCAACACTCAATACAGAAGGCATGTTTGAATAGAAAAAGGTAACCATTTTCAAAAGAAAATAGCAAGAAACAATGTAGCCTGATGCAACTGCACTGGAGAGTGATAAAAAATCAAACAGAATGTTTCTATTCTTCCAATTTACACTACGTAGAAAAGAATCAGGAAAAAAGGTTTAAAGAACCAATGAAACCAAAGGACAATTTAACGAAAATGAAAAGAACATACTAGAACTTTCTAATTGAAAATTTAAACTTTTGCTTGCCGAGGTTGCCACAAAACGGGAATAACTCTAATAAAGATGGGTTACCTCCACCTGCCATAACTCACTACAAAAAAGTACACCAAAAATTGCACCACTTTTTGGGTTCATTGCAACATATTTGATTTTATAAAATCGGAAACATTTCCTGAGGAGCATAGACCTTACGTGGAGAAAAAATGTCAAGAAAAAAACCACAGGGAGTGAAATCAGTCAAATTCAAAAAGGGAGCTTACAAAGCAGCTTTTAACTACATTCTAATTGCAAAAATGGTTAAACAAGGTAAATCCATAAAATGATAAAAACTAGCAGACCAGCACATAGCATCTGCACTAAACTATCTTAATTGTTTACATTAGTTGATGGCAAAGTGTCATTTACCCACATTTAATATTTTATTTGGATGGTATGTAGCATCCGATACGTTACAACTTTCGAGCGATGTATTGCCAATTGTGGTAACCTTCCCGTTTTCGCGTTTTTCTTAGTTTTAAGGCAACCCTAGATATTTTCTCCTGACGATAATAAACGGGTCTCATGATTGGTTAAGGAAGAAAATACGCTTTTCCACTTTTATTTTTAATGTAGAACGGAATTAAAATTTAGACAGTCTTTGAAATTGTTGGGTGCATATGAATTTTGCTCTTGATTTATAAAATCGACTTGTTTTATTAATTTTCAAAATTTTTAGGATAAGTTTGGAAAGCAGATTGTAAGTTACAATTTTTTAAATTTGTCACTTTATTTAAATTTCAATTAAAATTTCGAAAAAAAAATTTGGATTAAATTTGATTTTTGAAATTGCAGATTGGAATTTAGAATTTTTTTCCACTTTTGGTTGCTCATTTCCCCTTAGTTGATTTGATATAGCAGTGGATAGTGTTATTGAACATTAGAAAATGTTTTTTTTTTTTTTTTTTTGCAAACATGTAGTAGCTTGATTGGGAAGAAGGTGAAATGTCTTTCATGTGAGAATGATATGATTTTAACATTGAGAAAGGATGCTGGTGATAGGTAGGAGTGGAAATGTAGAAAGATAGGACAAAAATTTGGCAAAAGAAAGTATAACAGGAGTAAGAAATTGGAGGGTAAATGGGTGTTTGGAGGACTTGAACGAGGGACGGATAAATGTTTTATGGTTGAGGTGAAAAATAGGAACCAGAAAGTTTTGGCTGAGGTAATTCAGAGCTGAATTTTGCAAGGAACTACAAAAATTTCTGACTATTGGAAGTCATATGCTGGTATCAATACCCGAAGGACAAAGAGTTCAAGGGTTATCGATTCGAGCATATGACTGTTAACCATTGTCAGAATTTCAAGGACCCGGCTATGAGGGTAAGTTTGATTTTTGTTTAGCTTTTGGTTATATTACAAACACTGGACTATGCTTGGGTGGGCACCCAATACGGTGACTTATACGCATGGAAGCCAACGGTGAAAGGTCCTCGCCGGCCCCGGAGGGGCGGCGAGGTAGCCGGCAGGCGGGGATCGCGCGTTATACGCTGTGACTTATCTACAAACAAATTTCTCCCGGTATACTGGTTTAAACGCATTGAAACCTTAAGCGCAATACGCTTTGACTTCTCTAAAAAACAATTTCCTCTTGTAAAGTCGTTACAATAAAAATATTTGTCTTGCTTTTCCATATATGGCTCTATAACCTGGAATATCCCCATTGAGTTGCTCACATAATGCTTATTGCTAGAAAAATTGTGAAAAAATATTTTTTCACACTTTAGGATAGCAGAAGAATTTTTAGATTTTTGGTTTCTCATCAAAAACCTTTGTGTGGATTATGATCACAGAAAAGAACTACCTTATTAAAAAAAGATTTCTTGTTTTGAATTTTCTATGCATTGCAAAGTTTCTAATTCAAAATTGATGAAAATCCAGACGTTTTTAAAAAAAATCACGTTTTTTTTTATTATTATTATTATTATTTTTTTTTTTTAAATTATAATTTTTTTATTTTTTTTTATTTAATATTATTTTTTTTAAGTGACAAAACTAGGATGAAATTGACGCAAAATTGCGTACATGTTCGGAGAAAACCAGACTGAAATATTAGAAAATTTTCAAGTGAAATTTATATTGCTTTTTTCTTAATTTTTAAACAAATTATTATTATTATTTATGCACTGTATGCAAAGGTTCACGTTGTATATGGCGGCCATCTTGGAATTGCTTACATCGGCCGCCATCTTGATTTGGCGTAAACAATCGCTTTGGCGGCCTAACGTTGCGGATGCTACCACTCCACCTTTTATTTCAAGCTATTTTAATGAATATAACATCTACATTTACACATAAATGGGTTGCATGCCTCTAAATGAAATAACATTATCCACACAATCCAAGAATCGATTACAGCATTTGTATACTTCTACTTTTGCTAATTCTTATCTTCAAATACATGGCTAAAACCACACCTTAGTTAGGTTATTCAATTAGATTCTGAACGCTTATTTTAATGCCATCCCATTCCCTTTTCAAAGGCGATTCAACATTTTTTGGCCACTTATTTCTTTAGTACACTAATTTCGTGTCTTCCAGATTTCTCACTGCTTTCTGTAATCACACAATTGAAGAATTGAGTGTCGAGCTTTTTCAAGACAAATGACTTATCGTAGGGGTGACTAAAAAGTGCTAGCACCGCAACCAGTAGTCTATTGTACTGTGCTCTTTCATGCAGTTTTAGTAATATTCTGTTAAGCTCCATAGCTCAAATCAAGCTTATTTAAACTAAGCAGCAAAATGAATTCTGTAATGGTTGATCTAAAATTGTTTAAATCCATTAGTTGCCATACAACTAACGTAGATTTCAGTGTCACATACGTTAGTGATATGTATAAGGATTAATTTATATCATTAATTCAAGATTGATTCCATGCACATACAAATGTGTAGCGTATAAAAGTGTAAACAGCTAGTGTACAGTTTAGGATACTTTTTAAGTGTTATTTAATAATATGGAAGAATTTGGCAAATAAAGTTGATATTTTGCTCATTTGGAGTAAGCAGGGTATTAATACAAGAATCTATAATATCATGTACACTAAAATTCAGTTATGTAAAATAACAAATTAGTAAAAAAAATTCTCACAATTTTGAATTTTTAAACTATTTGAGTGCATTTTATAGCTTTGTACATGGAATAAGGATTACAGACAAGTCATTGTTGGAAATTTGACAAAATCATTGACAGCTTTCACTAATTTTTGAGTGTCAGAAAAAAAATTGTGAAAAATCTAGAATGCACACACAAAACATGAATGCTTTAAGGAAAAGAAAGAAAGGGTTTTGTCAAAAATATTACGAAAAAGTCGTCAAGAATTTTTAAAATGGAAAAACAATTTTTACACTACCTATAAAACAATTGTTCTCTAAATGTGGAGAAAAATTAGAAAAACCAGAGTATTTTTAAAAACAAAGATAACAGTTCAAACAGAAAACATACCGGCCTTCAAGAGATCTGACAGGTCATATTTGCAAACGATCTTTGGAAACTCCTTCAGTTTCCTGGCATTCAGTTGCAAAATGCCTTTCAACTGCGCGTCTTCGAAGATCCTATCAATATTTCGCATGGAAGCCCCTGGGCTACTCAAAATAGAGTTCGCTAAAGCCATACTCAGGGAAACGTAGTATCATCTCTTTTTGCGATGGGAGTGCTCAACGTCTTCATCGAGAAAAAAATCAGACGAAGGCGTCTCGATCCGAAAACTTCAAAGATTCCGCAATGATAACACTCTAAGAAAACAAATGAAAACGATGTTTAGTTCACAAAAACGCGAAACCAAGTTCATCTTTCGGGCGCAACGATTTTTATGTCACAGCGGCGGACGTGAAGCAAAAAATTCGGATCGAAGTGCGCGGCATATATTCTAGTTTCAAATAAAATCGATGAGATGATAATTCATGGCGATAGTTTTCGGTGATAAATTGTTTAAGTTGATGCAAGTGAATTGTTTCCACATCGCAGCATCATTTCACCAGACAATAATTTCATTCATCCATATCTCTGCCAAAAAAAGAAGTGAAACATCAAAAGGAAAGCTGCTTTGTTACGGGTACTACAGCTCGTTAAGAATTTTAATGGAGTACCTTAACGGGTCGGATACTTTATAAAATATTTCTTCCTCCTCCAAGTCTTTCCTTTTCAAGATATATAAACATTTGACTGGTCCAGTGTGACTTTAATTAACAATCAACCTACCTACATTAAATTAAAGGGTCTAGCCAAAGACCGTCATATTGCTGGTTGCTATTTTAATTAGCATCACAATGCTACAACACAAGGGGTTATTGACAATGGTTCGGAATAATTAAGGAGCTAGTGCACGTTTCGTGGTTTTTTCACGTAGGTGTGAAGTGGAAGTTTTGAAAGTGGGTTGTGCCATCAAGGGTATGACCTCGTCATCTGACTATGACTCAAATTGACGAGGGTTGTCCACGGAACTTTCTCTTGGGGACTGACTTGAAGGGTCACCAAAGATCGTTTTGCACGGAATGCGAAGCTGATGCACTTTAAATCTGTCAAGAAATCAAATGTCCTCACGTTAGCGTGGTGTGTAAATTTGGAGAATGAGGTTCCAGTTTAGGTGGGTTCAGATGAGGTGTTGTCCTCTTTCCAACGCAGTGCTGTAGTCGTAAAAAAACCAGAGTGTATACCATGGGCACCCGCAGAATTTTGTCCACGGGGAGGCGAAACATGTACTTACTACTTACACTTTCCACGGGGGGCAAAAAAACACGTACACACTCGCACATCCATGTATATATAGGAAATACATAAGGCCAGGGGGTTAACCGCCCCTTCCTCCGGGCGCCCATGGGGTTATACTCAAAGGACCGGGGTTCATGTTCGAATTAATCGAAGTTTAAATTAGCGAGAGAAGAAAGCCTGTATTAATTTTATATTACAGGTAAGAAATTGTGGAACTTTGAAGAAACTTAGATAAAATATACAGACTAGCATCGAGTGAGTCAAATTTGAAACTATCACAGTTAATATTTAACTATGAGCACTACGTCATAGCCCGTAGTGCTGCTCTAGTACGACGTTAACTAAAATTACCATTACCATTACCTAACAAGTCATCAGCAAACTTTCGCAGCTAACTGCTAAAATGGACAACATTCGTAAAGCATCCGCAAGCGATTCTATTTTTTAAAGATTTTCTTTACAAAAATGTTTTGATAGAATCTGTGAATAATAGTTTTTAATCATATTTTTATTATGTTTTTCAATAACTTTCTCACTTTTATGTTTTTGAATAACTGTAACAAGGAATGAAATAAAATAATTACTTGTGGACATTGATCAGTTTTAGTTTACTAATAACGTAGTAACAAGAAATTATATGAGCTAATTATTTTTGGACATTGATCAGTTTTAGTTTACCATATATGATACATACATTTTATTTGCATAACAGCAGCACTCGCCTGAGAGAGCCGCTCTATGTCCACCTCTGCTATAAAGTATATATAGATATAATATAGGTGTGTGCCTTCAGAATTTTTTTACATCTGCAATATTTATCCCTTACGCTTGGTGGTGGGAGGTGATAATAAAAATATTATGGAATACAGCCAAAATATTCTTTGGTTGTTGCTCCTGCCTCCTGATATGAAAATCTTACGCCCCAATGCTTGATGTCGAGTAACTGCATGTTTTTCTCGTAATAATCCGAAATGTTTGAGACAACACGTAGTGGTACAGGTGCAAAAGTGGCTGTAGAGCGTCAACCAAACCTAATGAATCAGAGCAGCAGTGACGGATTTAGCGGTACGCGGACTATAGCTTTGGTTTCCTAAGAAAGTGGAGCCGTTATCTAACAGCCGTGATACGTCATGAGGCCGCGGGCATAACTAGACGGCCGTCTAAACAAAAATATAGAGGTGTCCACTTAGAAGGACAGAATACATTGGAGAATGGGCAACACAGACGGCTGTCGTGGTTTATTTTATTCGAGAAACAAAACAAAGTGTTTTTTTTATTCTCTAGTTTAAAGTTTCTAACTTCGGGATCATTGAAGGTAGACTGAAAATTTCAACAGATTTCAAATCAGCGTCAATTTCTACGCCAGATCGATATCAAAAACAGTTTTGTTATTCAATTATTTACCATTTGATTATTTAATCATTTTTTAAATAATTAATTATTTATTTAAAGAAAATCACATTTGAGGTATCGATCTGGTGTCAAATTTTCCGCAGATTTCAAATCCGTTGAAATTTTTATTCTGTGTTTAACGATCCCGATTTTACAAAAACGAATTAATCAATGGCAGTCAAAAATTTTATTTATTTCGCTCCTCTTCGTTCGAATAGTTTGGAGCAGGAAATGAAATCTGGCCGCTACAAGAGAAAAAACGTTCCCCAACTGTTTGAGACTGCTATGACGACAGTCATGGAAATGGCGGCTCCGATTATTTTCGTTACGCTCACAAACAACGCTCTCTAGGAAACCAACACCATGTGTTAGTATAAACAACGTTTTAGTGACGTCATCCACCGATACATCACGGCCGCCAGATCACGGCTACGCTTTCTTAGGAAATAACCGAAGCTTAAGCGGCCGTGTAGGGCCCCGGAATATCAAAGGGGCCCCGAGGTCTTAAAATGTCTTTTCATTAGGGTTCGAGGAAAGTTGTGACCTGAAAAAAGGTATTGCGAAAACGCAAAAGATTGATAATTATGGACCACTCCCGATGTTTCGCATGTCTATCTACTAACTTTTACGATACGTTTCTTCCTGTGGTAATATAAAGGAAATATTTGTGGAACTCAGCCCCGTAGATAAACACACGTCTTTGAATATACAAACACATATCTGAAATAAGAAGTTTTGCAAACTTCGATAAAATTAGCAGTGGATATTGAAAACTGTCTAGGCTAGGGCAATTATTTGATAATGCTTCTAATATGTCATGGAAGTACTCGGGTTTGCAAAAACATATTAAAGAACATAACCCAGGTGCTGTTTTTACTCCGTGTGCTAATCATTCCATAAACTTAATTTTAAGTTTCTCAACAGAAAGTTGAAACTCTGTAATTCAGTAATTTTTGTTTGTGCAGAATTTATTTACATTTTTTTTCAGCTTCAACCCATCGCTGGAAAATTTTAACCACAAATCTAGAAATGTGTAAACATTCCATCTCGGCATAAAGTGTTTCTAATATAAGATGGTCAGCAAGAGCAGATGCTGTATTATCTATAAAACTTGGTTTCACCCATATAAAAGAGGCTTTAACTGAAATTTGTGATTCAGAAGAAAAAAGTTACCATAGTGGAGAAAATGGAAGAAAATGGACAAATATGAAAGCGCCCTAATGATAGTTATTTGAAATACTATTTTACAAAGAATAAATGCTACTTGTAAATCAATGCAATCAGTGGAATGCGAACTATTAAAAGGATCTATCCTACTGATGTAATTAGAAAATTTTATAAATAATTTCAGAGAAGAATTTGAAAAAGAGGCAACTGAGATTTATCAGGCCTATCATTTAATGTGGAAAATGGACAAACTCGCAGATAACAAAAGAGAAAAATATTATTTGAAGAAAACAAAGTCGGACATGAATTTACAATAAGAAAAAATTTCATAGTCAATTCATTTTATGTCACATGTGATACCACCAAGGCAGAATTATCTCATCTATCGAGACGCCAAAGAAATGTCTTGCACATTTCCGAATGATGAAAGAATATTAAAATTTTTTTTAACAATTTCCTTACCTAATACGTCAGGAAAAAAATCGTTTTCTGTTTTAAAACTTGTAAAAAATTATTTAAGGAGTACTATGAGAGAAGAAAGATTAATTAATATGACCATTCTGTATATACAGCAAGAAATTTTAAACCGAATTGACACTGCCAAAATAATTGACGAATTTGCAAGAAATAAAAAAGACGGAAATTCATGTAAAAATATGTCTTTTTAATAAATTTATTTCATGTGTTATGGTATGACATTTTTGATTACTTTTATTTTTGGAAATAACTTAATGAGAGTTTTCTTGAAACTTTTTTTCTAACTTGAGTCTGAGGGCCCCGAAATTTTACCGCTTGGGGCCCCCACTTGACTTGATCCGCCACTGCAGAGCAGTGGTGATTCACCACACTAAGAAGACGCAAAAATATCTTCAAAACTAAAAAATAGCAATTTTCTAAAAATCTAAAGCTCAAAATTAAATTTATATCCTTTTATTCGATTTCATGTATGACCAATTTTACGTCACGCCTGGATACTTTAAATACGTTGAAAATAAGAATTCAGTACAAATTTTGGACATAAATTAATGGGTTAAAAATTCCATATGAAAGTAAGTCAATAAGTGGAAAAGTAATTAGTAGTGTGCATTACATAGGTGGTTACATATTCAGGTATCGTTGAGAAAATTAAATCTATTACACTTTCCGTCTGTATTTTGTTCTTATTTTCTCATTTTTTTAGTCTAATTTTTTTCTGATTTTTCCCCCAATGAATTTTAACAACTGATAAAATTTAAATTCCCCTTGGTCATTCTCAACGGAACGGTGGTAAACAACCAAGACCGTCATGTGCAAAGAGGGTTGGTGCATGTTAAATCATTCGTGGTCTTCAATGTCCCCACATTGGAGGGGTGTGGATGGTAATGGTAATGTGTAATTAATGTCGTACTAGAGCAACACAACGGGCTATTGACGGCGGTCCGGGATCAATCCCTTAAGGGAAAGATCCGAGGACAACACCTCATAATTTTTAACCACGGTCAGGTGACGTGGAGGGGTGTGGAAGTTTGGAGTGGGTTGCCAGCTCAGGTGTTATTCTTATCATTTGACTGTGGTTTAAAATGACGTGGTGTTGTCCTCGGATCTTTCCGTTTGGGATTGATATGGTAGGTGTTTAAATTAATGTCACACACTCTCTCTCTCTCTTGAGCAACACAACGGGCTATTGGCGAAGGTCCTAATCAAACCCGAAAGAAAGATCCGAGGACAACACCACGTTATTGTGAACCATGGTCGGATGACGAGGATCCTGAAAGGAAGTTACAAAAACGGTGATCTACAGTAAATAGAAAAACATTCTGTCCTATTGTAATTATTTAGAATTTAAAAAAAACCGCCTAGTATAAGGTGGAATTTGTGCGTATTTTTATCTGAAGTCTTTCTCGCTCTTTTCTTTGTTCTCCTAGATTCACGATTTTTCGAAGGTGTGCCGTATTCTTTTCATTGGAATGTATACATTTTTGAATAAAATGGTTTTAGCATACGAAAAATGCTACTGCAAATTGAAGAAGTGTTTCGAAAATATTTCTTTCTTTCTTATTGTAATCCCACAAGACGTTTTGGACAGTATTATTCTTTTTGTAACTAAACATAGTGTAATGCAGTGGTTCTCAGCATTCACCTTCCCCTTGGAAGTATATTTCTGACGTCTGGAACAGGTACTTAAAACTATAGTAATTGCATAACAATGGGGGAGAAATGAAACATATACGCGCTACACATTTTATTGCCATTGGAACGGTCATCACATTTTCCACATATTCTTCAAGAAGCGTATTCAGGGGTTCGTCACATCGGCACACTTCACAATAAATTGGAATTATTTTTGCTGATATTTACTTGGTTGCCGAGAAGATTCAAAACTATGCAACATTCTCTCAAAGCAAATGAAATGAAGATCTCCTCCAGTCACTCTTACTCAAAATGAACGAGCCCTGTTGCCATAGATACCACTGTTACAAGACTTCGTGACGAGGGCAATTCTCGTGCCAGACATGAAACGATACTTGATCGTACGAATTTTGAACTCGCGGCGTTTTAAATGTATATAAATAAGAATGGAATGTTTGTTTGCACATTGAATATCAATTGAATTCAAGTTTTCTATCCGTTTTGGGTCCTTCTGATGCAAAATCCGTCTCTTGCGCGTTTGGTGTCTGTCTGCGTCCATCTGTCTGTATGTGTGTGCAAATGCTACGTCCGAAAGGTTGAATATATTTTCATGAACTTTGCACACTAAGAGAACTTATCTCCATTTAGCAACTGAACTTGGTTGCTTAAATCTGTCCGTCTTCTATGATATATTTTGATATGATAGACGGGTACAGCTACACTCTACGTTTATAAGTGATGGCAACGGCTTGGCGATTTTTTTTTGGCGCACTTTTAGTAGCGAGTTACGATAAATTAAGGCAACCCATCTTCCGTTGCTGTTGTTGTGGTTTTCATGGCAATCTCGGCAAACGGAAACTTTCAATTTTCATTTTGAATATTCTAGAAAGTTCTTCCAAAATCCGTTTAAATCGTTTGATTTCATTGATTCGTTTGATATTTTTTCTTTCCTCCAATTGGTTATTTTGTTTTTAAAATATCCTTTTATTGCATTGGTCCTTTTAAATCGTTTTCTGTGATACCATTGGTCCATTTATTTGTATTTTGACAGTTGTGGAATTTTTATTTTGTTATAATAGTTTTCACGACAGGATTAAGAGTTTTAATTTTTTGACCATTTTCGTTTTCATTATTTTTTTACGAGAGAATTCTGACGTTATCAGGTATTATTTCTTGCTTTTTTTCTTTTGTAAATCTTTTTCTTTTTCAACATGCTCACTGTATTTAGTGTAATTGATAAGTTTCAGGGTATTTTTACCATTCGTAGCTTTGTTTCTCTGCTGGTTCACAAAGGTGTTTTGATATGTGCTTAAGCTTACTACTTTTTGTGAAAGTTTAAAAAAATATATACTTTTTAAAACGTTCTGAAATGTGCTTAAAAAGTGTGTTGTAAAAAGAAAAAAAATTGTGACAGGAAAAGAGTTAGGAAATAATTCTTTCCTTGGCGACTTTAGAAGTGCGCCAAAAAATCGCCAAGGCCGTTGCCATTGCTCATAAACGTAGAGTGTAGCTGTTCCGATAGACGTTCTATGATCGATTTTGTGTCTATGTATTTGTACAGGTATCGCATAAAATGATTCCAACTTATGCTCTAATGCAATTTTTTAAATATGATACATCATATTTTAGTTTAGTGAAAACATTATTTAAAATTTTTTTTAGTATACGTTAATCAACTTTCATGCTAAAACCTCTTAGTAACTATACTTAAATCAACTATAATTTGGTAGTTTTGTGGAGTAGCTAGAATGTATATTGAGAATTACAGTTACTTGGATTACATGAATGATATTACTCAAACCGACAACACCAAACTTAGATGTTTGCTATTTTTACGCAAAATAAAAATTGTAAAGTTCTTATAGCCGACCTTAACTTACACATATTCTACCTTGCTTATCAGATGGAGAATCAAACCTAATGTCGAAAAGACTGCAGTCATCATGTTTCTTTGCAGAGATCCTACTAAATTGCCACAACTTAAACTTTGCCACAACTAAACCTATCCCTTGTTTTTTCAGACCAAATACTTAGGAGTAATCTTAGACTCTCATCTTAATTTGTAGCCGCACATAGAACACATACAAGACAAATTTTGGAAAACTTCCGCAGTCATGTATCCACTTATTTCTCGGAGCTCAACATTATCACTAGACAACTAAAAACAAATTTACTTATACTTCGTTCGGCCGATCATAACATATGCTTGCCCTATTTAAGGGGCTGCTCGTGAGACCAAAATTAAAAGAATCGAGGAGATAGAAAAAAGAACTAAGTGACTCCAGTTAAAGATTAGTAGTATCTATCGTCTTGTTGGAAAATCTATCCTACGCTCAAAATCAAAACGGAAACGAAAAAAATAATTTTCTGATCGTTCTCCGCGATGAAAAAAACTTGGCATGGTTCCAAAGGCTGACGGCAAGGTCACGTGGGTCGAAAAAGTCCAGATTCGAGTGTTTCTTCTTTCGTGGAAGAAAGGCGTTGAAAACCGATGGTGAATAAAACTATTAAATTCATTCAAAAATGTTCTAGATTGAATTTTAAATTTCACCGCGACCCAAAAATTGCAAAAAATTCGGACTACCTGTGTGCCAAATCTCTAAGTGCCATAGAATAGTCAGGATTTTGCGGCCGCGAAACAGACAAATAATTAAACAAACACTTCCTATTATAATAGTAGAGACACTAAATGTAAATACAGTAGGCATGTTGAAAAAGAAAAAGATTTATAAAAGGAAAAAAAAAGAAAGAATACAACCTGATAAGTGTCAGAACTGTTTCGTGAAGAAAAATAAAAAACAAAAATTTCACAAATGGCAAAAAAAAAAAAAAAACTCTTAAACGTATTAATAAAGATTTCACAACTGTAGAAATACAAATAAATGAACCAAAGGTATCACAGAAAAAAACAATTTAAATGACCAATGCAATCAAAGGATATTTTGAAGTTGAAATAACCAAGAAGCAAAGAAAAAATTTCTAACGAATCAGTGAAATCAAACGACTTTGACAGATTTTGTAAGAACTTTCTAGAATATTCAAAATGAAAATTGAAAGTTACCGTTTACCGAGGTTGTTATGAAAACCACAATAACCGTAAAGACAGTTGCCTTAATCTACCGTCACTCGCTAATAGAAGTGCGCCAACACAAAAAAACGCCAAGGCCGTTGCCACCGTTCATAAACGTAGAGTGTAGCTGTACCCCAAAAAAACCCAACAAATTATTCATTCACAAAATTTATTCCATTAGAGGGCTGAGCCTGTTTTCTTGAACAAATTAAATCAAAACAAGGTTCCAAAGTCGCCAGACAAAATCGCATTTCGTCTCAACTTTTAAAAGTCTTTCTCGCTTTTTTGACTTGATTTCTGCCAGTACTGTAAATCCAAATTCACAGAGCCATGAAGATACAAAAGGCAGAGGAATTTTAATAGCTTTCAAGCTGTTTGTAAAGTACAAATTTCTGACAGAAAGCCAAAGCTCATCCAATTTTTTCTCGAATAATGTTGAACGGCAAAACTTATCGTTTCTCAAATTAATGACTGTACTTTTTCTGTTGTAAAATTTGGTGTCTTGCAAATTAAAAATGGGTTGATGAACCATTCATATTCGTCAAACGAAAGCGATGGAAAGTAGCTTTTAAGTGAGGTTTGAAGTTCGTCAATGGTGCTTATAATTTCGTCTGCAATTTTTTTTTTTCGACTGAGAATCATTGACACCCGGAGAGCAGTCAAAATTTCTTTTTAAAATTGAGATTTACACAGTGTTAAATTTTCTTTATATTAATTCAGTTTTGATGTTGATGGGGCGATATTCTCGGATGGACTTTGAAGACTTAAATTCAGAGAGTTCAGCTTTCCAAACAAGTCCGAGAAAAATTGAACTTTAAGCCACCAAATCTCGTCATGAAGAGAAAATCCAAAGATGTTTTTTCGACCTCCAAGAACAAAATCACCTCTGCTTTCAGGTGTATGAGTCGTTTCAAAACCTTTCCTTTCTAAAGTCAACGCACTTCGGTGTGATACAAAACAGTTTTGTAGTCCGAATTGATTGCGTGCCACAGATGTGAGACAATTCGGGATTTAAGAGGTCTACTCTTGATTAAATTGACCAATTTGATGACATGGTTCAGTACAATCAACGTATCTGGAGTTCAGATTTTGAAACGAGAGATTCTCTGTGAATCAGGCAGTAGGCGCTAATAATATTTGGATTTTCTTGGCGACCAGGTGTGATAAATCCTTTTTAGTTTCCTAACTTTGAAGGACATCCGTCTGTGCAAACACCAACGCAGTTTTTCTACAGCAAACCAAAGCTTGAAATATTTTCTTTTACAAGCTCAAATATGTTTTTCAATGTCGTCGTACTCTTCAAATCTTTGCAGAAAAGATACTCACTCAAGAATTTGTCGTGGTTCAAAATTACGAGGCGTTGTCCTCGTATCTTTCCCTTAAGGGACTGATCCCGGATCGTCGTCAATAGCCCGTTGTGTTGCTCTAGTACGACGTTAACTAAAATTACCAATTACCAAGAATTTGTCATCTTTAACAAATCGAATGAAAGCAAAGAGCTGTGCTTTTCCACTGATATCTGTCGATTTATCAATCTGAAATTACCAGAGTTCACTGTCGGGTGATTCGAAATGCTCGACAATTTTTTTTTAAGCATGAAGATAAATCTTATTAAGTAAACTCTGTTTACGGGTTGCTTGATGAATTAATAGATGCACAACTTCTTTATCTATTATTTATTAGAACTTAACAACACAGGAAGAACATTACACACACAACGACAATTGCTATCACTCAGAAGAAGTACATGGTGTTGCCAACATGGTAAATATAAATGTACTCACAAACCAACACGCCTCCTAACATTTATATTTATTAATTACAAACATAACAGAAACAAGCATTAATTACATTCAACCCTTAACACAAAACACTTAAATTGTTTCAAAAATTCTTTCATTAACCTAAATGTTAACAAAAATTTAAATGCAATTTAGCTTACTTAAATTCTGACATAAACAAAATTTATATCAATTTCAACATTTCCTTCAATTTAGTAAATTTAATTTTTCCTAATGACTTAGTAAAAATATCAGCAGTGTTTGTATCTGAATCTATCTTAGCAATTTCAATAATTCAATTTTTAACATTTTCATGAACATAATGATATTGTACTTCTATATGCTTAGAATTTTTTGTAAAGTTTTCATATTTAGCTATATCAAGAGCTCCAGAATTACCTTAATAAATTTTAATAGGTTGAGCAATTTCAACAAAAACATCATTGACAACATTTCTTAAGAAATTTATTTCTGTTACAGCTTCAGATAATGCAATATATTCTACAAAGGTGGATGACTTAGTTACACAATTTTGTTATTAGGATTTCCAATAAATGGAATTTCCAAATAATTCAATTATAAACCCAGTAGTTGACTTTCTATCAACATAACAATTCATAATATCAGCTTTATGACTTTGGTTATATGTTAATTTAAGATCTTTGGTCAAATACAAATACTTTAGAACTCGCAATGCATATTTGAAATGTGTCTCATCATAACAATTTTGAAATCTACTTAAATAATTAACACTGAAAGATATGTCTGGTCTAGTACCATGACTAATATACAAGAGTGCTCCAATGAAATTTCTATATTTAACATTCTCATTTTAATTTGATTGACTCAGTTTAAGATTAATCTCCAATGGTGTATTATAAAGTTTTGAGTTTTCAATATTATATAGTTTAGCTAGCGATTCAATATAATTTTTCTGGCTCAATGTTAAGGTATTACTACATTTCTCATAATCATATTCAATATCAATTCCAATGTAGCTTTTTACTTTATTTAAATCCTTCATTTTAAATTTATTATGTAATTGTTTTTTAATATCATTAATTACCTGAATATCTTTGGAACATATCAACAAATCATCGACACATAAAAGAATATATACAGTTATATTATTTTCAGCTTTAACATAAGGAAAATAATCATATTTACTTCTACGAAAACCCATACTTTCAATATAATCATTAAAACATTCATACCAAGCACGTGGGCTCTCTTTTAAACCATACAATGCTTTGTTTAATTTATAAACTCAGTTGGAAACATCATTATAGCCTTGTGGCTGCTTTACATAAACTTCAGATAATACTTTACCATTTAAAAATGCTGTCTCAACATCCATTTGATGTATGTTTAAACTATACTGACACTAATATGAAAATAATACTTTAAAGTTTGCATTTTAACAACAGGTGAGTATGTATCATCATTACTGTCTTTTTGATGGAAATCTCGAACCACTAACCTGACTTTAAAAACATCACCTGGTGTTCTTTTGTATACCCATTTCACATCTAGAATTGCATTATCCTCTGGTTTACTCACTAGTGCCCAAGTATTATTTTTGACAAGACTGTCCATTGCTTCTTTCCATCGTTCAGCCTCATTACATGTTGTCGCCTCCTCGAAGTTACCTGGAATTGTAGCATCACAAAGATTTTCACAAACACAATAATACCCATATTCTTCATCAAATCGAACTGGTGGTTTGATTTGCCTTCTTGGTCTCATTCCACTTTTTATTTTGTCATCATTTTTCACATCGTCCTTGGAGTTCTCATCATTACTTGGCTCATTTGACACTTCTTCAGATTTCTTCTCATCTTCATCATCACAACCTATACACATAATGTCTTCTTCAATAACGTCAACATGCCTGGCAACTAATAATCTGTTATTCATCAAAACTCTATATCCAACTTCTGTATATCCAAGTAAAATTCTAAATTCAGCCTTTTTATCCCACTTTGATCTTCTCTTTACTTCTGGTATTCTAACATAAACTCTACTTCCATACAATTTTAATTCATGATGGTTTCCTATTAAAAAATATTTCATAAGGTGTCTTCCTAACTACAGTATTTGCCAATGACCTATTTTTCAGAAAAGCTGCTGTTTTAATCACTTCAGGCCAATAACGTCTGTCAACTTTTGCTTCTGCTAGAAGACATCTAGCCATATCCTGATCCATTATTGTTCTATTATATCTTTCCGCAGTACCGTTCAATTCATGTACATGTGGTGGACACGACTTTATCTTTATACATTTTTCTCTTGCAAATTTAAATATCTCTTGCTATTCATATATTCTTTACCATTATCACATCTTAGTTCTTTTACCATCTTCCCAGTTAAATTCTGAATTTCATTTACATATTCCATAAAACAATCAGAGACTTGATCCTTCGACTTAATATAACAGACTTTTGCCAATTTGCTATAATCATCGATAAAACTCACGAAGTATTTTTCACCATTATATCCAGTTGTTCTATGAGGTCCTTTTACATCAGTATGAACAATCTCCAGTATATCATCTGCTCTTCTTCTATTATTCTTAAAGGGTAAATTATGCATCTTGTTCTCAATACATATAGCACACTTCATATATTCTGATTCTATTTCTTTAGGTAAACCTTTCTAGTAACTAATTTTTACACATAATATCCAGATATTTAAAATTTACATGTCCAAGTGCAGTTTTTCTTTTAATGTTAATGTATTATTGGTCACATTTGCAAATATTTTACTAGCATTTTAAACATAACTTGTTACTTTATATAATCTGTCATCTTTTTTCGCTACTGCTAATAATGTACCATCTAATTCATAAATTCTTGAGAAAAGCCCTTTTGATACTATTTTATGATTGTCAGTGATCTTTGAATAACTTAATAAATTTGCCTTCATTTCTTTAACATAAAATACATTTTTCAAAGTTACTATGGATTCAAAATCATAAACATGAAAAGAGACTGTAATATTACCAACCTTTGTCGCTTCCAAAATACTTCCATCACCAACTTTTACTTTAATAGGGTTCTTCAATGTTTACTTGGTTTTCAAAATATTCATTACTATTTATTGTATGATCGGTACACCCGCTGTCCAGCAACCAATTAATTTGATTTTTATTTGCCATATTATTTTCATTTGAGCTTGACGCGTTACTTTCAATTATTGTAGTATGAAAACTCTTTTTCCTGGCTGACTAGTGTTTACTCTGTGGTTTAGAGTTTGCTCCACGTCCGCGATGTTTACCAAAACCACGACCCTGATAATTTGAAAGGTATCGACCACGATAATTAGTAGAACCACTGCCACGATAGTTCACTTGACCACGGCCATACCAACAGTACTTTTTAATGTGGTCATATTTACCACAATTAAAACAGACATTCCTTTGTGAACCCGATTCGTTTGTTTCAATTTTAAATACATTCGATTTTTCTATTGGTGCTTTGTCTTCACAATCATTTTTCTCTTCGAGCGATTTCGACTTAATTTTACTTTTTAGATAATCAACTGTTCTGTCCTTCTCCGGTAAAACATCAATTAAATCACCAATATGACTGTAGTTTGATAGTAATGCTCTTAACACGTAATTCAGTTTTTCTTGTTCAGTCACGGTTGCACCGGCTTGTTTAAGCTCGTTAACAGACTTCTCAAACTCATCGAAAAATAAACATAAATCTGAGTAATTCTTCAACTTGACATTTTCTAAGTTATTTCTACATACAATTTGCAATGACGTGGAAATTTTCAAATACATCGTATCAAATTTGGCTATAATATCAAAAGCAGACTCACATTCATGGATGTATTCCAATTGCTTGTTTGTTATTGCGCCATAAATATAATTCGTTGCTTGTACATCTTTTCTTCCCATTTTTCTTGGTTATCGTTTGCATTAATTTTTCGTTGTACCACTTCCTTGCATTTTTTAAACTGCAAAAATTTCATCATTCGTACTTTCCAATTAAAATAGTCCGAACCATCAAATAGCGATATACTAATATCGCTGCTTCTTTCACACGCCATTCCTTTTTCTTTTTACGCTGGTATCGGAAAATTCTTAAGCTACACTAATATTCAATAACCACGCTCTGCTACCATGTTAAGTAAACTCTGTTTATGTGTTGCTTAATGAATTAATAGATGCACAACTGTTTCATCTATTATTTTTTAGAACTTAACAACACATGAAGAACATTACACACACAACTACCATTGCTATCACTCAGAAGAAGTACAAGGTGTTGCCAACATGATAAATATAAATGTACTCACAAACCAACAAATCTTTGATTCTGCGTGATATTGAGTCATTGGATAATGATACTTTCTTGACCTTCTCTGTCGATTCCTTTCCAGCATTGTTTCGACAATGACAGCTAATGCTGGTGCAATGATGGACTCGGCATCGGTGTGTGCTTTTTTGCGTTGTGCTTTAACTGTGCAACTTTGTAGCTGGCAATCAACCCCTTTTCTGGCATCTTCATATAGTTTAAAAAAGTTTGTTTACTGTTTTATTTTGCTGCGCTGGCTGACAGGTTTTCAAAATATTCTCTTGGTTTATTTTTGACCAATTTGTTGTAAAGTGTTTCCAAATGTGTTTTTAGTTTACTAGGAACGAGAGCTTCATTTGCAAGATTCTTTTTGAAGACTACACAGAATGGTATTTGAGGTTCTTCCGTTTCATTTCCGATTAATCCGATTTCGATATAGTCATCTTTATACTTCCCTTTGTTTCTCTGTTTATCTTCTGTTTGTGAAGAATCAGATTTCATTATGGCTAAATCAATAAAATATTTTTTAAATACACTGGTGTCCGAAATTATCTTAACATGCATAGAATCACGGATTTCTAAGAAACTGTGAACTATAATTTTACGAATTTTCTGGAATGAGACACAACATCATAACACATAAATATAAAGAAAAAAAATGTAAGAACTCAACATTTGTTTAAAACTAGCATGAAACAATAAAGATGGATGGAACCAACTTTCGGCGATTGGACGGAACCAAATTTCGGCAATATATCGGAACCAGCTTTTGACAATAGGTCGGAACCAGCTTTTGACAATAGGTCGGAACCAGCTTTTGACAATAGGTCGGAACCCAGCTTTTGACAATAGGTAGGAACCGGCTTTTGACAATAGGTAGGAGTAGAAGGGAAAGGCGGTTTCTCGACCAAGCGGTGCCGCGGTTCCGGAAGTGACGTCAGTGGAGTTCCGGAAGTGACGTCATATATCGAGTGGAGTGAAGTTGTAGACCTCCTTCTGCCGGAAATGACGTCATATTGATCGAGTAGAGTGGAGTTGTGTTTCCTGCTGACGGAAGTGACGTCATACTAATCGAGTGTAGTTTAGCTGTTTTCGATTGCTGCTGCTGACGTCATCATGCTAGAGTTGAGTTTAGTTGTTTTATTATAGGTGTTTTTCGTATCTGGCAATAGGAATATTTAACTTTTATGGAATGGCAACGACTGACGAAATGCATATGATGACCCAAGTGCGGTGCATTGTGTGACGTCATGACGTAGGGAAACTGTCAGTACCCGTGGAGCCATCTGGAGAGCACTTTTAAAATTAAAAGAGAAATTTAAAAATATATATATTTATGTATAAAAATTACTTTTTTAGGACTTAAACGCATGACAAAAGATACTCGTCTCCGAGTATTCCGTCGATTGGAAAACGAATTAACGTATTTAAAGAAAGAGGAAACTACTATAGAAATTTACGGTAAGAAACATACTGTGCCTCGACAACTTGTAGCATACGGAGACGAAGGTATAAGCTATACCTTTAGTGGATCTTGTATTGCAGCCAAGCCCTGGTCTCCTTTACTGTTGGAAATAAAGGGTGAAGTGGAACGAATAATTGATACAAGATTTAATTTTGTGTTGGTGAACCGTTATAAAGATGGTAAGGACTGTATAGGTGCACATAAAGACAACGAGAAGGACTTGGATCATAATGCACCCATAGCGTCTGTTTCATTTGGACAAAAAAGACAGTTTGTGTTTTCTAGAAAGAATTACAACTCGTTAAAAATTGTTCTGGAAAATGGAAGTTTACTTTTAATGATTTATCCAACCAACAAATTTTGGTTACACAGCTTGCCCCGTGGAAATGCATTATGCCCTAGAATTAACTTAACGTTTCGAAAAATTATTGTATAAATTAGTGATAATCCCCATATGAGCCCCTGAACTGGAACACAGTGTAAATAGGAATGTACACTAAACGATATTTGGAAAACGTTACAATTAATATTTATGCCTTTGTGAATATTATTTTTTATACTTACATCTTATTGTTATTTTAAAGAAACTTTTATGCGTGTCTTACCGCATACACTGTATTCTGGATTTATTTTTTTAATTAAATACTAATTTTATAAATTGTGTCTTTTTTTTTAATGCAAGATCTGAAATGAAATTTTTTTTTGCTATAAATATTTATGTTTTCTAATTTAGATGCTTTCACTTAAACACTAATTATACATTAGATGCTATAGCACATATTTTACTGCAGATTTATTTTTAAATACTGTACACTTAAGTAAAAATACAATTTTTTTTTTTTTAATTTTATTTTATTTAAAAACTTTGCAAAAACCCATACTATGAACATGTTTCCTTGTAAATTTTTTTCTAATTGAACTAAAGAAAACTCACCCATATACCACAGTACAACATGGTACTTACAGAAGTAAGTTGATTAAACAAAGAAACAGTGGAACAAAGTTAATTAAACTTACAAGATTTGATGACCTTAACAAATGAGTAGAAACGCAGATGACTCCTTGTACATTTGAAGAAGTTATAATCGTATTGAAATCTAAACCATATGTTATTTTTTAATTATTATTTCCTAGTCGTATAATTTTTTTTTAATAAATCTGGCTAAAATTTAGTGATTCAATTTTTTAGATTTACAAACTTTTTGAAATGAAATTTTCTTTGATTTATTGTAAAATATTAAGATGCTTTTACACAAAAATTAGATACTATTACACATATTTTAATAATGATTTTGAAAAAATACGATTGAACATATAAATTCGGTATTATTAAAAAATTTTAAATGCAGATTACAAAAAATTATTATTTTCAATTTACAATTAAGACATTTAGCATTTTGATTTCTTAAAGCATGTTTTTATGTAAGAAAAAAATTAAGAAGAAACCTGTAAAAGTAAAATATTTTTTACCTTTAGTTGAAACATTGCAAGACCCATACTATGAAGATGTTTACTTGTACATTTGAAGTAGTGAAAATGAATATTAATAAACTTTTAGTCCTTGAAGTTCTAAATTAAATGTCTTTATTCTAATGCTCTTGCAAACCATACATTTTACTAAACATATGAACTTCTTTTTATTTACTTGAAAACCTTGTGTATATTATGCAGTTTAAATTGCAGAGTCAAATGCCAATTTTGTACAAGTATTTTACAAGATACTATGTATAGGTCTTTTATAATTTTAGATGTACTACATTGCTACGTTAAATGGATAGTAAGTGGGTTTTTGTGATTTTTGAAAATAATGTGTACATTTTAAGGCTGCTAAACAAAATAAATTATTGCCCTTTCTTGATAGTTAATGCATAATCTAAAGAATTACTCGCACCACTGATAGTTTTACACATGAGTAAAATTTAAAAAACAACGGAAAATTTTAAATACTAATTAATTTTTAAATGAACAAATATCATTGAAATAATGTTTAAGTATGAATTTTATGTATTCTTCAAACAATCTCTGCAAAAAAAACAAATTGTTCTAAAACATATTGAAAAATAATTCTAAAACATATTGAAAAATAATTCTAAAACATTTTGAAAGAAGTCATACTGAAACAAAGTAAACTATATAACACTTTTTAATTGAAAAAAAAAACACAGGATTCATATATTTTACACAAAGTAATGTACTATAGTAAAAACAAAAGAACGTATTTTTTACATGCCTGCATTTTTTAAGAGACAAATATTTCCTATGAGCCAGTTATTAAAAGCCGTCACCTCAGCTTTTGGGCAATGCAAATGATTTTTGTGATGACCACATGATAGTTTTTCGATCTCTTTGATGGTGCTTAGAGCACATAGTACATCGAATTTTGGACACCCAAAGTGTTCCAAATTGATGTTTGGAATATTCAAGGCATCTAAGCGTTGTTTCTCAACACAACCACCTTTGTAAGCAACTAGGTACTGAGCGACACTCTTTGTCTGCTTGTACAATCCCAAAAGTTTAGAGTCTAGACTTTCTAAGGGATACACGTTTTCCCATGCTATGGGACAGAAAGGAAGTCCACACACGTAATTTTCAACATATCGCACAGTTTTACGATCTTTGACACTAAGTTTATACTTATAAGGCGATAGGTTAAAACGAATACTCGCAGCTACTTGCGATTTTATAGCGATGTAACCGTTTTCACGTACTAAGAAACCTTCGTTAGTTTGAAATCCATCAAAATCCACAATTGCGCAAATGTTAAACATTGCTATTCAAAAGCGTTATATGCTCGTGGAAAAATAATTGTAAACTGGAGACACAAAGAACTGAACTATATATAGCACCATACACTTACTAATCAGTAAAGTTAATCTTATTTTAGTCTTTTATCTTTTGTGAGTAACAATAAACTCGTAAGTGAAGAATGTACTCAGAAAACACGTGCTTGTGATAATGTGACAAGTAAAGCTTTATGTTGTAATACAGGATTTTAACAAAAGGGGGTATGCTTAAATGCATGTAATTTGTTCTTTTTTTGCTCTATCACGTAGATGAGTTGAATACAATTCAATTCGGTGACTAAACTTGAGCAAGAAAAAAAAAATATGTAACCAAATATAATTTATACTCGAGGAACTTTTTTTACTTTCCTTAAAGTATACTGATTTCTCTTGATTATGCTGTTTTATTTTTCTAAATTTACATCAGTAAATTGAATTACTTATTTATGGGCTCAAATCTTTGCCTTTTGTTGAACAGAAATTAGTATCTTTGACTAGTATCCGATTTTTAAAATTGACGAAGATAACCTTTATGAGGGGATTTAATTCAATAGGCCCTATAATTTTACACTTAAGAGTAACAGAGCAGTATAGTTTTTAGGAAAATGAATAACCATTATGTAAATTTGAAGCCAAAATTTCCAAGCATGTCTATGCTTAATAAACGCCTATCTACGTTTAGAGATTGGCCACGCACAAACTTTGACATTTGGGACCTGGCCGAAAACGGATTGTTTTATACGGGTGTATCGGACAGAGTCAGGTGTTATTGGTGTGGCGAAGGGCTTGAAAATTGGCAAGAAGAGGATGTTGTGAGACACGAACACGTAAAGTTTTATCCAAAATGTTTGGTAGCCCAGCAACAGCAAATGATTGCTGACCCTAGATCAAAAAGAACACCAACAGATGAAATTGTACAGGTGGATGAAATCAAGAATAATACCAATGGTTTAATAAAACCCTATGTAAAAAATTACCCCTCAAACAACGACAAGGATGTACGACTTTGTAAAATTTGTTTAGAGTCCGAAATGGATGCTACTTTACAGCCTTGCGGGCATCTGGTGACATGCATGAGATGTACGAAAGGTCTCTTAACGTGTCCTATGTGCCGAACCAATATTTTACATAAAATTAAAACGTACATTTGTTACTAAACGTTATCTATCATTTATCAATTCAAGTAGTAGATGCAATTTTTAGTGACTAACTGAACATGACGTGAAAGAATTCCATAAGAGTGGTATTTTGAGTTTAATGTTATTAAAGTAATACATGTGCGGCAGCAAAAAGACTAATAAGGAGGTTCGATACTTCTAAAATAATTATAAGACTTTCTATCAAGGACTTGTGGTAAAATCGTGTAGGAAAGACTTATACCTCTTCTAAATATATTAAATATAATAACTATTTTACTTATCTGTTGTTTGTTCATTACATGCTAAACCTATTTTGAATAGAGGAATTTTAAAGTGCCTTAAAAAGGAGTTACAAATTGCTTTAAGAAAGATGTGTGTAAAAGTACTCTGTTAATGTAAGAAAGCTGGAAATAAATATTGATATTTTGAAAAAATTTTCCTTTTTTATTTTCTAATTGATTTTTTACTGCATAACTTTTTCTTTTTTTATTGTTCTTAATAAACTTTATTTTGCTTTTTCCTTTTAAAAAAAAAAAGAACACCGTAACTTATATTTTTTGTTACTGCTAAACTTTTTTTTTTCTTTTACTGTTAAACTTTTTTTTTTTACGGTTAAATTTTTTTACTGTTAAATTTTTTTGCTACTTTGTTTTGTTACTACTTAACTTTAAAAAAAAAATTTTTACTGTTTAATTTTTTTAAATTGTTTAACAGTTTTTTAACATTATCAAAAAAATACTATAATTGTTGTGTAGAATATTTTTTTTTTTTGACAACACTGGATTGAAAATAAAATATTTATTGAAAAACATAAGAATCGGTAAAACAGTTAATATAATTGTTATAACATACATACCTTACAAGTCTTGTACATACATTTCTTTAACAGTATTGAAAATATCTGTTGTATTCAAATTCTCAAAAAAAAGTTGTTCTCTAATATTATGTCATAAAGTTTACTATTTTATTGCTCTCTCTTACAAAATTAATAGCAAACTCTTTACAGTTAACAGCACATAAAGCAAGGGTGAAATATTTGCAAAAGCGTTCGTCAACACTCATCTTCATGCAAGCATGTACAGATTGATTGACAATTTCATTCTTACAACCTAAGCAATCATAAAGAATAGTAATATTTTTTTTTTACCACAATTTCCTTTAGGCACTTGCAGAGAGAAGCTATAACTTCACTCCAACAATCAGATTTATAAGTATTACTGCAGTAAAGTTTGTAGCTTTCACCAGGAAAACCATTTTTTGATATCCAGTTTCACATAGTATGGCAGCAAATACGTCAAAAGAGATATTTTCAATACATCTGACACATTAGCGTAAAATTCGCATAATTTAAAGTACTGATCAGAATTCATAAACACACACACAATGGGGCGAGAACTGAAAACAATGGTCTTTTTTCTGAGATACACGTTGTAAAACCAAGTTCATTTTTTCAGCATCAGACGCTTTAGAAAGGAAGACTTCCTTCTCTATAACTTTAACGTCGGAGGCAGTTGCAAACGCGAAAAACTTGCTCACCTTCTCCATAAGAATATACCATGTTTTCGGATGCATAGAAACACATTCCTTCGTTGGTTGCAAGACACTGTGTTTACTTAACGTAAATTTACGTATGTGGACACGTGTGGAGCCATTGGAGTTGTTAATTAGCACCAATAAATATTCGCCAAAGTGAAACATATTGTCTGGATGTGATTGTATTGACAAATTTAAGCTTTTCCTCTGGAAACTCCTGATCGTTGAATTGCATTCTTTTACACGCTTTGAGAACAAAAAAACTTCCTACCTGAGGAAGTTTTTTTGTTCTCAAAGCGTGTAAAAGAATGCAATTCAACGATCAGGAGTTTCCAGAGGAAAAGCTTAAATTTGTCAATACAATCACATCCAGACAATATGTTTCACTTTGGCGAATATTTATTGGTGCTAATTAACAACTCCAATGGCTCCACACGTGTCCACATACGTAAATTTACGTTAAGTAAACACAGTGTCTTGCAACCAACGAAGGAATGTGTTTCTATGCATCCGAAAACATGGTATATTCTTATGGAGAAGGTGAGCAAGTTTTTCGCGTTTGCAACTGCCTCCGACGTTAAAGTTATAGAGAAGGAAGTCTTCCTTTCTAAAGCGTCTGATGCTGAAAAAATGAACTTGGTTTTACAACGTGTATCTCAGAAAAAAGACCATTGTTTTCAGTTCTCGCCCCATTGTGTGTGTGTTTATGAATTCTGATCAGTACTTTAAATTATGCGAATTTTACGCTAATGTGTCAGATGTATTGAAAATATCTCTTTTGACGTATTTGCTGCCATACTATGTGAAACTGGATATCAAAAAATGGTTTTCCTGGTGAAAGCTACAAACTTTACTGCAGTAATACTTATAAATCTGATTGTTGGAGTGAAGTTATAGCTTCTCTCTGCAAGTGCCTAAAGGAAATTGTGGTAAAAAAAAAATATTACTATTCTTTATGATTGCTTAGGTTGTAAGAATGAAATTGTCAATCAATCTGTACATGCTTGCATGAAGATGAGTGTTGACGAACGCTTTTGCAAATATTTCACCCTTGCTTTATGTGCTGTTAACTGTAAAGAGTTTGCTATTAATTTTGTAAGAGAGAGCAATAAAATAGTAAACTTTATGACATAATATTAGAGAACAACTTTTTTTTGAGAATTTGAATACAACAGATATTTTCAATACTGTTAAAGAAATGTATGTACAAGACTTGTAAGGTATGTATGTTATAACAATTATATTAACTGTTTTACCGATTCTTATGTTTTTCAATAAATATTTTATTTTCAATCCAGTGTTGTCAAAAAAAAAAAATATTCTACACAACAATTATAGTATTTTTTTGATAATGTTAAAAAACTGTTAAACAATTTAAAAAAATTAAACAGTAAAAATTTTTTTTTTAAAGTTAAGTAGTAACAAAACAAAGTAGCAAAAAAATTTAACAGTAAAAAAATTTAACCGTAAAAAAAAAAAGTTTAACAGTAAAAGAAAAAAAAAAGTTTAGCAGTAACAAAAAATATAAGTTACGGTGTTCTTTTTTTTTTTAAAAGGAAAAAGCAAAATAAAGTTTATTAAGAACAATAAAAAAAGAAAAAGTTATGCAGTAAAAAATCAATTAGAAAATAAAAAAGGAAAATTTTTTCAAAATATCAATATTTATTTCCAGCTTTCTTACATTAACAGAGTACTTTTACACACATCTTTCTTAAAGCAATTTGTAACTCCTTTTTAAGGCACTTTAAAATTCCTCTATTCAAAATAGGTTTAGCATGTAATGAACAAACAACAGATAAGTAAAATAGTTATTATATTTAATATATTTAGAAGAGGTATAAGTCTTTCCTACACGATTTTACCACAAGTCCTTGATAGAAAGTCTTATAATTATTTTAGAAGTATCGAACCTCCTTATTAGTCTTTTTGCTGCCGCACATGTATTACTTTAATAACATTAAACTCAAAATACCACTCTTATGGAATTCTTTCACGTCATGTTCAGTTAGTCACTAAAAATTGCATCTACTACTTGAATTGATAAATGATAGATAACGTTTAGTAACAAATGTACGTTTTAATTTTATGTAAAATATTGGTTCGGCACATAGGACACGTTAAGAGACCTTTCGTACATCTCATGCATGTCACCAGATGCCCGCAAGGCTGTAAAGTAGCATCCATTTCGGACTCTAAACAAATTTTACAAAGTCGTACATCCTTGTCGTTGTTTGAGGGGTAATTTTTTACATAGGGTTTTATTAAACCATTGGTATTATTCTTGATTTCATCCACCTGTACAATTTCATCTGTTGGTGTTCTTTTTGATCTAGGGTCAGCAATCATTTGCTGTTGCTGGGCTACCAAACATTTTGGATAAAACTTTACGTGTTCGTGTCTCACAACATCCTCTTCTTGCCAATTTTCAAGCCCTTCGCCACACCAATAACACCTGACTCTGTCCGATACACCCGTATAAAACAATCCGTTTTCGGCCAGGTCCCAAATGTCAAAGTTTGTGCGTGGCCAATCTCTAAACGTAGATAGGCGTTTATTAAGCATAGACATGCTTGGAAATTTTGGCTTCAAATTTACATAATGGTTATTCATTTTCCTAAAAACTATACTGCTCTGTTACTCTTAAGTGTAAAATTATAGGGCCTATTGAATTAAATCCCCTCATAAAGGTTATCTTCGTCAATTTTAAAAATCGGATACTAGTCAAAGATACTAATTTCTGTTCAACAAAAGGCAAAGATTTGAGCCCATAAATAAGTAATTCAATTTACTGATGTAAATTTAGAAAAATAAAACAGCATAATCAAGAGAAATCAGTATACTTTAAGGAAAGTAAAAAAAGTTCCTCGAGTATAAATTATATTTGGTTACATATTTTTTTTTTCTTGCTCAAGTTTAGTCACCGAATTGAATTGTATTCAACTCATCTACGTGATAGAGCAAAAAAAGAACAAATTACATGCATTTAAGCATACCCCCTTTTGTTAAAATCCTGTATTACAACATAAAGCTTTACTTGTCACATTATCACAAGCACGTGTTTTCTGAGTACATTCTTCACTTACGAGTTTATTGTTACTCACAAAAGATAAAAGACTAAAATAAGATTAACTTTACTGATTAGTAAGTGTATGGTGCTATATATAGTTCAGTTCTTTGTGTCTCCAGTTTACAATTATTTTTCCACGAGCATATAACGCTTTTGAATAGCAATGTTTAACATTTGCGCAATTGTGGATTTTGATGGATTTCAAACTAACGAAGGTTTCTTAGTACGTGAAAACGGTTACATCGCTATAAAATCGCAAGTAGCTGCGAGTATTCGTTTTAACCTATCGCCTTATAAGTATAAACTTAGTGTCAAAGATCGTAAAACTGTGCGATATGTTGAAAATTACGTGTGTGGACTTCCTTTCTGTCCCATAGCATGGGAAAACGTGTATCCCTTAGAAAGTCTAGACTCTAAACTTTTGGGATTGTACAAGCAGACAAAGAGTGTCGCTCAGTACCTAGTTGCTTACAAAGGTGGTTGTGTTGAGAAACAACGCTTAGATGCCTTGAATATTCCAAACATCAATTTGGAACACTTTGGGTGTCCAAAATTCGATGTACTATGTGCTCTAAGCACCATCAAAGAGATCGAAAAACTATCATGTGGTCATCACAAAAATCATTTGCATTGCCCAAAAGCTGAGGTGACGGCTTTTAATAACTGGCTCATAGGAAATATTTGTCTCTTAAAAAATGCAGGCATGTAAAAAATACGTTCTTTTGTTTTTACTATAGTACATTACTTTGTGTAAAATATATGAATCCTGTGTTTTTTTTTTCAATTAAAAAGTGTTATATAGTTTACTTTGTTTCAGTATGACTTCTTTCAAAATGTTTTAGAATTATTTTTCAATATGTTTTAGAATTATTTTTCAATATGTTTTAGAACAATTTGTTTTTTTTGCAGAGATTGTTTGAAGAATACATAAAATTCATACTTAAACATTATTTCAATGATATTTGTTCATTTAAAAATTAATTAGTATTTAAAATTTTCCGTTGTTTTTTAAATTTTACTCATGTGTAAAACTATCAGTGGTGCGAGTAATTCTTTAGATTATGCATTAACTATCAAGAAAGGGCAATAATTTATTTTGTTTAGCAGCCTTAAAATGTACACATTATTTTCAAAAATCACAAAAACCCACTTACTATCCATTTAACGTAGCAATGTAGTACATCTAAAATTATAAAAGACCTATACATAGTATCTTGTAAAATACTTGTACAAAATTGGCATTTGACTCTGCAATTTAAACTGCATAATATACACAAGGTTTTCAAGTAAATAAAAAGAAGTTCATATGTTTAGTAAAATGTATGGTTTGCAAGAGCATTAGAATAAAGACATTTAATTTAGAACTTCAAGGACTAAAAGTTTATTAATATTCATTTTCACTACTTCAAATGTACAAGTAAACATCTTCATAGTATGGGTCTTGCAATGTTTCAACTAAAGGTAAAAAATATTTTACTTTTACAGGTTTCTTCTTAATTTTTTTCTTACATAAAAACATGCTTTAAGAAATCAAAATGCTAAATGTCTTAATTGTAAATTGAAAATAATAATTTTTTGTAATCTGCATTTAAAATTTTTTAATAATACCGAATTTATATGTTCAATCGTATTTTTTCAAAATCATTATTAAAATATGTGTAATAGTATCTAATTTTTGTGTAAAAGCATCTTAATATTTTACAATAAATCAAAGAAAATTTCATTTCAAAAAGTTTGTAAATCTAAAAAATTGAATCACTAAATTTTAGCCAGATTTATTAAAAAAAAATTATACGACTAGGAAATAATAATTAAAAAATAACATATGGTTTAGATTTCAATACGATTATAACTTCTTCAAATGTACAAGGAGTCATCTGCGTTTCTACTCATTTGTTAAGGTCATCAAATCTTGTAAGTTTAATTAACTTTGTTCCACTGTTTCTTTGTTTAATCAACTTACTTCTGTAAGTACCATGTTGTACTGTGGTATATGGGTGAGTTTTCTTTAGTTCAATTAGAAAAAAATTTACAAGGAAACATGTTCATAGTATGGGTTTTTGCAAAGTTTTTAAATAAAATAAAATTAAAAAAAAAAAAATTGTATTTTTACTTAAGTGTACAGTATTTAAAAATAAATCTGCAGTAAAATATGTGCTATAGCATCTAATGTATAATTAGTGTTTAAGTGAAAGCATCTAAATTAGAAAACATAAATATTTATAGCAAAAAAAAATTTCATTTCAGATCTTGCATTAAAAAAAAAGACACAATTTATAAAATTAGTATTTAATTAAAAAAATAAATCCAGAATACAGTGTATGCGGTAAGACACGCATAAAAGTTTCTTTAAAATAACAATAAGATGTAAGTATAAAAAATAATATTCACAAAGGCATAAATATTAATTGTAACGTTTTCCAAATATCGTTTAGTGTACATTCCTATTTACACTGTGTTCCAGTTCAGGGGCTCATATGGGGATTATCACTAATTTATACAATAATTTTTCGAAACGTTAAGTTAATTCTAGGGCATAATGCATTTCCACGGGGCAAGCTGTGTAACCAAAATTTGTTGGTTGGATAAATCATTAAAAGTAAACTTCCATTTTCCAGAACAATTTTTAACGAGTTGTAATTCTTTCTAGAAAACACAAACTGTCTTTTTTGTCCAAATGAAACAGACGCTATGGGTGCATTATGATCCAAGTCCTTCTCGTTGTCTTTATGTGCACCTATACAGTCCTTACCATCTTTATAACGGTTCACCAACACAAAATTAAATCTTGTATCAATTATTCGTTCCACTTCACCCTTTATTTCCAACAGTAAAGGAGACCAGGGCTTGGCTGCAATACAAGATCCACTAAAGGTATAGCTTATACCTTCGTCTCCGTATGCTACAAGTTGTCGAGGCACAGTATGTTTCTTACCGTAAATTTCTATAGTAGTTTCCTCTTTCTTTAAATACGTTAATTCGTTTTCCAATCGACGGAATACTCGGAGACGAGTATCTTTTGTCATGCGTTTAAGTCCTAAAAAAGTAATTTTTATACATAAATATATATATTTTTAAATTTCTCTTTTAATTTTAAAAGTGCTCTCCAGATGGCTCCACGGGTACTGACAGTTTCCCTACGTCATGACGTCACACAATGCACCGCACTTGGGTCATCATATGCATTTCGTCAGTCGTTGCCATTCCATAAAAGTTAAATATTCCTATTGCCAGATACGAAAAACACCTATAATAAAACAACTAAACTCAACTCTAGCATGATGACGTCAGCAGCAGCAATCGAAAACAGCTAAACTACACTCGATTAGTATGACGTCACTTCCGTCAGCAGGAAACACAACTCCACTCTACTCGATCAATATGACGTCATTTCCGGCAGAAGGAGGTCTACAACTCCACTCCACTCTATATATGACGTCACTTCCGGAACCCCACTGACGTCACTTCCGGAACCGCGGCACCGCTTGGTCGAGAAACCGCCTTTCCCTTCTACTGGTAGGAACCAGCTTTTGACAATAGGTCGGAACCAGCTTTTGACAATAGGTCGGAACCCAGCTTTGACAATAGGTAGGAACCGGCTTTTGACAATAGGTAGTGAAGTTCGTTGAATAAAGTTGGATAAATTACAAAGAGCAAACTTCTTAAAATACTTTTATTAACGAAAAATATATGCGTTAGACAATAGGTAAACTTCAAAGCTAAAAAGATTAAAAAACTAGTTTTACTATTCTTTTATTTTGTTCAAAACTTTTTCTGATGCCACTCGAGCCAAGAGAAATCGTAACGCGAAGAGTTTGCTGGTTGTTGCCTCAGTGCGCCACATGATGCCACCACACACCCCCTTTCCAGTGATAGCGTTACACCTCATAGTCGTTCAGGTATGCAGGAAATCGCACTCTTCGACCAGTTCTTGTGGTTCTAGCAAATTTGATGGAAGAATCATTGTCACTGGGAAGTGGTTGTGAGTTTTTGGAGTTATCGGATTCACATGTCCCAAAGTTTGATATTACTTCATCTTTGAGTTTGAAACATGGTTTCAGTCGATCTATTGATATTCTCTTAATTTTACCCCAAACTACAACATCAAAGAATTTCTCAAAACGTTGTTTAACTAGATATGGTCCGAGATAGGTTGGTTGAAGAGAAGATGTGATTATGTTATTATAGATGAATACGTGTGAACAATTTGCTAAATCCTTGTGTACGAAAACTGGTTTTTTTCCATGGCTGGTTGTTGGAGTTGGTTTTAGGTTTTGAATGTGACTTTGCAATTTTTGTATAAAATCTGAATACGTGGCAGCTGGGGAGTTACTGAAAAATTATCCAGGCAAACAGACTGGTGTGCCGTACACAAGTTCAGTGGAAGAACAACCCAAATCCTCTTTAACGGCGGATCGAATGCCAAGGAGAATTAAAGGTAGAATATCAGTCCAAGAATTGGACGTTTGTAGGTGGGATTTAAGGCTGTTTTTCAAAGTTCGGTGTTGGCGTTCGATTAGACCATTAGATTGTGGATGATAAGCTGTGGTGGTGTTAGCTTTGAAACCTAGGTATTTGCTCAAGGATTGGAAGAGTTGACTCTCAAACTGGCGACCTTGGTCAGATGTTATTCTTTCAGGTATTCCAAATCTGGAAATCCAACTCGCGATAAGGGCATTTGCGACGGAATCTGCAGTTTGGTCTTCCAAAGGAACAGCTTCAATCCAACGGGTGAACCTATCGATGATAGTAAGCAGATACCTAAAACCTTTGCAAAATGGTAAAGGGCCAACAATATCAATGTTAAGGTGCTTGAATCGTTGATTCGGAACTTTGAATTCCGCAGCTGGAGAATGTGTATGTTTGTGAACTTTGGCTCGCTGACATGCCAAGCATGCTCTAGTCCACAATTTGCAGTCTTTGTTTATGCCGGGCCAAATGAATCTTTTTGTCACCAGCTTCATTGTTGCACGAATTCCCGGATGGGATAAGTTATGTATAGCGAGAAATACTCTTTGGCGAAACTCTTTAGGAATGTATGGCCGGTTAAAATTAGTGGAGGTTTCACAGTAAATTTTCTTACTGCTATCCGGAATAGGAATTTGTACTATTTTGAAACTGGAATTTGATGTAAGAATCTTAAGGTCGTCATCCTCCTGGCAATCTGCAATAACTGTATAATCAATTGGAGCTGGAGTAGCGATGGATTCTATTCTCGGTAGTGTGTCTGCTACGATGTTTTCTTCTCCGGAAATGTACCGTATGTCTGTAGTGAATTCAGCAATATAATTCAACTGTCGGGCTTGTCTTGGGGAGGCTTTATCTAAATTCTGCTGGAAGGCAAAAGTGATTGGTTTATGATCTGTGAAGATAGTAAATAGCCGTCCTTCCAGAATGTGCTCAAAATGCTTTACCGCTAGGTAGATTGCAAGTAATTCTCGATCATAAGCACTGTAGTTTCTTTGCGTGGATGTTAGGGATCGAGAGAAAAAGCTTAGCGGTTGCTTTTCACGATTATATAGCTGATGAATTACGGCCCCCACGGCGGAATCCGATGCATCTGTTGTTAGGGTGATTTGCGCCGTCTGGTTAGGATGAACCAACATTGTTGAGTTGCACAATGCGCTTTTAATATCAGCAAAAGCATTCCGCGCACCTTCGGTCCAAACTAAAGGTTTTTTACTGTTTTTCTTTACTCCTTTAAGCAAGACTGTCAACGGTTGTTGCAGTTTGGCGCAGTTTGGTATGAAACGGTGATAAAAGTTCACCATTCCCAAAAATCTGCGCAAGCTTGTGAAGGATTCTGGTTTAGGGTATTGTTTAATTGTATCAACTTTCGATGGAAGAGGTTTAATTCCTTCCGATGATATATCGTATCCCAAAAATTCAAATTTGCTCAGACCAAATTTACATTTTGCAAAGTTTATGCACAGTCCGTAGTTATCGAGCCTTTGGAATACTAATTCAAGGTGTTTTCCGTGTATTTCTGCGTCGGGAGAGGCAATGAGAATGTCATCAAGATAGCAGAACACAAAATCGAGGCCGCTCAGCACAGTATTCATAAACCTTTGGAAGGTTTGCGCGGCGTTGCGTAGACCAAATGTCATATAAGGAAATTCAAAAAGTCAGAAAGGTGTTATGATGGCGGTCTTCGGAATATCAGCTTCGTGAACAGGAATCTGTTGGTAGGCTCTTATAAGATCTATAGTTGAAAACATCGTTTTTTTATGTAGAATATTTGTACAGTCCGTTAGAAATGGTAGTGGGTAACGGTCTGGTATGGTGTTTGCATTAAGCCCACGGTAATCACCACATGGCCTCCAGTCGCCGGATTTTTTTAAAGTGAGATGTAATGGACTTGACCAGTTGCTTTTGGATGGTCTGCAGAGGCCTTCTTGTAGCATATAATCAAATTCCTTTTTCGCAGCACTCAACTTTTCTTGAGAAAGTCTTCTGGCTTTAGAGAATGTGGGGTTTCCTTTAGTTTCAATGAAATGCTGCACATTATGTTCTTTAATTTTCTCATTTTTTATGTTGGGTTTAAGTAAGTTTGGGAATTTATTTAAAATGGCTGCGTATTGGTTTTGAAAAGTGGTAGCAATGAATTTAGGGGCGACGCTATTGTTACACAGAGTACCTTTAGTCGTCAATGAAGTTGTACCATCAATTAATTTTCTATTTTTACTGTCGACTAATAAGTTAAAATGTGAAAGAAATTCTATTCCCACAATAGGTCTATTTACATCTGCAATTATAAATGGCCAGTTGAAAGATCTACGTAGCCCCAAATCCAGTTCCAACAATTTTTGCCCATACGTTTTGATTTTTGTATCGTTAGCTGCAAATAGCTCAAGCTTAGACACGGTTCTTTTTTCTGATAATGATGGTGGAATAACTGATATTTCTGCTCCGGTGTCAATTAAAAAATGGGTTGCTGATGCTTTATCACGAATATATAGACGACTCAGCTCGACCCCTTGACCTTCGGTCGTCATTAAAAGCCGGGGATTCAGTTTTCCTGTTTCGAAGCCTGATATTTGCATGGCGGTGTGCACTTGTTAGCTCTCTCGCCAAAGCGTTGGTGGAAATAACAGTTGTTTGGGTCATTGTTATTTTTGGAACGGTTTCTTGAATTAGATCTGTATCTTCGCCTTTGTGGACTGGAATCCCTACGTCTATTTATCTCCGCTATTTGCAGTGCCAAGTTTGATATCTGTTTCTGCAGATCTAAGGCGATCTCGTTACCAGTTGGTGTAGATTCAATGCGAGCTATCTGAGGTGAATTGGGATTTAATTCCCATATTTTGTCAGCCATTGTTGATAGTTTGGACAAATCATCGCTGCTTACAGACAAAATGCTCCGCATATTAAGTGGTAATCGTTGCATCCACAAGGTTTTCAAAAATTCGTCAGGCACCTGATCCGTCGCCAAATTGCGCATTTCGCAGAGAAGTTGAGATGGTTTCTTATCACCCAATTCCAATTCGGTCAGAAGCTTCTGAGTTTTCTGTGTTTCAGAATCGGAAAAAATTTCAATCAGCCTCTTTTTAATGGCCAGATACTTCTCGTCGTCCGGTGGTTTGACGAGGATATCTGCAACTTGTGACAATGTCCTTGCTTCGATCGAACTGACTACATAATCATATTTTGTTTGATCAACTGTAATTCCAGCGTTGCGGAATTGGGCTTCGATCTGCAGGAACCATATTTTGGGGTCGGGTTTCCAAAAAGGAGGAATTTTTAGGCTTACCCTGGCGATTGTCGAATTCTCCGATGCTGTTCCGGCGTCATCATTTGTAATCATTTTATCGTAATCAATCACGTCCGGTGGTCTCCAATGAAGTTCGTTGAATAAAGTTGGATAAATTATAAAGAGCAAACTTCTTAAAATACTTTTATTAACGAAAAATATATGCGTTAGACAATAGGTAAACTTCAAAGCTAAAAAGATTAAAAAACTAGTTTTACTATTCTTTTATTTTGTTCAAAACTTTTTCTGATGCCACTCGAGCCAAGAGAAATCGTAACGCGAAGAGTTTGCTGGTTGTTGCCTCAGTGCGCCACTTGATGCCACCACAGGTAGGAACCAGCTTTTGACAATAGGTCGGAATTAACTTTTTGCAATTGGAATTGTATATTGCATACGTTGTATACATTATTCCCCTCTGCAAGCGCTTAATACCTATTTCTCAAACCAAATCAATCAGTGTTTGAAGACATCAGACAGAAGGGCTCACCGTTAAAAGCCTACATCAGACATAACTGGGAGCTGAAACAAAAGGAAACAGTTAAATGGATACCAGAGTAATTTACCACTATTATTGAAGGATGCACGTACCACTTCAAACGAGTCGGAAAATTGAGAGAATGGGTGAACATTCACTATCTACGCTTCAGTGGACGAATCCACATCATCAATTTCGTAATCCAGAGCCAGAGCTCTACCACTTACGACTGCTGCTATTCTTCATAGTTCACAGCAATGCAATCACATTAAAAAAATTTAAAGAATTACTTATTTCACAAAAATGTTTTGATTTTAAGAGCCAATTTGAATCAACGTCAATTACAATGACAGATGGAAAGAGCACAAGTCCTCTTAGTGCACGACAGTCTTGGGTTGGATTCGAACTGGCAACTCTCTGAGTAGTATAGGGGCCACTATAGCGTCAAATTCAAGATGGCCGCCGTTTGATAAGAGGATTTGTTGATACTGATAAGAGTTGAGGCAGACTACTGATAAGAGTATTTTCATTTTTGGGTAGGTGAGATGACATCATTTTGTTGATATGCTATGGTGATGAATGACTGGTAGCGCCATCTGGTGGTGGGATGAGTAACCGTATTATTGGAATTTAAAAAGGATTTTAGTGGTTTACGAACCGGGGATCACATGGGATCCGAAAGCATATATGCTAACCATTGAGCTATAGAGCACTTGTGAGAAAGAGGTGTTTAAATGTACTAATGTAGTGCGTTAGAAATAGACTTGTGTATGTTTTTTTGGTTTTAAGATATATGTATACAATCTAAAAAAATATTATGTTCAGTGCAAGTTATGTATTACAACTTAGATCTAATATCTATTTTATAAATATAACTTTAAAACTTCAATCTGAAATATAAGTAATAATTTATAAATTTGAAAAGTATAAAAGAAAAAAAAGTATGTGTGCAAAGCAGAATGCCTAGTTGTGTTGATATAGATACTTTGGTATTTAAACTTTAATTGCATTTGTTATCAGGATACCAAACGATGAACATACATGTTAGGTTGAGTAATTTTAATTTGGATTGTTGCAATGACCGATCAGAAAATCAGTCAAACTTATCGAGATGCAGCACGCCCAGGAAGCTTCGGTGGTGTAGATGCTGTTTACTTGTGCGTTACAAAAAGAGCAGGGTAAAGTTCCCAGGACACTAGTAAAAGAATGGCTCAAGAAACAAGATACTTACACACTTCACAAATCGGCCAGACGCAATTTCCTAAGAAACCGAGTTATTGTGGGAGGTATAGACGAGCAGTTTCAATCTGATTTAGTTGATTTACAATCTTTAGCTAAGTTTAACAATGGATATAAGTATTTACTGACATGTATTGATATATTTTCAAAGTATGCTTGGTCAATACCCATGAAAGACATAACAGGCCATAGTATTTTAAATGCTTTTAAAAAGATTTTTAATGAACGCAAACCTGATGTATTACAAACGGATAAGGGAACGGAATTTAAGAATAGAGTGGTACAAGGGTACTTAAAGAAAATGAATGTACACTTCTTTACGACAAGTAATGAAACCAAAGCGAGTGTTGTTGAAAGATTTAACCGCACCTTGAAAGCTAAAATGTGGAAGTATTTCACTGAATTCAATACACATAAATATATAGATGTCATTGATAAATTGATTTACAGTTACAATAGAACATTTCACCGTAGTATTAAAATGGAACCAATATCTGTAAATCTGAACAATCAACAAAAAGTATGGCAAAACTTATATGGAGATCTAGCACAAGCTGAAACAAAACCTAAGTTTAATGTAGGAGACACAGTACGTATTAGTAAAACAAAACGGCTCTTTGAAAAAAGTTATAAAAATAATTGGACAAGAGAGATTTTTACTATACATCAAATTATTCCTAGAAAACCAGTCGTTTATAAGTTAAAAGATTTGGTTAATGAAATAATTGAGGGCACTTTTTATGAAAAGGAAATTCAGAAGGTGTCTGAATCCCCCCGGATACTATCCTGTGGAAAAGGTGTTAAAGAAACGTAAAGTTGGCAAAAAAATAGAATATTTTGTAAAATTTTTAGACTACCCTGAAAAGTTTAATGCATGGGTTTCTGATGTGAGACACCTATAAATACTGAATAAGATATTATTATTAGCTTGGTGTTAAAAATGTCTTTTTACGTGACGTTGCCTTCGGATAGCTCCCTACAATATTTCCCCGAGAACAAGATTTCTAGTTATACGACACAGTTACCCACTTACGAGTTTATTGTTACTCAGAAAACACGTGCTTGTGATAATGTGACAAGTAAAGCTTTATGTTGTAATACAGGATTTTTACAAAAGGGGGTATGCTTAAATGTGCATGTAATTTGTTCTTTTTTTGCTCTATCACGTAGATGAGTTGAAAAAGATTCTTAGATTATTTCTTCTCCCCTAGGTGGAGCAAAAAACTATGCCTACCAAACCGAAAACGGTGTCCAAAGCTGCAAAATCCGAGGATTCAGTTTAAACTTTAAGAACTCTCAAATATTAAATTTTTCCTCTATGAAAGAGTTAGTACATGATTTGGACATGACAAACACACTTACAGTTTGCAATAAACACAAAATTACTAGGGACGTTAAAAGACGTAAAGTTATTAATGTCTTAGAAGAAAAAAAATATAGACTCGTGTATGACAAACGAGTCATTAAAGACAATTTTAAAACTCTTCCCTATGGTTTTTAAGGACGCTTGTCATGTCTAAATCTTGTACATATAGTGTACATATTTTGTTTTTTAACTTTATATACCCTTGGTTTTAATGTAAATATTGTATTTAACTGTATTTACTTGTGTATTGAATAGTACTTAATGTAAAAAGGGTTTTACTGTGGCATTCGCACTGTGGTACAACAATATGTAGTTGCGTGCACAATTCTGTAAATGTCTTTAAAAACCACTGTTTAGAATATACTCAAAACATTGCTGATTGGTTCAGTAAGTGTGATCTTGTAGCATACACAATCAAAGGCTGACATATTCTACAAAGTATAAAATGGTGAGCTATCTTTAAAATATATCAGTTAACATGGAACTCTTAAAGTTAAAACACCCTTTTACTATGCTAGTAGCAGGCCCAACGGGGTGTGGTAAAACGTATTTTGTGAAAAACATTATTGAGCAGAAAACTATAGCTAATTTTCCAACGAAAGTACTTTGTTGCTATGGTGCTTATCAACACTTGTACATCAAAATGCCCACAGTGAAGTTTCACGAAGGATTGCCTGCTGTCTTAAACACAGTTTCAGACGCTCTAATAGTCATTGACGATTTAATGACAGAGTTAGGAAACGACACAAAACTTACAAAATTGTTCACAAAGGGCAGTCATCATAGGAATTTAAGCATTGTATTTATTGTGCAAAATGTGTTCCATAAATCTTCTCAGATGAGGGATATTTCCTTAAACAGTCATTACTTGGTTTTATTTAAAAACCCAAGGGATAGATCTCAGATAACCCATTTAGGCCGACAGTTGTACCCCTCCAACAGCAAATTCTTTCAAGAAGTATTTCAAGATGCAACAAGCAAACCTTACGGTTATCTGCTGGTAGATTTGAAGCCTGATACGGATGACACATGGCGTTTACGCACTGGCATGTTTGCCCAAGACACTTTCTATCTTTATCAGCCTCGCTGATGCATGACTTGGCAAAGTTATCATATAAATACCCTTGTTTAGTTTGATTAACTCTCATTTGTTATCAATATGACTAAGTGCACACGACTGCAATTAGAACAGCTGAAACAAGTGGCAAAGAGTAAAACAAAATCCGATCTTTTGCGAAAGTGTTCAAATAGTACGATAAAATCTGTGTGCGAATGCGCATTAAATTTATTAAAGGGTAACGTTCCTGTTTCAAAGTATAGAAAACACAAGCTTGCTCTGTATAAGCAAAGTATCAGAAAACTAGCTGATACATCAGTCCCTTTGTACAAAAAGCGCAAAATTCTCATTTCCCCAAAAGGAGAAGGCATTTTAAGTATATTATTGCCAGCAGCCATTTCGGTGATAGGATCCCTTATCCATGGAGTACAGTAAGAAATTAATGTTAGTGCCGGAGGACAGGCTTCCTGCTTTAGTGAATGAACATTTATCCGAAATGGACAAAAAAATGCGCGACATATTAAGACAGAAATCTCTGAGTGATAGTGAAAAGGCCCTTCTCTACGTGCAAATTTTACAACATTACGTAAAGTTTCCAATGCAGACAGAAAACCCCCCAGTTCAGGACCAAAAGATTCAGCATACAGAAATTCCTACCAACCATTCAAACGGTATACCCATTTAAAAGTGAGGAAAAAGACACTATTTTAGAAAGTGTTCTGAAGACTGTACCCGTTAGACAAAAGCAGGTTGCTGTAAAAATGTACGATTTTTTAAAGAATGCGCAAAATACTTTAAAGTGGTCAGAACAAGGGAAAATTATTTATAATAATAAAATTATACCCCGTTCGAATATAGTTCTCTTAATTGACTACATCTTAAGAAATAAAAAGAGCGCTCCCTTTGGAACTAATGTGTTTCAGAATGCAGTAAAAGAAATGCATTTACCTGTTAAATTCATTGCAAATGAATATATGTTAAATAAACTTGTACCCAAAATACTTGTTAAGAAACAAATGTATGCTAAAAAGAATGAATGGATTCGTTATAAATAAAAATATATTTAGTTTGTATACTTATGTGTCCTGATATTATTTATTATTATTTAAAAAAAAGTTACACAAACACAAAATTAAATATAATAATTTTTTTATTTTTTATAGATAAATCGTACACCATATCTTTTTTTTCACAAACTGATACATTCTAAAATCTTTTCTTTTGCAATGTTGCAAATATTTTAAAATAGAATACATAGATTTTCCTTGACATCGTTTCAGTAAATAATAAATGCAATAAGGTCCACATACATTGGAAGTGATACTTTGAAAAGGGAAGGGGTTCCAGTTCACAATAGGAAATTTAGAAATAAATCGTAAAATGGGTCCTTTAAAATGTTCTGGGGAGCGACCATATGAGTCAAATAATTCTAGAGATTCACCTTCAATGAACATGGCGATCCAATGCGATCCGGGTTTAGAGTGCGGTTCCACGTTAATAATCATAGCACATTTTCCATGTACACGAGGGATCTTGTCTGCTGGATATACACCTCTAAAGAATGGAGCAGCTTGAGGGTCTTGGGATAATATATGCATAATATGTTGTGCATACATTTTCTTTTTTTAATTGCTGAAGTCGTATATGATGTTTCTAGATTTGTTGATTTCAATCACGTTTTCAAATTCTGCATACACTATAACGTTTATAGTGTGTTCTAACGGCTCTTGAAATTTCATTTCTAATCTCATGTTACTATGTTTTATAAGATTGAGGTGCTCCCCATCGCAAAGATCAGGAGACAAGTCAAAAGCAAGCAACGTGTAACCTTTGGGGTATTCTTTTCTCGAAATGTTGTTTCCGTAATTGTCACCTATTTTATCTGTCCCTAAAAACAAGCTCTGATAAGCTCGAATGTAATTGTTCTGCGCAAAATTAGGTTGAAGTGCATTATAGGGTGTAGGTTGGTCATCCACATAAAGTGCTATGAAATTCAAATTGTAGTGTTTAAATTGAAAGGGAGATTTTGCATATGTTCCGTGAAATGCATCGTTATCTACGCATCCAATAACGACTCTCTTTGGCATTTGACCCACAAAAATATTATCTTGGGTTATGGACATATTCCCTTTAGGAATCGAATAACTTTTACTTAAAACTCTATTAATGGGATATTTGGCTGTTTCCTTCTCCAGAGCCTTACTATAACCTAACGTAACACCTACACTAACACGTACTTTACGCACAAATAAAGAGACATGTTCAAACACTACTTTATAATCTCCTGTGCCCATCAGACAAAACTCCGGTTTGCTACGTATGAGTTTAATTTTTAAATCCACTAGATTTAGTAAAAGTCTATCTTGATTAAATAAATCACTGTGTATAGCACCTATCATATCTATAGTTGAACTTAGCTTGCAGAAGTTGCATCTTTTAGTAAATCCCTTATTTGTTTCGTTGGCCAAGTGTTCGCCTGTATCTTTGTAAAAAAGTTCGCAGGTTAGTTGCGAGTTTTTGCTGTCAGATCCGTGATTTAGTAAAGTTTCTATATAGGAACTATAAGGATACATGTTATTTGAACTGGAAACTAAACGCTCGTTCAAATTAACGTCAACTTGGGAAAACAAGGAATGAAGAAAGATGTTAACAGGGCCTATAGTGTCATCTGGCGTCAAGGTCTTTCCATCACTTTTTAAAATTTTGGCTCTTACATACAAATTTGTTTGAGATAAATCCATATAATCCTCTCCACTACCAGAAACGTGAAATTCTACAGGTCCACCGTCAGCTACGTTCGATAACGGGTGAAATTGCACCCATTGCCCGCCTTGTATAACTGTCTGCGTCGGAGGTAAGTGAAATAATTCTAATTCTGACTTGGCACATTCTGGAGAGTCCTTTAAAACAAACGCCATTATGGATCAAATATATCGCGTGTTTGCACCTTTCGCTTTTTGACTAATGACCCGTTTTGCAGTTGTACGCTTTCTTTTATACTTTCCTTTACCCAACATAAAATGCGCCTTATTGATAGCTCTTTTTGCTAAACTTTTACTCTCTCTTTGAAGCGATTCTCTGCTGATTGTTTTAAGTCTTTCCCCTCCAAAATATCATTTGCTATCTGAGTCCCTGTTCTTAAAACTGACTTTCCAACTGTTTTCGCACCACTGAAGAGAAACGGCAGAGCTTTACGAAATAAGCGACGAAACATGCCACCAATTCCGTACCCTTTCTGTGAATTGTTACCCCTATAGAAAGCCATTCCAGAGCCTGTCTGACCTGCATAATGCTCTTCAAACTTTTTAGAACAACACACATACGGTACACTCGTCATATTGGTGTCACACAATCAACGTGTATAACTAAAATGAATATGTTATCTTACGTTCTTTGGTATTTATAGTAATTGCCATATCCTAAAATGCAAAACAACAAGTAACTTACCCCTTTCAAAGGGTACTAAGTCTCCGGAATTTAAACGAATTTGAATCTCTATAGTTTGAAAATGCTGCCGTATGACTGGTACGTAATGAGGTCGATCGTACAAAGCACTAACTATTTCACCATCATTACCGGTACCTTAACAACTCGCAGAACAGGAACTTGTATATTACCAACTGTTTGGGGTTCCACAATATCACTATATACGTATAATAGGGGGAATGAAATGTTTGGATCAGCAACAAAAGAACTTTCCAATACACCTTGAACTACTTGAGGAATAAATCCAATAAGAGTACTGAGTCCCTCTTGTAAAATAACTTTGGCATCGTTCTCGGCTTTTATTTTAACCCGCTTGGTATTGTTGTTAAACTGAAATTTTATCTTATTTTCATGTGCCGGTAAGTACATAGCCTTTAAGATATCTGGTACCGATTCATAACATCCAGCAGGTACTTTTCTAGTAATTAATTTTACATCTCCTAAATCAAAACCGTATATATTGTTGTTTTCATTTATATTATACCATGTGTGGGGGTATATTATTTCAGCTGATCCTACTTCCCATTCACCGTTTAAACTTATAGGAGTGGGTAACTGTGTCGTATAACTAGAAATCTTGTTCTCGGGGAAATATTGTAGGGAGCTATCCGAAGGCAACGTCACGTAAAAAGACATTTTAACACTAAGCTAATAATAATATCTTATTGAGTATTTATAGGTGTCTCACATCAGAAACCCATGCATTAAACTTTTCAGGGTAGTCTAAAAATTTTACAAAATATTCTATTTTTTTGCCAACTTTACGTTTCTTTAACACCTTTTCCACAGGATAGTATCCGGATTCAGACACCTTCTGAATTTCCTTTTCATAAAAAGTGCCCTCAATTATTTCATTAACCAAATCTTTTAACTTATAAACGACTGGTTTTCTAGGAATAATTTGATGTATAGTAAAAATCTCTCTTGTCCAATTATTTTTATAACTTTTTTCAAAGAGCCGTTTTGTTTTACTAATACGTACTGTGTCTCCTACATTAAACTTAGGTTTTGTTTCAGCTTGTGCTAGATCTCCATATAAGTTTTGCCATACTTTTTGTTGATTGTTCAGATTTACAGATATTGGTTCCATTTTAATACTACGGTGAAATGTTCTATTGTAACTGTAAATCAATTTATCAATGACATCTATATATTTATGTGTATTGAATTCAGTGAAATACTTCCACATTTTAGCTTTCAAGGTGCGGTTAAATCTTTCAACAACACTCGCTTTGGTTTCATTACTTGTCGTAAAGAAGTGTACATTCATTTTCTTTAAGTACCCTTGTACCACTCTATTCTTAAATTCCGTTCCCTTATCCGTTTGTAATACATCAGGTTTGCGTTCATTAAAAATCTTTTTAAAAGCATTTAAAATACTATGGCCTGTTATGTCTTTCATGGGTATTGACCAAGCATACTTTGAAAATATATCAATACATGTCAGTAAATACTTATATCCATTGTTAAACTTAGCTAAAGATTGTAAATCAACTAAATCAGATTGAAACTGCTCGTCTATACCTCCCACAATAACTCGGTTTCTTAGGAAATTGCGTCTGGCCGATTTGTGAAGTGTGTAAGTATCTTGTTTATTGAGCCATTCTTTTACTAGTGTCCTGGGAACTTTACCCTGCTCTTTTTGTAACGCACAAGTAAACAGCATCTACACCACCGAAGCTTCCTGGGCGTGCTGCATCTCGATAAGTTTGACTGATTTTCTGATCGGTCATTGCAACAATCCAAATTAAAATTACTCAACCTAACATGTATGTTCATCGTTTGGTATCCTGATAACAAATGCAATTAAAGTTTAAAAACCAAAGTATCTATATCAACACAACTAGGCATTCTGCTTTGCACATATACTTTTTTTTCTTTTATACTTTTCAAATTTATAAATTATTACTTATATTTCAGATTGAAGTTTTAAAGTTATATTTATAAAATAGATATTAGATCTAAGTTGTAATACATAACTTGCACTGAACATAATATTTTTTTAGATTGTATACATATATCTTAAAACCAAAAAAACATACACAAGTCTATTTCTAACGCACTACATTAGTACATTTAAACACCTCTTTCTCACAAGTGCTCTATAGCTCAATGGTTAGCATATATGCTTTCGGATCCCATGTGATCCCCGGTTCGTAAACCACTAAAATCCTTTTTAAATTCCAATAATACGGTTACTCATCCCACCACCAGATGGCGCTACCAGTCATTCATCACCATAGCATATCAACAAAATGATGTCATCTCACCTACCCAAAAATGAAAATACTCTTATCAGTAGTCTGCCTCAACTCTTATCAGTATCAACAAATCCTCTTATCAAACGGCGGCCATCTTGAATTTGACGCTATAGTGGCCCCCATACTACTTCTCTGGTTGGTAAATCCGCGCGCGCGCATTTCTCTTCCCACCAGGATACAGAGGTCGTGCACAATTTATGAATGAAAATTCATCCTACGATATCACAGTTTAATGACATTACACTATATGAAAGGAATGAGCATCGTTTGTTTTCCAAAGTGGATATATCCAGCAACAGAGATTCAAAAATAAAATAAGATATCCTAGAAGTTTAGATACTGCTTTATAATATTTAATCTGAAGACCCGCGCATAGGTTCTGCTCTGAACTTTCTTTACGGCTATTAATGACAAGGAATCGTAACTCACATTTCATATCTTATTTCAATCCAATTGCAATGAACGTAGTATCCATAAATGAATTTTATTCCTAAAAATAAAACACAAGTATCGAAAAATACACAGTCCAGTCACATTAATGTGACCACCACCTACTTTCCACGTCAACGTGAAATATCCAATCACAAAAGGTAGGTGGCAGCACATTGCAGTGGAGTGCATAGAAAGGATGTCCTAGGGCATCGGAAAGCATTTCAATCGTTGGCGTAATGCAGAAACGTAGCGATTTATCCGACGTCCAAAAGGGCATGATTATTGGCTTTTGGGCCAAGGGTGGAAGGATTTCGGAAACGGCTAATTTTGTGAATTGTTCGCGTGCCGCCGTAGTAAAAGTATACCGTGCATGGCAAAATGACACTATCCAAAATCCGCGGCGTGGCACATGTGGTGCACCATGGGCTATAGATGACAGAGGCGAACGAAGGCTACGGAGATGCATTCGGGCGAATAGACGTGCAACTGTTTAGCAACTGACCGCCCAGATGAACCAAGGGGCTACCAAGAGTGTATCCTCAACAACGGTTCAGCGAACGTTGCTGCGCATCGGCCTCCGCAGCAGACGCCTGGGTAATGCACCTATGCTGACTGCTGTTCATCGGCGACGAAGGCTGGAATTTGCACGCCAGTACCGCAACTGGACGTACACAGAGTGGCGACAGGTGGCTTTTTCCGATGAATCACGTTTTATGCTCCATCGGACAGATTGACGTTGGCGTATACGGCGTGAAACGTCTGAAAGCAAACACCTTGCAACAATTGCCCGAAGGATCCAGGCTGGAGGAGGGAGTATTATGGTTTGGGGAATGTTTTCCTGGCATTCACTGGGTGCACTCATCATTGTGGAAGGCACGATGGATCAGCACAAGTACGCTTCTGTCCTTGCGGACCATGTCAACCCCTATATGAGAATTATTTTTCCTCAGAGAGATGGAATCTACCAGCAGGACAATGCGAGGTATCATACAACTCGCAGTGTATATGCGTGGTTTAAGAGCACCAGGATGAGTTTACCGTACTCCCCTGGCCAGCAAACTCACCGGAATTAAACCCAATCGAGAATATGTGGGACCACCTCGATCGGGTTGTTCCGCCATGGATCCTCAACCACGTAATCTAGCGCAGCTGGCCACGGCACTGGAGTCGGCATAGCTCAGCATCCCAGTGAACACCTTCAGAAACCTAATTGACTCTCTTCCTACACGTTTCGCAGCCCTCCGCTCTGCCAAAGGTGGTTATTCTGGCTTTTGACAGGTGGTCACATTAATGTGACTGGACTGTGTATTTCACAGCATTTCCTTCACTTTTACCTCCCCCCTGGTGGTGTGAATTCTTTAATTTCCAATAAGAATCATTACGAAAAGCACACTAGTTACGTTACCACTGCAAGGTTCTGAACATCTGCTTCAATTCCATCCCATTCCCTTGTTCAAGTTTGATTCGTCATTTTTTAACGTTAAACCTTCTATCGCTCATATTTTCTTTCCAGCGTTGATTTATATCATCCATATTCGTCTCAATGCTTTCTATTATTAGACTGAATATTTCTGTCCTCAGACACTTTTGTGAAGTACTTGGAAGGGTGATCACCTGAGCTATCTCGCACAGGGAAGTAATTTTAGCTGTATCCCGCGATTGAAAAAATAATAACAAGATAATTTTAATAAAAGTAGATTTTGCATCCTCCTTTTGTGTCAATTTTTTTCGCATCCTCCTTTTGTGTCAATTAATTTTTTTCGCATTTTCGAAGAGGAGCAGACAATTTGTAAGTGATACGTCCATTTCCTTTCCAAGACAGTTCTGTTTTCTGACACATCTTGCAAACAAACCTCTTTTTCTATCTGGTTGGTATCTTACACTACCCTACAATAATGGACCGGACCGCAAGATGTGATAGTATAAGGGAGAGAATACATGCTTTCATAGGAGGATGGTCCCCCGCGTGCTGCAATGACACTATCAACCCTTCTGGGCATACTTGCAACAAGGTTACGATACACAGCTGTGGGGAATGGTGTCCATTCCTGCTGTACGAATGTCGCCAGTTCGGCTGTAGATTTCGGACGTGGTTCCCTGGTCCGTAAGCGTCTCTCTAATTCGTCCCACAAATGTTCTATGGGTTTAAAGGTCGGGACTATGAGCAGGCCAGGGAAGACGTTTTACATCCATATCTTGACACCACTGCTTTACAGAGGCTGCAACATGACATGGAGCGTTGTCGTCCTGGAAGTAACATTCGTCCATTCCATAAAATTGCCAGAGCGTAAGAAGACCCTGATTGTCCACAATGTTCATGTAGGCGTTCAATTGACCAGGAACAACATGCAAAGGTCCCAGGGCAATACCACGAAAACACCCCCAAACATGTAGTCGAAATTTATGCAAATCCACTTTCGTCCGGTTCATTATTGTAGGGTAGTGTATTTTAATTGAAGTCGAAATAGAACTGCACAACGGTCATTGGCAACGAGCCGGCATTTTGGAATTTTTATTTAATGTAGCACTGGAACAACACAACGGACTATTGGCGACGGCCCGTGGTCAATCCCACAAGGGAAAGATCCGAGGACAACACCGCGTCATTTTGAACTACGGTCACATGTCGAATTCGCACCTGAGGTGGCCATTCCACTCTCCAAACTTCCACACAACGCCAACGTTATTACGCTTATGGTCACGACAGATTGAACTTGATCCCCTTTGTAGTAGGGATGCGACCTCGATGTCGATGTTTTCAAAACATCGATGTTTTTCAAAAAAGATCGACGTATTTAACATCGATGTATTGGTGTCGATGTTTTTGTAACATCGATGTTTATACTTGTCGATGTTTTTACGTTGTCGATGTTTAATTTTTAAATGAAAAAAGTACCGTTACAAAAATTAAAAAAATAACCAAGTAGCATAATTTTTATAATCGGTAAATTGAACTTACTTTTAGACCAAAGTGTCCAAGGGTGAAGGGTCTAAAAAGTACGGATGGGACATCGATGTCGATGTTTTCAAAACATTGATGTTGTATAAAAAAACATTGATGTATTGGATCCGATGTCGCGTCACTAGTTCCTAAACCAGTATTAAGAAATGGGGGAAAAGTTCAAATACACTGAATTTTAAAAACATCGATAATTTGGGGCGATGTATTATCTACATCGATGTTTTAACTTTGAACATCAAAGTTTCAAGACATCGATGTTTTGCTGTCGATGTAGCATCACTAGTTGCTAAACCAGTTTTAAGAAATGAGGGAAAAAAGTTTAAATACACTGAATTTTAAAAACATCGATGATTTGGGAGCGATGTATTATCAACATCAATGTTTCAAAACATCGATGTTTTGCTGTCGACGTCGCATCCCTACTTTGTAGACGACGGTCTTTGGTTGGATTTGAAGTCGTAACCATCAGGTTGCTAATCCGTTACTCTTCTTAATGGACTACCATATCCCTTCACTCATCCCATATCCCTTCACTCATCCGGATACAGAAAAAACAATCTTCAAACAGTGTTCATTCAGCAATACAACTTTTCGATTAGAATAGAAAATGGAGAAAAAAGGGGTCGCGGTAGCGCGTTTGGTAGAGTACCCGAGTTCGAATCCAACCAAAGACCGTCGTGTACAAAGGGGGATGGTGCACGCTCAATCTGTCGTTGCGTCACATGTCCTCATGTTGTAGTGGGGTGCCAGCTCAAGTGGTTCTCAGCGTGGTACAAAATAACGCGATGGTACCTTTGGATCTTTACCTAGGGGGATGGATCCCGGATGGTCGTTAATACCCCGATCTGTTTCTAGAGCACGACGTTAATTAAAGTACCTACCTGCCTGGTAAAAAGAGATCGTGTGAAATTATTGTCCAAATACGTGCCTGTCTACAGTTATCCTTTTAAAATTCGTAGTCTGGTCACAAAAATAACAAGACACGTTTAAAAGATTTTAACCGCTTAAAAAAATAAACTCGGAGCGGAAATTCTACCCACGTTACTAATCCTAATCGAGAGAATGGAATGGTGCTCAGTGAAAAAAAATATCCAGTACGCGAATTAGAACAAGAAACTCGACGGTCAGTTCATTTCAGAAACCCAAAACCCGAAGGAAAAGAATGAAAAAGGAACCATTTAAAACGGGCCCCTCCTCCGATTTCTATTTTTTCTCCGAACACAGATGACTGAGATTCTATTTCCTTCTAACATTTCTGAAAACAACCACGCTCCGATCGGCCAATCAGCGCATGTGCTCACTATCACGTGGGTAAATAAAGAGCCTGGTTTCCTTGATTGGCAAGGTATCACGCGTTTGGCGTCACAATGATATCTGCGGATTCGGACACTCGATAACTGTCATTGTAACGGTATAAACCAGTGACGAAACGTTTTTGTAACGACAAACTAGCAACGAAAACCGTTCTGTGCACCACCTTCACCAGTTACACCTGGTTAATGTCGCACTGGAGAAATACAACGGAGTATAGTTGACTAAGATTCACCGGGATTTATTTTACATTTAACCGGTATAGTGGTTAAGGTGTTAGACTCTAGATCGGAAGGTTCCCGGTTCGAATCCGGGTCCGGGCATGGATGTTTGTAAGCGTATGGTGTAGAGGCGGCTGGTGCACCTTAAATCTGTCGTGGCCGAAAGTCCTCACGTTGGGTTGGCGTGGAAGTTTGGAGAGTGGGGTGCCAGCTCAGGTGTTGCTTCGTCATCTGACCGTGGTTCAAAATTACGAGGTGTTGTCCTCGGATCTTTCCCTTCAGGGACTGATCCCGGACCGTCGTCAATAGCCCGTTGTGTTGCTCTAGTACGACGTTAACTAAAAAAATTACCAAAAAAAAATTACTAGATCGGAAGGTTCCTGGTTCGAATCCGGGTCAGGGCATGGATGTTTATAAACGTATGGTGTAGAGGCGGCTGGTGCACCTTAAATCTGTCGTGACCGAAAGTCCTCACGTTGGGTTGGCGTAGAAGTTTGGAGAGTGGGGGTGCCAGCTCAGGTGTTGCTTCGTCATCTGACCGTGGTTCAAAATTACGAGGTGTTGTCCTCGAATATTTCCCTTAAGGGACTGATCCCGGACCGTCGTCAATAGCCCGTTGTGTTGCTCGAGAACGACGATAACTAAAATTACCAATTAACAATTATTTTACAATTGGCAGTCAAAATTAAAGAATAAAGTAAAATCAATTTTGTTCATGCATCTTTTAAGAGTTTTTTGTCATCAGACCGTGGTTCAAAATGACGTGGTGTGGTCATCGGTTTTTTTCCTTCGGAGGTTGGTTCCGGATAGGCGCCAATAGTCCGTTGTATTGCTCAAATGCGATGGTAATTAAATACCTATCCACTTCAAGAGTTGTTTACTTTTTAAACGATATATAATTTTTAGGTTTACGACTGGCATGTGTTCAGAAAATCATTCGGTTGGTTGGCTGGTTTTACTTTTTATTGTGCAAAGGCACTATTTGGCTACGCCATATGTCGTAGTTACAAGACATACAATATCAAGACATACAACACAATGAACATACAATACAACACAATGAAAGTTTTCTGCAAGAAATGCGTACACCCATGGAGGTAATGGTAATGGTAATTTTAGTTAACGTCGTACTAGAGCAACACAACGGGCTATTGACGACGGTCCGGGATCAGTCCCTTAAGGGAAAGATCCGAGGACAACACCTCGTAATTTTGAACCACGGTCAGATGACGAAGCAACACCTGAGCTGGCACCCCACTCTCCAAACTTCCACGCCAACCCAACGTGAGGACTTTCGGCCACGACAGATTTAAGGTGCACCAGCCGCCTCTACACCATACGTTTACAAACATCCATGCCCGGGCCCGGATTCGAACCAGGAACCTTCCGATCTAGAGGCTAACACCTTAACCACTAGACCGGTTGGTCGGCCCCATGGAGGAATGAAACTAACAGGAATCGAAGCTACGCAACCTACAACTCGAAGGTTGCTAGCGCAGTGGGTAAACGCAATGAGCCATGATGGCCTCCAAAAATCATTCCAGGGCAAACAGGCCTTAACTCCTTGGGTGCATTTGACGACTGAGACTCGTCATGCACTTGTTTTGCCTAAGTTACGGATGAAGAGTCTAATTCGTCATTCAAACTAGGACAAAATTAAACATGTACATTCTTGTTCATGACAGCCCGTTGTGTTGCTCTAGTACGATGTTAACTAATATTTACCAATTACCAATCGTGTTCATGGCAAGAGTGATTAGTGTTACGAGACTTTCCTTGAATCAAATTATTCGATCGTTCTCTACAAAAATACACTTTCTTTAATCTGACTCCATAGAAATATTTACACAACTACCTTAACAGACATTCTTTTTTGGAAAGGTAATTTTGTAATTAACGTTGTACTAGAGCAACACAACGGGCTATCGACGACGGTCCGGGACCAGTCCCTTAAGGGAAATATCCAAGGACAACACCTCGTAATTTTGAACCACGGTCAGATGACAAAGCAACACCTGAACTGGCACCCCACTCTCCAAACTTCCACACCAACCCAACGTGAGGACTTTCGGTCACGACAGATTTAAGGTTCACCAGCCGCCTTTACACCATACGCTTATAAACATCCAAGCCCGGACCCGAATTCGAACCAGGAACAGCTAGTGTACAAACAAAAATACGAAAATATAGCAGTAATTAGTGTACAGACGATAATACGAAACTATACCAGTAACTAATGTGCAAACGATAACCCAAACAACTTTTTCAAATAAATCGCGGTGGCTCGGTTGAAAAAGTGACGGATTAGTAACCGGAGGGTTGAAAGTTCGAATCCAACCAAACTCCGAGTCGTGTACTTATATTATTTAATACACGAGGGTAGTTTTGTGTTTTGAGATAAAATTCATCAATAAATAAAAATAACTATCACCAGTTCAATTTACTTTAAGGTAAGTTAATTTTAATTAACGTCGTACTAGAGCAACATAACGGGCTATTAACGACGATCCGGGATCAATCCCCTAAGGGAAAGATCGGACGACAACACCACGTAATTTTGAACCATGTTCAGATGACGAGACAACACCTGAGCTGGCACCCCACTCTCCAAACTTCCACACGAACCCAACGTGAGGACTTTTCGGCCACGACAGATTTAAGGTACACCACCCGCCTCTACACCATACGTTTTTAAACATTCATGCACTGACCCGGATTCGAACCAGGAACCTTCCTATCTAGAGGCTATCACCTTAACCACCAGATCGGTTGGTCGGCTCTAGGGTTAATGTCTAGGTTTCTTGTAGAACAAAAAGGCAAGTACTATTTTTTTTTATATAATTTCCACTGAAGTGACTATTGCTGCAATACTTTATCAAAAGTAAATGTATTTAAAGAAAATTAGAGTGCGTTTAGTAAAAATTTTAAAAAGTCATTTTTTTTTCACGTCGCCAATTAAAAGTTGTGTTTTGTCAGGGTGCGACGTAAATTTAGCTTCCTACATTCCTTTTTAAAATTGTTTCATAAATCTTTAGCTGAAAATAATATTTTATGAATAGGGGGATTTCAGAAATGCCATACATTAAATTAGAAATGAAATTCAAGTTTCCTTTCTTTTTCTGCAACTATTTAAATGTTTAAAAATAGTGTTACGATGACAAAATTGGAGGTACGAAAACAAAATAATGTATACTACTTATATTTTAAGTTTTGCTAAACACTGTGTGCTAGTTCACAAAGTGTTTAACAAAAATATCTGTTTCGAAATGTCAGTTAATGAAGAATGTTTCATATTTTACACGCATTTGAAGCAAAATATAACCAGAAAAGATTTTTGAGAATTATAGACTGAAAATTAGAAAACTATCTCATGAAAATTGATTGTTACATTTTCCGAATCAGTTATCAGAAATTATTTTTATTTTACTCGATTTAAAACGATTATATTAGAACTGATCACAAAAATAATTCGTACAAATCTGTAGCGAAATTGACTTAGTTTCACAAAATATTTATTTCATTGTATTTAGAAACCAATCAAAATACAGAAAATTAATATGACCCTAACAGATCAATAAAAATAGTTCTTACAAATCTGTAACGAAATTTACGTAACTTTAACAAAAAATTCAAACATTTACAAACCAGTTTTTGATAAGCTTTCATGGGGTTTGTTTAAATTTCCAATAGGTATTTATTTCTCATCTATAAATTAAAAACCCATTTTTAATTATTTTTGACGGCCATAGTTTTATTTGTTTAAAGTTTCAAAATTGGCAAACAGGATACCATAAATTCTTACGAACCTTACAGCTGAAAAATGAAATGACAAGCATTAAATCCGGAGAGAGAGAGAAATTATAGGCACTATTTTAGTTTTTAGTCGAACCTTTCTGTTAGTTTTCGGTGTAAATGTCGCCAAAAAGTTTTTCATTGTCAACTCTTGGCGACATTTATGCCGTTCCGGCAACCCCTAGCGTCTTCCCGCGAATTCTCGCTCCATCCCCAAACCGATCCCGTTCTCATGGTAACAGAACATTCTTTCAGTTGCAACGCACAACCTGTTACTCGGATTTGCAAGTGGTAACATAGCGAAGTGTGATTATTCCAATCGTTCGGTTCCATTCTAAAGGATTTTGTGATAACCCCTTCTGAAATCAGAGCCATGGGAACCAAGTAAGTACAGAACTTTTTGTTGTTTTCCTTTTTCTGCAGGCTGGAAGTACGATAAAAAAAATGCTTGAGGCCGCTTCGGGTTACAGCCACGTTCGAAAGTTGGGGTTTGGTTTTATTCGGTGAAGAATGTACTATATATATAAGATTTGTAGAACTTGAAGGAATTCTCTGGCTGATGTATCGTTTGTATATAAAAAAGAAACATTTAATTTTTAGTTATTTCTTTTCCGTTTGTTCCAAAAGGCTCTGGAGTTGAGGTCACGTTCGAAAATGTGTTTTGTTGTGTGCTGCCTTTTAAGTCGACATCAAGATAAAATTGTTCTTAGCGTTCAGTTCTCTTTTTTTGTACTTAGTTTGTTTTGTTGGGGCATGGACGCGATTGCGTTCTAGAACGGGTCCGAAGTTCACTTTGAAAAACATGAGTCGAAATGTAAGACGGGAATAGTTTAATGGAATAAAAAAATAAGATAAGATGAGAATCGTTTGTGGTCATTAGAAGGCTTCAGAAAAAATATTTCGGAATTATGGATCGTTTCTTAAGCATAACCAGAGTATAATAGGTATAGGATTCGTTTCGTTTGTCGTACATAAATGATTTATTCTCTAAATTCGTTCATGATAAGCTCTGTTCAGATGTTTTGCATTTTTTGAAGATTCTAAAGTTTTTTCGTAAATTCCTAGTAAGTCAGTCCTGAGGCTTATTGTGTCAAAATAGTATATTTCCTTATAAAAGGTTGAGGGAATTGATCCAAGACCGTCGTCAATAGCCCGTTGTGTTTGTCTTGTACATTAATTAAAAATTACCAATTAACTTATAAAAGGTAGTTTTTTTTTTTCGCACTGGAGCAAGACAATGGGCTATTACCTCATAAAAATAAGATTTTCATCCAACATTGCCCCCCCCCCTCCTACTATACTTCACAATTTTTAAAAAGAGTTTCGCACAGGGCATATTTGATTAAGTTTATAGTGTAAAATTAATTCCGAACCCCTGAAAACCCGTGATCTGATCGAGGCTCGAACACAATACCTGTTGTATCGAGGGCCATCAGTATATAAGGGCCACGTTTGCCCGGCTGGGGGTTAGGTGATTTTAACTAACGTTGTACTGGAGCAACACAACGGGCTATTTACGACGGTCCGGGATCAATCCTCTAAGGGAAAGATTCGAAGACAGCACCACATAATTTTGAACCACGGTCAGGTGACGAGGAAACACCTGAGCTTCCGCGCCAACCCAACGTGAGGACTTCCGGCCGCGACAGATTTAAGGTGCACCAGCCGCCTCTACACCATACGCTTACAAATATCCACGCACTGTCTGTCCGGTTTGAAGAGTAACGGATTAGCAATCGCAAGGTTGATAGTTCGAAACAAGTCCCATGCAAAGGTAGTCATGCACAAAGGAGGCTGGTACAGGTTCAATCTGTCGTGCCCTCCAATGTGCTCACGTTGGCGTGGTGTGGTGGTTTGGAGAGTGGGGTGCCAGCTCAGGTGTTGACGTCATCCGAACGTGGTTCAAAATGACGGGTGCCGCCAGATCTTTCCCTTAAGAATTGATCCTCGACCGTCGCCAATAGCCCGTTGGCTATAGCCATCTCCAATACCTTACCTAACAACATGCCCTCGCGATATTCTTTCAATAAAATAGCGATTAAATGAACTGTTGAAGTCTGTTAAATTAATATGATTGGCATAACCATCTATCGTATACATCTGCTTTTTTACAAATGGTGTATCTAGTGTTCAAAAATGACAAGAAAGATACAAAGTGCTCTTGGAGAAATAACTGAACATTTGGACAATGTTATTTTGCTATTATAGTAAGCCCAGATCTATCGTCTATTCGACTCAATCGCTCATTTATAATCCTTCAGAGCAAATCTCAGTTGGTTTCTTTAGAATCGGAAGTTCATCTCTTTCCCGTGTCCGCGTCAAAGGGACATCTCTTAGGGCATCTGCAGACGATTTAGAAGGGTCGAGCTTCCTCGCTGGGTAAGGAACAATCGAAAATGAGCTACCGTTTATGCAAAAATATTCTACAGCGGGAGTCGCCAAACTTCTTTGACCGTCGACCCCTTCTGTTTTACGTAGTTATTGTAGACAAGCCAAAAAGACACTTATGCTAGTTTTTAGATTAATTAATTTTTGTTACAGTATTTAATGCATGTATTATATAGTATTTTTTATCTTGGCTTAACGTGAAAGGGATACGTTTTTGTTTTCGACTTCCTTCTTGACATTATCTATTGGATAGGAGGGATAAATAATGTAAAAAATTCATTTTAGATTACAAAATAACTATAATACAATCTTCCTTATGAATATGAAAATAAGACTTTACTAACGTTGTTAACGTGAAGAGTGTGACTCTTGGCAAGATGACCTTGCGCCATGAAACCCAACAATCAATCAATCAATCTTGGCAAGATGAGCCATGTTGGGTTCCAAACGAGTCAGTTTCACTCTTCAATCGCCAAGGAATTCCCCTATAGTTTATTTATCTCTCTATATTAAAACTCGTCATCTGACCGTTTATCCAAATTACGAGGTGAGGCCCCTTAAGGGACTGATCCAGGACCGTCGTCAATAGCCCGTTTTGTTGCTCTAGTACGACGTTAATTACAAATTGCCAAATTGCTCAAAATTTTAAAAAATGGCCGCCGCCGCTGTCGCAGGATTGAAAACGGTGTTGTTTAGCTCTATTCTTAGACGGTTTCCCGAGAAATTTCCGATCAGAAAATTACGAAATTAACATAGTTTGTTCTTCATCGTGTTCCCTAGACAATTTTGAAGATTTTTTTCTGATGTGGCTATTAGTTTAGGGGAAGACGCAATTCCTATAGAGCGTCAGACTCAGAGCACTGCTACAATGAGATGTTACGGATACATTGAGGGTCGATTACATCATTCCTAAACCAACAGGTAATACATCACATTAAAGAAAACATACTGTTCTTTAAAATGAGCTACAAAACATGAAAATCCGTTTAGTAATGAAAGTTCTGTAATATGTTCAAGTCGAAATGATTATGGAACTGTTTACCACAATGCGTCAGCTATCTGTGGTTGCCGCAAGGGCTTTATAGCCATGCAGTCATACCGGTAACAGAACAGTATAGATGCAGCCGTCTCAAGAACACTTGAACACATGCCCGGTACTATTCGCAACTGGGGGAAGATGAGAAATTTGTGGAATTGATTTAAAAATTCCTTTGCATCTACGGTCTTAGCCTCTGGATCGGAAGGTTCCTGGTTCAAATCCGGGTCCGGGCATGGATGTTTGTAAGCGTATGGTGTAGAGGCGGCTGGTGCACCTTAAATCTGTAGTGGCCGAAAGTCCTCACGTTGGGTTGGTGTGGAAGTTTGGAGAGTGGGGTGCCAGCTCATGTGTTGCTTCGTCACATGACCGTGGTTCAGAATTACGAGGTGTTGTCCTCGGATCTTTCCCTTAAGGGATTGATCCCGGACCGTCGTCAATAGGCCGTTGTGTTGCTCTAGTATGACGTTAATAACAAATTACCAATTACCTTTGCATCTACGATGTTTCTTTACCAGTATACAAGGTCCAAATTGTGAAGGGCAATGCTTGGAGAGAAATAGCGGAATTCGTGGAGAGGTCAGGTAACAAAAGTGCAATCTATAAACTAGCAACCGGAAGGTTGTAAGTTCAAATCCAAAAAAAGAAAAAAAAAAGAAAGTCGCGCTCAAATGGGGCTGGTGCACGTTCAATCTGCCTCCAATGTAATCACATTGGCGTGGCGTGGTAGTTTGGAGAGTGGGGTGCCAGTTCAAGTGCAGCCGAGGTGTTATCCTCGAATCTTCTCCGGAATATCCTCGAGTACGAGATCGTTTAAAATACCCATGAGCCGCCCAATTTGTGGAAGAAACTTGTAGCCTAGCGACATTTGAGAACTCTTTTTCGTAGAATTTCGCATTATGCTCCATTTTGAAATGGCATTCCTTCATTTGCCCGGGGGAATCGTTCAATGAACCGTTTCGAGAATCACTTTGGGATGCAGACGCTTAGAAATGTCCATGAATTAAAGATCCCGGATTTTTCTCTCTGCTTCTGCTTTTCCCATATGTCGCCCCTGTTTCTGTTCGCGTTTGAGTTACAAAATCATCCTTTTGAGTTTGTTTTCGTGAGCGATGCCGATTCAATGCAGCCTTGTCTGAAGCGGGGTACGCGGAACTGCTGACGTTCGAAACTGGTTCCGAAGGGGGCGAGTTCGAAACGAGACAGCTCTCGAACGCCACGGAAACGGTGAGAATGCAACGTAAAGAGACATTGTGGAGAATCGTCTTTTAAAAATTAACGTAGCACTCGATAGAGAAAGCTAGTAGCTAGTTTCGGCCCGGTGCACACATACTGTTTATCAACATGTGGCGCCGCTGCGGCAACGGAAGTGTGGTCTGAGATACATTAGATCCAATGGAGTAGTGCACACATGCCTCCAACTTGCGTGGAAATTGTACCGCAATTCCCCACTGCGCCGCAGCTCGCCGCACACGCGTCTCCGTTCTGAAGTACCTTGTTTTCATAAATAAATGGAATATAAATAATACTGGTCTGAGATACTTTAGATCCAATGGAGTAGTGCACACATGCCTCCCTCGCAGTTGTGGCGACGTACGTCCTACTTGCGTGCAATTTGTATCGTAGTTCCCCACGGCTCCGCAGCTCGCCGCACTCGCGTCTCCGTTCTGAAAAACCTTGTTTTCATAAATTAATTGATTATAAATAATAATTAATAAATGGTTGTATCCAGTAACGTCTATTTCGTTTCAAAATATAATTTTTTTTACACCAAGTAAACGAAATAAACACGTTTTCTTCGATAGAATATTTATCGCAAATGGCGCGAAATGAGTACTTGCGTCATTTCACGGTTATGTGTGCATAGTTGGGCTTCGGTGCCGCAACGGCGCCGCACGTTAAAAAATCGGATGTGTGCACCGGGCCTTAATGTGAACAATGACCTTGCATTTCCTTGGAGAGTTTCGATAAGTCAGGTTTGTATATCGTTGTTTTTAATTTCAAGCAGGATTCAGGTTCTCATCCAATAAAACGATTTCTCAATTTACTTGTGAAAAGGTTCATGCTTGAAAGAAATTGTTCGCATAAATATGTAGAGCCAAATAGCGAAATAACAGCAATTGCTAGTATTTTTGACTGATCACGGAATACTATTCCAGGTGTTAAAAATTATCATGTCTTCCTTCTCCGGGTCTTTCAAAGCAGACCACTTATTCTTGAACTAAGATTATATTTATTTTTCTCCAATTTTTCCATACCATTTAGGCGTTTAAATTTGGAGCTCAATAATTCTTTGTTTTTTAACTACAGTAATTGCATTTCAAAAGCGCTTACGTCAATATTAAAGGGAGAAACATTACATCATGTTACGTCTGGACTAGACTAACGTCACTATGCTATTTCTGAATTCCTGAAACCTCCGTAGAAAAGCTTCCCTCATATTTAAAATTGTTTTGAAATAGTAAATGTCAATTACTGTGTTATTTTCCGTTTCAGTAGGTTTGAAAAATGAATTATTGTTTCTCTTTTAAAAATTTTGAGCAAAAACGAATTTATTCCTTTTTTCATTTCATTCGAAAACGAATTATAATTCGTTTTCGAATGAAATGACTTCTTCCAACATCGGGAAAAAAAATGGGTTTCCTTTCATCTGTAGTTTACGATGGATAATTTAGGTAAGACGTAACGTCTACCACGAAATAAAATTTTTGTTTCCACTGATCGTCCGTTAGTTCAAGATAGTCAACACCCTTCTCAAGGAGAAATTCTTTAATTTTAAGTAATAAGAAAGCGAAATAGTTTTAAAATGTTTCCTCTTGAAAGCCAACAGCCCGTTGTGTTGCTCTAGAACGATGTTAACTAATAATAATAATAATCTTGAAAGACAACGTACCTTATTATACAGCAGAAGATCTACGTATTCACTCTTGATTTTAACTAAAATTTCTTTAAATTGGCGATGATAAAGAGATTTTGCTACAATTGTTTTGACAATCTTGATCACCAATTCCATAAATGTCTGCGCACAAAGCGTTTCTTGATGAATGATGCAATGGGAAATAAGTATCTCGTGATTAATTTTTTTCTTTCAAAATAGAAACAACCTTTTCTCACACTGGTCATACTTTTTACCCCATCTGTTGAAATCAAAACAATCTTATCGAGTGGAATATGATGTTTCTCCATGACAGCATTTGCACTATCCTCGCCACGTGTTTGATCTTTCAGTCGCAATAATCCTAAAAAATCTTTAGGACCCGAAGACGAAATAAATCGAACCAAAAGTGAAACTTAATACTCTGTCATTTATGTCACAAGATTCGTCTACAGCTATTGATAAAGCTGAAACCAATTTAAGGTATTCGATTTGCTGATTAGTTATATTCGAAGACATTTTGACTGTTCTGTCTTTTACTGTTTCAGCAAACAGTGGTAACTATTTTTTTTATTTGGATTACTGCCTTGTTCTTGAAATTCCGTCATGTATAGTTCTTAGGATGCATTTGTAAAACAACTTTTAATGTATTCACCGTCTGTATGGTTTGCCTCTCTTGACTGACAATAAAGCTTGCAATAGTAACATTGTTGGAAGATTGTACCCAATAATTAAATACAAAACTTGATTTTCCTTGACTCTTCTTAAGGGGACCAAAATCTTTCAAAATTTCTATTGTTTTTTTTATGAATTTAAATAAATGTTTGTACAATTCTGTTTAAAATTATATATTATTTGTGGAGATACATACGGGGTTGAGTAGAAGTATTTTAAATAATTTTTTGAAAAATACCTGTACGTACCTGAAATAAGGTCAATTTATTCTTTTAACTTCAATACCTCAAAATGTATATTTTTTCCGTAAAAGGAACATTTTTTCAGTCTATTCAAGAAAATGTAGAAAGAATTGGTTTACATGTGTAACATACCCTATAACTTATTTAAATGTGAGCATTTTTTTTTCTATCTGCTAAGAAAAGTTCGTTTCAACTGTTAAAAAAAATAAAAATGGGTTATTTTTCAAAAAAGAAAAAAAAATTAAAATTTTAAAACTTCAAATTTTAAGATTAATTTTGATTTTTTGCGGAGGAATGATTTTCCAGCCAGACAATAAATCTTTTAACTGGACTCGCTTAATTCTATTTTCACTCTCCTAGACCATTAAAGATGGAATAAAAATTTCAACGAATTTGAAATCTGCAGAAAATTTCACTATAGACCCATACCTAAAAATATGACTTTCTTTAAATAAATCATTTATAAATTTAATATATATTTTATATTTTTGCAAGAGATTGTGACGTCACGTGACACAAATTGCATCTTCTGCCCTTCGCGTTAGAAAAAAAAAAGAAACAGATTACATTTGCTGGCCTATTCCATTTCAGGGAATGAGAGCTGCGATTGTTAATTCTTTTTTCGTAAAATCGTAATCGCTAGAGATAGATTAAAAATTTTAACTGATTTCAAATCTGCGGAAAATTTTACACCAAATTATTAACTTACACCAAAGGCACGGGCAACGCCGGGCTAGTATATTATATATATTGACTACGTCATAGGAATTCGTTTTTCTTTGCGACGTCTTGCTTAACATTACATTGGATAGAAGGTATAGACAATACATGAAAAAAATGTAATTTAGATAATAATACAATCTTCCTTTATGTATGTATGAAAATAAGACTTTCATTCACTTAGTATACAGTTTACTAACGTTGTTCTATGTGAAGTGTGTTCTTCGTGACTGACTGAGATTACCAATGCTGGGTCCAAAATGAAGAATTTTTGGCTTTGAATCGCCACGGAATTTCGTATACGATCTTCATTGCGTTGCCATTCAGGATGGAGGAAGTCTAATTAAATATTACCCGTACAATTATGTTTCTTGTTTTTATCGACCCCGAGCGCGAATCGAAAGGGTTAAACCTCCTGAGGTTTTTCAAAAGCCTGCTCATTAAGTCCGCAGTTCTGTCAATCATCTATTCATCGATACCGGAAACGCAGCCCCCTATCCATAACCGATCAATCTAAGATGCCATCAATAAGCAGGTGGCCAGGGGTGTGCGGCGCGAGTCTTGACCCCCTTCGTACGCAGCGCGTGTCCATTTCTTTCCCCCTTGGTTTTCGGTTTCCATCTCTTTCGCACCATTTCCCTGTCGGCTAAAAATAAGGCCCCGTTTCTAGAGGAAGCCGTCGTCTCGACCGTGACCAAAATGCAAGTGAGAAATAGCGGTAGGCATTTCAATTAAAGTCGCACTGATGTAACTCATCGGGCTATTGCTGGCGGTCCGGGATCGATTCCCCAAGGGAAATATCCGAGGACAACACCGAAGGACAATTACAACACCTCGTCGATTTGATCCACGGTTAGATGACCAGGTAAACGCCTGAGCTGACACCCCACTCTCCAAACCTCCACACCACACCGGGTGCCAGCTGAGGTGTTGCTTGGTCATCTCACCGTGGCTCAAAATTACGAGATGTTGTCCTCGGATCTTTTCCTTAAGGGACTGATCCCGGACCGTCGTCAATAGCCCGTTGTGTTGCTCTAGTACGTCGTTAACTAATAATTACCAATTTCCACACCACACCAACGCGAGGTCATGTGCTCCAACGACAGATTGAAAGAGCACAAGCTCCCGCTTACACGGTGTTTGGTTGGACCTAGTTTCGATCTCTCAACCCTTCGCTGCAAATCCGCCATTTTCCAAGCGAGCTCCTGCTGCCTTCTGTAGAATCAGGATCACGAAGGTTAAGTACTATTCTAATCCGAACTGGCATAAAAGATTCCGGTGCATCAAAAGCGTAGAGCTTTCTGAAATTTCCAAAATGTAACCTCGTATACCAATTTAAGTTCACAGATCCTGGGTTATGAGAATGAAAAATTCGGAGCATCTAATGTTTACTGTACCTAAAGCAACGTTGCTTTAGTCTAGATATTCCGAAAAAATCGTACCACCATGACATTGTGTTTGGTACCTAACTAATAGCAATCCCAAACAAAATCTGATTAGGGTTAGGGGTTCCAAATATCGTCCCTTGTGCTTAATATAGCCTACTCGTGTTTTAAGCTTCTATGCCCGACGACATCTATGAGTTAATGCAATTACCTTGACGGTCTAGGGTTTTGCCCCGCGTTGCGACACCGGCAAGTTTCCTATAAGTTACATCAACAACACTATTGCATCTAAAGAATTTGAGGCTGTGATCAACGTATTTTTTGTCTCCAATCCATTCAGTGAATATCCATTGTGTGTTAAGCGTTTCCAAATCATAATTTCGCTTATCGTGACTTGCATTCAATACTAAAGATAGGTATGTATGCTCTACTAGCAACTCGTTTTTAATAGTAGCTCCTCATTTCGCCTGGTGGGTCGTAATAGGAACAAGGGTAGGCGATATTAGGAACCCACTTTTGAAAATTCTCTTTGGGAAACTTTCTGAAGTTTTACTAGTTAAACTGACACAAGTAAAGAAGGTACATGATCTCTAGAAGCCAAAGGAGAATAGTTCCTAGTGATATTCATTTAGTTTCCAGCTTGATTTCCCAACCCAGGAGGCTGAGATACAGAGGAATAGTTAGGATCGGCGATATTTGGAACACCTACCCTAACATTTAAGTTAATTTGGTCACTAGCAAAACTGACCCCAACCGATAGACGAGATATCTCGTCATTAGAAAAAAAACTTGATCTTGACCTCGTCATCATGTAAAAATTCGGTAATATCGATGACGAGATATCTCGTCGAAAGCACATGGAGAGTCAGCGCAATATTTGTTTAAGAGCATTGACTTCAATTATGAGACTGTTGGAGTAAAAACGGGTTGCTTCTATTTTAATATGGACTAGTTGAATAACCAGGCGCTCTCTGTTTTAATTTCTGACCACGACTGCTAAAATATGACCGCCACATTTCTCTGTGTTAACTCAAATACACAAACCCTGTAGAACGTGTTTCCTACTGCTACATTTCCCTCTGTAAACTCAAATACACAAACCCTGAAGAACGTGTTTCCTATCGCGACATTTTCCTGTGTTAACTCAAATACACAAACCCTGAAGAACGTGTTTCCTACTGCGAAATTTCCCTCTGTAAACTCAAATACACAAACCCTGAAGAACGTGTTTCCTACCGCGACATTTTCCTGTGTTAACTCAAATACACAAACCCTGAAGAACGTGTTTCCTACCGCGACATTTCCCTGTGTAAACTCAAATACACAAACCCTGTAGTACGTGTTTCTTACCGCGACATTTTGCTGTGTTAACTCAAATACACAAACCCATTATAACGTGTTTCCTACCGCGACATTTCCCTGTGTTAACTCAAATACACAAACCCTGTAGAACATGTTTCCTACCGCGACATTTCCCTGTGTTAACTCAAATACACAAACCCTGTAGAACGTGTTTCCCACCTCGACATTTCCCTCTGTAAACTCAAATACACAAACCCTGAAGAACGTGTTTCCTACCGCGACATTTCCCTGTGTAAACTCAAATACACAAACCCTGTAGTACGTGTTTCTTACCGCGACATTTTCCTGTGTTAACTCAAATACACAAACCCATTATAACGTGTTTCCTACCGCGACATTTCCCTGTGTTAACTCAAATACACAAACCCTGTAGAACGTGTTTCCTACCTCGACATTTCCCTCTGTAAACTCAAATACACAAACCCTGAAGAACGTGTTTCCTACCGCGACATTTCCCTGTGTAAACTCAAATACACAAACTCTGTAGAACGTGTTTCCCACCTCGTCATTTCCCTCTGTAAACTCAAATACACAAACCCTGAAGAACGTGTTTCCTACCGCGACATTTCCCTGTGTAAACTCAAATACATAAACCCTGTAGTACGTGTTTCTTACCGCGACATTTTCCTGTGTTAACTCAAATACACAAACCCATTATAACGTGTTTCCTACCGCGACATTTCCCTGTGTTAACTCAAATACACAAACCCTGTAGAACGTGTTTCCTACCTCGACATTTCCCTCTGTAAACTCAAATACACAAACTCATTAGAACGTGTTTCCTACCGCGACATTTCCCTGTGTTAACTCAAATACACAAACCCTGTACAACGTGTTTCCTACCGCGACATTTCCCTGTGTTAACTCAAATACGCAAACCCTGTAGAACGTGTTTCCTTGTCCATGTCCAATTATTGCAGAAAAACAAACTTTAGATTGTAAAATTGGGGCTTCGAGATGCACTATTAGGACTATCTGTGTGTCAATTTTCATGGCTACAGATGGGTCTGAAGACAGGACAGAAATAGCTTATGTTTTCCTCAGTGTTCTAAAGTATAAGCTCGAAATTTGATGTGGATTTAGAGAATGTACACTCACATCTTTTTATCTATACAGGGTGGTCCCGAATTCATGGTACAAACTTTAATGGTAGGTACAGGACATTGTAACAATGATTTATTGTATAGGAATGTATAGTCGCAAGTGACGCGGTGAGGCGAAAACAGGGGAAATAACGGCCGAAAGGAAAAACAAAGATTTTATTGAAAGCGTTGTTGACAAGTGTCATGTTTACAGTAATTGTTCAAAATTGCGTCCACCAGTATCGATACATGCTTGACAGCGTCGGTGGAGCGATTGGCGTACACGTTCAAAGATGCCTGGTATTTCACGCACACCTGCAGCAGCTACAGATAAGCGAGCGACGAGATCCTCATCTGAGTCAACTGGAGTCTCATAAACAAGATGCTTTAGATGTCCCCATAAAAAGTAATCGAGGCTCGATAAATCGGGAGATCGGGGTGGCCAAGGGACTGGTCCACCACGCCCAATCCATCGAGTACCAAACGTGGCATTCAGGTAATTCCGTACATCAATGCTGAAGTGTGCTGGCGCCCCATCGTGCTGAAACCACATGCGGTTACGAATGGCGATCGGAACATCATGCAGCAGTTGTGGTAACACTTCTTTCAGAAAAATAAGATAGCTTCCGCCAGTGAGCCGCGTGGGTAGTAAGTATGGGCCAATCAAAAAGTCGTTCACAATACCAGCCCACACATTAATACTGAAACGTTGTTGAAACGCATGTCGACGCGTTGCATGAGGATTATCGGTTGCCCACACATGGGAATTGTGCGCATTAAAGACACCCTCGCGTGAAAATGTCGCTTCATCTGTAAATAGCACATAATCTACGAAATCCGGCTGCAACGCACATTGCTGCATCACCCACAGGCAGAAGTTCACGCGGCGAGGATAATCTGCCGGATTCAATGCTTGTACTTTCTGAAAATGGAAGGGGTGTAAGCGATTTTCGTTTAACACTCTGCATACAGTCTGATGACTCACACCTACGTCACGCGCAACAGTTCTTGTGCTTGACTCGGGTCTATCAGCCACAATGTTCAAGATGCTTTCTTCCAGCCTTGGAGTGCGTACAGCTCTTACTCGACCAGCGCCATGTCTGTTGACGTCGTACGCACCTGTTTCACAAAGTTGACGATGTAACCGTTGAAAAATTCTATGATCCGGCATTCGTCGATCAGGATACTCCGCGCGATACATTCGTAACGCAGCTCTGCCGTTACCATTTGCACGGCCGTACATGTAATGCATGTCTGCTTTTTCTGCATACGTAAAGTCACCCATCGTCTACGGCAGCACAATTGTGAATGGCGCTTTTCCCTACTGCGATGCATCATGTTCAACAGCGGCTAGACATCTACTGCCCTCTACCGGCAATGATACCAACCGATCACTCCATTTCTCTTTCCTTTTATTTCCCCTGTTTACGCCTCACCGCGTCACTTGCGACTATACATTCCTATACAATAAATCATTGTTACAATGTCCTGTACCTACCATTAAAGTTTGTACCATGAATTCGGGACCACCCTGTATAGATTCGAGCATGTATATCTGCATGACGAGATAGTGTCTTTACCGAAATGTGTCATATCTGGATGGACGAGATATTTCGTCAAATTCTCTTGAAGGGTTACATACTTGGATGGAAACTTTCTATGTCTAAAATTTCAGCTCTTTCTTCCTGGAAGTTGGTCGTTTGAGAAACATGGCAGATCGATTACTAAGTTTATTACGACGATAAAACTACCGGGAGGAGAGGTTTTCCTTCCTCTTGGTTGGTTTTATCCCCGTTCCACAACTTCCCAGTGGGCTAAAAATAAGGTTCCACTTCTGAAGCGCTTCTCGACCGAGACCATATTGTCATGCATATATTGTGTTGATCGTCCCGCTTTTGGCACTCGATGGCATTGCATCGCATGACCGAAGTGTTGTCTACTTCACACGTCTCAAGTTTCGATGTTTGAAAGATTTTTCAGCGAGCACTTAGGAAGAAAATCGTGTTATTGCGTCGCGTTTTTTAAGTTGTGTTAAGTATTCAAAATGGCAGAAAATGAGGAGAATTTTCGACCTGTAATGCTTTTTGATATCCAAAAGGGCGAGAATGCTTCGCAGACGCAAAAGTAGACACGTGTTGTGTAGGATGCCGTTGATCGATTCTTCGTACCATAAGTGGTTCCGAAAGTTTCGTCACCTGGATCCGTTCTTTAGCCAGAAACCTCGGAATGGTAATTTTCAATTAACGCCCAACTATGCACACATAACCGTGAAATGACGCACGAACTCATTTAGCGCAATTTGCGGTAATTGGTAATTTTTAGTTAACGTCGTACTACAGCAACACAACGGGCTATTGACGACGGTCCGGGATCAATCCCCTAATGGAGACATCCGAGGACGACACCACGTCATTTTGAACCACGATCAGATGACGAGGCAACACCTGAGCTGGCACACCGCTTTACAAACTTGCACACCCACCCAACGTGAGGACTGTCGGCCCCGACAGATTTAAGGTGCAACAGCCGCCTCTACACCATACACTTACAAACATCCATGCACGGACACGGATTCGAACCAGGAATTTTCCGATCTAGAGGCTAACACCTTAACCACCAGACTGGTTGGTCGGCCCAGAAACCTCGGAACTCGTATGAGCGCGGGATGGTGGACAGACGGAGAAAATACACCGAACAAAACGGCAAATACTAAGTTTATTCAATGTAATTTTTGGTTAATAAAATAATTTTCTTTCAATTTTTGGAAGATTCCTGGTTCTATCCGGGTCAGGGCATGGATGTTTGTAAGCGTATGGTGTAGAGGCGGCTGATGCACCTTAAATCTGTCTTGGCCGGAAGTCCTCACGTTGGGTTGGTGTGGAAGTTTGGAGAGGGGGGTTGCCAGCTCAGGTGTTGCCTCGTCATATGACCGTGGTTCAATATGACGTGGTAGTGTCCTCGGTTCTTTCCCTTAGGGGATTGATCACGGACCGTTGTCAGTAGTCCATTGTGTTTCTCTAGTACGACGTTAATTAAACTTACCATTACCTTTCAGTTTTTGTCAAAAAAAAACAAACAAACAGGGAAGAACTTTTGCATCAACCCCGTATAAAAATGGCATTATTCATTGCTGTTACAGTAACCGTTGAATCGCTCTTTTTGTCCCTTGTTCCCCCTAAGAGTTTTAAATTTGCAAAGAGCAGAGTGAATTTCAATTTGTTTCTTTAGAATTGGGATTATTTCAAGCTGTTTCGACCCTTTTCCGTGGGGCCAATGATGGCCGCGGTAGCCCAATTGGAAGAGCAACGCATCGCAACCCTCCAACTGGAGGGTCTCAAGTTCGAAACTCGGTCCAGCGAAACACTGTGGTATATACGCGATCTGGTGCGCGTTAAATGTTCAGTAAGTGGTGTCCAATGTAGCCACGCGTGGTGTGGAAGTTTGGAGAGTGGGATGCCCTCTCCTGTGTTGTTCTCGTCCTCTGAACGTAATTCAATATGACGAGGCGTCGTTTTGGGATCTTCCCCTTGTGGATTGGTCCATCACCATTGCCAATTGCCCGTTGTGTAGCTCCAGTGTGAGATTCATTAACATAGCTACCTCAATACCTCATCACTTCCTCGAGTATTGGCCGACCAACCGGTATAGTGGCTAAGGTGTTAGTCTGTAGATCGGAAGGTTCCTGGTTCGAATCCGGGTGCGGGCATGGATGTTTGTGAGCGTATGGTGTAGAGGCGGCTGGTGCACCTTAAATCTGTCGTGGCCGGAAGTCCTCACGTTGGGTTGGTGTGGAAGTTTGGAGGGGGGGGGTTGCCAGCTCAGGTGTTGCCTCGTCATATGACCGTGGTTCAAAATTACGAAGTGTTGTCCTCGGATCTTTCCCTTAAGGGACTGATCCCGGACCGTCGTCAATAGCCCGTTGCGTTGCTCTAGTACGACGTTAACTAAAATTACCAAATTATCCTCGAGTATTGATTTACTTTTGCAGTATTTCAAACTGAAAGAGTAAATGTTTTTTGACTAGGTCGGTAGAGGTAGAAACGTCATCATGACGTTGAACTGGAGAAAATTCGGGAACTGGAGCAACACAACGGGCCATTGGCGATGATCCGGGATCAAACCCCGGAGGTCAAAAATACTAGGACAACATCGTCAAATTTTGAACCATGGTCCGATGACGACATCACATTTGAGCTCGCTCCCACTCCAAACTTTCACACCAGATTGAGTACATTAAATGCCACGACAGATTGAACGTGCACCAGCACATTTGGTCTGTGGTTAGATTTAGACTCTCATCCCTCTGGTTGCAGTTCCGTTGCTCCTCCAACCGGGCTGCCACGGCTCTAAACTAGCACGTCAGAATACCTGGCATTGGGGATGTTTGTGTGATTGCTCTGGGTATAACCACAGGCTGACATCACAACAGAAACACTTGTTGTTTCCCGCCAAGGTCCTTCAGGAAGAACCTCCAAAAGAGAAGCGGGTCACGCGAGGGGTCAAGGATGACTCGAACGCGCGCGTCTTCTCTCTCAGGTGGTTTTCCTTCTTTGGTGTCCCACTTTGTGAACGCTCATTGTCTTTGTCGAACGAACGGCTGTTTCACTTGGGGCCCTTAGAGAATTCCAGTTGATGCTTGGGGTAAATGTCAGGCCTAATTCCTAAGGGTGTTTAGAGGTGTCCTGCCTACCATTCTGACCTTTTGCTTACTTTTTTCGTCTTTGTTGTCGTTATCTTGCATCTGGCCAAATAGGGTGCTGTAAAATAAAAACCAAAATAGCTCTTTGTGTTGCTCCAGTGTGATGTTAATTTTGAAAAATACCACACCAGACAACCAAACTGGTGTCAATTCAGGGGTGTTGTCCTCGTATCCCAAGGGTTCATCCCCGACCGTCTCCAACATCTCTTTGTGTTGCTCCAGTGCGACGTTAATTAAATGTACAGACTATCCGTTGTCTGCACTCAAAAATTGAAAAAAAAAAAATCCAACTTTGAATCAACAACATTTTGTATCGTATCTTTGCTTTCTCTTTTGTTTACGTGGTATGCTAGGGCTCGTTCCTTGGGTCCTGGTATCGTCTGAAGGTTGAAACGGAAGGTCGCAGTAGGAGAGGTTCCGAATTCGCAAATGAGTCCTTGCGAGAACGTTGCAAATGAGTCCCGTGCGTGTGAAAGTGGAATAAATCTCGCCCTCTCTCGACCTTCGGGTACCTGTAAACCACACAAAGCTTCGTTTTGTGCGCACGCGCTGCTTGCTGCGTTGCTATCTGGAGATACTGTGCACTTCAAAGCTCTGGATCATGCAGAATATCCGCATCTCGTTGTTGTGTTGTTAAACTATCTGGAGGTACAGTGCGCTGCAAAGCACAAGACTGTAGTACGGGCACGCTCATACAGACAGACACCAAACGCGCAAGGGACGGATTTTGCATCAGAAGGACCCAAAACGGAGAGAAAACTTGTAATGGGTCTAAAATATTCCATGTACAGTCGCGTGAAAAAATACCATACCACCTCTCTTCTTTCGAGCAATGTTAACAGCAGAGAAAATTCAAAGATGGCGTTTGACTGACGTCTTCTATAAATTCAAATGCATAAAATTTGCAAAAGAGGCCGTCTTCATATTAAATAGAGCACCAACTTCATAATTTTCAATAGGAACACCCTATTTTGACACATGATTTTTAATCTATATCAAGATTAAACTTCAGATTCCAAATTTCATGTCTTTAGGTCTCAATGTTTCGTAGTTATGAGTACAGAAATGTTAGAGTTCCTAACTGTTAAATCAGTTTCTTAGACTTTTATACTTATCTTCCTAAAAATGTTTCTATAGCCCTGATATTTTGCACCCTGTTAAACAACCCAAACAAAATCCAAGAAATATTTAAAAAATAGTTTTTAATATGTAATAATAATTACTAAATTAACGTGTGAAAAACTATGAATTGGAATCTTATATTTGATAGAAATCTATTTAAAAGGACTTCTAGTATAGCCATGCAAAATTTCAGCTCATTCCGATCATTAGTTTTTGAGCTACATTAAATTTTTCTCATTATTGCGATTTTAAGGAAAACCGAAAGTTTAAAAACGTCTGACAGACCTCGGATACTAATTTTAGGGTCGTTTGCACTTGCATAGTAAATATCATGATGTAATTCTCAAATCTGTTGGCACTCGTATGATAAATAAAATAATTCTAGGATCGCTAAAAAATACGTATGAAATAGTGTTCAAATTTGAAATTCCAGTAGGTGTAACTACAATTAATCTCGATCTACAAATAGCGACTTTCTATGTCGATATGATCCCTGAAATTGACCCGAACTTTCGGATTGAATATCTCGGGTTGCAAAGGTAGTAAAGGGGTATGATTTGAATTTAGAGTGGAATGTTATTTATTCCCTATTAAATAATGCCTTTAAATTTGCTCTAGTATGAATAGGGCTCGAAGTAAAGATGGTTCGTGATTTTTTTCCGAGACTACAAATATTCCATTGTTATTTTTTTTGATACAGCGTGCAAAAACATTTTCCAATGTTTTTATTCTTTCATAATGTTTTGGCTTGAGAAGACATGAACTCTTTAATGTAATTTATAAATTTCATCAGGTCGAAGCGCTTTGTGGGCATAGCTCAAAATCGTCGAATTTTAACCCTTTTTTCTAGGAAAGTGCAGAAATTCTCGCTTTTAACTTATTTTGTTTCGTGCGCCAGTTGAGCCGAGAAAAGTGGTTCAGAGAAAGTTTCGATCGCGTGCTTCCGCTGTCGTGCGTGCAAAGGAATGCTCCTCCATTTGATTGGAAGGCTGGCGAATGGACGGACACTTTTCCTCCTTCCTCACCCAATGTTCGCGTTCGATCCATCGCGACATTTACCTGATCCCTTCATTCATAAATCCCCACTCTAACCCCCCTTGGACAGTTTAACTGTACTCGAAGTCAATGGGATTGTGCGTGTTTATACTAATTCAAAAATACACTTTTTCTTCTATCAATTTTAACCGACCATCCGGTCTGCTGATTGAGGTGTTAGCCTCCAGATCGGAAGGTTCCTGGTTCGAATCTGGGTCAGTGAATGGCGATTTTACGCGTATTTTGTATTAACGGATGGTGCACTTAAATCTGTCGTGGTCGAAAGTCCTCACGTTGGGGGTTGGTGTGGAAGTTTGGAGAGTGGGGTGCCAGTAGGTGTTGCCTCGTCATCTGACCGTGGTTTAAAATGAAGTGGTGTTGATCTTGGATTTTTCCCTTAGGGCAGGGATTCCCAACCGGTGGTACGCGTACCACTGGTGGCACACGGCAACGTTTCAGGTGGTAGCAAGGATGATACGAGCAACCCAAATATTCTACGAAATTGTTCGATTTTTTTAGTATGTACAACCACGTTACAGGAAGAAATAGAAGATTATTCTAAATTTGACTGGATCAGAAATCCTTTTTCGGGAACCTCACCAAATGAGTCGAAATTAAAAGAAAGTTTTATCGATCTAACACGATAGTTCCATGATAGACAGTTTTAAAGAGAAATCGTTAATTAACTTCTGGATCGGGTGTAAAACCGAGTACCCAACTATCTTCCAACAAGCTCTCCTATGTCTTATGCCATTTGTTACTAGTTACTTGTGTGAGAGTGGTTTTTCTGAACTTTTGTATACAAAAAATAAATATAGAAACAGAGTAAGTGTTGAAGAGGACTTAAGAGAGAAGTTAAGCTCCATTGCTCCTGATATTGATATTTTAATAAACTACAAACAACAAGTTTCGCACTAAAAATTGATTTTTGATTATGTTAATCTTTGTTTGCTTAGTTTGTGCTAATTATTTAAAATTATTTGTTTTTAGACCTGAGTAAAAATAAAACTAATTTTCAATAATCGTTTTATTTTTTCCTTTATTAAAACATCATTAATACGAAATACAAGTGCATTAATCATAAAATATGAAACTTTCTTAGTATTTTAATTAAAATAAAACAAGCCATTAGGCACTTTTCTGACATTAAATGTAAGTTTCTAAAAAAATATAGAACTGGTGGTACGCCAAATTTTTTTTTAAATTTCAAGTGGTACGCAGTTATTAAAAGGTTGGGAACCCCTGCCTTAGGGGATTATACCGGACCATTGTTAAAAGCCCATTGTGTTGCACTAGTACCGACGTTAATTAAATATCTTCTTACCTTTATCATCTTGAAGCAATGTGTGGGGATAGCTCAAAATCGTCGGATTTTTCTTGAATTGAATTATTTTCTTGATTATGTATGAGTTAACGCAGGGAAATGTCGCGGTCATACTTGAAACTCGAGCAACGACGTGTTATTCAGATAGTGTTGCATAAAATTAGAAAAACTGTGGAATACAATTAGAAAGTAAAAGGATTTTATGATTTCATTTTTGCTCTAATAAGCTTCACGATTTCTTTAATGAATAAAATGACCAGAGTCTCCTGAAGTTGTTCGTTGAAGTTTCTTTTTGTCCAACCTGAAAGCCGGAATCGCAGCAAAGGAAATATTTCTCCGTGACGCATACTTTCCCCGTAGCTTTTTATTTCAGCCGGCCGAGTGGTTAAGAGTGTCGCTCGTTCAGTCTGGGTGGAGGTCGGTTGTTAGCTCTGTTGACAACGGCCAAGATGTCAAAATAAGGCTTTTATCAGGCAATAAAAATTGGGAATGAACTCAGACAAGAAATTTGCTCAATTTCAAAAGTACGAGTATAACTAGAAATATTATTAGCACTTTAATAAAAAGTGTGTCCCTTTTGAAGCATTCACACTTATTTTTTTGCTGTATTAGGCCCTGTGCACACATTCGGTTTTTCAACGTAGCCGCACACGAGTCTCCGTTCTGTAGTAAATGGAATATAGTATACAAGAATTAATAAATGGTTGTATCCAGCAACGTCTTCACGTTGGGTTGGCGTGGAAGTTTGGAGAGTGGGGTGCCAGCTCAGGTGTTGCTTCGTCATCTGACCGTGGTTCAAAATTACGAGGTGTTGTCCTCGGATCTTTCCCCTAAGGGACTGATCCCGGACCGTCGTCAATAGCCCGTTGTGTTGCTCTAGTACGACGTTAACTAAAATTACCAAATTACCAGCAACGTCTATTTTGTTTCAAAATATATTTTTTTCACACCAAGTAAGCGAAATAAACACGTTTTCTTCGATAGAATATTTATCGCAAATAGGCCGACCGACCGGCATAGTGGTTAAGGTGTTAGCCTGTAGATCGGAAGGTTCCTGGTTCGAATCCGGGTGCGGGCATGGATGTTTGTGAGCGTATGGTGTAGAGGCGGCTGGTGCACCTTAAATCTGTCGTGGCCGAAAGTCCTCACGTTGGGTTAGTGTGGAAGTTTGGAGAGTGGGGTGCAAGCTCAGATGTTGCCTCGTGGTTGATTGCCTGACCGTGGTTTAAAATTACGTGGTGTTGTCCTCGGATCTTTCCCTTAGGGGATTGATCCCGGACCGTCGTCAATAGCCCGTTGTGTTGCTGTTGTACGACTTTAACTAAAAATTACCAATTATCGCAAATTGCGTTAAATGAGTTCGTGCGTCATTTCACGGTTATGTGTGCATAGTAGGGCTTCGGTGCCACAGTAGCTTCGCACGTTGAAACACCGGATGTGTGCACCGGGCCTTGGAGCTGTTTCGACCAGTACCTGCGGCTTGAAGTGTATTCGTAATCGCTGCAACTGTTTTCGGGCCCCCATTTTAATGGCCGTATTTGCAAATGCTACACAAGACACACTATCGAGTAATAGATAGGTATTTTGATTAATGTCGCACTGGAGCAACACAGCGGGCTATTGGCGACGGTCCGGGATCAACCCTCGAAGGTAGAGATCCGAGGACAACACCACATCATTTTGAACTACGATCAGATGACCAGGTTAACACCTGAGCTGGTAACCCACTCTCCAAAACTAACACACCAACCCAACGGGAGGATTTTTGGGCCACGACAGATTTAAGCTGCACCAGCCGACTCTACACCATAGGCTTAAAAACATCCATGTTCTGACCCGGATTCGAAACAGTCACCTTCCGACAAGTAATAGACAAACACAAGGTGAAAGGTTTTACTGGCATAGAATAGAGGAATGCAGTATTCCTGACTAGGACAGGGAGACTCAAAACGACTTGGGAACTGACGCAAATCGACATGAATGTAAAATGGGCCGAACACGAAACTAGTAAACGCTCTTTACAGTTTTCCCATGCACGGCAGAATAAGAATGTCCACTTTCTGCGATTAGAGAAACGACTCGGCAATGAATCGAAAAGAATGGAATATTCCTCTTTTTTAGAATGTGTTAACGAAATCCCGTTCCGTAACCATTTCCAACCTTTAACCCACTATTTTATGGATTTACCTACTCTTAATTCGATGAAGCTTTCTTCCCTCTGCAGTCACGAATTCCCGGAGAGATGATTCCCACTTGCACAACCCCTTTTATGAATCGACCATTGTTTTGTAGACGATTCTTTTTGGATGGAGCTCGTTGACTTGATGAAGAGCTTCACGCTTTTGAGCTGATACTTAATGAGTCCTGCTACCGATTGCCACTATAAACCATTTTGACCGGATAAAGAACACACCAAAAGGTAGGTATTTTAATGACGTCACACTGGAACAATACCACGGGCTATTGGAAACGGTCCGGGATCAATCCCCCCAAGGGAAAGATTCGAGGCCAAGGCCTCGTTATTTTGAACCATGCTCAGATGACACGAACACCTGAGCTTGGACCTCACTTTCCAAACTTCCACATCACGACAACGTGAGAATGTTGGAGGCCACGACAGATTGAACGTGCACCGGCCCTCGCGTTAACGACTCGGTCTCATCAAAGACAACTTTGGCAGGACCTAGTTTCGAGTTAGAACACTCCCTCTGCTCTTAGCCGACCAACTGGTCTGGTGGTTAAGGTGTTAACCTCTTGATCGGAAGATTCCTTTTTCGAATCCGCGCCATTGCATGGATGTTTGTAAGCGCATGATATAGAGGCGGCTGGTGAACATTAAATCTGTCGTGGGCGAAAATCCTCACGTGGGGTTGGTGTGGAAGTTTGGAGAGTGGGGTGCCACCTCAGGTGTTGCCTCGTCATATGACCGTGGTTCAAAATTACGAGGTATTGTCCTCGGATCTTTCCCTTAAGGGATTGATTCCGGACCGTCGTCAATGCCCGTTGTGTTGCTCTAGTACAACATTAATTAAAAATTACCCGTTGCTCTGAGGCTGAGTTTTCTCTGCCCCATGACCATTTTGATGATCATATCGAAAGTAAAGTACTCAAATGCCAAAGTATTCAGCCGACCAACCGGTATAGTGGTTAAGGTGTTAGCCTCTAGATCGGAAGGTTCCTGGTTCGAATCCGGGTACGGGCATGGTTGTTTGTAAACGTATGGTGTAGAGGCGGCTGGTGCACCTTAAATCTGTCGTGGCCGAAAGTCCTCACGTTGGGTTGGTGTGGAAGTTTGGAGAGTGGGGTGCCACCTCAGGTGTTGCTTCGTCATCTGACCGTGGTCAAAATTACGAGGTATTGTCCTCGGATCTTTCCCTTAAGGGACTGATCCCGGACCGTCGTCAATAGCCCGTTGTGTTGCTCTAGTACGACGTTAAACTAAAATTACCATTACCATTGCCAAAGTATTCATCCCAATTATTCGAATATCTACGCATCTAATATTGAAATTTTTTTAATGAAAGACCCTTGGTATCGAAGTTGGCTGTTTCTATCGTAGTTGTTCTTTGAATTTGTATTAGAATACTTATTGGATACTTGAAAGTGCTTGAATTCCAAGTACTCGATTCTCAGAACTCGAATCTGCTCAACTCTAGATGAAGAAAGCCTGATTACGAGTATCATTTTATTATTTTTAAATCTATACTTGTAATGATCGGTTAGTGAAAAGATCGATCTGTCGGAGATGCATCTTAAGTGCCCGATCTCGCAAGAGGATAGGATCGAGACTAGATCCACCTGAAGGTGAACGTCATTCGCAGCTGCATGGAAGGAATTTTCATTCTTTAACTGTCTCCTTTGGGCGACTCTCTTCCGCGTGCTCCGGGGATGAGTGTCTCGGGGGCTCCGGCGCGTGACGGACGTTCCATCCGCAGACACTCCCTTCTTCGAGGTTTCGTTTTCGGAAACCATTTCGGCCGACACTATTCCAATCACCGAGGACAGCGGTAGCCCGATTGAAAATGCCACGGATTAGCAACCGGGTTTTGCAAGTAGGATCGGGTACAAGGGCGGCTGGTGCACATTAAATCTGTCGTGGCCTTCGATGTCTTGACGTCGGCGTAGTGCGGAGAGTGGGATGCCAGTTCATGTGTTCTCGACATCTGACCAAGTTCAAAATGACGGTGTAGACCTCCAATCTTTTCCTTCGGAGGTTGACCCTGGACCGTCTCTAATAGCCCTTTGTATAACTCCAATGCGACGTCAATTAACTACCTACCCACTCTATTCCGATCACCGAAATGCTCGTCGACTAACCGGTATAGTGGTTAAGGTGTTAGCCTCTAGATAGAAAGGTTCCTGGTTCGAATCCGGGTCCGGGCATGGATGTTTGTAAAAGTATGGTGTAGAGGCGGCTGGTGCACCTTAAATCTGTCGTGGCCGATAGTCCTCACGTTGGGTTGGTGTGGAAGTTTGGAGAGTGGGGTGCCAGTGCAGGTATTGCATTGTCATCTGACCGTGGTTCAAAATTACGAGGTGTTAACCTCGGATCTTTCCCTTAAGGGATTGATCCTGGACAGTTGTCAATAGCTCGTTGTGTTGCTCTAGTAAGACGTTAACTAAAGAGTTACCAATTACCCGGACCGTCGTCAATAGCCCGTTGTGTTGCTCTAGTAGGACGTTAATTACAAAACTACCAAACTTCCACACCTGTTCAATGGGAGGATAGTTGAGGCCACGAAAGATTTAACGTGCATCAGCGTCTTTTGCACACGACGGTATTTGACTGCATTCAGACTCGCAACTCGTCGCGTTGGTCCGTGCGACACTAATTTAAATATTGTACCTACCTGCCGTTCGACCTCTGCGGTCCTTAAGAGATGCGTTCACGAAGCGCTATGGCTTTTTTTGTAGACAGCTGGCCAAACACAATCGACGAAAGCAACGGCCTCTTGAGCAGCAGCTCCACGTTTTAAACCCGTGCTCAGCAGATATCGGTGAGTCAGGAAGACGGACGCCGCTTCTTTCACGAACCGTTCGTTTTCAGTGAGGAGAGAAGACTCCCTTTTTTTGAAAACCACGTGTTCGCCTGTAGATCCGATTCTTCTTTTCGGTTCTCGTGTTTCCTCACAGGGAGGGGCTAAGGTAGCCTGGTTGGGAGAGTGCGATCCAATCGAAGACAGTTATGTCCGGCTCCGGGTTGGTTCCAGACCCCCCCCCTTCCCCATATAGGCTGTGGGTAGGCGGGGCCCGTGGGTCAGGGGATCCGCAAAAGGGCAAAAGAATGCGATACAAAAATTCATTAAACTGGCGACTATGTTGAAAATAACTTTTTTAACTAAAATTACAATGGTAACATTCTCCATGACGAAACCAAGAAAATTGCAAAAGAAAAATTTATTCATGCTTGTTTTTCAACGAAACTTACCTATTTTAATCAGTTGCTTTGATTTTTAATTTCTACTGTAGAATTGTACATATGCAAACAACATTTTGATTTTCCGGATATTAGTATGTTACTAGTAACTGTTTATTAACCAAATGTGTATTTTTGCTTATTTAACACTTTTTTACTAAATTTCTTTTTGTTATATGGTATATCGTATATGTCACTCTTTTAAACCTATATTGTGCGTACGTTTTATCATTGAACTATAGAAAATGCTTCAAAAAATAATTCACAATGTCTCTGTTCAAGCATAAAGAGTGTAAAATGAGGTGGGGGAGAGGCCCGTCATTTCAGCTGGCAACGGGGCGCACGGATTAATGGGGGGTTCATCTGGTTGCTTCATCGGTTACCAGTATTACCATTGAAAAATAACTAATTTTTTACCCCTTTAAAATTTATTTTTTAATTTTAATAGCTGTCATTCCACTTGGATCTTAGTTGCATTCATTGTATTTTAATCTCAATTGACATTTTATATCAATTTTTATTTATTTATCTGGTTATAAATATTTTAATCTCTTTATTGGGGGCTGCATTCTATCGGCGCAGCTTATCCTTTTGTGGATCTTGCGCTATGAACCCCAAATCAACCCAACATCCGTCTTCGTGTTTATGTCTTACCGTCGCCAATAGCACGTCGTGTTGCATCAGTGCGACGTTAATTGAACTACCTACCAAAGTGCACCAGCCTCCACGGACGCATGCCGACCAACCGGTATAGTGGTTAAGGTGTTAGCCTCTAGATCGGAAGGTTCCTGGTTCGAATCCGGGTCCGGGCATGGATGTTTGTAAACGTATGGTGTAGAGGCGGATGGTGCACCTTAAATCTGTCGTGGCCGAAAGTCCTCACGTTGGGTTGGCGTGGAAGTTTGGAGAGTGGGGTGCCAGCTCAGGTGTTGCTTCGTCATCTGACCGTGGTTCAAAATTACGAGGTGTAGTCCTCGGATCTTTCCCTTAAGGGACTGATCCCGGACCGTCGTCAATAGCCCGCTGTGTTGCTCTAGTACGACGTTAACTAAAAATTACCATTACCATCCACGGACGCATCTGTCGTGGTATTAAATGTCCTGAAAGTCCGTGTGGTGTGAAAGTGGGGTGCCAGGCTGCCAGCTCAGGTGTTTGCCTCGTCACCTGACCGTGGTTAAAATTGACGAGGTCTTGTCCCAGATCTTTCCCTTCCGGATGGATCCCGGACCGTCGCTGGTTCGAACATTTCACAGCTTTTTAGTTTCTCGGGATCCCATTTGGCCTCTTGTTTACAATTACCCCGCCTGACCCTACTTGCCTTTTTGTTCTCCAAGAAACCTAGACCTTAACCCTAGAGCCGACCAACTGATTTGGTGGTTAAGGTGTTAGCCTCTAGATTAAAAGGTTCCCGATTCGAATCCGGGTCAGTGCATGGATATTTGTAAGAGTATGGTGTAGACGCGGCTGGCGCACTTTAAATCTGTCGTGAGGCCGAAAGTCCTCACGTTGCGTTGGTGTGGAAGTTTGGAGAGTGGGGTGCTGGCTCAGATGTTGCCTCGTCATCTGACCGTAGTTTAAAATGACGTGGGGTTGTCCCCGGATCTTACCTTTATGTTATTGATCCCGGACAGTCGTCAATAGCCCGTTGTATCGCTCTAGTGTGACGTTAATTGGAATCCCGTAACCACCCACACAGCTGAAACTACCTCGGCTGTCAATGCCAACCGAAATCGGTCTGTACACTCGATCCGTTCTTTGCCGTGGCCAGCGATGGCGCCGGGTTCCACAGAGGTGTGAACAACCTTGCGCGAGTGTTCCTGCAGAAAGTGGCACTCTTTTCGCTGTCCCACCCCGGGGTTATCGATGCAAAATCGGAATAAAAGCCTCGGCTAATGACGAAGTGTCGGATTGTTAATTATCCGAAACTGGATCTCCGGCTGCCGCGGACTACTTTGCTCTTTTTGGGGTTGTTTTTAACTTTGGATCGCATTCCTGGCAGAAATCGAATCAGGAGGAACAGCTCGCAACGGAAATGAATCCCCACTGTAGCTGCTGACATGTTGTCATTTTGTCGACACTGATTTTAAATTTTGCGGACTTAGTAGGTCAGTTTTCTTTATATTAGATCTTTTCGGTCATTAAAGCGTTCCCTTTTTGTTTCGGGGCCCGGTTGGAGAGCATCGGATTAGCGAGCGGAGGATTGCGAGTTCGAATCTTGCCAGAGACCGTCGTGTACAAAGGGGGCTAGTGAACGTTAAATCCTCACAAGTCCTCACGTTGGTATAGTGTGGAGGTTTGGACAGTGGGCTGCCAGCTCAGGTGTTGCCTCGTCATCTGACCGTGTTTCAAAATGACGTGGGGTTGTCCTCGGTTTTTTCCTTTATGTGATTGATCCCGGACAGTAGTCAATAACTGGTTGTGTTGCTCTAGTGCAGGGGTGGCCAACCTGTGGCGCATGCGCCAAACCTGGCACATTGGATGATTACAAGTGGCGCATTGCATCCTTGCACCTACTTATTCTTTTGAAAAGTTATATAAGTTGAAAAGTTATATATGTCGTTTTGTAACGAGATACAGATGTGAACGAGCACTATCATCCATGGAATTTATTAAAAGGAAAACGAGGTAGCGAATGGCTGATTCAAATTTATAGAATTCTCTGTAATAGACACTGTTTTACATAAATATAGTTAAATCATTTTAAAATGTTACTTATGTCAATAAACATACATTTATTAAAAAAGTCATCAAGGATACGGCAGGACCATGAACGTAAGTTAGAAAAATGCTTGAGTTGTATGGCGCATCTGAACTCACATGTGAAAAAAATTGACGCATGGCATGTAAAAGATTGGCCACCTACCTCTGTTCTAGTGCCACGTTAATTAAAATTACCAAATACCCTTTTTGTGTCGTCCGGGGTTTTTAAGGAATGAAACATTTCTGACTCGTGTTCATATTCTCGGTTCCATTTTTACTGAAAGATAGGCAGGTAATTGAATTAACGTCGCACTGGAGCAACACGACGGGCTATTGGCGACGTATCCGTCCCGACCTTATGATGGATCAGCCCCGACGTACACGATGGTCTTTGAATAGTTCCAACTCGCAACCGCGATAGTGTCCTAGTCCTGTCGTGGCTCTCTAGTTCATACGCTACCCTACAACAATGGACCGGACAGCAAGATGTGATGGTATAAGGGGATGAATACGTGCTTAAAAAAAGGTATGGTCCTCCACGTGCTGCAATGACACTAGTAACCTTCCTGGACATACTTTCGACAAGGTTTGGATACACAGTTATGGGTATTTGTGTCCATTCCTGCTGCAAGAATGTCGCCAGCTCAGCCAGGGCCGGATTTAAGAGTATGTCGCTTATAGGCTAAAGTCCATTTGCCGCCCCCTCTATAGTTGATATTGGCTTAATACGTTTGCTTTATACAACGAAATGATAGAGTTCATTGGTGGTTTCATCTTTTTTAAACATAAAGTTTTTTGTTTGTTTCAGAACACGTTCTTGTTCTTGAAGTTTCAGTTTTGTTCGTTTTTTGTATTCAGCGCCACTGAGTCTCTTCCTATCGTCACTAATAGTAGCTAGTAGGGAGTAGCCGACTCGTTAAAAACTGTACGTTATGTATTGGAATACTCTAAACTATAAGGCAAAATCGTAGCGAACAACACTTCTGCCTCAACACAATCATCAACGATCTCGTTGTGCACACCGACAGACATGAATGATAGCGTCAGACTCAGACTGATACTACACTACTGACAGCGGAGCCACTGGGCCTTCAACCAATAGTGTTACCAGATCGGCTACACTGTTGTCAGATCAAATCGCTGCGCTTGTGCCAGTGTTATCAAACCAAATTAGATTGCACTACAAAAGTTATAATACAACATTACGTGTTGTGAATTTGTATTATGTTATAGTTTTTTTTAGAAAGTAAGCTACGTAGAAGGACTAAAACATATTTTTAAGTTACGTGTATTCTTAAATTCGAACGGAAAATATTGCTAACGTCTGAAATACTTCATTTCAACTTTTGAATAAATTGCCAAACTGCCCCCCCCCTGAAAAATTTGCCGCTCTAGGCTGCAGCCTACTTAGCCTATTTAGAAATATGGCCCTGAGCTCAGCTATAGATTTGGACGGGGTTCTCTGTTCCGTAACCTGACGCGTCCCACCAATGTTCTATGGGGTTTAGTGCGAGACTCTGGGCAGGCCAGGGAAAACGTTTTGCATCCATATCTTAATACCACTGCTTGACAGAGGCTGTAACATGACATGGAGCGCTGTCGTCCTGGAAGTAACATTCGTCCATTCCATAAAATTACCAGAGCGTAGGAAGAACCTGATTGTCCAAAATGTTCATGCAGTCGTTCAATTGACTACGAACAACATGCAAAGGTCCCAGGCCATACCACGGAAAACACCACCAAACAAGTAGTCGGTATTTATACAAATCGTCTGGCGTCCAGTCCATTATTGTAGGTTATAGTGTATAAGGTGTAGGTATTTAATTAATATCGCACTGGAGGAACATAACGGGCTTTTGACGACGGCGTGGAATCCATCCTAAGGGAAATATCCAATGATGTCTCGTCACTTGGAACTACGGTCAGAGGACGAGAACACCTCACTCTCCAAACGTCCTCGCCAGGGCAACGTGAGGACATAGGAAGCCACAACAGAGATTGAACATGCACCAGCCCCCTCATACACGACGGAGTTTCGTCGGATTAGCATAATGTGTTCACGATTTTTCTACTTATGGGCTGAATATATAACATCGATTTCAAGTAACTTCCGCGTTTATTTCTGTACCATCCACAACTCCTCCCCGAAAGGTTTGGTCAGACGAGGCGCACTCTGGAATTCCGAAAACACTTTCCAAGGATAGGAACATGCAACCCAGAAATGACTCGGAGTTTTTCCGTAAGACTCTTCATTGTTCTCTTCGAACGCACTGTTCCATGCGTCATTTCCCACTTTGCATCGAGTGAGACAAAAGACGTGTACCTGATTCGTCATCGCTCGGCGTGTGTGATCCGGCGATTGCGAAAACCCACGTAAATACCATGATCAACACTTGCGGTGTCGGCAATTTATTCAACTGATACGGAAAGTCAATCGACATAAAAACCACGACAGGTGGTAGAATGCAGAACGCAGAACCCTGCCTCTTTCTTTCACGCAAATACAACGCTTGTAACAGGTTCCTGCAATAATGGACCAGACGCTAGCGGATTTGCAAAACATCCGATACTTGTTTGGGGGGTGTTTTTCGTGATATGCCCTGAGACCTTTGCATGCTGTTCCTGGTCAATTGAACGCCGACGCCTATACGAACATTTTTGACAATCAGGTGCTTCCTACGCTCTGGCGGTGTTAGCCTCTGGATCGGAAGGTTCTTGGTTGGAATCCAGGTCCGGGCATGGATGTTTGTAATCGTATGATGTAGAGGCGGCTGGTGCAACTTAAATCGGTCGTGGCCGAAATTCCTCACGTTGGGTTGATGTGGAAGTTTGTTGAGCGTGGTGCAAGCTCAGGTGTTGCTTCGTCATCTGACCGTGGTTCGAAATGACGTTTTGTTGTCCTCGGATTTTTCCCTTTGGGTATTAATCCCGGACCGTCGTCAGTAGCCCGTTGTGTTGCTCTAGTATGACGTTAATTAAAAATTACCTTACCTCTATTCTGTATCGGTTTTGCGATGGTAATGGTAATTTTTAGTTAACGTCGTACTAGAGCAGCACAACGGGCTATTGACGACGGTCCGGAATCAGTCCCTTAAGGGAAAGATTCGAGGACAACACTTCAGATGACGAAGCAACACCTGAGCTGGCACCCCACTCTCCAAACTTCCACGCCAACCCAACGTGAGGACTTTCGGCCATGACAGATTTAAGGTGCACCAGCCGCCTCTACACCATACGTTTACAAACATCCATGCCCCAACCCGGATATCGAACCAGGAACCTTCCGATCTAGAGGCTAACACCTTAACCACCATGCCGGTTGGTCGGCTATTCTGTATCGGTTTTGCGAATCTCATTTAGATTTTATACATTGGGCTCGTCTCAATTTAAAATTGTAAATAGATGGATTTTTGCGTCAAATTATAAATGTAGATGGCGTTGCCTATAAACGCCGCCCTGTTATGTTGTTGTTGTTTCTTATGCCTACACTGGCAGACCGGAGGAGTGCCAGGCCCGTCGAAGACGGCAAGAGGCGAGGGAGTGCGCCTTCCATGTTATTAAGCCCCATTGGGAGGAAGTCCGTCTTTGCTCGACATACATGACACATCCGTTTTACAGGACTGTGCCTTTCATCCATCCACTCACACATATCGTAATTTAGATCCCAATCAGAGGCCGATAACTCCCTGATTAGGTACCCCCAGAGGTATTGATTTGGTATGGGAACATGGGGGACTTTGTGACCACGACCTATTTAACGTGCCCCAGTCACCATTAGTGAACACGACGGTCTTTAGCCAGGTCGAAGCGCCGATCTCGCAATCATCAGAATTGTAGGCTCCATCGAGGACAGAACCCACAACCCTTCTGATGCGAGCCCGACGCTCTACTGACTGAGCTACCGCGGCTCACCCCTGTTATGTATTTATATTTAGTGTAGTATCAATATTATTGGTGTATATTATTTATTATTAGTGTTAGTATCAATATAATTCTCGAACGAGAAGGTTGTGTCAAAAGTGCCCTCCTTGAAAGAGAGAAATGAGACACCAGGAGTATCTGTCCCAATCAAGTAGCGTGTAGTCGCAGCTGTTGCAAGTTGGACCTGTCGTGGCCTCATGTCCTCACGTTGGTGTGGTGTGGAAGGTTGGAGAGATGGGATGCCAGCTCCGATGCTGGCCGCGTCATCTGACCGTGATTGGAAAATAAGATCTCGGATGGATCCGCCAGAGTCCCGTTGTGTGGCTCCAGTGTGACGTTAGTTCAACTCTTTGAAAACCGTTTTCTCACGGTGTGGTCATCTCATCCGCCCACCTGTTTCTCCTGTCAGCACAATCCTCTCTAACGACGCCTTCCTTTCCAAGGTCGGATCCTTTATCTGGCCATCTCGAGACAATCTTTGGTTTCCAACTTTCCATTTTTCCCAAAGACGCCATTGTGTCGGAAGAGAATGGCTTCTGATCGCTCATTAGGGCTGGATTTGCTTTATCTCTTGCGTTCCTTAGCAACGATGTCTTTCCGCATAGCTCTGTCGTCCACAAAGCCGATTTCGGCCCAGGAGTGACCGCTCGGCAACGGGATAGCCTCAGTGGCTATTCGAAGTTGTTGAGGTGTGGGTTTTGTTTTGTTCCAGAACGCGTCGGCGTGGAATGCGCGTCTTTGTTTCGTCCGACGGAGATTGGAGCTTTTAGTGGCTTTCTACCAGATTAGAAGGATTTGTTTCTATTCACGGTGGTTCCCGCTTTTGTTGTGATATGAAAGATATTATTGCTACCTCTTTCTCTCTCTCAACATCGTCTATGCATTATTCCGAAGAATAGCATCAAATTGTTTTCGCTTGCCTGCTGATCAGCTTTAGCGACAGCAGCGCCCCCATGGGGAAAGTAGAGGTGCTTCGCTTACTCGAGAACTGTCCCCGCCACCAAGTCTGGCAGGTGTCGGTAGTAGGGATTAGGGATGCGACATCGATGTCGATGTTTTCAAAACAACATCGATGTATTGGGGTCGATGTTTTGGTAAGATCGATATTTATACTTGTCAATGTTATTACGTTGTCGATGTTTTATTTTTAAATGAAAATAGTACCGTAAAAAAATTAAAAAAATAACCAAAAATTATAATTTTCATAATCAGCAAATCGAACATACTTTTAGACCAAGAGTGAAGGGTCTGAAAAGTAGGGATACGACATCGATGTCGATGTTTTCAAAACATTGATGTTTTATAAAAAAAAACATCGATGTATTGGAGCCGATGTCACATCACTAGTTGCTAAACCAGTAATAAGAAATGGGGGAAAAAGTTTAAATGCACTGAATTTTAAAAACATCGATAGTTTGGGGGCGATGCATTATCAACACTGATGTTTTAATTTTGAACATCGATGTTTGCTGTCGATGTCGCATCACTAGGTGCAAAGTCAGTTTTAAGAAATGGGGGGGGGGAGTTTAAATACACTGAATTTTAAAAACATCTATGTTTTTGGAACGATGTATTATCAACATCGATGTTTTAATTTTGAACATCGATGTTTTAATTTTGAACATCGATGTTTTAATTTCGAACATCGATGTTTTGTTGTCGATGTCGCATTCCTAGTAGGGATGCGACATCGATGTCAATGTTTTCAAAACATCGATGTTTTATAAAAAACTTCGATGTATTTACCATCGATGTATTGAAGCCGATGTTTTTTAACATCGATGTTTATACTTGTCGATGTTTTATTTTTAAATGAAACAAGTACCTTTATAAAAATAACCAAGTAGCATAATTTCATAATCAGTTAAATTGAACATACTTTCAGACCAAAGTGGCCAAGGGTGAACGGTCTGTATAGTAGGGATGCGACATCGATGCCGATGTTTTATACAAAAAAAAAGCATTGATGTATTTATCATCGATTTATTGGAGTCGATAGTTATAAATTAATAAGCACGGCAAATGACAAATTAAATCTAGTACTAACACTTGGTGTAACAGAAGATGCAATCTGTTTCACGTGACGTCACAATCTCTTGCGAAAATATAACAGATATAGTTAATTTAATAATTATTTATTTGAAGAAAATCATTTTTTACGTATCGATTCAAAGTGGAATTTTTCGCGGATTTCAAATCCGTTGAAATTTTTACTCTATCCTTTTCGGTATAGGAGACAGAAAAAAAAATTAAGCGAGTCCAGTTAAAAGATTTATAGTCTGGCTGGAAAATCATTCCTCCGCGCAAAATCAAAGCGGAAACGAAAAAAATAATTTTCTGATCGTTCTCCGGGATGAAAAAAATTGGCATGGTTCCAAGGCTGACGGAAAGGTCACGTGGGTAGAAAAAGTCCAGATTCGGGTGTTTCTTCTTTTCTCCGGAAGAAACTTGTTGAAGAACCCGCTAGAGAATAATACTATTAAATTCATTTAAAAAAATTCTAGATTGAACTTTAAAATTCGCCGCGACCCAAAAATTGCAAAAAGTTTGGACTATCTGTGTGCCAAATCTCATTGCGATAAGTGCCATAGAATCGTCAGGATTTTGCGTCAAAAAACAGACAAACAGACACTTCCTTTTATAATAGTAGAGATACATCGCATTTCAATTTAGTGAATGCAATATTAAACTTTTCTTTGTTTACGTATTGAGATAAGTTTCATGCTAAAACATCTGAGACAGCACACTTAAATCATGCATAATTTGGTAGTTTTGGAAAATCTGGAATGTATATTGATATTTACGACTGCTTGGATTGTTTTACTGGGTTTGGAAGACTGTTGTACCTAAGGTATAGTCCTACCTAAGAACAGTCGCTGTAAATAATAGATCAGAAGGGAATTTTGTTTGAATAGGTTGGGAAACACTGGGTTAGGATGCCGTCAGACATGCATGTTGTTTAAAGATGGTGACTTCAACAGAAAAACATTTTTCAATTTTTGCTTACCTCAAGTAAGATTTTGAAGTAATTTTTCTCGATTTTTCATCATTCCTCAGTGTACTTAACAGACACACACTGTTTACAAATCAATTCTACTGCTTTTCAAGAGTTAATTCTTCTTCTTATTTTTTTTTGATCGCTCATCTAACTTCGAAACTGCCATATTAGCTATCGAATTCAAAATGGCCAGCTGTTGTACGAAGGGACACTTTTGCCTGTCGTACCTAGGGACAAAATACGCTGCTGTCCATACGTACAACTGCGGGTTGTCAATGATCTGTTTCCAAGCTACCTTGAAAATTTCAGAATGTAATATAATTCATTGGTAAAATGATTTTGTATGTGCTTATGTCCAACAAAAATTTACTGATAAATGATAAAAAGAACTTCAGTTACTTCAAAACTTTATCAGTTTTGTGCTAGGATAAGGTTTTTCACATTTATTGATGCACTCAAAAGTGACATACTAAGACAAATACTAGTTCCTTCGCTGCTATTTATTGTTGATCTGACATGATTGTGACCGTGAAAAGAAATTTCACCGAGCTGTGATTTAGTAGTAAAATTTAAGTCAGAAGCTTGTAAGTAAAATCTAAGCCTTTTGATATTATTTTTGCATAAGTACTTATTATTTTGATATTTTTGTAAATAATCTTAATTTTTGGAGAGTAAAATTCTTCTTGATTGTTTAAAGGTTTTCTTTCTATACTTTCTGGGCCTGTCCTTGGGTACAACACCCCCTGTCGCTAGGCATGGACGTGGTGTCCTACCAAGGACAGTGGAAGAGATCACCACTAAAATAAGAAATAGGTAGCAAAATACTTCCAGTTCAACATGAGTAACAGGAGACCTAATTTTGATGGAATATTTTTCAAGACTCTAAATAAATAAAATATCAAAGTTTAATTCCAATAAAAAAAAATTAAAAAAAAACGTTTATTTTTTAAAATGGAATTAAACCGAAATGAACCAAAAATTCTTTATTTTTTAAATGGAATTTTAACTTTGATATTTTATTTATTTCGAGTTTTTTTTTTTTTTCCCCCGTTCTGGCGAATATAAACGATTAACGAATACTTTTTCAAGGAACGGGGGAAAAAACAGTAAACTCTTGTTGGTTGATCTCGTGCAGTGATTTTTCTTGTATTTTCGATCGGAAATAATTTTGGATTTCCAAATTTTCCCCTCTTTTTAGTTGGGATCTCGCACAATTGCCACAGTTTACGAGATAAAAAATAATCATGAATTAATATCAACTTTTATTTTGTTTTATTTCGCTGTTTTCTCATGTTTCTGTGTCTTAAAAATATTTATTAGTTTAATAAATTGAATTTCCTTTTCATCGCACGTAACACAACCATATAGTATTCTATTCGAAGTGGCAGGTAAGTCGGAATAAAGCAAATTTTAAGTGTGGTTTTGTCGTTATTCAGAGAATAATGTTAACAAATTCCGAACTAGAACTTTTGAAATATTAAGATTCTTTGTCATAACGACCCTTGTACCTTGGAAACTATTTCGAATACAAGAATTTGGTATCTTTTTAAAGAAAGAACTTTTTGGAAAATTTTTTGGAACTATTAAATAAGTATCGATTTATATATGCAGTCAGTACCGGCTATATGGTCACCCTGTTATAAGGTTGCCCTCCTTATATGGTCAGTTTTCGAAAGTCCCGTCGAACTTAATAGAGAAACATGTGTTAAAGCGCAGCGCTTATATAGTCATTTTATTTTTCTGGTTATCGGTTATAGGGTCGATTTTTCATCTTTTTAATGAGGTTATCGGGCTTTTTTTTGTTGAGAAATAGTAATTGTAAGATTTCTTAAGGCGGTGAGCAACACAAGGAATGACCAGAAGAAAAAAAATCCTCGAACGATATGAATATGCCAACGTCTTCAACGTTGATGAATGTGGACTTTTTTATCGGATCTTGCCAGACAGGACTCTTTGTTTGAGAGGTGAAAAATGTGTAGGGGGAAAGAAAAGCAAAGAAAGCTTCACCGTGTAGTGGAGTAGGCCTTGGCGTTGAGTTTACCATGAATTTGAACCAAGGTCCCAGTCCACACCAGGAGAAACACCTCCAGACTATAATTCCACCTCCGCCGAACTTTACTGTGGGCACAATGCATTCTGGCAGGAGGCGTTCTCCTGGCAGACGCCAGATCCTGCCATCCGAACGGTAGAGGGTGAACCTTGATGCGTCGCTCCAGAGAACACGTTAATAGAATTAATTTTTAAAATGTTCTTAAAAGTTTAATTATTTGTTTATGAGCACTATATTCTGATAGGTGAAAAAATCCTGCCAAAATTAAACAGTGTTGTATTTATCCGCATGTATGGTCACCCCGCTTATAGGGTCGGATTTTTCTAGACCGCTGAGCTGACCCTATAACCGATACTGACTGTATACTCTTGTCAATTCGTGATTTCTTGTTTTTTCATACACCTCAAAGTAATCAGGAATTCCTTCTCAAAAACGCGGCCCCGAACAGCGGAAGCTCGCAAGAGAAGAGTGGGTGTCCTATCGAACTGTTCTTCTTATCTGGCAGGACGATAGGCATCGACGACGGAAGCGGAGACGGAAGGAACGGGGTCATCGGAACTGGATGAAAACACCGGAGCATGGGAAAGACGAGACCAAGCGTGGAGACGCTTGCTTGTTGTTGGTAGGTGCTCCGGGGGTGGACACGTGGCTCTTGTCAGAGCACACATTCTGCGGCTCGGAGCTCGTGTTTCACGTCACGATGCCGTTGGGATATTCTGGGCGTTTAACTAGAATTTTTTTCAAATCATACCTCTTATTTCAATACATACACGCGTTCGTTTCGGAGGAAGAACTTTTTGGCACGGTGTACACATCCGATTTTTCAACGTGCGGCGCCGCTGCGGCACCGAATACCAAATATGCACACCTAACCGTGAAGTAACTCATTTCGCGACATTTGCGATAAATATTCTATCGAAGAAAACGTGTTTATTTCGCTTGTTGTTGTTGTCGTGCGGGCCATATATGGCCCAGTTGGGGGTGCCATTGCCCCGGAGGGTTGGACTTCTTCATGCATGACACATCCGTTTTACAGGAAGGTCCCTTTCACACATCCATTTACTCACACATATCGTAATTTAGATTCCAATCAGAGCCCGATAAGTTTATTTCGCTTACTTGGTGTAAAAAAAAGTATATTTTGAAACACAAAATAGACGTTACTGGATACAACGATTTATTAATTATTATTTATATTCCATTTGTAAATGAAAACAAGGTACTTCAGAACGGAGACTCGTGTAGGCCCTGTGAGGAACTGTGGTACAAATTGCACGCAAGTTGGACGTGGAGGCAGCGGCGCTGGAGGTATGTGTGCACTACTCCATTGGATCTAATGTATCTCAGACCGCACTTTGAAAAACCGGATGTGTTGCAACAGGCCTTAATCAATCGGTGCGGAAAGCGGAAAAGTAATAGAGGAGGTGCATCCGACATGTTAACTGCCCGATATAGTGGTAGAGGAAAGTCGAGACCTTCGAGAGTAGGTCTCGACTACTACTCTCTAAGGTCTCGTGCAAGTCCAGAGAAAAGGGCAGTTGCGTGGTTTTGAACGAGTTTATTGGGGCCGCGGTGGTTCGGTTGGAAGAGTAACGGATTTGCAACCAAAGGGTTGCGAGTTCGAATCCAACAAACACCGTCGTTTACAGAAGGGGGCACGTTAAATCTTTCGCGGTGTGGAAAGTTTGGAGAATGGGGTGGCAGTTCAGAAGTTACCAACTATAGTCATCCGTCCGTAATTCAAAATTACCTGATGTTGTTATTACCCGACGATCTTTCCTTTGGGGATTGATCTCTGACTGTCGTCAACAGCCCGTCGTGTTGCTCCAGTACGACGTTAATTAAAATACCTACCTGAACGAGTCTTTTCGTTCAATAAAGGCCGACCAACCGGTATAGAGGTTGAGGTGTTAGCCTCTGGATTGGAAGATTCTTGGTTCGAATCTGGGTCCGAGCATATATGTTTGTAAGCGTATGGTGTAGAGGCTGCTGGTGCATCGTAAATCTGTCGTGGCCGAAAGTCCTCACGTTGGGTTGGTGTGGAAGTTTGGAGAGTGGGCTGCCATCTTGGGTATTGCCTCGTCATCTGACTGTGGTTCAAAATGACATGTTGTCCTCGGATATTTCCCCTAGTGGATTAATCCCGGACCGTCGTCAATAACCCATTGTGTTGCTCTAGTACGACGTTAATTAAAACTACCTTGACTCTCATCTGCATCGGTCTTGCGAATCTTATTTAGATTTTATACATTGGGCTAGTGTCAATTTAAAATTGTAAATAGATAAAATTTTATCAGTCTTTTATTTTTCGAATCCGACCACCGTATACAAAAGGGGATGGCCTTCAGTGTCCTCATGTTAGTGTGGTGTTCTGGAATGGGGGTGTCAGTTCGGGTGTCGACCTCCTCATCTGACCGTGGTTCAAAAGGACGTGGTGCTGTCCTCTGATCTTTCCCTTTGGAATTGATCCCGAACCGTCGTCAATAAAACGTTGTGTTGCTCTAGTGCGACGTTAATTAAAAATACCAGATACCCCTTTTGTGTCGTCCGTGGTTTTTAAGGAATGTTTCGTTGAAACATTTCTCTCTGACTCGTGTTCATGTTCCCGGTTCCATTTTTACTGAAAGATAGACAGGTAATTGAATTAACGTCGCACTGGAGCAACACGACCGGCTATTGGTGACGTATCCATCCCGAACTTGTGATGTATCAGCCCCGACGTACACAATGGTCGTCTTTGAATAGTTCAAACTCACAACCACGATAATCTCCTACTCCTATCGTGGCTCTCTAGTTCATCACTACCCAACAACAATGGACCGGACAGCAAGATGTGATGGTATAAGCGAACGAATACGTGCTTTAATAGAGTTATGGTTCCCCAGGTGCTGCAATGACACTAGTAACCCTTCTGGGCATACTTTCAACAACGTTTTGATAGAGCTATGGGTATTTGTGTCCATTCCTGCTGCAAGAATGTCGCCAGCTTAGCTATAGATTTCGGATGTGGTTCCCTGGTCCGCGAGCGTCGCTCTAACGCGTCCCAACAATGTTCTATGGGATTTAGGTCGAGACTCTGCGCAGGCCAGGGAAAACGTTTTGCATCCATATCTCGACACAACTTTTTGACAGAGGCTGCAACATGACATGGAACGCTGTCGTCCTGGAAGTAACATTCGTCCATTCCATAAAATTGCCAGAGCGTAGGAAGAACCTGATTGTCCAAAATGTTCATGTAGTCGTTAAATTGACCACGAACAAGATCCCAGGCCATACCACGAAAAACATCCCCAAGGAAGTAGTCGGATTTTATGCAAATCCGCTGGTGTCCAGTCCATAATGGTAGGGTTGTGTATAAGGGGTAGGTATTTAATTAATATCGCACTGGCGAAACACAATGGAGTATAGGCGACTAAGATACACCGGGACTTATTTTACATTTAACCGGTATAGTGGTTAAGGTGTTAGCCTCTAGATCGGAAGGTTCCTGGTTCGAATCCGGGTCCGGGCATGGATGTTTGTAAACGTATGGTGTAGAGGCGGCTGGTGCACCTTATATCTGTCGTGGCCGAAAGTCCTCACGTTGGGTTGGCGTGGAAGTTTGGAGAGTGGGGTGCCAGCTCAGGTGTTGCTTCGTCATCTGACCGTAGTTCAAAATTACGAGATGTTGTCCCCGATTCTTTTCCTTAAGGGACTGATCCCGGACCGTCGTCAATAGCTCCTTTTGTTGCTCTAGTACGACGTTAACTAAAATACCTACCTTCGACTGTCTCGTGTTATTGGATGCAATCACGATTAGTTTTGCAACATTCCATTTCCTTATTGTCTTTTTCACTGCAATATTTCAATTTATGTTCAAAACAAACTCGGTTAAAACCCAGAACTCTTTATTCTGTGCGAGACTTCTCTGTAATTCCAGCCTCTGCTCCCTTGAGCATGATTTCGAAGTGCGGCGGGGTCTACGGAGGAAACGTTGTTGTGGGCGGATCCAAGCCGAGTAGGATACTGCCTTCCGAGACCGTGAACTCTCGACCCCCTGTGCGTATCATCGAGCTGGAGCAGCGCCAGAAACTGCCCAACGCTGGATGGGGGTGAAAGGGAAAACCGTGACGTACGGAACCTGAAATCGTTCTTTTCGCCTCGCTCTCGAACGTCTGGCAGCATCGGTCGAACGTGTGTCACGTTCGGAAAATGCTAATGGAACGCTTGCGCTGATACGAGCGATTGTGCAAATATTTTTAAATAGATTTGCACGCGGTACCGTTTTTCAGAATCGCCTGCTTCTTTCACTCGGAACTGCGACGCTGGGAATAAACTATCGGGTTGATGCAAAAGTTCGTCCCGTTTCTTTGGCAAAAATTGAAGAAAAATTATTTTATTGACTAAAAGTTATGTTAATCAGTTTTGTATGTACCGTTCTGTTCGATGCCCTTTCTCCTTCTCTTCGGTAGCCGACCAACCGGTATAGTGGTTAAGGTGTTAGCCTCTAGATCGGAAGGTTCCTGGTTGGATACCGGGTCCGGGCATGGATGTTTAATAAAATTGACGTGGTGTTGTACTCGGGTTTGGTCCCGGTCAAAGCACGTTGTGTTGCTCCATTACGATATTAATTACAATAACAACCTATTAAAACAGCAAAGGTCTTGGATACCATAAAATGAAGGAAAACGATTTTTGCCACCCAATTTAAACGCCCTTTGCACCCTGGACTAATAAATTATCTAATAAATAGTTTGTAGACTCTTGGGGCCTGCACTCATTGTACTCACAGACCTGCCAACTCTCAGGCTTTTAGCCTGAGTCTCAGGCTTTTTGGTCAAATCTCAGGTAACAGGCTTTCTGAGTTTTTTTTCGGATTTTTCGCAAAATGTTTGCATTTTGAAGAAAATCCTCTCATAATTAATGCTGAAGTTAGTAACTTAGATAATATTGCCCATGCTTCTTTTTCTAGCATTAAGTTTCTTGCTGAAAGGTACCCTGTTTTGGTCAAAGTTTTGGGTGATAATGATAAGGACTTGTATCCTGATACTCTACAGTCTCAGTTCTGTGGTCTACAGTGTGAGGATGAGCCGCGGTAGCTCAGTCACTAGAGCGTCGGGCTCGCATCAGAAGGGTTGTGGGTTCTGTCCTCGGCGGAGCCTCCAATTCTGATGATCGCGAGATTGGCGCTTCGACCTGGCTAAAGACCGTCGTGTTCACTAATGGTGACTGGGGCACGTTAAATAGGTCGTGGTCACAATGTCTCCCATGTTCCCATACCAAATCAATACCTCTGGGGGTACCTGATCAGGGGGTTATCGGCCTCTGATTGGGATCTAAATTACGATATGTGTGAGTGAATGGATGTATGAAAGGCAGGCACAGTCCTGTAAAACGGATGTGTCATGTATGTCGAGCAAAGTCGGACTTCCTCCCAATGGGGCTCAATAACATGGAAGGCGCACCCCTCGCCTCTTGCCGTCTTCGACGGGCCTAGCACTCCTCTGGTCTGCCAGTGTAGGCATAAGAAACAACAACAAACACAGTGTGAGGATATTTCTGAATTACTAGTTTCAAAAGAAAGAATTGATTCCAAATGGTTTGAAATTGGAAAAATTAATAATTCTGCTTACAAAAAATTAGCAGATTTTATGCTAGCACAATTTTGACTTTACCTCATAGCAATGCAAGTTGTGAAAGGGTATTTAGTTTTTGTACAAAAACACAAACCCAATTCAGAGCATGTCTTAACATACAGAATTTGGAGAATTTAGTTATTGTTAAGGCCAATCAAAAACATGTTTGTTATGAAAGAAATTTTGATTCCACTTTTTTGAAAAATGCTAAGTCAGCAACTGTTGCAACTCTTAATAAATAAAATATTTAATACAAAATTTGAGTATTTCTTTTTAGTATGTGTATTTCTTAGTAAATTGTAAATCCCTTACCCTTTTTATAGTGTGATCATACATAAGTTATCATAGGTAAAATAGGCCGTGATGTCGATAAAAGTCTCAGGCTTTTTGAAATTGCCAGGTTGGCAGGTCTGGACTCAATTGAATAAACCCGGGAGATGTTTTCAAACTGCAAAAGGCATAATTCCATCTTAAAAACCTGCAGCCTTTAGACCCTGACGAATAGAATATTTCCAAAGTATGTTTATCTTCTAAGGTAAAGACCAATAAATCTTGCCACAGACGAGACTCTGTCGGGTTCACACAAGAATACAAACGTTTTTGGACTGCAATTACATTTATTTACATTGATTGCTCTACTCGAAGGATTTACGCGATCCAACAGGTATGGCGGTTAAGGTGTTAGCCACTAGATCGGAAGGTTACTGTTTCGAATCCGGGTCAGTGCATGTATGTTTGTAAGCGTATGGTGTAGAGGCGGCTGGTGCACCTTAATTCTGTCGTGGCCGAAAGTCCTCACGTTGGGTTGGTGTGGAAGTTTGGAGAGTGGGGTGCCAGCTCAGGTGTTGCCTCTTCATCTGACTCCCGGACCGTCGTCAATAGCTCGTTGTGTTGCACTGGTACGATGTTAATTACCAATTACAACTTCCCATCTCTTCGGTAGCTGCATTATCCCGCGCTCAGACAAGTTCCGATGTTTCCTTCTAAAGAACGGATCGAGGTGACGAAACTTTCGGAAACACTTGCGACACGTGGAATTGGCGGCGGCACCCTTACCCTGTGCAACACCCTTATCTTCTTTCGCGTCTGCGAAGCATTCTTGCCTTTTCGGAAATAAGAAAGCTTCATTGGTCAAAAATGCTCATTATTCTCTGCCATTTTGGAAGCATAATATTCAAAACTAGCCACTGCGTGGCCATCACGGTTTAGCCCGTGACAGTTCTTTTCTTGGGGTCGGGTGTAACCACTACTCGCTAACCCCCGGTGATTGCTACGAATGTTTAATTAACGTCGCACTTGAGCAACACTACGAGCTATTGGCGACGAAATACAGATGTACACACGACTGAAAGCATCTCCAAATTACCAGTTCAAAACGAGCATTTCGATGGAAGGCGGGAGAGTTGTTGCCCCTGAACTCGCACCTGGAAATGCCAGATTCGTACAATCGGGGTGATCGTCATCAGTCCAGAACCCACGGAGTGGCCTCACGCCCTCCACCTGTCGATTCCGAGTAAAACCCCTGTCCATTCCCACTGTTCTGCACTTGCAGAAAGATGTGGCACCGATGGAACTAGTACTCTCTCATAATATCCCCCTCTGTTCGAAAAATTTCTCTAAATACAGTGCCGCGGATTGGTGACAAGAGGGTTGCGAATACGTAACCAACCCAAGACTGGCGTACGCGCGGGGCTGGCAGACGTTAAATTTGTCGTAGCTTCCAATGTCCTCACATTGGAGAAGTGTGGAAGTGAAGAGAGTGGGTTGGTTTTCTGACCGAGGTTCAAAATGAAGTGGTGTTGTCATCGGATCTTTTTCTTCGGGGGTTGGATCTTGGACCGTCACCTTTGTTGCTCCAGTGCGACGTTAATTAAATACCCCCCCCTCTTCTTTTTTTTAGATGTATACTTGTGAACCTCTTAAAGGGTTAACTGGATTCAAAAATACTTGTTAATTAACCGCACGATACCCGATTTTATTCAACGCAACGCAAAACTTGTTGAACCGAATTTTGCGATCGAGTTCGCGCATCGAACGCCGACCGATGTTTGAAAGTTCATCTGGCGCTGGCGCGATTCGTGCCAACTTGCGCGTGGCACTCGTGTCTCGCTCCACCGAGCAGCACGCGAAAATCAGCCCTCGCCCCCAGGGGGCGCTTCTGCGTACTCAGTGGAAATATTATGATAAGCTGTGAGGGGGTGGGGAAGCGCGTAAGAGGTCGTTTGTTCCGGTCCACTCGCTACCGGAGGCTCTCGACAGCTGTGTGGGGAAAATGTTCTTTTTCTCCTTCTGGAACTCGAGTCTCCCTCTTTTTGCTGGAGTTCAGAGTTGCCTCTAGCCCACGTGGGTGGGATGAGAGGTTTCGACTCTGGATGCGAATGCTGCGATGATTGCTCTCGGAAGATGAAGTGGTAATGCCTGAAACATTTCCCCCTTTGTGTTCGGCAGCATCATTTAATTTCGTTTCCTTCCACTCCCGTTTCAAATGTTGCCTCGTCATCTGACCGTGGTTCAAAATGACGTAGTGTTGTCCTCGGATCTTTTTCTTCGGGTTTTGATCCGACTGTCGCCAATAGCCCATTGTGTGGCTCCAGTGCGACGTTAATTAAAATACCTACCTTTTTAATTTCGTGTCCTACTCGCGGGTCCGGTTTGATGGTAATTTTAGTTAACGTCGTACTAGAGCAACACAACGGGCTATTGACGTCGGTCCGGGATCAATCCTTTTAAGGGAAGGATCCGAGGACAACACCTCGTAATTTTGAAACACGGTCAAATGACGAAGCAACACCTGAGCTGGCACCCCACTCTCCAAACGAGCCCGTTTTGAAGAGCAACGGATTAGCAACTTGCCAGTTCGAATCCAACCGAACACCGTCGTGTACCGGGATGAGGGGGGGGGAATCCAGCTCAGGTGTTACCTCGGCATCCGATCGTGGTTCAAACTGACGTATTGATGTCGGATTTTTTCCTTAAGGAATTGATCCCGGGCAGACGCCAATAGCACGTTGCTACGCTAACTAAAATAATACCAAAGTACCTTTAAATTTCACACTCAAAATTCGATGCATATATTGTGTCATTTAACTATTGTTTGAATTTTTTTTATCCTCATCTCTACATTTTACATGCTTTAAATCTACCTTTTAAGTTTGTCAAACTCTTAATTTTTGAATATTTTATACTTTATTGTTTTGGGGGAGGGGGGTTGTATTTTTCTAACTGATGTTTTGGCGCAGCAAGTCGCCTTTTGGACCTTATAAAACTTCAAAATCCCATCCAATCACGTTTCGTTTTATTGCTTGCGATGCAGTGACACTTCCGCTAAATGATGCGATATTCGCGAACCTCTTCGAACCCTCCCGGCCTATTTCAAAATTGCATCAGAACGCAAGCGACTCAACAAATCAGCCCGTGATCATCTAAACTCATCTTCACAGAGCGATGATCACCACTGAGCAACACCCGCTGTTCTTTTCTGATTCTTACCGCTGTAATTGTTTCTGTAAGATAATCAGGTGAACCCCCAGTGCCTACTCCAGTCACAAGGCTCTTTCGAAGCCTTCAAGCATAGAAGATCAGATGTAACATTTCGGATGGTCCTGGCCTATTTCAGAATTGCACCAGTCCTTGATCAACCAAACAAATCTCCTGGACGGTCATCAATGATCAATCATTAACGTCTTGTTGTTCCAAAGGATTAGCGGTGTAATTGTTTCTGTAAGATGTTCCGGTGACCCCCTGTGCCTACTCCAGTCACAATGCTCTTTCGAAGCCCTCAAGCATAGAAGATGCAATGTAACATTTCTGATGATCCTGGCCTATTTTTGAATTGCACCAGTCCACGATCAACTAAACAAATCTCTTGGACGTTCACCAATGATCAACCATTAACGTGCTTGTTGCTCCAAGGGATTAGCAGTGTAATTGTTTCTGTGAGATGTCTGCTCGGCCTTCAAACTTTCTTCAGACTTGTCTCGAACATTCCTGCTCGTTAAGAGATGGCTTCGAATCGTCGTTGTATGTCGGACACGATCCATTGGTTGTCGGGAAGAACCTCGGGCTAAACCTTGTTGCTGGTCGTTTAATCTTCGTCGATCCTTGTTTATTAGAATACACCGTCTCCGGGGGTTGAACAGATACGTATTCGAATCTTCTATCCCGGTTTTCGATTGCAATCGAAAGGACACAATGCCGAATGAACGTTGCGTTCATTGATGTTTTTTCGGGTGTTTTGAAACATATGTTCATTTTTTATATGTGTGTTTAACGAAACTTCGACGTGTACTTATTAGATTAACTAATTAATGTGTACTTGTGTCATAAGACCAATGGCAGACACGCTCTACCATTCCATGGACTTAAGAGCAAAAATTCTTTACAAAATGCAAGGACGACAATCTGTCTACTTGAGAAGAAATTGCGCAGTTCATATCCAGTACTTTTCCGTCACTGGTTCCCAGTCAAACACCAGGAGAGCTGCGCTCCGATATGGCCATTTGAATATATTCTTGGCCACAGAAGAAAATATTCTTGGATGGTCAGAAATCCTTTCCCAACTATACTTAGTGCAGCTTCTTACCAGAGTCACATTCTGAATCGCATTGAAGCCATACATAAGACATTTCTAAGAACCCATCGGCCATTGCGTAAAAAATATTTTTGCACATACTCAATGACATCGTAATTTTTTTACACTAGGATAAGGAAGACTAATTATGTATTATGTGTGTATTTGGAATTGTTATTTGCTACTTTTAAAAGATTGCTATGACTAAGTGTAATGAATCACTCATGTCTAAGCAAAGTGATTTTGTCTTGTCATGTCCAAACCCTTCCCGGGCCTCGGTAGCCCATTTGGAAGAGTAACGGATTAGCGAACGCAGGGTTGCGAGATCAAATCCAACAAAGACCGTCGTGTACAGGGGATAGAGGTTCACGTTCAGTCTGGCTAGGCATCCAATCTTCTCAGATTGGCGTGGTGAGAAAGTATAGAGTGGAGTACCAGCTCAGGTGGTGTTCTTGTCATCTGACCGTGGTGGGGTTCCTCTGATCTTTCCCTAGGGGGACCATCCCAGACCATCACCTAACCCCTTTGTGTTCCAGTGCGACGTTAATTAAATAACTACCTGCCAGCAGCGAGTAGTACTTTGAGCACACGTATGTGTTGGCGGTGGACTGAGTTCTGACCACCGCAATGTGTCTCCGGCGTGTTCCAAGAGCAACAGGTGTTAACCCAAATACCTGCCAATCAGCCCCGCGGTGTCGTGCGGCCTTGCCACTTGTTTCCCACTCAGCATTCCTCTCCCTCGTTTCTCTTGACGCGCGTCCTTGCCTCGTCCTCTGCGGCGGGAGGAGAATCTTCAATCTTCTGCTCGCGGCGGAAGCGCATCCGAGAGGTTTAACCTCGTGTTCACTTTGCATTCCCCCAGGGCAACAACTGAACTGTTCCTCAAAGCTGCTATCCATGATGGTGATGAGAAACGCTTCAAGGTGCAACCCGTTTAAAAGTTATTTAGTGAATAACACTTCAAATTTACATGGCGGCGGTAACCCGGTTGAAAGAGTGACGGACTAGCAACGGGAGGGTTACATGAAGCCAGCCAAAGACCGCCGTGTATATGGGGGCTGGTGCACGTTCAGTCCGCCGTGGCCTCCAATGTCATCACATGCCGACCACCCGGTTATTGGTTAAGGTGTTGGTCTATAGATCGGAAGGTTCCTGGTTCGAATCCGGGTTCGGGCATGGATGTTAGTAAGCGTATGGAGTAGAGGCGGCTGGTGCACCTTAAATCTGTCGTGGCCGAAAGTCCTCGCGTTGGGTTGGTTTGGAGAGTGGGGGTGCCAGTTCAAGTGTTGCTTCGTCATCTGACCGTGGTTCAAAATTACGAAGTGTTGTCCTCGGATCTTTCCCTTAAGGGACTGCTCCCGGACCGTCGTCAATAGCCCGTTGTGTAGCTCTTGTACGACGTTAACTAAAATTACCATTACCATCCCGTTGGCGTGGAGTGGAAGGAGATAAGTATTTAAATTAACGTCGCACTCGAGCAACACAGTGGGCTATTGGCGACGGTCCGGGATCAATCCCCAAGGCAAGATCATAGGACAGTTTAGAACCGCGGTCAGATGACGAGGCAAAACCTGGGCGTGTTGTGGAAGGATGGAGAGCGGGCTGCCTGTTCAGGTGGTTGAACTCGTCATACCAGTGATTCAAAATAACGTGGTGTTGTCCGCGGGTATATCCCTTCTGGGTGGGCCCGTTTGGAAGAGTAACGGATTATCAACCGGAGGCATGTTCGAATCCAACCAAACACTGTCGTGTTTAAGGGGCCTGGTGCATGTTAATTCTGTCGTGGCCTAAAGTTCTCACGTTGGGTTAGTGTGAAAGTTTGGAGAGTGGGATGTTACCTCAGGTGTTGCCTCGTCATCTGACCGTTCAAAATAACGTGGTGTTGTCGCTGGATCTTTCCCTTCTGGATGGATCCCGTAGAGTCGTCAGTAGCCCGTTGTGTTGATCGAGAGTGGGACGTTAATTAAAATACCTCTAAACAAAACCATTTCTCATTCTGTCCAAAGTGGGCACGACAAACCGGTATAGTGGTTAAGGTGTTAGCCTCTAGATCGGAAGGTTCCTGGTTCGAATCCGGGTCCGGGCATGGATGTTTGTAAAAGTATGGTGTAGAGGCGGCTGGTGCACCTTAAACCTGTCGTGGCCGAAAGTCCTCACGTTGGGTTGGCGTGGAAGTTTAGAGAGTGGGGTACCAGCTGAGGTGTTGCTTCGTCATCTGACCGTGGTTCAAAATTACGAGGTGTTGTCCTCGGATTTTTCCCTTAAGGGACTGATCCCGGACCGTCGTCAATAGCCCGTTGTGTTGCTCTAGTACGACGTTAACTAAAATTACCATTCCCATTCTGTCCAAAGTGGGCACTTGTGGTGTATCGCTCACCTTGATCCTTTTGCCTAATCCAGTCCGTGCGTTGGTGACGAGTAGTTTATTGGACCAAGGGGAATCTGTAACAGTTCTTAACCGGAAGTATTTTATCTTGCTTGTTGTGTTTGGGGCATGCCGTCGTCGCTTCCATACCGAAGACATTGTGCCACTTTCCGATTCCTTGTGACAGAATCGGAGTCGAATCACGATTCCTGCCTAAAGGTCCAGCTACGTGAACGGCGTGAGATGTGGGACCGAACGACCTTAGCTGAGGTCTCTCCAGAAGACCGAGGTCGCTTCGAGTCGCCCGCGGGCGGTCTTCGTGGTGAGAATGTTCAGGAATGTGTCACGTGCGGTTTCCACTGCGACTGAGAACGGGAACTTGAATTGGCTGACGTTTCCTAGCAACGAAAGCTGACGTGGTGGCTCAGTGGGTTTGCCCACTGCGCTAGCAACCGAGTTGTAGGCGGTGCATGCTCGATTCCTCCCAGGATGTATTTTCTCTCTTCTGTGTCAGTAAAAATGGTAATTTTTAGTTAACGTCGTACTAGAGCAACACAACGGGCTATTGACGACGGTCCGGGATCAGTCCCTTAAGGGAAAGATCCGAGGACAACACCTCGTAATTTTGAACCACGGTCAGACGACGAAGCAACACCTCAGCTGGTACCCCACTCTCTAAACTTCCACGCCAACCCAACGTGAGGACTTTCGGCCACGACAGGTTTAAGGTGCACCAGCTCGCCTCTACACCATACGCTTACAAACATCCATGCCCGGACCCGGATTCGAACCAGGAATCTTCCGATCTAGAGGCTAACACCTTAACCGCTATATCGGTTGGTCGGCTTTCTGTGTCAGTTAAAGCTTTCATTGTGTGGGTGGCTATTACTTGATATTGCATGGCGTAGCGGCGGCTATTGCGCAATGAAACCTCCAACCAACCTAGCAACGAAGCCTTTTCTTTATTTGGATAGTTAATTAACGCACTGGAACAACACAGCGGGCTATTGGCGACTGTACGGAGTAAACTCAGATGGAAAGGATCCCCGAAGACAACACCACGTCATTTTGAACTGCGGTCTGATGACGAGGTCGACACCCGAACTGGCACCCCATTCCACAACACCAACATGAAGACACTGAATTCCAACCCCCTTTGTACACGGCGGTTTTTGGTGGTCGGATTCGAACACGTAATTTTGAATCAAGTGACGAGTGGCATGTTAAGAATGGAAAGATAATTCAGTATGAATTTCGGAAATAACTCGGATTGCATATAATATCCTTCGTGGATGGATTTAAATTAATTACAACTACCATCAATACGCAGATGGATAATATTTCTCTCATGGATATGGGGCCGCAGTAACCCTGTTGGAAGAGTAACGGATTAGCAACCGGAGGGTTAGGAGGTTCCAATCCTACCAAAGACCGTCATGTACAAAGGGGGCTGGTAAACTGTTATATATCCTGTAAATACAATCTGGCAACGTGCTCATTAAGAAGAGGAAGCCTGCGCATGTGATGTAATCATTGCTTTCTATGTGTTCGAGAATGCGCTCCATGTAGAAATCTGCACTTGTATATATCGTCAATTAGATTGAACCTAATAAAGGTGTTAATTCTAAGCTGCTTCGCTCTTATATCCAGAACCACTCGGTAAGAGCCACGGTAGCTCAGTCAGTAGAGCGTCGGGCTCGCATCAGAAGGGTTGTGGGTTCTGTCCTCGGCGGAGCCTGCAATTCTGATGATTGTGAGATCGGCGCTACGACCTGGCTAAAGACCGTCGTGTTCACTAATGGTGACTGGGACACGTTAAATAGGTCGTGGTCACAAAGTCCCCCATGTTCCCATACCAAATCAATACCTCTGGGGGTATCTGATCAGAGGGGTATCGGCCTCTGATTGGTATCTAAATTACGATATGTGTGAGTGAATGGATGTATGAAAGGGACCTTCCTGTAAAACGGATGTGTCATGTATGCCGAGCAAAGTCGGACTTCCTCCCAATGGGGCTCAATAACATGGAAGGCGCACCCCCTCGCCTCTTGCCGTCTTCTACGGGCCTGGCACTCTTCTCTGCCAGTGTAGGCATTAGAAACAACAACAACACCACCACTCGGTATACAATATGCACGTTAAATCAGTTGTTGCCCCAATGTCTTCCTGTTGACGTAGTGAGGAATTTTGGAGCGTCGGGTGCCAGCTCGTCATCCTACCGTGGCTCAAAATGACTTGGTGTTATCCTCAGATCTTTCCCTTAGGAGCATTTCAACTAATGGGCGCCACAGGTTTACACTTCGGGTGAAACGCGTCGACGTGTTTCACTGCAGATCAATGAAAGGGGCGTGAAACGATCACAGTTGGGACGAGTGGTGGCCAGTGGTCTATATTCGGGGTGAAAAAACTCACCTGAGACAGTACCAATAGTCCCCATTGTGGTTGCTCCATTGCGACGTCAATTAAAATTCACACCTGCCGTCTAATCTCACGAATGGATTTCGGCATGTCACAGGGGAGCCGCGAATCATTCATTCCCCGCTGTCGATTCTTCTCGCCCAAAACCGAAAGTCCGTGGAAACCTGGCAGTTCCGGTTCCCTGGACCTAGAATTAAGTGGTGGAAGGGAGTGGAGAGGGGTGGGGAGCGCGTCTAACCCGTTTGACTGCCGCCGCTTTTCAGAGAGAAGGCCTTCCCTCCAAATTGCCCACAAAGGCCTTTTTATTACCCTCTCCTCGAAAGTTTGAGCGATGTCGGAATCTCTTCTACTCAAGTGCAGGATACTCGAGATGGATACCTTTCTCTACCTCGCTGACGCTGTTCTGTGCGAGCGGACAGCAATTGATTGATTCGTCCCCGAATCAACCATACGATTAAAACCTAAGTACTCATGGTCGCGGTCAGTAGTTGGGAGGGTGACCACCCCCTTCTCATTTTGTGGCCTATGTGTTAACGGTTAACACAGCAATTAAGGCCCGATGTACACATCCGATTTTTCAACTTGCTGCACCGAAGCCCAACTATGCACACATAACCGTGAAATGACTTAAGGCACAGTGCACACTAGGGATGCCACATCGTTGTCAATGTTTTCAAAACATCGATGTTTTTTAAAAAACATCGACATCGATATATTTAACATCGATGTTTTTTTATAAACATCGACATCGATATATTTAACATCGATGTATTGGGGTCGATGGTTTTGTAACATCGATTTACGTTGTCGATGTTTTATTTTTAAATGAAAAAAGTAACGTTATAAAAATTTAAAAAATAACCAAGTTGCATAATTTTTATAATCAGCAAATTGAACATACTTTTAGACCAAAGTGACCAAGGGTGAAGGGTCTGAAAAGTAGGGATGCGACATCGATGTCGATGTTTTATAAAAAACATCGATGTATTGGAGCCGATGTCGCATCACTAGTTGCTAAACCAGTTTTAAGAAATGGGGGAAAAGTTTGAATAAACTGAATTTTAAAAACATCGATGTTTTTGGGGCGATGGATTATCAACGTCGATGTTTTAATTTTGAACATTGATGTTTCAAAACATCGATGTTTTGCTGTCGATGTAGCATCACCAGTGTACACGTCCAATTTTTGAACGTGCGGCACCGAAGCCCAACTAAGCACACATAACCGTGAAATGACGCACGAACTCATTTCGCGCCATTTGCGATAAATATTGTATCGAAGAATACATGTTTATTTCGCTTACTTGGTGTAAAAAAAAGTATATTTTGAAACAAAATAGACGTTACTGGATACAACCATTTATTAAATATTATTTATATTCCATTTGTTTATGTAAACAAGGTACTTCAGAACGGAGACTTTATGTGTGGCGCCATTGGGAACTGCGGTACAAATTGCACGCAAGTTGGACGTGCGGCGTCCCAGCGGCGCTGGAGGCATGTGTGCTCTGCTCCATTGGATCTAATGTATCTCAGACCGCACTTGCGTTGCAGCAGCGGCGCCGCATGTTGAAAAACCGGATGTGTGCACCGGGCCTTAGTTCTTTATTTAAATTATTTTTATGATGTGGAGATGAGTTGCATTGCAGCGGGTGCTCCGAAAGACGAGACTGAATCAATCCGTTTCGGACTGTTGATGCACCTAAAATATCGGACCAAAAGTCTCGATCCGTGAAGTATCGATATTTGATACCAGCCGAAACGCTTTTTGTTTTAGATTAACACCTTTCTCGATCCCGCGGTTCACGTCCCCGAAAGGCTGCGATAGCCCGTTTGGAAGAGTAACGGATTGGCAACCGGAGGGTGGAGAGTTCGAAACTCGGTCCAGCCAAAGACTGTCGGGAACACGATAGGCTGGTGCATGTGAAATCAGTCGTTGCTTCAAACGTTCTCACTTGGCGTGGTGTGGAAGTTTGTAGAGTGGGGTACCATCTTAGGTGTTGCTTCTTCATCCGACCACGGTTCAAAATGACGTGTTGTCGTCTTCGGATTTTTCCCTTTGCGATGGATCTCGGACCTTTGCCAATATCCCGTTGTGTTGCTTCAGTGCGACGTTAATTCAAATACCATGTCTTAACCTTTACAGTACGGCTGGTACATCCAGATGTATCATGATCTCGCAAAAAAAAAAAAATAGACAGCGGCTAGTGCATCAGTTGTACCTTGAAAGTTATAAGAATCGAGCCAAGATAGAATCGCTCTTGTTATATCTATAGCCGTAGTCAAAAAGGTTTAACTACATGACTTCAAAGCTTTTTGACTGTCATACTTCTGTGTTTATTCATGTCGTCGTCGTATTTAAATATTATTTTATGTTCTAACAAGTAATGAACATACTTTTTTTGGATAGACTATACATTTGAGTATTTTAAGCATTTTATAGTGTTGAACATCCTGCGTTTGTCGCAGATTCTCCGTTGTCGGACCTTGCGCCATAAAACCCAAACCAACCAACCAGAGAGTATCATCCCTCCTTCCACATGAATTCTATTTTCGCGTTCTCTGCGATAATCCCGTTTGAGAAATCGGCTCAGCGCGTAAATTGGGTCTTGAACCAATTTTGCTTTTCGACAAAAGCCCTCCTCCACTCTGTGGGAATGGCGTACGCTTCCACAAACTGCGAAGCGGGGATTAGATTTAAATGCCTAATTTCCCTTGACCTACTTGTTTGCGCTTTTAAAGGAGCATAAGAATCAGTTTAGAAAAGAACTCGGATTGGGAAAATTGATCCCTGTTGCATTTTTAAGATGCAGTGACCCCGCCAGAGATCGCACTTCTAAGGAGAACAAATAAAGAGATACTGGGAAAAATTGACTTATTAAAAAAAGGCGCAAATTGTACATTTTATAATGCTTTGTTTTTTTCTTTTAAATGAGGTAAAACCCATTGTTTTTACGGGAGAATGATTTTGGTGCATCATTTACGTCCTTTCTTTATTTATGTTACCTTCCTTTGAGGATATGACCGATTAAAAAAACCCTAGTTTGACGATGTTTGTAGATGTCGTTACGTAATGGTCGCATGGTGCTGCTCAGTAAACTCTTTGCCGTTATTGAAAGCTAATTCACGATCTATACCAATTTTCCTGTTGCGTTCGCGCCTCAGTTTTATCGAGAAAAAAAAACCCCGATTTTAAGAACTGAGGCTGAAATTAATTCTTTCTCGTAAACGAATCGTTAGTTTCGACTCCTTCCTGTACAATTTGGCTATGTATACTAAACATTTAAATGCATATCTCAATGAACACATTTTTATTCGATTTGATGACGCAAGTCATTTTTTTTAATTTGGAAAAAGAACGTGTGATTCCAAATTGTATAAGAATAAATCAAATAATTCTTATTCGATTTCAAATATCAAACAAGAATACATCAGAATTCTTATTCGATTTCAAAAATTAAACATCAATAGGTTCCTTTCTTTATCAAAACAGATTCTTCCTCTTCATGGAAAAGAATCGATCCAGAAAGCAAATCGAGAACATTTAAATATATATATATATATATATATATATATATATTCTTTCTCCCAGAAAAGAAGCTTTGCAGAAGTCAATCCGCTTTACAAACCAACGTGTGAAAAGTCCTCTCATTCGAGTGTGAAGCGAATCACTTCGGGTAGGCTTAAGCTCATTCCGACGCTAATCCGATTAGACGAGGCTTACCTCGAGCGATCATCTGCCGGCGCCATTTTGTTTTTCCTCTTTTTATTTCAGTTTGCTCTGGAATCCTGAGCTTGATTGAAAGCTTTTTGTTCCGAATTTATTTTACTATCGAACCTTTTGCTCTTTCCGCACCAGTAACCGAGTGTTGTACTTTTATTATTGAAAAATTGGGACCTGGATTTTGTTGACTTGTGAATTCTCTACTCTTCCAACCTGGCTACCGCGGTCTTCTACTTTTGAAGACACTTGAATTTTGGAATTAGTTAATTGCAATGTTTTATAGATATTGCCAAAATTTAAACAATTTTTAGGTAATTGTTTTTTTATTTTAGGTAAACAAAATTTAGGCCTTCGACGTTTCATGATTAGAAAGACGGGCTTTTTAAACAAAAATTACTTTTGTCTGACAAAAATAATTGGAACATTGAAACGTTCTCCCTTTCTGCCTCGTCATCTGACCATGGTTGAAAATTACGTGTTGTCCTGGTAATTTTCTCTTGGGGGTATTGATCCCGGACCATCGTCATTAGCCCTTTGTGTTGTTCCAGTGCGACGTTAATTAAAAATACCCATATCCTATCTGCCTCGTGTTTTTTAAATTAATCTGAGTGAAAATGCAGACAACTTAATTTTTTTCAACGTGGATCATGAAAAAAAAAGTTTTGAAAAAGAAGAAATAAAATAAAACCCTATCATTTTGCACAACCGCACCTTGACTACCTTCCACTTTCTGCAATTAGAATTCACCGCAAAAGCGACTGACCTTGGCACCGAGGTTGGAAGAAATCTCGTGCTTTCTTCCGTCTTTGCTTTATCTTCGTAGAACTAGTAAATGGAAAGGAACGTGATATTTTCGAAAATTAATCTATTAAGGAACAAAACAACCTGTTTCCACCTGGGATAGCCAATCCGTGTCACATAAAAATGTTACGATAAAAATTAGAGAGATGTACAACTACACTACCTCCTTTCAGGATAGTGTTGGGTGCATTCCTCCTTGGGTGTACTTCTTTCTTCCGTGTCAGTAAAACTTCTATTGAGTGTCTGTCTATTACTTGATACTTGTTGTCTGTCGCAATATGGCTAAATATGGCCCTCGCGCCATAAAACCCCAACAAACCAACCAACTTTTCAGGATAAATCTTCAGACAAACTAAACCAGAAATACTGAAATCAAAAATTGAACAGTTTTTATTTTTAAGAACTTATAATCGATATAAGCAGGATAGGAGGATTGTTTATCAGTTGTGGTAGGTAAGTATTTTAATTAACTTCGCACTGGAGCAACACAACTGGTTATTGGGGACTGTCCGGAATCAATCACAAAGGGGGGGGGAGCCAAGAACACCACGTAATTTTGAACCAGTCAGATGACGAGGTCATACCTGAGCTGACAGACACCCAACTCTCCAGAGCTTCCACACCACGCTCGAAACGAAAGTTTAAAGATTATCAACCAAAAAATAATCTTAAGGAGGCAAGAAAGAAAGATCTTGGGAAAATTTTAGATTACTTTCGAGGCAAAAAAGATTATTTTCAGCTGCAGAAGCAATTACGACCCACATTCGAAAAGCTGCAGAAGTTGCAATTCCCAAAACATCGATATACATTTTTAGGACCAAAATACTTTTAAATTCCCCACGTACTTTTTCCTAATTTACTATTATTTGACTAGGTAGATTCTTTACTATTTTATTGATTTTACTGGGTCAAATTTCGTCTTGTGTCTGGCGCAGCTTGTCCAATATTAGACCTTGCGCAATAAAACCCAAACCAACCACTCCAATGTGAGGAAATTGGAGGCCACGACAGATTGAACTTGCACTAGTCCCCCTTTGTATGGTGATGGGCTTTGATGAGACCCCTTGATGGACTTTGGTTGGATTCGAACTCCGGAACTCTTCCGACCGTGTCACCGCTGCTCCGAGGGAGTCAGTAAAACAGGCTGATTCATTTCAGCGATGTTTGGTTTCCTTTCGCCACGATGCGTCTTAAAGGAAATCAACAAATCTGTCATCGTTCAGCACTTGTGCATTTTGTCATCAGTTTGATATCAAACAAGTTAAAGTGCTCCAATCTTCTCTCGAGTTTAAGACTCTTTTCTTCTGTTTTTACACTGTCTAACACGCCAGTGAATCAATGATAACAGTACTGCCCTTACCGTATTACGATGCCTGGAAGGGCTAATTGAAAAAAACTGAGGGTGGCAACACCATTCTTAGATAATATTGTTCCGTTGATAGTGGACGTTTTGCTGCACCGAAACTGACATTGACAAATTGACATTAACTATCCACAACCGCACTTGACTATTTTTTTAAAGTCTCTTCCCTGGCTTCTCACCCCTTCATTTTCAATGAAAATGTTTGGATATTAAACTGGCGCCATCTGTTGATAACACTGAAAATCTTTTAAAATACGTTCGGGTAGTTCCGCCTGAAAAGGACGATACTTATGTACAGGATCAAGTTGCTTCAAAAAGCAGTGATAGTGACACAGACTCCGATGATAAGTTATAAGGACAGAAGATTAAAAAAACTACTTAAACAAGAACGCAAGTGCTAATTTTAAATTGTTTTTGTTTAAAGCATTTTTTTCAAATTTGACATCTATTGTAAGATTTAGCATTAGTTTTAGATTTAGTTAATTAGCAGATAAATATAACGTTAGAGTAATTATAAAAACATATTTTAGAGGTCCATAAGTACAACTGTGAAGACACGCACAATACAATCGACGAAATATACATAAAAACTATTTATTTTATTTGCTTGTTATTTAGTCTTTGTTTGTGATTGTAACACTACAACTCCATACTAATATGTCAGAGAGGTGTTAACTCTCAAGATCTCCGCCACAGCGGGCTGGTCAAGCGGTTCTTGGCTTCAAATGTAAGACAATAACCGCCATTTACTATCTCATAATGCATCCATAGCCATGTTTATGGTATTTTTTAAATCCCCACAGTCTTAGCAAACATTTTAAATTTTGCCTATTTTTTATTGTCTTATCGGTTTAAGAGTTGTTGGGCTTTCAACATTCACTATGAAACAGAAAAACTCGTAAAATGTACGTTTGGGGCTAAATATCAGGAAAACTATTACACTTACGACCTATATTGTCATTACATAAAACAATGGTTATTTATTTACGAGCAATTTAAAAAAAAAGTACAGTGCTCTACGACGCTTCGTTCAGGAGCTAGGTTCGTTTAAGTAAAGTGTCACAAGTTTGCGCGGCAGCCATATTGATGACGTCATTACTCGGCCCCCCACCACTCGCCAACATTAAGAAATACCTTTTTGAAAGCAGTGGGTTATGGGTATTCTTAAGCATACAACAAAGCTTATGGTAAATTTGGGGTAAATAAAAGTGGTCTATCTCTTGGTCTAATGACAACGGGCGATTCGTTTTCAACCCCGGGCTTGTGTCTGGCGCAGCTTGTCTACTCTATTATACCTTGCGCTATAAAACCCAAACCAACCTACCATTATCAATCCCGAAGGGAAATTTCGAGTACAACACCACGTAATTTTGAACCACGGTTAGAGGACAAAATGTGTTTTGATATTCTTTTTTAAATATATTTTAGAATACTCGATCACATTTTTAATTTCAATAAAAATCAATGATTGTCATCAATATTTGAAATATCTTCTTTTGGTTTGGTTAAAGTATTCAATTAAAACGTTTTACGAAATGGTAAATACGTATAAAAATGTTAAGGAATTCTTCCAAAACTTGAAAAACAAAAATAAAGCTGTTGGGAAATTGCATACAAAAGATATTACTTGCTTCAATCAATTGAATAATTAGGGTGTTATGGCTAATAGTACTGTTGTTTTAAGTCGTTTTTAAATGAAACAATACCAATGGAAGTGGATTAATCTGTAATTTATAAACTTTCCAATGATGCTATATATAACCGCGGATAAATGATCACATTTAACTGTTTGACTAAGATCGCTGCTCAAACAACTTCATATGTTTCTTCCGTGATCTGATAACAACCCGTCGCATTGCTCCAGTGCGACGTTAATTAAATATGAACCAATCCGTGATCTGCTGATTCTTAACAGAAGTTACTTTTCTGCCGCAGTAAAATGATCTTTTGCGATTTATCTCCTCAAGAAGAAGGAACTTTTGTTTCTCTAACTCATTAGGACTTAAGAAAACATTTTTCTAATTGGAGGCCTCGAAGCAAACTGTGCATATAAAAAGTAAATTTCATACTTTTCCTCATCCGATTTCTTGTAAAATAAATAACTGATTAAACCTCTGGAACAGCTATAATACACGCCTCTATTGGTGGCAACGCTCTTGACGCGTTTTGACGCACTTTTTATGAAGCCAAGGAAAGAAAAGTCTCTTTTTTTTACAACGGAAATTAATAAGCTTTAGTGGAAAGTAATTTCGGTAAAAAATACAAAACTTGCACACGGATATTGCCTATAAATATTTTTTCCATGTCTTTAATATTCCACGTGTCTTATTGTATGATTGATAAATAATCAATTTCTTTGGAATATAGATTTTTTTTTTCTTTAATTACTAGTTTTGTATTTTTGTGCCTTACGGCCCTTTATAAAATTATTTATTCAACGTCTGTTCATAACGTAAGTATGTTTGCATAATTTATTGGAAGTGTGCACCGGTGCAAACGTTAAAAAGGGAACCACCTGTCATCTGTTCTGGCTCAACACGTGCCCAGTGAGCAGAAAAAACTTTTTTAGAATATTCCTTTTCTCCACATTTTGTCATTTATGGCCATTTATCAGTTTTCCCCTTCAATCGTTTTGAAAAATAAATTATACACGAGCCAATTCGAATGGGTTGAATCAAATCGAATCATTTTGCAATCTGATTTTCGAATATTGATTGCGCGATTGACCCCCTGTTAAAGGAAGTGGTCATCTATTTTATCAGGGGGAAACTTGAAGGAAATAAGAATCTGCACATCATAAGGGTTCCGAGTGAAATTCTGAATTCTGGGAGAATATCTTCTTGATCTGCTTGCCCATTGGTCCGCAAGATCGTCTTTCGTGCAAGATCGTTTGCACGAGAGCGTTCAGAAAGCCGGAAGGCGTATTCGGGTTAGCGGGAGCATGTTTACACTCTACTTGCTCTCTTCACTTCACGCTTCTTTACTCCGTACATACGATTTCTAATTGGCAGGACTCGGACTCTGGTGACATTTGCGTATTTTTGCATTTTCTAGCTGCTTACTCTATATGAGAGGGTTTTCCAGCGGCGGAAACATAAACTACGAAAAAACAAAATGCGCTTCCAGTTGGGAATTAATCGAATTAATCGCTATTTAAGCATATTAAAAAAAAATCAAATATTTTTGCTGAAATTGCATTAGATTATAACACGGCAAATTGCGTCACATGCACGAGTTTCGAATTGAAGCAGAGCAATCCAGTCAGTTCAAACGGGACTTTGTTCTGTATCGTTATAAATGAGGGATGATTTTCAATCCCTCATCTGTGGTCGATATCGACCCCCAGGGGTTTATATAACATTGTACGGGGTCAGATCGATTGGGGGTCGATATAAAAATGTAAGACATAATTCTAAGGGTAATATTTAATTCGGTTCTCTGGTATTACCTCCATCCTGAATGGCGACGCAATCAATAGCTAATATTGAATTACGTGGTTATTGAAGGCTGAAACGAACTAAATTTGTGAACCCAACATTGCTCATCTTGCCAAGTCTCGAAAAACACACTTCGCATTGACAACGTTGGTGAACTGTATATTAAGCTAATAAAAGTCTTATTTTCACATACAGAAAGACGATTGTATTATTGTACGTGTCTTATTACATTAAACACTTATACCCACAGAATCACTACCGCCACCTATATTTAATCGACAGAAAATGCCTCCCAATGCCACCCCAAGGAGCCGCGGTAGCCCGATTGGATGAGTTATGGATTGGCAACCAGAGGGTTGCGGATTCGAATCCAACCAGAGACCGTCGTGTGCAAGGGGAACTGGTGTTCTTTAAATCTGTCGTGACCTCCATTGTTTACACGTTGGCATGGTGTGGAAGTTTGAGAGTGGAGTGCCAGCTCCATGACAGCTGAGTGATTAAAAATTACGTGATTTTGTCTTCGGATCTTTCCCTTAAGGGATTGATCCTGGACCGTCGTCAGAAGCACGTTGCGTTGCACCAGTGCGACGCCAATTAATTACCTACCTACCAACCAAAGACACATAGCCGTAAATTTAATTTTTATTCGAGCAGGTAAGTAGTTAGTTAACGTCGCACTGGAACAACACAACGGGCTATTGGCGACGGTCCCGAATCAATCCTTAAGAGAACAATCCAAGGACAAAGCCTCGTCATTTCGAACCACGGTCTGATGACGAGGTCACACCTGAACTGGTATTCTACTTTCCAAACTTTCACGCCACGCCAACGTGAGGAGATTGGAGGCCACGGCAGATTTAGCGTACACCAGTCCCTGTGGTCTTTGGCTGGACCGATCTTCGGTCTCGCAACCCTCCGGTTGCTAGTCCGTTGCTCTTCCAACTTGACTACGGGGCCTCGCCGTGTGCAAAAGGGACTGGTGCACGTTAAATCTGTTGTGGCCTCGGGTATCATTACGTTGTCGTGGTGTGGAAGTTTAGAGAGTGGGGTGCCAGTTCAGGTGTGACCTCGTCATCTGGTTTCCTTGGTGTATTGACCCCGGACTGTTGTTAATTGCCCGTTGTGTTGCTACGTATACGTTAATTGAACACCTACCAACTGGGCAACCTCGGTTCTTTTATTCGGGCAGCTTAATTTTTGTCGCGAAAACCACACTGCACTCTAGAACGTCCCGAGGCACCCCACCCCACGAAGGCACCTTTTCCAGTCTGGCCCTTTCTCCGCAAAGAAAACACCCAGCTTTCCTCGCCGGCCAGGTGTTATTCTTCAACCGTTCTTATCTCCCCGTCTGGACGACGACAGAGATGGTCCAGGCCCCGTTTGCCCGAAAAAGATCCCGCTGGTGAGTGTCGGGCCTTGTTGGAACATCCTTGTTTTGCCATTTTTGGGGGATGCGGTGCAAGAAAAAGCTTAAATTTAGCCCTCCTCTCATGTTTACACAACATGCGTGGGCCCAAAGAAGGTGGATGTCCTTCATCAATTAATTTTCCTATCTCCCGAAAAAACCGTGTTTGAAAATGTTTGTGACGTTTCCTCTCTTTTTTGTTTTTAAAAGATTGGGCTCTGCCTTTGTGCTTTGAGTCTGGACGAACAAGTACAGAATGTTTTGCTATGCCTTTTGTTTATTTGCTTGAATGCATCTTTGATGGTGCCAAGTGTTCTGGCCCTCGGCTGTGGTTTCGAATCCTTGTGTAGGAAAATATGTTCGCAGCGGTTTCGAATCCAGTTTAGAGATTACCCTTCAACAAAGTTTTAGTTTTATAAAATTCTATTGAAAAACGAGATTTTGTGAAAAAAAATCAAATTCTGACTTCTTTCTGTAACCGGGCTCTGAAACTACAGAAATATATTTCTATAGAATTCTGTTGAAAAGTTCTCTTGGAAGGTTAAAGTGAAAAAAAAAAAAGAGCTTCCATAAAATTCTAAACAGATTTCTGCAGACATTATTTCTAAACAGATTTCTACAAGCATTTTCTAGACTTCTACAGATATTTTCTTTACAGAATTCTACAGACCTTTTCCAGACAGACTCTCCTTCAGACATTCTCTTTTATACAGATTTATAGACATTCTCTCTCTCTCTCTACAAATTTTTATAGACAGTCTATAGATTTTTATATTCTATACAGGTTTCTATAGACATTTCCTCTCTGAACAGGTTTCTATAGACATTTCCTCTCTGAACAGGTTTCTATAGACATTTCCTCTCTGAACAGGTTTCTATAGACATTTCCTCTCTGAACAGGTTTCTATAGACATTTCCTCTCTGTACAGGTTTCTATAGACATTTCCTCTCTGTACAGGTTTCTATAGACATTTCTTCTCTGTACAGATTTCGAGACATATTATATACAAATTTCTACAGACATTCTCTTTCTGTACAGATTTCTACATATTTTTGTATACATTCTCTCTACATACAGATTTGTATTGACAGTCTCTCTACAGATTTTTACATTCTATGCAGATTTATATAGACAGTCTCTATGCAGATTTCTAAGATATTTTCTACAGATTTCTATAGACATTCTAACAGTTTCTACAGACATTTTATATACGGATTTGTATAGACATTCCCTCTATACAAATTTTTACATTATGTACAGATTTCTATAGACATTTTCCCTCACTGTACAGCTTACAGCTTATTGTGTTGCTCCAGTATGATATTAATTAAAAATACCATACCCTCTGTACAAATTTCGAAAGACTCTCTCTCTCTCTAGTCCTGCAGACATTCTCTGCGCAGAGTCCTGCAGACATTCTATAGAGGTTACTTTACAAAGCTTTTAGAAAGACGGGCCGTAACGCCATAGGATTGTGCAAACCACATTCTCTCTCTCTCTCTCTCTCTCTCTCTCTTCATAGAAATTTTTATCGAATTCTGTGAATATTTCGTAAGGGTAAATTTTCCTTTGGGTAAAATGTCCGTTGATGCGCAAGTCAAACCTTTTGTTTCAACCACTCGCCTGATGTCGGCGATTTCACCCCCTGTTTTACGACGAGCGTGAGAAACCGAAAGCGAGCGAAATTTTCCTTCCGCAAAGTGATGTCATCGTCGCGAAGAAGCGGTGGGCTGCCTCCCAAGGTCACCCGCGTCTCCTATGCAAATCGACCCTCCACACAACACGAAAGAAAAGTCTACCTCGAGGGTCGGAATTTTTTAAAACCCGGTTGACGTTGGCGAAGAGAAGATTGCGATGCACTCGAGGAAGTTGATTTTTCTTTTTTTACCAGAGGCAACCGTTTCTGTGGAAAGGCGTTTCGTGCCGATGGATGTTGCATAAGTACAAGGTGGTCGGAATCGCTTACGAATCATAACCACGCGATTCGTGTCGAATAGATCGACGGTCCGGGATTCATCCTGAACGCAGGTATTCAGGATGTATCCCGGACTGTCGTCTTGCTTCAGTGTGACGTCAATGAAATACCCACCAAGTACTACCTGTGACCCAGTTGGAAGAGCGACAGATTAGCTGAGGGTTGCGAGTTCGAGACTCGGTTCTTTCAGCACCGGCGTGAAAGCAGGGGCTGGTGCACGTTAAATCTGTCGTAACATCAAATGTCCTCACGTTGGTGTCTTGCGAACGTTTGGAAAGTGAGGTTTTCATCTCGGGTGTTGTCATCGTCAAAAATACGAGGTGCTGCCCTCGGATCTTTCCCTTCGGAATGGATCCCGGACCGTCGTCTTGCTTCAGTGTGAAGTTATAAATCAAATACCTACCAAGTACAACCAAAATGAATACAATCTCAATGGTGCAGCTATGAAAAGAGGACGGAATTACAGAAAATTTAGACTTATTATTTTTTTAAAAAGCACCATTTAAAGGTATTTTTAACTAACGCTTCACTGGAGCTACACAACCAGCTATTGACGACGGTCCGGTATCAAACCCGCAGGGAAAGATGACGGGCTCACACCTGAGCTGGCACCCCACTCTCCGAATTTCCACACCACACAAACGTGATGACATTTGAAGCCCCGATAGATTTAACGTGCACCAAGCCTTTGTACACGACGGTCTTTGGTTGGGACGAACTTTTCAATCAACACGATGGTTACAAGACAGTTTTTGTAACTGCAATTTTCAATGTGACCTCGTTCCATATGACAAACCCGGTTCCATATATAAACCCGGTTGTCGCACAGCACGGTCGTTTAAATACAGATGATGGCACTCCACGCAAGTTTTCTTAATTAATATTAATTTGGTCCATTTAGAGTTAAACCTCGGAATATCTCATTCGTTCTGATGAACAGTGGGGCGTTTTTTAACCTTCCCGTCGCCCCGGGCAACCGCTTTTCCGCCAAAAGACTCCTCACGCGATGCATCTTTTGTTGACTTTTGAGTTTTCGTTATTGTGGTGACGGGTGCCGTGATATTGAAACATTTCCTGTCCCAGAAATTGTTCTGGAAGGATAGGGTGGTTGGAATGAGCAAACGCACCTCGGTTGTTCCGTTCGACGATTCCGATGTTCGCCTGAGCCGAGAGGTTTTGCTGATCCCGAGCTCGAAGTGAGTCCCTCTTTTGTCTGAGTCAAACTTTTAATTCTGGAAATTCTTTGGGTAATGGTAATGGTAATTTGAGTTAACGTCGTACTAGAGCAACACAACGGGCTATTAACGACGGTCCGGGATCAGTCCCTTAAAGGAAAGATCCGAGGACAACACCTCGTAATTTTGAATCACGGTCAGATGACGAAGCAACACCTGAGCTGGCACCCCACTCTCCAAACTTCCACACACGTTGTGTTGCTCTAGTACGACGTTAACTAAAATTATCATTACCATTACCAAACTTTCACACCAACCCAACGTGAGGACTTTCGGCCACGACAGATTTAAGGTGCACTAGCCGCCTCTACATCATACTTTTACAAATATCCGGACCCGGATTCGAACCAGGAACCTTCCGATCTAGAGGCTAACACCTTAACCACTATACCGGTTGGTCGGCCTGGAAATTCTTTGGAAAGCCCGGTTGGACGAGCAACGGATTAGCGACTGGAGGGTTGCGAGTTCGAATCGAACCAAAGACCGTCGCGTATAAAGGGGGACTGGTGGACGTTTAATCTGTCGTGGCCTCAAACGTCCTCGCGTTCGTTGGTGTGGTGTGAAGGTTTGGAAAGTTGGGTGTCAGCTCAGGTGTTGACCTCGTCGTCTGACCGTGGTTCAAAATGGCGTGGAGTTGTCATCGGATCTTTCCCTGTGTGTTTGATCGCAAACCGTAGCCAATAGCTAGTTGTGTTGCTCCAGTTCAACGTTCATTAAGGTACCTAACATGTACATTCAAAATTTTTAAAACTGGTGCAATTATAATAAAATGATGAAATGAAAGAAAAATGTTCTGACATTCAATTATTTTTTCAACGACACCATTTTAAGGTATTGTAATTAACGTTGCACTAGGGCAACACAGCGGGCTATTGGTGACTCTCCGGGATTAATTCGAAAGGGAAACATTCGAGACCAATACCACGTCATTGAACCACGGTCAGATGACGAAGCAACATTTGAGTTGGCCCCCCACTATATACTGTAGTGCCAAAAGTTATGGGATACCTCTTAATATCGTGTAGGGACCTCCTTTTGCCAGGCGAAATGTAGTAACTCGACGTAGCATTGACTCAACAAGTCGTCGGAAATCCATGAAGAAATATTCAGCCAGGCTGCCTCTACAGCCGTCCATAATTGCATAATAGTCAATGCAGGATTTTGTGCATGAACTGACCTTTCGATCATGTCCCATATGTATGTTCGATGGGATTCATATCTGGCGATCTAGGTGGCTTTCGGTGATATAGAACACATGTAAATAGAACATGTGTTCCCATCGCTACTTTATTCGTAACTTTTATCAAACGACATGATGAATTTAGGGACCCGAGTGGCAACATTGTTGATTTCCGCTCAAATTTCTTTTAGTCTTGCGCACAGGCGCCTCAATCCCATGATAGTACTTTACGCAAGTCCAACTTGATTGGCTAATCGGATCAGATGACCTAGATACGTATGTCAATAAGGTTTATAGTTGTTGGCGATTTATCTCTTCCTTTCTGCTTTCTTCTTTTCTTTTCAGATCCATGGCTATGGGTGGGTAGAGGTGGGAGCCGAAAATTGAATCCTTTTATTATATAAGTTAATAATTATATAAGTTAGTGTTTTATGTATGCTTTTTGTTACATCAGAATGGTCCTAAGCCAGCGATGGATACGACACCAACATCCTAAAGCAAAGGGGACGGCAGAGGGGCGGAAAAATATCAGCTGGTAGTGAGTTCAGGAGTGGTTCTTAGATTATTTATGTAAAATCAACGGAAGCTTGGAAAAATATGAAAAGGGTATTAAAAATTAGGAAAAGTAAATTAGAATAAAAAGGAATTAAATTGGAATTTTTTAAAAATAATTTGGAGGATCTAAAAACTTTTTCGACAGCTGGGTTCGAACGCGGGTAGTCATTCTCCGCTGCCGACGCTAATCTGAAGGTGGGTGACTTTAGCCATTAGGCCATCGTTGCTTCACGAAAAGAAGCTCTTTGAAGTATAAGTACCCTTAATATAAGTTGGCAAGAAATACTACTAACAACCACCATACAACATATATATGAGGAGCAAATCAGAGTCAACTTGTTGGACACTTACGCTGTACGCTGAGGCGCTAGTGTATGTATTGTATTTCTACGAAACAACGCGCATATTCAAAATAAAATGGTTACTGCAACAATCAGATTGGCGAGATATCCAAGTGAAGCCAAGCCCGTGAAACTAGCCAATCAAGTTGGACTTGCGTAAAGTACTATCATGGGATTGAGCCGCTTCTGTCTTGCGCAACCTGTCAAGACATTTACCGTGATCCACATTGAGAGTATTAACTTCTCCCAACTGTAAAATAATTTTTCTTCAATTTTTGTCACAAAAAAAAAATCGAACTTTTGCACCAACCTAATAATACGCTGACAGGAAACGTCTTAACCTTTACGCTGCGGCAGATAGACAATTGTTACCACTGACATCTCGTTTACACCAGCGGCATGGTATAGATCTGTGTGGTGGATGTTATCCTCCTTTTAAGTGACCGCTGGTATCGATCACCATTTACGAGCTGTCAGCGACTGACCTTCTAGAGGGTTTCTCCTTTTGTTCGGTACCCTATCCTGTCGACCGTGAGATGTGAACGCTTTGGGGGAAAGGCAGAAGGTCGCTCCGGTGATATCTCTCTCAAGCCAAACGATACGCCACGCAATACTATGACAGGAAAGCGTCTGTCGTGAATGCCACTATCGCTCAAGTTAGGTAAGGGGGGGGGGGTCGGACATGCAGGTGAAAGAGCCGTTCTGTGAGACGATTGAAGAAATCTAAGCGCTGCAGCGCTAAGGTTAACCTAATAAATATTGAACCCATTCGTTCATATTAATACCCCTGAAAATGCTGCATTTGCTGGCGTATCCACGATTTCTCGAGTTTATCCGTGGATCAGAAAACTCCACTGGTCTGGGTTGAACCTCGGATTTTCCCCAAGAACCGTTTTCACGAATTACGTGATCTGCCGATTAAAGCGATAAGCTGTTATCGTCTCTTCTCGTACACGTGATATTGTTTACATTTCACCCAAATCTAAACATTCATGCTGATCAAATTGAAGAACCGATTCCGTATTTTGATTTTAATAAAAATGCTTGCAGATATTTATGAAAACTTAAATTGATCAAGAAAGAATTATGCAATTTGCAGAAATCGTAATTCCTTGACGAATCAATGCAATGCAATCCAATCCAATTACTTTCGTACACAATGGAGAAGTTGCGGATCTGAGGAAATTGCTCAAATTTATAATTTCCTGGTAATTTTAGCTTCACCTTTTTCGAATATGCCGCTTTAAACATCGGAAAAAAGTTAAATAAATTACAAATTTAGTTTTAAAAAAGCGAAAAATGACGTAATCGCACAACGCTACATGATTGGCTCTGACGTCACTGTGCATGAAGTATCAATATTTACGTGTTGAAACTGATGCTGTTTTCGCAACATTTTTGCCACTTCAATCCTTTTATCGTTTTTAACTAAATTTTATACCTGTGTTTAACTTTTATAAACATCTTTCGTTTATTTTATTGTATATTTCGTTTACGATGTCGATTTTACCGGGATTTGTCAAAGGTCAATCTGATAACCTTCCCAAGATAGATACGATTTCCATGTTTTCTTTCTTGGGAAAAAATCCGGATTTTATTGGAGCAGAAATACGAGGATTTAAAGCTATGAGGTATGTATGATCTTTAGTAACATTCATAAATTGACCTAAAACTAATTGAGATTAAGGAAGTTCTCCATTAATACTTAAAAATTTAATTTTTATTGCACATTGAAACACTATAATAGTATTCTGCCTGTAGGCCTATAACTGACTTGTACTAGTTCATTGTTCACTAGTTCATCACCCCGTTTCATTGCGTTAGTCCACGCTTTTCTTTTAACTGGATCCTTTAGAACGCTAAAAAACAGCTTATAAACTGAATTTGAAGTTGTGTTTACTCAACAAGGTACAATACAGTACTTGTAAGGTGGTTTTTCATTCTCACTCATTGCAAAAAAAAGATAGATAAAGAATTTCCACAGAAAATCAAATGGCAATCACAGAATCTAACATAAACAACGTATTGAGCTGTTTGTTTACATGCACAGTGACGTCACAAGAGCAGCCATTGCAAAAGTAGCGTTTTCGCGCCAAATGCCCAACTGCAAACTTAAACAATTTTTAATTAATTATCCGCATTCAAAAATAAAGAAAAAAATATACCATTATTCCTGTTTTTTTCTCTTCTACCAAATAAAAATATAAAAAAAACCAATGCAAATTCCTCATTGGTTTGTTGGTGGAAAATGCAATAACTTAATTCGACATTTTTCTTTCAAGATAAATCAATAAAAAATATTTGGTACAGCGGACTCATCTGCTCTGTTTGGTGGCAACGCTCTTGATCATTGGTTCTTTAAAATTTATTTTTCCTTTGATTTTATTGGTTCTTTTGGATTTCTTTTTACTTTGATTTCATTGGTTTTGAATTTCTTTTTTCTTTGATTTCATTGGTTCCGAATTTCATTTTCCTTCGATTTCTTTGGTTCTTATAAATTTTTTTCCTCAATTCGTTTCATGTAAATTGTAAGAATCCAAATATTCACCATTCAGATTGTATAGTTTCTTGATATTTTCTTTAAAAAATCGTTACTTTATCTTAAGAATTCTGTCCCTGCCATAAAAAGTGGGCTAAGAGCGTTGCCACCAAACGGGGCAGAGAATGTAGCTGTACCGAATGTTTATTCCGCGACCAACTTGCATGTACCGTGATCAGCGTAGCTGTATGTTTACGAATCCACGAGGATGAACCAGCAAGTCCCTGTCCACATACCAGTAGTTGACCTGAAGATGCATTACTGAAATAAATGGTAACCAATCTGAAGTTTAGTGACTGTTAAAATATGACTGCGATCAAATAAACAAACCCTGTAGAACGTGTTTTCTTGTCCATGTCCATTTAATGAAGGAAAACAAACTTTAGATTTTAAAAGTGGTGCACTTTTAGGACTACCTTTTTTCCAATTTTCATGACTGCAAATTACTCTGAACACAAGAAAGAAATAGCCTGTTTTCCGCACTGTTCTAAAGTATAAGTGTACCAAATTTGGTGTGGATTGATCAAACTATGTAGATTTGTATAGAGAATATACACATACACACATCCTTTTTTGCATAGTATATAGATTGGGAAGGAATTTGAAAAATGTGGCTAAACGAAAACAAATATACAGGGTGGTCCCGAATTCATGGTACAAACTTTAATGGTAGGTACAGGACATTGTAACAATGATTTATTGTATAGGAATGTATAGTCGCAAGTGACGCGGTGAGGCGAAAACAGGGGAAATAACGGCCGAAAGGAAAAACAAAGATTTTATTGAAAGCGTTGTTGACAAGTGTCATGTTTACAGTAATTGTTCAAAATTGCGTCCACCAGTATCGATACATGCTTGACAGCGTCGGTGGAGCGATTGGCGTACACGTTCAAAGATGCCTGGTATTTCACGCACACCTGCAGCAGCTACAGATAAGCGAGCGACGAGATCCTCATCTGAGTCAACTGGAGTCTCATAAACAAGATGCTTTAGATGTCCCCATAAATGCATCATGTTCAACAGCGGCTAGACATCTACTGCCCTCTACCGGCAATGATACCAACCGATCATTCCATTTCTCTTTCCTTTTATTTCCCCTGTTTACGCCTCACCGCGTCACTTGCGACTATACATTCCTATACAATAAATCATTGTTACAATGTCCTGTACCTACCATTAAAGTTTGTACCATGAATTCGGGACCACCCTGTATAAAATCATGTGCTGTAAATGTGATAGCGTTGCTCCAAAAAGCATAAGTGCATATCTAAAAGACGCACTTTGCAGTTCAGATTGGATGATTTTTGTCTGATGACAATGAAGATGTCGATTTTTTTGTGTTTTCCAGAAACTATTGGAAACGATGGACCTGCTTCTATAATAATTAATGCCGAAGAATTCTTTAAGTTTGCGACATTTATTTTACTTTAAAAAAATAATTATTAATAATATTTTGTTACATATTTTAACAAATTCACTTATTTAATATTAGCACCTAACATTATTAACATGTTTACTTCGTTAATACGAGTGTCGTACGGAAAGTAATAAACGTTTTTAAATGAAATACAGACCAATTAAAATTTTTCAACCACACTTTTTATTTTACATTTTCTTACCCTGCATTACTTATCTACATAGTCTCCTTGTCAATCTAAACATGTGTCGTATCTTGTGACGAGCTTTTGAATACCAGCGTTATACTCCTCTGCCGCCAGTCCATTGAGATAAGCATCTTTAAGCATTTGTGTCGTCATTGAGCATGCATAGCACCCACCTTGCACAAATTTTTCTGAATTAGAGGATCTGGTACCACTTGGTAAATGGTAGTGCGAGACACATGTGAAAATTTATCATGAATTTCATCCTAAGCCACACGCCGATGTTGTTTGATGAATTTGTAGACAGGCTTCACAAGCTCATTCGTAGTGACACTTGGGCGGCCACATCGCTCCTCATCATGGACTTTCTCTCTTTCCTGATTAATATTTCTGCACCGACGACGCACCCATGATTCATCCATCACATCACCATACAGTGCTTTGATTTCACAAAAAATTCGCTTAATCGCACATTTTTGCGTTAAGAAATCGGATCACAGATATCACTTCACATTTGGCAGCACGCTCGATTTTCTTGTACAGTTTGTTTGCTTTCCAAAACAACAATTATCGTTATAGTGCGATGAAATTCAGTAAACCGCTGGCAAACAAATGCCTAAAACTGGTTAACCTTGACCGATGCACCGGCCACTGTCATACGTTCCCTCTTAACATTCGATGGTTTGTTCTTTTACTATAGTTTACTTATAATTTTTTTTAAATGTTTAGCCTAGCTATTATACTTCATACTAAAGTCATGGTGATCGCTAAAATAGTTGCACAAATGTTTCATTTGGATTTTTATCTGAAAATGTAAATAGTGGTCAATTACTCTCTTCTGGATGTATGGTGGTCAATTACTGCTCCTATCACTATTCCGAACTTTGAGATAAAAATTCTAGAAAATGATTAAGTATTAAGAATTCTACTATAGCTCATTTTAATCACCATCTTTACAAGATACTAACTTCAAAAAACCTTGAAAGTGCCATTGAAATTAGCTCTAGGGAAATCTTTTTATGAAAAATGATGACCAACTGAACAATTACTGGCTCGTTCAGCCTACATTCTCGTCATATAACCGTGGTTCACGATTACGTGGTGTTGTCCTCGGATATTTCCCTTCGAGTATAATTCCGGACCATTGCTAATAGCCCGTTGTGTTGCTCTAGTGGGACGTTAAGAAAAATACCTAACTGTCAACCTATATTCCAAACTATTCATAGAAAGTACGAAAAGTAATAACATCAACAAAGTTCCATCACATGAATCAATTTTATAAATTCGGTACCAATCTCTGCTATCACGCCTGATATTTGAGAATCCTTTGTTAGAATGCTGGCGTCGTTGTTTGGCGAAGAATAAAAGGGAACATCAAACAATGGCCATTCTCTGAAAATATCATGTAACTTTTTCTTTCACTTTTTTGTCAATAACTAGGGGGCTACGCCCCCTGCTCGCTTACGCTCGCCAACCCCCGGGGATTGCTGCGCAATCCCATTTGGTTTGCTTCGCAAACCAACACTCCTTTCACAGATGTCATTTGGTTTGCTTCGCAAACCAACATTCCTTTCACAGAGTGAAACTATCTGAATAATTCGTATTATGCTGATTTCACTTTCCGGTACATGACGTCACAGCGAGGGCTTCGCGCCCTGCTCGCTTACGCTCGCCGACCCCGGGGATTGCTACGCAATCCCGTTTGGTTTGCTTTCTCAAACCAATACTTCTTTCGCAATTGATTTCACTTTTTTTTGCTTTAACACTTAATGCACCCTAAACTAATAGCCGCATCAGTAAAAAATCTTCTGTATCTTGTTCCCTGTACAATTTTAAGTAAACAGTGTTAATATCAATACATTGTACTTTGTCGGTAAACTGTCTTGAGAACAGAGGGAAAAAAGCGAGCCTTTTTCCTCGCCAAATAAAAAGAAATCGTTTTTATGGCAATTGTTGCTACGATAAATTTGATATCTGGCAAACCCGATAGTAGAAAATGCAACCCACTGCTGTTTGCCGAACCAGCTATGCGAACTGAAAAATACGAAATTTGTGTCACCAACTTTTGATTGCATCGAATTTATTTATGAACCAATTTTAAAAATAATTGTACCGTAAGAAAGAGTACATTGTGAGGTATACTGCAATATTTTTAAAATTAAAAACTAACAGTAATACTATATAGATATGACCATTTTAGTTTTGTATCGGAAGTTACGATCTGAAAGTTCCGAAAATTGTATGACCTACTTTTAATTGCATCGATTTTGTTTATTAACCAATTTGAAAAATAATTGTACCATAAGAAAGAGTGTAATGTAGTGTATTCAGTGATGTTCTCAAATTTAAAAAATAATGGTTTTTGCCGTAGACATAACGGTTTTAACAAAACGTAGCGAAAATATCCGAAGATTCCGAATTTTGTATCACGAACTTTTGATCGCATCCAATTTAATTATTAACCGATTTCAAAAATAATAGTACCGTAAGAAAGAGTATATTCTGAGGTATACTGCGATATTTTAAAAATTAAAAACTAATAGTAATTAGATATAGATACGGCAGTTTTAAAAAAAAGTAACAAAAATGCCGATTTTTCCCGAATTTCAAAAAAATATTATCAAGAACCACATTTAAATTTTAAAAAAAACTCGACGAGCTGCAAAAATTTACGTTGAGAGGTACTCTTAAAAAAAAACTCACGACTAAAGACTAATTTTGAATGTGTTTTGCTCACTCGCGGAAGAAATTTCACTTCTTCAACTTTAACACTTAATGAAACCTAAACTAATAGCCGCATCGGAAAAAAATCTTAATAATTATCCAGGGAATACGATGAAGAACAAAGCATGTTAATTTCATATTTTTCCGATCAGTACTTTCTCGGGAAACCGTCTAAGAATGGAGCTAAACAACAAACATTTCAATTCTTCGGCTAACTTTTTTTTAATATAGAGAGATTAAAATGTTTCTTGCTGCTTTTGTATTTGCATATACAATCGTTCGCTCCCTCTCACTGAGGAATACTTCGGTGAACTAGAATATCGGCGAACCAGAAAGTGTGTTCATGTTCTGATTCTGTTAACATCAGTTGAAAGCACGTCGCCTCAAGAATACTGTAGTTTAGCACAGAATGAAGTGTTTCGTTTATTTTGTTTTGCCGATAAACTACCTCACTTCCTTCTCTAAAAGAGGGGTCGTCGTTGCTGATTGCGCTAGCAACCTTTGAGCTGTAGATGTCGCAGGTTCGATTCCTGTCAAATGCATTCCTCCCTGAGTGTATTTATCTTCAATTAAACCTCGGATCAGGCATTGTGAATATGGTTTCTTCGATAACCTGAGGTTTATTGTTGATCTCGACGTCGATACTCGATTTGTGAATAGGGACACGTTAGGATTTGTAGTAACTAACCACGAGGAACAATTTTCCCCCTTTTTAAATGTTTTTTCACCGTCACACATGATTGAAAGCTTAATTGAGGGTGCTATCCCATTATAGCCATACCAATAAACTTCGTTACCAATTGGCGCATTTTGGCTTATGTCTTGGCACTGTCTCTTTCTATACCAGCTTTTTGTTTTTTGGCGCTATTTTACCTCATTCCCTTGTTAGTGCAATGGATTTCATCATTCGGAATTAGCCAAGAGATGAACAAGCGGCAATGTTGTTTCTTCGAGAAAGGGATATTCTCCGCAAGGAAAGATTGTGTTGGAATACCACCTGATGAAAGCAACCTTTTGACTACGGCTGTAGATATAACAAGCGCGATTCTTATAATTTTCAAGGTACAACTATTGCACCAGCCGTAGTCTGAATTCTTTCTTGGTGCGATCATGATACAACTGTTGTACCGGCCGTAGTCTAGACTGGAAGCCGAAATGGTCATGTAACCTTCGTTGATTAAAAGGAAGAACAAAGTGTCCGGACATTGGGTGTCATACCCAAACCATTAAGTGTTTGTGTGGTGCTGCAAAATGGCGCTATTAAACGCCAAAGAGACAATACCGCCAACGTTTAGACAAAGATAAAATGTTCTCTGCTATGCTAAATGCAAACGCCAAGAAATAAAACAAAAATTCGCCTAAGTTTATTGGTATGTATCTAACGGAAAAGTACCTGATTGAAATACACTCTGGATATCCCAAGTCCATGTGACCTAAAATCTTCGGTATTGAAGTTTGTACCAGGTGGGATGACAATCTCTGGCTTGAAATTAACGCAATTTATACGAATGTACAGATTATGAGAAAGCGTTTAGTAATACAAGATCTCAGCGCAGTCGCGCGAACTCTCTTTTTACATGGAAGAAAAAGGTTATCAGTTGTATGCGCAGTTGGCAGCGTGCCAAGGAAAGGTTGATAGTTTACGGCGCAGTTGGCAGCGTTCAAAGAAAGGGTTTATAGATTATGTGCGCAGTTGGTCAAAAGTTCAGTTTTTTCTTAAATGATATAGCTTGCTAATAGTTTGATTTGAATGTGAATTTGACGTGGATGAAATGTTTCAGGAAGCAGGAGGGTGGAAGCAGCAGCACGGAGGTGCCCCTGGTGGTGCGGTGCGGCTTCGGGTGGCTGACGTTTGTGGCGGAGATCCTGCTGGCGGGCTCGCTGGGCTTGGTCCTCTTCTGGGTCTTCCACTACCACGGGGGCGTGGCCTGGTCTGGCGATGGATCGCGACAGATGAACCTCCACTACGTCCTCATGATCGCCGGGTTCACCTTCATGAACGGACACGGTGAGTCTGAACTCCCCTCATCGACAAGGGCCGCGGAAGCCCGGTTGGTAGAGTAGCGGACTGGTAACCGGAGGGTTGCGAGTTCGAATCCAACCAAAGACCGTCGTGTGCAAAAGGGACTGGTGCACGTTAAATGTACCATGGCCACAAAGGAACTCACGTTGGCGTGCTGTGGAAGTTTGGAGAGTGCTCAGATGTAACCTCGTCATCTGACAGTGGTTCAAAATGACGTTGTGCTATCCTCGAACCTTTACCTTGACGATTGATCCCGGACCATCGCCAGTTGCTTGTTCCGATGCGACGTTAATTAAATTCGTAACTACCCCTCATTAACACAATTGAAATTGAAGGTGAAATGCGCTCAAAGGTAATGCTGCTAATGCCCTCAGTATTACTTGGTACAGCTTTGAGATACAAAGACTTTTTGTGGCAACGCTTTTGGTACTTTTTTTTTAGAAAAATTACCATCTTAGAGCGTTTAGCATAGTAATTAAGAAATTAACGAAAATATTTTAAAAAGAAAAAAAAAATTCCACACAACGTTATTCTGATTACTTCTAGACTTATGAAAAAATCTTTATTTTTTTTCTGGAATATTATAGAAGTTTGTCCACGTTAATTTTTTTTATCTACTTTTATGTAAAGAATAAATAGTCTAAATAGAACCATCGTCATTCGACTGTGGTCCAAAATTACGTGATGTTGTCCTCGAATCTTTTCCTTCGGTGGTTTATGCCGGACCGGACCGTCACCAATAGCCCGTTGTGCTCTAGTGCGACGTTAATTGAAATATCTACCTAATTTTTAACCTAAATTACCTGTCGTGTGACATGTTAAAGTTAAAATACCACACAGTGGGACCGCGGTCTGTGTATCCCTGTTTTGGGTGCAGACGCTCAGTAATTGCTTTTCGTTTCACTATATTTGTTTAGTTTTCGCTGTAACAGAATTTGTTTATTCAGTTAATATGCATAGAAAACTTAAATATAAAATCATTGTGTTTTTATTGAGTGCATTTTCTTTTCAGCCATGCTGGTGTACCGCTGCTTCCCGTGCTGCAAGAAGCTCTACACCAAGATCATTCACACGGTGCTTTTTCTGGGCTCCACGGCCTGCATCGCCATCGGCATGTACGCGGCCATCGACGCCCACAATGACGGACCTAACCCCGTACACTTCTACAGCATGCACTCCTGGATAGGACTCGTGGCCTGCGGACTCTTCGCACTGCAGGTCAGCACTCCTTGTTTCTCTTTCGATGCAGAATCGATTCTCATCTACGGACAGAATCGATACTTTTATACGGCCAGAATCGATACTTTTATACGGACAGAGTCGATTCTTTCTGTTGACAGAATCAATCCTCTTCCATGGACAAAATCGATTCTCTTCCATGGGCAGAATCGATTCTCTTCCATGGGCAGAATCGATTCTCTTCCATGGGCAGAATCGATTCTCTTCCATGGTCAGAATCGATTCTCTTCTATGGACAGAATCGATTCTCTTCTATGGACAGAATCGATTCTCTTTCATGGACAGAATCGATTCTCTTTCATGGACAGAATCGATTCTCTTTCATGGGCAGAATCGATTCTCTTTCATGGGCAGAATCGATTCTCTTTCATGGACGGAATCGATTATTTTGTGTGCACAGATGGCGATTCTGTTTGCAGATATGACGATTCTGTTGTTTGCAGATATGACGATTCTGTTGTGTGCAGAGATGGCGATTCTGTTGTGTTGACGGAATCGACATTTCTGGAACAGACAGGAGATTCTTTCTAGACTCGCGAAAGAGTCTATATTTGGTTTTTAAAATACTACTCCACATGAAATAGTATAAATGCATGACAAACTAGTTAGTATTCTTTTAGTAGCACTTTGGTATAAGTATGGTTACATTAACTAATAATTAATTCTTTCATTACAGTGCTTTTATTGTTTTTTCTTGTATTTGGTGCAACTTGTCCATCTTTGCGCCATAAAAACCCAAACATACAATGCAATTAGGGGATTTAATGGATAAATGAATTTCTCTACCGACTCAACAATCTTGTCATATTTGCGTATACTATTTTGAATTCGTGGTAAATTAAGTTCGTGCAAAAACAGAGTTAGAGTTTCAATCCAACAGTGACACACTATGTGAATTTGTTGTTACTTACTCCTTATGGACTTGGACAAGCCTTTTAACAAGAAAATGAGTCCGAACATGTTCAAAAAGTCAACATTAGACTATGGAAGGACAATAGAAGTTATTTCCTGAATTAATAATTGCTTAATGTGGTATTTAACGCAAATGCATGCGTTGTTAATATTTGCGGACAATTGTTCTGCAATTATTTAGCCCTTTGTGTACTTGGAAAACAAATTTAATTTGCTGGACTTAAAATAGAGGCAGAAAAATAAAAACTCAATACAAAAATTGGCAATACATATATTTATTCAGTTCTTTTCTTAATTCTGCCAAGTTATTAGGATTCCCAAATACCAAGGCAGGACCATTTATCAAGTGCCATACTGTCAATGCTGGAGTATTGAGAACCCTTCGAGGCCAGGTTCTCCAGCAACACCATTTACTGAGATACAATCTTTATGCGCTTAGAGTAATCCTTTTAAAGTGTTATGTTTTATAATACTGAAATAAAAGTAAGTCCCAGACATTTAATAATTATTAATAGACATCGCAACAGACAAGCATTAGAACGATACGAACAGCGTAAATACGATTAGATACGAAATAGGATTACATTAGCCAAATGAACTGAAAAGAAAATATGTACAAGAAATGTAAACACAGGAACCATAAAAAAAAGCAGGAAAGAGCAATATTAAATATCATTGATAAGACTGATTAATATCAACACTCGAATGAAATATGCAACATAAAATCCATTGTTAAGTTTCCAAATGAAAACACCGACATCTATGTCGCATTCCTACTTTTCAGACCCTTCACCCTTGGCCATTTTGGTCTAAAAGTATGTTCAACTTGCTGATTATGAAAATTATGCTACTTGGTTATTTTTTAAATTTTTATTACGGTACTTTTTTCATTTAAAAATAAAACATCGACAACGTAAAAACATCGACTCCAATACATCGATGTTCTTTTAAAAAACATCGATGGTTTTGAAGACATCGATGTCGCATCCCTACTTCTGTGCTGCATCTAGAACTATTTATAAATACTCGATTCGTTTCTTACTATTTGATAATTTTCATAATATTCGATTCTCTTGCAGTTCGTCGTGGGCTTCATGACTTTCCTGGTGCTGCTGTGCTGCGACAGCGCCACCGCCAAGTTCCGGCAAGCCGTCATCCCAACTCACGTGACTTTCGGACTGGTCCTCTTCAGCATCGCTGCGGCCGCATCACTCACCGGACTCACGCAGTCCGCACGCTATAGGCTCAGGTGAGTAGTTCCACCTTAAATGGTAGACCACTGGCGATCACTCGTCAACTGTGAGGGTTTGATGTCCCTTTCATTGATTTTCAATGAAACAGGTTGACACATTTCTCCCAAAAAGTAAATTATTGGTGCCAATTAATGGAAATTGGTTAGGTTAGGTATTTACGGCATCATTTAGGTATCGGTACTGGAGCAACGGGCTGTTGGAAATCATTTGTAAGGGTGCAAGTAAATCCCCATTTGTTTAATGTGTTTTCGGAACTCTTCATTTTGTGTATGCAAATCATAACTAATGATCTATATATATAATTCTCTTACGTGGCACGTAAAAAAGACGTTATTAGTTATAGAGTTTTGGCAACATTGTACGATTGTTTGCTTATCACGAAGCCTCGCGCTTCAATTGAATTTATAGCGTTATCGGATGAAATTTTATTGAAAAAAAAAATGCATTTTAGTCGAGCTGTGCAGTTAATAATAGAAATCAAATAAAGCGGAGGATCTTTTCAGGGATATTTGAAAAAAAAGTCATTTTCAGGGTCAACAATTATAGTTCAACAAGACGCTTGCACTACAACTTTCAACTACAAACTCAATGAAAAAGCGTGGTTGGCTCAAGTGCAGGGGTAAATGTACATACAAACAACATGCTGGGTATTCAATTTCCAAATCAGCGCTCACATTTCGAGTCAAAATTTGCTCAAAGTTTTCATTTGAATTCTGATTTCAGAGGTACTGTGTATATATCTTTTCTGGGTGGAGTGGTAGCAAACGGGACAGTCTTTTTTTCTCGCCAAAGTGGTAACCTTTCCTTTGGCCGTTTTTATGGCAACCCTATTAAGAAGATTAGGATTAAAGACGTTATCTGATTGGAATTAAACCGTGTTTTGAAGTGAAATTAAACGTGCTCTGATTGGTTTAGATTTTTTTTTTCTCGCCCTCCACCCTTTTCTGAAAAACAGCAAAAAATTTAGATTTGAAAAATATTTTTTTGGAATATCATATTTTGTAAACAATTCCTTCTGCTAGGACACATGTCTTCATTGATGCGAGCGAAGCGAGCTTATGTTCGCGCAGCGATTCAATGCGGATTGCGAAGCAATCCTCCGGGGGTTGGCGAGCGTTAGCGAGCAGGGGGCGGGCACCCTAGTATTGGTATATTTGTGCATTTTTGTTGTCCCTGTACCTTTTCTTGGGAATTGATACCGGACCGTCGCAGTTAGCCTGTTGTGTTGCTCTAGCTAGTGTGATGTTAATTAAAACACTTACCTACCTTGCCATAAACTATGCACTATTGTGATGAACTATACACGGTATTGTTTATCTTTCTTGTGCTGCATTTTCAATATTTTACTTATTGTACACCCGTCAAAAAAAAAAAAAACGACTGACCCAATCGCAATTGCACAATTTACATCGCAGAACAAAACGGAAGGTAGCAGTCGATAGGGATGAATGTTTTCTACAAATATCAATACTTTAAATGTGTCTAAGGGGCTGTCTTCATATTAAATCGAGTGCTTGCTCCGAAAATTACAATACAACCCACATCTTTTATCTCAAATTTGGATTCTACACACATTTTTAGGCGGAAATAAAAAAAATTCATCAATTTTATTAGATTTTTTCACCGATTGTGAGTGTTTGAAAATTAGATCTCCTAATGTTAAATTGGTGTTTCACGTTTTTTGTTACATTTGCTATAAACATTAATTTTCCTTGGAAATTGTTTTTACATCCTTTTCTACCCAAACACAATCTATCAACATTTTAACTATCAAACTAAATTTTACTATTTTTTATTAATTATGAAATTAATATTCGTAAAAATTATGAATAGAAACCTGGGCAAATTTTGACTCCATGCAATTTAACAGTTACTGAAACATCGGAAATCCATATTTCAGCTCATCACGTGCATAATTAGTAGCGCAGTGAGACTGTTTGCAAAATTCGATGGTTATTATCGTTATTGGGGATTGTTCACAAAGTGAAAACAGAAATTTCTGCCAACAGATCCTGGGATTCAATCAGAATGGATTCTGACTTAGTCACCATCTTAATGGACTCCATACCAAGGCGACTGCAACAGGTCATTGACTGCGACGGCCACTACACGACTTGTTAATATTTATAATGTAATTGAACTCCGAACATTTGCACGCTCCCTCAATGGTTTTTATGGATTTTCTCGGTCAATTTTACGCGGCTTTTCGATATTTTTTCATCAAATCCGCTTGAAATTGTGTGTAGAATCCAAATTTGTGATAAAAGATGGGGGTCCGTATAGAAAATATCGGAGCAAGCACACAATTTAATATGAAAAGACGACCCCTTGGACCAATTTTAAATATTAGTATTTGTAGAAATATTTATCCCTATCGATTGCTACCTTCCGTTTTGTTCTGTGATGTAAATTGTGCAATTTCGATCGGGTGAGTCGGGTTTTTTTTTTTTCTTTTTTTTGTTGACGGCTGTACTTTGTGTATTAACGTGAGTGTACTTGCCTGAATTGTAAAATAAAGAGTGCTGTAAAGATGAGGTTGTGTGTTTGTTTCAGCGGCAAGGACGGCAAGCCCAACTACAAGGACTTTCCCGAGCAGGGCATCGTGCTAAACGTGCTGGCCATGTGTCTCATTGCCCTGGCCATCGTCCTGCCCTACATCATCCGGAACAGCAACTACAGGCGATACACCACACTCACCATCAACTGAAAGATCCGTCTCTCCCTCCTTTCTCACTGACACAGGGGCTGTTATTTTGGTGAGCTGTTAAAGTGACTGCTGCTTCGGGTCGACAGTCTGCGACCGTTATTGGGAATAGCTGTTACTTCGCGACAACAGCCCCTCCACCACGAGAAGAGACTTTGGCATGCTTCTTAGAGAGAGCTCGTCTAGGTCCTCTAGGCTTAGAACCTCAACAACGCATTTCTTGTTCTGTCTTTGCTCTGAACACCGTTCACGGCAACAGTCATTCATTATTCGAGACCACATACGACACTGGAAAAGGCCGCTTAGGATTGTAACAGTTGGCCAAAGGAGTTCCCAAATCTCTTCTCGTGGTAGACGGACAATATTAACAGCTTCCCACTAACTGCCTTCAACTGTTATTAAGAGCTGCTATTTGTAATAAATATATGAAACTGTTATTAACAGCTCTTTCCATTGATAGTTTGAAACTGCTCTTGGAAAAAGCTGTTTGTAATAACGGGTATTCTGAAAACAGATATTCAAGCACAGTTATTGTGTCCAAGCCCTGCTCTATTAACTGGAACTGCAACAACACATATCCTTGTGAAATTTAAGTACTGCCTGTTCAAATGATAACGTTACCAAAATTAGAGCGAAAGTTGATAATTAAGCTGTCGATATCTCTTGTTTGATCTTAAAATAGCAAATGTCCATTAACAAGCAGCGTAAAATTACTGGTAAACGTTATCTTAGTGAGCTGTTAATCATAACTGCGTACAAGTATCTGGCACTGCAACACCTGTTATTTTATCTGCTTTTGGAAAAAACGGCCCCATCTCTACTATTCAAACCCCGATTCCCAATCCATACGCCTTTCTCCTCCATAATGAATCGATCGAAATCGTGTATCGATACTGTGAAGATTCGAATTAATTTGATTGAAAGAGCAGTATGACGTGTTGGAGATATGTTCTAAAGGTGTCAAGTTACGACAGTACGAGGGTGATAGTCGGAAAATTAATTTGGGTTGATGAATCTATTCTTATCGATCCAAAATATCGTTTTCTGATGACAAATCGGTTATTTCCGTGCGATTCAAATCACTCAGCTAATGCTTCATCGCACCTTTTTCTCATTTTTTTTTCTGTCCAATTCGATCTGATTTAAAGCTATCGTAAGTCCATTGTCATCTTAATCTTTCGACTGTAGAAACAAAAAAAAACTCATCCAACTTCACGCGAACTGACTTTTTTAAAACTAAAATAATGATCATCTTTTTAATGCTTGTGACAAGGAACACCGCTTGTGTATTCATTTCCCCCTTAATTAAAATCCGAAATAACTGTTGATTTGAACAATTATAACTCCAATCATGTCATCTCCATGTTGCATTTTGATCGAAACAACGAAAATTGTGCTCATTTAGCTCAGCTGCAAAAATGCTATCTTAATCAACTAATAACCAAAGCTACGTTTATTTTAGGTAAAATAGTTTGTTAAACTTTTCTTCAATCAGTAGCATGTCTTGACATTGAGATTTAATATCCCCTTCTTTTAAACGAATCTCCAAAGAACTCATAATTTTAAGGTTTGGATCATGGGTTCAGGTTACCTTGTACCTTCGATGGTAACAACAACAACAAAAAGTTTATTTTCAAATATTACTCATGAAACATAAGTGAAAAAAGCATTTTATCATATTCAGAAGCATTCTGTTCTGATATGATTGACACTGATAGGCCCCGTGGTTTCATTGCTTTAAAATAAATATCTGAAATGACTCTTGATTTCAAGGGTTAACGCTACATTCAAATCACGAGTCCAAGATGCTTGTTATTTCTTCGTGGTAAATCTCGTTCAACCTATTTTAGTTTTCATTTAAAACACACCAAAAAATTATCTCTTTAACCCCTTTTAATGTAAGTTTTAAGTATATTTTGTTCCTCATTCTTCTGTAACAAACTTCAATCATTGTCCCATTTTAACAATTCGCTAACACAAATCTTAATCTATTCATATTCGAATTCTAGAATAGACTGACCCTATAGAAATCAAAGAATCCATCCCGAAAAATCGAATAGATAAGAAGCCTCGCGATTCTCATTGGGATCAAGAGCTCAAAGACCAAAAGAAACTTGAGCTTAAAGATATATTTTTCTCTCTGAAAGCATTTAATCAAAGTGTTGTAATACTTTGCTATTGGTTTATTGGATTGACTTTATATTTTGTTACACATTCGTTCATATTCTTCAGAGAACTTTTTATATATTTTACGGTGATGATCGTTATAACAATTTTTCACAGAAACCTACTTTCACGTGGTCTTTAAGTGTATGGATGCGTCATTTTGTTTGCATTCGTGGGGAAATGCGAAAATTGCCTTCTTATGCAGATATCAAGACTTTAAAATGTTCTACCCGTTCAATTGATGACATGAAAAAGTTCCATCTTTATAAAGGATACAATTGTCATCTTGTTTGATGTAGCGAAAGCCAATTTAGGTTATTCTCAAAGGTGTAACAGTGGAATCTCTAGGCCCTCTATAGGAATGGAATCTAGTTTTGAAATGCATATTGACGGCAATTAGCAAACAAAGTGTTAAAATTGATCAATGATTTTGTTTTTAATTTTTTTATGTGAAATTAATGGATATGAAATTTTACGCCCTCATTCTTCAAAAATTTAAATTTTTAGCTATTGAAAAATCGTATTCACAATTCACAAAAGAATATTTTTCTTAAAAAGTTAATCCATTATTTAAAATTTTAATAGCGACATTTGAATAATTGTATCTGAAAAAAACATGGACAGAAATCGAGAAATGTTGAGTAATCTTGTGAGGATTTGTTAATGTAATGGACAAGACGAAAAAAGTAAAATTCAGTACTCTACACAGTTTCTCCAGTATTTACAACTTTTCTGCTCGGAAGTATGTGTCTGTGACGAAACGTTATGAATCTCCGTGTGTTTTGATTGTGTCCCATTTCTTCATTCATCGCCGCTATAGTTCTCAAGACTTTATTCGTCAGTGTGTTTCGTCGCCTTTTTACTTATTTTATTTGCATTGTAATTCTATTTGTATTGAAAGTATTTTTGTGTCTCATCCATGAATGTAATAAAGGAAACATTTTAAAAGTCTGCTCTTGTGTGTTATTCACCCTCGCAAATACTCATTATTATCAGTTAGTGTGCTGCGGTAGCCCGGTCGGAAGATATCGGATTAGCAACCGGAGGGTTGCGAGTTCGAATCGAACCAAAGACTCGTGTACAAAGGGGACTAGTGCACATTACATCTCAAATGTTCACACGTTGACGTAGTTTGGAGAGTGGGGTTCCACTTTAGGCGTTGTTTTCGTCATCTCACACCGTGGTTAAAATTGACGTGGTGTTGTCCTCGGGTTTGGTCCCGGTCAATGCACGTTGTGTTGCTCCAGTACGACATTAATTACATTACATTACAATACCAACCTATTAGTAACAGTAAACGCGTAACAGTAAAAGTCTTGGATACCATAAAATCACCAAAAAAATGAAGGAAAAAGATTTTTGCCACCCAATTTAAACGTCCCTTGCACCCTGGACTAATAAATGATCTAATAAATAACTTGTAGACTCTTGGGGCCTACACTCATTAGACTCAATTAAATAAACCCGGGAGATGTTTTCAAACCACTGTATAGGCATAATTCCATCTTAAAAACTTGCTGCCTTTAGACCTTGACGAATAGAATATTTCCAAAGTATGATTATCTTCTAAGGTAAAGACCAATAGATCTTGCCAGACGATTCTTTCGGTTCACACAAGAATCCAAACTTTAGTGGACTGCAATAAGATATAATTACATTGATTGCTTTACTCGAAGGTAATGGTAATTTTAGTTAACGTCGTACTAGAGCAACACAACGGGCTATTGACGACGGTTCGGGATCAGTCCCCTAAGGGAAAGATCCGAGGACAACACCACGTCATTTTGAACCACGGTCAGATGACGGAGCAACACCTGAGGTGGCATCCCACTCTCCAAACTTCCACGCCAACCCAACGTGAGGACTTTTCGGCCACGACAGATTTAAGGTGCACCAGCCGCCTCTACACCATATGATTACAAACATCCATGCCCGGATTCGAACGAGGAACCTTCTGATCTAGAGGCTAACACCTTAACCACTATACCGGTTGCTTTACTCGAAGGAAATACGTTATCCAACAGAAATGGCGGTTAAGGTGTTAGCCTCTAGATCGGAAGGTTCCTGGTTCGAATCCGGGTCTGTGTATGGATGTTTGAAAGCGTAATGGTGTTGAGGCGGAAATTCCTTACGTTGGATTGGTGTGGAAGTTTGGAGAGTGGGGTGCCAGCTCAGGTGTTGCTTCGTCATCTGACCGTGGTTCAAAATTACGAAGTGTTGTCCTCGGATCTTTCCCTTAAGGGACTGATCCCGGACCGTCGTCAATAGCTCGTTGTGTTGCTCTAGTACGACGTTAAACTAAAAATTACCAATTACCCGGACCGTCGTCAATAGCTTGGTGTGTTGCTCCAGTATGTCAATTAAAATGTTTTTAATTTTGTGGTTTTTCATCGCATGTTTTTCTTTTGTGTAAAAAGCATGGGGTGCCAGTTCAAGTGTTGCCTCGTCTTCCGAGAGTGGTGTGCTTGGATCTTTCCTTTAGGATTGATCTTGGACCATCATCGGTCGTTGCAGTTCGACGTAAATTAAAATACCTACCTCAGCGTTTAAAACCATGTGTTGCCTCGTCATCAGACCGTAGTTCAAAATTACGTCGTGTCCTCGCATCTTTCCCTTTGGGTGTTGATCCCGGACATTCGTCAATAGCCCATTGTTTTACTCCACTTGGACGTTAATTAAAATAACCTACCTAACGCGTTTAAAAAAAATATTTTGTGGTCTATTCTTGTGGCGTCATCTACAGGGAAACATCTGAATCTATAATACAAAGTCTAAATTTCTTAAATAACTTGGGGTTAAAGAAATACAGTTATATGTTAGTAGCATATAACTAACATTTAATTATGATGGTAATTGTTGTTTGCAAAAAATTAACATTAAGTGTGCAGTTAAATGTAAATTCTCCATGTCCAAAAATTTTTTTAAAATTAGTATTCGTTAAGCAAATTTATAAATCAGAATACTTTTTTGCATTTTTGAGAGATTGAAGTTGGAAATTATTCACAATTCTTTTCAAATTGAAAATATGATTTCGGATATAAATTGGGTTTCTATCAGAAAAGAATTTATTTTATTTCTACCGAATTTGCTCAGTACTAAAGAAGCATTACTATCATTAAATGAAAATTATTTCTTATTTCCTTACCTATATATAAAAGAGATTCGTAAAATTTTCGTGAGCTAATATTGATGTGTTTCATTGTACCTCATCACAAATATTATTTATGAACATGGTAGAAGATTAATATGAATCACCTATTATATTAACCTATTACACTAGCAGATAACACAAGTGTATTAATAATAGTATATTTACTATAATTAATTCAAAAAGATTTTTGGATGCGTTATATGCTACCAAGATAATATTTTGAAAATACTTATAATATGAGTGTAAAAATTCTAATAGCTTCAATATGGAAAGTATTTTTAGAAGTTTCTTAATATATGTAACAACATTTGATAATTACAATATTATTTTATTTTGATAATACGCCTACTGATGTATTTAGGAGTTTATACACACACACTACCTCTATGATCCTAAAACAATTACATTAATAATAAATGTTATTTATCTGCTCATATTTTTCAAATATTATCTTTGAAAAGAATCATCGAGTGAAAGAATGTCTTGTGATTTATTTTGATGACATGAAACAAACAATTACACAACAAATAGTAATATTAGACTGAAATACGTAAGTTCGAGTTTCTAGAACAAGGAGGGAGCACATCAAGAAAGCTCACTCCCCAAGCCGTGCCATTAAGCAGTATCAATAATTATTTTTAATCACATTCCTTTTCGAACGATCCCGTGTTCTCGCCGAGAGTGACAGCTAGAAGCTCCACCCACATGGTACAATCGCATTCTCAACAATATAGATTGAATGAAATTTATTAACACGACTGATATGTATGTTGTTTCTTTTTTATAAATTGCTATTACGTTCAATTTTTATTCAGTTAAAAAAATTATTATTTCAACAGTGCATACTTTTCTAAATAAATTATAAGTACTCATATTTAAAATATGCTATTGTAATATTTAATAATTAATATCGATGAAAGTATAAAACAATGGCTTTTCTCCATAAAGGCATGCAAACAGACGGAACTCAGCGAAAAATCTTTTTTACATCTGAAGCCCCCCTACCCTTTGAGATCGCAAAAACGAAGTGTTATCTACTTCGCACGTGTAAAGATTTTATGTTGTTTGACAAAAGATAAAGGGTAATTTGAATTAACGTCGAATTAGAGCAACACAACGGGCTATTGATGACGGTCCGGGAGCAATCCCCCAAGGGAAAGATCTGAGGACAGCACAACGTAATTTTGAACCACGGTCAGATGGCAAGGCAACACCTGAGCTTACACCCCATTCTCCAAACTTCCGCACAAACCCAACGTGAGAACTTTCGGTCACGACAGATTTAGGCTCGGTGCACACATCAGGTTTTTCAACCTGCGGCGCCGCTGCCGCAACGCAAGTGCGGTCTGAGATACATTAGGTCCAATGGAGTAGTGCACACATGTCTACGGCGCCGCTGCGGGGACGCACGTCCAACTTGCGTGCAAATTGTATTGCCGTTCTCCATGGCGCCGCAGCTCGCCGCACACGCTTCTCGGTTCTGAAGTTCCTTGTTTTCATGAATAAATGGAATATAAATAATAATTAATAAATGTTTGTATCCATTAACGTCAATTTCGTTGCAAAATATACTTTTTTTTACACCAAGTAAGCGAAATAAACACCTTTTCTTCGATAGAATATTTATCGCAAATGGCTCGAAATGAGTACTTGCGTCAGTTCACGGTTATGTGTGCATTGTTGGGCTTCGGCGCCGCACGTTGAAAAATCGGATGTGAGCACCGGGCTTTAAGGTGCATCAGCCGCCTCAACACCATACACTTACAAACATCCATGCATTGACCCGGATTCGAACTAGGAATCTAGAGCAACACGTTATTGGGCTGTACTTTCAAATAAATAAAAACAAACTATAAATTTAGGGTCGATTCCATAAGCGAACTGCAGAAATCGCATTTGAGAAACAAACGAGAGTCCTTTCCTTGAAAAATTGAGTGTGGTGACAGCTTAGAATGTTGCCTCGTCATCTGACCGTGGATCAAAATTACGTAGTGTTGTCCTCGGATTCAGACCGGTCCGGGAGAAATTTATTGTAGATGCGAGATGATGATTTGGCACACACCTCCATCACCCTTTAAAGATTCGCCGTATTCTTTGGAGGAGTGGAAAATGTTTGGGGCCGGCAATTGATATCGATATCACTCTTTTAAGCCAGCTCAAATCTATATTTGAAAGAAAATCAAATTGACTTTTGAAGATTTTTAGTGTGGAATTTCGTTGGGGAATGATATCGATATCAAGTAAGAGGGAGGAGGAATTTTGGTCCTTGATATTTTAGCGGCGGAGGGGTCTTAAAATCACGAAAAATTAACATCGATACGAATGAATGGCCTCTAAAGGTAATCAGGTATTTTTTTTGTTGTTGTGGGTGCCGGTCTTGTCACTGCTAGTGCAGTATATAGGTTTCTGGCGCCCTTGGTAAAGATAGAATGGCGCCCCCATGTCAAAATGTATACAGGCAGAAATAGGACTAAAAATAAAAGGCATAACTGGATATACCACAGTGGACTCACGTTTTTACGAACCTCCAATTTACGAACTGCACGATTTTACGAACTACTACGTTGGTCCTGAATAGTATCCCATAGAAATAATGTTAATTTCCCCTCCGATATACGAACCAAATTACACACTCTCTCCTTTTTACGAACTCAGTTTTCCTAATTTTCTTTTCATTGATTTCCTTTAGACAGGAACATTTGACGGGAAATAGTGAAATTTTTTCAGACTGGTTAGACTTCGGACCTCCCAAGATGGGACGGAAATATCCCCAAGAGCGATTCCGATTTCAGTGCAGACGAAGCCTTGATCCAGGAACTTCATCGAAGGGATCCTCAAGTTCCTGAAAACCTTACATTTCATGAATTTCTGACTGTGGACGAGAATGTTTAAGCATGCATAGAGAAGATTTCGGAGGATGAAATAATTAATCAGATGTTGAATGAGAATGCCGAAGAACAATTCGATGAAGAAGAATGCGTAGAGGTCATCCCAAAGCCGACTATCAAAGAAGCCACAGAATGGCTGTCAGGGCTACGTCGGTTCTTAGAAGCAGATGACACTTTTGAGGTACCTAACAGCATTAACTATATGAGATCGTATATTTACCGAAGTGCTATCATTTAGCTAACGAAGATAGCTAAATGAGCCCTTGGCAAAGGCTGTGTCCTTCGTCTTGCATTGGCCGGCGCTCCCCATCTTAGCCATCATCCCGCACCGTCGTCAATAGCCCGCTGTGTTGCTCCGGTCCGACGTTAATTAAAATACTTGCCTGCATATACATTTCCATGGAAGCTCGTCATCTGACCGTGGATTAAAATTACCTGGTGTTGTTCTTGGATCTTTCCCTTGTGAGTTTGATCCCTCACCGTCGTCAATAGCCCGTTGTGGTGCTCTAGTATGACATTAATTAGGTTACCTACCTACAAAGGGTAATGGTAATGATAATGGTAATTTTAGTTAACGTCGTACTAGAGCAACACAACGGGCTATTGACGACGGCCCGGGATCAGTCCCTTAAAATAAAGATCCGAGGACAGTACCACGTAATTTTAAACCACTGTCAGATGACGAAGCAACACCTGAGCTGGCACCCCACTCTCCAAACTTCCACACCAAACCAACGTGAGGACTTTTCGGCCACGACAGATTTAAGGTGCACCAGCCGCCTCTACACCATACGTTTACAAACATCCATGTCCGGACCCGGATTCGAACCAGGAACCTTCCGATCTAGAGGCTAACACCTTAACCACTATACCGGTTAGTTGGCTACCTACAAAGGGAAGCATAAGATGATGAAAAAATAACTGCAATAACAGCCGCAATAATCCATCCCGAAGGTGAAAGATACGATGCAACAGTTATTCGTTACCGAATACAGAAGAAAAAGATCCGTGGACAGTTTCCCGTAAGTTTGAGCCACGATCAGATGACGAGGTCAACAATTGAGCTGGTTCCCCACTCTTAAACCTCCATATCACGCCAATTTCCAAGTTTTAAAAGAAAAGAGTGAGGGAAACTATAATTCGTTGGAATTAGAATGTATATTTAGTCATACAAAGACGTCAGAAATAAGGATTGCATCTATGAAAGGATGTTCATTGTAAACAAATAAATTTGTCAGAAAGTGATTTTTGCATCGCCATTTTGACGATGTTTGACGTTTAATGTAATTGAAATTCACGAATAAACTATTCTTCATTGTGGAATTCATTCTTTGGAAGTTTTGAATAAGTGCTGAAATCTCGTATGGCCGAGTAACCATCAGGTTCTGAACCGGAAACACCAGAAACTCTTCCGTCATGTACATTTAGCGTGACATGAAATGCGTAGCCATTTCTGCAATGTGGATTTTATTTGAATTTAATCTACTTCTACGTTTTATAGCATTAATATAATAACTTAAAACAATCTGTTTGTCATTTTAACATGGGTCTTTTCACGTATTCAACGAAAGATAATTTTGCTACAGTACAAATAATTGCAACATGTGGTTTTTCTTCGGGATCCGTCTTCAATTGCCACCTTGTCAAATTTAATTTCTTTGATATGGAAAAAAAATACGCTTAAAACATCTAGGAATTGAACCTTGGTCTCTTGAAGAATACATGTCCATAATAAGGTTTGTAGGAAGCTCAGATTGGTTTCGGTTTCGAAATGTGACGTGCCTATTCACTTCATGTACTATATGAATAATCAAATCGACGGTTTGCTATTTTGATTGACAATATAAACAGATAGAAAAATAATCATTAACCATCACGTTTTTTGTTCAACTGATCCAAAATATTTTTGATGGTTCCATTAAAAAAATATAAACAAAAATTATCTGAATTAAGGTCTTTGATCTTAAGGTTATACATCTGGCATTTATACTTTAACAAACGCGTCATTTTGTTATGGCTTTACTGTCCGCTTGCAAAGCGAAAGAAAAATAAATATAGAATAAAATTAGATTTTTTGATCCGAAACTCGTGATTATAAATTCAAATAATAAATCCAGAACACTTTAATTTTGGGGAGAATCGCTTTTCCTGTCTCGAACTTGGGTGACCGGAATCAAGATGGAGGTGTGGTAAAAAATATGTCATGTAAATTCGGTGCATGTCCTGTTTTGATTGTTATTACCCGAGTTTCCGGTTTGAATCAGAATTGAAAGTAAGTTGTGAACACTTAGATGTCGGTAAAGAATATAAGTTTCTAATTTGTTGTTGAACTTTGTGTGGAAACTGACACGAATGATAATGTCAACCAATATATGTGTATGCTGCATGTTACTTCTGTTGTTAGTTTACAATTATAGCTGTTTAAAACATTGTTCTAATTATTGCGGCAATTGGAGATATGTTAACCACTCCTTTCTTTCTCTACATTACTATTTTCTGTGTTGCTATAATGGGACGCGTTATTGTGTCACAGAATGAAAATACAGTGTGGTCGATGAAACCGGAAGTGTTTATCTGCATTAATAATCGTATTTCGTGACATTAAACTGAAGTAACGTTTACTGAGTTTATTCGCTGTTTTAGTCCCATGTGTTTTGTAAATAGCACAGTATGAGCCCGACTTAAATGAATGACCTGCAAATTCGACCGCACATTGTAGAATTTGCTCGTTCTTGTGCACGTTCACGTGTTGAACAACAATACATTGGCATGATTACTCAACTATTTTCTTGACGCCACGTTTAAAATAGACAACATACATGGGAAGCATATTTAGTTTACTGCAGCCATTAATTCAGAAATTAAAAATGTGATTTTAAATCATGTTATTTATTCTTTTAAGGCTCTCAAATTTTTTAAAAGTTCTGCTCTCACTGCTTGTTGCTGGTTCTTAGGTTTTCAATGATACAAGTGTCAATTTTTGAGTAGACAAGCATTCTTCAGCTTGCTGATGACTACAAGTGGTAACAGCCCTGCAAAAACAAATTGTTGGTCTGAAAACTGGTTTCCCTATTGAGCATTGCTTCCCGTTTATAAGTATCTTTAATTTAGCAATTATCTAACAGTTTAGTAAAATTTAAAAAATTCTTTCTTGGACAAAACCTTGGAAAGTTTTTTTTACATTTAAATGTTGAAATGATTTCATCTTGTTTATGGAAAATATTTGTGACAAATCAAGTATGATTTGTTTGTTTACATTTCTGTTCACAAGATTTAGAGCTGTGCTTGCTTTTTAAGTTTTGGAAAATAATACTGTATTTGCATACATACTCTGGTATCAGTTGAATTCCATGGTACAGCTACATTCTATGCCTCGTTTTGTGGCATAGAATGGCTCTTGGCCCATTTTTTGGCATATTTTTTATGTTGGCAAGAAAAAAATTCTTTCTTCAGTTTTCTTTTTCAACAGTAATAAGCTTTAATGGAAATTCATTTCATTGAAGAATTAAAATTTAAACCTTAAGTACATATTAACCTTTAGACTATGACCAGTATAGCAGTTGTACCTTGATCGCGCCAAGAAGGAATTTTGACTTTGACTGGCACTGCAGTTGTACCTTAAAAATTATAAGAATCATGTCTGCTATATCTATAGCCACAGTCAAAAGGTTAAACTCATATGCAACACATTAAAATAAAAAACTTGCCAAGGTTGCCATAAAATCTGGAATAACCATACTAAATATGGGTTGCCATAACTTGCTTCTAAAACTGCACCAAGAATGTTACTACCAAACAAGGCATAGAATGCAGCTGTAGACATTGTTTATGTCAACCTTGTGTTCACTTGTAATATAACTTCATTTGAGATGCATCTCGTTTTCATTCATCAACTAATCTGATGTCGGAAAGAGATGTTTTGTGTTGCAACTGAATTAATTTGGTCCAAAACCTTGCTATTGATGTCAAAAAAGTTTCGGAATCATGTAGAACAACCCTTCCAGGCACATTCCTTTAATAGATTGGAAATTCTATGAAAACTGACCAAGTTGATATTAAATGGTGCTTGACCACCTGTGATATGCAAGCCTTGGGTTGAAGGCACCCAATCTTGAGTTCATTTTGGGAAAATTAACCAGCAATGGCTTTGTCAGACATGTATTTTTCTGTAAACCTAACCACTGAGGAATGATTAGATTATGTTGAATTTCTCACTGAAAAGGAAAATGAATTTCAAAGTATAAATTCTTGGTTACAGTAAGAAGTATCCAAATCAAAGAACTGATTGTTTTGAAAATAATTTCAAAATGGATACCAGAACACAGCAACTGACATTACTTGTGAATGATCTTCAATGTTTGCAAAGGGAACAAACAGTGTGGTTCCAAGTTAATTTATTCATCTTCATTTATTGAATAAAAGTAATTGAAGAGAATAAAAAGTGTTTTTCCATTTTAATATAGAATTAGTTTGATTAAAAAAAAAGGCTGAAAATGCAAAAATAATCCATTAAATTTGAGCAATAATTATGATAATCAGATTAAGAAAAGTTGTAAGGCGCTTGTATGGTAGGGTGGGCCGAAAAAGTTTTATTTTGCTATCACAATCACATTCTAATGCGGAAAAGTTGGCTCATGCAGTAAAACTAATGTGTAAAAAATTTTATCCTGATTTAATGATATCTTTTGCCTGCCCAAGGAGTTCAAATCTTCCAAAAAAAAATCAAAATTCGAGCATTTTTTATAAAAAATAAAAATGTTTACAATTGCGTTCTAATAGCGCACAAAAGTAAGCTAATACATTCAATAGAAACGGTAAAAAAAAATTGTTTAGGTGAGTACATATCTTCTGTCTCCCCAACGGAGACCAAATAGCAAAAAAACTGAAAAGGTGACATTTTTGCAAAATATCGACTTTATATCGAAAAAATATCCAAGATATGTACTTATCTAAACAATTTTTTTGGCGTTAATATTGAATGTATTGGCTTACTTTTGCGCACTATTAGAACATAATTGTAAATTTTTTTTTATTTTTATAAAAAAATGCCCAAGTTTTGATCTTTTTAGAGGGTTTGAACCCCTTGGTAAGGCAAAAGATATCAATAAATCGGGATGAAATTTTTTACACATTAGTTTACCTGCAAGAGCCAACTTTTCCGCACTATTAGAATGTGATGGCATAAAAAATTTTTTTTTGGCCCACCCTATTGTAGGGGGTCAAATAAGTGTTGGACTGGAGTTGATTTAAGAGAGAGTAGTGCTTTAAAGAACTCTTTACTGTGCATTGTTTTTCATTATGCAACTTCTTGTTTTAATTACTTCAAAGATGTATAACGCAATCGAGTTATTTTTTGAAGAAACTATGCATATTCATTAAATAGCTACACATTAAAGAGTAGGTTTTATTAGTTAATGAGTTTCTGCTCTAAGCAACAATGTGAAATACAAAGTAGAATAAAAATACAGTGTTGAATTTGTTTGTTATATTCCAATTACAGACATTAATCAATCTAATAGGTTTGTTTGAATCGACCTGTCAAAATAATCATAAAAAGGCTTATAAGTCCCTAATTTTTATTTTGGTTGAATAGTGGGAATACTATTAGAGCCATACATTAAAACTAGAGATGTAAAATTCTTGTTAATAATCTTTTGGAGAATAATCGAGAATCATCTTTTCTAAGTGCTTCAAAAACAAAAATGTGGTGCATATTTTTGAATCTAAGAATAAATACATGAGATGAAAAAAATCATAATTTAAAAATGTAGTGGTATTTCGTTGCTTTTTCAATTTACTATCTGAGCATTTCTTCTGTGTGAAAAGAATCCAGAAAATAGAGAAACAAGGCATTGAGGCAGTATTGCCAACTCAAAAGACCAAAAAAACCTCCTAATTCCCCACAAAATAAACACTTTTTAGAATCAAAACTACTAGATTTCTGTTTTTTGTGAAAAAAAATGTAGTCAAAAATTATAATTTGTTTTTATTCATAGAATTTTTTAAGTATTATTTATTTTGTTTTATTTTTTCTATTTTTAGAGTATAACATTGCTCTAATTTAAAAGATATTGTCTTTATCCAAACTAGAATTTATTCCATGCTTGATTTTTTAAAACTTGCATGATCTTATCAATAAGTTTTTTATTTCTTGTTCTAGACAACATTTTTATGATGCTCATTTGGGAAAGATCCTGACTTGTTGCAGTATCGTTTTCCAAACTGTGTCAAAGAATCATTTGAAACATTACCAAAGGGTGAGTAGCAAAATTTGTGGTCCTTTTAAACTATTTAGTGGCCGTCATGGCTCACTGCGCTAGCAACTTGCGAATTGTAAGCGACACAGGTTCGATTCCTATCCAGTGCATTTCTCTCTTTGTCAGTAATACTTTCAATGTTTGTGTATATGTCTATTACTTGATATTGCATTTCTTTTGGGTCTTGTGCAGCATGGTCAAATAGGGCCCTTGCACTATATAACCCCCAAACCAACCCTGTTAAAACTCCAGAAGAATGAATTACTAAGGTTGCAAATAAGAGCCTGGGAGAAGGTACTTTAAAAATATGTAAAATTCAACCTAACTTTTCCAACTTGTATATTCCTCTTTTTTCCTTCTTTATTTTTATGGCATATTGTTAATTTATGTAATGATGTTTAATCAATTAATTTGACTTCAGTAATGATAAAATGAAATCTGAATTTTTGTAGAACTTTTCTGCTCATTCTTAGGGATTAGGAAAAAGCATAATATATTGAGAGGAGTGAGTGAAGGTAGAGGAAAATTTGCTTTTTGTAAAACTAGGAGCTAAATGCAAATACTCTGGGATATATTAGTTTAAATAAGGTAAAGTATTTTTGAAAGCAAATATTCCATCTCATTTATACTTTCAATCTTTCTTACCTGCTCTTTGCCTTTCTGTGCCTACTTGGATGATTTTATTTCGAGTACATTGTTCAAGATTATCTGACCCTATCTCCAGGCTTTGATTTCCCCTTTAACCCATAATGTAATATAACAGCAATATTTGAAGCAAGTGACCTTTGAACTCTCTATTCAAAAGAAAAATTGAGACTATACAAGCAAGAAGAAGAAAGATATTGCTAGATTTTAATATTAGAGTCTAACGGGTAGCACAGGTGAAGTATGTTGGGCATATGTACTCCTGGTATGGCCATCCGAGATGTGAATGCTGTGCTGCTTTTACCCGGCTTGCATAGGAAGGTGAACAAGTGGTGAAGTTGGACTGCTACAGAGATGGCTCACAGATCTTATTATCCATAGCATACGTGCCCTACCCATGTCATGGATTTGAGCAAAAATCTCAGTGAATGATTGTGCTTACAAAGCAGTTTAGCAGTTCATCTCCAGTACCTTTTCATCACTGGTACTTCAGTCAAACATCAGGAGAGCTGCTTGCCTTCCATTTGCCAGAGGAGGACTTTCTTTATGCTTGCCAAGCTTCGATCTGGCCATTTGAAAAAGAGGATTTTCTTGGATGGCCAGGAATTTTTTCCCACCTGTACAAAGTACAGCTTATTACCAGCCTCACACATCCTGAATTGCATGGGAGCCATACAAGACATTTTTAAGGACCCATCTGACATTGATCAAAAACTTTTTGCACTCAATGATTTGGTGTAATTTTGTTTTATTGGAATAACAAGGTGGTAACAGAACCTGGAAAATCGGGAGATCGTGGAATTCTCAGGGAACTTTTTAATTCTGAAAAAATCAGGGAAAATGTCCAAATTTCACAAAAAATCGGGGAAATTTTGATAATTTAAAAAACGGCAATTATTATCATTTGTCCTATTTAAGAGATGCACGATAACAAGTGCTTTTGAGAATCAAATAAATCATATTCGCCAAAATTGTGATTAGGATACAGAACAATGGTACTGTAATTTTTGAAAACCACTGCCTCCATTTTTTTTCTTTTTTCTGCGTCTTGGTGTTGTTAGGCTGGCAATATAGCTTATGGTATACAATTTGAAATTAGTGTAACTAATGATGTTTTTTGTTCATTAAATTAATAATTTTTGCTTGCAATTTCATTTTTGTAGCATTTGTTATGTATATTTGCATTTGATTTTGATGTATAGTATGATAATGTAGGGTCATTCATTATTTTGTATTTTTTCTCCAGTTTTTTCAATTGCTGTTGGAAGAGTTTTGTTAAAGGTTCCAACCCTTTCAATAACAATTAAAATATCTGAAGAAAACAATATAAAATATTTGAGGAGAATGATCCTTTCACCCAATTTGACCCTAAATATTTAAAAATAACCGAGAATCGTAAAATCAGGGAAATTTTTGTGACACTATCTGGGAAATATCAGGGAACTTTTTTGTGAGGATTTTGTTGCCACCCTGAATAAGAAAAAGAATTATTAGAGTCAACTTCTGTTTTTCCCCACACGAAATGTATTCGGTCTGATTTAGACAAAATACTTTTGATTTTAAACATCTGGGACCTCCGTTGTTGCATTTGAATTCTTTTCAATGCAGCAATCCCATATTAATTCAACACAGCCCTCCACCTTGATATCTCTAATTTTAACAAAAACTGATGAGAAGTGATATTATTTATCTAGAAAACCAAAAATCTAATTTTTGAAACAATTTAATTTGTATAAAAAGCTAAGAAATTTTGAATTTATGGATTTTTAAACTTTTTTAACAATTCTGCTTTTAGTATCATGTGGTTTATCTATATTATAAGGCTATTTTTGGCTAGCTAAATTTTGCTGGAAGCAAGATTCTATCATTAAAAAAGAAATGTAGTGCTTTCATTTGAATGTTTTTCTTTGAAACTGTTAAACGGTTTTGTTTAATTAAAATTTGTTCTTCTATTTTGTTTGATAAGTTTCCGGATTAAATCTTTAATTGTGCATTTTCTTTGTTCCGAGAAGGAAGGTTTTCAGTGACTGAAATGAACTCTTTTACTGCTCATTGCATCACATTTTTGATTGTGATGGTAAACTGTTTTGTTCTGAGAGAGTAGGATTAAAATTCAATTGAGATTCTGCACTTGTATATTTGATGTGAAAGATGGCTTTTAAATAATTGTAAACACACAAGCAACAGTGCTAACCAATTTAGTAAAACCCCAGTCACTTTATGAATGTTTGTATTTAGGGGGTCTACAGATTGTAAGAAAAGGTTTATTGGTCAGTCTTTTTTAAGTTTTATGACTAAAAACTTGCTTTTTGTTCCATTTTTATATCTTGAATGTCCAGGCTTTAATTAGATTTTATTTATGCTGTTTCTCAACTGCATGTTTTAATACTTGTGTACATCTTTTCTTAATTTCACAATAGAAGACAAAGTGATGAAGTCAATATTTTTTATTCGCTTTGCAAATGATTTATCATTTTAGCACTTAATGGATTCCATTAAAAAATTACTTAGTCTTGCATATGCCAACTGTCTAGACATATTTTTTCCTTCTGTGTTGCCACAGAGCAAATAAACAAAAGATTTTGCCAAAATGATCAAAATAAATAAATTCTATTTGAAAAAAATATGTTCTGGATTTCACCCCTCATCCTATATTCACCTGTCCAGAAATGGTAGCTGCTCTTCAAACCATCAATTACCATCCCGAAGAAACTACCTTAGAATGAGAAAAAAATCGATATTGCCAAAGCTGTGCAAAATTCCTACTTCAACATCTGACTTGGAAATGAACTCAACAAAATGCATTAGATTAGATCAGTAGAATATAAAACATTTGACAAACTTGTGGTCAATAATATAAAGGCTAACTTATAGAGATAAAATATCAAACTGGTCGACAGACACCAGAAAATCATCCAATATCTAAGATCTGTTATTGAGTACTCATTTGAGAAACCTTACCAATTTTGATCTTATCTGATATTAGTGCTTCTGTGCCTTTGTTCGTGGCCTGGAAGGGGGCTTAACTGAAAGATTGAGTGGTGGCAACACTGTTTAACCTTTGGTTAGTCGCAGGTCTTCTAACAAATACGATCACTGTGCATCTGAAGTGCTCTATGTTTTCTCTTTAGTTACATGTGCATTAAATTTACAAATAATATGGTTATTCTTATTATGCAGTTATAGTTTTCATTTTATAACATTGAAAAAGTCTTCCATTGGGGACCAATGTGACTAACAAAAGGTTTATGATAACATTTAAATTCAAAAATTTCTTTTGTTTATTTTGGTCCAGATAATGACAGTGTTCCACCAGAATAGCTATCAATCCATTTGGTTTTACTTTCTCAACTAATTTTTGAAGGCTTGGAATTATATTGACTAGGTTCATCAGATTTTGTATTTTTAATGAATGTCTTTGTTTGGTGATATTTATGTTGCTGGCAAAGCAGCTTTGTATAGAAGGCTTGGGGCGTTTTGGGGCAAAGTATGAAGCCATTAATATTTTGCACATTTCCTAGGCATTCTATGCAATGCCAAAAGACAATCAGGCAAAGTATAAAATACTTCCGCTCATGACATTTCTAATGTCGCATTGCAAGGCACAAGACTTTCTATGCATTTCAGTCTTTGTTTGGAAGTGAATTTTTATAGAAATAGAAGAGACCTGATCCCATTCTGTGCTGTATGAAAATGATTGTAAGGTGCAGTGTTCAAGAAGTAATCATGGCATGTTGACCTGCAATGAACGGTCTAAAGGGCAAGCCCATACTGCATAACAGCTTTAATACTTTGCCTAAATAGCATTTCTCATTCTAAAAAATGCTTAAGTATTACATACTTTGCCCCCAAACAGCAGACATTCTATAAATTGCCTAGGCATTCTATACAATTCCGGCTTTGCATACTTGCCTGATAAGTAATCTGGGAATGACTTCTTTCCTCCAATCACATCGTACTTGATTCTTCAAGGAATGCTTAGTTTGCCAAGTTTCTTTTCCTGACTGGGCATAAATATCTGCATGCACATTTATTTTATTGCAATATTGCTGATACTCCTGACTATTTTATGACTCCTGACTATTTATTTACTCAATGCTTAGACACATGAACTACACTTAAGGATTTTAGTAATGGAATAGAGAAGTATTGGGAAAGCAGATGATTTTAAGTCAAGTGCCTGACACTTGCATCATTCGTTCACATAAAAATATTTAACACTAATAAAACATAACCGTATATATGTTAACAGCAAAGTATACAAAACAGGCTTTATATAGAATGCCTAGTGTTTGGGAAAAAGTTTGAAGGAATTAAAATTTCCCATAATTTTAGGCATTTATGCATTGCCAAAAAACAAACCAGCAAAGTATGAAATACTCCCGCTGATATACATTTCTAATGTGATGTGTCAAGGCACATGATGCTCACCTCAGACGGAGAATTCCCCATTTGCAATAATGTCTATTAAAATAATTAGGATATTTCATGCTTTGCCCCATACTGCCAGGCATTCTATACAATACTTTCTTTTCATACATGTACAGCAGGTATTTTACTCGTGCCCTTTCTTTGCAGGCGACTTTTGTCGGGCGATGACCCGTGAGCCCGGAGCCCGATCGGGAGCCCCGGCCCTGGCGTCCCATCGATGCTAGCCGAGCGTCCGAGCGGCCTCCACCCTGTGTTGCGGCTGGGACCCCCGCCTGCCCTTCCCGCAGGGGGTGAGGACCCCCCTCCGCCCCCTCAGAGGACGGTCTCCTCCCCCACCGGCCTGTCCCCTCCGCCCCCGGCCCCCTTGCGCAGGCCCCTCTGCCTGCAGTCGCGCTCCAGCCTCGCTCTCTCCCGCGCAGAGTACCTCTTGAGCGCCCCCGAGCCCCTCGTCGTCAAGTGGGACATCAAGGAGGAAGTCTCTGCCACCGACTGGATCGGCCTCTACAAGACGGGTGAGACTCTTTGCTAACTGTAACCATTGGCTCATTCGCATCGAAGCCAATCATCCTAACTGTTGGATATTCTCCTGTTCTCTCGACTGGGCCTGTGTCTGGTCCCTTTTACTATCCGACACATTTTAATCGTCACTGCTGATACTTTTTACTACGTTCATTTTAGACTTCTAAGTTTCGATCTGTGAAATTCCCCACCCAAATGTTTCCAAACTTTTACAAAGCATCTAATATTTTATCTTGTGTCTTAAATGCATCAACTTTTAATTATGACGACAGTAATTTTGTATTTCTCAATTTAATTCTTGGGTTTGAATATTTATTTTAAAATTAAATATATTTAAAAAGTTATATTTTGAAAATGTATTGTTTATTATTGGTTGAACAAACAAACCTTAAAATTCCTTCTGATATTTTATTGGATATGTTCTGTCGTATGTATGGCGTAGCTTTGTTTGCTTTTGGATCTTGCGCCATTTGACCTAAATCAACCATCCTGTTCCTGACTGTTTGTTAACAGTGCGAGTTCACTCCAAATCTTGTCACTCGATTGATCAGATCACAGAGTGGGTAGCTACGCATGCCTACCTATTCACTTTGGATCTTTCAACACATATGCAATTTGGGCCAATTTTACGTGTGAAATGGTCCTATTTTCCGATGGGTCAGACCAATGCCTGCATTACCTTACTCTGCTAAATTGTTAGACTGCTTAGTTTACACTAACTATTTAAACTGAAGGTCTTTGTATGCTGTGTCTACTCAGGATCTATTTTTATGCTGTCTATTGTTTTAAATTCTCTTTTCCTCCATTCATAATTATCACGGTCACTCAATGAACCAAGTTTCATAAAAATTTGAGAGGTCAGGGACTCGTGCATTGATTTGACATGGAATTATTTGTTAGCAGAATTCCTGATGTGTGTGCTTTCCCTTTTAGATGAAGTTGATGCCTCACGGTACATAGAGTGCAAAAACCGATGGCCATCTGCAACACCTCGTGGTCAGATTCTTTGGACAATAGAGAGAGTTGATCTGTTCATAGACGGTAAGAATGCACCATCCAAAAATGTCTTTTAATGTTCTCTTTGAATGGATATGAAATAGAAAAAAACGGCTGCATTCATATGTTAGGCCAGTTGGCAAACTCATTAGTCAAAGATCAGCAGTACAACAATTGAGATTTCTTTTAAGAGCCAAATTTCTTTTCAAGAACCATGTTTTTAGGAGTCTGTTATATATACATACACATGTGTGTGTGTGTGTGTAAACTACCACTCAGAATGCTGAATCAAAATTATATATAATTTTGATTCAGCATTCTGAGTGGTAGTTTTCTTAGGTCCAATAATTTCTCCCGAGTTGATGCCAATGCATCCAAATCGATGTTATTATCTTTAGAATATCCTCCAAAGTAGGAAAACCAGGTGAATTCAATTAAAGGTCCTTACTTCGAGTGTTACTGAGTCGAAAGTTTTAAACCTTATTTGTATTAGTTACAGTATTAAGTTTTATTTGAATCTGGATTTTGTAATAAATGTAACTTGATTTGAATTGGTATAACCTCCTCCCAACCATGAAAATAATAGAGATTAGGTTCAAAAATGGCATCTTAATTTAAAAAAAATTTAATTGTTATTAAGAATCCTCAAGAAGAAATGAAAGAAAGCATGTTTTATCACTGTATTGCTTCCTCTGAAGTGTATAAAGCCGGATTAACTGTACCTGTCATCCAGACTTACTCTCTCTCTGAAGCATGAAAGCACCATAGGTGCGACACAATCCACCTAGGATGGTATTTCTTTGCTATTTAATCTTTTGTATTTTTTCTTGCAAACCAAAATGTATTGAACCCATTGTCAATATATAGGTACTTTAATTTTTCAATTTCTCAATGCAGGGCTATGGTAGCCTGGTTGCAAGAGCAATGGAATAGCATCAGAGGGTTGCAAGTTCGAATCCAACCGAAGACCGTTGTGTACAAAAGGGACTGGTGCATGTTAAATCTGTTGTGGCCTAAAATGTCCTCTCGTTGGCATGGCGTGGGAGTTTGGAGAGTAGGGGTGCCAGCTCAGGGGTTCTTGTCATCTGACCATGGTTCAAAATAACGTGGTGTTGTTCTCCAATCTTTCCATTTGGGATTGATCCTGAACCAACACCAACAGCTCATTTTGTTGCTCCAGTGCGACGTTAATTACAATATCTACCGTTATCTGTCAGTTTAACTGGATGTGAAACCGGCGACATTGGTTTCATAACCAGATGCACAAAAATGAATGTTGGTATGTAGGTATTTAATTAATGTCGCACTGGAGCAGTACAACAGGCTTTTGCCGACAGTCCTGGATCAAACCTGAAAGGAAAGAACCTAAGACCAAACACCATGTCATTGTGAATCGCAGTCAGATGACGAGGTCACACCTGAGCTGGCACCCCACTCTCCAAACTTCTGTGAGGACATTGGACGCTCTGACAGATTGAACATGTTCCAGCCCCCTTTGTACACAATGGTCTTTGGTTGGATTCAAACTTGTTGCCCTCCGGTTATAAATTCATTAGTCTTCCAACTGAGCTACCACTGTCTGAAAATTTTTTTGTATTTTATTATGAAATATAAAGGATTTATGATTTGTTGTTTTCATCACAATACCAAATTCATTCTCAAAGGGCCAACCTGGCAGATAAATTGTTAGGACTATGATGACCTTTGGTTCAATGGGCTTTTGGGTTTGAATACTGATGTTTGCAGTGGTTCAGAATCCACTTCAAGCATTTGGTGCCAGTCTAATTAGTCCTTGTGTTGCAAAACATAACTATTAGAGCAACAAAACAAATCGTTCTCGGGTTATGAGAGCAGATTCTGGCTTCCCTTAGGAGATGTGACACAGGTTGCAATGTCTTACCCTTTTGCGCCATGTTTTCTATGTGAATTGAGCTGAGTCTAACTTCTTTGTCTCTTGCAGATGTGACAAACGTGTGCTTCAAGTATTACCATGGGAACTCTGGGACTTTGCGAGCAGTCAGTCCAGTGGTCACTGTCAGAAGGTTCCTGGATTCCTCTGGACCGCAAGTGAGCATTCCTTCTCATTTGCTTCATTTCACTCTGTTCTTGTATGAAATGTTCGGCATGTTTGTTTGCATTCTTTCTTGAATAACAAAAAATATCCATTCCTTTTCTATTCTATGATGACCATACTATTTACTTTTCTTCCTCACATATTTCTGAAAAACTATTTTAATGAAAATGTGTTCATGTGTAATGTTGAATAAGACTGAAGTAGGAAGTATAAAGTAAAGTGATGCTATGTAAAAGCCGGAATTGTCCAAAATCTGGACGTTTTGCTAACCGGTGTTTTTTGTTTTTCTCACTATAACTGAAATGAGTGGTGTGGCTATAACGTGGGCAACATATACCACAAATGGTAAAAAGCCAAAAGTAATTTTCAAAACAAAACTATTTTTTGCAAAGAAAGCATTGATATCAAGGGTGAAACTGGTCTTTCAGGAGACCTCAGGAAAGACTTAAATAGTACAAGAATATTGACCAACACAAATTGTTCTTCTGGCCACTTTGATCAAGTGCAACGTTCCCATGAACTGACTGTGAAATTAATAGCTTTAATCTCATTAAAAATACATTTGTGATTTTAAGGAATTGGATTGGATTAAATCCCTTTAAAAAAAATCCTGTAGTTAAAATTTTATGTTGGAACTTGGCTGTATTTGTAGATTTTAAAGTCCAAAAATCCCTAAACTATTTTAAAATATAATCTCTTGTGTATTCAAAATTCGCATTCTTTTATAAACAATAAAAATACTTCTTAGAACTTGTTTTAAATTAATTTGTAAAAAGTGATTGTTTGTCGCTTGTTTAAAGGGTGGTTGTCTACTACCACAATATGATGAATGTAAGCTCTTTTGGTTAGCACAATTGACTGTTGATTGTACTGATATTTATTTTGAATCAAACCTTTCAATAGATATGCAAATCAGGCTAATTTTGCATATGAAACGCCCCTATACTCTGATGGGTCAGAAACCAATATATAAGCAGAGTTGGTTTATATCGTAGTCGGATCCTAGTACGTCGAGTCCTTATATTGCCTCCCTTTCTAAATTGCATACCATATTTCTGTGCTCAGATGGCAAAATGTTATAAGTCCCTTTTTTTTTTAATTTTTCGTGACAGCAATTTTAAGATTCAATATTCAACATGGGGTTCTGTTGGTTTTGACTTATTACAATTTTCCATCTTTGTTTTCTCATAAACTGAAAGAGGAAGACTTGCGCCATTTTACCACCTTCTAAACATTAACAAACCAGACTCCAGGATAGGTTTTACTCAATTTTTTTGGAAAAGTGACTTATAACATTTTGCCATTTGAGCACAGATTTTATATATAATTTCTTTTGATGCTGCTTTTCTTAATATATATTTATTTCTACCGATAAATTTTCAAGTTTCGCCATGCGTGTTCATTGTCAACTCTGCTAAACCACACATTCTCCACTGCATACCATGCTCTTCTAAATTGTAAGGCCATTTAGTTAACACATGAATAATCTGAAGAAAAAATTAATATCTAAAAAGTTCTATTTTAAAATGGTCGAGTAACTTTGGAGCTACCCTGTATTTGAAAAATTCTGATTTAGCAGATTCATGCAGCCTTATTTTTGCTTTCCACCTTCCGCACGGAGATTGTAAGATTGCCTTCCTTCTCTTCCCACAGACTAGTCATGGGTCCGAAGAAGTGCTGGTGGGATACTCTTCTCAGCAGTTTCCTGTAGAGATGGTGAAGTTCACTCTGTCCAGTAAGTAACCTTTTCAGTCCTTCGTGACCATGGGAACAGGGCATGTTCAATTTGAGCAGGGTGACGAGTGGATGTTTTAGTTTTATGTATTTGAGTGACTGCACAGTGATTACTTGTTTATTACTGGACAAGCAAAAGTCAGCAGCGATGACAAAGCGATGCGGAATGACTGAAAATGATAGCTTAATGGTGTCAAAAAGGTGTCGATCTGAGGCAAAAAAAAATTGTTTGTTTCCTGTAGCCCAATTAACCTTGAAATTACAATACAAAAATTAAGACCCTAAAGTTTTTTAAGCCTTTTAAAAAAATTTAATTTAGTTTTAAAAAAAACTGCATTTGTCAAAATGATTAATTTATTACGATGTCATAGCGATCGTAATCGATTAATATATTATTGAACACGTGATATTGACCCACAAAAATAAATATACCAAGGCATTTTACATCACTGATCACACCTCTGATCAATTTTAAATCTAACATTAATACTCGGGTGATATTTCTTTTTGCGTGTTAGCTAAAAATATTTTGCAAAAAAAAAGGGAGGGGGGTACTTTTTCCCTACCTGCCAATTGACACTTGGTATTTTTGCTCATGTTACAGGAAACAAGCCTCTTTTTTTGGCCTAACCTCTTTCAAACTTGTTGCTTTTATTGAAAAATTAAAGAAGACAAATCGTTTTACTTCTTAACCCAAAGTAATTTTTCTGGTAGTTTGTTTACACTGAAAAACTATATATTCCAATTCAAATCCATGTGCATTTTTATCTAGGTTGTGCATTCTTTCTGTTTGGGGAGATTAGTGTTTGTTACGTAGTGGAACAGGAAAAATCCTGTAAAGTACTCGCTAATGTGGGTATGCCCACTGTGCTAGCAACTTTGAGTTGTAGGCGGCACAGGTTTGATTCCTGCCATGTGCATTTCTCCCTGGATGTATCTCTCTTCTGTGTCAGTAAAACTTTCATTAAGTGTGTCTTATTACTTGATATTGTATATCTTGTGTCTGGCACAGCATGGCCTAATATAGCCCTATAACCCCAAAATCAACCAACCATCATTCATAGTTGAATTGATGGCTTTGAAAAAAACTTATTAAAAAGCAACCTTTTTATTTCAAAGTAAGATTACTATTGACAAATTTTTCTCTTGACTTAAAGTGGGCATCGCCTTTGCCCGATTGATGTGTTAATAATGGTAGTAAATATTTTGTTGGGTGATCTGTGTATTTTTGTCAAAACTCTTTGTTCATAAATTGTAAAAGAAATACTGTAAGGACGCTCTGAAAAATTGTATTATGTTGTTGAGCAACAAGGGGAATGTGTTTCAGATCTCTATGCAAGAAATCTAAAGCGGGGCATGTTTTTCAACCCTGACCCCTATGTGAAGATCTCCATACAACCCGGCAAAGGCGAAGGCGTACTGCTCCTACCCCACCACGGACAGGTGTGCCGCACGGGCATTGCAGAGTCCACGACACACCCCTGCTGGCCTGGACAGGTGGGTTCAGCACTTTTTCAAAACAGAATCTCACTAAGAAATAAAGACCACTCTCCTTGAGAAATTTACCTGTTAAAGATTTTTTGTTAAAATACAGTACCTCGTACTATTGGGTCGATGCAAAAGTTTGTCCTATTTTTTTGACACATTGAAGGAAAGTATTTCCTAAAACCTACATTTAATCAACACAGCACGTTCCCTTCCGTTCGATGACCTTTCTCCATCTCTGGTGCACCATCCCACACTCAGGAGTTCTGAGGTTTCTGGCTAAAAACTGAAGTATGTGACAAATGAATTTTGAACCACTTATGAAATCGTCAATGACACCCTCACCCTACACCCAAATCCTGGTCGCCATGGCAACTAAAATATTTGGTCTGGCGCCTAAATCTTAAAAAAAAAAATTATTTTTTTGTGAAAAAAAGTTTGATTTTTTAGGCCATTAAAGGTAAAAAATGGAGCAAAATGTCTACTGTAGATAATAATTAATTTTTATTGCCTCAAATACGCTATAAATACCATATTATTTGCTGTGCTAATGCGTGTAATGAGTTCTGCAATGTACTAGGCCTTCAAAAAACTATTACTATGTATTGTAATGGTCCTGGCTCCTAAAAAATTGGGTTTTATTTTTGTCATCTCTGCCCTACACAACACCCATCTTTTGCGTCTGCGAAGCATTCTTGTCTTTTCTGAGATAAGAAAGCATAAGATGTCAAAAATGCTACATATTTTATGCCATTTTGACTGTGTAACACAATTTTATAACACAACCCAATGACACTTCTTTCCCAAGTATTTGCTGAAATTACTTCCAAACAACATCCAAACTTTACGCGTGTGAAGTAGATACCACTTTGGTTTTACGCAGCGATGCCATCGAGCGCCAAAAGCGAGAGGAGCCCAATATTATCCTTTGCCTCAGTATACATCCCGTATTTTGCCATAGAATTCTTTTTTACTTGTCCACCAATTAATTTTTTGGTTTACAAACAGTGGTGATTTTAGATGATTTTTCTTAACTTCTACCCATTGTTGGTTTTCAGACCTATGGGAAATCTTTATTTTTGTTTGCAAACCTGCTCTGTTTTTTTTTACTACATTGATAAAAAAAACCTTTCCATTAACATTAACACTGTGTAACAATCCTTTCAGTTTGACAGATAACTGTAAACGATGAAATTGCAAAGTGGTTTTTATTGTTTAGGAAACGTTTAGATTCTTTTTTATTTACATCTTTCAAAGAGTTTTCCAAAAAATTGTCAGTGTTGGGGCATTTTTCATATGCTTTAGTTCTTAAATGCTTTTCATAGGACATTTCGATTTCTATAAATATTTCAGTAATGGAAAATAGGTTTTACCATATTTCCAATTGCATATTCCACTGGCTAGCCATCGTATGTGTAAATTTTGTGCAAATGACCATGAGTGACGCAGTTAAGCTTTTGAAGTTGTATTGTGGGACAAAATAACACTTAAAATGACAAAATAAAATTAAGTTAATTGATATGTGGCAAACCTAACAGTGTAATAGCAGTGTAACCTAACTCTACCTTGGAAGTACTTTTTGGTAGACAAAGTTGCGCTGTTTCACACCAACTTGTCAGTGTTACAGTTGAAATAAAAGCCGGATACAGCATTAGATAAAAATAATCCTCATTTATTTAAGTAAAGTAATTAAATTCCATGGTATAAAAGTATAAACTATTCAAAGTGTACGAATAGGTGTACTTCACCTGACCCGTTAAGCTTTGCTTTCCTAAGAAAGTGGAGCCGTTATCTAACAGCCATGATACGTCATGATGCCGCGGGCATAACTAGACGGCCGTCTAAACAAAAATCCCGAGGTGTCAACTTAGACGGACAGAATATGTTGGAGAAGACGGCTGTCGTGGTTTATTTTATTTGAGAAACAAAACAAAGTGGTTTTTATTCTCTAGTTTAAAGTTTCTAACTTCGGGATCGTTGAAGGTAAAGTGAAAATTTCAACAGATTTCAAATCAGCGTAAATTTCTATGCCAGATCGATATCAAAAACAGTTTTATTATTCAATTATTTACCATTTGATTATTTAAAATTATTTATTAAATAATTAATTATTTATTTAAAGAAAATCACATTTAAGGTATCGATCTGGTGTCAAATTTTCCGCAGATTTAAAATCCATTGAAATTTTGATTCTGTGTTTAATGATTCCGATTTTACAAATACGAATTAATCAATGGCAGTCAAAAATGTTTATTTATTTCGCTCCTCTTCGTTCGAATAGTTTGGTGCAGGAAATGAAATCTTGCCGCTACAAGAGAAAAAATGTTCCCCAACTGCTTGTGACCGCTATGACGACTGTCATGGAAATGGCGGCTCCGATCATTTTCGTTACGCTCACAAACAACGCTCTCTAGGAAACCAACACCATGTGTTCATATAAACAACGTTTTAGTGACGTCGCCCACCGATACATCACGGCCGCTAGATCACGACTACGCTTTCTTAGGAAACCGAAGCTTTAAGCTTTAGGAAAAGAGAGGATTTCCAAAAAATCACACACTTTCATCCTATATACATACATTTCTAAAAGGGATAGATAAGGTAGTAACCAATCATAGCCTGAAGTGGGTGGGACTAAACGTGATACGATTGATTTACATATTAGTTCTTGTTTATAAACATCCAAAATAAACTCTCAACACAACTTGCCAAAAATACCAACACTTGATGCACCACGACTGGGTAAATTACAGTTACGAGTTGATTCAAATTAGATTGTTTTTTACTCATAATGCAAAGAAAGGGGTTTGTATTTAAGTTAGAGCTTTTTATGTATAAGTTAATTCTGATAAAATAATTGAATTAATAATTAAGTTCAACAATGCTACTTTATATCGCTGTTAGTTTATCTCCAACTGAAGGTTTAGCCTTTAATAATCGAATTGAAGCATTTATCAAAAAATGACTGATTGATCAATATGTTATTAGATATTAGATGCTTGATGGTGCTGAAAGTATCTGCATAAAGAATTGTAATTTGTGAATGATTTGAACTAGTCACCAGTTTGAGTAGCTGCAATGTGACAAATGTTTATTTTTCCTCAGTTCGAGTTCATAGCCTACCCCACTGACGTACTAGAGTTTGAGGTGAAAGACAAGTTTGCCAAGAGTCGACCTATCATCAGCCGTTTCCTGGGAAAGTTTTCTATTCAAATTTGCTTTCTTCTCGACCAGTGCACTGGGTGAGTTGGCTCTGGGTGTTTGAATATATGCTTTTCTATTACTCATTCATTCATTTTGCAAGGGAGTGCCCACAGACTTTAAAAGGGCCTAGTATTTTTATTCTCGTTTTCAAGGGCCCCTCAATAACCTTTAATGCAAGTCCTTAAAAATATTAAAATGCCTGAGGTTTAACAAAAGGACAGGATTTTTTATTTCACCTCCATTCAAAAACCAGGGCAATGGTAGCCCGGTTGGAAGAGTGATGGATTATCGACAGGATCGAATCCAACCAAAGACCATTGTGTAAAAAGGGGCTGGTGCATGTTCAATCTGTCATGGCCTCCAATGCCCTCATGTTGGCATAGTTTAGAATGTTGGAAAGTAGGCTGCCAGCTCAGGTGTTGCTTCCTCATTGAACCCTGTTTCAAAATGATGTGGGGCTGTCCTCGAATCTTTCCCTTTGGAATTGATCTTGGATCGTCACCAATACCCTGTTGTGTTGCTCCAGTGTGATGTTAGTTAAATTAAGCTCTAAATTATTTAATTAAGTCAGCAAAAAGGTAATGTTTTTGGGTCCACAAGTACCAAACCTTGTGTTCACGAGTTAATCTATTGTGCAATCAGTGTGGAAGGTAGCTTTAAAAAACGAAAATTAGCTATAAAATGCTCATTTTTCTTGAAGAGTTGGAACCCTCAGGCTCAGCCAAGTATGGCTCTTGCAGCATGAAACCTAATCAACCTGCTCAGGGTAAACTAGAAATATTTTGTGTACATAAAATTTAAAATAAGAATTTCGACTGTTAGGTAAAAAAACTTGTGATGTGAGTAAAAGTATACAACTTAATCTTACTGAACTCTAAAATCTTAACGCTTCGAATGTGTAAAGTTGATTTTGTCTTTCACCATTCTTAATTTCTAAATAACCACATCTTTCTTAAAGAATCTTTCAACTGTTAGATTCTATGAATTCTTTTCTTAGAATAAAATCCGTGGAATGATTCTATTATACTTTCTTTAGAATAGACTCCTTTGGAAACAATTCTACTGCTCCTTTCCTTAGAATAGAATCCTTTGGAAAAATTCAATTGACCAAGTATGTCAAGATTGATTTAGAAGTCATGCAGGGAACACTGCAGTTTGTAAGGTGGAATTATGCCTGTGAACAACCAGAGGGTTAGATATGTGAAAAATTTCGAAAATAGGATCTAAGATGAATTCTTTACTTTTGAAGAAGTTCTGATAATTAAACCCGATTGAGAGAACAAAATCAAAGTACCATAACTCCGTGTTAAATCTGCCTTCTGCTATATCGTCCTTTTTTACCTGTCCCCCGATAAATTTTTGTTTTGCAACTAGCAAAAAAAATCCTAATTTAAGGTTGGAATTTCATCGATCACTAATTTCAAGCAGTCATCCCAAACCTTATTGTAATTAAAATTTGATTGCCAAAATTGTGCAAGTTTGAATTACTTTTTAATATCTCTTTTTTATGGTTTTACCATTGCTGATGTGTTAACCATCTAGTTTTAAAAAAAATTTTAATGAAAAATGTTTATGAATGCATATTTTTTACCTTTTTTTTTCTAAAGAGTTTTTTTTTTTACTTTCATTTTATTGCTATCTTGATATATCACACTTTCTTGCACCTTCTGTAATATATCAGTACTTCTGTATGATTTTGAGCTTGTGAAGAAAATTTTTTTGGACATGGTTTTCAATTTTTAACAGTCTTTATTTGCAAAACAAGAGAAATGATGTGGGGTAAGAATTAATTCTCCAGTAAATTTAATTGTTTATTTGGTTAATGTATAACTTTGATAAACCTAGTGATTTATCTGAAGTATACCTGTCCTGAATACTGTTTTCATGAAACATTTAGGGTTCCCATCGAGTTCTGCTTCAGTTTGTGCAGCAAGAATCCATCAGATCATGTGACGGGCCAATTACTTTTTACCTTCAATTTAGAAAATGATCCAGGTATGACTTTTATTCTAATTCTGTCTCCCTTTCCATCCACATCGAGTTTTAATATCACTTTTTGGTTGCATGTTCTTTTACATACAGTCTTATAGAAAGAAACTGCATCACTCATTAAAATCGTTATTATTGTCCAGTTAAATGACAATATTATGTACTTGTTAGGGACTAACTTTATGTTTCCCGTTAATGTTGGTAGTAATTGGTATAAACAAAATAAAAAGCTCTGAAAAACATTTATGTTTCTTCCATGAGAACTGCTCCTGCCACAAGGTATGCACTTGTCCATTGCTGTAGGAAAAAAAATATTATATCTCATCTTCCATAGGGATACTTTAAGAAATGGATTCAAGTTTTCAAATTAACACTCATACTGACAAATTGGAAATATTTGTTGTGATTTTTGCTTGTTACATCTGGATTAGTAAACTACCTCTTCCTGCCGTTCACCAACATCTGTCCAGAACTATATAAAATTTTAAGGTATGTACCATAGGCACCAATACTCAAAATGAAGAAGCCCTGTTCCTAAACCAACCTCTACCACCCACACTTTGACAAAAGGTCTCATGGTACACATAATTAGCTTTATTCCTTTCTTGGGATGATATTACTGGCAGTAGAATCGTTTATATTAAAAAAAATATCACACTACCAATGTGATTTCTAATTTAGGCCTCAGCAAATACTTGCATCTTTAGATGGGGAAATATTGCACACAAATGTTTTTAATGATGAGAACTGAAAAAATGTCTGCTGTCTGTTTCAAGTTGACAAATGAAAGTCATCTAAAAGGATAGAATAAACTACTTCAAAATGGAAAAAAAAAATGTTAAAAAAAGCAGGGTGTCAAGATTTGAATTACTTGATTTAAATCAATGATTAACATCATGTTTTTAATCAAATGATTAAAAAAAAATCATTGATTTAAATCACAACCAATCTTACATTTTTATAACTAAGTAAATACACTCTAGAAAAATCACAGAATTCGTCAAATGCTTTGAACTTTCTGCACACATGGTGATTTCAGCACTAATGGCTACACCTTGTGCTGATGAGCTTTTAAAAAAATGTTTGGCACTGGACACTTGCAAATAATCTGAGGTGTCTATGGACTAAGTAATCTGTTGAGTCAGGGATTCTGCCAAACAGTAAAGTAAACAATAAGTTGACATCTATTTGAAAGTTTTTACAATGTTCATGCATAATTTTATGTTACAAACAATAAAGCAGTAGGCCTGCATCTACGTAAATGTCAAGACAGCCAAAGAAAATCCCCACAAAGTAGGCCTAAACTTCTTGTTACCCATTTAATTGATTGACCATTGGCTTAGCTATAGTGATTTTTCAACTACTTTTTTTTAATTGAGACATAAATACAAAATAACACAATTAATGTGACTAATAATTTATTAAATAGGAAATTCAACTGAGCTTTCTATTTGAAAGGATGAAAGTTTAAACAATATGAACATCTTTTATTTTGCGAAATGCACCCTGAAACAGTCACCTTTCATAGTGACCCATAACAAATATTTATTTAATCAGACTAATTTAGGTCTCACTTACACTTACTGATACATTTGTTAACATGATTATGTTAATTAGTCAAGAAAAACTATGGAGGATGTCAACTTGTGTTTTAAAGTTAAACAAATGTCTTATCTTTTGCTCTTGTTTTAAAAATTCATTTTTTAATTGTATTGTCATGTAACACACAATGATATTTAGTAAAATAGATATTAATTTACCATATCACAAATACTAATTGTTTACTTAATTAAATATTAGTTTACATGTCATGTCAGAAACTCAATTTTTTATTTAACAAATTTATAGGCCCTACAGAAATTTAAATAAAAAAATCTGATTTTTGATTTAAATCAAATAAATCCGATTAATTGATATTTTTGAAAAAATCATGATTTTTTTACACCCTGAAAAAAAGGCAAATTTGTTGATTAGTGCATTGACTTATAATGAAGCATAACACTTAAAAAAATACTGAATTTGCCATTTTTTAAAAAACTTTAGTATTTCTAAATTAATAAGTCATATTTCATATGTCCACTGCGCTAGCAACCTTCCAGTTGTAGGCAGCACAGATGTATTCCTCCCTGGTTGTATTTATCTCTTGTGTCAGTAAAAACTTTAATTATGTATCTATTACTACGTATTGTATGTCTTCTGACTGGTGCAGCATGGCCAAATAGGTCCCTTATACCATAAACCCCATAACAACCAACCTAAATTTAATAAAATTAAGGAATACAAAAGGCTGGAAAAATACTATTTAATTGATTTTGCTTTGTAGTTAATGGCATAACGAAAGGTGCAAATAGTTTTTGAATGGATGGCATCTCTGAATGGAATCTCCAGTTGAAATCCTTTCCTGATTGCAAATAATCTCTTTTACAGTTGATCCATGGACGCACATTCGACAAGTCCACAATCCCATCTACGCAACTGATCTTTCTGATTCGCAGATAACTGGATCGTCCGTCCCCAACACTCCTCAGCACATCATACTCTCTAGTCGGTCCACACAGATGCAGAACGGCAACCTCTCCGGCAACGGGTCCAGCCACTCTGTGGGACCATCTCGGGCTTCCGAGTCATCGTCCAGGAGGGAGGGACAGCCCCGCAGCATCCGGTCTGGTTCCGACCAGAGCATCAACAGCATTTCCGCTGCTCCCCTGCAGCCGCGCCGGGCCTCCCAGGCATCTGTGACCCGTCTCTCGGTCCCGCCGACCACGAACACCAACAGCAGCGTTGGCTCTTCCACAGTGGCGTTCACTAACATGGAGTACGTGCTCCAACCTGCCGCCGATGTCCCTGCCAGTGTTGATCCCACCCCGAACCTCACCCCTGCCAAGGAGACAGACATCCCACCCCCCCTACCACCGAAGCAGAAGTCTGCCAAAGGCCACCGACCGCTGGAGAGGTCGAAAGCCCATCCGGCTGGGCCGGGCACTTCCCAGGACGGGCCGTCGTCGAGCCACTCCGATTCTAGTCAGTCTAAGCCGAAGCACACCAAGCCCGAGGACAGCTTTCTCCTGGAAATCGTCGACACGGACGAGCAGAATGATGCTGCAGACGAGGAGGAGGATTCCACGCCGTGCCCGGAGTCGGACGACAACGTCGTGACTCTGTCCACATCTGTGTCAGTGCCGCTTCTCCGCGATTCTAGTCCTCCGCCACCGGCTCTGCCCCAGAGGACATCCAGTGGTGCATCTCGGCCAGTCGCTCTGGCAGTGCATCCCATCGACACTTACTCCGACTGCCACTACATCAACCAGTCTCAGGTGCGTGCCGAGCAGCACCCGCGGACGGCACCGCTGGCGACCCCCGAGCACGACTCCATCCATGAGGGGGTGCCGTCGCTGGAGAACATCAACGAGGCTGTCAGCTTCGAGTGCGGCACGCCGGTGCTGAACTACTCGGAACTGGAACCGAGTGCAGATGCCTACAGCTCCTCGGATCTCGACCACGAGACATACCTGAGCCTCAGTGAGGCCAGCGACCTGGCACGCGCTGCCGGCTCGATGGACCACATGAACGCAGACGACCTGAACCTCGACAACGACGAGGTGCCGGGCAGCTACAGTGTGTGCGTGCCGGACGTTGTCACTCCGCCGTGCAGCAGCCCTTCCTCCCAGACTCTCAGTGCCAGCGAAAACGAAGAGCCGCCGTGCGACGGGAACGGATATTCCGGGAGACAGCGTGACTCGTACGAGTCGGACTTCGACTCGGTCGATGGCGAGAACGCGCTCGCTTACCCGGACGTCGCGGCCCAGGAACCGTCCCTGCCGAGCTGTGCCACGACGCCGGACATGCCGTCGACGTCGAGGACCGGCATGCACTGTAGCACGAGCTCGCTTAGCTTGCTGTCCACGCCGGACAGTGTTCAGACTCCCGTGTCTCCAGGTCTGATTGTCAGTCCTGCGAGCGACGACCTAAGTCCTGTGAGTCCCACGGACGAGACGTCGGACGACGGTCCTTCTCCTCTCAGAACATCTCCTTCTTCGGAAGAAAGAGACAGTGTCGTTACTCCTTCATCTCGACCCATGCATCATTTGTCGTACATCAGGCCTGATTCGGATCTGTGGGTACAGAGGCGAAATTCTTTAGGGTTAGTATGTCTTTACTCTAGATGAAGAAAAAAATAACTGCAATGCATGGTCCTGAAAGTGTTTTATTGTTTTATAAACTGGCCATGTCTGCATTTACTTATTAATATAACACCTTATGTCCTGTGTTCTACTGTACCTCTTTTACTTTCACTTCTTTGCTCTAGGTATTTAAACATGTGAGTAAATAAAAATTGTGTTGGTTGATATCTAAAGTTATTTCATCAATCGCTTATAAAACTGTCTAGTTTCTAAGGATATCGTTACCACTATCCCAAAGGCACGAATCTATATTTGGCGATTTTCACATAACTGCATTTTTTGAGTCACCATTTCATGATTTATACTACGACAAAGCCACGAATAATCTAGATTCTGAGTGGAAATGCTGATGTTAATGTGAAAACAACCTTCGAGTCGTAACTCAATTTTTCCAGATGTATCCAAACTTTGGACATGTTTTTTGTAGAAACATCAAAGTTTCAGATTAGTGTCTTTGGCCTGGTGTTAACGATATATTTACTTACGAAATACTATTCTTACCCTGAAAATTTTTTAGTAGTTTTTGACTTATTTACAGTTATTAGAACATGCTTCATTCAATATTTTGATTTTAGTTCTGAAATCTTGCATTCTACCCAGACTTTTATTAGAAGGAAAACATACTTCTTTAGAATAGAAAATATACCCTCTTTTGAAAGTATTTTATTTCAGTTTTTAGAAACTTTTCAAACTGCACCATGTTTTATATTAAACTAGCAACTGCATGGCCAGCACAACGTTGCCTGTGACAGTTCTTTTCAATTGGTCAGGTGAGACCACGTTTTGATCAGGAGTAATTTTCACTATCTCGAGATTGTGAAGGTAGAAACCCTCAATAGTTTACCCATGACAAAGTTGAAATCACTAGCAAGAAAGTTATACTAATCAACAACGTAAATCAAAACAGGCAAGTATCAGAAATCCGTTAAGAATAAAAAATAGAACAAAAAATGCAGAATCTGTCTTTTCTTCAATGTGAGGTCGGCTCTGTCATAATTTTGCACAGTTCCGAGGTTAAAAAACGCAAAATCCTTTCATTTCTTCAATCAAAGAAGTTATGACGTCACATTTTTGAAAAGAAGAACGGATGAGGAAAGAACTAATAAATTAATTTTTAAATGTTCTAGATTAAATTTTAAAATTTGGGCTGGACACAAAATTCTCAAAAAATTAGGACTACCTGTGTGCCAAATTTCATTGTTGCAAGTGCCATAGATTTGTCAGGAGGCTGCACCCAGTAAACAGACACTCTTCCTCTTATGATATTTGAGATTCTAACCCATTTAAGAAGCTTTAAAATGAGAAGTAACACAAGTTTGTAATGCATTTAGTTTTCGGTAATTTTCATTGAAAATTAAATACAAATAACTCAGAACAAATAGCAGAAAAATATTTCATAGCTTTAAGCACTTGGCACACCATTTCATTAAAATATGAGCAATCGTGGATTCAAATAATAATAATAAAGTGTTTTTTTTTTTTTTACTTGACTTTGACTACAAAGTGCTGATGTGAAGATGATGTATCCACAAAATCCATGCCTTGCTTATTGATTAGAAAATGAGGTCCATTATTTATTTGATTATATTTGTATATTACTTTATTTATATTATTATGGTACGGCTGGCATTCTATGCTTTTGGTGCATTTTTTTAGTATGTGGACGTGGAGGCAACCCATCTTTATTCCTGTTTTTATAGTAAATGTGGCAAGGTTTTAATTTTTTTACATCCATTAATTTCTGTTAAAGCTTATTATTTTCTATTGTAAAATTTTTTTTTTTTATTGGTAAGAATTATTTCCTTGAGGACTTGAAAAACGCACTTAGAGCGTTGCCACAAAACGATGCATAGAATGCAGCTATACCATTATAATTATGATAATTAATTTTGTATACTCTAGTTGAAGTTTCTAGAAAAGAAGCTTATAGTTATTTTCTGTTTGGGTGTTGTCCTATGTGTGATGATGGTTTTGTTTCCAGGAACCTGGCAACACGGTCGCTGAGCTTCTCTGCTGGCAGAGATTCTCTCCAAGTGGCCACCTTGCAGCACCTCCCCACCGCTCGACTGCCTTCCATTCCGGAGCGTACCATTCGCTACCAGAGGGTGGATCTGGAGGAGCCCCTGCCACCACGTGAGTTCTTTTACGCTTTGCCACTATGCATGTGGTTGGGATGTGTACTGGTTTTTAGAACCATTAAAATAGTTCTTATTCCCCCACCAGGTTGTTTTTTATGTTCCACCAACTCGCATAAAAATTATAATAGAAATAATCATTGCGATATAGTCTGGCTCCATCAACGTGGCTTGTGAGTTTCCAACAAATCGAATAATTTAATTAAAGTGCAGGTTGAAGTCGAGAAATGTGTTTGTACGATTGGCATCTAGAGCTTGGATCTGGCCGGATTTGATATAGTGGATAAGGAGTTGGCGAAACAAATAATCACCCATGACTCATCATAACATTTTGCGAATATCTTTCTTGTTGCAAGCTATGGGGTCGTGATTCCAGGGTGCCGAAGTGTGATCGTTCTCCTCTTCCTTTCTTTTAAGGTACTTTTCCGTTATAGGCATACCAATGAACTTTGGTGCCGATTTGCTTATTTTCTTTCATTTAACATAGCAGAACACATTTCCTCTTTAGAATATAATAATATTCACCTTAATTCAATTAGACAAAAAGTCTAAATGTCTTGGGGCAGTGCCTCTTTGCTGTTTATATCACACCACTTTGCATTACCCTTAAACTCTAAACAGCTTGGTTGATAACCTTTTACTTTCAGGCATGAAAGACTTTGAGTCACATTTTTTTCCATTAGGTGGTTATTCAAAAACAATCTTTCTCTTTGTGACGAATATCTGTTCGTCTCTTGACAAATCTCAAATCATGAAGTCCTTTGCACCCACAAAGGAATAAGCTAAAATGGCACCCCAAAACAAAAAGCTGGTATGAATACAAATGGCACCGTGAAATAAGCAAAAAATGTGTCACATTATCGCAGAAGTTTATTAGTATGGCTGTAATGGAAAAAGTACCATTTTTAATTACTTGCTGTCATCTTCTATTTGGTACAACTTTGCTAAATAGGGTCCTTGTGACATAAAACCCCTTGCCAATCCAAAGCAAGCTACAAAAAGGTCTTCCACCAGCACAAATAGGCCCTGTGGGTTACATTTATTTTGAGTCCTGTGCAGTATTGTCCAGTTTATGGTATCAAAAGCTACAGTTGTATGAAGGACCACGAGGACTATACCCTCTAGAATTTCTGTCAGAGTGAATTGTAGAGAAATAGATCTGTAAGAGCTTACATTGTACACCATTCTTTAGAATAAAATGTGCCCTAGCATTTTTGAGGGAAGTAGTCAAATCGTATGCATTTGGAAAATGACCTCGTTAAACATTTTTTTGATGGGAGTACTAACTTGAGCAGATGTGATCGAGTAGGTCGAGACTGGGATCCTTGCCGCCTTCAGGTTACTGAATGGATAGGCCAGCTTGGGTTTGGAAATAGTTAAGTTGAGGTCGAGAGCATTCGTGACATGATCCGGATATTCTAGAGTTCTTCACCTGAATTGAATGCGTGTTCCATTAATTTGTAAGTTTTATCAGTAAAGGATGTATTCATTGGATTGTATTTTAATTTTACTGTTTCCGTCTCCTGTCGGGGGCCAGGCTTTCCACCCTAAAATTATTGGGCCTCTGAGAGTTGGGACCTGTGTTCATTATGCTTTTGGGTCTTAAGAGTGACTTTGATTCTCTTTTTGACTGTCACTTACAAGTGACTATTTTCAGCACTTTGTGACTCGTTTGTTGCAGACTGGGAAGCACGTGTGGATAGTCACGGACGTATTTTTTATATCGATCACCTGAATCGCACCACGACGTGGACAAAGCCAAGTACAAGTACGCAACAACAACTGACGCTGGGTACGGCCAGCGAATTGCAGCGTCAACAACTGGATCGCAGGTTTGGAAACCTCTTCCTCACTTTTAACCCTTTAAGAATTTTGAAAACAATGCACTGAGGAGTATAAAATCTTCATTTTTGTTTCTAATTCTGATTATTTTGCCTTAATGTTCATCTGTATTACTGTTCAAGTAATATTTATTCAAACAAAAGGGTAGTCATAACAACGAGTAAAGTAGCATAAGTCGTCTATTTAACTTTTTATAACTTTAAATATTTTCCGAAAGGTACGCGCACACCGTCCACCAAGTATATTCATATGGGCATTCAAGATTTCATCCTAGTCTTCTTTTTTTCTCAGGAACCAGACTTGAAGAATGCCATTTTAGTGTTGCCTTAACATGTCAATTTTATTGAGCGTTGATAATGTATGCTGCTGGTGTCATTTCTAAAAAAATGGGAAAACCTCAAATGTATGTTTACCCAATGGGCTAGCAATCTAGCAGAGTAGGGTATGCAATTGAGAATGCATGGTTTAGCAGAGCTGAAAACGAACACGGCATGGTGAAACCCGAAATATTTATTAGTAGAAAAAACATACACAAAAGTATACTTGCTAGCTGATCCTGCAGCTTGTTTAAAAAATAAAGATGTTTTTGATATTAGACTTGAAGCAGGATCCAACATGTTTCACAAACATCAAACATACATGACTAGTACATTGTAGAATATAACTAGGATACAAACCACTTATATATCAATCTGACCCATCAGAATATAGGGGAGTTTCACAAACACAAAACCGGGCCATTTACATATCCATGGAAAGATCTGATCGATTGAGAGTGACGTGATCTGAGGTGAACTCGAACTGTTTACAAACATTCAAGAGAGCAGGGGAATATCTGTCAAGACAGTTTTGAAATCCTTGAATGTTTTAACTATCCACTTTGTTAAGCAGGTGTCTTACTTTGCAGGTACCAGAGCATCCGCAGGACGATCACGTCGCGTCCTCCGGAGGACAGCGCCTCTACTCCTGCCTCCACTTCTTCAGTGCCTTCCTCCTCCAGCCCAGAGAACCAGCGCATGCTGCTCTTGCGATCGCCCCCCGTCAGCTTCCTGACGAGGCCGGACTTCCTCAACGTCCTGCACATGAACGACGTGAGGGACCTATCTTGCTTTGAAAACTCTTCGTTATTTACTACAAGTCTTTGAATCGAGGCATTGTTTTTATTGGGTTGATGAAAAAGTTTATACCGTGTCTTTGACAAGAACTGAAGAAAAGTTATTCTATTGACTAAAAATTACATAGAATCGAAAGGGGTGCAAAATATGTCCGAACGCGTGAACGAGGTTCGGGGGGAAATTCAGGCAGCTGTGTGGAAATTTTTGACAAGTTTAATAAAAAAAACTACAAATTCTTCATTTCATGGAATGGACCTCCTATTCACTAGGCTTCACTACTGTTGAAAGAATCCTTGGACAGGTATTTTCATAGTGGAAGATACCATTTCATGTGTTTTTCTTCAGCATCTTTTCTCAAGGTGTATATGACGTCAAAGTTGATTGACAACCTTCACTAAGAAAAAGGAAAGCTGCGATTTCTTGGTGACTACTAATACAAAATCTGTCAATGTAAAAACAAAATTTTATCGGAATAAATATTATTATTATTTTTTTTAATTTGTAAGTAATAGTCTTAAGAAGAGTTCTTTATAATCAACATTGTACTCTAATAGTCGCTTAAACTAAAATGAAAATATGGGGAAATTTCGGACGAAACAAATTGTGTTCTGGAGAAATATTGGGCCCTGAAGCATTTTCTGCACCCCTGCGAATCAATACGGTATATGCTATTTAGTATGACGACCTTCCTCCATCTCTCCGGTAGTTGCATCATCCAGCGCTCATAATAGTACTGAGGTTTCCGGCTAAAGAACGGATAGAGGTGCCGACACTTTCCGAACCCCTCATGGCACATGGAATCGTTGACGGCTACCTTAACTTCACACAAAGTATCTTTTGTGTATGCGAAACATTCTTTCCTTTTCGTAGATAAAAGACATCATAGTATGTCGAAAATTGATCCTCGTTTTCTGCCATTATGATTGCTTACCAAAATTTAAAAAGCGCGGCCCAATAACGCAATTTTTTCTTCCAAGTACAATGGTGGTAACAGAACCTGGAAATCAGGGAATTCATAGAATACTTTAATTCTGGAAAAATCAAGGAAATTTTCCAAATTTCACAAAAAAGCAGGGAAATTTTGATAACTTAAACGGCTACTATTATCGTTTGTCCTATTTAGAGTTGCATGATTACGAGTTCTTTTGAGAATCGAATAAATCGTATTCGCAAAAAATTGTAATTAGATTAAAGAACCCTGGCCACATAATTGTTGAAAACCGCTGCCAATGTATTTTTTTGCTGCTGCAGCATCTCGTTGCCATGAGGCTAACAATACAACTTGTATACAATTTGAAATTTTTGTTACTAATCATGTTTTTTTGTGTATTTAATTAATATTTTTTGTTTGCAATTGCATTTTTGTAGAATTTTTTATGTATATTTGCATTTGATTTTGATGAATAGTATGATAATGTAGGGTCAGGTGTAAGAAGTTCATAATCAAAATGTTTTGTATTTTCTCTCCAGTGTTTTCAATTGATATTGTAAGAATTCCATTAAGGGTTCCTACCCTTACAATAACAATTAAAATATCTGTAGAGAAAAATACAAAATATTTGTTGAGAATGTGATCCTTTTACCCCCCATCTGACCCTAAATATTTTAAAATATTGTCGTGTAGATACTGAATATTGATAATAATTATGGGTCTACACATTTTTTGAGGGAATTGTAAAATCACGGAAATTTTTTTGAGAGTTTTTTTCAAGGATTTTGTTGCTACCCTGAGTGCTTATTGTAATTCCTTGTTTAAACAAAAAAACTTGGCACGGGGGAAGTAGATAACACTTTGGTTTTGTGATGCCATCAAGCATCAAAAATGGGAAGAATTTTTGCATCAACCCAATACAATCAGACCACATATTTTATTTCAACTGCATTTAAAAACCAAGATGAAAGATGATTGTCCAAGGTCAAGGGATCACTACTCTAGTAACCTGTGAGTTTTAGATGGTCCAATTCCTGCCCTGGATGAATTTTTGGTCTTCTGTGTCAGCTTAACTTCTGATGAATGTGTATGCCCATTTACTTGACATTGTGTGGTGTCGCTTAAACAGCTATGGCCTGGTGGTATAAAACTCAAAACAAATCGACATGTTTGGTAACTTAATTTAACTTTTTATCCAAACAATAACATGCAAAACCAAATATTGTACTGAAAATGAAATCTTATGTGAAGTTCATAACTAAGCTCTGAATTTTTATAGGATCCTACAAAAATGACTAGATTAAAATATAAAAGCACTTTTTCATTGATATAATGACAATTTTTTTAAAGCTGTTTTTTTGTGAAGTTTATAATTTGTCACAGGGATTTTATGAGATTGTACAATTTTATTTTGCAAATTGACTAACTGATCGGTATAGTAATAACTGGCATATAATCTTATCCAGTTCACAATCTTTAATGATGTGTGATTGTGTTTGACAGGATGCTCTGGCTGTATATAATAGGAGTTCTTCATTGAAACACATGATTATGAAAATTCGAAGAGACCCTTCGGGCTTTGAGAGGTATGTACGCTTTTGTTGCAAATCCTTGAAGAAAACATGGCTTCCATTTTTTTAACTCACAGGCCTGAAGAAATACTACAATTGCTGTTAGTCCTTAGATTTTCGAGGACTGTTTTAAACAGAATCTGTTTAATATCTAAAACTTTTCCTTTTCATACATTGTTTTACTTCATTTTTATTGCATAGTGCTAATGGATTTAATACAGCACAAAGTCCCAAATCCAGAATCCTCCAGACCTCAGTCATTCCGGATTTCAGACTTTTTTGGATTTTTTGTAAAAAAAAAAAATTTAACCCCCATTGCGCAAATTTTGCGATTGCAATGGTAAAATAGCAGATATATAAACAGGAATAATTTTTTTAAAAGGAAAAAAAAACCTTTTTAATACAATGCAACAAATTTTACTTGCGAATCTAGTAATTTTTTGTGTGTGGTATTCACTCCGAACATGACCATTATTTCGTTTTGTTTCATCAATTCGGTTCAGGTTTATATCCTTGTTTTTTAAAAATTGCCGGAAAGATGTGAAAAAGTGATACGAACAAAAAACGCCGATTAACAAGACTTTTTGACTCTGTACTGTAGTTTCATTCAAATTTAATTCAGTGAACAGAGCCTGGATTTTATTTACATGTCATCTTTAGATAGGCACTTAATAGACAAAACCAAACATCAGAAAATTCGTAAAGTTTGTATTATCTCTATTAAAAAAAAAATATTTTGTTCATTTTTCGGAATTTTTAATTTATGTTTGGGATTTTTCTGTTTTGAGCTTTTAGCCATAATGATTTAGTTTTCCTCCTGTTTTTAAACATATTTGTTGAAACTATGAAGGATTTACCTTTCAGATGATTATTTCAGTTGATTAAGTGGATTTTATTGCATTTATATAAATGGAGAGAAAGGAGTGCAGGTATTTTACTTCTAACCTTTTGAAAAGAAATATTTTGCTTATCAAAGTATATCAAGTATATTTTTAGGTTGTTCTGATGAATTTTTAAAGCATGCATTTACTGTTGGCTGTAGGAGCTCAGATGTATGAAAAATACGGTTATTCTAGCATTAGTTCGCTTATTAAACTCAAGTCGGCATTTTTTTAGCTGTATCCTTATTCCATTAGTAGAATTAATGTTGAAGTATAAATAGTATAAATGCAGTTACTATTTATAAAATGATTTTATGTTGTATTTATTACAGGTATCAGCATAACAGAGATTTAGTGAGTCTTCTGAATAAATTTGCAGATTCTGCCCGTGACTTGCCACGTGGGTGGGAAACTAAGCTTGATCGAGCAGGAAAGGTGATTTGTCTTTTTTGCTCTGTTACAATTGTTTTTATATTTTTGCTAATGCAGTCTGATAAAAGATAATTATCTGCTTTAGAAAACTAACTTAAGGTTTTAGGTCTAATAATGAAAATTATAAGCATTTTGATAAAATATCTTTTAAACCTTTTACAGTATAATAATGCTTATCTCAAAATCATTTAAAACACAATTTAAGAAATATTTTGATCATTAACATCCAAATCAGTTAATTTATAAATATAAACAGAAATTCCATTCATGACTCTGGTTTCACCCTGGTCGAGTCTACTTGTAAAACGGTACCAAGTTCGCCAGGGAATGGCTGCTGTGTGCAAAAATGTGCACTGGGATCAGAGACTCAGCAAACATTAAACTGAAAGCCCGAATCCTCGAAAAGATACCATTTGTAAGTGAGCATTGTGTATGTACCTATCTGCTGCTTTTGTATGAATTGCGAGTGCTCTTGAAAACTCCCACTTCAAGCGGTTCTAATCTTTCCCTTCAAGGTTGATACAGGACTGTCGCCAATAACCAGTTGTGTTGCTCCAGTGCGACGTTTATTAAATACCTACCCCTTCAAATAGTGATCGATAGTGGTCATTGCTTGTCATTTGCACATGTGGTATTTTAACTGAAAATCTGTTCTGCTGTTTCCATGTACTGTCTGTACATACTGCTTCCTGCACATTGGATGGAAGGTCCGATGAGATCGTGTGCAGTTTTATTTCATGAGATTTCAATTTGAATTTGAATCATTGAATACGACATTTACCATGGTGTGACCTGCTTGTTTCTTTTCTAGCAGCTAGCAATTTAAAACCTTTTGATGCTGCTTGACTGTGTCTGGAATTTTGCATATCCTGTCAATTTTAACTAACACTTGCTTGAAATGACTTGACTCAAATTTCCCAGAACTAGACCATGTTTATTGAAGAACTTTTCGCTTATTGTGTTGCCAGTCGTAATTGTGCGGCAAAGCACCAAACGTGATGCGACAACTATTCGGTTAACTACACAGATGGTTGAAAGGCTGGGGAGTGCAAAATGGTGTAATATATACATACATCAGCAGCAGCACTGCACCCAGATTCCTACTTAATTGAAATCATGTAGCGTCGATTGCATGAGAAGACGCAGATGTTTTCAGCATTGTTAACGAATATTAACAGCTTTATGTGTCCTGTGTAATCAAAAGTTGTGATGAAATCCATTTTGTTTGAATTTGTTTTGCTTTTAATGAAATAGTCATTCTTTATGATGCTTTATGGCATTGTTAGGGGAGCCATTTCTATCATTCTTATCTAGTTAAATTTGGTGTAGAATTACAACTTGCACTACTTTAACCGAAAAGTTTTGCCCAAAGGTGTTGTTTTGATCTTTTATTGAAGTATTTTCCTTGCAGCAATTCTTCATCGACCACACGTCTCGCAGCACGACGTTCATCGACCCTCGCCTGCCCATCGAGACCCCCTTCGTGAACCCCAACAAGCTTCCGGTGCCCCTCGCCAGGAGGAGGAGCCGCAGCGCTGGGGAGGAGGAGATTAGACCGGACACCGTAGCCAGGGTAAGTGTCCAGATGGCAGCAGTGGTTCCCAAATTTGTCACTTACCTTGAAAAACATTTTCATGGACCCCTTGAGATTATAAAATTAATGGGCGCAATAATCTTCCATACTTGACCTGTATGTGTCCGCAGTTATTCTTATTTCTCCTGTTAGTATTTAGGTCTCGTAAATAAAAACCGGTTGGAAGAGCGACGTGTTAGCAACCTGAGAATTGCGAGTTAGAGTCCAACCAAAGACAGTCACGTACAAAGTAGGGATGCAACATCAATGTCGATGTTTTCAAAAAACATCGATGTATTGGGGTATCGTTGATGAAACATCGATCGATGTAAACATCGATGTATCGATGTTTCTACTTGTCAATGTTTTATTTTTAAATGAAAAAAGTACCGTTATAAAAATTTTAAAAATAACCAAGTAGCATAATTTTCATAATCAGCAAATTGAACATACTTTTAGACCAAAGATGAAGGGTCTGAAAAGTAGGGATGCGATGTCGATGTTTTCTAAACATTGATGTTTTAGGAAAAAACATCGATGTATTGGAGCCGATGTCGCATCACCAGTTGCTAAACCAGTTTTAAGAAATGGGGAAACAAGTTTAAATACTATGAATTTTAAAAACATTGATGGTTTGGGGGCGATGTATTATCAACATCAATGTTTTAATTTTGAACATCGATGTTTTGCTATCGATGTCGCATCAATAGTTGCTAAACCAATTTTAAGAAATGGGGAAAAAAAGCTTAAATACACTAAAATTTAAAAACATCGATGGTTTGGGGTCGATGTATTATCAACATCGATGTTTTGCTATCGATGTCGCATCCCTAGTACAAAGGGGACTGGAGCATTTGAAATCTGCAGTGGCCTCAAATGTCCTTATGTTGGCATGGTGTGGAAGTTTGGGTAGTGGGGTGCCAGCTCAGTTGTGACCTCTTTACGTAACTGTGGTTCAAAATGAGAAGGCATTGCCCTCAAATCTTTCCCTTTGGGACTAATCCTGGCCCGTTGCCAATAGCCCGCTGTGTTGCTCAATTGCAACGTTAATTAAAATACTTGCCTCGTAAATGAAATGTTAAAACTTCACATTGAGGATCAATGATAATTTAAACTTTTCAAACAAAAAGTATAGTTGTGGATTACAAGAACAGGGTGGTAACAGAACCTTTAAAACCAGGAAATCAGGGAATTATCAGGAAACTTTTTAATTCTGGAAAAATCAGGGAAAATTGCCAAATTTTACAAAAAATCGGGGAAATTTTGACAACTTAAACGGCTACTATTATCGTTTATTTAGAGATGCACTATTAAGAGTGGTTTTGAGAATTGAATGAATTGTACTCGCCGAAATTGTAATTCGAATAAAGAACCATGGCGTCGTAAATTTTGAACACAGCGAAAACCGCCTTCGTCATTTTTTTCCGCGTCTGCAGCGTTTTGGTCGCTGTGAGGCTAGCGATACAACTGGTGGTATACAATTTGAAATTTGTGTAATTAATGATGTTTTTTGTGTATTAAATTAGTTATTTTTGTTTGCAACTACATTTTTGTAGAACTGTTTATGTATATTTGCAGTTGGTTTTTATGAATAGTATGATAATGTAGGGTCAGGCGTAAAAAGTTCATAATTAAAATATTTTGCATTTTTTTCTCCATTTTTTTCAATTGCAATTGTAAGAGTTCTATTGAGGGTTCCAATCCCTACAAACACAATTAAAATATCTGTAGAGAAAAAATACAAAATATTTGTGGAGAATGATCCTTTTACACCCTCTGACCATAAATATTTAAAAATAGTGTTATGTGGATACTGTATATTGATACCAATCACGGATCACAACATTTCTTAAGGGAATTGTTAATCAAGGAAATTTTTGTGAAACTATCAGGGAAATCATGGAAATATCAGGGAACTTTTTTTTCAAGGATTTTGTTGCCACCCTGAAGAAACAATAAAAATGATAATCTATACAACAAATTCTTGTTGATTAATAAAATCTGAAAAGGCTCTTAACTTACAAAATGATATTTAACGACAAAAAAAATCTTCAATCATTATGTGAACTATGAAGCTGCTCTTTCGCAATTATCTCAGCATTGTTTGATATAATGTCGGATTTATTTCAAAATCGGGTCATTCTCAAGCAAGCCTACTTTAAATCAATGAATGTTGTAATCTCTTATTGTATTGTTCTGGATTCTAAAATTTAGAATTTAAAACAAAAGAATTGTTAAATAATAGAATATTTCATTTTGCATTAGAAAGGAATTTTGGTATGTTTTCCTCGGATCCCTTGAAACGTTGTGGACTGGTGTCTGGGATCACGGTTTGGAATCCACTGATCTATAGTTAAGAACAGGGTTCCCACGGGTCAGGAAAAACCTGGAATTGTCAGGAAATTAAATTTTACGTCCAAAAAATCAGGGAAAATTACAAATTTTTGTCTAAAACCTGGAAAATTGCCTCCATGACCTGTAAAATGATTAATCATGGCTTTGGAGAAAAGTAGCCAACAAGATTCGTACACAGTTTTGTATCACTTTATTTTATGAATATAATTTTTCAACCGATTTGAAAAGAAACAGCTAGTATCTAAAGGTAAAGAATTTTGTTTTGTTCACTTGCTCAAATGGATTATTTGAATGAGTTAATTTAATGCAAAATTACTTGTGCTTAGTATCTTAATTTTTATGGTGTAATAATTCTTAAATTGGTTTTTATTATTGTCTATTTGAATTTTAAATTATTTCTTGGTTTCAAATCTTAAAAATGAGAGTATGAAATCGAATTTTGTAAAAAATGTCTGGGAAAACCTGGAAAAGTCAGGGAATTTTATTTCTGAAATAGAGTGAACCCTGTAAGAACTAGGTCCCAGATTTTGGTGACATGTTAGCTTCATACTCAATGCCAGCAGAGATGAAAAATTTTCCAAACTCTTTGTATGCTGCGTTTATGAGTGTTTAAAGTTGCCTGTCAGTCATGTTTCTTGTGGGCTCTTAGTGATTTAAAACCGCATTTGTGTTAGAAATTTAGAATTATTTTTATGTTACATTTTAATGCTTTTGAGGGACCATTTTACAGAAAGGAATTTTCTGGAAGTAACATACCTGCCAGCCACCAACCAAAAAATGCAAAGGATATTTAGTGGAATACAACATATGCCAAAGTTAAAAATGAGCATAAATTGAAATGAAAAAGGAACTAATAATTAAAAATATCATAAACTACAAATCTATATTGCTAACGAATTGCTTTTAAGAACTGGAAATCATTCAACAGGTTGTTTTTATTTTAAAATCGATTAAACTCGTGGTGTTATTTGGCACTACTAGTCCTATACTGTCTTTTTTTGTTAAATCCTGGAAATAAAAACTAGGTCCTTTGTAAATTTTCAGTAATTCTCAAAATGTCAGTGAATGCTTTTATGTGAAAATCTTTTGAACTACTACATGCTCTCCCCTCAGCAACCTCTGGCCGGTCCCCCGACGCAAGGGCCCGTGCCTCCTCCCCGGCCGACCACCAGTACGTCAACCACTGTGCCTCACGTTGTTCCGCACGTGCCGACCGCCTACAACGACAAGGTGGTGGCGTTCCTGCGGCAGCCGAACATAATGGACATCCTGAAGGAGCGGCATCCCATCATCGCCTCCAACCAGGCGCTAAGGGACAAGGTGAATGCCGTCAGGGCAGACGGCACAGCTGCCATCGACCGCTTCAGCCACGACATCGATCTCACCATACTGTTAAGGTAAGATCTCTAGTGATGACAATGCTCGATGGGAAGAGTAACGGATAAGCAACCGGAGGGTTGCGAGTTTCCATCCATCCGAAGACATGGGGGCTGGTGCACATTCAATCTGATGTGGCCTCAAATGTACTCACATTGGGGGTGGGGGCTGTTGTAGCTCAGCGGGTATGCCCATTGGGCTAGCAACCTTCGAGTTGTAGGCAGCGCAGATTCCTGTCGGGTTGATTTTGTTGATAAAATTCATTGGATTATTTTTATGCGTTGTTCTGTTGTGAATTTCTCCATAACTATTTTCCAGAGATTACATATAATTGAACTGAAAACAAATCTATATTAAAAAAATTATCTTAAAAATTAATAGCAAAAAAGTTAAATTAAAATGGTCTAGTGACTTTTGGGCCACCCTGTACAACTTGGTGTAAAATAGTTAAAATAACTAAATGACATATTTACTATTTTTCATTTTAACTAACAATTAGTTTATTTTACTATACTTTCATAAGTTGATGACTATGCCACAAAATGTAAAGCAAATCGATTGTTAAATGCATTGAATACACTCAAAGCAACATGTTTTGGATAACAAATGAATTTGTTGTTTTTCTTGACAACACAGTATTGATGCAGATGTTGCCATTCATTTAATAAATTTGTATTACACTAGCAGAATTACCCTTCCCTACTCAAGATTGAATTGAATTAACTAGATGGAAAAAGTGACCAGGATTAAGTATTTAAGGTGATGAAAAATTACCACTTGCATACATAAAATTATCCATCTGACAATCCTACTGTTTTCAAGTAGGAAAACAGTTTAATGACTACATGAAATAAAGTTACAGCTTGAATATACGTCTCATTTGGTAGCTATGCTCTTGGCACACTTTTAATGGTGAGTTATGGCAACACATCTTTACTAGGGTATTTATTCCCTTTCTTATAACAACTTTTTGCCAAGTGGAAAGTATAAATTTTCATTTAGAATGTTCTTTACATTTGCATTAAATTGTCGTTTGGTTTCAGTGGTCCATTAAAAAATTATTTCCACTTTTCCATTGAATGTAAATTAGATGAATCAAAACGTTCAGTTTGATTTTAGACATGGTCCAGTGCAGTTAGATCAGGTTGTCTAGTTTCTAACTACTTTCTTTGGAAAAACCATTACCTCTTTCTATTTAAACATGCCTTTTGTATTGAATTTGGAGGTATTTTTTTGCGACATTTCAAGTTCAATTTTTCTGATGGTAGGCCAAATTTGAGAAGTGGCTAATTGTTTATTTTCGTACATTTACATGCGGTTAAGCAGATTTTTCAGCTGGGTTTTTGTTTGAAAATTTGTGTGAAGATTTAAAAATTGATTACTTTAACAAGTGTTTAGAAGCTGTTAGAGATTTAGATTGGGAGGAGTTTAATAATAAGGATATTTTAACAGATATTTTCCAACTATTTCTGCTTAGTATTGTATTTTCCCCTTTAATTACTTTCTGCTAAAGCTTATTATTTTCTGTTGCAATAAAAACTATTTTCCGCAAGAATTCTTGCCTTGGTGGCATAAAAAGTACACTGTTACCAAACAAGGTGTGAGTATTCAAGCTGTACTGAAATAAATTCCAATGAGTCCAAGTTCATTTTTTTGGCCTCCACTGTCTTTTGCTGCATGAAATGTCCTTTAAATGTGGAAACTTTTTCATATTTTCAGCTTATTTGAACAAGAGATCATGTCCTACATCCCTGCCCAGTTCAGCAGTAATGGCAATGCCAGCAGCCACCGCTCACCTCGCACCTCACCCCAACCTTCACCCCAAGCCTCCCCTGGTAAGTACCGATACACTCCCATAGCGCCCTTTAACCATAAAACTACTGGCACTCCATGTAAGCTAAAACAGGGCTCGAAATACCTGGGTGCACTGTGCACATGAAAATAAAATTGTGCACCTAATTTTTTCTCGCTAGGTGCACACAATGCACCTAATGTTAAAAAAAAGGAGGGGGAAACGTGTCTTATGTTATTTTGATGTTTGAGCAAAATATTAATATCAACCTCTCTTGCTCTATAGAAACGTAATTAAAATTCCTAAATACACACTATGCTAAAACAAAATCGCTAGGCCGTAACGGGTTTATACAGTAGGAAGGTTTACTTGTGCCACTGCCACCAGAACTTTCCGATGATCGAAGCATTTTCCAAATGGCTCTGTTGAAGCGACTGTGGCGATAGCTGTGCGCCGGAGAAGGGAGAATTTAGATTTTTAAATATTTTTATTTACTATCTACTACTAACCTATATAAACATACCCAACTAATAAAGTAGTTTACATTACATTAAGGTGTACGTACACACTAGAAGTTTATTTTTTTAATTTTGACTTTAAAAATCCAGTTTTTTCACAGTAGGTCATTGGTTTATCCTTAAAATGATTTCAGTGAAAAAAAATCATTTTAAACTAACTATTAATCAACTAATTAAGATATAATGAGCTAATTAGCATGTATTTTGAACAGTGATATCACAAATTCTAATTTTTCTAGAAATACAATTATAGTTGGAAATCATTTCCAATATTATTTTTCATGTTTTGACCCTCAATAAAGTTTATTGAGAGAAAAGGTTTTCTGTTACAACTTTTTTCGCCAAGAATGCATAAAAAATCATGATTTTTTCAGGAAATTGAAGATTTAAAAATCCATTAAAAATTTATTTATTAACTAATAACTCTGATTGAGGGTCAAAACATCCGCTGTATTATGTAGATTATAATGATACAAAAATAATTATAATAGATTCATGTATTGTTGAGTTATCACTGTTTGAACAAAGCATCCTATAGCAAAAACTTGTTTCTTCAGAAATTGAGTTTAAAGTTTTGGAAACACGTCTGTTTGTGGTGACAGTACCTAACAAAAACCCTTGTAACTAGAAAACTATTTAGAATATTTTGAAGATCTTGTCATCGTTTAAAAGCTAAGGAATTGAAGAATATTTTGAAGCAATAAAAAAAAGTTAGACCTTTTGTTGAATTTTCAGGATTTTTAGTGTGTACATACACCTTAATACTCTTATATTACGTTTTTTTTAAATATGCTCCTAAAATATAACCTGTGCACCTAATTTAAAAACTTAGGTGCACCTTGTGCACCTGTATTAAAATATCTATTTCGAGGCCTGAGCTAAAACATCCTCCTGTGGTTTCAGCACCAGCAAACTAATTGCAAAAGAAAATATTGAAACAGCATTACTGATGTTCATTTAAGTTAACTAAATCAATTGTGCAATATTTTTGATGACTATAAACATTTATACCACAAAAAATTGTTGTAAACAAAAGAAAATGTGTTTTTTTCCCCTTAATGCAGTACAAAGTCCCAAATTCCGGAATCCTCCGGACCTCCGCCATTCCGGATTTCAGACTTTTTTGGATATCGGATTATTTGCATTTTTTGTCAAAAAATCCTTAATATAACGCACGCCCCCTGTTTGAATTATGCGATTTCAATACTAAAATAGCAGATATATAAATAAGAATAATTTTAAAAAAGGGGGAAAAACCTTTTTAATTCAATGCAACAAATTTTACTTGCAAATCTTCTAATTGTTCTGTGTTGTATTTACTCTGAACATGTCCATTATTTTGCGCTGTTTCATCAATTAGGTCTAGGTTTAACTCCTTGTTCTTTAAAAATTGTTGGAAAGATGTAAAAAGTGTGAAACAAAAAAAAACGTTGGTTAGCAAAACGTCCGGATTTCAAATGTCCATATTTGGGACTTTGTACTGTATAATGTTTAAACATGTTAACATCAATTCATCTTAACTATGTAACGTAAATATATTTTATGTTGTTTGTTTCGACATTTAAGGATTTTAGCTTAATTTACTAATTTTATTTACTGAATTACTTACCGATATTTTGGGACAGTTGTATGTGCTGCAGTTTTCTAAACACTTATTCATTGCAAATTGATCTCAAAGTCACTCTTTATAATTACCTATACAAATGCGTACTTTAAAATATTTTGTATTCATTGTTGATTTCCTTGCCTTTGACTTGTTAAGTTTTACAGTCTCTTAAAAAATTGAATGAACTTCACTAACAAAATAAGATTCCTGACAAATGTTTGCAAAGCATCGGCCAAGGAGTGTGAATTGCATGGATTAAAGCAATTCAAACTTCTTGCAATCAAGTGAGTAAATCGAGTAATAGTGACAGCATCGACGAACGTAAACTGTGTAACCAGATGGGCTTGAATTTGTGGTTCTGGTAGGAAAACCGTCAGAAACACTATTTGGGACAACTTAACCGATCCTGCAAGAGCAGTGGATCAAATCACCCAAAAGAGCAACACAATTGTATTTTTGACAAAAATCGAAGAAAAATTATTTTATGTACTAAAAATTACATTGAATCAATATGGTATGTGCTGTTCTGTTCAACGACCTTTATATGTCTCTCTCCGATAGCTGCATCATCCCGTGCTCATAGGAGCGAATGTCCAAACCCCTTGTGTCGTGCATTCTTGCTTCTTTGGAAACAAAAAAACATACTAAATCGAAAATGCTCATTTTCTGCCATTTTCAATGCTTAACCTAATTAAAAAACCACAACCGAATAACAATTGTTTCCCCAAGTGCATCCAAACTATACATGTGAGGTGGATAACACTTCGTTTTTGTGGTGCAATGGGCTATTTAGTGCCATAAACTGAATACAATTGTGCATCAACCCAATATTAAAATCACTGAAATGTCCAGGGTAATCATAAACATCACAAGTGAGCGGGCCATTTGAAGCCATAGATTGGTAGTCGAGGAAAGGTTCAAGTGCTGTAAACAGTGGTAAAAATGAGGACAGGGCCCAGATGACTAGAGAATCTGGATTTCTAATCAACCTCTCTATTTTACTGTTACATAATTAAATTATAATAGGACAAGCAAAAAAGATACTTATGTGAGTTTTAGATGTTTTAAATTTATAGTTACAGTGTTTATATTGCATAGTATATATTATATTGTCGTAACATCAATGAGATACGCTTTTGTTTTTGACATCCTTCTTAACATTACATATTGGATAGGATTGATAGTTAATGTAGAAAATTTTATTTAAATAACAATAATATGGTCTTCCTCGTATGAGTGAAAACAAGATTCATTAACTTAGTATGCAGTTGACTAACCTTGTCAATGTGAAGGGTATGCCACGTAACTTGACGAGATTACCAATGCCGGGTTCAAAATGAGTCAGTTTCCACCTTCATTCCCCATGGAATTCTACATCTAGCTCATTTCTTTGTTTTGTTAAAATGGAATGAACATGGCTGAAGCCACGTTCAACCTTGGAAATGCGAGCAAGAAGAGCAGCACCATTTATGAAAATTTGGGATATTTTTCTACATTTATATTCGTCTAAGTGAACTTAAACTCTTATTTTAAAAAGCGTCTTAGCTTCGAGATCAACTGACAAGTTAGTCTTCCGAGTTACTTTCGGTGTTTTCAATATGTGATTCAATTTTTCTGTCAACCTTTAGATTATGGCTGGTACAGGAGTTGTACCTTGACAGTTTTAAGAATCGTACCAGTTAAATCTATAGCCATAGTCATAAGGTGTTTTCAATATTATAGCAACCCCTAGGTGTGGATATTGACCACTTAGGCTACCACTGTTCTAGAACGTTAAAGGGACTTATTTGTGGTGAATATTATATTTTCGGGGCTTAAATTTAGTAATCTTATACATTTACGACTTTTCAATACAGTGAAAAAAAATGTTTAGAAAACACTGCAGTTCAAAAAGCGTTACATTTTCTACCATTGTATCTTCGATTCCCCTTGTGGAATGCCTGCATGTCGAAGTGTTCTAAGTGTCTTGTTTTCAATGCTAGGACTCCAAAGAGCGAACGTCAGAGCTCCTGCACCCTACAGACGAGACTTTGAGGCGAAACTGCGCAATTTCTACAGGAAGTTGGAATCCAAGGGCTTTGGGCAGGGCCCTGGCAAAATGAAGTGAGTGACACTGCGCATAATGGTGAATCAGCAGCCATTGAATATTGCTCAGTACTTTATTTTAAACAAAAGTGGAAAGTGTTTACCTGCTTTTATTTGCATGCTTCTAATGGTAAAACTGAGTTTATTTTGTAATTGATGAACTAAGGCTGGGTATTTCATGTTTGGTAGATGTTCATATTGTGTATGTTACCGGCAGTGTATGAAAATCAGGCATTGTATAAAATGCCTGGTGTTATTGGGGCAAAGTATGAAATATCCAAATTATTTTAATATTATATATACTTTCCCTAGGCATTGTACAGAATGCTATTGAGGCAAAGTATTAAAAGAGTCATGGAAAGGGGACATTTATTAAAAATACATACATAAAAAAGAAAGAAATACAGAGTAAAGTATATGACTTGAATGGAAGAAAACAAAACGGGAACCGACTTGTTGCAGTAAGGAAAAAAGAACTAGTGTTTAATGTTTTTTTGTGAATGAATGAAATGAATGCCAGTCACTTGACTTTGCCATCATTCACCTTCCCAATATTTCTTTATTCCATTACTAAAATCCTGAAGTGTAGCACATGTGTCTAAGGAGTATCAGGAGGTGTGGAGTACAGTTAGGAGTATCGACAATACTGCATTAAAATAACTGTGCATGCAGACAGTCATGCCCAGTCAGGAAATAAAACTGAGCGAATGAAGCCTTGGAGAGTCTGGGACGATGTGCCTGGAGGAAAGAAGTCATTATGCGATTTGTTACTGCCGGCATTAAAATGTCTTTCTTTTTGGCGGTCTTTGAACACCACTTTTATCCAAAGTTTCAAAAGAGGTGAGGTTGGAAGAGTAAGGGATTAGGAGGGTTGCTTGTTCAAATTCAACCGAAGACCATTGTGTACGAAGCAGACGGTGCATGTTTATTCTGTTGTGGCCTCAAATGCCCCCATGTTGTTATACTGAGGATACCAGCTTAGGCGTGACCTCGTCATCTGACCGTTGTACCGGATGAGATGGTGTGGTGACAGAAATGAAACGGTAGCGTAAAGGAATAAGATCTTTGGTTTCACCACTACAACATTTATTACAGCTTAGCAGATATGTACAGCAAGTTTACAGAAGTTTTTGGGACAAGAAGGGTACGGCAAGTAAGCGAGCTTGTTCTCGCTATCAGGTCTCAGTAGTCTCTGTGGAAAATTGTAACGTCTTCGCCTTTGAACGGAAAAAAACAGATGTCTATGGAATTTCGAGTGTTCTCAAGGGGCTTGAGATTGATGAGATCGGGATGTCAGTGTAACGTCAGATGAAGAGGGTTTGTTTCAAGTGCCCAGAAATTTATGACCGATGTAATGTCAAATGGAGTGCTGGAATAGTACTTCTAGGGTTAGTTATGGACAGTTGATCACTTGAAAGGAGTTTTATGATCTCCAGTTAGGGAATTCTGGAATACATCTGCTTTGTGTCTGCTTGATCAAAGAAGCCGCGTTTTGAGCAGTACAACTGGCAGTATACCGTGGTTCAAAATGATGTGTCCTTTATCTTTCCCTTTGGGAGAACCTGGACCATCGCAAATTACCTGTTGTGTTGCTCCAGTACAATGTTTATAAAAATATCTACCTACCAAAGTGTGAATAATTGAGAGTGTAACAGCTTTTGGGTGATCTTGGTTTCCTTTTGGGCTTTATAGCCAGCTCTCGTTTCCAGGTAATGATCCTGGATCCTCCGAGGCACCGACTCATCAGCTGGCAGGAGTCTGCATTGCATGACGCTTGGGCAATCACTGACTGGATTTATATGTTTATTAATCTTATTGTCTATCAATTATGTTAAATGTAGTCTTAAATATTGTACAGAAGAGCCCTTTGTTCTCTACTTTTGCTTGAAGGGTGAGATCCATGCTATAGTTTTGTGTAACAATTTAGTTAACTATTGTATCTTTTTCTCTGCATCGTTTTGATGGACATTTGTGGTTTCAGGTTAAATATTAGGCGAGACCACCTCCTGGAAGACGCTTTTACGAAGATAATGGCCGCTTCTAAGAAAGATCTACAGAAGTCCCGCCTATACATTAGCTTTGCAGGTGAAGAAGGGTAGGTTGTCGATACTTTTTTCAAATTGATTCCACTATAAAAATGCAGCACTTATGGGGTCACAGTACCCTTTGAACAATTCATTACAAAATAAAAAAATTTTTCATTCACAATAATTAAAAAAAATCAATTTTGTTTCAAATTACTACTTCATTTGCAAATATTTTTTATTTACATTCTATGAAGTGTCCCCCACAATTTTGTGTGTAGAGTTCATTTTTGTAAAAAACACTAATAAACGGTTGATTTCAGAAATTTTTGAAAAAATAACTATTTTCCCATATTTTTATTCCATGCACAAAAAGTTATGAAATATAATATAATATACAACAACAAAATGCTTCAGATCTATATCAATTACAATAAGAGTCGTAGCATTTTCAATACATGGTAGCTATGAAAAATTAAAAGCTGAGAAAAAGTGCTTTGAAGTTTTAAATCCTTTCTGTCCTTTACATTCAATAGAAAAACTCGATTACCGTGCTAAATAAAGTAGCTTCAGCTATAAAATTTTGTGCAAATATTCTTGAAAGTTGTATAATTAATAACTCATAATAATAATAATAAAAAATTCGATATTTTGACCAATTTTATGGTTTTGTATTCCTTTAACTTTTTATAGGTCGAATTAGCCATTGTTTAGCTAAACATGTCTGCAGATAAATACCCCGAACTTCCATACCACTAACAGGTTGGGAATATATCACAAACCTTGCACATATGGCTATGTTGGTCTAATTAAACGAGCATTTAAATTCTGGTCATAAGAAAGCATGTCAAATGATGCGTCAAAAATACGAGTTTGATTTGTAACGAGCAAAAATTCTATTCTGGTGTTAAACGTTCAATATATTTTCCCCTTATCTGACTTGATAGTGAAATGATATTTAATAGTGTTTCTCTGCTTTTACCTGTATACTTTAATTTAAAAATAAGTAGTGGCAAAACTATTCAGGTTAAGTATTTAAACTCGAGTTTTCCTCATTTGCTTTTGTACTGTCATTCGGGATTGGTCCAAAACTGTCTCCAATGGCCCATTGTGTTGCTCCAGTGTGACATAAATTCAGTTACATACCTATTTTTTCTCATGATGACTGGACGTTCTGCTACATTGAAATAGCTATTGATATTTTAAAACCTTGATTCTGTCTATAGGAGTCATTTTTTGAAGCTTTTGATACATGACTACCAACTAACTTCCAACTGCAAGGTTATTTTATACTCTTAACAGCCAATAAAATTTATGCATAAAAATACTAAATTTAAATTTTGAAGCAGATCCTTCTGTTCCAAATAAAAGAAATTCTATGTTTTTAACTGAAATATTCATTAAGTATTCATGCTGTTGAACCTTGTCGGTACTTTTAATCTATTAGGTGTAGTAAGAAGTTCAAAAGCGAGTTTTGTATGACGTCTACTGCAAAATAACATACCAATCGGTACACAGCGTTTGTGTCGTGTGATAGAAACCAGATTAGAGATATCAAACCGACGCAAAAGTTAGGGGGAAAAGTAAACGTAAAGTTCAAATTTTGAAGGTGAAAGATGTCATACGATAAGACATTTATTCGCCACTGCATTCGTTACGAATTTCACCAGCACAAAAGTGCTGCAAAAGCATGTCAGTCAATTTGTTCTGATTTAGGGGTGAATATCGTATCGAAAAGCACATGTGAGTATTGGTTTCGACGTTTTAAAGATGGCGATTTTGACGTTATCGATTGACAACGTAGTGGCGCTCTATTGAAGGCTATCCATGACGATTTGCATGGATTTAAAACTTCTCGATAAAGATGCATCTCAAACGCAAAATGAACTTGCTGAACAGTTAGGAGTATCACAAAAAACGATTTCTAATCGTTTACATGCAATGGGAAAGATTCAGAAGGCAGGAAAATGGGTGCCACATGCATTGAGGATGACCGTGTCTTGAAGTGCATGAATCTGCAAAACAGGTAACACAGAAAATCTTTCTTGTGGAAAATCGTGACAGGAGATGAAAAATAGATCTGTTATGACAGTCCAAAACTCAAAAAATATTGGGTGAATCCCGGTGAAGCAACAACATCAACGCCAAAAAGAGACATTCACTGCAAAAAAGTTATCCGATGCATCTGGTGGGATATGAAGGGAGTACTCTATTACAAATTACTGAAGTCGGGTGTAAGTGTAATTGCTTAGCGCTATAAACAACAATTGCTGTGATTACAACAGGAAATCAATCGAAGATGTCAGTTTACTGGCAAAGGTTTGCGGCCCGTCAAATTGCTCCATGACAATGCACGGCTGCATGTTGCAAAAATGGTCAAGGACACGTTAGTAACACTTGGCTGCGAAGTTTTGGAACACCCGGCGTATAGCCCCTTCGGACTGTCATTTGTTTCGGTCTATACAGAATGCCTTGTCTTCTGTAAACTTCTGGATAGTGGACGACGTACGAAAATGGGTTGACGACTTCATTGTGTCAACAGAGGAATCTTTCTGCATTGCTGTCATCCGTGAACTAAATGACCGATAGCAGAAGGTATTAGATAATGATGGAGATTATTTCGATGAATAAAAGTATTATTATCAGCTCTAAATTATATATTCATTTCTTTGACACATGCTTTAAAACTTCTTACTACACCTGATAGATTATTAGTTTTTAACTGCATGCTTAAAGATACTTCACTGCACAATTCAACGCATAAATTATTTTTATTCTTTGATTTTTTTTTCTAAATGGGGTACTGTTATGTATAGACCAGAAAAGCAAAATAGTAATTATTTAAAAATAAGTGTTATTTAAAAATAAGTGTTTGTTGATGTTTCAGGTTGGACTATGGCGGCCCGTCGCGGGAGTTCTTCTTCCTGCTGTCCCGTGAGCTGTTCAACCCGTACTACGGCCTTTTCGAGTATTCCGCCAACGACACATACACGGTACAGGTGAGCCCCATGTCGGCCTTCGTGGACAACCAGCACGAGTGGTTCCGGTTCAGCGGGCGCGTTTTGGGGCTGGCCCTCGTCCACCAGTACCTGCTAGACGCCTTTTTCACCAGGCCCTTTTACAAGGCCCTCCTCAGGCTGTGAGTCTTTCAACCTTTCCGTTTGGAATTTACCAATTGCATTCACTTAGTAGTATTTTATACATGTTCAGACTAGCTAACTTGTACATATATGTGCTAAATTGTATGTTCTAGGGCCATACACAATACGATTGAGGTCTAAGCAGAGATATCAACCATTGTCGATTTTTAAGAAATGTTTTACCTTTAATCATGGTATTACAGCGAAAATTGGTATTTTTTAATAATCCAATGATGGCAGAAGGGGCCACAGTAGCCCAGTTGGAAGAATAACAAACTAGCAACAGGAGGGTCATGAGTTGGAATAAGACTTGCGTTCAAAGGGGACTGGTGCATGCTATATCTATTGTGGCCTCCCAATGTCCTCATGTTGGCGTGGCATAGAAATATGGAGAGTAGGATGCCAGCTCAACTAGACCCAGACTTGTGAATGTTGCTGTCATTTTGTTTTGTTTATTTTAGCGTGAGATACGTCTCCTATAATTTTGTCGCCATCACACCATGATTCAAAATGACGTGATGTTGTCACCTGATCTTTCCCCGGGGGATTGAACCCAGACTCACCAATAACTTGTGTTGCTCCAATGTGACGTTAACTAAAATACATACGTACCAAGGATGGTAAAACAATAGATTAGCTGTAAATCACCAAGTTGGTTAAATAGTGTCCTCTCTTTTTTTCACAAAAAAATGACAAATTGGTGCAAAACTTCCATTTCATATTTTATCAGGGTTCCCACGGGTGCTTAGAAAGTGCTTATTTTGACCTTCCATTTCTAAGAGCCCTTATAAGTACTTATTTTTAGTCAATAGTCCTTAGAAAGTGCTTATTTTCCTTTGAAAACAAAATTCAGTTTTCAAATGACGATATTTTTTTTCTATATTTCCGACCTCTTTTTAGCGGCTGATCGGCAATAAAACTGCTTACAAGTATGGTTTTGGTGATGATTCCGGAACTGGCTTGCTTGAATAGCAACCCAAGATACGCAATATACAAATCGTTGATCGACTCTTGATGAGCACGAAAATAAACTTTATAGACTTGAAATTCCTGAAAATTGGTCTGTTTTCGACTTGCGATGCGTATAGCTCTCGCATCGCTCAAAATAGTTGCCCTACTAGACGAACTAGAATACAATCATCAAATGTTAAATAATTTTGTTTTATTCAGTTACCCGTGAGTGCAATGTTTTAAAAAGTTATTATAATTATTGGGAAGGGAATTTTCAAGTTAATTGGCGATTCAGACAATTTTAAGATAATTTATTTTAATTAATATTGCTATCTGAGTGGCAACCTGATGTGTCCTTAGAAAGTCCTTATTTTGTCTTAGAAAGTCCTTATTTTGAGTTAGGGAAAAAAGAGTGGGAACCCTGTTTATCCACATTTCAATGTGGCTTTGTTTCTGGACAGTGTTATCATTTGGCAGTGACTTGGTGAAAAAGGAGTGAAATCTTCCCAAAGACTAATGTTAAAGTGCATTTTGCCAAAATTCGAGCTTAGAAATGAAAAAATTCATCAACTGGAATGAAATAAAAACAATAATGAGTTAGCTGCATTAGAACTTATTGAAGTGTTTAGGTGGAAAATACAAACTGAAACTGCTTCAATTTTTTAACCATACAGTTTCATTCGCAATCTTGAGATTCAAATTAGCATTTATTCACAATTGCGATATTTCATTTTCAAGAGCCCTATGTACCAATAAACCAAATGTCCTTATTTGTAATTGATTGGGAATTTATTATTTTTATGTAAGTATTTGGTTTGGAGTTTATTTTTACCCAGTCCTGGCAATTTTTCATTAATATGAGACTAAAGGAAATAGGTTTCTCAGAATAGTACATTTAAATAGAAATTTTGTGTTGCTGTTTTACCCACGAGAGCTGTTAGGAGGAGAGTCTACATTGTTAAGACTAGGTTAATAATGCTAAAACAGGAATATGCCAACCTGTTTGACTACCTTTCTCCATCTCTCCAGTAGCTGCATCATCTCACACTCATGCAGAGTTCCGAGGTTTCTGGCCGAAGCACAGATCAGAGTGGTGAAACTCGCCAAACCACTTACGGCACGTGGAATCGTCGACAGCTCCCTCACTTTACGCGTCACATTCTCTTTTGCGAAGCATTCTTTCCTTTTCGGATATGAACATTTTCGATCTATAAATGTTTTTCTATAATTTTCTGCCATTTTGAATACTTAACCAAATTTTAAAATCACAACTCAATAACACCATTTTTTTCCAAGTACGCGCTGAAATTCCTTTTGTCAAAAAGCATAAAATCTTAACACGTGCAAAGTAGATAACGCTTTGGTTTTGTGATGCAATGCCACCGAGCGCCAAAAACGGGACAAACTGTTCATCAGAACAAATGAGGTATTCAGAGGTTTAATTCTAAATGGACCAAATTGATATTAATTAAGAAAACTTGCATGAAGTGCAATTATCTGTATTTAAACAACTGTGCTGTGTGAACACCAGGTTTATATATGAAACCGGCTTTGTCATATGGAATGAGGTCACATTGAAAATTGTAGTTACAAAAACCGTCTTTACTATTGAATTGATGCTTAAGTTTTTTTTGTTTTTTTGACAACAATGGAAGAAAAATTATTTTATTCACTAAAAATTACATTGTATTGATGTAATATCTGCCGTTCTGTTCAACGACCTATCTCTTTGGTAGCTGCATCATCTTGTGCAAGTTTCGAGGTTTCTGGCTAAAGAACAGATCCAGGTGACGAAACTTTCCAAAACACTTATGGAATTGTCAACGGCACCCTACATGACGCAATCTTTTGCATCCGATAAACATTCTTGCCTTTTCGAAAATAAAAAGCATAACAGCTTGAAAAGGGTCCTTATTAACCTTATTTTGAATTCTTAAAACATTCTGCAATGCAATGCCATTGAGCTCCTAAATGAGACGAACTTTTGCATTAACCCAATTGAATGGGTCGTCATATTTTGCGTCTTTAAAGCTGTAGTGCATGGAAATTCCAGCCTCCATTTCCAAGTTAATATTTCGAGTCACAAATTTTGTGATATGCATTCCAGGCCCTGCTCCCTGAGTGACCTGGAGTACCTGGACGCAGAGTTCCACCAGTCGTTGCTGTGGCTGAAGGAGAACGACATCTCGGACATGGGGCTGGACCTCACCTTCTCCGTGACCGAGGAGGTGGCCGGACAGATCGTGGAGAAGGAGCTCAAGCAGAACGGGAAGGGAGTTGGAGTGGTGGAGCGCAACAAGAAAGAGTACATCGAGCGCATGGTCAAGTGGAGGCTGGAGAGGGGAGTCGCGGAGCAGACCGAGTCCCTGGTCAAGGGGTTCTACGAGGTAAGGCCAGCTGCTTTCGTTTGCCGCAATTGTTTCGGAACTCTTACTGAAATCAACCATAATGAATACTTATTTAGAAAGGAGCCATTGTGGCTCAGTGGGTATATCCACTTGTCAGCAATTTTGGGAGTTGTAGGTGACGCAGGTTTGATTCCTCCCTAGGTCGTTGCCAAAATATGTCAAGGTTTACCTGAAAAATTGTCTCTCCTTGTTGTGTCCAAAGCAAATTTTATACTTTAGATAGATTTAAAAGTGGTAAAAATCCAAATTAAAAATGACTCATTTCATTATGCGTGTCCTGCTCTACATGTCCGTTTAGAAAATCTTCAATTATCGAAAAATTTTAGTAACTAGCTTAGGGTTTATGTCTTTCTAACACGTACGAGTATCTTTCATTACAGTAGGCTATGAAACAAATGTGTATCAAAATTTGCCTTGTTTTAATTTTTGAATTGAAGGTTTTTTTTAAACTTTAAATACTTAATTCCATTTTTCTCGAAGTTAACAGTCTAGGCAATATTTCACTGTTAGTATATTAAATATATTTGCTCTGTATTACTTCTGAAGAAGATTTATATATTTGTTGAGGCTAAAACTATCTGTACAAAAGTTTCCACCTCAGACATGCCAGAACACAAATGGCAGGTCAATCTTTGTCCTCTAGCAACAGTGTTTTGTTGTACTGCAGTTTATGACTCAGTTGCACTCCAGCGTCTCAGATAAAGATGTGCTGTTGCTCAAATTTTTGAAGTGTTTGAAACTTCAGTATTTCTTAGTCATGAAGCTCAAAAAGTTTTTTGTTTTCAAAAGTGAAGGTGAATTGTCACAAGAAAAAAACGAGCAAGTGATAAGAATATTAAGATTATTTTTCAGTATAGAAAAGTTACTCAATCTTTCTTTTGATACATATTTGGAATTTAACTATCTAAAACTAGAAATGATTGTTTCTTCCCTTGGACCACAAACCTTTAGACCTTATTGTATCTGTTAAATGTTTCTATTCTAAAGAATGGTATAATTTGTGTTTATAAACCCCATCTACCTCCTTTACAAAAATGCTTCCAATAGTTGCAAGAATATTGACATTCCAAAAGGAATGTGTTTTGGGAAAGTTATTGAAAGCAACCAAAAAGTAACCTCTAAATATTTAACTCAGTTGTTTATAAAGTCATGACGCATCTATAACGTTGATTAAAATAGTTTTGGAATGTGTACAAGGATTCATGAGGCTGGCTTATTCATCAAAAGATAGTTACTAAGTGATAAAAGCAACCCTATTTTGTTTTGGGACAAATGAGTTATCTCAAAAAGAAACCTACGATGACCCCTCAAAATGTCACATTTCAGAGGGATAAGAATATATACAAGATTGAGTAATGCGGCAAAGGCTGAGAAAAATTTACTTTTTAGAGGAAAAAATCCATATTATATCATCCTTTTTTTATTGAAATTTTTTTTTAACTATGTGCTATGTAACGATTTTATATGTACAGTAGATCATTTACGACTTTTCTACCTTCCTTTGAAGAAACCCCAATTTGTTGGTGTCTGGAGGCCCTGTAAAATTTCGCATTGTGGCAGAAAGGCCAGCAGAACAGGTTAAGATAAAGAGTTGAAAAAGTAATCTTTGAACTCCCAATTTTCTATAGAAACAATTGAAGTTTCTACTTGCAAACTTGATTCATCAATGTAGAAGGGAAATGAGGGATACAGCTGTGTCTGGAAATATCGAGACACAATGTAATGAGGATTTGCTGTATTAAATGAAATTCCTTGAACTTTCTTATCTCAGTGTTAAATAAACAAATTACACTGAGTCAATGATTCTGCAGAAAAATTTTTTAGGTAATGGCAGATGGGTCTTTAAAAATGTCTTCATGCAAGGCTCCAGTGCAATTCAGAATGTGAGACTGGTAATTAGCTGCACTTTGTAGAGATTTCTGGCCCTCCAAGATCATATCATTATCACCCAGTGATATGTGAAATAAAAAATAAATCATCAAAGATTTAAAAAAGTTAAGAACATTTATCAATTAAAAACTGTAAAACTATATACAAAAAAGAAACAGATTTTAAAAAAAAACAATCTTACAAAAATTGTAATCTTAAAGAAAAGAACTTTTGTTTTTATATTTATTGTATATCTAAAAATTAGCATAAATCCCTTAATAGAATGAATGCCATAAACAAAATAATAATACTCTATTAAGTAGATGATTGGCCATAAAAAATTATGACCACACCCATTTATAGTTGTGATTATTGTTTCACCCATTTATTATTTAGTATACTGTGGCCAATCACAAAAGCAAAACAATCAGGTTTGCAAAAACTAGGTTTTTTTTTTTTTTTTAAACTCAACTTACCTGGGTTAAAAAAAAAAACCTTCGAAATAGAAGTTTAAAAATAAATTTTTTGTCAAATTTGGTTTAGAAATTTTTTTTTATTAAAGTGTCCTTAAACATATTGTGGAGGTAGATAAGTACTTTTTTTTTTGCAACCACTATGTCTCATGGATTATTAAAGGAAAGGGGTGGATTCATACCTCAAATTCCAAATGATACACATTGGAATTCGCAAGTTGAATGCGTTAACACTTTCATCAAAAACTTTCACAAATATGTTAAAATTATTAATGAAAATGAACACTGACTCAAATATTGGAAGAATTGCTTGTAATGTTGAGCTGTACCGCGAAAGTTCAGCGTTACAGAAGCAATTAAGAGAAGTTTCTGTAGCTTTAGAGAGGTTGCAGGCAGATTCGTCTAACTTCTCAACAGCTATGGAGGTCTGGATTGACCTCACCATACATGAGTATCGAATTGTTGCCATATAAGCAACAGATACAACAAATGATGGATAAAGCAATGCACCTGGCTAGTATAATTTTAATAATTTTACCTGACTAATATAATGGACTCATCATGTTATAGGCAACAAATTATCAGCAGAGCAAGCAAAGCAGGGGGAAACTTGGTTGCAATCTGAAACCTAAATATATGCCCAGTGTTTAAGCCTTCAAGAGAGTGAATTGTTTCTCCAAAACACTTTTAATGTAGATGTTTTGAACTTGTACAAAAGTAGTCCTTCGAAGTGGTATTTGCTAATGGAGCATAACACACAGAAATTTGTGAAGTTGCCTGAAGGATTATGCAGGTTATTTGCTCAACTCCTCAGCTGCCTACCAAGTTTGTCATCCATTGAACATGTGTTCTCTACATATAGCAACGTAACATATGGACAAAGTTGATAAATTGACAAGGGGCAGGGAAACTGGTCAAAGTTCAGCGTTTCCTGAAGAGACAATGCCCCACAAGATTGGTAGCTTGTTAAAAGGTAATATGTGTACAAAACTTGTATATTAAAAATAAATCTTCTATAAAAGTTCTGTTAAAAAATTTTATAACTCCAATTTTGTATGTTTTTTTTTTTAATCACCGAAACTTTTGCTTATATTTTAAAAATATGGACGAAATTGAGATTTTTTTTGTTGAAAAAACCCAAAATGTATACAAAATTGTGGGTTTAAAAAAAAATTTAAAACCCATTGGGGCCAATTCTGAGACAACTTAACTTGTTTGTTTACCTAATCATAACCATACAAGAAAGGTGCAAATATGTGAAAATTGATTCTGTTGTTGTTGTTTCTTATGCCTACACTGGCAGACCGGAGGAGTGCCAGGCCCGTCAAAGACGGCAAGAGGCGAGGGGAGTGCGCCTTCCTTGTTATTGAGCCCCATTGGGAGGAAGTCCGACTTAGCTCGACATACTTGACACATCGGTTTTACAGGAAGGTCCCTTTCATACATCCATTCACTCACACATATCGTAATTTAGAACCCAATCAGAGGCCGATAACCCCCTGATCAGGTACCCCCAGAGGTATTGATTAATTGAGAAAATTGATTCTAATAAACATAGGTTATCTGAAACAATTGTCCTTTTCAAATGGCCAGATCGGAGTCTGGCAAGCATAAAGTTTCTTGCTAAAGTGAGGTTTCTTCAAATGGAATTCCCTCTGACTGAATACAAGAAGTTGATTCTGAGGAAGCTTACAAATTTTTTATATCATAATGGTGTCTCAACGTGATTCAGCCTATGATTTCTGTGGAAGGTTCATTTTGAGAGTTTGTTTCAGGTAGTGGATCCACGACTGGTATCCGTTTTCGACGCCCGCGAATTGGAGCTTGTGATCGCAGGAACAGCAGAGATCGACATCTGCGACTGGCGAAAAAACACGGAGTATAGATCGGGTGAGTATTTGTTGTTTTTACCTGAAACAGTATAACCTCTCCACAATGACAGACTGGTTCAGATGATAATAGACTTGGGAAAATATAGGCAACAACCGGGATCAGATTCTGGTGGTGGTAGTATGAATTGTTAAAAGTAATATCAATTTTAAACAATTTAATACCTTTTTTGATGATGCACTTTTTAGCAACATTAATTCAGAACAATTTTATTGTATTTTGTGGAAAAAACTTTCGTTTGTTTTCAGACAAATATTTAACTTTGATATTAATAGTAGACATTACAAAATGAAGATCCACGTTAGATTTCAAGACTATGTAAATTTGAGAATTATTTCTAATAAATTCATAGTGTGAACTGAAGGTGTATATGTACAACTTTAACCACTTGAGTAGGAATTCGACTCTTCTTTTTCTGGGTTGGCCTCTCGACTCATAGTGTCGTTTGACTGCTTGATTCAACCATGATCAGGTTTGCTTTAAACTGCACCAAAAATGCTATAGTCATTTTATAATATGCATTGTTGATTCATTATTAGTCTGGTAATTTATATTTGCAAACCAAATTATGAATATTAGGAACTATGGTTTGCTTTGCAAACGAAGTGGAAGTTTATAGCCTATTGGAATGAATTCCCTGCGAATTCCAATTTGGTTTGCAAAATGAACTATGGTTTGCTTTGCAAATCAACACCACTGGCACTGCCGCAATGACCTCGTCGCTGTCAAATTCGACCAAATTCCAATTGCGAAGATATCCAATCGGCGCAACGTCACAATCTCTTTCAAAAATATAAATATTTTATTGAAAAATCATTTTTTAAAAGAAAAACAAACAGATAAGGAATCTTTCTGGTGTAAAATTGTCCGCAAATTTCGAATCTATTGAAATTTTTAATCTAGCATTAAAGATCCCGATTTTACAAAAAAGAACTAAACAATGCCAGTCAAAATGTTTTTTATTTGTTTTACTGATTTCTCGAATCAAACCATGGTCACTCTGCATAGCTGCATTTGTAAAGGAAAAAATATAAAAATTTCAATTAAAAAATTATTTATTTAAAGAAAAAAAGTTTTTAGGTATCGATCTAATGTGAAATGTTCCGTAGATTTCAAATCAGTTGAAATTTTTACTCTATCTTTATCGTTTAAAAATATATTTTGTGGTTCTAACCTTTTGTGCTAATGTGATAATGCAACACTACAAAAATATGAGTTCCTAAGCAACATCTTATCATGAAAATTATTAGGTTTTTCAGCGTAATTGAGACCCGAGGTACACATGTGTACCTAAAATGTTTAGCCCCCTATGATGCCACCATCTAAAAGAGGAATTTACTGGAGAACTTTGAAGTATTTCAGAATATTTTTCGGATGAAAAAAATGATTTTTAAACAAATTTTGTATGGTTGGTAGTGAAGAGGTTAAATACCTTCCTAAGCAATGAGGAATGACTGTAGCTCTGCATTTCTTCTCTTCCATCTGCAAAGATCATATTCTGTCAATCTGTGCCAACTATTTCAAGCGAATTGGTTGATGCTCATGAACTTTACATTTGATAGCTGAAAAATAAAAATGTGTGCGTGGTTAAGTCAAAAATGCTCCGCTCTTTGTTCTTGCACATCTCTAGGTTTGTCACGCTGCCTTCTTCGCATTTGCGCTTAGAGTTGGTACTGTTACCCCATATAATGGGGAAGCAAAGTGCCCAGTGACATGTGGAGTGAAAAATTAACATCATCAAAGATTCAAAAAGTTAAGAACATTTATTAATTAAAAAGCTCTAAAACTTTTTACAATTAAAAAAATAAATAATAATAATAATAATATAAAAAAAACCGCAAGAGTTACATACTCTTGCAGAAATTATATCGGAAACAAAAAAAGATTTTCGTTTTTATAGTTGGAAGGGGAGGGGGCTGAAATTCATGGATGTTTACAGCACATTAATGGGGACAGTGCTCTACCACTTAGAACTACGTATGAGTGGATCAAGAAGTCGGACAAGCGTGATGCATAAAGAAGCAGGATGCCTGTCCACCTCCACCGCTGACGAGAAGATTGAGCGAGCTTGTAAAATAGTATTGCAAAACTTGAGTTACCACCGACACTGCAGCTTGTTATCTGTAGATTAGATGGGCAAAGAAGTCTGTGAAGCAGTGCACAAATCGCAAGACGACCCACCGAAAACCTTAAAGGGAGTTCTCGAGCTCGTAGACCACTGGACGGAGTGCATCGGAACGGAAGGAGACTATGTAGAAAATGACGAACTTGGTTCAACCCCTATATTTGTGTAGATTGAAGAAATAAAGTGCTGATAATTTTTTTACTTTCCTTGTAATTTGTTTAACACTAAAATGTTGTTCTCACAGTCTTCAGTACTGGTTGCTCTGACACTTTGGTTTCTTCAGGGTACCATGACAATCATCCTGTCATCCAATGGTTCTGGCTGGCCATCGAGAAGTTCGACAACGAGCGACGCCTGAGGCTGCTACAGTTTGTGACCGGGACGTCCAGCGTCCCGTACGAGGGGTTTGCGGCGCTCCGTGGCAGCAACGGGCCCCGCAGGTTCTGCATTGAGAAGTGGGGGAAACCCACCAGCCTTCCTAGGTGAGTCCATTCAATCCTGTCTGCGTTCAAATTTGTTTTAGACGCTCATTACTTTAATTGCTTGCTAGCCGGCACTCCACTCTTGACTGTCGACTCATTGGGAACCATAGAGATTGGAAAGCTTCCTCAATGTGTCCTCTGTGGTGTCTGGACCTTAGTCCAAGGCCAGGCACTAATGCAGGTGGGCAGTCGTCATCCGTAACGGCGCTGAGCCAACTGAACTAGGGTGGACATGACAGATTGGACCACTGGTGATGAGTGTTGCCCATTTTTGAAGCCTCCAATCGCTGTTACCTCAATGACTGACCGACAGCAAGGTTAATTTCATTTTGGAAAAGCCATTAGGTTGCCGACTCGATGACTTATGCAGATGTCGACTACTACGGATTCTCCGTAGTTCCTACGGAAGTGAATCGGGTTCTACAGTTTACAAAATGAATGATTTTTTTCTACGGAAAAATTCCATTTAATTTATTTTTCCACAACACATAAGTTATTTTACATTTTTTTTTCATTATTATGTTTTTTGATAAATCAAAGAGAGTGCTTTAATTTAATTATTTTATGTTTTTTATGTGTATAATTCTTTCATACACAGTTATCAGTTCTATACATGTGTTTTCATGTATGACATACCTTACTAATTATAAATAATATGTGTTGCATATATGTTTCAAATTTGTAATCAAATATTTGAATTAATGATATATGCCTGTTATTAAAGCCGATTTCTTAAAATTATACTTGATCGCTGAAAAATTCTTAAAACTGGATTTTTTTTCCTTTGGTACTACTGAAAACTTCGATCGCAGGTTTGCATCTCTGCTTTTCGTGTCTGCATCGCATTCAAGTAAAAAGTTGCGACCTGTAGTAATCATAGAAAATCTCTTAACCCGGCAAAGCCTGAATTAATTTTTTTTCCAATATCAATTTATTTCTAGTATATTGTTGATAAGATGCTATTTATGTAGGAAAAGCCTTTTTTTGTTGTAAAATTTCAATAATATTGGAAAAAATGCATGGTACCATATGGTAACACTAGGCTTTTAAGGGAGCAAATTGTAAATAATGCAATTTCTTATTGATACTGACGCAAGCGGTTGAAATATATTTTTACCAGTATATAATTTGAAATTTATACAAATGTATGGCATAGAAGAACACATTTTGATAAATATATAGTAGTAAAAAACAGAAAACATAAGAAAAGAAGAGAAATTTTTACTATCCAGAAAGCATTAGCCAAATGGTAATGCCAATAATATTACTAATAATACTTGCATTTTTTTTTATGAAATATAATCAATACCTTTATTAAATGGTCTATTTGCAATGCTATTTTGAGTGAAAGTCTAAAAAAAAATACAAAGCCCTACGTCACATTTTACGCACATTGTGTCAACTCGACTAGTGTAGTTTATAGCAGCACATCTTGAACCCAATTTCTTTTTAATTTATTTGTACCAATCTTCTTGATTATTTTTGCTACTTTTTTAGTTAGAGTTTGCCAGACCCTCTCTCTTCTGAATCTAAATCTAAATAATATTTTCTGTGGTTTTTTTTCCGTGAAGTTTCTACATTTACACGTAATTGACGAACAGATAAATTATCTGTAAGTTCCCCTTCATCTTCTACTACTGAGTCTTCATTTGTGATACTACTGCAACATCAGGAGGTTCAATATAGATATATTCTTAGTCCGACTCTGAGTTCAATTCTTCAAATAGCAGAAGAGCTTTAATTATTCTATTATATATAGTCAAAAAAATTAACTATACTCTTTTAAACCATTTTTGTATTTTCTAGAGCAAAGATCAATGAAAATCTAAGCAATGACGAAAAGATAGTGTAAAAGCCTAGTGGTACCATACGGTACCAGTAACATTCCAATACAAAAAAGATGTACATAATATTATTAAATTTTTTTGAAACACTGTGCACGTAATATCTAGACATAAACGATAAATATTGTGTCAAACTTTCATTTCTATATGTATCACATAGCTGCCAATCCTTCTGGATTACCCGGAAACGTTCCGATTTTTCATAGTTTTTCCGGTTTTCCGGCCGGAAACAAGTTTTTTCCGCTTTTTGCATTTTTTAAAGATTATTGCTAGATTATAGATTACCGAGCATTCCCAACTTACGTGTTACCCAAGTAATGTGTAAATAAATAGTATAGCCAAGAATAGAAATATTATAATCAGGAATTGTGCATTTAAATTATGCCGTTATTAAGATACAAACATAAACCTGATGTATGTTAAACTGTTATGTATACAACTTAAGGTTTATAGTTATTTTCTAAAATTAGCTTAAATTGAGGCTAGTTTTAAGTTTTCTAAAGGATTGTATTACTGATATTACTAAATTTTTTAATTTAAATCATAAATTTCTGCCCTTTGGTTCATATTTTTAATAAAATGTCAATGCCAATTATGAATAATAAATTCTTCTGTTTTTTACCCAAAATCTGTTTTTTTACCTTATCCAGTTGGCAGCTATGGTATCAGTAAAGAAAGAAAGGTTGCATTTACTTTTTCGATGCGTCATTTTGTCATAGCCCAAAAATTTTCTTGTTTCTTCCGCTCAAAGTAAAAATCTGACTTGTTCACTTAAATTATTATCCAGACAGGATTTTTCACTCTCTTGTGTGGTGCCATCTACTAACAAACAAACAAAATATTTGAATTATAACGAAGAAAATTGTAATATTTTAAACCTTTATTTCTGGTACCATATGCTACCGCTAGGCTTTCCCGGGTTAATGGTTGGCATATCTGTATCAGTGATGGCCTCTAACAACAGCATAACCATGTTTGAATTTCAGAGTGGCCAAACATTGAGAAAGTGGCCTGATGACGAGTATTGTGCTATTTTTTCCCCTTTGAAGCTGTCTGTTGCCTCTACCCTTGGCTAACAGCAGAGTTAATTTGAACTTAGCTTGAATTTAGAGGCACACACCGACTAAGGCAATGTCTTTTTAAAGTGTAGTTTTGTTTACATGTATATCTAAATATACTGGGGTTGGAAAACGGCCATTGGCCTACTGCTCTTGTATGCTGCTTGTTAATTGTGTCTTAACTATTACAGGGCCCACACTTGCTTCAACCGCTTGGACCTCCCCCCTTACACGACGTATGAAATGCTATACGAGAAGCTGCTGCTGGCCGTGGAAGAGTCCAGCACCTTCGGCATCGAATGAACACAGTGTCGACGGACACTCACCCTCTCTACGACGGCCGAGCCCCTCAGCAAACGGGCGACCGACAATCGCGGAAGTGCTCCGCTTTCACGAATTGTCCCGACCGCGTTCCACTCATGGCCTTCAATCTACCCTCCAAGCCTCGCACAAGACCGAGGCGAGTGACGGACCGAAGCATCGGCCACGCCGAGACGTTCGCTTATTTTTCGAGAAATAAGTCAGATCATTTGAGCTGCTGCTTTACGCAATTCATTGTGAATCTGAAGCCATGTTCGCTTTTTACATATACATAGCTCTAGCCGCGCTCACTCGCCGAGACGGGGTTCCTACGTCGCCCGGGAATCTTTTAAACGTTCCTCTTTTGATTTCCATAAACCCATAAAAAAAGAAAACTAGTCCATCTGAAGCTAAGAAGACAGCATGACAAATGCGTGTGCATCACCCAAATAGATCAGGGTTACCACTAGCCTTGAAAAGTCTTTGTATTTGCTTAGTAGCCTGAAATCTGAAGAAAAAAAATCGGTTCGTTCAATCTGGGTTCAAAGACCCAAGAAACTCAGCCAAGGTCAAATGTTGTTGTTTTGTCCAAAATGTTCATATCTTAGCTTCAGTTTTTTTGAAGTAGGATAATTGGGGAAGTAGTGCTGTAGTGAAACACACTTTTTTTGTTTAGTTTTTTTTCTTCTCTTTATTTAATGATTTTCTTTTTTTCAAAATGGACTTTATATTGTTTTTATCGCTGGAAATTTAAGTGACTAAAATAAATATTACAACACAACTTGTTTGTTGATAGCAGAGTTTAACCTTGTAGCGAATGAACAGTTTTTTGCTGTGGTGCATTCATCGTAATAAATGTGGTCTATCGAATTATGCTGCTACCTGGAGAAAGTACCAGGACACGATTTCCCGGAAAGCGTACGAACCCCGCTGAGATTGAAAAGTGATAGACTTCCACTGCAGGCAAAGCAGAAATCAAACCGTGTGCGTGTGGCTTAGTTTTTGTGCGATCATCCGTTTGTTTTTCTACGCGCGCGTCGTTTTTTCGGCCTTTTTCTCGAATTTCCTCCGTAGCTTTTCCACGAGTAGACTCAACGCTTCGCTGTCGCCTATTTCTCGAGAAATCAATCGTCGAACAGTCCACACCGGAAAGGGAGAAAGATCAAAAGGAAAACCTCGTACGAACGACTGTTTTGTGTTTGGAGCAAGTTTTGTGAACAAAGAAGGAAAATCAAAAGAGTTTTTTATTTATCTGCTTTCGGGGAGTTCCGTTGTTACTGTTTTGAACTGGGTTGTGAACTGTTTGAATCAGTTGCTCGAAATTGTTCGAACGCCGTAGACTTGCCTCGTAGGAACTCGAGGAAATCGACATTTCATCCAACGTTCCTGTGATTTTTTAAAACAAGTAGATTTTCAAACTATCGTTTTTATACAATTAAAAAAATAATAATAATTATAGTAGTCTGGATTTTATATCGACTACGGAACGCAAGACAGAGTTCATGCAAGTTTGTTTTTGCGTAGTTTCAATTTTTTTTAAATTTAGAACAGCCCTAAAAAAATTGTCACAAATTTCTTCCGGATCCATCAAGATCTGACCCATTTTTTATGCTGCATAGTTGTCAAGTTACTTTTACGTCGTCCTTACCGAAAGAGGTAGGTCGAATGTAGACTGGAATGCAGTATCAAGTAAAAATATGAACTATAATACAGAAAAAAATTTTAAATGGGAAACTCAAAATTATAAATGCAACAGTTTTTTACTGGAAAAAATATCAATATATTTCATTTAGTCCTTGAATTTTACCCACAGCTAACAAACTTGCAATATTTATCTTTTCTTTAGTTTTTTCCCTCATTTTTGTTTCATGCCGCAAATCTATTTAACAATTTTATTTAATTCGTTTCACATACATAGTTATAAAATCCAACACACATGTCACATTTTGCAAGCTATGTAATTTGAATACATAAAGCCACCTCAATTGGTAGCTAGGAGGCAAGTCTACTGTAAATATATAGTCATATTTTCTTGTAATACATCAATAATCTGTTTCAGTTCCTCTTTTCACTGCTAATGGTTTTGAAACATCTGATTAGCTACCATTTTTGTCTTGATCAGAAATGAGCTTCCTGAGGTTGAGGAACTGTTTTAATTCTGAACAGAATTAGATGGTGCATTGAATTGGAACCCAATTTTACATGGACGATGAAGATAATGCAATGTTTCGATTTTTTTTTTTATAAATTGCTTCCGCTTTTAACATTTTCCCAGGAAAATGCTTTAAAATAATTACGAATATTTTATACCATATGTGATACATCAGACAAATAAAACACTTGTTCTGTTTGTAGAGAATATTTCTGTTTACTGCAATTCTGGATTATCGCATTATTAAGGAACTCAAATTATCAGCATTTCCCAAACTGTTCCCAGAAAGAATTGAGGAATTAATGAACTATATATTAATTTAGAAATTGGCTGATTTTTCATTCCAGAGCTCAATTAATACAATGTCTTGTATATGTGACGGCCATTTTCTAATTTTGAACAATAAATCTAGACTAAACAAGGATTAATGTTGGAAAATTCAAAATAGCACTTCTGAGGTGAACCTTTATTTTGAATATTTTCCTTCATGATTGTTTTTTTAATTGTAAGAACATGTGTTGTGTGAACAGTTACGTAAAAAGTATTTTGTTCAGATAGTTTGGGAAATACTGTCTCCGAATTTTAGAAAAAATTTCTATCTAAAGTTTCCTGTGGTTTCCAAAATTATCGTCAGGGTTCCCGTGATCCGATTTGCATCGAATTCTGCAGATTTCAATACTTTTATTTCAGTTAATTGTTGAATAAAAGTTCTGAATTCGTAGATTCATTCTTTATAATTGTAAGAGCTGGTTTTGCTTCCAAGATTTCAAAATTTTGTTTGAACTAGCTGTTTACAACTCCTTAGATCAAAGTAAAGTCGTGCAATTCTGACAGAAATTTCTGATGCTGCAAAAAAAATTAGGATCAAATTTGCCGAGTTTAAAGTTGAAGAGGGATTTAATAAAAATGTTTTGACCCTTTCTGAATATGAAAGCATGGATGAATACATTTTAGAGCCTATAAATTGAACTTTTCCCATTTTACCCAGAACAAGAGCAGTTCTGCATTCCTTTGGGCAGCTCTGGAGATGAGTTGTGATGGGTTGAATCCAGCCTTGGTCTAATAGCCCTCGTGTAGACAGAGCAACAAACCAAATCCTAATCAAGCCCTTCTTAAAAAATCTTTTTTTTTTTTGTATCGTTTCCCTGGTGCAGCTTGGCCACAATTGGCCCTTGACCCATAAAAACCAAACCAACCTTTCTCTTTCTAAACCTTTAAGGTACCCTACAGCAAATGTAAATCATGATGGCTCCTTTGTATAAAAGATGTAATTAAGCTATTTTAAGTGGTAATGATTTAATTTAATCGTATTTCGGTTAATTTATTTGCGTCAGCACATTGCATCTTAATTTAAATACATTTTAATGTCATTTTTTTAAAAATGAGATTGAGGAACTGGCTTCTTGTCCATATTTCAAAATTGAGAGCAGGTTTGGTGTTCGTTCTTGGTGTTTAATCATGATTCTCTATTTACTCTTAAGAGGTCCAGTGCTGTCCTACTTCCATAATGTTAAAATGGTCAAATTTTAAAGAAACTTTTCTCAGAATCTTACGTCTGTTGATTTGAATTTTTTTTACAGGTTATGAAGACATTTTTAAACAATTTAACACAGATTTTTAAAAAACTTAAAATTCGAAGCTTTAAGATTTTTTTTTTTTTTTTGAACTGACCAATTTTTATTCTTTTCAACGATTAAATTGAACTTCCTGTGCAAGAAGAAAAAATGCATGTGTTAAAATATGTTATAGTGTATGTTACACTAGTAAATCCATTTTTTGAAAAAATATTTGCTTGAATAGGCTTTGAAAAATTATTCCTTTTATGGAAAAATACATATTTTGAGGTATTGAAGTTTAAAGCATAAAATTTACCTTACTTTAAAGCATACAAGTATTTTTCCAAAAGTTGTTTAAAATATTTCTACTCAACGTATCTCCTTAAATATTATATCCTTTTAAACAGAATTATATATACATTTATTTACATTAAAAAAAAAATTTAAGATTTTTGTGCAATGGTACACTTAATTTCTTGTACTGCAAAAAATCCAACTTGTGCATATAGGATATTACATAAAGTTTTTCGAGGCTCCCAAGATGACCATTTCCATCGATTGCGTATTTTTTCGTAACCAAATTGCAGTTCTTTTATAAAATATTCTAAACATCAAAGAAGTTGTGATTGAGCCATTCAAGCAAACTTAGCCCCTGTGTCAGTTGTGCAGCGACAACACTATTTGATCTATCTGTGGCAGGTTCGGTTTTTAATGTTTCCACAGCGCATGCAAATGCCGCTGGTCTTGAGACCCCGACCCACCGAGAAACTGACGATAACTTTGCATCCCCCTCGATTCTGTAAAGAGTTCTAATTTTTCTCGAGTAGTACGTACTTAGTGGACTAGTTTTCCCTTTGCTGAAATTAGAAGCCTTTTCACCTTCTGAAACAAATTACACGCAAGTTACCACTTCTGAGAATTTCAACTGCTCAACCACTTCCGCGAGGCTCTTCGCATCGGACAACTCCGAATCGGTTTGATTTGTAAATAGCCGCATCTTTGAAACATTGGGCTTTGATATATTTTTTTCTTGAATTCTTTTTAGTATAACTTCATCTGTCATTCATCGAGAATTTTTACATCTGGCTTTTTTCTCGGTAACGACGTGCAACGGTTCGAGGCATGTTTCGGGTCGAGGCGTCTGTGTCCGATTCTCGACATCCGTGGTCATCGGTCGGTGACGGAAAAGCTTTGAAAAATGAAGATGGATGATTGAAACAAAGTGGTCGATACCTGTTTCGGTGCCTGAGGCATTTGGCATCAGGACCAAACTAAGAGGGAAACTGGAGTTTAAATATTGTATCATTGAACACCACTTGCCTATTGAATTAAACCCCTCACTTGCAAAGGCAGAGGTCTGTGCCAGTAAAAATGGATGAAACTTTCCTATAGTGAATAGATCTGACTTTTTTCGCGTGTTTAAATTTAAACTGATGAGTGTTGAGCAATGTCTACATTTCCTCGTCACATCTCGTAAGTGGAATGTTATTTGACCAGTGCGGTTTGATTGTAATTTTATTTTTGTCCTGATGATGCTGGACCAGTTTTTTTTTTTTTTTTTTTTTTTTATCGTCTTTTATTAGTTATTTTTAGAAGCTTTTGCATTACTTGCTACTAATTTGGCTGAGGTTTTTATATTTGACCTTGCAAGTGGTAATTGCTTTTTTCATCTAACTGTATTATTTCAGTTAGTATTCCCTTGCTTTAAATTCGCTCCAAGTAATTTTGGATGTATTGTATTGGTTACGTGGAATGTGTTTCAATCAGACCACAAAATGTGATCAAACAAAAATTCATTTATTTTAATGATACAAAAAACAAGCTATATACAAAGCTGAGGTTTAAATGACTTCGTTTTCAGTTCCTCGTAAAATAATTTTGTTTCAGTAGTTAATTGCTTTTTTTTTTTAATATCAGAATGCTGTTCACTGCCATTTTTGTAAAATGAGTTGAGTTGTTTAGTTGCTGAGAACCTGAACATGCTTCGAACTGTTTGAGCTTTTTATAAGATTCACCCAACATGATGAAAGGCAAGAGCTGCAAAAAGTACCTATGCTTTGCATTTCCAACCAGTTAAGTTGTGTTTTGCATTTGTTAAGATTTGCCTGTTTTGGACGATACAAGTCGAAATCAAGTTTCCACTCTCAAGACTGTCGGAAAGACAGTCTTGAGGAGATAGTGGAAGGCTTTAAAATTACGTTATAACATTTGCATGCAGGGTTCCCATGCTCCTTGAAGAGAAACTGGGGAAAACATTCCTAACTAAATTGAGTTTTGCCTGGACCAGACATTAGTTTTGAACAAAATGTGCCTGCAACTTCATTTAGTTGCAATCTGTCAATTGGTTTAATTGAATTTGTCCGATTCTTAGTGTGCTGTGTTTTTGCTGCTATATTCTGGCTCTCGAGTTGTATCTGGGTCATGTGATTTTGGACAATTCTATTCGTAAATTTACAGGCAGCTCCCACAGTTGGTATCTATGGCATTGTTTCTGGCTACTAGTTAGGATGATCAGTTTGCCAACACTTGTTAGATTTCGAGTATGGCAAGTTTGACCTCCTGTGTAGTCCGACTCCTCGCCACAGCCCTACTACAGTATTTATTTGTTCCTCTTTTGTAAAATATTCAAAGGCGGACTTTTATTTAGACTGTACTCTTGCAAATTTAATTGTTCAAAAATATCTACATGTGTGTAGAGATGAAAATGTATTTGCTTTTTCTGCTCTGTTGCTATAGGGGAAAAAATATGTGGTAATAATTTATACATTTCCAAATTACACATTTCACCCAGTGTTGTTTTGTGTTCATTTTCCACCCAATAAGTTAAAGAAAAGTTCACTTCATGCAAGTCACTAAACCATAGTTCAGCTCAATCAGAGCCGCTTGAAAAACGACGTTTGATAAGAAAAACGCTTTTATTGAATTGGGAATCAAATTTGATTTTACGTTTTGCGTACTACGAGCATGAAACAATTGACATTGGACAGATGCTATTCCAAATCATACATTAGTGTGCATATAGTATAATTAAGTATCAATGAATTTGTACATGCGCATACAATAATTTCTAATTTGGAAGTGCTTAAAGGTCGCCCCTCCTTCTAGTTTTCCTTTCGGGTCATTTTCATTTCTGCTTGTGTCAGTTTTGTTTAAGTCGTGAAAATGAAGAAATCCTAACTGATTAAAATGTTTTGGAAATTCTTGAAAAAATCTTAGAATTTTGTATTTAAGAGTGGGAACCCTGTTTGTAATTCCCTGATTCCATTCTTCTGGCCTTTTGTAAACGCTCCTATTAATATTTTTTGTTGTTTTAATTTATCCAGAAAAGACGAGCATTTCTGAAGTTACTTTTTTCAGTATTACGAAGGTTATGTATATATTTTGTACCCTGTCTCAGGTAGCCCTGCACTGAAATGTGTATTCTGTGTGGTTTTGAATAGATGACTACCACAGAAAGTATTTTGGAGTTGGAAATATGTTTTACTTCAGAAAATATCACCATTGAAGCAAACCTTTGCTTTTGCACGGCAAAAAGCCAGTTAGATGTACTCAATTCGGATTGGTATTGATTTATGTGAACATAGTTTTGATTTTGATCCTTATAATTCAATGCATTGAATTTAAAAGATTAATTTCTTCGAAACATGTTTTAAATTTCTAAACACAGCAAAATTGAATTCCACATCTGTAACAGGTGTCTTGATACTAAATCCAGAACAATATTTATATTTGAAGAAATAGAAGATACTGAAGTATTCTCCGGTTTAAATATATTTAATAATATGGGTTGTGTTTATATGATGCAAATTGTTCACTATTGTAAGTACATATACATAAAATTTTAGTTACAATGACAATTAACTAAATCATCAATAGCAGTTTTGCTGCATTTAGTTTATATATTTAACAATATTTCAAATTAATAATTTTTTCTGAAGTTTTTCATATTGTCTTTGTTTACATGTTGTAAAATCCTTGCTAATACTATATTTCGTTAATCATTTCAAATTCTTGTGATAAATTATTTTCTCCAATTTATATATTACGAGTCAAAAGTTTTTTGGAAACTGATTATGTATATTGATTCTATGTTCCCAGATGGTTTTATATACATATAAATAATTTAATGCTTGTTATGTCCCCGTTTGTGTATGTACCCTAAACCAGTTTCTGCGTGAAAATTTTAGAAAGTCGTTTTTGGTGCGAGATTGCTCAATTAATCCGAGCAGTTATTGAAGCTGAAATTTTTATGGGCGTGGAAACGCGCTTATGCCCCTCCCACCCGAAAAATGATGCCCTTGTGTGTTACCAATAAAATGCACCAACAATTCTTATTTTTGGTTCATAAAATTTTTACTTAAAAGATCACAATTTAAAAACGAAACAAATACACCATGAGGCTTTTTCTGTATACCTAAATGCAGATGACTCCAAAGTTTTCATTCAATCAGTCTAAAATTGCAATGCTAAACAAAAATTATGATATATGAATAAATGTTTATTAGGAACCTGATTGCCACGACAACTCATTTTTTCAAGAACGCATATCTTGGAAGAAATGGGATAGCTGCTCCCGGAGAGGGGCATTATATTCGAACGCTAAACGGGAGTTTAGAAACTAAAGACTTAAATATTTTGAAGAAAAAGGTGGAAATGCGAACCAAGAACGAAATGCAATAATAGTTTCTGCTGGAATGTAGGTCTAGGAGAAACTGGAGATTTTTTAGTGAGGTTCAATCTGGAGACTTGGCAGATCACTCAGAAACTGGTTTTCGGAACTGATATTATGTTTGTTTCTTGTGTGTGTTTGGTTTGTCGTACGTGTGTGTTATTTAAACGCTTTGTATGATCCAGCTGGCCTGTGGAGAATTCACGTAGTTGTGTTATAATACGAGAATTGTGATGTGTGTGCACATCAGATTGGTTTTATAATAAATACTTTATTCAAATGAAATTTTCTTTCTTTTGCTCGAGAAGCTTCTCAGTTTAAAAAAAAAACAACGAAAAACTCCATTTCCGGTTATATAATATTTGTGTTGTAAATTTTATACTTGCCAACTTGAACAGTTTGTTTAATCTGTGGGTTTGGGCTGAATTGGCACACATTAAAAGAGTACGATTTTTGAAAATTAATCTTGTCTATTAAACGTGAGATCCAATACATGTTACAAAAATGCTGTAATCCGGTTCACGGAGAAGGCAGTTGTGCCACGTAGAGTGCCTATATAATAAGAGTAGCGACATACGGGGAACACTTTCTGATTGGCTTAGATACCTTATCTACCCGAGGCGGTCTTTTTCTAGCTCCCGTATACTTAACATGGGAACTTTTTTTTGTGTTCGAGAAAAACGTGTGTATATTAAATTAAAAAGAAAATATAGCTTTTTCGTGTTTAAGAATGTTTGTTTATTATTATTTTAGTGTTTTGTCAGTATAAATTTGAAGACTTTTAAAGGAAGTAACTATTTTTGAACAACATGGTGTTTTCCGCAATCTAAGTTAGCGCGTTGTGCAATCCATCTCATCAATTACGCATGTAATTGAGCGTTTATATGACTCATTTATACCGAATGTATCCATATTATAACAATCATGTTTTTTGTTCTCCCTGAAATGATATATTAATTCGCCCAGCAACCTTCTTTGAGACGATTCTGGTAGAAAAATGGCTGCCGCGCATGCGTATTGGGCCAAATTTGGTCCCTTGTCGCCACTCTTATTATACTATAGGCACTCTAGTGCCACGTGGTATTGTACGAGTCTATTAATCGATGTAGGGGGACTAGGGGAAATCTAAACATGCCTTCCTCTGTTGGTGTCTTCGGTGTTGATTCCGACAATGAGCTTATCGTTTGAATCCGAAGTGGACGAGGTAGGTAGGTATTTTAATTAACGCGACACTTGACCAACACAACGGGATATTGGCGACGGTTCGAGGACACCACGTAATTTTAAAATACGGTCATCAGAGTTGCCAACCCTCCTAATTTTCCTCGAAATTCTCCCGCTTTCCCCCTTTTTTTTCGATACCTCGGAAAAACCTCAGGAACCAACTGGTAGTGTAAAAGGATCTTTCAGGGATGAGATTCTTCCGACTTCTCTTACATTTTTGAGAAAATGACCGATTTTTATCATTTTTTAAGAAAACATTCCAACTTGAGTCCTTTTTTGTCTACTATATACGTAAAATGAGACAGCTCGACAACATTGCACTCCTAAATTTTGCTAAGCTGATGAATCTTGCAAATTCTTTGAAAGGAGTTTCCTTTGAACTTTGAAGAAGAAAATCCTTTGTGAGAAGCTTATTAGTTTAATGGCAATCCTGGGAGAATTTTAATTTTGAACTAGTTATATAGCGTACGTTGTTGCCAATCCCCAAAGTCCAGCGGGGCTAGACTAGGTCCATGAATCCAAACACCCTGAGGAAGTCCAGGACCAGCAATGGACTTCCAAGGAGATCTTGATGGTTAAGTCCCAGGCACTCCAGGATGTGGGATGGAGAAGCCTGCTCAGAGGAGCACTTGGTGCATGTGTCGAAAGTTCTCATGCCATCTGAGAAGGTCATGGTTCTGAGGTGTCCACTTAGGAATCGGGTAATTGCAGTTTGTCCCTGCCTGTCACAATTAAGTGCCAAAGAGCCGCCGGGTCGATGGCCCCGATACCATTGATGCACTGGGGGAGTGGACCATATTGTTTTTCCCCTCAACTTTGCCTGCGAATAAATCTCGGTGTAGGTTAGAGGCTGAAGTGGAACCAATACTTCACTAGCTCCCGCCTTGGCCAATTCATCTGCCATTTCATTCCCATCAAGTTCGACATGAGAGGGGATCCACTGTATGTGGATCTGATTATCTATAGACAGTTGTCTTAGCTTGTTGAGGACAGATACTCCCACCTTGTCTCTAACACCAGACCAATTAGCCAAGTGCTGGACAGAACTCCTGCTATCAGTTAGAATCCAGATTTCTTTTCCTGCAATGACAGTCGCAATATAGTCAAGGCTTTCGTTTATAGCAATAAGCTCGCTACGGAATACAGAGCAGCCATCAGGATTCCTTCTCTGAATCTTTGTATAGTTACCATCTGAAATTATATAGATTCCACTGCCAGCTCCACCCCTCTCGTTTTTACTGCCGTCAGTGTACATCTTAGTAGCGTCAGCCGGGATGTTGTTGATTATTTCAAGTGCCAGTTGCTTTAGATAAATAGGAAGGTCATGCTGCTTGTTCACTTGTACAAGAAGGTCTGTGTGGAAATATACATTAGGAAGACCGTCAGAAGGATCTACGCTTTGAACCAGATGATGTTGTTCCACGTCACCCTCAAACAGTTTAGCTTGAGTCGCCATGCTAAAAGGACTGTTTCTCTTAAGTCTTTGATCATTGCGCCAATCTCTCAGATAGGCATAGGTTCTATTTTTCTCTCCAAGACTACATAGTTTGCCATAGTATTTCGCCATAGAAGCATTTCTTCTGAGGCTAAGAGGTTGCAGGTCAGCCTCGAAAAGCACTACGTCGTTGGGGCAAGAGTTACGAAGTCCAGTGACAATTCGGGCTGCGCTACGTTGGACTCTCTCTAGTTTCTGTAAATTGGTGTTAGATGCGCAACAGTAGACTGGATATCCATACTCCAAGATGGATCTAATAAGAGAGATTAAGGTTAATGTTGCTGTAAATTTCGTAGGTAAAGCTACGGTTTCCTTAGAAAGCGGTGCTGTTATCTAGCGACTGTAATACGTTATGATGCGGCGGAAAAGGTATAAATTGAACATTTTAAGTAGATCAGCTTTTAATGTAATTTTTCTTTCAACTAGAAAATAAGATGCTCGATTATTTCGTCTTTTGTGGCAAGCGGAAAGTTTAAATTTTTATTTTGAATATTCTAGAAAGGTACTTTAAAATCCGTTATAACTTCTTTAGCGACTTTAGAAGTGCGCCAAAACGGTGGCCACCGCTTTAAACATAGACTGCAGCTATTTTTTGCAACGGAAATTTTCAAAATGATGCTTCGTATTATGGCAATATTTATGATTGTTTCTCTACGTTAAAATTAATAACTCGTATTGTCCAAGAAATAATCTAAGCTTTATTTGATTTAATTAGAAAATAATATTTACGGGAAAATATAGGCCAACGGAAATTGATTATAGATTTTGAAGAAAGGCATTTTATATTCGAAAATAGGTTGTAGATTGAAACTGAATTAAGTTATTTTATTTGCCACAGGGGTACAGCTTCAGTCTACGTTTATAGCTGTGGCAACGGCCTTGGCGCACTTCTTATGTCGTCAAGGAAAGAATTATTTCAAATGAACCAATGAAATCAAACGACAATTTAACGGTTTTTGAAAGAACTTTCTGGAATATTCACAATGAAAATTTTAAACTTTTCGCTTGCCGAGGTTGTCTTAAAATACGTAATACATATGTGTTACCTAAACCTGTCATTACTCGACAGACGATATTTTGTGACAGACGATATTTTCCAAAGAACGGGAATAAAACGAAAACTCGCGTTTCTTTCGCTCTGAATTAATTTCGCATTTCTAAATTTTTTGCACTTTTTAGTTATAACTTGTGGCAACTGCGTGATCAAGAGATAAAAAGGAATTACAAATTAATATCTTAATAAATTAATATCAAATTAATATCCGGGACACAAAAATCGTCAAATTTCCGAATTTTTTTTTATTATTTTAAGAAATTCTCTGTGTTTTTCTGCTAAAAATGACGTCTAAATCATGTTTCTATCTTAATTAGAACTAGAGATATAATAATTTTTGTGGTGCGTTGTTTTGAAAATCTAACACTCTTGACAGTTGTTGTCATGGCAACAACATCTGTCCTTAAAACTTTAAATGCGTTTTTCTCCATGATACATTTTTTCAAGATTTCCTGTATTCAAATTGCTATAAGTCGAATACCGATAAAGTTTAAGGGCTGAAATTTGGAATATATCTTTTTCAAACATTATACTTTAATTTTGATTCAGCAAATTTGAAACAAATATTTACTTTTAAAAATATGACTTTTTAAACAAAAAGTGTAACAAGTGAACTATAGTGCATCGTCAGTTGCAGAGCTATAAACCTCCGAACTAAAAGTGAGAACCAAAACTAAATCTCACCCCTGCTCCGATCAAGGACACCCTAAGGAGGTCAGGGAGTGAATCGGCGGCCTAGAATGAAGACGCGTCGTAGCGTCCGTTATGTCGGGTAGTTAGTTATGAAAGGTTCTGTTAATAGTATATATGTTGTGTCCACGTAATGTAAATTAGATTAATAAATGTTTGTGAGTGTAATGAGAGTTTGTCGCTTGTTCGCCCGCTTCAAGGAGGAATTTCTCAGCACACGGTCACAGAATGGCGCCCTAAACGTGGATCACGAACCTGACAAAGATAAGTAAATTCTTCTAGAATCCTTACTGCCCCAAGGTTCTTGCTAAACCTAGCGATGAGCAACTGTAAACTAATACATATTCATCCTGAATAGTGTAAATTAATTTCAAAACGTCAGGTCGTTCAATTTGAATTAGAAGTTTACAGTGATTCAGTTCCTTTGTTTGAAAATTAATGTTCAACCAGAATATTGTTCTTAAAGGTTGCGTTTTGTACAAAACGAAAGAGTGAAAATATTCCAGATACTATTTGCTGTTTGCGAAAGTAGCGATTTTGTTGTGAGGAAGTAATTTGTTTATAAACAACAAGTCAGGAAACGTTAATTGCATTTTGTATATTATTTTTATCTGTGTCTGAAAAAGTGAATTCTTTTATTTTGCTTTTGTTGAATTCGAATACTTGCTTTTAAAATAAGATTTTATAATTTATTTTCATGACTCTAGAAAGTTAATTGTAGGAATTATCGAAATGTTGTATATGCATATTTGAATTATAACAAAAATACATACATTTGTCACTTTTGAGCAATTAGTATTTCTTTTATTTGAGAGACAAATGAAGTTCTTAAAAATTGACGAGAGTATGTGGGTGACTCATCTATTAGGACTTTTCCCTTCAGAGATCTCAAAGCTGATAGCTAGGGAACCTGAAGTAAAATCCCATGACTATACACACATTCGAGGTATACTCCTTCAGCGTTTTAAACTGACAGCTGAAAAGTTCAGAAAGCTCTTCAGTCAACATAGAAAGTCTGCAGATTGCACATGGAAAGAGTTTTACTTTGAACTAAGGAACTATTTTGAAGGCTGGATTACTGAACTGGGTGTCACTACCTTTGAAAAATTACAAGATCTGATTATCTCAGATCAAATGAAGAAAAGATGCAACCCTGAGTGCCGAGAACATTATTTAGATGATTGGGAAAATTTGATTTCTCCCGATTGCCTAGCTGAGAAGCTTGAAACTTATGACTGTCTCAGAAACAACAAAAAAGGAAGCTCATCCCCTCCAATTCAAAGGAAATCCTACAACGGTAGAGATGAAATTATCAAGCCTGTACCGTTCAAAAAACAAATCAGGCAAACAGAACTAGTCGAATAAAGGTTGGTGACAATCAGGAGCGACCAGCTCGGACTTGTTATGGTTGTGGAAAAGTCGGATTCATTAAAGCTAACTGTCCAGTTTGCAATCCTTCCACAAAATTTGACTCAGCTCGTTTTGAGAAGATTCAAATTGATAGACCTGCCATGTCTAATGAAGTTCCAGTTATGAATATTACGATAAATGGAATATTCGGCACAGCATGTGCAGACAGTGGAGCAAGTCACTCTATCGCAGGCGAAAGATTGTACCATATTCTTCAAGATGAAGGAGTAGTATTCGAAAAGTACTTTCGCTCAGTGACCCTCGCTGATGGAAGTCAGACAGAAAAGGAAGTTCAAACAGCCTGTGTAATTCTATGTCTGGAAGGACGTTCCTTTCATTTAACACTTTTTGCCCTCCCAGAGGCGAAAGGAAACCGTACCCTTCTTGGAGCAGATTTTTTGAAGAAAGCAGGTGTTGTTCTAAATCTTCGTGACCATGCTTGGTTCTACACTGACAAGCCAAAGGAACATTTCCCTTTCGTTGCGAGTGCTCAAGTCCACTCCTGTGATATTAAATAAAGTGTTAGACCAGAAAATCCATATCTCCTTCGTCCCGATGAAGGTGAACATTTAAGTGAAGATCAGTGCAGAAGATTAAATGCACTTCTAATTCACTATGAAAATAACTGCATTCCGGGGGGAGAACCAACACCTTACATCGAACACCGGATCGACACAGGTGATGCTCCTCCAGTGGCTACTGCTCCTTACCGGTTATCCCCTGTGAGAAAAGAAATTTTGAAGAGAGAGATTGATGCACTTCTCTCATCCGGAGTAATAGAAGAATGTGACTATCCCTACGCAGCACCTGTGGTCTTGATACCCAAGCCAAATGGGGATTTCCGCCTTTGTATCGATTACAGAAAATTGAATTCAGTAACTAAGTCTGATCCATACCCTCTTCCGCGTATGGATGATCTCTTGCAAAATGCTAAGCAAACTGCCTTTATGTCTACCATAGACTTAAAGTCTGGATATCATCAGGTGAAGATGTATCCTCCTGATAAAGACAAGACAGCCTTTGTTTGTCAGTTTGGAGTTTTTCGATTTACTCGAAAGCCATTTGGATTAAAAACAGCCCCTGCCACATTCCAAAGACTTATGGACATTTTCCGAAATGGACTAAAGGTCATGTCTCTAGCTTACCTGGATGATATTATTGTGATGTCTGCAACCTTTGAAGAACACCTGGAGGACCTGCGGTTAGTCTTTAACCGACTCCAAAAGTTCCATCTGCATGCCAACCGAACTAAGTGTCATTTTGCTTGCTCCAAAGTCAAATATTTGGGACATTACATCACGAGTTCTGGAGTGGAAGTAGACCCTGCTAAGGTGGAAGCCATTGTACAGATCCCTTCTCCCAAGAACGTGAAGCAAGTGCAGAGCTTTCTTCAAACTTGCAGTTGGTATCGTCGTTTTATTCCCCAGTTTGCTGAGACCTCAAGGCCTTTGAGCAATCTCACCAAGAAGCAAACACCTTGGAAGTGGGGACAAGACGAACAGACAGCATTTGAATCGTTGAAGAATAGCTTAATTTCACCGCCCGTGCTGAAACAAGTAGATGAGGATAAACCATTTGTCCTCAGAACTGACGCTTCAGGCTATGCTTTGGGCGCAGTCCTTATCCAAGGACAATGATCTGAAGAACATCCAATCGAGTATGCTAGTCGTCTGCTAACCCCAGCAGAGAGGAACTACTCTACTACAGAACGCGAAGCCTTATCAGTCGTTTGGGCGCTGGACAAATTTAGAGGCTATGTCGAAGGAGCTGAAATAACAGTATTTTCAGATCATCAACCCTTGAAATGGTTGTTGAGCCTGAAATCACCAACCGGTCGACTCGCAAGATGGGCCCTTCAGATACAGTCTTACAACATCAAAGTTGAATATCTTTCAGGAAAAGCAAACGTCATTGCAGACATGCTATCCCGCCCTTCATGTACACATGGAAGGCCCACTTGTGACATTTGTTCTGTTACCATTATTGATCTGCCATCCAGGAAGGCAAATGACATACGTGAAGGACAATTGAAAGACGATGACTTGAAGAAAATCATTGACTGTTTTGAGAGTGTCTCCAAGGACGAAAACTACGTGAATTGGACCAATCGTGGCTACATAATGTCTCAAGGTATTTTATATCGATATAGCCCGGATTCCGAATCAGAGGAAGCCCAGTTGGTAGTTCCGACACAGGAACGTGAAAGAGTTCTGCAACAATATCACGATGCCCCAACCGGTGGACATTATGGTGCCGAGGGCACTTTTCACAAGATTGCAACGCGTTATTTCTTTCCTGGAATGAGAAAATACATCGCAGATTATGTAAGGAATTGTGCTGAGTGCAGCCGTTATAAGCCAAGTAACCAAAAGCCTGCTGGACTTTTGAGAACACCAGTGTATTCCCAGCGTTTTGAGACGTTAGCGATCGATCTTTTCGGTCCTTTGCCAGAAACCCCAGATGGAAAGAAATGGATTTTCATTGTTGAGGACACTTCTACAAAATGGGTGGAGCTTTTCTCTCTCCAAAACGCCACTGCAAAGGAGTGTGCAGTAACCTTATTAGAGGAAGTGTTTCTGAGATACGGTCTGCCGCGTCGTCTCATAAGTGATAACGGATCCCAATTCGTCAGTGCTGTCCTTCAACAAGTATGCTATCTTCTCGGAGCTACACAAATTCTTACTCCAGTTTACTGTCCTCAAGCGAACCCAGTAGAAAGGAAAAACAGGGAAATTAAACCAAGACTTGCCATTCTTGTCGGTGATGACCACACCATATGGTCAGAAAAACTCCCAACTATCCGTTTTGCTCTGAACACTGCAAAATGTGACACCACTGCTCATACTGCAGCCTTTTTACAGTTTGGAAGAGAACTTAGATCACTAGACGATGTTCAACATGACATAAGGTCAGTGATCAACAATGACAACTTTATTGCTGAGATCACACCGTATTTACGGAAATTTGCAAAGATCTCCTCTGAGATAAAAGATCTTGTAGAACAAAAGCAGGATCAGAGAAAGAAAAATGCTGATCGAGGAAGAAGAAGCGTTCCCCAATACGCACCTGGAGATCAAGTATGGATCACCTCACATACTGTGAGCAACAAAGCTAAGAAGAGGTCAGCGAAATTTGCACCTCGCCGAGACGGACCCTATTTGATTTTAACTCAGCGTTCTCCAACAAGTTATGTTGTTGCGAATCCCCAATCTCCTGATATTCCTGTCGGAACATATCATACATCTGCTCTACGTCCATGCCTTAACACACCTCAAAATGGAAACGTACCCATCACCCCACTGCGAAGGAGAGGTCGACCCCGAAAGGCTGATCCAACAGTGCGACAAAACTCAAGACAACCATCTGACCCTTCTCCTGGCGACTCGCCGAGTCGTCTTCGTAGCCAGGGGGGGAGACTGTAACAAGTGAACTATAGCGCATCGTCAGTTGCAGAGCTATAAACCTCCGAACTAAAAGTGAGAACCAAAACTAAATCTCACCCCTGCTCCGATCAAGGACACCCTAAGGAGGTCAGGGAGTGAATCGGCGGCCTAGAATGAAGACGCGTCGTAGCGTCCGTTATGTCGGGTAGTTAGTTATGAAAGGTTCTGTTAATAGTATATATGTTGTGTCCACGTAATGTAAATTAGATTAATAAATGTTTGTGAGTGTAATGAGAGTTTGTCGCTTGTTCGCCCGCTTCAAGGAGGAATTTCTCAGCACACGGTCACAAAAGTACATTAAAATTTTCAAACATTTTCATTCAAATTTATTTTTTTTTTATTAAATTAATATTTTTTAAATTGCTGAATCAAAATTAAAGTTAATAAATTTGTGAATAATTTACTGCAAGAATTTTGAAAATTGATCAAGAATATTTTGAGCCTTAGCAATTTAAAATGACCCCTCTTTTTTTCAAAAAAATTTATTTAAAAATTTTTAAAGAACTTTTGGAAAAAATTTGTGTTGTGATTTCGCTTATTAGTTAGATGGGTAATCAGTACAAAAAAAAATCAAAATTCTAAATTAATTAATAAAAAAAAATTTCAATGTGTCCCGGACCCCCTTAAGAACAACTTTTCCCCGAAATCTTTTATTTTGTTTTATTCCGCTGTTTTCTTTTATTTTCTGTTTTAAATATTTATTTTAATAAATTGTGTTTCTTTTCCATCACACGTAACACCACCACAAAGTATTCGATTTAAAGTAGCAGGTAAGTCAGAATAAAGTAACTTTAAGTGTAATTATGCCATTATTGAAAGAATAATGCCGTTATTGAAGGAATAATACCGTTATTGAAAGAATAATGTTTAAAAACTCCGAACTAGAACTTTTCAAACATTACAAAATTCTTTGTCATAATGACATGAGAAGATTGCGAAAATCCATAATTTTGCATGCAGTATGCAAGGGTGTTACACGTAAAAAAAATATTGTTTTGTTGATTATGAGTGTGAGTACTCGCCGTAAATCGTCGTTTTTATTAATTGAGTTGAACATGAAAAGAACACGTAGGATTTGTATCCAAAGTAAGTGACAGAAATTGTAAAGATGGCGAAAGGTGTTAAAATATTTTATTCTACGAAAAACGTAAGTCATAAATTTTGATCATATCTTCAATCTAGAGTAAACCAATTCAAACCGAGTAAGGTCGGGTATTTTGCTAGTAGTTAATAAAACTAGAAACAAGTTCCGTTCAAATATGAATGATGATACATTAGAAAAAGTCTCAATTAATAAAGTTAGTCTTCAGGGTTGTTGCCATGAGCAAAAGTATGAGTGAAAAAAGAAAAGTCTGCTACTAAAGTAGAGTTTTGCAACATGTTCTTGGAAAAAATTAGTTTATATCAAGTGGAAATCAAGGATATGTTGCATTCATTTTTTACTTCATTGCATTTAAACATTAATATATTTGTTTGTAATAGAGTATTAGTCTTAATTGTTAATTATGTTTTTCGTATTCATTCTTACATAACTTTAAATTTTTTGTTATCAAAACATCTATATTTATTTTGTTGGTTTGGGGCTAATGGAAATGTACAAGTTTTACTTTATAAGTAGTGGGGGGTGGGGAAGTGAAATATCGATGAAAATTCTCCAGATTTCCTACGGAAATCTCCTGAATTTTGACTTTAGAAGGTTGGCCACTCTGGGTCAGATGACGAGGCAATACCTGGACTGGTACTACACTCTCCAAACGTGAGGACATCGGACGCAACGACAGAGCTACATTATGTTTTTCGAGAGTACTCGAAAACGGGCCGCGGTGGTAGTCCAGTTGGTAGAGTCTCTGATTAGTCACTGAAGTTTGCGTGTTCGACAATCGGTCCAACAAAAGGCCGTCGTGTACTTGGGTGGCTAGTGCAAATGGAAATTGTTACGAACTCAAATGTCCTCGTCGACGTGGTGTGGAAGTTGTGAGGATGGAGCACCAGCTCGGGTGTTGACCTCAGTGGTTCATAATGTCGAGGTGTCCAATAGTCCGAGGTGTTGCTCCAGTGCGGCATAAATTCAACTATGCGCGGACCTTCAACAAAATACAGTACAGTACAAAGTTCGTTTTGTGGTTTGGTCGCCTCGGATTTGATTGTGGTGCATTTTAGATTTCTTTATTTTTATTATCTGTAATTACTGTATTTACCCACTAACGGTAAAAATACATTTTAATAGAATATTCTCATTTTAATAGTCAACGCGACTTAAACATTTTAATTCTTATACCTTGGTTTTAGAAGACATGGTTGGAGAGAATCCTCATACAAATATTTTTAGCTTTTTACATGACACTGGGTTCATATATCACATATAATTTTATATAGTATTCATTTTATTATGACATGACTCATTTCATTTTATTACTATATTATGTATCTAATTTTTTATCTTGAGTTTGACATAATATATCTCAAGAGGACGCAATGCCACAAAACCATATCCAATCCAATCACTTGCGTGTGTATTCGTTTACTCGATGTCTCGTGTTTGGCAAAATATGGCCCCTTCCGCCGAATAACCAATTCGATCCAAATGGTCAATGGCAATCTCTTTAATCTGTTTTTCATTTTCTGGTCTGACATTCGAAAAATCGGAAAAGGTCGCCGACGTCAAAAGCATAGTTTATGTGTGTTTCCCTGCTAATTATCTTTTTGAGAACAGCTTAATCAGCCATTCTAAACCCGTAAGAGGTAGATATTTTAATTAACGTCGCACTGGAAGCCACAGGAAAGATCCGAAGAGGACAACACCTCGTCATTTTAAATCACGGCCGGTCACACCTGAGCTGGCACCCCACTCTCCAAACTTCAAGGCTAACGTGAGGATATTGGAGGCCTCGACCGATTCAACATGCGTCAGCACCGTGTACAAGACGATCTTTCGTTGGAGCCTTCGAATTGCAAAGGTACGTAGGTAGTTGTATAATGGGACGGTTAGTTAAATAACAGTCCGGGATCAATCCCCAAGGAAAGGTACCGAGGACAACACGTCATTTTAAACCAGGTCAGATGACGCGGAAAGACCCGAGCTGGCACACGAATCTCCAAACTTCCACGAGACTTTAATTTTCGTATTTGAAATCCCGTCAAAAGCATTTGGAAAACCACTTTAAGCCATTGATCCTGCTGCAATGGTGCAACAAAATTATCATAAATCAATGACCCGGACCAACAACTTTGTTTTGCAAGTATCTGTCAATTTTGATCTTTCTTATCCTAGTGTAAATTTTAAAAAGTCATTGAGTCTATCCAAAAACGTTTTTGTGCAATGCCAGATGAGTTCTTAAAAATGTCTTATATGGCTCCAATGCAATTCAGGATGCGTGAGGCTGGTAATTACAAGTATTGTACTTGATACAAGTAGGGGAAAGGATATCTGGCCGCCAACTAATATCATCTTTTTCAGATGGATAGATTTTTGAGCCTGGAGAAAGCTTTTCGGTGTAAATTGAAGACAAGCATCTATCCTGGTTTTACTGAGGTACCAATGGTAACATGGTACTGTAGATGATCTGCGCAATTGCTTTTTAAGTACGGACTGGCGTTCGTCTTCTGAGAGTAGGACGTACTTTCTCTTGTACCAGGTTTCTCTGGTTTAAGACGCTTTAGGCCAGGTTTGTTTACTTGCTCCAGCTTTTGCTAAGTCAGCTTTGTGATTGTCCGGAATGCCAACATGGGATGGGATCCATTGAAACTGTGTTAGAATTTTTATTGAAACTTAATATTAGGAGGAGCTTGGAGAGTGGGGTTCCAGCTCAGGTGTTGCTTCGTCATCTGACCATGGTTCAAAATTACGAGGTTTTGTCCTCGGATCTTTCCCTTAAGGGATTGATCCCGGTCCGTCGTCAATAAATTGCCCGTTGAGCTCTAGTACGACGTAAAATACAAATTACCAATTTTAGAAGGGCTGTATTTTTTCAAATGAGGATCATAACGAGTGAAATATTTTTTATTGCTGCTTGTTAATTAATGTAAAATATTTATTTTAAGGGTCTTAATTTTTTTAGGGCTTCGTGTACGATTATTAATTCTGCTGTAATGACGGAGGTTTGACTTAATCTCTCTCTTGATATAAATTTCTTCTTAACCTAACTTATCTATAATGAAGACGTCACTAATGAATGAATCATCTTCAACAAGGCTATCATCTGTAACAATATTTGTATAGTTTGATTCTGTTTCGATTGTATGCAGGCCTAGTGTGCTTTTAGCAGTTCAGGTAGGTCCATTAATCGAAGCATTCAGAAATAAGTTGATTTTGCCAGGAAATAAAAATATACAAATTTCTAGAGTTCATTATTTTTAGAGGGCACAGAGTATTTAATTTGCAGTCGGATCTTTTCCTTCGCCAAACAGACTACCTGTTGTGTTGCTCCAGTTCGATGTTTATTAAATACCTATCTGCCTTGCAATTTGTAGCTCAAAAACAGCCCCACTCGACACTCTTGGTGCACGAAACAAAATGTTTCAAGAAAGACAATGTGTGAACCATATAAGTGGGATAATCGGTTGCAGAACTCTCACCGGTAGATGGCAGCACGACAAAAAGTATGGAATCTGGTTCATATTAAAAGCATCTGAGCGTTTACAAATATTTTATTCATACAACTATGAGGAGCAGATTCTTGAATAATATGGTTCGTTGGTGAACTTTTTAGGACTAGACCAACGGTTTGTAGTGAATTTGGATGCACTACAAACATCCGGATTCAAATAAAACTGGCCATGATCTTAGAATAATTAAACAGGAAGAAAACCAGCTTCTTGTATATTGTAGGTATTGCAAACAAATTTCCATTGCCACACATGCACAATTGCGTTCCATAATGTCCACAATCTGAATTTGTACAGGTTTCAAGAGAAATCGAAATGCCGTGATTAAATTCAAAGTTGTGGATTTATCACAACAGGTCAAAAATTCGATGGCACGTCCAAGTTTTAATTTGGGAAGAATGGGTGATTTATAAAGCATTGATTTCACTTGGTTCAAGATATTTTTTTATACCAGTAATTACTTTAGCACTTGGTGTTATTCGCAGTAAATGTGTTCATATTTTATGCGCGAGCAACCTTCGAGTTGTAGGTGGTACAGGCTCGATTTCCATGACTTTCCCTGACTATTTTTCTTCTGTACCATTAAAAGTATTCCTTGTAAGTGCCCGCAACCTGACGACAAAAAAGTGCTTTACGCAGTTTCACCTTTGTGCCATAATACACAATATTCAAAACTCATAGCTAGGTCGCGTTAGCACAGTGGGTACAGTACTAGAGTTTGAATACGACCCAAGACGTTTACGTCTGGGGTGGTGAATGTTAAATCTGCTGTGGCCTCAAATGTCCTCACGTGTGCGTGGTGTGGAGGTTTAGAGACTGGGGTGCCAGCTCAGATGTTGTCCTCGTCATCTGACCATGGTTCAAAATGATGTCCTGGGTAGGTAGGTATTTTAATTAACGTCCTACTAGAGCAACACAATGGGTTATTGATGACGGTCCCGGTTCAATTCCCCACGGGAAAGATCCGAGGACAAAACCAAGTAATTTTTAACCACGAAAAACGTACACACAAACGCACATACATTTATATATATAGGAAATCCATAAACCAGGAGGGGCGGCCGCCCCCTTGCACCACTCCATCAGGGCGCCTATTTGAATGAATCGAAGTTCAAATTATCGAGGGAAAAAAAGCCTTTTAATTTTATATTACAGGAAAGGAATAGTGGAATTTTGAAGATATTTCAACCTAAGCAGAAATTCGTGTTCACAAGATTTGATTTATTGGGAGTTTACTGTATTTAGCAAAGCAAAATATGCAGACTAGCATCGAATGATATTCAAACTTGAAAATCTCTCTACATTAATATTTATTTGTGATATAAAATAATTGCAGGAAATGTTACGAGAAAAATATTTAAACACATAAAGTAAGATGTAATTTTGTTTTATTTTAACAAATTTTAAGGCTTACCTCTCATTTTCATTGAAATATTTCCCAAACTACTTGACGAGAGAAATCCGTCTGTCTCTTTTTTTGTAGCGCATACTCTTGAACAAGTCAGCTGAAGAGCAATGTTTGGCTAACCAAGAATTAACAATTTTTTTTTCGATTGAAAGTATTCTATAGGTGATCCATTTGCATTACTAAACATTATATTGGAGACGTTTGAAATCAATAAAGATTATTTAAAATCTGTTATTTATGTTGTGCATTAAACTAAACACTCGCTCGCACTCGGTCCTGGAATATGGTAATATTTCAATTGTTCTTAAAAGAGGTTTTAATTTTTCTGGAACAACTTGGGCGTTTTCACTCTAAGCCTCTTAAACCCTGAACAGTGCACATTTCATTTATACCAAAAGGTGGACAGATCCTTTTGACCTCCTTTTCTCCATGGCAAATATCCCCTGTATTTATATTTTCTGGATCAAGTTTGGAGATATCATTCAAAAGTTGACAATTTTCTTCATTAACATCAGAACAAAATCTGGATTTCATTTTATCGACACTACTTTGAATGAATTTTTTTAAATTAGGTACGATAGGTACTACTTTGTACCAAGATGATATCTTGAAATAGAAGCTTTTCTTTTACTTCTACAGCTATCTGCGTTTTTTCTCCTGGGGGTGTCTTTAAAAGTCTTGATGACCCCCTAATTGCTCTTTATATTGTTCAGTCCGTGGAAGGGTTGTCTTCCTAGACTGGAGTTCAGTAGAAAGCATAGATAATTCTTACAGAATATCAGACATGAGGCCCAAATCCAAGACGAATTCTGGACATCCAAACATCTAAGGGTTTTTTTCAACCCAGTAAATGTTGATTTTATATTCAAATTTTCACTCTCTATTTCAGCTGTGCTTTCAAAATGATAATAACGCTCTTTATATGACCAAACAGCTTTTATCGTTTTAAACTGCTTACAATCCAACGTATACTTCGAACTAGGCCTATTTTGACGAACTGTAAGCCCAATTCACTTGAAACGTTCTCAAATGCTTGACTATTTTTTGGCGATCGACTATATACACAATACAGTTTATCCGTGAACGATTTAAAATGGTTTAATTCATGAACATCTTTAATGACATCAATCACAGATAATTCTAACCTGTGATTAAAGCAGTGCCACGTAAAGAGTTTCGGACATTTTTGCCCTAGTCGAGTTACTACTCCAGAATGCTTTCCTGCCATCACGCTTGAACCATCAGTGACAATAGCAATCCAATTTTGATTCAAATGTTCCTCATTAAATCCGTGCGTTTTTTAAATATTTAAAAGCGCGTTTTCAATGTGTTCAGTCTTGCGATTCTAATTCGCATAAATCGAGGAAAATATATTCTGCATTTTCGTCATCTAGATATGCTTTTAAATACACAACTAGTCCTTTTTTGTTGCTTTAATTGGTCGATTCATCAATAAGTACACTAAATTTGGAGTTTAAAGAAATAATTTGGGAAATTAGTTTCTTCCTCATGTTATAAACTATATGATTTCGTAGCTGAATATCACGAATGTAGAATAAAACCAAGGTTTATTCCATTTAGCTCTTGCATATTGATTAGATTATCATGATCTGAAAAAGCCCTATTCTTTGGCTAAGTAATGGGCAGTTATGAAAACTTTCATTGTTGTTTCTTTAGCTACTGAATTTATTTTTTCAATACTTAATGTTCCAGCCGTTTTTCTTCCTTAGATTCCAGTAGCTGTCTTCAGACCAGCTGTCTTATTCAGATTCAGCTGTCTTATAACCGTCAAATTGCAAGTGTCTTTTTTATTTTAGTTCGGAGTTTGGATAGCAGCTTCTATTGCGATCTTTTCACGAAGCTTTAATTAGGGAGTTGCTTCATTCCTCAGAAATGCATATTCTTTCTTTAAAAGGCCCTAAAGTTTTGACAGTGGAATAGAAATTGCAGCCTAGTTTCCCTTTTAAACTAATAAGCCATGCATGTTTTTTCTGAAACTCCGTATACTGGTTATTAGTCCATACTTCGGGCCATGTTCTATCTGCTTTTAAATCTAGGGAATTATCTCTGTCAATATGCGATTCACATGTAGAATCATCTGCGGTTTCTATTTCACAAGACGCCTTTTTCCACTCATATAATTCTTCCGTTTCTGATTTTCTTTTCTACGTTAAATTTACAGCCTTTTACCAATGAACCATAACGACAGATAGGAGACAGGCCCGCGCAAGCTCTACGGCGACAGTAACAAAGGGTAAAAATTTTCACTCTATCTTCAACGATCGCAAATATAGAAACTTGAATTAGAGGAATAAAAAAGACATAACATAATGCTTACGAAAATCTGACCTCGAAAGCCTCGCCAAACGCTCGTTAGAAACACCTCGTGTGAACAGGGCCTTAGTGCCTAAAATACGATTACAAAGCCACTCTACCCCCCCCCTCCCACCTCAGTGCTACCGTGTAACGTGATGTTAAATGCGATGTTTTCTAGGAGAAGCAAAGCGTGTACGTTGTTTTTGAAATAAATAGCAGAGGGTATACGGCGTATACCACCGTATACCCTCCACTACAGCCCTGGTTTCATCCATTCCACGGAAACCCTCTCCGCAAGTAGAACTTATATCTTTAAAACTGGATACAATTGGCATCGCGATAGAAATAAATGGGAAATGTTGTATTACTGTAATCGTACCATATACGAAAACGCGATCCGGAATGATAATTGAGGAATGCAAGCATACGGTTTCGTTTAAACGCTATTCATATAGATACAACAACTTGAGATGGGAATGTTGAATGATCCATTCGTGCCCAACCTATTTGTACACTACCCTACAATAATGAACCGGACGCCAGCGGATTTGCATAAAATCCGACTACTTGTTTGGGGGTGTTCTTCGTAATAAGGCCTGGGGGACCTTTGCGTGTTGTTCCTGGTCAATTGAACGCCGACGCCTACATGTACATTTTGGACCATCAGGTTCTTCCTACACCCTGGAAATTTTATGGAATGGACGAATGTTACTTCCAGGACGACAACGCTCCATGTCATGTTGCAGCCTCTGTCAAGTAGTGGTATCGAGATATGGATGTAAAACGTCTTCCCTGGCCTGCTCAGAGTCCCGACCTAAACCACGTTGAACATGTGTGGGACGCGTTAGAGCGACGCTTATGGAACAGGGAACCGCGTCCGAAATCTACAGCTGAACGTGTGACATTCTTGCAGCAGGAATGGACACCAATAACCATAGCTGTGTATCAAAACCTTGCTGGTAGTATGCCCAGAAGGGTTGCTAGTGTAATTACAGAACGTCGGGGACCATCCCCCTGTTAAAGCATGTATTCTTGTATTCTTTCCCTTATATCGTCACATCATGCTGTCCGGTCTATTATTGTAGGGTAGTGTATATTGATATTGCTATCCTACAATAGTTTCCTCATTTGACCGTGGTTCAAAATGACGTGGTGTTGCTCTAGTATGACCGTTAATTAAAAATTACCAAATTACCTACAACAGTTTATTAATTGATGCGTAATATACACTCTATCAAAAAAATCGATGCACCAAGAAGGAGTTTTCCGATTGCGATTAAAAAAAAGGGGGTGGATTTGAAGAACATACATAGAGAAACAAACGATTCAAATTGCAGAACAATTGAATCCTTTATTTCAGAGTTTGACCTCCCAAAGGGAGGAAGTCAATAAGGCGTTGGTTCACCTGTGGCCTGGATGCAAGTGCGAAATTTCTTGACAAACTGTCTCCAGTTCTCGGGCTAAATGGTCAACATTCCGGGATCGTTGAAATCGCTTTCCCATAACGTCCCAGATATGCTCTATGGAAGAGAGACCTAGGTGGCAAAGGAAGTACTGGGAAAGCTTGAAGACAATTCATAGCAACACGTGATGTGCGCGGCCGGGCGTTTATCTTGTTGAAAAGTAAGTCCGGGATGACACAAAAGGAACGGTAACATGACCAGTCGTAGAATGTCATCTACTTGATGTAAGTGTGCTAGAAATGACTACTAAAGGAGTCCGGCTATCAAAGGAGATGGCACCCCAGACCACAACGCCCTGTTGTGGGCATGTGTGGCGTGCGATAGTAAGGGCATGACCCCCACGCTGCCCTCGACGTGTCCAGAAATGTCTGCGGTTGTCGTCTGGACACAGTTGGAAACGAGACTTGTCACTAAAGACTATACGTCTCCAGTCAGCGCCGTTCCAAGTGTATAGAGCCCGGCACCACTCCTGGTCAACTCCTTGGTGCGTCGATTTTTTTTGTTATAGAGTATATTTTGGTAGGTTGGTATTTTAATTAACGTCGTACTGAAGCAACATAGTGTATATATTTCGGAATTTTTACTCTCAGGTTGCTTTTATTATGCATGCTTGCTTAACCGGTTGATATTTTCCGTCGGCAGATTGAGGGTTGCGGTAGCCCAGTTGGAAAAGCAACGGATTAACAACCGGAATGTTGCGGGTTGGAAGCTCGGTCCAGTCAACGACCGTCGTTTACACGAGGGTTGGTGCACGTTCAATCTGTCGTGGCCTCCAATATCCTTAGTTAGCGTGGTGTGGAAATTTGGAGAGGGGGATGCCAGTACAGACATTGTTCTCGTTATGTGACCAGGGTTCAAAATTATGAGGGTCTCTCTTCGGAATTGATCCGTCTCCTGTTGTGTTGCTCCAGTGCGAGGCCAATTAATACCCCCTCGGTAGATTGGATTTGCGTGACCAGGATGCTGCCATTTCAACAAATACCAATGATACGGCCTGTGAAAACCTCTGGGGTGAGACAGATAGATGACGCTCCTCTGCCCATGCGCAGAAGTATTTCTTTTGAAAAGCAGTTGGAAGGACGAAAGAGATTGTGACGGGGGTGTGTGTGTATGTGTAGACCAGGCCTCGAAATAGATTTTTTAATACAGGTGCACCTTGTGCACCAAAGTTTTTAAATTAGGTGCACAGATTATATTTTTCGTATACACTAAAAAAAAACGTAATATAAGAGTATTAATGTAATGTAAACACCTTTTTGGTTGGGTATGTTTATATAGGTTTTTTTTCGTAGTAGATATATATATATTAAATAAAAATATTTAAAAATCGAAATTCTCCTTTCTCCGGCATACGGATGTCGCGACAGTCGCTTCAACAGAGCCATCTGGAAAATGTTTCGATCATTGGAAAGTTCTGGTTGCACTTGCAGTGACACAAGTAAACCTTCCTAATGTGTAAAACCGTTACCGCCCAGCGATTTTGTTTTCGCATAGTGTGTATTTAGGAATTTTAACGAGCGAGGTCGATACTAATATTTTGTTCAAACATCAAAATAACATAAAGCACGTCCCCCCCCCCTTCCCTTTTTTTAACATTAACGGCCGTATTCACAAGTCCGAGTTAACTCGAGAATCAACGATAATCCGCGAGTTATCAAAAAAATCGTATTCACAAGTCCTGATCCGTGGTTCAAACTGCCGGTTCGGTGTTACATTTTGATCCTCCGAAATCGGTGAGTTAACTCGCGAGTAAGAGTTACGCATGCGCAGTACTACCTTTTTGCGAAGGATATTCTTCAAAACAAAATGGATGACACATTTCATTCTATGCTAAAGTATAGTATTCTGGCGACGACTGGTCACTGGATTCGACGTATCATTACGGAGCACCTGCTCCATAGCAGCTAATGTCCTCATCATAATATTGCTTAAATGGAAAATTTAAAACAATTTTATTGAAATTCAAAAGAAAAATGAAAATAAATGTAGCTGCGTAAAACTTAAACAAGCAACTTAACGAAAAGATAGATGGCGCCACTTCTGTCCTATAGGCCAGAGAGAGCTAACGCTAGAAAACGACCATGGCAGATACAAATTCGTCGTAGAATAAAAATTATTCGGTTGATTTATTACGAATGAAAGAAAACTGACAATGCAAGTCACTTTTCACACCACCAACACACACCCATACTGACAAGTACATAGATAATCGGATTACATACATCTGTTAAGACATTGTGTACAATTCTTTCTTGCAAAATTTAGGTTTCCATAAAAATCCAATTTGAAATTAAAAACCTTTGCATTTCTTTTCCCAAATCCAAATTAAAATGTCGCATGCGTTCTATTGAATCATAATTTGGAATCAACTCTACGGCGAAGTACGTGCTTGATCAGTATGAATGCAGATTCGGGCGTCGTAACCAATGTAAACAATACCACGTGATCGTGAGGTAGTCAATCACAGCGAGCGTCTCATTTTAATCCCCGGATCACTTAACAAGCTGTTTGCGAATACCGTTCTTGCTAATCCTCGAGTTAACTCTTACTCGCGGATCAACTGATTCTCGAGTTAACTCGAGACATGTGAATATGGCCGTAAGTGCGCTGCGTGCACCTAGCGGGAAAAAATTAAGTGCACAATTTTATTTTCATGTGCATAGTGCACCTATGCACCCGGGTATTTCGAGCCCTGGTGTAGACACTCAAATATTTTTAGAAACGAAACTGAAATGGTGTCGATTTTGATGTGCTGTATCTATTATTTTGTGTCGTACAGTGACTGAGATTATTAAAAGTGGTTTAAACCAGGAAAGGAAGGGAGTATTCCTTTTGAAATTCTTTGTGTGATTTAAATTCTGATCAAGCTTAAGGTATCTAACTACGTTAAAAAGTCAAATTTCGACAAACATTTCGAATTTTGTTTTAATTAATATTTTTAAAATATGAATTCTTCTTTTTCCAAAATTGTTTTTGTTTTGTCTCTAACGAAAATAGAAGCTGAGATATTTCAATTTGAAAAAACCTTGATGCAAACTTTTCAAACAGGAAGTGGTGTTTGCGCGCCGGAAGTTGGTTCAAGTTTCGATTTCCCGTAGGATTTAAAAAATTTTAATTGCAGTTTATGATTTTTAGTTGTGCTATGTTCCAGCCAACATTTATTTTTAGAGCAAATAGATAATGATTAGTATTAAAAAAAATTGCTTTTCAATCTTTAAATGTTTTTTTTCTCTGAATGCTGTTTTCGACCACGGTTTCATTGCACGGTAACACTGATAACTAAAAAAATAATTCATACATATATTTTTTTGAAATTTGGTACTATGGTTCTTGTAAGTATATTTTAGTGCCTGAAGCTGTATTTTATGTGTATCTTTAATAGAAAAAAATTATCAATCACTTCGTTGTTATGTTGTAGAGAAACATTTCAGAAATTCATATAATTTTTACGTCATCACTTATGTTCCCAGATTAGAATAAAACTTAGCTTATATCCAACTTCAACCAATAGCTTATATATTTAAGAGTATTAGTGTAAAGTTTTATGTTAATAATGTGATGAGTGAGAAAATTGGAGTGTTTTTCGTAACCATTATTTTTTTTCAGAATTTTGCTGGGTTAGAATGTGTTTTTTTGTAATGTTCATTCAATTATTAAAAGAAAAAAGTGCTATTGAATCACTTGAGAAAAAAAAAGAACTCCGAACGTAGTCAGATACCTTAAATCCCTTTTCGCGCCCCGAAAGGTCGGAGTTTCATGGCGTCAGGGCCATATTTGGCCAAGTTTTGCCCAACACAAAACAGCGTCACGGAATTATGCCACCTGAGTGAAATAAATAGGCAGAAAGGGGGGGGGGTCGACCGCAGGCTCATCACAGCATACGATTCCTTGTCGGAAACCATAGAAGAAATATAAAGGAAAATGAGCAGTGGTAACCTTTTTATGTGCTCAGGATCATGTGACCAAAACTAGTAGTTACTGTGAACTTTAGAATACTTTAGTCCGTCGGTTGGAAACAGACATTCAACTTCGGACGTGAAAAGACGCCCATCTACTGATTCATTATCTGATTGGTCCACGCGACATGCTAATAGGCTTTTCCACCATTGTCACACCACCTCTTTCTTCTATCTGGTAAGTGTGTGGTTCGTTTAATCTACTGGAGAGGGCAACACTTCTTCCTAGATGTATTTACATACATTTATTATACACTTCTTGGTTATAGATATACTATATAAAATCGTCAGTCAAAGTAGCAGCAGAGAGCCCCCTCATATCAGTCCATCCTTCACGGTCTCCCCTCCTCAAGGACACCTCCACTAGCGTCCCCTCTGCCCCATTCTTCCCTGTGTTGGCAGGAGAACCTCAGAACCTTACACCTCTCTACTGATTTAAAATCGTCAGACCATTTGTCTTGCAATTAAAAACCTTAATTCAAAGGTGCCAGATACACTGTTGCCCTTCTAATCGTAGTCACCAACGAGCCAAATCAGAGTCTGTGTATGATTGCTTGTGTCCCGAAACATGCCTCGACGATACTCTCATGCAATGAGTTTACAAACTATTTTCAGATCAAATTATCCACCAACCAATACAGTAAATTAGAGAATTAGAGGAAAGGAATATATACAAAAGTCTACTATCAATGCACAAACCCTTTCAAAATTACTTATTATCTCCTTAAAAAAATGAATGCAGCACACAATAATAACCATAAGTAACAGTAAAAATACTGCACATCACAATAATTTTAAAAATAATTACTGCACCTCACATTAACTTAATACTTAACCCCTGCACCTCAGAACATTAACGTAATAAGAATAACTACTGTACATCACAACTATAAAAAACCATAACACTTCTCGGCAATGCAATTTCATTAGTGGTAAGCACTTTACATATTAGAACAATAATCATTTCATAAAGAGTAAATATTGTCCGTCTCTTATCGAGATCCTCATTTACAAGAATGTCATTTGTATGTACTATACTTAAATAGGACCTAAAACGTAAACACAGGAACTTAAACAAATTGAAAATTCATTATACACTCTGTAACAAAAAAATCGACGCACCAAGAAGGAATCATCCGATTGCTTTGAAATTTCGTAAGCAAAAATATTTTGACCAAATATGCAAATGATTAAAATTGGGTGTCCAATGAATGAATAGTGCGATCTCCAGCGCATCGGAACTGCGCATCCAGCAGATGTATATAAGGAGTTGTTCTTGAACTGTTGTTACAAATTTCTGCTGCATTGCGATTTAGGATACCTTTCAACGACTGAAAAAATGCCTCGCCGCAGGATTCGAGCTCATTACGAGCAACTTTCAGAGTTTGAAAGAGGGCGTATCATTGGCTTGAAAGAGGCAGGTTGGGCAAATCGGAGAATCGCTTGTCATGTGAGTCGAAGCGATGCGGCGATTAGAAGATGCTGGCAAGAGTGGGTGGACAGTGGCAGTTTCAGCGTCATGATGGTAGCGGTCGACGTAGGGCCACAACAGATCGCGAGGACAGAGTGATTGTCATATCAGCTGTCACAGCGCCCGATTCATCGCTATCAACCATCAGTCGTGGGACACACACACGAGTGTCCGCCATGACCATTCACAGACGGCTGAGAGAGCGAAATCTACGCTCGTACCGACCGTTACGCCACCTGCCACTCACGCCTGCACACTGTCGAGCCAGATTACAGTGGTGCTTGGCTCGATCAGGCTAGAATGATGCTGACTGGGGACGTATAGTCTTTAGCGACGAATCCCGCTTCCAACTGTGCCCTGACGATCATCGAAGACGTGTCTGGAGACGCCCAGGGCAGCGTGCCGATCCTGCTTTCCCTATTATACGCCACATGGGCCCTCAGTAAGGAGTTATGGTCTGGGGTGCCATTTCCCTTGATAGCCGAACCTCTTTGGTCGTCATTAGAGGCACACTTACTGCACAGCGGTACGTTGACGACATTCTGAGACCTGTTTTGCTACCGTTCCTTTCGCAGTACCCTGGGCTTATTTTTCAGCAAGACAATTCCAGGCCACATACGGCACGTGTTGCTATGAACTGTCTTCAAGCTTGTCAACCCTTCCTTGGCCAGCCATATCACCAGATCTTTCTTCCATCGAGCATTTCTGGGATATGATGGAAAGGCGACTGCATCCGGAAGGGAATGTTGATGACGTAGTCCGACAATTGGAGCAAATTTGGCAAGAAATACCGCAGGAGACCATCCGGGAGCTTTATCGGTCTATGCCACGCCGTGTGGCAGCTTGCATCCAGGCTAGAGGCGGGTCAACACCTTATTGAGCTCGTTACTGTAACTCTGAAATAAATCATTCAATTGTTCTGAAATTTGAATCATTTTCTATTCTGTACATAATTTTCCTATCCACCAATTTTTGTCTCCATCGGACAACTCCTTCTTGGTGCGTCGATTTTTTTGTTATAGAGTGTATACAACATAATCACAATACCTGCTATAATTTATCCAATTACATTTGATTCTCCTGTCATTAAGAACCATCTTTAGCAAACCGATCAATTTTGATACAAAGAAAATCCAAAATGGATAAATAAAATTTTTGCGATAATGCCACCACAAAAAGGACAACCGTGTGTTCTATCCCTTTTCTTGGGCACTAACCGAATGATGTAACCCTTTTCTCTTCATCCATTTAAAGGCAACCCCCCCCCACCACCACATATTAGATTGAGGGTATTCCAGGATCTTTAGCGTTATCCTTACTCTTTCCCAGAACTCCCGTGTCAATTTTGATCCTCCCTCGAAGCTAGCCTCACTTCCCTCTCTGCCATTCCTCTTTATACCTTTCCTCCTACATGGTTTAATTAACCTTCTTCGTGTTTTCTCTTCTACCGCCTGATTACCCGTCAAAGTCTCAGAAACCACTCTCACATTTTCTGGTCTGCGATTCAAGGGACCTATTCGTTGACGAGCACTTTCCTAATTCCGATCGCTCGGTGATCCAAATTACCCCTTTATACTCCGCTCTGCTTAACCCCAGTGTCCAAGTACGGTTAGAGCAGAATTTCCCCCTCATATTTGTCCTTACGCAACTTTGGAGTTTCAGAGGTTCTTGCGACCACCTCTGTGAGTCTCCACTTTCTTGGGAATAACTTGACCACCCAGAATGCTCGTTTGCTGCGTTCCTGAGGAGACCGGCGGGTTATCTACCTCGTCCTGTTGTATCTTTTTGTGACCTTCAACCACCTCCCTTGGGCGGAGAGAGCATTTCTCTCTATTTTTCCCTTATGATTCCTCCCTCTCAGTTTTTTCGCCCCTGTGCTTCTTTCCCCGTTCCTCGTCTTACGAAGTTTCCACTTCCCCCTTCACACCTGTACTCCAGTACTAAATTGTGATACGATCAGTTCTATTTTCTTCCCTTTCCTCCCCTCCTGAGCGAGATCGCTCGCTCCTTTTCTTGTCTTCCCTAGAAACTGCATTTTACGTTTCGCCTCCTTTAATTCTGTCTACCCTCTTCTCCTGCATTTCAAATTCCCACAATTTAGTTTCAAACTGGTACCTCCCCTGTTCAACCTCTTCTCGAGTAGTTTTCCGTCTCCCTTCGGCTACTTCCCACTCCCTTCTAGCATCTTCCCAAGCTCCTTTTTGCCTTCTTTTCATTCCTCCAAACTCCCATTCCGCTTCTGTACGAGCAATCGTTCAGCTTCTCTCAACGTCCGTTCAGCTTCTTTCCGCTCAGTTCTTTCATTAATAATAGACATCATCATATCTTCCCCACATTTTGCACCGTATTATTTAGAACCCTCTAGTATTATTTTCAATTGAAACCTTTTAGCATCTGGAGGAACCTTTTCTTCTAAGTCAATTGCCCAAAATGTCATCTCCTTCCTAGCTCTTACAAGAAATGCCATAGTGATCCCAGTGTGAACACAATTAACTTCAACAATAACAAACAGCTTCCATAATTACTCGAGCAAATACACAAACAATTTTCAAACACGCACTTTGATGTTCCATATAATTCCCTTAGTTTTTTTACATATGACCGTATATACTTGGAATTCAATCTATATACTTTGCAATGGTCGGAAGCGATGGCCATTCGTGAAGGAGCACCCAATGATAATTCCCTTAGATAGTCTATTAAATATTCAAACCATTTCAATAAGTAACTAATTATAGTATTTATATACATCTGCGTAATCTTACACTTTCATTCATATACCCAAAGTAATTCCTAAAAACTATCCGTTAGCATAACACATTAAATCCTACATTCCTAGCCCCATCATATTAAATACACATAGCAGCAACAATATAAAATAATAAAAATGCAGTTTCTTATACATATAAGTGTAACCCCCTCTATATTTAATGGCTCACTGGATCAATTCAGAAGGTACTGACCCCAGTACCCTTCAAGGTATACACGAGTTGACAGCAGAAAGCGCATTTTCATTTTTCCTCGTTTATGACAGCACAGTCCTCATACATCTTTCAGGTTGCACACTGGACTGGATCACTACAGGCGTTGACCCCCTCAGATCAGTATCACTGCTTTTCCATCGCACGACGCTCGACCACGCGTTGTTTCCCCACCGACCCTGATCGACACCAAGTGTCCCTCCAGGTTGCACCCAGGATCACTCTTCAGATGTTGACGCCCCTAGGTCCAGGATCGCTGTTTTTGACGCTCGACCAAGCCTTCTTTCTCCACCGCCTCTGATGGACACCAAGCGTCCTGCAGACAGAATTCTTCTACCGATGTTGACACCCTTCGGTTCATGATCGCTGTTTTTCATTAACACGTCGCTCGATCATGTCGATCGCTCCTTCCACTGCTCCCGGTCGGTCGGCTTCGAGCGTCCCTGTCCACTATACGTCCATAACGTACTGCGCCATGTTGTCACACCACCTCTTTTTTCCATCTGGTGAGTGTGTGGTTCGTTTAATCTACTGGAGAGGATGTACATTTATTACACAGTACACTTCTTATTACAATCGCCATTCAAAATAGCAGCAAAGAGCCCCTCATCAGTCCGTCCTCCACGGTCTCCGTTGGTCGAATCTCTTTTCCCCTATCTCTCCTCCTGAAGCAAAAGCAGTTGATGTTTATGGAGCACATGGCCCTGCATGGGCCTAAATCTCCGGTACTAATGGGGAGGGGCTTGAAAAAATTAGCTTTCAGGTTAGATTGGGAATCAGGACATTTAGATCATTAGATTGGGAAGGACAAAAATCAGGACATTAGATTGGGAATCAGACATTAGATCACCTGCTCAATGCACATGTCTTTTTCAAGACATGTGCATTTTCAAGACATGTGCAAATCTATTTTTATTTCCGTTAGATTAAAATTAAAAATTCTTAATATTATTTTCAAATGGGATATCTTTTGTTGCCAGGAAAATTTTGGAGACAATACTTGCAATAGTTTTTGAGAAAAATGTACCAAACTGGGATAGTGTGAAAAAAAAAATTGTCAAACAGTTAAAAAGTAAGTAGCTATAGAAAACAAAATTATGAAGGGAATACATTTTGTTACAGTTAATTATAAAATGTAATGCGTATATTTTCAAGGAATTTTTTTTTAGTTGCATGGTAAATTTTTAATTGTATATGGCTTGTCGAATGTGAGCTTGAAATTCATGCATTTAGTCTATCGAGGTGGTCCGTGTGCCCTTAAGCCACGACCACACTTGACGCGCTGCGCTTCGCTGTGATTGATTGCTCGCTGAGTGTGGACGGTGAACTGCGCAGTTTTAACAACGCGCAAACGTGATCCGCTTCGTGTCGGTACATCAAAAGAAAGTGAGTGTTTGTGCGCGCTCAATTTGGACGGCGTTTTTTAGTTCACTTGCGCAAACCGTACGATCAATCACCGGAGCCATCAGGAAGAAACGGGCTGGCGCTTGGAACATAGAAATATTGGACTGATTTGTAGTCTGAGGAGTGTTCTCATCTAGTTCAGTTTCACTGACAGTCGTCCCGCAATTGTACGTCGACCAACCGGTTAGGTGGTTAAGGTTTTAACCTCTAGATCGGAAGGTTCCTGGTTCGAATGCGGGTCGAATATTAGTAAGCGTATGGTGTAGAAGCGACAGGAGCACCTGAAATCTGTCGTGGCCGAAAGTCCTCACGTTGACTTGGTGTGGAGGTTTGGAGAGTGGGGTACCAGCTCAGGTGTAATAGCTCAGGATAATTAAAAATTATCTTCACGCAATTGTACGTTTTTTTAAATAGTTCGAGTGTTTTTTTTTTAATTTAACAGCTCTACATCCTTTATCTAGGGTTAAAAAAGAAAAGCTATTTTTCTATATTATATTTCATACTAGCCACTGCGTGGCTAGCACGGTGTTGCCCTTGACAGTTGCTTTTGTGTGGTTAGGTTGTTAACGCTTAGGTTACTAACGCCATTGTTAACGTTCGTCAACCACCGGTGTTTTCTAGGCATTCCCATTTGGTTTGCTTCGCAAACCAACACCACGTGCAACGCAGTGACGGTCTCCTTATTGTCAAATGCGGCCCAATTCGACTTGCGAAGAGATCCAGTCGGTGTGACGTCACAATCTCTTCCCCAATGACCGAAGGACAACACCATGTAATGTTGAACTACGGTCAAATGACGAATTGAACGCCTGAACTGGCAAACCACTCTCAAAACTTTCGCGCCACGTCAGCTTTAAAGTGCACCAGCATCTCTTATATACGACAGTCCTGGGTTGGATTCGAACTGGCAACCCTTTGGTTGGTGATATCCGTTATTCTTCCCACCGGGATACCGCAGCCGCTGATACAATCAAAGCACTTGCAAAATAGGAGCTTTGGTAGTTGCAATTCCAACCGCGGCCCTCGGGCACACTTCCTACACTTCACGTCAATGTCGGTTGGTAGGTATTTGAACTAACGCCATAGCCTGGAGCAACTCAACGGGCTATTGCCGAAGGTCCGGAATAAATCAATCCGGAATCAATGAATCCAGAGTTACGCTATTTGAAGAATATCAAATACACTATGCTGGAAAGAAAGATAATTTTTATGGCTGATAACTTCGGTTAAATTTCTTATTTCTGTGTTTTCTCTTTTTTGTGACTTAATAGTTTGTGTTGCATATCTTCTGTTTGTGTCCTGACATTCTGTATAAAAAGTTCCCATTGACAAGATTTTTCTCCGCTTTCATTCTATCGCTGTTTTCTCGTCCCCCAAGAAGCGCGATCTATCGAGGGTATATCGTCTCGGAACAGCGAATCCAAAACTATCGAAATTCATTTGCCAAGAGTGTTCCCGCAAAACCATTCCTCCGTGTCTCTGTTCGAAGAAGACCCGGATCTGAAAGGTCGAAATGTTCTGTGCCCTCCCCCTTTCGACGCGAAAGCTTTTTCTTCTTGCTCCATTCTTTCCCTTTGTTTGGGGCTTTATTTCGAGCCCATTCAAAGAGAGAAAGTGGAGGACCGCAACAAAGGACGATTGTTTCGACGCTTTGCTGCAATTCGATTACGAAACCGCTTTGATTTGAAACAGAAATTACTCTCTGGTTTTGTAGGTTACATGCACCAGAAAAACGGTAAATCACGGCGACTTAACTTAACGTGAGAGCAGAATTTCGCTAATGCATCCACATGGATGCACTCGTCTCGAACAGGGTGGTCGGAATCGAACGCACACGTATCACAGCACGAGATTCCTTGTCGAAAACTACGCATCTTTCCCTTCGGGATGAACACCGAATCATTTGTCGTCGTTCGAAATTACGTAGTGTTGTCCTCGGTACTTTCAGTTGGGATTCATCGTGGACCAAAGTCAATAGCGCGTTGTGTTGCTCCAATGCGACGTTAATTAAAATACATACCTATAGCAATTGGTAGTTTTTAATTAAAGTCGTACTAGAGCAACACAACGGGCTATTGACGACGGTCCGGGATCAATCCCTAAAGGGAAAGATTCGAGGACAACACCTCTTAATTTTGAACCACGATCAGATGACGAAGCAACACCTGAGCTGGCACCCCACTCTCCAAACTTCCACACCAAACCAACGTGAGGAATTTCGGCCATGACAGATTTAAGGTGCACCAGCCGTCTCTACACCATACGCTTACAAACATCCATGCCCGGACCCGGTTTCGAACCAGGAACCTTCTGATCCAGAGGATAACACCTTAACCACTTTTCCGGTTGGTCGGCATATACCTATAGAGTTCCTTTTTAACGTCTACCTCTCTTTAGAGGTACGCACCACCTGAGGAATTGGCTTCAGCACCGCCTGTGCCTTAAAAAATTTGTAAAATATCTTTTAAAGTTTGAATTGCTGTTTCAAAACTAAATGGTGGATGAAGAAGTATTCAACCGTAATAATTTTATCCCTCACGTAAATCGTTTTTCCACTTTTTTCCCCTTTCTTCACGTCAAATCGCTTTTCCCAAGGTTTTGGATCCCACTATTGAAGACATCTTTATTACTTTACGAATTCGTACCTCCTATTTATCTCAAACAAGCAGTACCCGCACGGAGTTTCCCGTCTGGTCATGTCCTCACTGATACTGAAAAAAGTTTAAAGAAAAACAATAGTTTTTTTTTAAAGAATGAGTCTTAAACTCCACCCGACATGACACGGGCATGTTGCCTCCTTCATTGCACCTCACTGATCCACAAAATTGCAGAAATGATGCAAATTTAAAAGTAAGTTATGCTTTTAACAAGTGTTAACGCCAAACAACGTAAATGCATGACAATGTCAGCGAAATCAAAACCCAATGTAATAAGCTTTGACATAAAAAAAATTTTCAACGAAAGTAAATAGTATCAACAAAGTTATTAGTTTTAACAAAGTAATAAGCTTGATACGGAAAGTAATTTAATTTTTTAGAATTAATATACACTGTCCAGTCACATTAATGTGACCACCACCTACTTTCGACGTCAACGTGAAATAACCAATCACAAAAGGCAGGTGGCAGCACATTGCAGTGGAGTGTATATAAAAGATGTCCTAGGGCATCGGAAAGCATTTCAACCGATGGCGTAATGCAGAAACGTAGCGGTTTAACCGACGTCCAAAAGGGCATGATTATTGACTTTCGGGCCAAGGGTGGAAGCATTTCGGAAACGACTAATTTTGTGAACTGTTCGCGTGCCGCCGTGGTAAAAGTATACCGTGCATGGCAAAATGGCACTATCCAAAATCAGCGGCACATGTGGTGCACCACGGGCTATAGATGACAGAGGCGAACGAAGGCTACGGAGATGCGTTCGGGCGAATAGACGTGCAACTGTTGAGCAACTGACCGCCCAGATGAACCAAGGGGCTACCAAGAATGTATCCTCAACAACGGTTCAATGAACGTTGCTGCGCATGGGCCTCCGCAGCAGACGCCTGGTTAATGCACCGATGCTGACTGCTGTTCATCGGCGACGAAGGCTGGAATTTGCACGCCAGTACCGCAACTGGACGTCCACAGAGTGGCGACAGGTGGCTTTTCCCGATGAATCACGTTTTATGCTCCATCGGACAGATGGACGTTGGCGTATACGGCGTGAAACGTCTGAAACAAACACCCTGCAACAATTGCCTGAAGGATCCAGGCTGAAGAAGGGAGCATCATGGTTTGGGGAATGTTTTCCTGGCATTCACTGGGTGCACTCATCACTGTGGAAGGCACGATGGATCAGCACAAGTACGCAACTGTCCTTGCGGACCATGTCCCTACATGCGAATTATTTTCCCTCAGAATGATGGCATCTACCAGAAGGCCAATGCGAGGTGTCATACAGCTCGCAGTGTATGTGCGTGGCTCGAAGAGCACCAGGATGAGTTTACCGTACTCCCCTGGCCAGCAAACTCACCGGATTAAAACCCAATCGAGAATCTGTGGGACCACCTCGATCGGGTTGTTCGCGCCATGGATTCTCAACCGCGTAATCTAACGCAGCTGGCAACGGCACTGGAGTCGGTATCGCTCAACATCCCAATGAACACCTTCAGAAACCTAATTGACTTTCGTCCTACACGTCCTGATTTTCCTGCACGTTTCGCAGTGGTCCGCTCTGCCTAATATGGTTATTCTGGCTTTTGACAGGTGGTCACATTAATGTGACTAGACTGTGTAATTAAAAAAAAAACTAATAATAGAATTTTTTTTGTTAACGGAATGAGTTGGGCCCCTGGAACCACAACACCGAAGAGGTACACATTTCGCACAATAATTCCTATTTAAGCAACCCTGATTCCTTTAGGAAATCCAACAGCTTATCCCGACATAAACGAACACAAAATAAGTGATTAGGCACTCTCTCACATACAAAAGTTTGCCTACCAGCAGAAAAACTAAGCTGCGAATAAATGCGAGCAATTGAGAATACCCTGAAACTTATCAACAACACTAAATCAGAAAGGGGCGTTGAAATAGAGAAAGAAAAAGCAAGATGTATAATATTGGACCAATGACGTCATACGACACCCATCATACACGGCGGCGGAGAGTGGTGGTAGGAAAAGAAGAAACCTACGGGGAAAAAACAAGTGTGAGAAAAAAGCTAATAACTTAGTTTTAAAGAAAGTTCTAGATTAAATTTCAGTATTCGGGCTTCGAGGGCATTCAGTCACCTTTTGGACTACCTGCGTGTCAAATTTCATGGCTGTAAGTGTTATAGATTCGTCTGGAAACCTTACACACACACACAACACTTCCTTTTATAACTGTAGCGATACAGCTAATGGGGATCGATTATGGACTATCGTTAATAGCTCCTTGTATTGCTCCAGTACGATGTTAATTAAAATACCTACCTACCTCAAATACAGCTCCGATGCAGGAAAACAGTCTCTAAACATGTCTTTCGTCGAACGTTAAAAACGACTCAAAACTTCGAACGACAAAGAAATTAATTGGAAAATTACGACTTCCTAAATTAAGGGTTCACTTGACTCAGAGTCTTAACCCTCTCTCCAAACATCCACACCACGCCGCCCTGAGGACATCGGAGGCCACGATGTAACGTGCACCAGCCCCCTTTCTACACGATGGTCTTTTTTCGAACTCGCAGCTCTCCGAATGCTAATCCATTAATCTTCCAACCGGAATCCGACCAACCGGTCTGGTGGTTAAGGTGTTAGCCTCTAGATAGGAAGGTTCCGGGTTCGAATCCGGGTCCGGGCATGGATGTTTGTAAACGTATGCTGTAAAGGCGGCTGGTGCACCTTAAATATCTGTCGTGGCCGAAAGTCCTCACGTTGGGTTGGTGTAGAAGTTCGGAGAGTGGAGTGCCAGATCAAGCGTTGCCTCGTCATCTGACCGTGGTTCAAAATTACGAGGTGTTGTCCTCGAATCTTTCCCTTAAAGGATTGATCCCGAACCGCCGTCAAAAGCCCGTTGTGTTGCTCTAGTACGATGTTAACTGATAATTACCATTACCCGGACCTTCGTCAATTGCCCGTTGTGTTGCTCTAGTACTACGAAAATTAAAATTTACCAAAAATTTCATTACCTCTCCTATATATAGATGTCGATGAAATTTAATTGGAAAAGGTAGGTTGTTAATTAAAGTCGCACCGGAACAACACAACGGGCTATTGGCGACGAGGGATCAATCCCCTAAAGGAAAGATCCAAGGACAACACCGCTTAATTTTGAACCTTGGCCAGATGACGAGACGGGATCAGCCTCCCCCCCCCCCTCAAGGGGAAAATACGAGGACAACACTTCATATTGAAACAGTGAAGTGTCAGTTCAGGTCTGACCTCGTCATTTGAACGTGATTCAAAATGACGTGGTGTTATCTTTCCCCTTCGTACCGTCGTCAACAACCCGTTGTGTTGCTCTAGTACGACGCTTGTTAAAAATTACCAAATTGCCCCTGTAACTGCGTCTCGCGGACTGTTCTGCTTGATTTGCTGCGAATCCCGTGGCGAAAATCGAGACAGGAATTGTGTTTAAATTTAGAACACACGCTAATTGCACCCGACGCGTGTTAACGCTTCATCGGGAATTAATTGGGGAAAAGGAAAACAAGGATAACTCCGCTGCACCCAATTAAGGTAACCTGTAGCGCTTATTTTAGGTTGGCAGGTATTTGAATTAACGTCTCACTGGGTAAAGGCAATTTTAGTTAAAGTCGTACGAGAACAACACAACGCGCTATTGACGACGGTCAGGGATCAGTCCCTTAAGGGAAAGATCCGAGGACAACACTTCGTAATTTTGAACCACGGTCAGATGACGAAGAAAACACCTGAGCTGACACCCCACTCTCCAAACTTCCACACCAACCCAACGAGAGGACTTTCGGCCACGACAGATTTAAGGCACCAGCCGCCTCTACACCATACGCGTGCAAACATCCATGCCCAGACCCGGATTCGAACCAGGAAACTTCCGATCTAGAGGCTAACACATCAACCACGATACCGGTTGGTTGGCTAACGTCTCACTGAAAAAAAAAACGGAATATTGGCGACGGTACAATTCATATAGGTAAAGATTAGACAACACATCCTCATCTTGAACCAAGGTCGGATGACATCTGAGCTGTGGCTGGGGTATCTCACTCTCCAAACTTCCACACCAACCCAACGTGAGGACTTTCGGCCACGACAGATTTAAGGTGCACCAGCCGCCTCTACACCATACGCTCACAAACATTCATGCCCGGACTCGGATTCGAACCAGGAACCTTCCGATCTAGAGGCGAACACCTCAACCACTATGCCGGTTGATCGGCTTTTGCAGTGTGCAAGTTGACTGAGTGAGGTGCCAGCTGAGGAGTTGAACTCGTCATCTCACCGTGGTTCGAAATGACGTGTATTGATCTTGTATCTTTCCCTTTGGGGTTTGATCCCGCACCATTGCCAATAGTCCATTGTGTTGCTTCAGTGCGACGTAACACCTACCAACCAGTCGTTGCAAGTGTCCACCCCAACCACTGACACTTCATAAACAATGTGATGAAGTGAAAGCGTGCTTCAATTACTCGTAAAAAGTACAGTGATTGAAGGAGATGGAAAGCCATCGTTGCGCAATTGAGATGAGAGTGCTGTTCGAGAATTTCCTGGCGCTGGGCCCCGATTGCGTCCAACAAGTGTCTCGTCAACAGCAGCGTCGTCACTCCTCGACGAAGAATGCGCGAGGAACAGAGACCTCGCTCTTCTGATGTCGCCTCATTCTGAACCGCGGCGCCATTTTGTTTTCTCTCTCTCTCTCTCTGTTGTCGAGGAAAACCCGGATGTCTGGAAGGCCGCCTCTCGGAATTCGGAACATTTTCAAAAAAAAAGTTCCACTCTGACTCCAGCACCAGTTTTGAGCAAGAAACTGGAGATGGGTAAGTTGGCAGGTGTTTTAATTAGCGTACATCGCTGGAGCAACGCGATGGGATGTTAGTGACGGTTCGGGATCAACCCCGCAGGGAAAGATCGGAGGACGAAATCCACGTCGTTTGGAGCCACGGTCAGATAACGGGTCACACCTGAGCTGGCCACGCCACCTCTACAAACTTCCACACCACACCAACCTGAAGACATTCGAGTCCACGACAGACTGAACGAGCACCAGCCCTCTTTCTACACGATGGTCTCTCCGTTGGATATTAACTCACAACCCTCTGGTTGCTAGTCCGACACTCTTTCAACAAGGCAACTGCCGCTCAACTGGAGATGGGAGTGTTAGAATATAAAAATACTTGCCCGGCGTGGTCCGCGCTCGTGATATAAGGTATTAATGTGGTGTAAAATTTTTCGCAGATTTCAAATCCGTTGAAGATAAGTTCAATTAAAAAACTATTTATTTAAAGAAATTCATATCTTTAGGTATCAATCTGAACTGAAATTTTCCGCAGATTTCAAATCCGTTGAAGATATGTTCAATTAAAAATTATTTATTTAAAGAAATTCATATTTTTAGGTATCAATCTATACTGAAATTTTCCGCGGATTTCAAATGAGTTGAAAGTTTTACTCTATCTTTAACGGTCTAGGAGATAGAAAGAAGAACTTTGACTTCAATTAAAAGATTTATCGTCTGGCTGGGAAATCAATCGCACAAAATGAAAGCAGAAACGAAAAAAATAATTTTCCCTGCGTTCTGCGGATGGAAAAAACTTGGCATGGTTCCAAACCCCGACTGCAAGGTCGCATGAGTAGAAAAAGTCCACCACGTTTGAAGATCCAGGTAGAGAATATAACTATTAAATTCATTTAAAAATCTTCTAGATTGAATTTTAAAATTCGCCGCGACCCAAAAATTGCAAAAAATTCGGACTACCTGTGTGCTAAATCTCATTGCTGTAAGTGCCATAGAATCGTCAGGAATTTTGCTGCAGACAGACAAACACTTCCTTTTATAGTAGTAGATATACGTTTTACTCCATTCTTTAGAGTTCTTTTCGAAAACTAAAAGACTCATCTAAGGTCATTCGAATACCAAAATATTTAAATATAAGGTAAGCAAGTATTTTAATTAATGTCGTACTGGAGCAACACAACGGGCTTATTGACGACGGTCCGGGATCAATCCCCTAAGAGGATAAGATAGATAGAAAAATTTTCTTCCTAAGTATTCGAATATTAATTAAAAAGAACCTCATATTTCTCCCAATCGATCAATTGTTCTTGTATATATTGTATCCGAATACTTATTTTCACTTGAAAGTTCTCGATTTACCGTGTATTCGATTCCTATATATATAAGAGTACTCGATTCTGCCCAATTCTACAAGCAACTTTCATTGAACAACACTGAAGTGGTGCGCGGTAGCCCATTTGGAAGAGTAACGGATTAGCAACCGGATAGTCGCGAGTTCGAAACTAGATTCAGCCAAAGACTGTCGTGTACATGGGGCATGTGCACATTCAAGCTGTCGTGGTCTCCAATCTGTTTTGATCCCGGACCATCGCCAATACCCCAGTTGCGCTGATCCAGTGCAATGTTAATTAAAATGCTTACCTATCTACCTAACTTCGGTGTGGTGTGGAAGTTTGGAGAGTGGGGTGCCAGCTCAGGTGTTGATCTCGTCATCTGACTGTGTTTCAAAATAACGAGACGTTGTCCTTGGATCTTTCCCTTCTTTCGGGTAATAAGGTATGTATTTTAATTAACAATTACGTCAACTTTGGAAAAGTCGTACCCCTTGGTGTTCAGGGCAATTATTTTGGGGGGTGGAGGTAGTACGCCATGAGAACTAAAGTTGCTAGATCTAGTACCGTCTGTCTACCAAGAGATTTGCTGTCTCCACAACGTCTCCAAAGGAACAGGGCTCGTTCATTTTCAGTAGGGGGGGGGGGACTGGTGGATGTGTTTCGTAATTCGGACGAAAGTTTGATAGAGGTAAAAATCTTGTCGGACGACAGATAATTTGTCGTTAAATGTGTCAATTTGACAATTTGAAAACATTTATCTCTTCGAGCATCTTTTATGGGAAACGGGCCCTTTTCCACGGCAGCAAAATTTTAGGCGCAAGGCACGCAATCTGGAACATGTCATTTGAAAGAATTACAAAACATGTAGGGGAATGGCGTTTACTGAATGAATCAAACGCCAAATCACGACAAAATTAACTAAAATTCACACGAATAGAATAGCCCGTTGTGTTGTCAGTGCTGTAGTCGTGAATAAACAGGGTATACCATAGATTTGTTTCCATGGGGAGACGAAACGGGGACTTACTACTTACACTTTCCACGGGGGAGGGGCAAAAAAACATGTACACACAAGCACATACATGCATATATACAGGAAATCCATAAGCCAGGCGGTTGACCGCCCCTCTCCACAGGGAGCCCATGGGGTATGGACTGGGGGAGGGGGGACCGGGGTATATGTTCGAATTAATCGGTTTAAACTATCGAGAGAAAACAGCCTGTATTCATTTTATATTTTGGAAAGGAACTGCGGAACTTTGAGGAAAAGTCTACTTAAGCAGAAATGCGTGTTCACAAGGTTCAAACAACTAGCATCGAGTGATATTCAACTTTTAAAATATCACTTTATCAATATTTAACTGCGATATAAAATAATTACAGGAAATATTAAGCTAAAAATATTTAAACACATATAAAGTAGGACGTCATTTTTAAAAAAACAAATTTTAAGGTCTACCTCTATTATTTTCACTGAAATATTTTCCAAACTGCTTGATGAGTTAAATCCATAGCATCGTCTCTTTTTGTAACGCATACTCTTGATCTATGGTCTACTGAAGAGCGCGATGGTTGGCCAACCAAAAATTAATCTTTTCCGGTTGAAAGTGTTCTATGGGTGGTCCATTTGCATTAATAAACATTAGATTGGAGACGTTTGAAATCAATAAAGATGATCTCAAATCTGCACACAATGTTATTTATTAAACTGAACCCGCTCTCGCACTCGGCCGTGGAACATGGTAATAGTATTTCAATTGTTCTCAACAGAGGCTTTAATTTTTCTGGAATAACTTGGGCGTTTTCAATGGTCCCTCAAACCGTGAATAGTGCACATTTCATCTATACACAAAGCCGATAGATTCTTTGAACCTCCTTTTCTCCATTTCGAATATCCCCTGTATTTATATTTTCTGGATCAAGCATGGATATATCATTCAAAAGTTGACAATTTTCTTCATTAACATCAGAACAAAGTCTCTATTTCATTTTATCGACAATATTTTGAATAAATAGCTTTTGATTAATAGGTACGATTTTGGAATTATGTACCAAGGTGATATCTTGAAATGGAAACTTTTCTTTTGCCTCGCAGCTATCTGCGTTTCACGTGATGTTTCGAGCGATCTTTTCTAGGAAAAGCAAAGCCTGTACGTAGTTTTTAAGAAAAAGCAAAGGGTATACGGAATTTGCTAGAAAAATCAGAGGGTATATGGCGTCTACCGCCGAGGGTATACCATCCACTACAGCCTGCTCCAGTGAGAATTGAAATAACGACCACATGTGAACAGATAAGTTATCAAACTCTTAAAAAATTTTGATGTATAATGAAAAAGGTAAAAAAAATCAAATCGTCGATTTGGAAAAAGGGTATTTAATATAAATCATGAAAATTTCTCAGAAATATTAAAAGAGAAACGTTTTGACATATTGGAAAACATTTATAATATTTTTTGATATATTCTTCTCACACTGTTTCTTCTTAAAAACAAGACGTCATCTCACCGTGGTTCAAAATTACGTGGTGTTGTCCTCGATTATTTCCCTTTGTAGTTTGATCTCGGACCGTCGTTAATAGCCCGCTCTATTGCTCTAGTACGACGTTAATTTTTAAAAAATTACCAAATTACCTAAAAACAAGTCGACAATAGCCCGTTGGGCTCCTCTTGTTCGACGTAAACTAAAATACCTAATCCTACTAGCAATAGGAGGGTTGCGAGTTCGAATTCAACCCAAGACTGTCGTGTACAAAGGGTGCACGTCAATACTGCCTTGGCCTCAAATGTCCTCACATTAGTATGGTATGGAAGTTTGGAGTCTGTGGTGCAAGTTCAGGTATGACCTTGTCATCTGACCGTGGTTCAAAATGATGAAGTGTTATCTTTTGAGGGATTGATCTCGGACCGTCACCAATAGCCATTTGTTTGATCCCAGTGCGATGTTAATTAAATATCTACCTACCTTTCACGCAATTGATCGTATAAAAATATGATCAATGAGTAAGAAACGAAACAATCCAGGCAAAGAAAATTAAGTGGACCCACAGAGTAGGTAGGTATTTTAATTAACGTCGCACTGGAGCAACACAATGGACTACTGTTCCTGGATCAAACCCGATGGGAAAGAGTCGAGGACAACACCACGTCATTTTGAACCAGTGAACATTCAGGGTAATGTTAATGGTTAATTTTTAGTTAACGTCGTACTAGAGCCACACAACGGGCTATTGACGACGGTCCGGGACCAGTCCCTTAAGGGAAAGATCCGAGGACAACACCTCGTAATTTTGAACCACGGTCAGATGACGAAGCAACACCTGAGCTGGCACTCCACTCTCCAAACTTCCACGCCAACCCAACGTGAGGACTTTCGGCCACGACAGATTTAAGGTGCACCAGCCGCCTCTACACCATACGTTTACAAAAAACCATGCTCGGACCCGGATTCGAACCAGGAACCTTCCTATCAAACATTCAGGGAGAGTGGCCGAAAGTAGCAGTGAAATCTATCATTCACGTTACGTAGTTTCCTAAATCTCCAGATAAGATAAGTTCCGAGTTATCTGCTTTAACAGCTGGCACAGGAAAACCTGTACAGTCGCTCTAAGACAAATAGGAAACAGGTATTTTGACTTCGATGCGCGCGTTAATGTTTTAAATATTTACTTCAACTCGAAAATTCTTCGATTTCGAACCCGTGAGATTCGAAAGTCTACTACATTCGATATTGCGACATTTGTGAACGTGCTTTATTGTAAATTTTATACCTGTCTGCATGGAAAGTTATTCCAGAAACTTTTAATTACTTTTCTCGTTCCGTTTATTCTGGAAAACAGTTTTTTTCCCCCCTATTTCATTCTCTTTTATTCTCGTCTCGAAAAGTTGTTTATCATATTTAAAAAAACTAATTTTCTCAGTTTCAAAATTGAAGTTTAAAAAGTTCAAACTTCGCTCGTTGTCTGAAAAGTTGCGAATGATTTCAATTAATGTTACAAAACGTCCGTGCTTGTTTGCAAAATTGTTTACCAAACAAGAGGCGATTCTTTTAATCTATTTACGATCCAGAGATGGCGCTGTAACAGATCGTACCATATCACAACATTTATCCTTCTTTTGGCGACGTCTTGTAATAATGTCATTAATTATTTCTAAAATGCATTGGGAGATGGAATTTTACTAACTCACAAAGAGGAATAGCATCAGAAGTTAATTCGCAAAATAAACACAACCAGTTTGAAAATTTCTGCATCTAATGAATGCAAACACCGAGCGACTCACAAATTTTCCATCTTTTCTGAAGAGTGCATTATTTCTGAACTGTAACATGAGAACATTTGACCCCACGACAGAATGAACGTGCACCATCCCCCGTTGTACAGGACGGTTTTCGGATGGATTCGAACTCGCAACCCTCCGGTTCCCACCGGGTCTTTTAAATAGAAGGAAAGAATGTACTAATTCGCACTTTTTAATTTGGTTTATGTATTAAGTAATAAGTCGATTCACTCAAAACTAATTCGTATATTTTATCCTTATAGAATCGAGATTAAATTTCCTTTTCCCAGGAATTGACGACAGTCCGGGATCAATTTCCCGAAAGATCCGAACTCAACTCCTAATTTTGAACCACAGTCAAATGACGATTCCTTTTGCAGGAAAAATAAATCAAAACAAATAAATAATTAATTATTTCCTAATATTAAAATTTTTTTACTAAAATTAATTATTGACTTTGCATAAGGTAATTGGTAATTTTTTGTTAACGTCGTACTAGAGCAACACAATGGCTATTGACGACGGTCCGGGATCAATCCTTAATGGAAAGATCCGAGGACAACACCTCTAGATCGGAAGGTTCCTGGTCCGAACATGGATGTTTGTATGCGTGTGGTGTAGAGGCGGCTGGTGCACCTTAAATCTGTCTTGACCGAAAGTCCTCACGTTGGGTTGGTGTAGAAGTTTGAAGAGTGGGGTGTCAGCTCAGGTGTTGCTTTGTCATCTGACCGTGGTTCAAAATTACGAGGTGTTGTCTTCGGATCTTTCCCTTAAGGGATTGATCCCGGACCGTCGTCAATTGCCCGTTGTGTTGCTCTAGTACGACATATATTAAAAAATTACCAAAATTACCTCTCCAAAATAGAGATGACGATGAAATAGATTCGACGCTAGGAAAGATTGAACGTGCACCAGCTCCCTTTGTACACGGCGGTCTTTTGTTGGATTCGAACTCGCAACCTTCCGGTTGCAAGTCCGTTGCTCTTCCAACCGTCAAAAAACAGTTCTGATCGTCGGCTGCAAGTAACTGAAACATTGAACCGTTAATTTTCCCAGAACCATGTCTTTGTCAGAGGGTAAACTGTGTGTTTTTGTGTTTAAATTTGTTTTATTAATATCTTGTAATTGGTGTGAACGACCAGTATCTTCTATTCGAAAACTATTCCATCAGCGCGATTAGGGATTGCAATCCGGCACAATTTTCAGTCCGGCCGGATTGATATTAATCCAGCTGGATCCGGCCGGATTGGTACTTTGTTAATAAGTTTATTTAACCAGTATGTATTTTTCCAAAATCGGCTGAGTGAAAGTAGGTAAAAAGGATATTACCCCAAATTGACGAACAAAACGTTTATTTTAGCATTAGAAAATCAATTTTATTACTAATTATCCACAGAAATGAAATCAATTACCAGCACTAAATTATAGTAACTACTACTAACTAGAACTTCTAGAGGTAAGTATTAAACGATTGATGATGATCTCTCAGCCTTACTAGTTTTCTCACCAAAAACATCATTGTTTTATACGTAGAACTTTTCTATTTATCTAAAATTAAGTAGTCTTTCTCTAATGTCGTTGAGCAAATGACATGTAAATTGTATCTAACCTTGTCTCATACTAACATAAAAATCTAATCTTTGGCAGGTTTTGGTCAACATAACAAAAAAGGGAACTCTTAATTCTTCGTAATTGCTTAAATCGAAGTTGTATGGTAATGAAATTCACTTTTGAGTTTGAAAGAACAATCTAAGGAAACAAATCGTATTTATTGTGTCGTCCCCCAACCTACTTCTCAATGAACTGCAAAGATAACCAGCTGCCGGAAAGCCCTCTCAGCTTCGACACTAGTTGGTTCAATCGTCATTAAGTAGTCGTACATAAAAATACAAATATTTTCCTTTGACTCCATTTCATATGAAGTCATTTCTTTCTTCAACGAAGGTTACTGGTACGAATCCGGGTCCGGGCATGGATGTTTGTAAGCGTATGGTGTAGAGGCGGCTGGTGCACCTTAAATCTGTCGTGGTCGAAAGTCCTCACGTTGGGTTGGTGTGGAAGTTTGGAGAGTGGGGTGCCAGCTCAGGTGCTGCTTCGTCATCTGACCGTGGTTCAAAATAACGAGGTGTTGTCCTCGGATCTTTCTCTTAAAAGACTGATCCCGAACCGTTGTCAATAGCCCGTTGTGTTGCTCTAGTACGACGTTAACTAAAAATTACCAATTACCAGCATTTTATCAAAATCTGTTTGTTTTCTAAAGTTTGTCTTTTTGCAATAGTCTTCTTTTTCTTGCAGAATTTTGCTTTTCTAATTCCTCTTTATTTAAAAAAAAAATATTTTTGATCATTTAAAATATTATTTTTGCAAGATTTTTTCAAACTGATGATTGAAAAATATAAAATCGATTCATTCACATCGATTGCTTCATAAACGATTTTGCGACTTTAAAGTTGGGTTTGAATAATCATTTATGAAATTTTTAAAAATTCGGGTTTTTCGGATCAGGTAGGTAGCGAAATGATGCCGGATCCGCTTTGTTGAAAGTGACCCTTATATTCGGATCAAGAGACACTCTTGTTTTCGCGAAGCAAGAACAAGAAGCGGGAATTGCAGAGTGTTTCCTAACAGCCTGGGAGGAAGAGATCCAGAAACAGGAACAACCGACAGTGTTTTCGTCGGGCGAAAGTGTCGCCCGGTCTTGTTTAGGAAGAGTCACCTCTGGCGTCAACATCCCTTTTGCCGACGTCACGGCCACGTGACCCTTCGCTCACTCGGCCTTTCCGGAATGCCCGAACAATGAATCGTTAAAAAACGACATTTTTTTATGGGGCGCATTCCACACATAGCGATCAAGGGCCTCAAGGGCGCGTGCCCACACCCGCACTGTGGGCCACAGGTGAGCTGAGCCCTGCCTCATGAAACGCAATTATTTACTCCAAATAAGGGACTGATCCCGGACCGTCGTCAATAGCCCGTGTGTTGTTCTAGTATGACGTTAACTGAAATTACCGTTACCATTTATTCCAAATACAAGGGGGTCCGCAGTAACCCAGCAACGGATTAGCAACCAGAGGATTGCGAGTTCGATTCCACTCAAAGACCGTCGTATACAATTGGGTTGGAGCACGTTCAACCTGTCGGGAACTCCAATGTCCTCACGTTGGCGTGTTGCGGAAGTTTGGAGAGTGGGGTGCCTTCTCAGGTGTAACCTCGTAATCTTTCCTGTCTCAAAACGACGAGTTTTTGGTCTTGCATCTTTCGCTTGGGGATTGATTCCAGTACGTCGCCAACAGTCTGTTGTGTTGCTCCAGTACGAAATTAATTAAAATACCTACCTATCATACCAGGACAAACAATTGAAATTTGATAAACAGAAAAAGGAGCAGACCATCGAATTACAACTGGGTACGATATCTCCTAGTAAGGTAAGTAGCATGTTGTGTTGCTCTAGTATGATGCTAATTACCAATTACCTAGTCAGGTAAGGTAATTTTAATTAACGTTAAACTAGAGCAATACAACGGGCTATTGACAACGGTCCGGGATCAATCCCCTAAGGGAAAGTCCGAAGACAACACCACTTTATTTTGATCCACGGTCGGATGACGAGGCAACACCTGAGCTGGCACCCCACTCTCCAAACTTCCACACCAACCCAACTTGACGACTTTCGGCCACGACCGATTTAAGGTGCACCAGCCGCCTCTACACTATGCAGTGACGATGAAATTTATATTGGAAAATGTAGGTAGTTAATGAAAGTCGCACTGGAACAACTTAACCTATCAGCGACGGTCCGAGATCAATCCCCAAAGGGAAAGACCTGAGCTGATGCTCCTTTCACTCTCCAAACTTCCACATTATACCACTTGAGGACATACATTGGAGGCCACGACAGATTGAACGTGCTTTAGCCCCCGTGTACACGACGGTCTTTGGCTGAACCTAGTTTCGAACTCGCAATCCTCCGGTTGCTATTCATATGATCTGCCATCTTTGCTGTTGTCATTTGACCGTGGTTCAAAATTACTTGGTGTTGTCCTCGGTTCTTTCCCTTCGGCTTGGATCGGCTATTAATTGGCAGCCATTTAAATTGGCAGTGGAGGCACTATGCAGAACAGTGCGACGCGACCCTTCTGACTGCTGAAACATCATTGAAATTTATTTAAAAAACAGCTGGGAAAACAAGACACTGTCTTAAGCGCTGATTTATCTAAGGCACTGCGCGTAAGGGTAAAAGAACGTCGTTGCACGATAATAACAAGAATATTACTTCATTTAAAGAATCCAAAATAATATGATCAAACATGAGACAAACTGACAATACGTTTCTTATGCCATTTAAAATTCTTAAACGACAGTAAATGAAAAAAATATTAAACCGTCATTAAATATGACAACGAAAATGTGGAACTCGCAGCAGAAAAAATCTTAAGTTTCAACTCACTTTTATTGCAAACTAATTTAACATTAAAAGAGGAATTAGAAAAGCAAATTCTGCAAGAAAATGAAGCCTTCTACAAAAAGACAAACTTTTGAGAAAATACCGAAGAAAGAAATGACTTCATATGAAGTAGAGGGATTCAAAGGTAAATATTTGTCTCTTATGAACGACTACTTAAAGACGGTTAAACCAACTAGTGTCGAAGCTGAGAGGGCCTTCTCGGCCGCTGGTTATCTTTACAGTTTATTGAGAAGTAGGTTGGGGGACGATACATTTAATACGATTGGTTTCCTTAGATCGTTCTTTCAAACTCAATAGTCATAGTAAGACTGATCATCATCAATAATTCAATACTTACTACTAGTAGTACTAGTAGTTACTATAATTTATTACTGGTGATTGATTTCCTACCTATGGATAATTATTAAAAAAGTCGATTTTCTAATGCTAAAATATAAACGTTTTGTTCGTAAATTTGGAACAATATCCTTTTTACCTACTTTCACTTAGCCGATTTTGGAAAATACATACTGATTAGATAGACTTATTAACTAAGTCCTAAAGAAGTCCTAATCCTAAGTCCTCCTCCGGCTGGATCCGGATAAGCATCAATCCGGTCGGATTTAAAATCGTGCTGCCGACCAACCGGTATAGTGGTTAAGGTGTTAGCCTCTAGATCGGAAGGTTCCTGGTTCGAATCCGGGTACGGGCATGGATGTTTGTAAGCGTATGGTGTAGAGGCGGCTGGTGCACCTTAAATCTGTCGTGGCCGAAAGTCCTCACGTTGGGTTGGCGTGGAAGTTTGGAGAGTGGGGTGCCAGCTCAGGTGTTGCTTCGTCATCTGACCGTGGTTCAAAATTACGAGGTGTTGTCCTCGGATCTTTCCCTTAAGGGACTGATCCCGGACCGTCGTCAATAGCCCGTTGTGTTGCTCTAGTACGACGTTAACTCAAATTACCATTAATTACCATTAAAATCGTGCTGGATTGCAATCCCTACTCCCAACACACAGCAAAATTCAAGATTCTTAAAGCAAAAGAAATGTAATGTATGATAAATGTAATATATATATATATATATATATATATATATATATGACGAGGCAACACCTGAGCTAGCACCCCACTCTCCAAACCTCCACACCAACCCAACGTGACGACGGTCTATGATTAATCCCCAAAGGGAAAGCACCGAGGACAACAACAGATAATTTTGAGCAACGGTCAGATGACGAGGCGGCAGTCGTATTCAATCCTTAAGGGGACAAATCGAGGACAACACCATGTAATTTTGAATCATCAACCCATTTGAGAGCTTTCTTTCTGTGCCAGATTTGGATGACGCTGGTGTTTTCGTTTTGAACATGCTTCCTGAACGTATTCCGCGTTGTTGGGAATCCGGAAGAAAAATACTTGTCTTTCGGTGGATTGTTTGACACGTGAAGATTGCAAACGCATCTCCGATGTTGGCGAGGCCTTGGCGAGAGTCTTGGCGCGGAATGAAGTGGAACGGGAATCGGCAACCCTCAATGGAATGAGGCGACTTGGGCACCGGAGGCACAATTCAAATCCGAAACGGACGTGGAATTGTTTGTGTCTTTTACCTGTGCCTTACCTTTTGTGTTTTGGTTTCTTCTCGCCTGCTTCGCTGTCCCCCAACGCGATGGGATACAACGGACAAAAGCTCTGACAGACACAATCCGTTGCCCTGAGAATTCCCAGCAGTTCCAAAACAACAATTACGCCGAGCTCGTTTGTTTGTGTTTGTGTGTACTTTGGATTACAAACTCTGATTGTTGGTAGTATCCCGGAATTTTGATAGCTTTCGTTGGAATTGGATTAGCTCTTTCAATGCAGGTGAGTTTGTGTTTCTGTTTGCCTGAACATGGCTGGTTTTGTTCGTTGGGTTCGAAATTGCGTGGGCTTTCAAAATGTCTACGTTCGCTTCTGTGGCTTTATTAGACGAAATATAATAGCGTATATTGATATTATGTAGGTCTTGTTTAGCTAAGTTTGATACATTAGTGTTTGTTGATTTGTTTTGTATTTGTTCAAACCAAATATGGTTCTGATGTATACTTTGTTTTTTGCGTGATTTAAAATATGCGATAGTAATGTATTAGTCCATAGTTTGGAGCTAAAATTCGATATACTATTTATAAATAGACCGTTAATTTATTCAATGAAAACCTGAAGAACGTTTAGTAATACTTGAAAATTCGCTCGTGTGTTGTCACTAAAACTGAAAAAATAAAGTATTCATATTTTTGATAGTCAAATTGACTTTTTTTTTGTGGACAGAATTTAAGACTAGTGTTCATGTTTTGTCATGAAACAATTTAGCTGTGAAAAATATTTGTCATCTCACCAAGTCTGACAAAAATAATCTTCAGCTGAAACAAAACTAAAATCCTTATAGGAAGGTGTAAATGTCTTGCAAAATCAATTTTAGGTTGATAAAGATCAGGGAATTAAAATTATCTTGTAAACTTTTCCCTTTTAATCGATAAAGTTTTTTTTATATATTGTGCTTGCTCAATAGTTATTTGATTTTGAGGTTCTTAAAACAATAATAACATTTCAAGTATTTGATGAATTATAAATGTTGCATGTCTAGCTATTTTTAAAAAACTTTTTTTCCAATGGAAATATTTTGATTTTTTAATCCAAATTTTAGGTAGTGTTTTGTTTACATTCTGTGTTAAGTTGTTTTAGGACATTCAGTTTTTTGTGTAAATGCTTTTATTAATTTGAATAGAAAATGACACGCAGCAAATTTGATAAGTAGTGTGCCTATTTTTATAAACGAATATGAATGAAAAATGTCTGACAAGTCGGGGTATATTTTCTGATAAATGCTTACCTCTCTATAGAGGGTTTTCCTTTGATGTTACTTTGTGCCAAATGATTGTATTAATTAATATGACATTACAACATATTCTTTGAAATTTTGGAGTACACAATAATTTTAAAATGTCACTGTCTTTCAAAAATTTATCTAAAATTTAAATTAAAGTGATACTCATTTTGGATAAGTGAATTATTTTTTATGATATCTGTCAGTAAATTTTAAAATACAAATTAATGCCAAGATTAGTCATCACAAGCATGGAACTTCAGTAACAATCAAATAAGTTTTGAATTGTCTGTTTTGGTGTTTTATGATGCAAGGGCCAATGCTGTGCCATCCACAAGGCATACAATATCAAGCAATATACACGCACAGTGAAAATTTTAATAACACAAAAGAGAGATGTACATCCAGGAAGGAATGCACGTGCTAGGAATAAAACCTGCACTGCCTACAATTCAAAAGTTGCTAGTGAATACTCTCCGTGTCATGACGGCCCCCTAAACAATCGAAAAAGAAACGTATGAAAAATCAAGTTCCATAGTTACCGTAAACGAGGTGTTTGTGGGGTACATGTTAAAATATTTGGGTCTATACCACATGAGTCAAATCTGGGTTGATGGTGATCAGAGGCGGATTAAGCGGTACGCGGCCGCGTAGGGCCTCTGAATACGAAGTGGCCCCGCGGTCTTAAAATGTCTTTCAGGGAAAGATGTGACAGCGTCTTTACAATATGCTTCTTTAAGTGCAGTGAAAAGAGTTTCTAATACAATAGGATCAGCAAGAGCAGATGCTGTATTAGATATAAAACTTGGTTTCATCAATATAAAAAAGGCTTTAAATGAAAATTGGCTAAAAAATTATAAAAATATAATATTTAAAAAAATGACATTGATGTTTGTACTTTTGGAGATGAAACTGACAATTTTGAATATTTCTAAAGAAAAGGGGGGGGGGGGATCGAGGATATCATAAAAACCACACCAGACATCTATCGAGCCTTCAAAGAAATGTTTTGCACATTTGCGAATGTTGAAACATTATTAAAATTTTTTTAAACAATTCCCTTATCTGTTGCGGCACGAGAACAATCGGTTTTTTGTTTTAAAGCGTGTAAAAAATTAATAAAGGTGTACTATGGGAAAAGAAAGATTAAATAATATGGCCATTCTGTATGTAAAGCAAAAAATTTAAATGGCAAAATAATTGACGAATTCGCAAAAAGTAAAGCAAGACAGAAATTCATGTAAAAAATGTGTTTTTTTAATAAATTTATTTAATGGTTTATGGTATGGAATTTTTTCTTTTTGCTGATAACTTAATGAGAGTTTTCTTGAATCTTTTTTCTAACTTGAGTTTGAGGCCCCCAAGAATTTTTCCACTTGGGATCCCCTCTTGACTTGATCCGCCACTGATGGTGGTCACTGTAGGAACAATGCTCATTGCAACTGGTCGATGTCTTTTTAATTTTGCATTTGGTAAATGTTCCCCGCATAACGAGGTAGCTCACTGGTTTTCATCTTCTCTGCAACATGTAAACATCACAACAAATATGTTTCCAATTTGTGTCATGAAGTGTGTTAATGGGACAAACTTGAATACATGTAAAATAAAATTTATGCTATGAGTATTATACCAGGGTACACTAGTTATGTTACTTCCTTCTTATAGTGGCCAAGGCGAAATTTAAAATGTCTTTGCAAAATCAGTTTGTTGATACAGTTGAGGGATTACGCATGTTATGTGGGGATGTTGGGATGCATGCATTTACAGAAAATTGTGGGTGTAAATAAAATGATATTGCGAAGTTCTCCGGCCAATGCACTACAGGATGTCGGTTGAAAGGAACCATTGGAGCCCAAGGGATGGTGACAGGGTGTAACTTGGGCAGTCATCTGGATAAGGAGAACAGGAGGGATGAAGAAAGAAGGGGGACTGAAACAGCATAGACAGGTTGGTTGATTTGGGTTTTATGGGGCAAGGTGTGCATGTAAACGACTGTTTATGTAAATTTCAATTTATGATACTCTAGAAATGACAAAAACATATTGTAAATTTACCCCACAAGAAGCGACACTGTCTGGTAACATACAGGGACCAGAAAAGAACCAACATGCGTTACAGCATGAGATACAAACAATGTTTAGCATTGAAAGTGTTATCCTGTTCTACATACTAGTGCCACATGAATTAATCAAGGTACAACTCAAGGTGATGGCAAGCTGCCCACTGTTCTTTCTTATTCCGCCATTTTGCAAGCAGATTTTACGAACTTGTTGTTCTTCCACGTAGACCTCGAAAGAGTAAGTAAATCTAAATTTGAGTCAATGAGTGTTGTTTAGTGATAAGACTTTGGCGATTAATCACTTTGTTTATGTAACTTTTTTGCCAAGGCCATTGTAATAAGGAAGTACCCCGGTTGGATACACATTCACAGGTATGTGAAACGTAAAAGGTTGAGAACCATTGGGGTATAAATTTATCCTACGAATAACCAAATAAGGTGCTTCAAGAAAACACGTCACAATTGCTTTTTCCTCAGGATCTGTCCCTCTTGAGGCCCCATATTTTTGATGTCTTCCAAGCATAAATATTACTGTATAGAGGTAGTATAGATACCCAAAGGAAATTTTCCTTGGAAGATTCTATTTTTCTTGCTGTGTACTAAAAAGATGTAACAAGCCTCAAAATTTTGTGTCAGTCAAATTCTTATTTGTAAGATTTCTAGAATGCCACTAAGAATAAGTATAGCTAATGATAAAATTGAAGTAAAATCAACAAAAAACATTTTAATTTCTCTTGTTCATTTAAAGTTGAGAATCACTTAACAAAATTAATTTATAAGTCAAACTTGTTCCAGCAAAATTTTATCATTTAATTTAACGAGTTGACAAAACGTATTCTTTTGAGTTTTCCTGGTTTCTTCCTCTTGACAGTGGTTTATCTTTCGTCATCTGACCATAGTTGAAAATTACTTGGTGTTTCCCTTGGGACATTGATCCAGGTCTGCCACAAATAGCCCCCTTGTGTTGCTCCAGTGCAATGTGGATTAGAATACTACCTACCTTTCCAAACTATTTCTATGATGTGCACTGTTTAAAAAAGTTTTGAATTCATTGTGCAGTTTATTGCATAGTTTGTGACACTATTCTTTGAAGTAATTTCTGAACCCTTTGCTGTATTTTTGTTCCTAGTACAGGTGATGACAAAAATAAAAAAATTTAGAACCCAGGACCCTTGCAATACATATACTAATATTTTTTCAAACGCTTAGTATATAGCAGAATTCATTACATACACACGCACAGTAAATAATATGCTATTTATAGTGTAATTGGGGTAATAAAAAAAATCCCTACATTAGACAGTTTGCTCTATTTTTGACCTTTTATGGCCAAAAAATCATGAAATATATCATGCACAATTAAAGATTTTGACATAAACAAAATCTAGGTGTCAGACCAAATTTTTTTGGCGGCCTGGCGCACTGGATTTGTTGTGCCCTGTCCTAGGACATTGTGCTTTTTCCAGTCTTGGATTAATGTTCTTGTTTGTGTTTCAACAGGAATTGGATTTGAATCCTGGTCTAGGCATGGATGTTCGTGGTGGTTTGGAATCCAACTTACGCCATTGGTCTCTGACTAACTAGTTCTATTATGGCAAAAAATGACAACAAACCTGTTATAGGCATGTATAGCTAATGGTTCCAATGTAAGAGCTCTCGCGCAACAAAAAATGTTTTAGGGTTGCAGAACCAACCCACAAGCATTTCTGTGTCAGCTATTGGTACACTAAGAACATCATCCCAAGGTACCGAGACCTCTTGTGTATCTTGGTGAGCACTAGACCAATTACATTCTTGGGTCTAAAACTTTTAATGGTGGCTACTGTGGTTTGATAAACTTTATATCAAACTTATTATTGGAAATTTTTCATGTGCAGAATTGTAGCTGAATGCTTGCACATGGCTATCCAAAACCAACTTTCCCATTGTTAAGCACTGGTTCAAAATTATGTGGTTCTATCCTTGGCTCTTTCTCTCTGGGTTTGGTCCTGTACTGTCACCAATAGCCCGTTGTGTTGCTCCAGTGTGGCAAAAATTAAATACATACTTACCCATCTCTAAGCAACTGAGATAACTATCTTGTTTATAATCGATTATCATCAAGCTTAATACAGTGAAACCCTGATTTAACGTATTTCAAGGGACCATAAAGACATAACGTTGTATGCGGGAAAATGTTAAATCGGGTTGGGAGAAAAACAAAACATAAAGCACAAAATATAGACTAATTTAAGTAACGTAACCTTTTATTTCTTCCTTTACAATAGTTTATTGTTTAAAGAAATGTTATTTTGGTTTGCGTTTTGCTTTTACTAGCTAAAACGCTAACATCTTTCTCCACAGCTATGAGTTTTTTTTTTGTAAGTTTTTTAGTATATCTAATTTGCATTTGATGGTGATATTCATTTCAAACACAAAAAGGGCTATTTGAGTTTTTCTATCTTTGTGATCGTTAAAGATAGTGAAAATTTCAACGGATGTGTAAATTTTACACCAGACTACCTCAGGTAGTCCGAATTTTATGCGAATTTGCGACATGCTCGTGTGATGTCGAGTAAAGGTGGGACTCTTTCTTAAAATTAAAAAAAAAAAAAAATGTTTGCAGTATTAGTAGACTCAAAAAGTACTGGCTGTTATTATAAAATCTGACTGTTTTTAGAAAATAACTTTGAATTCTCCCTGCTGAAAGAACGAAATGCAGGAAATATTTCGAAATCATCACGTTAAATAGACTTTATTTTTGAATTAATTAACCATTTGAAGAGATGGATCTCTAACTTAGTGCTATAATAGTCTTTCGTCTACACTTACAAATATGTTATTTTTTTACAATAAACACTAAGTAATTAAAAATGTCCCATCATTTGAAATCAAATGTCATCACTAACTACCCTAAATAGATTATAACAGGGAATGTGTAGTTTTAGCTTTCTGTCCAACAGACTCTGGGTTTGAATTCAGTGATGGCATGGATTTGGAATCTATACTCTAAGCAGATCTCAAAGTACAGAAATAACATTATTGTATATATACAAACAAACCTGACGTTACATGATGCTAACTGCTGTACTAGGTAACCGAGGTTGAAAAGTAAACGAATTACTGTGTCTAGTAACTTAGGTTAGAAGACAGATGGCCTTGCTGACGTCTATTTGTTTGAAGGGATTAAACATGTCAGTAGCGAGAGTTGCCATATTCAAAGACATGTACAACATGAAATTTTTTATTAATTTCACCAACTCGTGATCATTGCTATTGTTTCCAGCACTGAAGAAAAGCTCAGATCCAAAACTACTTTATTATCATAAATACAATAAAAACATACTGCAACCAATATCATACCAGACAGGGTTTACTGGGATATTACCAATTGTTTAGGATAATTAAGCAAATTATTCAAACCTTGAATCTTGGTTACTTTTCTGTTTTTCCGTCTGATTAAAGGAACATTGATACAAAATGCTCCTTTCACAAAGTCTGACTTGCATTTACCATTGAGGATATTACAGAAAACATAATCAACATTGATTTTTGGGGTTGATCCCAGACCATTCCAGTTGTGTTGCTTCAGTGCAACTTAAATTCAATTATCTACCTTGTTACACTGGTACACTTGTTGACAAAGTAAAAATAATTTTTGGGGATTTCTATTTTTCTCCACGAAGATCTAAACCCGAAAACCACTTTTTACTGCCAACATTCTCTAGAAAGAACAGAAATATGACATAGGTCCGAGAAACTTCTATTCAAAATGAACAAGCCCTGTTCCCAAAGCAACCAAAAACACCCATTGTTATTGATGAGAACAGTTGTGTGGTAGATGTAGGAAGACAGAAGTAGGTACAGCATACAGTTTAAACTGCAGAAGTAGGTATAAAATACACATACTGTGGTTGTGTAGCGATAAAAATTAATCTCCCTATTTTTAAATGTAGTACTTAATAACAAATGTTATTTTATGTTAAGTAAAACCAAAAAATATTTTCTATGTTCAAAATATTCTATCTCTACTATAAAAGGAAGTGTTTGCGGGCAGAAAACACAGTCTTAACGAATCTATGGCACTTACAGTATTGGGATTTGGCACACAGGTTGTCCTAATTTTTTGCAATTTTTGGGTCACAGCGAATTTTAAAATGAATTAATTGTTTTTGGAATAGGGCAACAGCATAAACGATCGCAGATTCAAAATTTGTTTTTTCCGTGCTTCCGTTTGTTTTGATAAGGAACAATTTGTCAGCAGACTAAAAAAAAAAAAAAAAAAAATTTATAACTGGACTTTTTTTTTTATCTCCTAGACCGTTAGACTAAAAATTTCAAAGGATTTGAAATCTGGAAAATTTCACATTAGATCAATACCTAAAAATATGATTTTCTTTAAATAATTTTTAAATTGAAATTTTTATATTTTTTCCAATACGAATGGCCGCTGGGCAGAATGATCTTCGTTTGATTCGAGATTCCAGAAATCAGATTCCATTTTTCTGCGTTCAGCAAAACAAATGTGGGTTCGTAAAAGGTAAAAGATAAATAACTCTTAAAGTTTAAATTTAAGTTTAATTAGATAATTGATGTATTTACAGTATATTTACAAACATCTTTAACAATTAAGAATATCCGACAACTAAGAGGCCATCTGCCTAAAAAGTCATGGGCCGTCTGCCCAACTGCTAGCTTCGGTGTCTGGGGGAACATCTGTCTCATTGCTGCGGTCGCTTCTGAGCGGACGCTTCCTCTAGGTGGCGTTACTGCTGCGGACGTATCAGGCTTTGGCGCGCTCGTCGCACAATCCCACAATCGGCTATCCTGACTGTAATTTCGTCCTCGAAATTCGCCGTCTTCAACATCAGTAAACAGGCCATAACATTATCACATATCTGAAAATACAAACAAAAAAGAAGAAAGAAAGAGGGAAAAAAGGTTCATATATACATTTTTTTTTTTACTGTTGACCAGTGGGCCAGGGTTTCATGTAATCAGCTGCTGAAGTAGTTAGGCGTGGACCTTCATGATCGCCCACTTTTTCAATGGCATATCTGTCATTAGGAGACACTTTTACAACTCTATAGGGTCCCAAAAATTTAGGTTTCAGCTTAAGCCCAACTCCAAACTGCGTGCGCTGAATGGCCACTAGATCTCCTACTTTGTACACTCTAGATTTTTTTCTCCCTTTGTTATACTGACGTTTATTTTCCTGTTGCAATTTGAAAATATTGTCTTTTGCTTGTTCGCGTAATTCTACTCTCTCCTTCATCATGAACTTTTCATACTCTTCTTCCAGTACATCTTTTATCTTCAGATCTTCTTTATTTTTCATTGTGATGCCAATCATCAGTTCGAATGGCGTATGCTTCGTACTTCTGGATGGTGTACTGTTTATGATACTTTGTAGACTTGGAACATATTTGAACCATTTGCTAGGCTCCTCTATTGAAAGTTTGGCAAGAACAGGAATCAACAGACCAATCATCCTTTCTGCCTGCCCATTGCCTCTAGGAATTCCGGTTGTATTTTTACAATGTTCAATTCCCTGATCAGTACAATAATCAGTGAATTCCTTCGATGTAAACGCTGATCCCCTATCTGAAATTATTCGTGATGGGTTTCCAAAAGTAGCTTGTTGTAATTTCAGCTTTTCGATAGCATCGCTAGCCGAGGTAGATTTCACTGGGTACAACCAGACAAACTTCGTAAAGGCATCGACTACCGAGAAAATATGTTGGTATCTTTTATTCGTTGTTGGAAGGGGTCCCAAAAAGTCGATATTGTAAGTCCCAAGTGGAACGTTGTCTTTCGGCACTGGATTAAGAAACCCTTCGCCTTTTCCACGTTTTCTATTGCAGAGGATGCACTGTACGCAATTAGAAATAACGATTTCAACATGTTTTCTTGCATTAGGAATAAAAAACTGTTGCTTAAGAATTTCCTCTGTCTTGGCAGCGCCAAAGTGACCTTTGTTGTGAACGTCTTTAATGATGTTATTTTGCATCGCCTGAGGAACCATTAGTAGTTGTTTCCCATTCTCATACTTGTATAGAACTCCTGCTTTAATGAAATGTTCACTGTCATGTCCTTCTTCAACTAGAGTTTTAATTGCTTTAATGTGATCATCTAGATGTTGTGCAGCTTCTATTTGGGTTGTTAATTCTCCTTGTGCACGAGTTGTTATCAACAATATGTTCCTGCTTAGGGCATCCACATGCTTCATTTGGGTGCCTGATCTATGGACAACCTCATAATCATATTCTTCGAGTGACAATGCCCATCGAGCAATTTTTGGTGTAAGCTCTTTTTTCTGCATAGTCCTCTGAAATGCAGCGCAATCGGTCACTATTTTGAACTTAGTACCCAACAAGTAGTAGCGAAATTTTCGCAAAGCCTCGATTACAGCCAGTACTTCCAATTCGTAAGAACAATACTTCTCTTGTTGAGGAGTAGTCTTCTTGCTCATGAAGTGAATGGGATGAAATTTCCCATCATGAGCTTGCTGAAGCAAAACAGCTCCAAAGCCGTGGCTACTAGCATCCGTATGTAATTCTAAGGTTGCTCCTTGCCTAAAGAGATGCAATACCGGACTACTTGAGAGAATTTCCTTTAGCCTTTCAAATGCTTTGACTTGCTCAGAGCCAAATGTCCATTCGACATTATTTCGAAGCAGGTCACTTAATGGTTTTGCAATTCTTGAAAATCCACCGACAAATTGTCGAAAGTAAGAGCAAAGACCCAAAAAACTCATGACTTGTTTTACATTTTTCGGCTGGGGAAAATTTTTCACAGCACGCGTCTTGGATGGGGAAGGTTGAATTTTGCCGCCCTCGATAACGTATCCGAGAAATTCTATCTTATGTTGAAGAAATTGACACTTTTTAAAATTTATTATTACGCCGTATTCTGACGCAACCTTCAAAACCCTTTTAATTTTTTCCAGCCCTTCTTGTTCATCAATGGAAGGTATAACAATATCATCCATGTAAATTATTATAGTCTTGTCTCGAATTAAGTCTCTAAACACCGTGTTTATGTACCTCACAAAAACACTTGGTGAGTTACTACATCCGAAAGGTACAACATTGAATTCGTACTGTCCTTCATGGGTGACAAATGCTGTGTAACGTGTCGAATTAGGGTCCATTGGTATGTTGAAAAATGCGTTTTTTAAGTCCAAAGTGGAAAATACCTGTGCGTTTCCCAAGCAATCTAAAACATCTTGAATTAATGGGAGTGGGTGCTTATCTTTGATTAATTTTCGATTAACCGATCGATAATCAACGCACAATCTGTATGAATTATTACCCTTCTTTTTACACAAAACAATGGGTGAAGCGTAGTTGGAACAGGAGGGTTTAATTATTCCGTCTTTTAACCACATTTGTATTTGTTCCTCAACAATTTTCTGTTCTTTTAAAGACATTCGGTGCGGTCTCTGACAAATCGGTATATCATCAGTTAAAATTAAAGTCATTTTTACTTCTGTGTCTTTAATTTTATGCGGCTTATATTCACTAATCAAAATATCTAACTCGTTTCTTATTTTAGGATCTTTTATATGTTGCAATTCAATTTCATCTGTCAAGGAAATCGGCAATTCGGATAAAGGATTAAAAATCAAATCATTTTCTTGAACATCCTGTGCACAAGATGACGCAACGCCTATCATTGGAATATTAATGGCAGTCGCCAATAGTTCACACCTGTTTTCTTCTTTGAAGGGGTGAGTCAGGGGGGAGGGGATACCAAACATCTGCCTTTCATTACTTTCGGATTCCAAAACAGTGGCTCCATTTCGGCAACTCGTTTTTGTTTTTATACTTTCACTTCCTGAATGAGGTCCCTCAAAACGCTTAGCTTTTATTTTTTCAGACTCTTTCACTTCCGAAGTGTGTGTGAAAGAAAGATTAATAGAGTTTTCTCGAAAGCTCAAAATCCTTAAATCATTTCCTGATATTGAAATATTAAGCTTGTTAATTACGTCCATCCCAATCACAATATTGCAACACAAGTTTTCAATAACAAAAAACTCAGTGAGAATATTAAAATTGTCAATAGTAATTTCAGCACAAAAATAACCAAGTGATTTTACACTTTGATTTCCAATACCATTTAACATTATGTCACAGGGGGTTAATTCTGGTGCACCAATTTGCATATAAAAATCATATTTCAAAATAGATAAATCTGATCCCGTATCAATTAAAGCATCAACATATTTACTCATAATTTTAAGACATTTGTACAACTTCTTTTCATGATTACTGGACATATTAATTAAAACTTTCTTTTCTTCATGAATATCGGTTTTTACACCTTTATTACATTCGAATTTACGGTGTCCATATTCATTACACTTTAAACATTTAATTCCTTTATTCTTATTTGGACACTCAGAAATTCTATGACCAATTTCATTACATGAAAAACATTTAACATATTGGTTAGTAACACTTTGGTGAGCACGGACGATCGACGGTTTATCATTGAATTTTTTGGAGCGCTGATGACTTTGTGTTTCAGCTGATTTCATATCTCTAGCTCCCGGTCTTTTAAGATGGAATCGTGCCGCCTCGTACTCATCCAATTTATTCACTAATTCGGCTACTTTATTCAATTTCGGTAATTCATCAATAAAATGCTCGCGCATTTCAAACGGTATTTTCCTTTTGATTTGATCCGCCACTATGAGATCTTTCAATTCTTCATATTTAGAGATACTAAGACCCACAACCCATTCTTCGAAAAAATTATCTAACTCGTAGGCGAAATCACGCCAAGATGCGGTTGTTTCTTTTTTATGAGTAAAAAAGTGCTGTCGAAACTGCTCTGGTGTTAGTTTAAATCGATTCAGTAAAAGTTTTTTCACGTGATCGTAATCATTTGCGAGCGGATCAGGCTCTCTTGCAATTAAATTTGCGATATCCAACGGTAAAAGACTCACAAGGAAAATAACCCAATTTTCTTTAGGTATTTCTATGCGATTAATTTGTTTTTCAAACAAAGATAAATACATGCTTAAATCACAGTTTCCGTCGAAACGTGTCATTAGTTTTGAAAAGTCAGTTTTAAGTGGGGAAATAAAATCGGAACTTCCAGTACTTTTGTTTTCTAGCTGTAACTTCTTCAACTGAAATTCGCGTTCTGCTTTCTTTTCGCGTTCAGCTTTATCGTCTCTTTCCTTTGTTTCTCGTTCAGAAACAATCCTTTTTAAAAGCGTTTTTGTAAATTCCTCATTGTATTCATCGGCTTTCGTTATTAACTTAATAAGCTGCGGAATTTTGGTTCCTTCCGTTGCTATTAGATCTAATTCCTCTATCAGCGCTAGCAGATCGATCTTGCGTGCTCCGGCTAAATACGTAGCCATGTTAGTGTCAAAATGAAAAATCTGTACTCACAGTTCAGATGAAGTATTCCTCAAGATCCAATATGCTGAGTCACGGTAATTCACTCAAATGAAGTTCACACCTCGAATCCGATGAGCATCAGACGAATATTGGAATTGTCCGCGTCTCGAACAGTTTATGTAAAGTTCGCTTCTTGAAACTTTTAGGTAAAAACGGCAATCTTCGGCCTTTAATTAAATCCAGGCCAAACCCTCAAATATATGTGGGTTCGTAAAAGGTAAAAGATAAATAACTCTTAAAGTTTAAATTTAAGTTTAATTAGATAATTGATGTATTTACAGTATATTTACAAACATCTTTAACAATTAAGAATATCCGACAACTAAGAGGCCATCTGCCTAAAAAGTCATGGGCCGTCTGCCCAACTGCTAGCTTCGGTGTCTGGGGGAACATCTGTCTCATTGCTGCGGTCGCTTCTGAGCGGACGCTTCCTCTAGGTGGCGTTACTGCTGCGGACGTATCAGGCTTTGGCGCGCTCGTCGCACAATCCCACACAAATAAAAAAAATATTTTGACTGGCATTGTTTAGTTTTTTTTTGTAAAATCGGGAAATCGTTAAAGATTGAAAATTTCAACGGATTTGAAATCTGCGGAAAATTTTACACCAGACCGATTCTTGCATTTGATTTTCTTTTAATAAATAATTTTTCAATTAAATATTTATATTTTCGCAAGAGATTGTGACGTCACGTCGATTGGATGTCTTCGCAGTTGGAATTTGGCTGCATTTGACAATAACGAGGCCAACACGGCGTTGCCCGTGATTTTAGCTGGGAATTTATTCCAACAGGCCACGAATTTCCATTTGGTTGGCGAAGTAAACCAACACCACGGGCTACGAATTCTCATTTTGTTTGAGGGAACTCATAGCAATCAATGGGAATTCGTAGCAATCACCGGGGGTTAGCGAGCAGCTGTCACACCTGACCCCACAAAAAGAACAATCACGGGCAACGCAGTGACTAGTCTCAGATAAAGTAACAACTACTTTAGGATTGGATCTCGTGATGCTGGATTGAAGCAGTGAAAAATAAATATTTTCGACCTTGGGCAAACGAGGCTGATTTGCCACCCTGTCCAAAGTGAAAATTTACAATATTTAATATAGATACTTATACAATTGATCATCTTATTAATAACGTTATATTGTGAATAAAAAATTGTTTTATAATTAATTGACTGCATAAAAACTACCGAAAGACCAAGCTTTATGAACGTGTCTCCCAGATAGAGTTAAAAAAAATGTCCCTTTTGACTCATTTTGCCTTTTTTTTTAACGTTTGTGAGAGTAGAGAATTTTTTGCTTTGTCTACTCTGAACGGCTGTGGGTATACAAATTGATTTTGAAGTGTTCCGTTTTAGATAACGCATTTACTTACACGCTTAGCATCGCGAAATACTTCTGTGATAAGGAAAATCATTCTATTCGAAAAGCATGTTTGCAAGAGCACTTTGCACCTTTTCTGCGACATATCTCTAAAATGTCGCCCGCCTAGGCACTGTTGCTCGTTGTCCCTGGGGCACGTCACTACATTTACCTTAATCCCTTGGCCCTGTAGCGTTTGGCACTAAATAATTTAACCAAAACTCTACTAATGAGTTTTTATTTACATTTATATGCAAAGCTTAATTGATCACACTTCGGCTATGATGACGTTGGTCAAAGCACATTAAATCTCATCCCAGGGTGGGATATCCGAGAAAATTGTTCAATATGCGAACTCTGGTAGAGTTTCTACCGCGAAGTTTCCCTGGATGTGGGAGCCAGAAGTTACTGTATGAAATATTTCTTCACTTATGTCTCGTAGTATGGTCCCTTTTTTGTCCACACTCAACGCGACTGGGTGTTTGTCACCTTGTTCAGTATTAGGCAGACGTCACAGCCCTCAGGAGCACAACCCCGTGGTACCCAAGTGATTCCCCCTTTAATGTTTACCCTTGTCTACTCTCCTGCTGTTTCTTCCAATGTCATTGTCTTCTATTTGGCGCAGCTTGGCCAAATGTAGCCATTGCGTCACAAGACCCCGTTAACTACCAAATACTGAACCCCATGTCTTCCGGAGTCACACAGTGGAGTGGAATGGTTTGAACTGTTCTGGTGACTAACAGCTCTGTATCGTAGGTCAACACCACTGAGCTTCACTCCCAAATTCCCAAAACATCTTATAGGATGCTCTTCTATGGTGGCCTAAATGCCGCCCAGATGGTTTTTAGAAGTGCACGACGCTCTCCCTGGGAATTTAACTTTTCCAAGAGAAATCTGGAGACATGCACACACAGAACTGTTGGATAGCTCGAGCTGATATAGGTGTTTTTTGTGCTCGTTTTGAAGCTTGTCATCGAGAAGATCCCATTCTTTTCCTGTTTTACAGCGCCCACGACCCAATTGATACAAATTCCTGATTGTAAGCATTTTGCACATGGACACTTTTCATTCGGAGAACCTGTTCTGTCATGTTCGACTTGCCACTGTATTTTTACTATTCGACGCATTTTTGGCCGATTGTAGAACTTTCAATAACCATAGACAAATCCGATTTGGTGCCTCAAATCCAACCTAAAAAACCTTTTGGGAAGTCCTTACAATAAAAATTTGTTTTTATTCATCTCTGACACAACTTAAAGCTAATTTTATTTAGATTTTACACATCGGGCTCGTCTCAATTTAAAATTGTAAATACTTAAATTTTATACCAGTCTTTATTTTGCGCAACTTTGGCGGCTGCATATCATGACCAATCCTGATTGTAGGATATTGTACATATCGTATTGTGAAACAAGCGTTAGTATTTTGTTTTGTCTATTGGGTACTCATCATCATATCACTTTACTGCCAAATCATCACCACAGTTCATGCATTTCACCACTTCTTTTCGGTACTGATTGCTTACACCTCTTCGATGTCTCCTCCCCCTTTGGAACGTGAATTGGACTTCTAATTGTATCAATTATTAAACTCTATCGTCTATCTGAATTATTTACCCTTTTCATAGTGCATTGTCAATACCATAAACTTTCTTCCCTCAATTTTAAGTTTACAACCAATAAATTTTCTATTAATTCTGCTGTGGATGTTTGCAGTTTTCTGCAAGGTACTCCGTAATTGATACGTCCGTTCCGTTTTGGGTACGCTACGCGTCACAGGAATCACAGTTGGTTGTCAAATGCACCCCTTCTGTAAACTGTACTGCAGGGGTGTTTCGAAGGAGTGGAACGGCGGTGAACTCCGTCGGCTACTGAACTTGCAGCGCAACTTGTTACAGTTTACCTGGAAAGAAATAAAGTACTGCACGTATACCTGAGAGGAGGAGGGACGGACGGGAAGAAGAAAAAAAATCGCCGTGTCTCGCTAATGGAGATCGCGCGGAATTCGCTCGGTTCAAGGTCATTCATTCTCTGCTCAACTCAATGGACGCAGGAAGTTTCGGCTTTTATTGTTTTTTCGCCCTTTTTTTTAATCTCCGTTTGCGGAAAAGGAAAAGGACGCGTCACTTGGGAAGCAGAGTCGTTTATCTCCATCCTAGAAATTCGAATGCGCGAACAGCTCTTGACAGATGGCAGGGCCCGAGTGACGCAAAAGGCTGGCACCGCTACCTTCTCGCGAATTTGAGAACATAAAAGCACGGCTTCCACGCGAACCCGTTCAAAGGACAGTTTCTTGACTGATCACTGCAGTCTGTCTGCCACGATGATGTGCTCCCGCTGCAAAGTCTGAGTAGCCTTTTGAACAGTGCTCGTTCGTTTTGAGAGGGGGAACCAGTAGTTGTTTTAGATTTTGGTTATTCTGTCTACTGCCGGCGAAGGAAGGAAGGAAGGTAGATATTTAATTGACGTCACTAGAGCAACACAACGGGCATTGCCGATGGTCTGGGATAAGCCTATAAGGGACAAAACCACATAATTTTCAACCTTGGTCAGGTGACGAGGTCACACCTGAGCTGGCACCCCACTCCAACGGATTAGCAAACGGAGGGTTAGGAGTTCGAATCCAACCAACACCGTCGTGTACAAGCCCACCAACCGGTATAGTGGTTAAGGTGTCAGCCTCTAGATCGGAAGGTTCCTGGTTCGAATCCGTGTCCGGGCGTTTGTAAGCGTATAGTGTAGAGGCGGCTGATGCACCTTAAATATGTCGTGGCCGAAAGTCCCCACATTGGGTGGTCCCAGCTCAGGTGGTGCTTCGTCATCTGACCGTGGTTCAAAATTACGAGGTGTTGTCCTCGAACCTTTCCCTTAAGGGACTGATCCCGGACCGTCTTCAATAGCCCGTTGCGTTGCTCTAGTACGACGTTAACTAAAATTACCATTACCGTCGTGTACAAAAGGGGATGGTGCAATTAAATCAGTCGGGGCCTCCAATGTTCTCACATTGGCGTGGTGTGGAAGTTGAGAGAGTGGGGTGCTAGCTCAGGTGTTGCCTCATCATCTGACCGCGGTGAAAAATTATGTGGTGTTCTCCTCGGATCTTTCCCGAAGGGGATTGATCCCCGACAGTCGTCCGGTATAGTGGTTAAGGTGTTAGCCTCAAGATGGGAAGGTTCCTGGTTCGAATCCGGTCCGGGCATGGATGTTTGTAAGCGTTTACGCAGTACATTCAATGCGTTGTTGAATGTTTTCAAGTATGGGCCAGGCCAGTAGTTACTTGTCTTCGTTTCGGCCATTGTTGAATAATTCGTCGCTGTTTTGGGAAAATGCTATTTTGTGGGACCATTGTGAGGAAGTTCTCGCGTGTTTCAACTTTCTGCGCTGATCATTCTTCTTATAATTTTTATTAATTTTATTCATTTTACTTCTTTACTTGTTCCTTTTTTAAGCTGGATTTCCAACTTTGAATAGCTATCATTTTTCAAATTCATATTAAATCATACCTTTTAATTTTTCATGTGGATGGGAAAACACCACCCACATTTTATTGACGCGCAGAAAGGGTTTTTAAATTTCATTTTAAGTTTTTATCTTTCATATATTTTAAACCATAATCTCATATTTTGAAGTACTATCACCTACCATATGTGTTGTTACATTCCGTTTTGTTTTTCATCCGTTTGAATGCTTTAACTATCTTTGTCATGCTGATAACTTACGTGAGTTCCAGACTGTTGTCTATTGTTGTTTTTCTGTTTCAATTTGCAGCTCTTAAGTAGTGAGTTTGGTGCACATTTGTCTTATTTGTGGACCGCAAAACATAAACTGCATAAGTTACAAAATATATATGGTTGTCTCGGAATGAGAGATAGATATATTACGTCGCACTGGAGCAACTCAACTGCACGTTAAATGTACCGTGGCCTCCAATGTACTGTGTGTAAGTTTGGAGAGTGGGGTGCCAGCTCAGGTGGTGACCTCGTTATCTGACCGTGGTTCAACATTACGCGGTGTTGTCCTAGGATCTTTCCTTTTAGAGGTCGATCCCTGACCGTCGTCAATAGCCCGTTGTGTTGCTCTAGTATGACGTTAACTAAATACCTACCTACCATTCTTTCTTTTCACAGCCAACCAACCGGTCTGGTGTATAAGATGTTAGCCTCTAGGTCGGAAGATTCCTGGTCAGGGCATGGATGTTTGTAAGCGAATGGTGTAGAGGCGGTTAGTGCACCTTAAATCTGTCGTGGCCGAAAGTTTGGAGAGTGGGGTACCAGCTCAGGTGTTGCCTCGTCATCTGACCGTGGTTTAAAATTACGTGGTGTTATCCTCGGGGATTGATCCCGGACCGTCGTCAATAGCCCGTTGTGTTGCTCTAGTACGACGTTAATTAAAATTACGGTTATTTGTTTTCATAATTACTTGACAATGGCTTGTGTTTGGCGTAGCTTGGCCCTTGCGCTTTAAAACCGTGAACCATCTCTTTGGGCAGGACTGAGCCGATTTGTGCCTGGAAGACGAAGAACACTTCGGGCAGGTGTCTCTTCCAAATGCGAGAGAGAACGTCGCAGAACAGTCTGCGGCGGTGTCTGTTCAACCCTTCCTTCCCGTGGGTTGCTTGACCGGACGATGCGAGTGGAAGGTCGACTCCCGAAGCATCTGGACAAACTTCTTTTTTTGATCTTGTTCAGTTTCCTCTACTCGGCTTCTCTCTCTCTCTCTCTCTTTGTTCCCACTGGCGAATCCCAGAATCAAGCGAAGACCGACACGCAGCGCTATTGTTGAGGATGCGACGATTATTTTTTCTTCCCCATTTCGGGCATGTTTTGTTTCAGCTTTGGAATGCGGCGCTGGTTCAGCGGTAGTCTTTTCTGGTTTACATACCCCCTAGAAATCAGCGTACACCTTCTATTCGTAGATACGACTATTAATTATAGCATAAGAACGGGAATAAAGTAAAACATAAACACAGGAATTTTTTCCTTTTAAATCGGACCGATGCCTAATTTTCCATGAGGATGTGGAGCCACAGTCGCCCGAATTGGAAGAGTAACCTATTAGCGACCGGAGGGTTGGAGTTCGAATCCAACCCAAGATAGTCGTATATGTCATGGCTGGTGGACGTTCAATCTGCCGTGGCATCAAATGTCCTCACGTTGGCCTGGTGTGGTAGTTTGGACAGTGGGCGACAGCATCAGGTGTTATCGTTGTGTATGATCACGTTGAAATAATTGACATCTGACCGTGGTTCAAAGTGACGTGGTGTTGTCGTCTTCGGATCTTTCCCTTGGGGTTGATCCCGGCGCTAGCAACCTGTAAGTTGGAGGCAGGGACGGTTCGATCTCTCTGCGTGTATATCTCTCTTATGTTAGTTAACCTTTCCTTGTGTATGTTCATAACTTGACTTCATATGTCTTGTGTTTGTCGCAGCTTGGAAAAACATGACTCTTAGCGGCATAAAAGCGCAGCGCAGGGAACCAACTCGTTTGAAGAAATTTATTTAAATTAATTCACTTGAGGAGGCAAATTGGAAACGTACACTATAACAAAAAAATCGACGCACCAAGAAGGAGTTGTCCGATGGAGTCAAAAATTGGTGGATAGGAAAATTATGTACAGAATAGAAAATGATTCAAATTTCAGAACAATTGAATGATTTATTTCAGAGTTACAGTAACGAGCTCAATAAGGTGTTGACCCGCTTCTAGCCTGGATGCAAGCTGCCACACGGAGTGACATAGACCGATAAAGCTCCCGGATGGTCTCCTGCGGCATTTCTTGCCAAATTTGCTCCAATTGTCGGACTACGTCATCCACATTCCCTACCGGATGCAGTCGCCTTCCCAGACATGCTCGATGGGAGAGAGACCTGGTGATCTGGCTGGCCAAGGAAGTGTTTGACAAGCTTGAAGACAGTTTATAGCAACACGTGCCGTATGTGGTCTGGCATTGTCTTGCTGAAAAATAAGCCCAGGGTACTGCGAAAGGAACGGTAGCAAAACAGGTCTCAGAATGTCGTCAACGTACCGCTGTGCAGTAAGTGTACCTCTAATGACGACCAACGGAGTCCGGCTATCAAGGGAAATGGCACCCCAGACCATAACTCCTTGCTGAGGGCCGTGCAATAGTGAAAGGATTGGCACGCTACCCTGGGCTTCTCCAGACCCGTCTTCGATGATCGTCAGGACCCGTCTTCGATGATCGTCAGGACACGTCTTCGATGATCGTCAGGACACGTCTTCGATGATCGTCAGGACACGTCTTCGATGATCGTCAGGACACGTCTTCGATGATCGTCAGGACACGTCTTCGATGATCGTCAGGACACGTCTTCGATGATCGTCAGGACACGTCTTCGATGATCGTCAGGACACGTCTTCGATGATCGTCAGGACACGTCTTCGATGATCGTCAGGACACGTCTTCGATGATCGTCAGGACACGTCTTCGATGATCGTCAGGACACGTCTTCGATGATCGTCAGGACACGTCTTCGATGATCGTCAGGACACGTCTTCGATGATCGTCAGGACACGTCTTCGATGATCGTCAGGACACGTCTTCGATGATCGTCAGGACACGTCTTCGATGATCGTCAGGACACGTCTTCGATGATCGTCAGGACACGTCTTCGATGATCGTCAGGACACAGTTGGAAGCGGGATTCGTCGCTAAAGACTATACGTCCCCAGTCAGCATCATTCTAGCCTGATCGAGCCAAGCACAACTGTAATCTGGCTCGACAGTGTGCAGGCGTGCGTGGCAAGTGGCGTAACGGTCGGTACGAGCGTAGATTTCGCTCTCTCAGCCGTCTGTGAATGTCATGGTGGACACTCGTGTGTGGGTCGTACGACTGATGGTTGATAGCGATGAATCAGGCGCTGTGACAGCTGATCTGACTATCACTCTGTCCTCGCGATCTGTTGTGGCCCTACGTCGACCGCTACCATCATGACGCTGAAATCTGTCACTGTCCACCCACTCTTGCTAGCATCTTCTAATCGCCGCATCGCTTCGACTCACATGACGAGCGATTCTCCGATTTGCCCAACCTGCCTCTTTCAATCCAATGATACGACCTCTTTCAAACTCTGAAAGTTGCTCGTAATGAGCTGGAATCCTGCGGCGAGGCATTTTTTCAGTCGTTAAAAGGTATCCTAAATCGCAATGCAGCAGAAATTTTTAACAATAGTTCAACTCCTTATATACATCTGCTGGATGCACAGTTCCGATGCGCTGGAGATCGCACTATTCATTCATTGGACACCAAATTTTAATCATTTGCATATTTGGTCAAAACATTTTTGCATACGAAATTTCAAAGCAATCGGATGATTCCTTCTTGGTGCGTCGATTTTTTTGTTATAGAGTGTATTTGTTTTGATATTTACTTGTTGCGGGGTGGATCAATTGGATTAAAATGGTCCCTTTCTGTGCAGGCAATATTCGACTCAAACAGAACGGTAACCACCAGAGTCATTCCTACCAAAATGAATGAACCCCGTTCCCATAGCTACCGATATGTGTGGCTCGTGGGATTCCTAATACCATCCATCACATTTTAATAGAATGTCCAGTTTTTAATCGCCATCGAAGAAACCTTTTTAGTATTTCTAATTTAACATTGCGGGACTTGTTTTAACGTAATGCATTTTCTGTTGCAGGCAATGGAGGGTCTGCTGAGCGAGTCCGCCTGCAAGAAGCCCGTCCATAGCAGGAAGGAGCCCATCTCCGACTTCTACATAGTGGAGGCCCGACCCTTCGCCAGGTAGGTCCAACCTTACTTTCCTGAAAGTGTCTTCGAGTGTTTCAACTTCTTTCAGGGCTATATCTGTAACGGGCCGCGGTAGCCTGGTTGGTGGAAGAGCAACGGATTAGCAATCGGAGGGTTGCGAGTTCGAATCCAACCGAAGACCGTGTACAGAGGGCTGGTGCACGTTTTATCTGTCATGGCTACAAACTACCTCGTGGCGTGGAAGTGTGGAGAGTGGTGTGCCTGCTCAGCCGTTGACCTCGTCATCTGACTGGTTGAAAATGACGTGTTGACCTCTTTCGGATTGATCCTGTAACGTCGTCAATAGCCCATTATGTTGCCTCGGTGTGACGTTAATTAAAAATGCCTACCTACCAATCCCATTTGGTTTTTTTCCTCGCATTCACGAAATTTCTATCGTCATCTGACCGTGCTTCAAAATTACGTCATGTCTTCGGATCTTTCCCTTGGGGATTGATCCCGCACCGTCGTCAATAACCCGTTGTGTTGCTGTCGTACGATGTTAATTAAAAATTACCATTACCAAGTAAACGAAATAAACACTTTTTTTTTATAGAATATCCATCGCAAATGGCGCGAAATGAGTACTTACGTCATTTCACGGTTATTTGTGCATTGTTGGGCTTCAAGGTCCCAGGTAGCCGCACGATTATCGGATGTGTGCACCGGGCCTTAATTGGAAACGAGCTCCCAAAGTTCGAAAACGCGTCGTCAGACCCGCCGTACGTTTGAAGTTGAACAATCGCCCCCACCTGCGGAAGTTCAATCACTTTACATTTCCTGGTGCACCGATCGTCCACTTTTGACACATGCGGACTAACGAGCGACCGGTTCACTGGAGCCACTCCTGGGTGCGAAAAACCCTTTCCGTTCGAAATGAGAGGTCTGATTTCGAAAAAAAGCATCCGGCTTTTCACCCAACAAAAAAGTGGAAGCTGTTTTCAAGTTAATTTTTGGGGCCGTCGTGGCTCAGTGGGTGAAGCCCACTGTGCTAACATTCTCTGAGCTGTAGGCGGCGCATGTTCGATACCTGTCAGATGCATTCCTCCCTGGGCGTGTTTCTTCCGTGTCAGTAAAGCTTTCAATGTGTCAATTAGGGATGCGATATCAAAAACTATTACTTAATTAACTTTATTTAATTTGTGACTATTTTTCCTTTTTACAAACTTTTTTCCTCTGTTAAACAAAGTCAAACAAATTAATAAGAGCCAAAAACAATTTTTTTTTTCCAAATTAAATTATATAAAAAAAAATAATTACAGGAGCGATGGAGAAAGGGCATCGAAACAGAACGTCACGAAGAAAATGGATTCAATGTCAAATAGTCAATAAAATAATTTTTCTTTCAAAAATCCGGGATGAACTTTTGCATTAGCCCAATAAGATTCTCAGCCCACCTTGAATTTTAACTTTTGCCATAGTTTTTCGTTTCGTGACGGTATACTGTGTTGCAATCAAAACTGTCGAGAGCAGAATGTCGTCATTTCTTCCCGACGTGTCGAAACGAGAGAGAGAGACGCTTCCACCTGTCTGAGTCGCCCCGGGGACTTAGCGGGTCATTTCGTGGTTGCTCCCTCGAACGACCTTGCCAAGGTCCTTCTGCTCCCAACATCCGGACTGCGGTTAATCCCGACTAATCTGCTCGCTTGGGAATGTCCTTGGAAGCTACTAAAACCACTCCTTATACTGCGCCATTTCGGAGATTACATATAAATGTTAGTTTTGTGTGTATGTAGATGATTGATGGAAAAGAAAAGACGCCTCTTAAACTTCAAGTATCCTTTGGTCCCATCGCTCAAAGCGAGCAGGAATTTTTTTGAAAATCAAAAATTCTATCGCGTTGACGTTTTAGTCCACAGAAAAGTTTGACATTTCAGTTTCTGTTCAGTGTTGTGACGTCGCAGACACCGCCACTGACCTTTGATTCCAAATTCCTGAAACATATGCCCGACCCCTGCTGATGAATGTCGCAAGAGCTGTCTCGTTTGTTTTGGGGGTGCCAGTGATTTGTGGCTGGCGGAATGAGGGGTCTGCCGACAAAGTCAGATACGTTGCAGAACTCGAGGGAAGCGGATGTTTTTTGGTTTTGCGGTGCTCGTTGATGAGGCCGCGGCTGTTGAGTTTGTGCCTGTTTCGCACCACCCATGTCAATCTCTGCAAATCTCTAGTGTTCAAAGTGTAAATATAACTCTTTGCAAAATAAAATGCAAGTTATTTTTAAACTAGGCTGTTTCATTTTGTAGAAAGGCACACCACTCGGCCCACTACGTTACAGTGTGCTACCTCACCAGAGCAGAGGGGAGCGGTGATAGTCTGCAATACCGAAAGGGGACGAAATAGGGAAGCAATTTCGTCACGGAGAAATGTCGCAACAAAAGTTGCAGTCCTTTGATCTTTACCGACTCCTGGTTGTAAACAAAATTGGAGTTGCAAAATTGCCTCCCCGACACGAGATCTTGATAAAATGAGTGCTATAGCTTCGATGTTTGGAGGGGAATGCGTTTGCAACTCCGGTGTAAATGCGGCTTTAGCAACCAGAGGGTTGCAAGTTCGAAACTATCGAGGCAAACACCGTCTTGAACAAGGGGCGCTGGTACCCTTGATACCTGTCTTGGCCTCGAACCTTTACTTTCGGGTATGATCCCGCGCCGTCGCCAGTGGCCCGTTGTATTGCTCTAGTGCGACGTTAATCAACTACTTGCTTACCCACCTCACTCAGCCACAACAGCCCCATTTAGTTAAGGGAAGAGTAGTTTTGTTTGGTTTTTGGACGAGTGAGTTTTTCTATGCTTTTTGCATACCGGGAATTCCATGTGGACAAGTAAGAAAAGAGGGATGTAGCTGAATGGACACAATACATCGAGGTTACTGATTGGCCGAGGGAAGCCAGTTGGAAGAGTGACGGATTTGCAACCGGATAGTTGTGAGTGCGAAGCTGTCCAGACAAAGACCTTCGTGTAGACTCTCCAACTGTAACGGAATTTCCGTGGTTGCTACTGAAATTAGGTGAAAACTACGGAGCTACGGATGTATAGTGAAAAACTACGTATCTCGTACAAAAAACGCCGAAAATACTTTGAAATAATATAAAAATGAATATGGAAGTTTGTTACGATGTCAAGCTAAGCAATGAATGCTTTAAAAAAAAAATCGCTTGCTATTTGATGCAAAAAAAATTGTAGCTGAGATGTTAATAAATAGGTAATTAGTTTCATCAACAAAATTGCGTTGTGTGACTTCTAAAATAAGATTCATTCACTTATATATTTAGTCAATAATTTTCTTAAATAATTTAAAATATTGTTTAAATTAAATCTTCAATAATTTTTTAATTTTAGTTATTAATTTTAATTATTTATTAATAAATAATTTTATTATTTAGTAACTTTTTATTAATTTTAATAATTAATCCATAATTTATTGATACTATGTCTTATGTAATCTTATGTATGTGTCTGTAAGAAGTGCTACTGATCACTGGGTTACCAATGTTGAAGAGTATGCTCGTGTACATGAGGGCTGGTACACATTGAATCTCTCGCGGCCTTCAATGCCCTCACATTGTCGTGGTGTGGACGTTTGGAGAGTGGGGTGCCAGATGGGGTTTGCACACTTCATATGACCGTGGTTCAAAATGAAGTGGTGTCCTGTTATGTTTCCGTTGAGGATAGATCTCAGAATGTCGTGGTTTTGTTTTCCCATATGGGATTGATCCCGGAGGATCGTCTATGCCCGTTGTGTTGCTCTAGTACGGTGTTGATTTAAAATTACCAATTACCCTGACCGTCGTCGCCCGTACCCCATTGTTGCTCCAGTGTGTGACGCTTATGAATCACCATTGAGGTCGGGGTTACTGTGCTCCGTGGGTCTGAAGAGCGAGCTTTCTGTTGGCAAGAATGGCGGTGTTTCCCGTAATCTGTGCATTTGCCACCGCTGAGTCAGAGTCGCTCACCCATAAGGTGAAGAACTCTTTTCCCTACTCCGGAATATGAATCAGTGGGACAGAAATACTCTCGCCGGAGGATGTGGGTTTTATGACGACTGCACGAGCATTTCGATCGTGCCTCTGTCACCCACTCGGTGGCCGATGCGACAACGCTCAAGGGGAACCTTGTGCTCACAAGTGTGTGGTCAACGCTTGACTGGGTTTCATTTCGTTTTTTGGTTTCTAAGGTTGTGTTATTGGATTGAAGCAAACGTTCGTCCCGTTTCGGTCGCAAAACGCAAGTGTTATCTACTTCCAGGGTTCCCACGATCCTTGAAAAGTCCTTGAATTTTTCACCCCAAACTAGGGGCCCTTGAAAGTCCTTGAAAATTATGGAACTTGGTGAAAAGTCCTTGAAAGTACTTAATTTTTTTAACTAGTACATAATTGTGCAATTTCGTCTAGCTTTTAAATTTGTCCAGACTAGTTTCCTCCTTTGTCCAGTCCAGACTAGTACTAGCTCAAATGGCACAGGTGTGCCATTTTAGTGACATTCTGAATGAAACCGGTGTTTTGCGCTTTGACACCATGTGATACACTAAGAATGCTACGTCTAGATCGTCCATTCTCCACCGTATTCTGGCCATCTAAGTTAACACCTCTGGTCTCCGATAAGACGTCCGCCTTGTTAAAGCAAGCCGCGTCATGACGTATCACGGCTGCTAGATAACAGCGCTGTTTTCTTAGGAAACCATAGCTTTAGCATTCAGGACGTCATTCAGGAAACCTGGCATGCGTCCAACGAAATGAAGCCAAATTCTTATTTCAAAAATATAAAAGTTACAATTAAAAAAAATTAAAAAATTGCATTTTTAAGAGGTAGCCTTTAGGTGTAAAATGTTCTGCAGATTTAAAATCTTTTGAAATTGCCACTATCTTTAATCATCGCAAAGATAGAAACTTAGATTTGAGAATAAAAAAGCCCTACCACCAGTCAAAACTTTTGATTTGTTTAGTTTCTCAAACAAAATAAACCACGACAGCCGTCTTTTGTAGTGGCAGTGAACGACAGCAAAATAAAGATTGTGCAAGGACACAGGATGCAAGCTCACATACTTCGTGCCACCTAAAGAATTTATCGTACAATATTTTATCACACGACCAAAATTGATAGGTGTGATAGTTAGCATTGTCAAAATTGATGATAACCTTTCTTTTTCTGACTATCAATAATTTAAAAAGTAATGTAAAAAAAATTATGTATTTTTTTTTTAATATTTTCACATTTTTCTTTTTAATTGACAACTTTTGCGTATCCCTTGTTATAGGTCGTTATAAAAAATTTTAGATCCTTAAAAAATATATATATATATTTTTTAGTTTTGAAAAGTCCTTAAAAGTCCTTGAATTTTTTTTTTTGAATAAAGGTATGGGAACCATGACTTCGCACGCGTGTAGTTTTGATGATATGATCCATAGAAGGAATTTCAGCGAGTACTTGTGAAAACATCTCTTTTAGTGGGTTGTTTTTAAAATTCTGTTAAGCTTTCAAAAGGGCAGAAGATAAGGAAGATTCTCGACCTATTACGCTTTATTGCTTCCGAAAAGGCAAGAATGCTTGGCAGACGCAAATGGAGATGCGTGTTGTGTAGAGTGAGAGCACCTTTGATGATTCCACGTGCCGTCATGGGCTCGGAAAGTTTCGCCACCTGGATCCGTTCTTTAGCCAGAAACCTGGGAACATGTCTGAGCGCGGGATGATGCAGCCACCGGAGATATGGAGAAGAGGCATCGAACAGAACGGCACTTACCCTATTGATTCAATGTAATATTCAGTCAATAGAATATCTTTTTTTTTAATTGTCACAAAAAAGGGGACGAATTGTGATCAGGGCTGGGGTGCTATGTCAGGTGTTGCCTCGTTATCTGACCGTGGTGTTGTCCTAGGATCTTTTGATCCCTCACCGTCGCCAATAGCCCATTATGTTCCACCAGTGCGAGGTTAATTAAAACAGTCACCTACGTACTATCAACAAAAGGCGTGGCCTATCCACGCCCTTGTTTGTCGATTAGGTTGAGATTTTTCACATCAGATCTCTATTACTGATGCGACATCGACAGCGAAACATCGATGTTCAAATTTAAACATTAATGTTGATAATACATTGCTCCAAAACTATCGATGTTTTTAAAATTCAGTGTATTTAAACTTTTTTCCCCATTTTTTAAAACTGGTTTAGCAACTAGTGATGCGACATCGGCTCCATGTTTTGAAAACATCGACATCGATGTCGCATCTCTACTTTTTAGACCCTTCACCCTTGGCCACTTTGAACTAAAAGTATGTTCAGTTTGCTGATTATAAAAAGTATGCTGCTTGGTTATTTGTAAAATTTTTATAACGATACTTTTTTCATTTGGAGGGGGGGGGCGGGGAACCATCGACAAGTATAAACATCGATGTTACAAAAACATCGACTCCAACACCCATCGATGTTTTTTAAAAAAAAACTTCGATGTCGCATCCCTAATCTCTATCCGTCTCGAAACCCGTTCGTCGCGAGATGTCCAGTTGCTTCAGCGCTTGAGCTGCGTTTACGCCGGAGTTGCAAACGTGTCTCCCTCCAAACATCGAAGATATTCCGAGAAACGGCACTCATTTTATCGTCGATTTGGCGAGTTTGCAACTGTAATTTTTTTTCCCACTAGAAGTCTAAAAATCAAAGGCCTGCAACTTTTGTGACATTTCGCAGGGATGAAAATACCCCCCCCCCAATTTCATCCCCTTTCGGTATTGCAGACAATCACCGCTCTGCCCTTCGTCACCCCGTGGTCGCCCACACCGTCTTTTGTTCGCACTCTGACATTTTGCCCTCATCGCTTGCCTTGACCACATCTCCCACTAAACTCTCAGCGAGTTGACCTATTCGATTCAAATGGCGTGGTCGAGAGAACTGGGGATAACATTAATAGAACTATCCCCTTTGTGGTGCCGATAAAAGTCGACAAAGGGGATCAGCTCAAAAAGGGAAGAAACATATTTGCAACTCCCGGTGTAAACTAGGGATGCGACATCGATGTCTTCAAAACATCGGATGGTTTTAAAAGAAACATCGATGTTATTGGAGTCGATGTTTTTGTAACATCGATGTTTATACTTGTCGATGTTTTTACGCTGTCGATGTTTTATTTTTAAATGAAAAAAGTACCGTTATAAAAATTTTAAAAATAACCAAGTAGCATAATTTTTATAATTAGCAAATTGAACATACTTTTAGACCCAAAGTGGCCAACGGTGAAGGGTCTGAAAAGTAGGGATGCGACATCGATGTCGATGTTTTCAAAACATCGAAGTTTTATAAAAAAAAAACATCGATGTATTGGAGCCAATGTCGCATCACTAGTTGCTAAGCCAGTTTTAAGAAATGGGGTAAAAAGTTTAAATACACTGAATTTTAAAAACATCGATGATTTGGGGGCGATGCATTATCAACATCGATGTTTTAATTTTGAACATCGATGTTTTGCTGTCGATGTCGCGTCAATAGTTTCTAAACCAGTTTCAAGAAATGGAGGAAAAAGTTTAAATACTCTGAATTTTAAAAACCTCGATGGTTTGGGGGCGATGCATTATCAACATCGATGTTTTAATTTTGAGCATCGATGTTTTGCTGTCGATGTCGCATCCCTAGTGTAAACGCGGCTTTAGCTAGCGCGCCTCAATTACCTGGAGAGTGTCGGATCCAATTGAAGTGAGACGGGCGCCAGTGTGCAAAAGGCCGCTTTGTTTCCCGATGTCTTGCGTCGCCATTGATGTCGCAATGGCGTGGAAGGGCCCGAAGGCCGCTGCGTGGGCGTGCTCGACGTGTGGGCCGAGTGCGCTCCACTTTCTCTTCGTTGTTGTCCCACTTTCAGGCGCTCGGTGACAGAAAACCCGATCGACCGACAACTCAAATTGACCGGCTCGGCTTCCTTCTCACCAGGAAGGTCTTTTCCATTTCTTACGCACGCCTGTGTAAACACGACAGAAATCCGTGGACCTGGAAGCACACGATCGGGGCCGGCCCTGAACCCATTCCACCAGTCCCACGAAGGATCCGATCCTGACGGCGTATCTGATTGAATTGTTTTTGTTCGCCTTGGGCGATTTAGACCATGAGATATGAAAGTTTACGAGACAATAAAATTAGTTTTATCGATTTGATAACTTGTTTACAAACACAACAAGCATTGAAGTCAAGACGTGTTCTACAATCCTCTCTATACAGATGCCAACCTGCGATGAAGTTTTCAGTAGTACCAAACAAATCCGTAGTTTTAAGAATTTTTCATGTGTCGAGTAAAAATTTAAGAAATTGGCTTTAATAACACGCAAATATCATTAAATCGAACATTTAATAACAAATTTGAAACTTATATGCAATACATTATATTATTTATAGTTACAGTAAGGTATATCATACATGAAAACACATATAGAATCAATAATTGTGTATGAAATAATTATATTACAGTACTAAAAATTGAAAATTTTGACCACAAAAACATTTAATAAGTAAATTTAAGCACTTTCTCCCATTTACCAAAACAAAAATTTCAATAATATTGAAATAAATAAATACATACATAAGTAAAAAAAATTGATGTGTTTTAAAAAATATATAAGTAAAATTGAAATTTTCCCGATAATACCAGATTCACTTTCAGCCGACCAACCGGTATACTGGATAAGGTGCTAGCCTCGAGATCGGAAGGTTCCTGGTTCGAATCCGGGTCCGGGCATGGATGTTTGTGAGTGTATGGTGTAGAGGAGGCTGGTGCACCTTAAATCTATCGTGGCCGAAAGTCCTCACGTTGGGTTGGTGTGGAAGTTTGGAGAGTGGGGTGCCATCTCAGGTGTTGCTTCGTCATCTGACCGTGGTTCAAAATTACGAGGTGTTGTCCTCGGATCTTTTTCTTAAGGGACTGATCCTGGACCGTCGTCAATAGCCCGTTGTGTTGCTCTAGTACGACGTTAACTAAAATTACCATTACCCGATTCACTTTCGTAGAAACTACGGAGAATCCGTAGTAGTTGGCATCTCTGTATATATAGTCGAGCCGACTAATCCTGTCTGGTGGTTAAGGTGTTAGCATCTAGATTGGAAGGTTTCTCGTTCGAATCCGGGTCGCATGTATGTTTGTTATGTATGGATTAGAGGCGGCTGGTGCACCTTAAATCTGTCGTGGCCGAAAGTCCTCGCGTTGAGTGTGCAAGTTCGGAGGTGGGGGTGACAGATCAGGTGTTGTCTCGACATGGCCGCGTTTCAAAATGACGTGGTGTTGTCCTAGGATTTTTCCCTTGGGGGATTGATCCCGGACCGTCGTCAATAGCCCGTTGTGTTGCTCTAGTACGACGTTAATTAAAAATGACTATATAGTCGGAGTGATTCAGTGGAGTAGGCCGTGTCATTATGGGCCGCGTTAGCCCGGTTGTAGGAGCAACGGATTTACAACCGGAGGGTTGCGAATTCGAAACGAAGTCCGTGGTGTACAATGGGGGCTAGTGCACGTTCAATCTCGTGGCCTCAAGTATCTTCACTTTGGTGTGGAGAGTGGGATGCCAGCTCAAGCGTGACCTCTTGTGACTGCTGTTCAAAATTATGTGGTTTATCAATTAAAATTATCCTTGGATCTTCCTTTTCGGGAAATATCCAGGTAGCCAATAGCCCGGCGTGTTGCTCCAGTGCAACGTTAATTCAAATGCCTACCTCCGTGTCAGTAAAACGTTCATAGTGCGTGTGTAATACTTGTCTTGTGTCTGGCACTGCATGGCCAAATCGGGCCACAAACCTGCCAACCTAAAACGTGATATTTATTTAGTATTTCGATTAGCACCGGAAACAGGACCCTTTCCGTCTTTCTTCCAAAAGTCCGGGACTGTCTTTGCCAACTGACCTGTCTCTCTTCGAACGCAGAGGTGTGGTGGCGAGGAATGTCCATTTAGGGGCGTTACGCGCTCACCTTGATGAGTCATCCTGAGTCAACCCTCGCTTCGAGTCGTTCACATTTAACCCTCCCGGCCCACCACTCAGCGGACCAACGCATCGGGCGCTGATGTCGGGAGCCATTTCCCATTTCGAACCACTTTCTCTCTCACCGTACCTTTCAATCGCATCATCTATGTGTTACGGGCAAAGCAGGCGTTGTATAGTATGTCTAGACAAAATATGAACTATCCGAATTGTTTCAATATTATATATACTTTCCCTTGGCATTGTATGTCCCAAGTAATTTCATATTCATGTGTTCTATTGTGAATGCACACTATCATCCGCGTATACTATATGTATTAAGAAAGCTTAGTGTTTCCTATTGGGCAATTTTTGTAATTTGCAATTTATATTACGTATACAGTGAAATCCCGATTTAAGGGACTGGAAAAATATAGATATAACGTTATATGCGGGAAAACGTTAAATCGGGATCGGAGAAAATTAACTCATAGAGCATGAAATGTAGACTAATTTAAGTAACATACCTTTTATTTCTTCCTTTACAATAGTTTATTGTTTACAGAAATGTTATTTTGGTTTGCGTTTTGCTTTTACTAGCTAAAACATTAACATCAGTCTCCACCTCTTTCTGGTGTTAGCCTCTAGATCGGAAGGTTCCTGGTTCGAATCCGGGTCAGGGCATGGATGTTTGTAAACGTATGGTGTAGAAGCGGCTGGTGCACCTTGAATCTGTCGTGGCCGAAAGTCCTCACGTTGGGTTGGCGTGGAAGTTTGGAGAGTGGTGTGCCAGCTCAGGTGTTGTTTCGTCACCTGACCGTGGTTCAAAATTACGAGGTGTTGTCCTCGGATCTTTCCCTTAAGGGACTGATCCCAGACCGTCGTCAATAGCCCGTTGTGTTGCTCTAGTACGACGTTAACAAAAAAATTACCATTACCACCTCTTTCTGTGACATCCTCTTTTTTTTTTAAAGTTTATTTTTGTTTCCTAATTTGCATTTGACGGTGATATTCATTACGAAAACAAAAATGACTATTTGAGGTTTTCTATCTTCGCGATCGTTAAAGATAAAGTACAAAGTTTTAACGGATTTGAACTCTGGAAAAATTTACATCAGATCGATATCTCAGGTAGTCCGAATTTTATGCGAATTTGTGACATGCCCGTGTCATGTCGGGTGAAGGTGCAACTCATTCTTAAAATTGTTTTTATTTGAAATGTTTTCAATATTAGTAAGAGGACACGAAAAGAACGCAACACCTTGCTGGTGTCTGACTATTGTAATAAAATCGCTTGCGGAAAAAACGTTCTCTGAAGCCTCGCTGAAAAAACGTTAAATGCGGGAAATATTTCGAAGTGATAACGTTAAGTACGGGATATTTTAAAATTGAAACAAAAGAAATTTATTTGGTTTCAATGAAAAATGACGTTATATGCGGGAAATCGTTAAATGTTGGTTACGTTAAATCGGAGTTTCACTGTATTTGCAATAGGAAGAGCAACAAATTAGCAACCAGAGGGTTGAGAGGTCTAGCCGAAGACTGTCGTGTACACGTCAAATCTGTCGCCGCCTCAAATGTCGTCAAGTTGGCGTGGAAGTTTGGAGAGTGGTGTGCCGCCAGCTCATGTGTTGTCTTCATCATTCAAAATTACGTGCTATTGTCCTTGGATTTTCCCTTCCGAGTGGATCTCGGCTCGTCGCCAATAGCCCGTTGTGCTACTCTAGTGATACGTTAATTAACTTCCAAACCCTCTGACTGACCAACCTTGAATCGCCTCAGCATAGAATCATTTAAAAAAAAAATTTCAAAAGCCATCTGTATTCTCCGTATGCGTCACTTCATTCTTGCAATGCAGATGGCAACTGAACTTTAAAAAAAGCGGCTGTTCCCTTGAGATTGTTGTAAACAAGAGGGTTGGTAAAAAATCATTGGATGCAAGATTTCCTACAGTATCCAACTAGGGATGCGATGTCGATGTTTTCAAAACACATCGATGTATTAGAGTCGATGTTTTTGTAACATCGATGTTTATTCTTGTCGATGTTTTTACGCTGTCGATGTTTATTTTTAAATAAAAAAGTACCGTTATAAAAATAAAAAAAAATAATAATAATAACAAAGTAGCATAATTTTTATAATCAGCAAATTGAACATACTTTTAGACCAAAGTGGCCAAGGTGAAGGGTCTAGAAAATAGGGATGCGACATCGATGTTTTCAAAACATTGATGTTTTATAAAAAACATCGATATTTTGCTGTCGATGTCGCATCACTAGTTGTTAAACCAATTTTAAGAAATGAGGTGGGGGGGGGAGAGAAGTTTAAATACACTGAATTTTAAAAACATCGATGTTTTTGGGGCGATGTATTATCAACATCGATGTTTTAATTTTGAGCATCGATGTTTCAAAACATCGATGTATTGCTGTCGATGTCGCATCACTATATCTAACCTCTAGTGAAGCCTTTCACCTTGCTGCGTTCTGCGGTAGGCATTTTAATTAACGTCGCATGGAATGTTACACACAACGGGTTATTGGCGACGGTCCGGGATCTAACATGAAGGGAAAGAACCTAAGACAACGTCATTTTGAACTACCTTCAGATGGCAAGATCAACACTTTAAGCTGTCACCCCACTGTCCATATTTCTACGCCTGCGTGAGAACATTGAAGGCCACGACATACTTAATGTGCACCAGCTTCTTGTGATAAACAAAACAAAATAAAACTTTAGTCAAAAGTTAAAGGGTAGTCGAATAACATCGCACTGGAGCAACACAATGGGGTATTGGCGGTTGTCCGGAATCCATTCAGACGGGAAAGGATCCAGAGGACAACATCTATAATTCTGAACCAATGTCGGATGACGAGGTCACACCTCCGACGAGACTGACAGATTTAACTTTCATCTCCTCTTTTGTGCAGGACGTTCTTGTGTTGGATTCGAAGTCGCATTCCTCCGGTTGCTAATCCCTTACTCTTCCGACCGGGGTTGTCAAATAGACCGAATCCTGTTTTTGAATAGTTTCGAATACAAGTTCTAAAGAAGTCGTCCTGAGAAAAGGGAGCTTCCGAAAGGTCCGTTCCCACATGCAAATGCGCTTGATGAGAGGCGTCCACCGATCACGTTCGCGATTACGTTTTAATTGCGAGAATGCGTCGGGCGTGGTCTTGGGAAAACGGTCTGGATTTCCCCACTCCTTCCCTTCCGCAGAACGAGTTTGCACTCGGAATCCCACCACTCGAATGCGTCATGCAGCTGCTCAGCGCCGCCTTCCCAACGACAGAAATGGAATCGTGTTTGGTAACCACCTGTGGACACGTTGCGTCGTCTTCCAACACCAACAGACCACCAACCTTAGACACTGACACAGAATTTCCCAACCGAGAAAAGGGGCCGCTGTAGCCTGGTTGGCAGAGTAACGGAGGGTTGCGAGTTCCAGTCCAACCCAAGACTCGTGTCCGAACGGTGCACGTTGAACCTGTCGTGGTCTCAAATGCCCTCACGTTGGCGTGGAAGTTTGGAGAGCGTGGTGCCAGCTCGGGTATTGATATCACGGCATCTGACCGTGGTTCAAAATGGCGTGGTGTTGTCCGCGGACCTTTCCCTTTGGGTTTAATACCGGATCGCGTCGCCGATAGCCCGCTGCGCTGCTCCAGTGCGACGTTAATTAAAATACCCCCTACCCTCCTCAACTTGAATTGCGGTAGCCCTGTTCAAGTGACGGATTATCAACCAGAGGATTGGTGGTTCGAGTACAACAACTAAAGACCCTTCGTGCACAAAGGAGGCTGGTGCATGTTCAATGTGTCGTGACCTCCAATGTCCTCGCGTTGGAGTCTCGTGGAAGTTTGTAGAGTGGGTTGCCACATCAGGTGTGAACTGATCATCTGACCGTGGTTCAAAATGACCAGGCGTTGTCCTCAGATCTTTCCCTGGAGGACTCTCTTTGATTCCCCATTTTTGACCCGGACCCAGCCACTTTTTACCCACGCATATCCTCCTACTCCTTCCTCATTGTGTTGTCCGTTGTGTTTGTCGGAGCTTGGTAAAATGTGGTCCTCGTTTTATAAGATCTAAAACCAACCAACCCCTTTTAAGAAGAGCTCCGTATTACTCGTGACTACTGACTGAGCGTCTTGTTTTCAAAGACGGCCATTTCAAGAGGTGTACCTCCGTGACAGTTGGCGCCACTCTTTAATTGGCTTAGTTATTCATGTGCTTGGCAAGCGCCAAGAAAAGTTGCTAACTCATCAGTGTCTCATCTCTTGACGCGTGTGAAATGCCACAGACGGCGCTAATCCGTAGGTTACGGCTAATCGCGCCAAATGGTAAGAAGCTGTTGGCAGCCAAACGTTGGTAAGAAGTTAGTTGGCAGAACTGCAAGCATGTAGAGCACCTCATAATAGCTCCAATCATCTAAACTTGTTAAATTTTAAAATAAATTAGTTTTTTCTATAAAGAACTGATTGAGTATTGAACCACCAACGCGATAGTTTTTTATTTTTTTATGGCGAAAGGGCCTTATTTCTTGACGGGATAGTATATCGCTAGCTTCCCTTTCCAGAACCCACTGCTTAAGATAGTACATTAATTGCAATATGTGTACTTAGGATTATACAGTAATTAGAATCTTGTGTACTTGGGATTCTACAGTATTTAGAGAGAGAATATCTGTATTTGGAATAGTACAGAAGTTTGGGATCTATGTCAATAAAGCAGCTGGGACAGCTGCTTTATTGACATCCCTGAACATGCTGCAATACATTTGCTGGATTGCATGGATAACTCACAGAAGAGCCAGAGCACCTTTAACCCCTCCGAGTGGTTACGATTAGGGATGCGACATCGACAGCAAAACATCGATGTTCAAAATTAAAACATCGATGTTGATAATACATCGCCCCCAAGCAATCGATCTTTTTAAAATTCTGGTTATTTAAACTTTTCTCCCCATTTTTTTAAACTGGTTTAGCAACTAGTGATGCGACATCGGCTCCAAGACATGGATGTTTTTTTATAAAACATTGATGTTTTGAAAACATCGATGTCGCATCCCTACTTTTCAGACCCTTCACCCTAGGCCACTTTGGTCTAAAAGTATGTTCAATTTGCTAATTATAAAAAATATGCTACTTGGTTATTTTTTAAATTTTTATAACGATACTTTTTTCATTTAAAAATAAAAAAATCGACACCGTAAAAACATCGACAAGTATAAACATCGATGTTACAAAAACATCGACTCCAATACATCGATGTTAAATACATCGATATTTTTTGAAAAACATCGATGTTTTGAAAACATCGACATCGATATCGCATCCCTAGTTACGATAGCCCGTTGTGTTGCTCTAGTATGACGTTAACTATAATTACCATTACCGAGTGGTTACGACGAGATATCTCGTCCAACAAGGTCGGACTCATTTGGCTAATATCTCGTCATCAAGACATTGCCCATCTTTGCGAGGATGACCGAGATCAAGATGTAATCAGTTAGCTCACGATGACGCAATATCTCGTCCGGATTTCGTCAGTTTTGCTAATGAGACGGGGGATACACCGTCGAGACATCAACCTGGACGGTTTAAAATACCAAGTCTAGGGTGCTTTATGGGATACCACGTGGGGATAGACAGATGGTTTGCACGAATGAGCAGATGAACAAAAAACTGCACAATATTTTCAACCCTAACACTAACTGCCGTTTTACCATCTTCATGTTCTTATTACTCGTCTTCGCATGGCATTCCAGGCTCACATGTATTCATTTGTTTTATGAATTATGACGCCATGTTTTAACTTGTTCACATTTTATACTAAACATCTTTATCGTCGATATTTTCATACCTCATCACCCATGTGTTGGGTTATTTATACCATGTGCGAATCCATCACTTTATCATTCAAGATTTTTACCACAACTATAATTTATAAGATTTTGAAATCAATTTCATGAAGTTGTATATATATTTTTCAAATAAGGTTTTAGACTTCTCAATTAAAATTTCATCTATCATTCAAATTTGATGCAAGTAATTTGTTTTTATTCCTCGCATTTCTCCTTTCAATGTTAGTCTGATTATTCTATTTTCTCATTTTATTGTCTTGTGTTTGGCGCAGCTTGCCCTTTCCTGGATCTTACACCATAAAACTCGAATCAACCATCCGGTGTGGTTTGGCGAGTGATAATTTCTCGGACTGCGTCGCAAGCGAACTCGATCCCATATCAGGTTTCCTGCTTTCCTCCCACGTAATGCGGTTTAAAGTCTTCCCAGTAAGGGCACGTTCACTTTACATAACTGAATCTGTCTGCCAGGTAGTTGAATTGTGTAACTTCGGCAGGAATGCGTGCGATTTCCTCCTCATCGACGACGGTGTCGCAAGAGGTTCCGTGGTATGGAAGCGTCGTGTTCGATTGCCTCAACCACTTTTAGGGACTTTCTGAATGTGTAGAGGGCCGCTGTAGCCCGGTTGGAAGTGACGGATTTTCAATAGGAGAGTTGCGAATCCAACAAAAGACCGTCGTGTACATGAGGATTGATGCACTTCAACGTTTACGATGCGGCAGATTGACTTTTGTTATCGCTAAAATATCGCTTACATCAGCGGTAGGGTAGCGGTGCATGTTATCCCCCTTTTAAGTGACCGCTGGCATCGATCAGCATTTACGAGATGTCAGCGAGTGACCTTCTAGAGGATCCCTTTTGTTCGTCGGCCCCCTTCCTTGCTGACCGTGAGGTGTGAATGCTTTGGGGATAGCAGAAAGTCGCTCCGGTGATATATCTTCTCACGCCAAACGATATTATGAAAGGAAATTGTCAGTCGTAAATGTCACTCACGGCCCTATCTCTCAAATTAGGTATGGGGGCTCGGAGAATCAGGAGAAAAGCCGTTCCTGAGACGATTGGAAAAAATCTATGCGCCGCAGCTTAAAGGTTAAATATGCCGTGGCCTACAACATCCTCGCGCTGGCGTGGTGTGCAAGTTTGGAGAGTGGGATCCGATTCGAAAGTAGCCCGATGCCAAGCGATATGAACCGGTACGATGACCGATGTCTTAAAGTACCCGTACCGTCAAAACCGGGCATTGGACTGGCATTCGTTCGACTATAACGGGAATAATAATAACGGGACAGTTCGAAATTTGGCAAAAGTGAAATACGTGTGTCTCCTGGAAGATTTCTCTCGGGACCCTACGACTGTAGATAGGACGGTTCCTGTTTTCTATCTGGGTCAGTGCATGGATGTTTGTAAGCGTATGGTGCACCTTATATCTGTCGTGGCCGAAAGTCGTTGGGTTGGTGTGGATGTTTGGAGAGTGGGGTGTCAGCTCAGTTGTGACGTCATCTGACCGTGTGTCAAAATGCCGTGGTGTTACCTTCGATCTTTCCTTTCCGGACCATCGCCATTAGCCCGTTGTGTTGCTCCAGTGCGACGATAAAAAATTACTATTGAAATCCTGTTCACTAGAATGAAGTATGCCAAGTAACATCATTAATCTGAATTAGCTGGATGTGGTGTTATTCTCTGATCTTTCTCTTGGAGGCTGGATCCCGGATATGTCGCCAATAATTACCTAGCTTCTTAAGGTGCAGTTGAAATATTAATTAAACTGTAGGGATAGGATCGAATGGCCGAGGACGTCGTGTATAAAATGTGCCGATCAGCTACTTAAGGTACTAGTTCTAAATTACCCCACTTCAAGAATCACGGGTTTGGAGAAAAATTCGTTTCTGAATCGTGACGCTGTCCGTTGCACTGTAGCATCTTCCATTGTCATGTGTCCTTTGTGTTCCGCTGTCCCACTTCTCTACGTCCGACAATGTTCCCTTTAAAAGCGAGATGAATAGCGCATTGAAAACTGGGTGTCCAGATTGAATCGACGAAACAAATATTGTGTTCCTGTTTTGGACTATGCAATACAAATCATTTTTAGCCCGAAATCTGAATGATCTGAGGTGCCTCAGCACTGGCGCTAGCAATCTTCGAGTTGCCGGTTCGATTCCTCCTTGGGCGTATTTCTCTTCTGTGGCAGTAAAACGCATTGGGTGTCTATTACTTGATATTGTCGGGTCTTGTGACCCGACCAATACGGACGTCCGTGTGACGTAACACCCCCAAAACTACCTGAATTATCTAAACGCTGTCTTAGGCTAGGCCTACACTTGCGATTTCTAGTAGCGCGATTTTTTATTCGCAAAAATAAAACTCATTGTTTCAAATACCACTGCACACACTAGCGACTAAACAATCGCAGCGATTAAAAAGTTGCAACCGGTCCTATTTTCGCTGTGACGCGACTGTCGCTCTACCCAATGAATCACACAGACAGGCATGGACATGCACATACTTGAGATTGTTTAGTCGTAGTTCTGAAGCAGTCTTGTTCTGGTCTCTGTTTAAAACACTGCAAATACTTGTCTAAAATGTCTGACAACGCATCTACCGGAGGTGAAGATGGACGTATTTGACAGTAATTGAGACTCGGTTACTGATTATAGAAACTGAAAAGAATAATCTAAAGAAACTGAAAAGAATAATTTAAAGATATTGAAAAGAATAATTTAAAGAAATTGAAGATTGTTATTGATGGACCCATTATTTTCGCAACAATTCGTCGTGTCCAAAGTTACGTGGTGTTGTGTCTTCCGATCTTTTCCTTAGTGGATTGATTCCGGACCGTCATCGTTAATTAAAATTACCTTAACTTACCCAACAATTCGTCTAAACTATTTTTTTCCATTTGGTTATACTGGAAAAACTTTGCAGGGTGCTCACATAAGTCTTAAAATTACTTGTAAAATTACCCTTTCAATAATCTTTTGACTGATTATTGGATGCACACATTAACGATGCTACCATTTACTTCTCACGAAGTAAAAGAGCGATCGCATTAGTAGTTTCGATGACATTCATCGGAAAACTTCGAATTCAGCGATTTATCTATCGCAGTGTATGCACCTAGTAGACTTTCTGCTGTAGCGATTTTTTGGTCGCCGCGACTAAAAATCGCAAGTGGAGCCAGCTTGAGGCAGTCTTCTGCAATGGCACGAGAGAACTCGTATTATATCGACTGGATGCTAGCCTCTATAAAGAAAAGGGAAGGAGTGGCGTTGACAAACCCATTTCGCCAATTATAACAGGAAACCATTCCGCAAGAAACCATCCCGTTTGGTTTCTTGCGGCGGAAATCCGGGATGTTGAGTTTATATAACTCGTTCCTATTTACGAAAAGCAAAATCGTCGTGTGTTGTTCGGATTTTATAGTTTTTGCCACTCACTACACTAATTCCTCGTTATATCGAGTTTGTTTTACCTGGGGCACCCCGATGAATTTTAGGTGGGCGATCAAGACACAGGTGGGAATTAATTCCAAATGAGGCTCGTGCTTCTAGGAGTCCGGTTGCCCTCCACAGAAATATTTTTAAACAATAGTTGAAATACTTTTTCATTTAAAAAGTTAACTGGAGTAAGTAAATGCGAATTGGACACATAATACACTCGTATGAAGATAGATTTGGCCGCATTTGACGATGACGAGGCCATCGTTGCCCGTGGTGTTGGTTTGCGAAGGCAATGCCGTGATGGCTCTTATCCAATAGGCTACGAATTCCTATACTTCGAAGACCAAATGGGAATTCGTAGCAATCGCCCGGGGTTAGCGAGCAGTGGTCACACCTGACCCCACGAAAAGAACTGTCACGGGCAACGCCGTGCTGGCCACATTGGCTAGTATGAAGATAGATAATTTTCTATACACAAGATGAGAATCTTGATTATCGATAATGACTTCTATTTTATTGATTGATCCCGTTTGTCAAAAAATGCACTCAAAGCAGACAGAATCAAATGGTTTTTTTCTATTAAATAATTAATAAAAATGGTTCGATAAAATTGTTTAACATTTTTAGTTGCACTTTGGTCCTTTTCTGAGAGTGCTTATAATTTTATTATCATGCTCCTTTATCAAATTTTGTGGACTTTTGCTGTAAAATATTGCAGTAAAATAAAAAATAAATTTGTTTTCCCCCATAAGGTTGATAAATAGTTAATAACTAACAACAATTATTGTTATGTACCTACCAACTTATACGCATAGTTAGTTCCTATTTCGAATTGTAAATATTATTTTCTTTTGCATTATTCAATTTTAATATAAAAGATTTGTTAATGGGTCGAATTAATTTTTTTTACAGTTAAAAAATCTTAGTTAAAAATTAATTTAATGAACACCGTAACTTTTTAATTAAATCCCTTCCTGGGCTTACATTTATGTTAGAGGTTACTAAAACCGTTAAAAAAAAATTTAAATACCCTGATGTTAAAAAACATTAATGGTTTTTGGGCGATGTTTTTTTGGCATCGATGTTTTGTCGTCGCATCCCTGGTAGGAATTGGATTTTGGAAAAGTGTGCGCCACCTGTTGCTCCACTGTGTCGTCGGCAAGTGCCGTTGAAGTCCCATTTCCGTTGCGAGCTCTTCGAAGCGTGTCGCACAGGTGAGTCAGCCGTCCGTCCTTGGACTCGCTTTCCGTTGCGGGACTATGGACTCTCTCTCTCTCTCTCTCTCTCGCACAATGGAAGAAAGCGAAGGAGGTGTTAGCTCAGCGACGTCTGCGCGCTTTCGCTTTCCTTCCTATCGCGTGACGCACGCGCTTTTAATGGCCGTCTGTTTACGACTCCACTCTTAAAGAGCAGTGGGATGGATTCATCTAGATCGGCGACTCGCGACAGCCTTTGACGCGTTCTTTCGAAATCAAAATTGATATTCTGAATGTCATGTATCGAGAAACAAAAATACAAATTTTCAAATCTTAGAAGGGGTATCGGTGGGTACGCCTAGAGTGCCTATATAATAAGAGTGGCGACATACGGGAAACACTTTCTGATTGGCTTAGAGACCTTTTCTACCGCCCGAGGCGGTCTTTTCCTAGCTCCCGTAGACTTAACATGGGAACTTTTTCTGTGTTCGAGAAAAACGTGTGTACATAAAATAAAAAAGAAAATATAGCTTATTCATGTTCCATTTCGTGTTCCAGAATGTTTAATTATTATTATTTTAGTGTTTTGTCAGTATAAATTTAAAGATTTTTTAAGTAAATAGCTTTTTTTGAACAACGTGGTGCTTCCCGCAATCTAAGTTAGCGCGTTGTGTAATCCATCTAATCAATTATGCATGTAATTAAGCGTTTATATGATTCATTTATACCGAATGTATCCATATTATAACAATCATATGCTTTTTGTTCTCTTTGAAATGATGTATTAATTCACCCAGCAACTTTCTTTGAGGCGATTCTGGTAGAAAAATGGCCGCCGCGCATGCGCATTGGGCCAAATTTGGTCCCTTGTCGCCACTCTTATTATATAGGCACTCTAGGTACGCCCGCTGCGCTATCAACCTTCGAGTTGTAGGAGGCACAGGTTCGATTCCTGTCTGGTGCATTTCTCTATTCTGTGTGTCAGTAAATCTCTAGTTGTGTGAATGTCTGTATTGGGTCTATTCTTTGGAAAGAGATGAATTGATCAGCATTAACCTTAGGAAGAAGGTACGTGTTTGAGACCACAATAGATGTATAGTGGAAGTTTTATTAATTCTTGTGAAAGAATTCACTGATACCTGTTCATAATCAATCAATCTATTTATAAGATAAAGAGATGTGTGTGTATATTCTCTATACAAATCTACGTTTGACCCATCCACTCCAAAATTTGGTACACTTATACTTTGGAACACTGTGGAAAACATAAGCTATTTCTGTCCTGTCTTCAGACCCATCTGTAGCCATGAAAATGGGCGCACAGGTATTCCTCAAAGTGCCCCTCGAAGCCCCAATTTTAAAATCTAAAGTTTGTTTTCCTGCAATAATTGGATATGGACTATGAAACTCGTTCTACAGTGTGTGTGTATTTGAGTTAAATGCAGGGAAATGTCGCGGTCCTATTTTGGTAATTTTAGTTAACGTCGTACTAGAGCAACACAACGGGCTATTGACGACGGTCCGCGATCAGTCCCTTAAGGGAAAGATCCGAGGACAACACTTCGTAATTTTGAACCACGGTCAGATGACGAAGCAAACACATGAGCTGGCACCCCACTCTCCAAACTTCCACGCCAACCCAACGTGAGGACTTTCGGCCACGACAGATTTAAGGTGCCCCAGCCGCCTCTACACCATAAGCTTATAAACATCCATGCCCGAACCCGGATTCGAACCAAGAACCTTCCGATCCAGAGGCTAACACCTTAACCACTACCAGTCGATCGGCGCGCTGTCCTATGTTAGCTGTCGCGGTGTATTTGAAATCCGAGCAACGTCGGGTTATTCAGCTAGTCAATTATAAGATAAGAGACGTCGATATCTTCATAGTATATAACGAATTACCGACATAAATATGCATTCTAACCACACCAAGGATTTGGTGTTGAACAAAAGAACGAAGTCCAATTATAATTTAAAAATTATTAAAAGTTATTATGGAGAACATAGTAAATGATGGCCAATAAACAACTCGTTAATTCATTCATGTATTTCTTATTTATAACGATACAAACAACAAGATAGTATTAAACTATGCGAATACAAAAGAAAATGGTGGGAGACGGTACGACATTTGAGGAATGTCAGGATAAAGAATTAGACGACGACTGTCAAAACCGAAGTAAATTAAAATTTTTGTATGAGTAGCGCAAGGGCATTACGTCCAATATCAAGCTAATCTGTTACTTGATATTGAATGTCTCGTTTCTGGCGCAACATGGCCAAATGGGGCCTGTGCAACATAAAATCCCCCGAAACAATCCACCAACGAATCGCGATACATCGAGGGGTTTGAAATTGTGAATGAGAGGAAGCGTTTGAAGAGCAAGAGCAGGCGGAAGTGTTGCGAAGCGGCTCGCCTCCCCTTTCTTTATCAACCTTTCTTTGCGAGTGGCTCTCTGCTCGAGTAGGTGCTCTTGGAGCGTTGGCAGGAGATAAAGAATCACTTTCGCGGAAGAGTTCTCGACTTGAAAGTACTTCAAAACGAACCGGGCACGGCTCTTGCCGCCGGTAGACTAATCGCAAATTTGCCATACACATCCCGATCAGGCCAACCCTCCGCCTCAAAGGACCCACTGCGACCTGCCCCTTGGAGAGGCGAGATGGCCATTGACGTAACCTAGTGCTTCTCAAACTTTCTCGGTCCGCAGCATTTCAGAACATAGGCCTCCTATCAGTTGCAGGGGCCGCGGTGGACCGGTTGGAAGAGTAACGTATTAGGAACCAGGAGGTGGAAGGTGGAAAGGAAGTTGCGCGTTCGAATCCAACAAACACCGTCGTGTAGAAAGGGGGCTGGTTCACGTTAAATCCTGTCGTGGCCTCAAATGTCCTCACGTTGACGTGGAAGTTTGAAGAGTTGGGTGCCTGCTCATGTGTTGTCTCGTCATCTGAGAGGGGTTCGAAATACGTGCTGTTGTCCTCGGTTTTTTCCCTTAGGGGATTGATTGCCGACCAACCGGTATAGTGGTTAAGGTGTTAGCCTCTAGATCGGAAGGTTCCTGGTTCGAATCCGGGTCCGGGCATGGATGTTTGTAAACGTATGGTGTAGAGGCGGCTGGTGCACCTTAAATCTGTCGTGGCCGAAAGTCCTCACGTTGGGTTGGCGTGGAAGTTTGGAGAGTGGGGTGCCAGCTCAGGTGTTGCTTCGTCATCTGACCGTGGTTCAAAATTACGAGGTGTCGTCCTCGGATCTTTCCCTTAAGGGACTGATCCCGGACCGTCGTCAATAGCCCGTTGTGTTGCTCCAGTACGTTAATTTAAAAACGTATACATTTCAATGGCAGGGGACGTCGTGGCTCAGTGGGTATGCCCTCTGCGCTAGCAACCTTCGAGTGGTAGACAGCGTGCATTCCTCCCTGGGTGTATTTCTTTCTTCTGTGTCAGTAAAACTCATTGTGTATGTCTTCTGTGTGACCGAGCATGGCTAAGTAGTGCCCCCCGCGCCATAAAACCTAAACAAACAAAACCTCCTATCAGTTATAGGGACCGCGGTAGCCCAGTTGGAACTGGAGGGTCGGGGATAGAATCCATCCTTCCTAAGACCTTCCTGTACATAGGGGTGGAGGTGCGTGTTAAATCTGTCGTGGCCTCCAACGACCTCACATGGGCGTGATGTGGAAGTTTGGAGAGCGGGGTAACATCTCAGATGTGATCTCTTCATCTGACGTTCAAAATGACGTTGTCCTCGGATCTATCCCTTCGGGTCGTACCCTGGACCCTTCGGCAATAGCCCGTCGCTCCAGTGCGATATTAATTAAAATACTTACCCACGGGATTTAGTGTCTCTAACATGGGCGTCCCCAGGATGGCCAAGCGATCTTTCTTCATCCTTTTCACAGTGACTTCAAATTGTTTGTCTTGTATTTGGCACAGCTTGGCCCTAGTTGGCTCCATAAAACTCAGAAACAACCTACAGTCCCATTTAGCACATCGATGTGAAACTTCGTGGGTTATCGTGCAGTGAAAACACCGGCTGATTCGACGGGGCACCACTGAGCGTTTTGGGAGTTGCTGGGTGAAAGCCTTGGGAATATTTATAAACCGAGCCTTTAGGGAGCCGAAAGCTTGGTATATAAATATTCTAAGGATGTGAAAGGGGATGCGCATTTTTATCTCGTTAGGTTGCCTGATGGTTGGAAGTGCTCTGGAAGGGTTGGTGTCTGATATGGCTGACCTGCACCCATTCCAAAATTTTATGCGCAAAATATTGGGCTGATAGGTAAAGTTTGTCCCGTATTTTGGAGCGCTCGATGGCATTGGAACGCGAAACTGAAGTGTTCTCTACGTCGCACGTGTCGAGTTTGGATGTTGTTTCAAAAAAAAAAGGGTGGTATTGCGTTTTGTTTTTTAAAATTGTGTTAAGGCTTACGCATACACTAAAGAAGATTTTTTTTTTTTTTTTTTTTAAATCCTGTTTTTATTTTATTATTATTATTTTTTTACTTCAGGTAATTGGTGCATTTTAAAATAATTTCAGGGAGAAAAAAAATCAGATTGGACAGATAATTAGTTATCTAATTTAGATATTTAGCTAATTGGCATATTTTTTGAAACGCGATACCTTAAAATCTAATTTGTTCAGAAAGACGATTCCTGTTGGAAATTATTCCTTATTTTACTCTTCATGTTTGGAACCTCCAAGTCGCTGGAAGAAAGTTTTTTTTGCACAATTTTTTATTCCAGAAAGCATAAAAAAATCAAAAATGTTTTCAAAAATTTCAACATTTAAAAATCAATTAAAAATCCATTTCTTGACTAAATACTTTGCAATTCAAAACATCCACTGCAGTACCTAGATCATAAGGATGCACAAATAATTATAATAGGTGAATTCACTGTGGAGTTATCGCGTTTGGAACGAAGTATCCTATTGCAAAAACATAGTTCTTCAGGAATCGAGTTTAAATGTCTGTTCATGGTGACAGTACCTAACTGCGACCCCTGTAACTAGAAAACTATTTCAAATATTTGCAAGATCTTGGGCATCGTTTGAAAACCAAAAAATTGATATACTGATTGATTTTCGTGATTTCTAGTGTATATATACACCGTAAGTATTTGAAGTGGCAGAAAATCGGTAGCATTTTCGACCGATTATGCTTTTATTATTTCCAAAAAGGCAAGAATGTTACGCTGGCGCAAAAAAAAAGATTGTGTGTCGTGTAGGATGAGTGCCTGCTGTAGGGGGTTCCGGAAGTTTCGTCATTTCTTTGATCATTTCTTTAGCCAGAAACCTCATAACTTGTATGTGCGGGATAATGCTACTACCGGAGAAAGGGCATCGAACAGAACTGCCTATACTACATCGATTCAATGTAATTTTTAGTCAGAAAAATATAATTTCGTTCAAGCAAACTCTTGTGTAAACCCAGTACATTATATTGGCAGTGTCCTGCAGTGTAAATTTCTATTTTTCAAAGAGCTACGAGAAACAAAAGGAACGATCTGTTAAGTGCCGGATATGCAGAGTTGTGTTGCCATAGAGGTGTCGGGCAATTCTCTGCTCTGGCAGTTCCAGCCACGCCCCCTGGTGGGGAAGTTGGATAATGGCTCCATTAGTGGCGGATGAGGCGAGGGTGAACGCTCCCTTCCATTCACTTTCAGCTCAACCGAGAGAACGATGCGAAGGCGTTTAACGAAGGGAAATACAAGTTTTGACTTAACTGAAAAACGGGTTCTCAATGTGGGGTCGGCTGCAATGACTAGGCGTCCATCTGTCACGGGAACTGTGCTCGCCACAAAGTCTGGAGGAATAGGGCTCGTTCATTTTTGGGTGTTTTGGCACTCTTTTATATTCTTTGATGGCCGGCCAACCTGTCTGGTTGTTAAGGTGTTGGCCTCTGGATCCGAATGTCCCTGCTTCGAATCCGGGTCAGTGGATGGTTTTATGTAAGCGTACGGTGTAGAGGCGGCTGGTGCACCTTAAATCTGTCGTGGCCGAAAGTCCTCGGGTTGGTGTGGTTGTTTGGAGAGTGGTGTGCCAGCTCAGGCGTTGTATCGTCACCTGACCGTAGTTCAAAATGACGTAGTGATTTCCTAAGATCTTTCCCTTAGGAGATTGATCCTGGAACGTCGACAATCCGTTGTGCTGCTCTAGTACGACGTTAATTAAAAATTACCAAATTACCAGGGCACCCTCGTCATATAATATCAATCTGTGGTATATTTGCTTAGTAAAATGTATATTAGGTCTTTTGCTTAGACATCATGGGCACTTCGCAGCATCCCTCATCTCTCTATGTGGCACCCCAGGGTGCCACGGCACACACTTTGGAACCTCTGCCTTTGAGACTTGATCGTGGACCGTCGTCAATAGCCCGTTGTGTTGCTGGATTACGACGTTAAACAAAAATTACCATTCCTTGATGAGTTAGAAGAGTAACGGATTAGCAACAGAGTTGCGAGTTATAATCCAACACAGGAACCTTGTGTACAAAGGGGGTTGGTGGACGCCTCGTATATTGGTACTGGCCTCGGCATCCTCGGAGCTTTCCCTTCAGGATTGATCCAGGACCCGCTGAGTTGTTCCAGTGCGACGTCAATTAAAACTCCTACCAACCGTGGCCCCGCCTGTTTTTTTGGACCTTGCGTCACCGAAACCCCAACCCGAAATAAATCTCCATTCCACGATGCATGTCAGCCGTTTGTGTTCCTCGCCCAAGGTCTGCCGCGTGCCTCTGGGTGAGTGACAAACAGTTCATGCTCTCCGTCCATTCCGCCGCTGATGGAATCGGCCATGAATATTGCATGTCCCGAACGCGCGTTATGTGAATGGGGAGCAGCTGCGGGCATTCCTCACGCAAGGCCGTTCCTCAAACTAAAACATTCCTCTCCTCTCCGCTGCCAGGTGTAATAACTCTCGCGAAGACTGCCCTCCCACACGCGCACGACGATATTTTACGATCGTTTCTGCTTTTCGATCGTCCTGCGTGATCGAATCGATTCGGCGTGGAATGATGCGATCGAGAGTTCCGCCTGCTTCTTTTATGTAGCTGGTTATCTACCTGAAAAACCTGGCCGCTATGGGTGTTCCCACTGAGCTAGCTGCCTGCGAGTTGTTGGAGGCTCAGGTTCGATACGCGTCGGGTGCGTTCCTCCCTGGGTGCATTCTACTCTTCTGTGTCAGTAAAACTTCATTGTGTGTCTCTTACTTGATGCTGTTATGTCTTGTGTCTTGGCACAGCATGGCCAACTATGGCCCTTGCGCCATTTTACCCCAACCAACTGGTCGAAGGGCCGGACTGTCTGCCCTCTTCAAAACCAGAGAAACTCGAGCGATTTTTTTTTGCTGTCTTAAGCGAACACGGGAATCACTATCCCTGGATACCCAAGTGATCACTTTATGCTCTCATTCAATTTTGGGGTCTGTCGTACCTCAGTGGGTATGCCACTGCACAAGAAACCTGCGAGTTGTTTGCGGTTAGATTCATCCCTGGGAATATTTATCTTCTGTTAGTATCCTTTTAGTGAGATAGAGATGTCGCCTCCTTGTGGCTGGAACCCGCAAGTCACCAACCAATTGCACTGTATAAAGCCCAACAGTGGCCAGTGTCTCCAATGCGGAGGTTACGGATGTCACACCGAACTCCGCCTTCGCATTGGACACACACGATTCACCCATCGTCATCTTTTACTAGGAGAGGGTGCAATTTACAATCCATGCTCTGCTTCATTGTCTTTTTTTGGACCTTGCGCCATAAAATCCCTAAATCTAATCCGAAAAATCTTCTGTTAGTAAACTTTCCTTGTCTGTATCCATCCAACTCCACTCACCAACTACAGGTAGATTCTTAACAACCTCCCTTTCATTTGCAAATGTTTCCAGGCCATCCTTTCCGAAGTTTTAATTCATCAACCCCCAGAGTGGTTTGGACGCTTTATCTCGAACCCCACGTTTTCACCCATTTTGATAATGACGAGATATCTTGTTTACCAGGTTGGAAGAGAAACGGAGTCTCTACCGGAGGCTAGCGAGTTCGAATCCAACCCAACACCGTCGTGTGGGCTGTCCCAGGAAGCTGGTCCACGTTCAATCTGTCGTAGCCTACAATGTCCTGGCGTGGTGAGCCATTTCGGCTGTTGGACCTCTTCATCTGATTGTGGTTCAAAATGACTCGTTGTCCTCCTGCCTTTCCCTTCGGGTTTGATCCCGGACCGTCGCCACTACCCCGTTGTGTTGCTCCAGTGCGACGTTCATTAAAATACCCACATCCCTACCTTGTCCTCCAGGATCTGACCCATTTCGAAAGTGACGAGATATCTCGTCCATCAAGATGGGACGCCCCTGCTAATGACGAGAGCCGTCAAGATAGTGCAGTTTTTTTTTAGGATGCCGGAAACCAAGATCTGGTCAGTTTTGCCAAGAGGAGGGTGAAGGTATTATATATGAACCTCTAGTCCGGCTCTGCTCTTTCAGCAGCCCTTTCCGCAAGTGGCTGTGAGCCCATTGTTCTCCCTGGGCGGGTGGGCGTCCACGGCCCACTCTGCGTGCGTCATGCGAAGGATTCCTCCAAATTTGGCCCGCGGTCACTGCCAGCGAGAAAAGGGATGGGCGGACGTCGGTGATTCCGCGAGCCGATTCTCGATTGAGGAAGCGAAGTAAGGAGTTCTCTGCTTGACGATCACCAAAAAAGAGACTTGAGAGTCGTTCCTTTTTCGAGGTGGGAGATTCCGTCAAACGCGATTGTTGGCAATCCCTAAGGCTGGGCCTCCACTTTCGATTTCTAGTCGCAAGAATTAAACTCATTGTTTTTGAAATACAGGTGCACAAAATAGCGACTAAACAATCGCAGCGATTGAAAAGATGCGACCGGTCCTATTTTCGCTGCGACGCGACTGTCGCTCTACCCAATGAATCACACAGACAGGCATGGACATGCATTCACTTGTGATAGTTGAGTTACAGTTCTGAAGCAGTCTTGTTCTGGTCTGTTTTAAACACTGCAAATACTTTTCTAAAATGTCTGACAACGAATCTACCCGAGGTTGATGATGGACGAATATTAACAGCAATTGATACTGAGTTACTCATTAAAGAAATTGATGATTGTTATTGATGGACCTATTATTCCCAACAATTCGTCGTGGTCCAAAATTACGTGATGTTTTCTTCGGTCGATAGAAAAATCAAATCAGATTGGACATTACTAAATTTAAACCCCTAAAATATATTACCCACCACAAATAAATCCCTTTAACAAGAACAGTGGTAGCCAAAGTGGTCGGTAGGGGTTGATATAACATTGTTAAGGGGCGATAGAAAATTGAATCGGATATCGAAAACATTGAATATAACTCAGACAATTAACTTGACTGAATTGTCAATTGATCTCGAAGCTGAGGCGCTTTTTAAAAATTGGTTTTTAGGTCACTTTTTGACAAATATAAATGTTGTAGAAAAATATCCCAAACTTTCTGAAATGGTACTCTCTTTTTTGCTTGCATTTCCAAGCTCTTACAAGGCTTAAGGTGGCTTCATCCATGTTTGTTCCATTTAACAAAACAAAGAAATGAGCTAGATGTAGGATTCCGTGGCGTTTGAAGGAGGAAACTGACTCGTTTTGAACCCGTTCAAGAGTCACGAAGCACACCCTTCACATCGACAACGTTAGTCAACTGCATACTAAGTTAATGAAAGTCTTATTTTCAGACATACAAGGAAGATTATATTGTTATCTATATTGCAGCCTCCTATCCAAATTGTAATGTGAAAAAGGACGCCGAGAGAAAACAAAAACATGTAATTTTGACGTTAGGCCTAATAATACACTACCCTACAATAATGGATCGGACGCCAGCGGATTTGCATAAAATCCGACTATTTGTTTTGGGGTGCTTTTCGTGGTATGGCCTGGGACCTTTGCACGTTGTTCCTGGTCAATTGAACGCCGACGCCTTCATGAACATTTTGGATCTTCTGGTTCTTCCTACGCTCTGGCAATTTTCTGGAATGAACGAATGTTATTCCAGGACGAATGTTACTTCCATGTCATGTTGTAGCCTCTGTCAAGCAGTGGTATCAAGATATGGATGTAAAACGTCTTCCCTGGCCTGCTCAGAGTCCGGACCTAAACCCCATAGAACATTTGTGGGACGCGTGAGAGCGACGTTTACGGACAAGGGAACCCCGTCCGAAATCTACAGCCGAGCGTGTGACATTCTTGCAGCAGGAATGGACACCAATACCAATACCCATAGCTGTGTATCAAAACCATGTTGAAAGTATGCCCAGAAGGGTTGCTAGTGTCATTGCAGCACAAGAGGGACCATCCCCTTATTAAAGCATGCATTCTTTCCCTTATACCATCACATCTTGCTGTCCGGTCTATTATTGTAGGGTAGTGTATGTCTACTGTTATAAAAGAACGTGTTTGTTTGTCTGTTTGGGGCCGCAAAATCCTGACGATTCTATGGCACTTACAGCAATGAGATTTGACATACAGGTAGTCCAAGTTATTTGCAATTTTTGGGTCGCGGTTTAAAATTCAATTTAGAAGATTTTTTAAATGAATTTCATAGTTTTATTCTCCATCGGTTTTTCAAACGCGGATAACTTTTTCTACTCATGCGACCTTGCAGTCAGGGTTTGGAATCGTATGCTATATTATACATGCAAACAATACTGTAGCAACAAAATAAACAATCTTAAGAACTCATATTAGCGTCTGCTTTGCTTGTGCTATTATAATTATATAATAGTTAAATGGGACAATAATACCCTTTATTTGTTAACTCAGTGTGACGTTAATTGTATTCCTTCTGAACGTGTTTAGTTTAAATGTGTATTTGAAACAACCTCTTATCGCGAAATTTGTTTATTTTCAAAGTGAAAGGGTTTTGTGTACTTTCCGTCGGCAGATGAGACTCGCGTGACATTCGTTGTGAAATGCACAAACGAGGCCTTCACGAACACGCAACGCTTTGGAGGAGTTTTTGCGAACGACCTTGCACTTTCGATACTCCTCGCCCTTATCCAAACAAGCAACTACTTCCGCACACAATTAACAGAGACTTGGACGGGTTGTTTGGAGAGGGAAATTAAAACTTTCGAGGAAGAACAGCTCGGTCCACCGCGTTTCCATTCACCATCTCCACCAATTAGGCGGTCGCCTGGAAAGCCACTCACTGGAACCGCAGACAATCTCGACTCCCTCCCCCTCACTCCATTCTCTGTGAGAAATCAAGAAGCAGGGAGAGACCTGTTTCCGCAAGACGACCACAACAAGTGCCCCGGCATCTATTCAGTGGCGTCGGAAACCCCTCGAAAGTGATGGTTTTTATTTTTAAAAGCCTTCAGCCGTGTGACGACCCACCGGTCTTATTGGTTAAGGTGTGTGCCTCTCGATAGGAAGGTTCCTGGTTCGAATCCGGGTCCGGGCACGGATGTTTGTAAGCGTATGGTGTAGAAGCGGTTGGTGCATCTTAATTCTGTCGTGGCCGAAAGTACTATTTTGGTTGGTGTGGAAGTTTGGAGAGTGGGGTGCCAGCTCAGGTGTCATCTGACCGTTTTTCGAAATGACGTGGTGTTGTACTTGGATCATTCCCTTAGGGAATTGATCCCGGATTGTCGTCAATAGCCCGTTGTGTGGCTCTAATACGATGCTAATTAAAAATTGCCAACTACCTTACCGCGTTCATTCCATAAAAGAATCCTCCAGATCAAAGGTTCCTGGTTCGAATCCGGGTCCGGGCATGCATGTTTGTAAGCGTAAGGTGTAGAGGCGGCTGGTGGACCTTAAATCTGTCGTGGCCGAAAGACCTCACGTTTGTGGGTGTGGAAGTTTGGAGAGTGGGATACCAGCTTATAGGTGTTGACTCGTCATATAACCATGGTTCAAAATGACGTGGTGTTATCCTTGGATCTTTCCCTTCCCGGATTGTCGTCAATAACAGGATGTGTTGCTCTGGTACGGCGTTAGTTATCAAATTACCTTCAGGCGTGTAATCGCATCACAATCTCCTGGTACTCTAGTGATCTTTCCTCCCTTCATTTACCCCCTCACCTACCGTATCTACTTTTTCTTCAGCGTAGTTGGAAGGGATTAGCAACCGGAGCGGTGCGAATTCGAAACTAAGTCCAGACAAAGACTTGTTATACGGTCAATCTGTCACGTTGACGTGGTGTGGAAGTTCGGAGAGTGAGGTACCAGCCTAGTTGGAAGATTAACCCTTCTTTGCATAATGGTGGAAATTTCCATCATAACATTGAATGCCCAAAAATTATATAAAATGACAAGTTCACTTTAAGTTGATCGTGTCTGGATACCTTTTTAATGTCCATTGCATAAAAAAAACCCATAGCTGTCAAAAATAAGCAAGTGTCACTATCAGTAAAACGAGCTTGAAGTTGTCATTCCGCTGTTTGTTGTAGTTGCAATAAACGTATGATTTCGTTTTTAATTTTGTTTTATTATAGTTGAGTTTCGATTGCTAAAAAAGTGAAAATGAGTGGAAGAAAGGTTTGTAACATGTGTTTCTGTTATTTTTAGAGCAATTTCTGAAAAAGTTTGCGTTTAATTTAAAAAATACCACACGATACCATCATATTGTTTTTTTTGCTAAATTTATACTATAAATATATACTAAGATTTTATTAACCATTTTCCCTTTAATTTTGAACATGAATTATATCACCTTGATTTATTTCACCTATAAAGAAAAAATTATGCTAAGAAGGGTTAAATGATGCAATGGGGGCTGGTGCACGTTCATAATGTCGTCGCCTCAAACGTCCTCACCTTGGCGTGGCGAGTGGGGTGCCATCTAGGGAATGACCTCGTCCTCTGAGCCATGGTTCAAAATGACGTGGAGTCCTTGGATCTTTCCCTTCCGGGTTCGATCCCGGATCGTCGCCAATAGCCCGTTGTGCTGCTCCAGTGCGACGTTAATAAAAATACCTGAATCAAATCGAGAGGATTCACAAAATATTTTTTGGGAGATAACCATGACTAATATTTCAGAAATGACGCCCCTTAAGACATCGACCCCCCTTAGCTACGCCACTGTTTATTTTTCATTTAAAATAATTAATTTTACTGTTATTTTTGTGTATTTATGTTCACTCTTACCGATTTGTGCACTGGTGAATCTGCGGAAGTTCGAATCGGGAGAGATCTCGGAAATAGTACTGGACTATTCGTATCTGATTCGTTGAAACGTTTCCATGGATACACGAATCGCACGCTTTCTTTTTGCCAACTATAGCATGAGCGTTCTCAAATTGTTGGCGCCCGTTGTGAGATGCACTGGCACATACCTTCTAGACCGAAACCTTCTCAATGCTCCAATCTGTCTTACTTCTGCGTTTCTTTACTTTTTATGCGGGTCTATTCTGCACCGTCTGAGCCAGGGGATTGAGGAGCAGGAAAAGGAAACGAACAGGAATGCAGGTGTGTGGAGCTGAATGGTAGGACACCTTTTTTTGGCAGAGGGCCCAGTATCACCTGAAAGTCACGGTCACAGAGAGAACGGCCGTCGCTGCTGGTAATGAACTGAAGTCTGTTCATTGTATAGGGTTGATGCAAAAGTTCGTCCCGGTGTTTTTGCAGGGTGGAAAAGAAATCGGGGAATTAAAATTTTTTAAAATTCTGGATGTTTCAGGGAAATCTCGGGAAAAATTTCACAAAAAAGAGAATTTTTAAAATTTTGATAAAAACTGCAACTATTATCGCTTGTTTTATTTAGAGATGCGCGATTACAAGTACTTTTGAGAATTGAATAAACCGTATTCGCCGAAATTGTAATTCGAATAAAGAACACTGGCGTCGTAATTTGTGAACACCGCGAAAACCGCCGCCGTGGTTTTCGCGGCCGGAGCTTCTCGTCGCCGTGAGGCCGGCGATACAACTTGTGGTATACAATTTGAAATTAGTGTAATTAATGATGTTTTTTTTGTGTGCATTATATCAATATTTTTTGCTTGCAATTACATTTTTGTAGAATATTTTGGTAAAGCTTTTCAGTTTGTTTATAGCTATAGGAACGGCCTTGGCGCACTTCTGAAGTCGCCAAGGAATTAATTATTTCAAATGAACCAATGAAATCAAATGACAATTTTGAAAGAACTTTCTAGAATTTTCAAAATGACAATGTAAACTTTCCGCTTGCCGAGGTTACCATGCACAAACAGCCATAACCGTAATACAGATGGGTTGCCTTAACCTGCCATAACTCACTACTAGAAGTGCGTCAAAAAGAAGAAAAAAAAAAAAAAGAGGCAAGACCGTTGCCACCACTATAAATGTAGACTGAAGCTGTACCAATTTTTTTAATGTATATTTGCATTTGATGTTTTGTAGGATATTGAGGGTCAGGTGTAAAAAGTTCATAGTCAAAATATTTATTTTCTTGTTTTTTCAATTGCTATTGTAAGAGTCCCATTAAGGATTCCAACTCTTACAATAACAATTAAATTATTTTGAAGTGAAAAAATACAAAATGTTTGTTGAGAATGATCCTTTCACCCCATTTGACCCTAAATATTAAAAAATATTGTCGTGTGGGTACTGAATATCAATAACCAATTACGGATCACAACTTTTCTTGAGGGAATCGTAAAATCAGGGAAATTTTTGTGACACTGTCAGGGAAATATCTGGGACCTTTTTCGAGGATTTTGTTGCCGCCCTGGTTTGGACGAACATTGAAGACTAATTATTTTATTGACTAAAATAACTTTGAATCCGTATAGTATGTACCGCCTGTTCGACGAACTTTCACCATCTATCCGGTAGCTGCATCATTCCGCTTCCATACGAGCTCTCACGTTTCTGGCTAAAGAAAGGATTCAGGTGACGAAGCTTTCCGGGCCCCTTCCGGCACGTTTAATCGTCGACGGCACCCTCGCCCAACACAACGCATACCTTTTGCGTCTACGACCTGATGCTATTTAACCTTTTCGGGAATAAGAAAGCATCACAAGTCGAAAATGCTCCTTAATTATTTCCATTTTTGATGCTTAACCCCAAATCTAAAAAACCACCCAATAACATAATTTTTTCAACCGAGCATCGCTGAAATTCCTTCGATCGAACATAGAAACTTTTCACGCGTGAATTAGGTGTATATAACACTTCGGTTTTACAATGCAACTAGTCACTGCGTGGCTAGCCCGGCGTTGCCCGTGCCCGTGGTGTTGGTTTGCTCCGCATACCAACACCACGGGCAACACCGTGATGTAAGGTATTAAGCTGGTGTAAAATTTTCCGCAGATTTCAAATCCATTGAAGATATATTCAATTAAAAAATTATTTATTTAAAGAAAATCCTATTTTTAGGTATCAATCTAAACTGAAATTTTCCGCAGATTTGAAATCCGTTGAAATTTTTACTCCATCTTTATAACGGTCCAGGAGGTAGGAAAAATAACTTTGAGTTCAGTTAAAAGATTTATCGTCTGGCTTCTAAATCAATCGCGCTAAATCAAAGCGGAAACGAAAAAAATAATTTTCTCCGTGATTTGCAGTGAAAAAAACTTGGCATGATTCCAAACTTGGCATTCTCCGCGTTTTAAAAACCGATGGAGAATAAAACTATGAAATTCATTTTAAAATCTTCTAGATTGAATTTTAAAATTCGCCGCGACCCAAAAATTGCAAATTGCTACCTGTGTGCCAAATCTCATTGCTGTAAGTGCCATAGAATCGTCAGGATTTTGCGACAGACAGACAGACAGACAAACTACCTTTTATAATATTAGAAATGCAATCTGGCGTAAGAAGCGGGTCAAACTTTTGCATCAACCCATTAATTTGCAGTCGTGTAGCAAAAATTGACCTAACTTAGGTAGTTAGTGCGATTCGACAAGACGAGAAAATTCGCCTGGACGTGGAAGTTTTTATAAGAAGCGCGGTCCCTTCCTGGAATGTTATTGTCACAAAATAATCAAATACACACTGGTGCTGTCTGAACGCACATAGAAATTGCGTTCATAAATGGTAAAAAGCATCTGAAGCCAGCACTGAAAATCATAAAGCGCATGTTCATTACGGTCCTTTTGATCGGAATAAGTGATAGAATTGAGCCCACTCCAAAATTATTTCCTGAATACGTGCTTAGTCAGGGCTGATTCAAGTACAGGTTCGTTGCTCCAGGCATCAGTAATTGACGAAAAATACATCCCTTACAACGAACGCATTTGGACATATGAACAAAGCGAGTACAATAAAAACAGACTAATCTCTTCCACAAAGGAACGCCCAATTGTTCGGTCCGCCATTTTGTTCCGAAAAGTTCGCCTTTTTTATCCTACGAGACTATTTTTAATTTTTAACAAGGACCAGAACAAAAATCACTCGCACATAAAGGGGGAAGATTTTTAGAACGAGAATTCATCGTATAAAACAAAGGACCCTCTTTCAAAGGCAGAGAACATCTTGACACACTTCACAAATAACAAAATAGCGACTCGTAATTGGCAAATCACTTGAAGAGAAGCGACGAGGAATTCGAGCCATCTTTTTTGACCACAGAAAAGAACACATACTTAAAAAGGAAGGGAACTAAACAATGGTCCATCGGGTGGATGGAACTTTCTAGCAATGGAACAGAACTTTAATCCCCCAACGGGTGATTGACTCCCAGAACAACACCAAGAACAAAGAGGCCATTTTCTACATTTAGAGTGGCCAGTCGGCCATTTTGTTGCAGAGTTTGTACACAATGGAGAAGGGAAGTGAGCGCGGATCTTAACGAAAGAAATAACTTTCGATTGGTTTTTATTTTTGGAAAAGAAAAATGGCGCGCGCTCGATGAAGCGAGACGAAAGCACTCTTTGGGAGGAAGATTCCTTGGAAATAAATCACGTCGTTTTTGTTTTTTCAGTTCCGTGAAAAATAAGTCCTCCTTTCGTCAATGTTTTCGTTAGCGTCGTTCGTGATTTACAATTGTGTTTATCAGAACGCGAACTTTCTTTTTTGGTAACATTTACAGCGTGTGAAATGTTGCGAAACGGCAACTTATGTTCGTCTGAAACAGGCACTGTTCAAGAATACTCGGAAAATTTGCAATTAACTAACGGTTGCTACGGGTTTTGAAACCTGGTGAATAATAGTTCGTTACAAACATCGCCAACTTCGGGAAATTATTGAAACGCCTCATATGCTTCATATATATTCCCATTCAGAATGTTTTAAAACTTGAAAGCATTGGATTGAATTTTGGGGGTTTTATGGCGCAAGGTCCAAAAGCGGACAAGCTGCCCCATAAAACGTCAGGGGAGGTAAGGAACAGATTTAAACCGCATATTTCCAATTCCTCTTGGCCTAGCACATGCTAGAACAAATTCATTCAAACCACTAGTTTTTAAAAAGTCCAAACCATCAAAGGATTCTCAAAAATGTCATGGGAATCGAAACCGACACAAGCAGCATTTGAGCCGGTGAATCCCGTAAGTTCGTGAATTTAGGACAAACAAGAAAAATTTACGGTCCATTTTGGCCGAATGTTAGTATGGCCATTGTGTCTTCTGAATCTTGACAAACCCGTCTGATTTTCGATCGCATAACACCTCCCAAACATAGCCTGATCGAATTTCCTTACTCCAATTGTGAGTAGGTGGTAGGTTGGTATCATAATTAACGTCATACTGTAACATCACGATGGGCTATTGGCGACGACTTTGGTTGCTTCGCTAACCAAATGGGAATTCGTAGCAATCACCGGGTGTTAGCGAGCAGTGGTCACACCTGACCCCACGAAAAGAACTGTCACGGGCAACGCCGTGCTGGCCACGAAGTGGATAGTACTAAATAAAATAATTTTCCTTCAGTTTTTGTTGAGAATACGGGACGAACTTTCTCATCAACTCAAAAGAAATGAACCCACTCCTTGATGAAACATTCAATGGACTCTCCACTATCTCTAGCAATCGATCAGTTCGCTATAATACGGTATGGGAATGGGATTACTTTATATATTTAACTATTTAGATGTGTCCTTAATATTTCTACCCGAGTGTTTCGACGTATTTATAGGGATTAAACGAATGCTAGCATTTTCTGCTACATCCACGAATATTTGGATGGATGCCCACTGTTGGAGCCCGGTGGTTGGGTTTCATTGGAGCTAGCGGCCTGTCGCAAGTGGTCATTGTCCGGGGTGTCCCAACTCTCTCTCTCCGCCACCCGAATCGGTGTCGTTCGTGACTGCGAAAGCTCACGTTCGCTTTGTCGCGGTGACACATTAACGGTGCCCCCAAGGACGCCCGGGACGTCCGGAGCATTCAACTTAGGTTTTCAAGCGAATTGTTCCTCCGATTGAGGTTGCAGCCTTTGGGATCAAGGGTGGATTCGTGCGACTCGGAGTGTGGACAGACCCCGATTCTTCGTGTGAAAGCAAATCTCAAGAGTACACTCACTGGCATCAGTAGCCCGGTCCGAAGAGTAAAGGCTACCAGGAGTTCGAATTCAACCGAAGACTGTCGTGTACAAAGGGGCTCGTTTCATCTGTGGCGGCTTCAAGGTAAGGTAATTGCAATTAACGTCGTACTAGAGCAACACAACGGGCTATTGCGAACGGTCCGGGATCGATTCCCTAAGGAAAAGATCCGAGGACATAACCACGTCATTTCGAACCTCTGTCAGATGACGAGACCACATCTGAGCTTGCACACCACACTCCATACTTCCACACCAACCCGACGTGAGGACTTTCGTCCACGAGAGATTTAAGGTGCACCAGCCGCCTCTACACCCTACGCTTAGAAGCACCCATGCACTGGCCTGGATTCTGACCAGGAACCTTCCGATCTAGAGGCTAACACCTCAATCATCAGATCGTCAAATGTCCTTACGTTGGGGTGGAAGTTTTGAAAGTGGGGTGCCAGCTCAGGTGTTGCCTCGTCAGTTGACCGTGATTCCAAATAACATGTTGTCCTCGATCTTTACCTTCTGGATGGATCCTGCAACGTCCCCAATTTTGTTGCTCCGGTGCGAGGTTAATAAGATACCCACCTTTAGCTCCTAACACAAGGCAGACATCCGGTAATGGACGTTATCGCGCAAGGAAAGCTCCTAACATTGAATAGAGGAATACACCCAGGAATGAATCGGACCTGTGCCGTTTACAACTTGAAGGTTCATAATGCAGTGGAGCCCATTGAAAGCGGCGGTAGCCCAGTTGGAAGAATAACGGAATATAACTGGAGGGTTGAAACTAGGAATAAGGGGCTGATGCACGTTCAATCTGTCGTGGCCTACAAAGGTCTCCCGTTGGCGTGGTGTTGAAGTGTAAAATAGGATGCCTGCTCAGGTATTGACCTCGTCATCGGATCGCTGTTCAAAATAACGTGGTGTTGTCATCAGATCTTCCTCTTCGGGGTTTGATCCGGGACCGTCGCCATGGCTCATCTTGTCTGGTTGTGGACCCTGCGTCGTAAAACCCAAACGTTCAATTTCTGCCCGTCGCAAATAGCCCGTTGTTTTGCTCCGGTGCTAAGTTAATTAAAATACATACCTATGCGTCCTTTATTGATGAACTAGCTGAATAACGTTGCTCGGGTTTCAAATATGACCGCGATATTTCCCTGTGTGAACTCAAATACACAAACCCCCTGTAGAACGTGTTTCATTGTCCATGTCCATTTATTGCTGGAAAACAAACTTTAGATTATAAAATGGGCTTCGATGGGCACTTTTAGGACTATCTGTGTGCCCATTTTCATGGCTACAGATGAGTCTGAAGACAGGAAAGAAATGGCCCATGTTTTCCGCAGTGTTGCAAAGCAGGGATTCTCAACCGGTGGTACGCGGCATCGTTTCAGATGGTACACAAGGATGATACGAGCGACCCAAATATTCTACGAAGTTTGTTCGATTTTTTGGTATGTACAACCTCGTTATAGGAAAAATGGGATTATATGAAATCAATTTTGTGATTAACGTTTTTATTACATTGTAATAAATGACGCTAACTGATATTTTAATAAAAGACAAACAACAAGTTTTCGCACTAGAAATGGATTTTCAATCATTTTAATCTTTGTTTGCTTAGTTTGTACAAATTATTTAAAATTATTTGTGGTTAGACCTGTGAGTAAAAAATAAAACTGTAATTTTCAATAATCGTTTTATTTTTTCCTTTGTTAAAACATCATTAATACGACGTACAAGTGCATTAATCATAAAATATGAAGATTTCTTAGTATTTTAATCAAAATAAAACAAGCCATTGGGCACCAGGGTTCCCACGGTCCTTGAAAAGTCCTTAAAAGTCCTTGAATTTTTTTTTTCCTAACTAGGGGCCCTTGAAAGTCCTTGAAAATTACGGAACTTGGTGAAAAGTCCTTGAAAGTACTTGATTTTTTTTTAACAAGTACATAATTCTGTAATTTCGTCTTGCATTGGAAATTGTCCAGACTAGTTTCCTCCACAGCATGTGTGCCATTTGAGCCTCATTATGAATGAAACCGGTGTTTCACGCTTTGACACTATGTGATATACTTATAATACTAGGTCTAGATCTCCACAGTATGGCTATCCATCTAAGTTGGCACTTCTGGTCTCCATTAAGACGGCCGCTTCTCATACTCTTCTTCGTGCCACCAAAAGAATTTATCGTACGATATTTTATCGCACGACAGAAATCGATATGTGTGCAAGTAGCCTGAAAGTTAGCATTGAAACAAGAAGCCCACTCTGCAACAAAAAAAAAATCAGGTTCTGTGAGAAAAGAAAATCCAAATTGCTCCTAAAATTGACAATAACCTTTCCCTTTTTTGACTAACAGTTGTATAAAAAAATTATTATTATTATTTTTTTTATATTTTTCTTTTTAACTGACAACTTTTGTGTATGCCTTGTTTTAGGTCGTTATAAAAAATTTTAGGTCCTTGAAAAATATTTTTTTGGTTTTGAAAAGTCCTTAAAAGTCCTTGAATTTTTTTTGGATAAAGGTGTGGGAACCATGGGCACGTTTCTGACATTAGATAAAAATATAAAACTGGTAGTACGCCAAAAATTTCAACTGGTACGCAGTTATTAAAAGGTTGGGAACCCCTGTTCTAAAGTATAAGTGTACCAAATTGGGTGTGTATTGGTCAAACGGTGTAGATTTGTATAGAGAAGATACACACCCATACGCATCCTTTTTATATATATACAGATAGATTTGTGTTTTGTTTCGGTTCAACTTGTCGCTACTCGCTGAGCGAGCCTTTCGTAAATTGCATTTGAAAGGTAGACCATTGCTGTTTGGCTTTCGTCAAGAGGGTCACCGATTGAAAGGGGCTGTAGGAAAGTAAGCAAAGGTTAAGAGTCTATTTTCGCAGGGCAGATGGGCATGATAAGCGAATTCAATGCCTCTCCGACCTCGTATTTCGAGTGGGACGTCCGCTGTCTCACATACCAATGAGCCTTCTTTCCGTGGGCTTTCGCTGCTCTCGGCTCGACAACTCTTTACGACCCTTCGCTCGTGCGTGCTTTTACTGCTTCTACTGCCCATGTGGTTTTCCGACGCACTCGTTGAAGCGAAAGGACGAACGCATTTGCTCCTTTGCAGGCAAGCATTTAAATAAACGTCGCACTGGAGAAACTCCACGGGCAAATGGGATCATCTCCCGAAGCGAAAGATCCGAGGACAACTCCGCGTCATTTTGAATCGCTTTCAGATGACGAGCACACCTCAGATGGCATCCAACTCTTCATACATGCTCGCTAACGTGAGAACGTTGGAGGCCACTACGGGTTTAGCGTGCATCAGCCCCCTTTGTACGCGACGTTCTTGGGTTGGATTCGAACTCGCGATCATCCATGCTTGGAGCTATCGTGCTGAGGTGGATTCTGTACAGGTAGCCCTGTATTTATTTTTAAGGCAGTTAACTCAAGTTTCATGTAAATAAGCCGTGACTGATTTTACAAAATACACTACCCTACAATAATGAACCGGACGCCAGCGGATTTTCATAAAATCCGACTACTGGTTTGGGGGTGTTTTTCGTGGTATGGCCTGGGACCTTCGCATGTTACTGGTCAATTGAACGCTGACGCCTGCATGAACATTTTGGACCATAAGGTTCTTCCTACGCGGACGGAATGGACGAATGTTACTTCCTGGACGACAACGCTCCGTGTCATGTTGCAGCCTCTGTCGAGGAGTGGTATCAAGATATGGATTTGAAACGTCTTCCCTGGCCTGCTCAGAGTCCCCACCTAAACACCATAGAAGATTTGTGGGTCGAGTAAAAGCGACGCTCACGAACCAGGGAACCAGGTCCGAAATCTACATCTGAGCTGGCGACATTCTTGCAGCAGGAATGGAAACAAATACCCATTAGCTGTGCATCAAAACCTCGTTGAAAGTATTCCCAGAAGGGTTGCTAGTGTCGTTGCAGCACGTGGAGACTATGGATGCGACATCGACAGCAAAACATCGGTGTTCAAAATTAAAACATCGAGGTTGATAATACATCGCCCCAAAACCATCGATGTTTTTAAAATTCAGTGTATTTTAACTTTTTTCACATATTTCTTAAAACTGGTTTAGGTACTATGGATGCGACATCGACAGCAAAACATCGATGCTCAAAATTAAAACATCGATGTTGATAATACATCGCCTCCAAACCCTCGATGTTTTTAAAATTCAGTGTATTTAACTTTTTTCACATAGTTCTTAAAACTTGTTTAGCAACTAGTGATGCGACAACGGCTCCAATACATCTGATTTTTTATAAAACATCAATGTTGTGAAAACATCGACATCGTTGTTGCATCCCTACTTTTCAGACCCTTCACCGTTGGCCTCTTGGGTCTAAAAGTATGTTCAATTTGCTGATTATAAAAATTATGCTACTTGGGTTATTTTTAAAATTTTTAAATGATACTTTTTTCATTTAAAAATAAAACATCAACGTAAAAACATCGATGTTTTTAAAAAAAAACATTGACATCGATGTCGCATCTCTAGTGGGGACCATCCCCCTATTAAAGTATGTATTCTTTCCCTTATATACCATCACATCTTGGTGTCCTGTCCAGTATTGTGGGGTTGTGTAGGGATGCGACATCTATGTCGTTTTTTTCTTCCTTCTGATCTAAAAACCGACACTCGATCTCAATCCATGAATTCTACATTGGACAATGGGAGTTTAAATCTTTCCAACTCAAATGTGTCTGGAATCCATTCTTGCACTTAATAAAAGAAACGGCCTTTGGTTGGATTTGAACTCTCAACCGGGCTTCCGCTGCACCAGTAATAGATTGAGATTTTATCAGCTGTATTGAAATGGAATTTTTGATCGTTGGACCAGTTAAAGAAGAGAGAGGATTAATATTAATTTCGTTTTCATTTTGGTATAGGATTAAATGCCTTCTTTTCGTTTTATCATTGTCTCTTATCGGGGATAAGAGTTGTGTCACGACGCACGTAGTCTCTACCCCTCCCATCCTGGATTGAAGAACACTCGAGCATTCCAAGGTGTGTGGGTTATCGTTTGAAATTCTTCGCCGTCTTTGCTTTGTTCAGCTGCTCGGGATTTCTTTCAAACCATCGTTCAGAAGCGCCTTTCTCTGAACCAACCCACCGATCTGGCGGTTAAGGTGTTGGCCTCTAGATAGGAAGGTTCCTGGTTCGAATGCGGATCAGTGCATGGATGTTTGTAAGCGTGTGGTGTAGAGGCGGATGGTGCACCTTAAATCTGTCGTGGAATAAAATCCTCGCGTTGGGTTGGTGTGGAAGTTGGGAGAGTGGGGTGCCAGTTCAGGTGGTATCCTCGTCATTTGACCATAGTTCAAAATTACGAGGTGTTGTCCTCGGATCTTTCCCTCAAGGGACTGATCCCGGACCGTCGTCAAAAGCCCGTTGGGTTGCTCTAGTACGACGTTAACTAAAAAATTACCAATTACCGAACCGGCTCACTTGTCTGGTGGTTAAGGTGTTGGCCTCTAGATAGGAAGGTTCCTGGTTCGAATGCGGGTCAGTGCATGTGGATGTTTGTAAGCGCGTGGTGTAGAGGCGGATGGTGCACCTTAAATCTCTCGTGGCCTAAAATCCTCGCGTTGGGTTGGTGTGGAAGTTTGAAGAGTGGGGTGCCAGTTCAGGTGGTATCCTCGTCATTTGACCGTGGTTCAAAACGACGGGGTGTTGTCGTCAGTTCTTTCCCTTCGGGTTTGATCCCGGACTGTCGCCAATAGCCCGTTGTGTTGCTCCAGTGCGACGCTACTTCAAACACCTACTACGCCTGCCAGACTGTATGCCTTTAGTCCAGATTTCCGGTCCGTGGTTGAAAATGACGTGGTGTTGTCACCAGATCTTTTCACTTAGGGGATTGATCCTGGACCGTTGTCAATAGCCCGTTGTGTTGCTTTAGTACGACATCAATTTAAATTAACCTACCTTAGAGCCTTACGCGTTGTGGAGGTGGAGAAGTGCATGAAAAAAATATTAAAGGATGCAATGCAATGCAAATAAATTATTACAAATTCCCAATTAACATGAAATAAGGCAAATTTTAAAAACGGGCTCCTGAAAAGTAGATTTTAGACTTATCCAGTTATTTACCTTGACCACAGGTTATAAATATAAGCGCGGGAGGATTCAGCTACCGGAGAGATATGAAAGGTCATCGAACAGAAAGGCACGTGCCATATGTATTCAATGTCGTTTTGAGTGAATTGAGTTTCTGTCAAAAACCAAGCGGGACAAACCTCAGCATCCAGCCAAATAATTCGCGTTTCTCGATTGCGGAATGCAGCACTTTCGAGAGACTGAGTAGCAGAGTCAGGAAGTTCCTTCACCTCCTCCTCTCTTTCTCCAAGGTGTTCCCGGGAGAGAAGAGAGGAGCCCCTCGGACGGAGAGAGGTTTGGAGGTCGGTCCCAAAATATCCGGACCCCTGTTGACGGTGCAATAATTGCAGCCGTTGTGCTGATTCCCCGTTGGCAGCGGTTGTTTGGGTCCATCCTTGCATTCCGGCGGCTTGGAATAGCTGCTGCACCCCTTTTGTTTATTTCCGTTCCGACTTCATCTCCAGACTGGAACCTCTCTGGCGTTCCTTCTTCTCTCCCTGCACTCTGGGTCACTCGCTTCAAATACCGAATCTCCGGATTCGAATTCGTGCTAGGGATGCGACATCGATGTTCAAAATTAAAACATCGATATTGATAATACATCGCCCAAAAAACATCGATGTTTTTAAACACTCTCCCCCCTCCCTCCCCATTTCTTAAAACTGGCTTTGCTACCTCAAACATTTATGTTCGTCGGGGAGGAGGGGGATTTAATTTGTCATTTGCCTTCTGCTATCCGACACAGCACATTATATGACTGCAGCTGGCGCAGTTTTTCAATGTATGTTAAAGAAATTACTGGCCAGGTATCGCCCATTCAACGTTCTTCTGTATTTAATGATGTATTATAATACTGTTGTACACGACTAAAATTGTCAATATATATTGAATTTTTTTCATTTTTTACGAATAATTTATTTTAGATTTTAGTGTATCAAAAATAAATGCAACTTTATTTCCATAAATGCAACTTTAGGGAATGATAAATGCAATTTTTCCCATTTTTACTGCAACAAAAAAGTTGCCCTAGTTATAACTTATAGGATTATCTGAATTTTTCACATTGAAATGAGCTAAATACAAACCAATTACCCATTTAAAAAAATATTGGATTTTTAAATTCTAGATTTGAAAAATATAGTGTATACGTTACACCTTAAGGGGTTTTGGAAACCGATTTTTAAATTTTAGCGTTAAAAGTTTAATTGATATCAACTTTTAGAAAGTTAAATAATTTTTAATTACCATCATTTCTGGTGGAATAATATACAAGGCGCCCCAAAAATCACAAGACCCTTTAAAAATTGAACAACTCTTTTATGTATTAAAATTCACTTTTATTCCTTTATAAATAATAAATATACTTGTAAATTGTTTCGAAGATTGTGATTGTTTGTCGCTCGTTTAGAGGGTGGTCGTCTGAACACAAAACGACGAATGTAACCTCTTTGGGTTAGCACAAAGAACCATTGATTTTGTTGATGAAATTGGATTATTTTGACTCGTTGCTTTGTCGTGAATTTCTGCATAACTATTTTCCAAGGATTGCATATGAATAATATGAATTTTGTGTGTGAAAAAATTGCAAAAAAGCTATATTTTAAAATGGTCTAGTCTCTTTTGGGCCGCAATGTACAATGGGAAAAACAGTAGTAAGAGTCGGCTACAAAAGAACTTTATTGGTGCAAAATTTTGACATTCTGATTTCAAACTGTTTTATGTTCTAGTTTTTGATTTCCGTGAAACATTTTTCTTTTTGGTATTTTTAATTAACGTCACATTGGAGCAACACAACGGGCTATTGGTGACGGTCCGGGATCAACCAACACGTAACCATGGTCAGATGACGAGGTCATACCTGAGCTGAGCAAACCCCACTCTCCAAACTTCCACACCACACCAGCTCCCTTTGTAGACGACGGTTTTGGATTGGATTCGAACTCGCAACCCTCCTGTTACTCTTCCTCTAACCGGATTATCGCGACCCTCTTTCTATTGGACTGAAAACTTGAGAGCTAATGCTTCTTTAATGTGTGCCTCGAATCTCTTTCTCGGCCGTTACCTTCCGAAACAAAAGGAGCCGAGACCTTTCGGCAGATGACCTCCGCTGTCCACCCGAGTCGCTAATTGGGAGCATTTTTTCCTCCCTTCGGCGCTTTCTTTTTCGCTCGCTTTGTTTCGTTCCAAACACCCCGCTCGAGGTGGGAGCGTAAACAATGGTAAGAGGGGATCGAATGCAGCGAAACGAACCCTCTTGAGACAACCTTACGAGTCCGCTCCGTTCGCCGCTGGCTCTTCTCCCTCTGCCTCTTTCTCTCCCTCTGCCTCTTTCTCTCCCTCTGTCTCTTTCTCTCCCTCTGTCTCTTTCTCTCCCTCTGTCTCTTTCTCTCCCTCTGTCTCTTTCTCTCCCTCTGTCTCTTTCTCTCCCTGTCTCTTTCTCTCCCTCTCTCTGTCTCTCCCTCTGTCTCTATCTCTCCCTCTGCCTCTTTCTCTCCCTCTGTCTCTTTCTCTCCCCCTCTCTCTGTCTCTCCCTCTGTCTCTATCTCTCCCTCTGCCTCTTTCTCTCCCTCTTTCTCTCCCTCTGCCTCTTTCTCTCCCTCTGCCTCTTTCTCTCCCTCTGCCTCTTTCTCTCCCTCTGCCTCTTTCTCTCCCTCTGCCTCTTTCTCTCCCTCTGCCTCTTTCTCTCCCTCTGCCTCTTTCTCTCCCTCTGCCTCTCCCTCTGTCTCTGTCTCTCCCTCTGTCTCTATCTCTCCCTCCCTCTCTCTCTGTCTCCCTCTCTATCTCCCTCTCTGTCTCTCTCTCCCTCTCTCTTTCTCTCCCTCTTTGCCTGTCACTGTCTCTGGTCTTTTTGCCTGTCTCTGGTCTTTTTGCCTGTCTCTGGTCTTTTTGCCTGTCTCTGGTCTTTTTGCCTGTCTCTGGTCTTTTTGCCTGTCTCTGGTCTTTTTGCCTGTCTCTGGTCTTTTTCCCTGTCTCTGGTCTTTTTGCCGGTCTCTGGTCTTTTTGCCTGTCTCTGGTCTTTTAGCCTCTGTCTTTTTGCCTGTCTCTCTCTCTCTCTCTGTGTGTGTATCTGTCTATCTCTCAGTTGAAAGGGTGCCCAAATATTGGCAAGATCACAACCCCGTGGTACCCGACATCCCTTCTGTTTTACCCTCGCCTATCCTTCTGCTTTCTACGTTGTTTTCCTCCATCTGGATATCACTTACGGAACACCTACTGCAAACAGCTTAACTCCCCATCGGAAAGAGTAACGGATTAGCTAACGGAGAGCTGCGAGTTCGAATCTAACCAAAGACCGTTGTGTATGAAGGAGTACTGGGCACTTTCAATCTCTCGGGGGCCTTAAATGTTCCCACTTTGGGCGGGGTGTTTGGAGAGTAGGGGTGCCAGCTTAGGTGGTGTCCTCGTCATCTGACCGTGGTTCAAAACGACAGGGTTTTGTCGTCTGTTCTCTCCCCTCGGATTTCATCTTTTACTATCGCCAATAGCCCGTTGCGTTTCCAGTGCGACGCATATAAAAATACCTACTACGACTGCCGGACTATGCCTTTCGTCCAGACTTGCTGGTAACTGATTCTAACGAACTCTTCCTTTTGTTCTTCCAGGGGCAAGTTCGCGACGGTTCGCCGATGCCGCCACAAGACGAGCGGCGTGGAATACGCGGCCAAGTCCATGCGCAAGCGGCGCCGCGCTGCCGACGTGCGCCACGAGATCATGCACGAGGCGCACGTGCTGCAACTGAGTGCGCACCACCCCCACATCGTGCAGCTGCACGAGGTGTTCGAGACCACGTCCGAAATCATACTCGTCCTGGAGCTGTGAGTATCTTTTTTCCCTTCTCATTTCCAGGACCGTGGCACGTAGAATCTCTATAAGCGCCCACGATTCCGCATACGATTCGTTGAGTGTACTGTACACACTGCATTCGGAGCATCGGCATTTCACTTAGAAACGGAAGGCCACATTCCCTTGGAGGCAATACTCCAGTTTTTGTTTAGTATAAAAGAAATTTTTAATAAAAGTTTAGTTAAAACTAATGAGAAAATAGCAATTTATTAACGGCCGTATTCACACGTCCGAGTTAAACCGTGATGCCTGATCCGAGGTTTAAACCGACGTTTCGGTGTTCCATTTTGATCCTCCGAAATCGACTGATAAAGTGAGATATACTGTAAACAAAACAAAATGGACGACTCCCTTCATTCTGTGCTAAATTACAGTATTCTTGCGACAGCGCGCATTCAACTGATCTTAATATGAATCGGAACTAGAACATGATTACATTTTCTAGATGAATTCTGGTTCAAACTATATTCTGGCTCGCTTGATGAGTAGAAAGAAAATAATGGGTGCTCCGGAGAACTTAGGCTGAAGGCCTTCTATCTCCTGAATATTGACTAAGACTGAGCAAAATTTTAGTTCGACGCAACTGATATACGGTGGTATGTGTTGAATTGGCGAACCAATGAGGATGGGTAGTGGGCGGAGTCAGGCGAGTCCAGTTAGTGCTGTACAGCAGATGCAAAGATGATTTATTTAAAGCAAGAGTAAAAAGAAAAAGAAAATGTTAACAAATAACAAAAAAAATCTTAAATATTTAGGATTACATTGATTTGTCAAGGCATTGCGTACAATTCTTTCTCGCTTAATTTAGGTTTTCATAGGGGATTGATCCTGGATCGTCATCAATAGCCCCTTGTCATACTTGCCAACTCTTATGGATTATCCGTAATTTTTACGGATTTCAACTAATTTTTAATGATTTACTGATAGATCTGCCTTTTAACAAATTTTTAATATTTTGATCGAGCAATCAAAATATTTCATTCTCTGCAATCATCCACTAAATCTATAAAAACCCTAAACCTTGTTTTGAGCAGAAATTTAGTGCAGAATTATTAAAGACCAAAAAAGCTACAACAGCTTCATTGACATTTTCTGCAACCCCCCTCTTCTGGATAAAACAATAAATGAAACAACTTTGTAAATTGAACATTGATTTTTTCTTCTTTCATCTACTTGTGAATAAGAACAATGAACACACATGATATGTAATCCTGACACAAGTTTAAATGGCATGTAAGATACAGTTTTGGATGCAATGTGTAAGTACTCGTAAAGTGAATTTTTTTTACAGTGTTCAGTTTGGTATTAATGCACTACTGCTTTGTGAGGTTTCTGCAGTTGATAAAAATGTGAACTTTTACTTATGCATTTTTACATACAAATAATACTAGTTAATTTCTAATACATATTAATTCATGTATTTATGTTGAGTTTTATGGAAAGGGGTACAGAAGTTTTACAGATGCAGTTTTCAAAGTTGGCAAGTATTTGTTGTGCTGCTTTAGTACGACGATAATTAAAAAAAAAATTGTTTAATTTACCAAAGGTTAACAAAAATTGTCATCCATTTTAATCCAACAACAAAACTAATTTGTATCGGGAAAAAGTATTTTTCTGATTTTTTTTCCATAGAAATTTTTTTTATATTGACGTTAATTTTGAAGCTTTGGCGCAAAACTACAGTAACCATGCAAGAAAAACATAGAAATTTATGATTACTAGATTGTTGTAAAATCCTTATTAAGCAAATATTTAGTTTTTTTATTTCAAGTGTCTTGACGAAATCTCCACATTTTGCAACGTTGGTTAAATACTTAATGGTTTGTAGAATTCTGTTAAAAAAACGAATAGAATATAGACAGCAATGTCTTTTTAAGTAAGATGTGCAACTTCTAATTTTGAAATGACTGGTAAAGTGAAAATAAAATTATTTTAAAATAAGATAGGCTACATTATACATTAAAACAGGTAGCCTTGCGTTGTAATTCAAAGTTATTTCTAAATCGACATCGAAATCACTTTATTTTTCCAGTTAAAGCAACTGGACCTTTAAGTTTTCACCTTTCCTACAGAATAAATAAATGTTTGAGGGAAAATTGTCAATAATGCAGCATAACCGAGAGGTTCCTGGGACATTGGTGTCTCTAAACCCAAAACTCTTATGCATATTCTTTTTGTTGGTTTCTATGTATATTTTTGCTTATATATTCTTTGTCGCAGGGTCCCCGGGGGTGAGTTGCAGAGGGTCCTCGATGACGAAGAGGTGGTGCCGGAAAGGGAAGCGGCACAACTCCTCAGACAGATCCTGGCTGGTGTCTCCTACCTTCATAACCATAAAATAGCACACCTTGACCTCAAGGTAATGCATTTCTGCTTTTGGACTTTGCCAACTAATTTCATTTGTCCTTTCCCTTGTTGAACACTGAATGTCTTTTCACACATGGTAATCTGTTTTTTTGTCACAAAAATGGTTTAGCAGTCACCAACGTTTTCATATAAATATTTTTAAAATGAACATTTTTTTTTATAAGTTTGCACGTACAATTGCTGGTTTTTGCCCTTTGTATTTTGCATTTTAAAATCGTATTTTAAAACATGTATACATATAATTTTATGTATGCGTTTAATCTCTCTATTTGATCCATTGTCAAATTTGTATTTAAGTAGTTTTAGTAGCTTGTTTATGGCGTGATTTCTTCTTTCTTGACCTTGTACCATAAAACTCGAACCATTTGCATGGAAATCCTGTGAAATATAATTATGAAGACTTCACTTGTGAAAAAATTATTATATTTTAGCATTGGGGTATCTCTAATAAAAAAAAGGAAGTGTTTGTCTGTTAGTTTGTTTTCTGCATGCAAAGTCCTGACTAATCTATGGCACTTACAGTAATGTGATTATTACACAGGTAGTCCAAATTTTTTGCAATTTTTGGGTCGCTGTGAATTTTAAAATTCAATCTAGAACATTTTTAAATGAATTTAATGAAATTTAATTATTACTGTTTTCCTTAGAATGCAACAGCATAAAAGATCACTTATTCTAATTTTTTTTTTTCTGTTTTCATTCTGCGCAGAGGAATAATGTTCCAGCAGACAATAAAAAACAAATAAACTTTTAACTGGAGTTATGTAGTAAAGGTGAAAATTAAAAATTTTGTAAGTGGCCAGTAGCCACTGAATTTGTTTCATTCAGTGGCCACTTTCGAACCTTCTCATATTTTGTAGAAAACACACACGTTATATATATGTGAATGTCTAGACTTTTTTCTTTCTTAAAAAATTTTTTTTTTTTTGCTCAGAAAAAAACGTAAAATTGGAAATTTTACCATGTAAACTAATGTTTCTAAGGAAGTGTGGCGACTAGCAAAATTTTTCAGTCTCCACATTCACATTCAGTCGTAACGTGGTGAGTGGCAACTGTTAATTTTCGCCTTTATTATGTAGTTCTTTTTTCTATCTCCTAGACAGTTTAAGATCGAGTAAAAAATTTCAATGGTTTTAGAATCTGCGGAAAATTTTACATTAGAACGATACTTAAAAATATGACTTTCTTTAAATAAATAAAATTTTTAAATTGAATATCTTTTATATAACAAAAAAAAAAAATCAACATTTTGGCTTGCTTTGTTTACTTCTTTTTTGAAAAATCGGGTTCGTTTAAAATATAATGAAATGGATTTGAAATCTACGGAAAATTTGACACCAGATCAAAACGTTTAATAAAGACTATCAAAAAGACACTAGTTTCGGAGGAAAAGTCAAGTTATTTTGAAAACTTTTGACTTCTCAGCTTTCACAGATGTAATCAATGTTGGAGCTGAGAAATTCCATCACTTTAAGGATTTTGTTGTGGCAGTCTATTTTTGGCAGTACTTTGGCACCAATGAGAGTAGTTTTGAAGAGAAGGTTTCATCAAATGCCACATACTTGTGAGATCAATGTCAAAAAGACAGTGGATGGGATCACCTTCTCGGCTGCAGATGCACAGCACACTTCTTGATGGAAGCGGTCTAGATATGCTGGAAATGTACCATGGTCTGCGAAAAATAGTCTTTGAGTTCTGTATACTAGGTCGATTGAAATCTTGGGAAAGTAATCCTGTTATTGGGTTATGGTTTTTCAAATTGTGTTAAGCATTTAAATTGGCAGAAAATAAGGAGCATTTGACGTAGTATACTTTCTTATGTATTGCCTGAACGACCTTCTGCCTTTCCCCCAAAGCATTCACACCTCACGGTTGACAGGGTAGGGCATACTGAACAAAGACACATGTGCATACTGAACAAAAGGGGTAACCCTTTAGAAGGTCAGTTGCTGACAACTCATAAATGATGATAGATGCCAGCGGTTACTTAAAAGGGGGATAACATCCACAGTACACTGATCTATACCATGCCGCTGGTGTAAACGAAATTTTAATGGTAACAATTTATACCTGCCACAGCGTAAACATTAAAGTGGTTCAGGTGCAAACTATTAAGTTATATTCAAACATTGGTCTTGAAGCAATGGCAAGCAGAATGGGATGCTTCTACCAAAGATAGATACACAAATCAATTATTTCCAAAGATTTCAATCGACCTAGTATACAGAACTCAAAGATGGTACTGTTTTTCGCAGACCATGGTACATTTCCAGCATATCTAGACCGCTTCCATCAAGAACAAGTGTGCTGTGCATCTGCAGCCGAGAAGGTGATCCCATCCACTGTCTTTTTGACAGTAACTCCAACAGTTTGTAACAGTAACAGTTTGAAGTAAACTCCAAAGTACTTGCTGAAACTCCTTTGCAACATAGAAACTTGACACATGTGAGGTAGACGACACTTCTGTTTTTGGATGCAGTGCCATCTATCACCAAAAACTGGACAAACTTTTGCATCAAGCCTATAATTCCTGGAAATAATATTTTTCGATTCTTGAAATGCATTGATGCTGTGAGTTTAGAGGTTAAAATGTTTTCCCAGCTGATGGTGTTTCTCCTTTTCAGCCCCAGAACCTGCTCTTGACGAAGACTTTCCCAGAGGGCGAGGTGAAGCTGTGCGACTTCGGCATCTCCAGACTCATCACCAAAGGCGTGGATATCAGAGAGATTGTGGGGACGCCAGACTATGTGGGTAAGTGGAAATATCTCCGAGAGCCATTTAGAAAGTCTTGAGAAGCGTATACGTTTACGATCCAAACCGTTCGCAAGCCTCTCGTGAAACGTTCGTTAAAATTATTTTCACAACAAACTTTCAAACGATCCATGGGAAAGGAAGGAACCAAGTGCGAACCACCAAACAGTCATTTGCCAGCCTCCAGTAATGTCGATTCAGCCTGGAGGTTTGCGAGCAGAAAGCAAAGCAATGAACTCCGTCACAATCTGAACCAAGAACGCCTTTGTGTTCGTCGAAAAACCGACAGGAACCGTTTGGTGCCCAAAACTCTTTCCCAATCATGAGGACTAAAGGATCATCAGAGTTCCCACGGTCCTTGAAAAGTCCTTAAAAGTCCTTGAATTTTTCTTTCCTAACTAGGGGCCCTTGAAAGTCCTTGAAAATTACGTAATTTGGTGAAAAGTCCTTGAAAGTACTTGATTTTTTTCACTGGTACATAATTGCGTAATTCGTCTTGCATTGGAACTTGTCCAGACTAGTTTCCTCCTTTGTCCAGACTAGTACTAGGTGCGCCATTTGAGCGTCGTACTGAATGAAACCAGTATTTTGCGCTTTGACACCACGTGATATACTAATAATGCTATGTCTAGATCATCCATTCTCAACCATATTCTGTCTGTCTAAGTTGTCACCTCTGGTTTCCGTTAAGACGGCCGCCTTGTTGTTACCCACTGCATCATGACGTATCACGGTTGCTAGATAACAGCACCGCTTTCTTAGGAAACCGTAGCTTTAGCAGTCAGGACGTTATTAGAAACCTGGCATGCGTCCAAAGAAAGGAAGCCAAATTTGTATTGCAAAAATATAAAAGTTACTATTCAAAAAAATGTTTTAAAGAAAGTCACTTTTAAGATAGCCTTTAGGTCTAAAATTTTCTGCATATTTCAAATCCATTGAAATTTTCAATCTATCTTTAAAAAGTCGCAAAGACAGGGCAATTTTAATGATTGCAAAGATAGGGCTTTTTTATTGTCTCGTGTAAGTTTCTATCTCCAGACAAAACTTTTGATTTGTTTTGTTTCTCAAACAAAATAAACCACGGCAGCCGTCTGTTGTAGTGGCAGTGGACGTCAGCAAAATGGAGATTGTGCAAGGACACAGGATGCAAGCTCCCATACTCTTCTTCAATCCACAAAAAGAATTTATCGTACAATATTTTATCGCACGACCAAAAGCGATAGGTGTGCAAGTAGCCTGATAGTTAGCATTGAGACGAGAAGCCCACTTTACAACAAAAGAAAATTACAGGTTCTGGAGAAAGAAAATCCAAATTATGTAACCAAAATTGATGATAACCTTTCTTTTTTGACTATCAGTAGTTAAAAAAATAGAGTAAAAAAATTATGTCTTTTTTTAATATTTTTTAAGTTTTTTTAATCGACAACTTTTGCGTATGCCTTGTTTTAGGTCGTTATAAAATATTTTACGTCCTTGAAAAATAAATTTTTGGTTTTGAAAAGTCCTTAAAAGTCCTTGAATTTTTTTTGAATAAAGGTGTGGGAACCATGATCATGATTGGTTCGCCTCGCACACACATATGTATACGCACCTTTAGAATAGCTCCTGAATTTTACAAAATGGAGGCTTTGAAGTTCGAATCCAACGGAAGACCATTGTGTGCAAAGGGAGATGGTACACATTAAATCTGTCACGACTTCCAATATCTTCACATTGGCATGGTGTAGAATTTTGGATAGTGGGGTGACCACTCATTTGTGACCTCGTCATCTGACTGGTTCAATATTATGTGGTAGTGTCCTTGGATATTTCCCTTCAGGTTTGATCCAGGACTGGCGTTAATAGGCTATGGTGTTGCTCCAGATGTTAATTAAATACCTATCTTTAGTTAGGGGATGGTTGGAAACTGGATTGGGTTTTATGGGGCCATATATGGCCATGCTGCTCCTAACAAGGCAGACAATATCAGGTACTGGGGCACTCGCACAAAGAAAGCTTACATTAACACTGAAGAAGGAATCAAGCCTCTGCCGCTTGAATCTCGAATGTTCATAGCATAGCCCAGTTGGGAGAGTAACGGATTGGCAAACAGGGAGTTGTAAGTTCGAAACTGTCTAGCCAAAGACCACCATGTATGCAGGAGCTGGTATACACTGAATCCGATGTCCTCGTGTTGCTATTGGTGTGGAATGTTTGGAGAGTTGGATGCCTGCTTAGGAGTTGCCTTATCATATAACCATGGTTCAAAATGATTTGGTGTTGTCCTTTGATCTGTCCTTTCAGGTTTGATTCCAGACTTTCGACAATAGCCCATAGCGTTGCCGCAGTGCAAGATTAATTAAAATTCCTGCCATAGTATTATGTTTCATTTTCATAACCCATATGTACCATAATGGCATTTTGTGTGCCCTGCTTTGCTAGAAGTGAACTGAAACTGATGTATGTATGCTTTTCTTTTTGCAGCTCCAGAGGTTCTGCATTATGAACCCATCTGCCTTGCAACAGACATGTGGTAAGTGTCTTTTGTGCGATCTTTGATTGGAAGATCCATTTGAATCAATTTATTTAAAATCTAAAACGTATTGTTCTTTGGAGATGTTTTGAGCAGATTAAAACATAAAAAAAAGCCAGTTTACTTTGATTTACAGCTGTAAACACCACATCATAATCACAAAAAATTGTTTTAACTTTACTAGAAAAGTTGTTTTCTGTGCTGCACTCTAAAGTGTGTTGTAATTCAATTTTAAATGCTGTTCTAACCTTCTCTGGATCAAGATGTAATTGTTTAGGCTTGTGTTAACAATATGAATAGCTTTTAACTACAATACATTAAATATTAATAGTTTGTAGTATATTTCAGTTTGTAAAATTCTTAAAATTAGTTTAGTCCTATAATCCTGATTCACAGAATGATACAAATAATTTCCCTGTATAAAAAATTTGTTTCTAATATTTTTAAAGATATTTTGTGTGTAACTTGACACATTGTAATAAAATCATTTTAATTTTTAGTTGGTACGTAATTAAACACTCATACTATTAAAATATTTTGACAAAACAGCTACACAGAATATTACAACCTTTAACCATGTTAAATATTAACTATCTATTATTTTACGAAGTTTTAAAATTAATTTAATCTTGATTCACAGAATGGTACAAATAATTGAAGGGTTGAGTGGAAGAATGGGTTATGTGACATTTTTGTAGTATCCAGATATTTGGCCTCAGTCTTTAGCACTTATACCACACTGGTGTCCAAAATTATCTTTACTTGCATACAATCATACATTTCTCAGTTACTGTGAACTATAAAATTTTATGAATTTGTCTGGAATGAGACATCATAACACATAGTTACAAAGGAAAAAAATTCAAGAACACTGCACATGATATAAAACTGTTGAATGACGCCATAAAAATGGCAATAATATGTGACAAAGAGAGTTCAGAAAAAAATTAAGGCTCATGAATTTAATATGGAATGTGATTGCCTCTGACTTGTACACAACATGATTTCATGCTGGCAATAATGTTAACTGCCAGTTTGGGGAATCAAGTTCCACTCCTCCAGCAATGTGTTCTTCAGAGCATTTATATCTTTAGGAGGAGGATGCCTCTGCTTTCCCATGGTAGTCCCATAAGTTCTCTTTTGGGTTCAGATCAGGAGATTTTGCTGGACACGGTATTCGCTCAATGGCTTCATTTTCAAGCTAAATGTGGACGAACATTATTGCCCATAAATAAAAAGTCAGATCCACATGTACCTCTGAAAAATCTTACATAACGTTCTAAGACCTCATCTTAATATCTCAGGCCGGTCACAGACCCTCTGTTGAAAATGTGTAGGGGCTTACGTCCCTTGATCATTATTCCTCCTCACACCTGCACAACCAAAACGGTCATATTCCATGATTCCATAATGTTCAAATAAAGATTTTGGGTTCCCGACTCCCTCCAGATGTAAAAGCTTATAATCAGATGTTAAACTAAACCTCGACTCATCAGTAAAGAGAGCGTGGGTCCATTGGTGCTGACTACAGTTATGTTGTTCTTTTCCACCAATTTAAGCAATCCCTCTTGTATTGTAAAGACAGTGAAACTCATACCCTTGGCTTTCTGGGATAAAGGCCTTTTTCATTAAACCTTCTGTATACAGTTTGCCGTGATACAACAGTTCCCGTGGCGGCTGCAAGCTCTGAACTCAACTGCCGAGCAGTAGACTTCATGTTACGATGGGGAGTTATAGCCATCTATCTTTGAGAAGCAGTTGTTATGCATTTACGACCATGTACAGGCCTCCTTACAACAGTTCCAGAGTACTGAAACTGTTTCCATAATGCAGTGACTGTCTGTCTTGAAATATTCACACATCTCGCTGCTTCCATGAATGTCTGCCCTGCTTCTAAATGGCCGATAATGCTCCACTTCAGATTCTTCCAAATGATACTTCTAAGCCACAACAAACTGTTTCAAGTCCTTACCCACTGAAATCAAACGTTGTATTGCAGAAATTCACTTTGTGCAAAGCGCTTGATTCATCGTCGGATGACGAAACTCCTGATTCGCATATCAGAAACTGTTTGATCACTTTTGATTGGAAAATGCTAATTCGGCTTGTCTTTCACACATTCCCTGCAAAAATGAATTACATCGATTGGGTATTTCATGAAATATAACACCAAACCCCATTGTTTTTGGATAATTTTGGACATAGGTGTAGATGAGTTAGAAGGAGGTTTGGGATTGGTAGTGTTGTAAGTATCCATATGGGGTTCTTTGCTCTAGTTGTCAGTGCAAGTCATACCTCACTTCAAGCCAATTTCAAAACCGTGATAATCCCTAAATGAAACAATTGTCACATAACCCATTCTTCCACTCACCCCTTTAAATGTATAAAAATTGGTTTCTAAAGTTATTTTATGGGAAACTTAACACACACTGTAATTCAAATAATTTTACATTTTAATTTCTAGTATGTAATTAAACATGGGTTGACTTCTCACAGGCCACTATCACCTAAGCAAACACCTTCATAGGATGGGAATCTTTAAAGAACCTCTATGCAGGAAATGCAATATGGTGGAGGAAACTGCCCACCACATACTTTTTGAATGCGAAGCTCTGCTTCACATTTGGCACTCAAGTCTATAGGTCTTGGAACAGAACTTGATACAATTCACGGAGAAACTGTCAAAAGCCTTTTGGCCTTTCTTAAGGAATCTGGCTTTCTTTGACAGGAGTGTCGAAAAACAATGGGGTTTGGTACAATATTCCCTAGTGTAGTGGAATCCGCACCTAGGGCTTTCCTGACCTCCCCACTCAATATGAATGAATGGGTAGACTTAGACACCTGTTCACCTTATGTTATTACTAGATTATGTTATTACGGATTGATGTTATTACGGATTGATATGCAAAAATTTGACCTGAAATATGCATTTCAAATTCCCAAAATTTGCATTAAAACTCCCAATTTATGTGATATTGCAGACAAATTTTTCATTCCTGCATAAAGGATAGTGAGGAGGATAAAGTGTGAAATTGAACCACACTTTCATTCAATTAATTCACAATTTTATTTTTATAGTGCAGATAAAGATCAGTACAAAATATACAATGTGTAAAGTGTTGCATGATTTTGATCTGAGTATAGAAAGGAATGTAACGTCATAGCGCTCGAGTGTTTAAAATAATGGGCTCATGTTTCGTAAGTTTCCTGTCTCCAACTGGTTTTGGCAAACGAAACTGAACTTGGTTAGCTTTTAGAGTGTAGTTGAGGCGTCAATTTTGCGGTCCTATTATTTGTCAAAGAAATATCTTGGAATTAATTTGGTATTTTATCTTATACTAAAAATGAAATTGCTTCAAATTAATCTATTTACCTTTAAAATCAAGTCCTTACCATTTAAGTTGAATTAAAAAACTTCTACTATTAATTGGAGTTAGATGATGTCCTGTACTCTGACCTACTGGAATGCCAGCAACATATTTTTCTTTTATAATTCCTGCAGAAGTGTCACACTATCATAAAATCATTGTCACTTGCTCAATTCGACCAGCATCACAAGTACATTCCGCCATGATAGCACAATAATTGACTACCTTAATTTTTTTCCTTGACTTGCTCAACTAAGCCTTTTCCCATTAATGTGATCAGTTCCTTTTGAATTTCACGACACAAGTATTGGCTTTTAATTTCCTTTTTATTGATGCAACGCAAGTGTTCACGCAATGTTGGGTCATACTTTGATATTAACTTAAATAGAACTATGAAGTTATCTGAATTCGTGTGTTACACTCAATATCCAAAGATTATCTGACCTCTAAATGCCAAGTTAAGGCTGGCTAAAAAATTACTAATCTTTCGAATAATGTCACATTTTTAGCCTTTTAATCAATATTCTGTATGTATATTCTAAAGAAAAGTATTTAAGAGTAGACCTCGCAAAAAATCAGGAACGTTTAATATTTTTCATAACATAGAATGGGCCTTGCAAATTATTATTGTCTGATTTTCTGCAAGGCCATCAGCCAGTGGGGGATCAAGTCAAGTGGGGTCCTCAAGCGGTAAAATTTTCGGGGCCCTCAAACTCAAGTTTGAAAATGTTTTAAGAAAACTCTCATTAAATTATAACAAACAGAAAAGTAATCAAAAATTTCATACCATAACACACACACACACACATTAGATAAATAAATTTTTTTTGTGTGGAAATTCATCAATTAGTTTGACAGTATCGATTTGGTCTAAAATTTCTTGCTCTGTATACAGAATGGCATAATATTTAATGTTTCTTCTCCTACAGTACTCTTAAATAACTTTTTACGCGCTTTAAAATAGAAAATGATCTTAGCATGACGCATTAGATAAGGGAAGTGTTAATAAAAATTTCAATAATGTTTCGACATTCGGAAATGCGCAAGACATTTATTTGGCGGCTCGATAGATGTCTGGTGTGGTTTTTATGGTGTCCTCGTTTTCTTTTAGAAATATTAAAAATGTTCAAATTCGTCTTCAAAAGTATTCGAAAAGGCTCCACAACAACTTCATACGTCTGAGTTCTTTGAGATAATTCTGCCTTGGTGTTATCACATATGACATAAAATGAATTAATTGACTATGAAATTTTCTCTCATTGTAAATTTATGTCCGACTGCTTTGTTTTCATTAGAAAACAAATTTTCTCATTTGTTGTCTGCAAGTTTGTCCATCTTCCACATTAAATGACAGCCCTAATGAATCAGTTGCCTCTTTTTTAACTTCTCTGAAATTATTGATTAAATTTTCTTATGACTTTAATAGGATAGATCCTTTTAATATAGTTTGCATTCCACTGATTGCAGTGATGTACTAGTAGCATTTATTATTTGTAACATATAGTATTCCAACTAACTCATTAGGCCATTTTCATATTTGTCCATTTTCTTCAGAAGTGAAGTCACCTTCACTATGGTAACTTTTTTTTCTTCAGAATTACAAATTTCAGTTAAAGCCTCATTTATATGGGTAAAACCAAGTTTTATAGCTAATACAGCATCTGGCTTTTGCTGTCCATCTTATATTAGGAACTCTTTTCACTGCACTTAAAGACGTACATTGTAAAGACACTGTCACAACTTTTCTCGAACCCTAAAGAAAAGACATTTTAAGATCTCGGGGGCCCTTTTGGTATTTTGGGGCTTTTCGTGGCCACTTACCGTTTAATCCGCCACTGTCATCAGCGGTTGTTTCTGCTTTCCGCCACTACCGATCCAGGGGATCGATCCAACATTGCTGCCAATAGTCTGTTGTGCTGAACTATGTTAATTAAATTACCTACCTAACTGCTGGAAACCTGAACCTAACACTCATTTATGTATCTGCACTCGCAAATTAATCTAAAATGTAGCCTTGAAAACACCTACATTTTTCTTTCACTCAAGGAGTTTTAACCCTGCGATGGACGTGCCTTTCCACAGTTTGTTTTTATCGCTAGCCGTTGTCGTGTTTACTAATCCGCCGGTCATTCCCTTTTAGGAGCATCGGCATCCTGACGTACGTGCTGCTGTCTGGCCACTCTCCTTTCGGGGGGGACACCAAGCAGGAGACGTTCTGCAACATCACTCGGGGGACCCTGGAGTTCCCCAGCGACCTCTTCGGGGGCGTCTCCAACAACGCCAAGGACTTCATCCAGAGACTGCTCATCAGGACGCCCAGGTAAGCTGCACTCGGACTCTTTGGCCAAAGTCGTAGACAAACCTCCGTAACACAATTTTACTCCCGGTTATCCAATGCTCAGAGCAGCCGAATCGACTTTAACTAGTCAAATATGCGTCAACGTCTAAAACATTAGTTCGTGGGTACACAGAACGCTTCTCATACAACCACATACCTGCCTATCATCACTTTTGTGCAATTGCTGTTGGGTCTGCAGTGTAGTGTCGTCGCCCCAAACAGTTGCATTAAAACAGTAAGAATCGTACACAAGAAGACAACCCACAGCTATGATTTTTAAGTTCTTTTTATTCGAAGATTGCAAGAATATGTACAGTGTTTACATCATTGCATTAATAGCATTACGGCAACACACATTGGTGTTTATCCTCAAAGTCCAGTGTCGCCTCCTGCCTCCGTCGTTCTTGTGCTCTAGGACGAGCACTACCTGTTCTACTCGTTGTTGTAAAACATCTGTCAAAAGAACGGCAGCTGGCGCAGAATAATAACCAGTCAGAATATATTCAGCAATCCGACAGGTGTGGAAAGTCTTCACAGCGGTAGCCTGGTTGAATGGTTAACAGATCAGCAACTAGACGGTTGCGAGTTAAATTCAACGAAAGACTGACATTTAATCTGTCTTGGCCTTCAATGTCCTCATCTGACTGGTTCAAAATGATGAGCCGTAGTCCTTGGATCTTTATCTTCAGGATTGATCCCAGACCATCGACAATATCCTTTTGTGTTGCTCCAGTGCGACATTAATTAATTGTATAAATCTAGGCTTCCATAGTTCTTGCAAAACCATTATTTATAATAATTAAACCATAGCCTTCCCTAATATTACCTCAAATCACTTTGTATGGAAAACTCAAATCATAGGTGTTCATAGTGTGGTTGTTATTTAATAAATTAAGAACACAAAATCATGCAACAAATTTTACATCATCCTCATCCAAGAACTCAATTATACACCTCTCAAACTAATATTATGCATGGATTTTAATCCATTTAAACTCTGGTACCAGAATTGTCGAAAAGGAATTATTTACTCAACAGTCATTACATCTAAATTCATTCAGTAGTCGTCAGCTCAGTCAGCTGTGGATACAGTTAATGAGCCTAGATTAAAGCTGCTTTGTTTATTGCACAAACAAAATAAGTCTTAAAACAGTTATAAAACCACTCGATGTAACGTTTATTGAGTATTATGGGTGGAATTTGATTCCAAGAGGATACCAGAAGTAGTTTTTCTCCCACTGAAATTAAGTTCCGGATATGTGAATGAAGTAAGATTACTTACCTCAGAAAATTTATGCGGAGTCATTGTTTGGGTGAATTTTGGACCAGGATTAGGGTGTGATAATTTAAATCCAGTGATTTTTATTAAAACGTTTTATCAAAAGAAAATTTAATTTTTATCAAAACTTTATTTCATTTTTGCTTCTGTATTGAATTTATTAATATTGAAAATGAAATAACTACCAACAAGATGCATTTAATTTTTCATATAAGTAATCTGTGCATGGAAAAATAATGACACTTAGTCAGAGTGAAGAATTTTCCTGAAGGATCCCAAAATAATTCAAATTTTGCACATGCAAACCTTTTTTTTATTCGGAATTTTTACACTTTTATTTTGTTTATTGTTATTTTGGTTAATTATTATTTCAATTGAATTGGGAAATTTTATGCATTAATCCCTAGGAATTCTGTATTTATGGAATTGAAATTTGATATAAATAGTTATAAAATAAATATAAAAGTTAATTCGCCCATCTTGTAATTGAGTAATTATGTTAACAAAATAGATTATGGAATGCAGAGAAATGTTATTTTAATGATTATGATTTTCAAGTCAGGGAAAACCTTAAAAATCTGGAATTGTCAAAAAATTTAATTTTGTCCAAAAAATATAAGGAAAATTACGAACTTTCGTCTAAAACCTGGAAAATTGCCTCAATGACCTGGAAATTGATTGATCATGGCTTCTCAGATGCTTTGGAGAAATGTAGCCTGTAAGATTGGTACAGTTTCGTATCATTTTATTTTATGAATTGAATTTTTCAGCCGATTTTAAAAGAAACAGCTAATATTTAACAGGTAAAGAATTTTGTTAGTCCACTGACTAAAATTGAAGAATTTCATACATATGACACATTAAATTCCAAATTGATTTAAGTCAAATGTATAGCATTATTTGAATAAGTTATTTTGATGCAAAATTACTTGTGCTTTCTGTATTAATTTTTATAGTGTATAGTTCTTAAATTGTTTTTTATTATTGGCTATTGAATGCTTAATTTTTTTTCTTGGCTTTTCACCTTGAAAATGTCGTTAATTGCTTAAGTATGACCTGGAATTTTGTAAAAATTTATCTGGAAAATCTGAAAAAGTCAGTGAATTAAAAATCTTTTTTTTAAATTACCCACCATAAATTTTAAAATTTAAATTACCTTCCATCGTCTTCTCAGACATGAGGTGTCTTGCAGTTCAATAAAGCAGAGGTCAAGAGCTCCAAAGTCATCACAAGAGCGAACGTCAAGCAGGGAGGTTTAACTGAAAAGGTGCTCCCCAGTCATGTGCATAGTCTTGCAGAGTGGAGAATCGGCAAGTCCAATCCTAAATACAGGGTGTTTAAAAAATGACCTGCCTATTTGAAAAGTCAATAAAAACTAAACGGGCGGCGATAGAAATGCGCCGTTTATTGCAATGTGCTTGGGACAACAGTAAATTTTCAGGCTGACAGACTTCAGAAATTAGTTACAATGTTCAACAACAGATGGCGCTGCAGTCTGGAAAAAATCTATACTACGATATTTTCCACATATCCACCATGCGCAGCAACCAATATGGCGTAGTCTCGGTACAAATTTATCAGAAACCTGATCAAACGTCTCAGGCGATGGCTGCACATGCAGAAGAGATGTACTGCTCCAGTTGCGCAATTGTATCTGGATTGTGGCTGTACACCTGGTCTTACAAGTGTCCTCACTCTGTTGCACAGGCTGTGCATTGGCCTTTGTGGTTGTCATACGCAGTCGCCCTGACTTTCCAGAATGTTCATTCCTTCACGTTCCCAGTCCGTTGAAATTTTTCAAAGAGATCCTGTATTGTATCTTTTTTTGGTCCTTCGGTTACATTAAACTTCCGTTGAAAACTTCGTCTTGTTGCAAGAACTCTGTCCTAGGCGGTGGAATTCCAACACAAGAAAAATCCGCTGTTCTAAGGAGTAAACTATTTTTTTACAGCAAACTTGCAATCTGTGAACATCACACGCTTACAGCAGAAAGACGACTCGCAGACTGTGTTTTCTTATATATCTCGCAAATCGCCTGCAGCGCCATCTGTGGAACATTGTAACTACTTTCAAAAGTATGTCTGCCTGAAAATTTACTGTTGTCCCTAGCACATTGTGATAATCGACGCATTTCTATCGCTGCCCGTTTAGTTTTTATTGATTTTTCAAATAAGCCAGTCAATTTTTTAAACACCCTGTAGATGGGCTTGCAAGTAATCATGTCCGATGATGACTCCGAGACACGCTACCCCCTCGATTCTAGAGAGGAGGGAAAACTATGCGTGCTTCTGGTTATCAAATATATCAAGTCCAAGACTTTCCATTTAATAGAGTGGGAACCCTCTTTTAGTTGGCCTTTCATGTCTTCTTTTCTTATTAACATTGAAAACGTAGTATGTGTTTCAAGAAATTTGAAATCCCTCTTTATACTGTAATGGCTCTTTCTCTTGCAGGGATCGCATGTCAGCAGAAGAATGCTTCCAACACCCATGGCTGAACGATACAGACACCGCGCTGCACGGCATCCAACTCACCCTCACCCCAGACAAAAGTGCCTCAGCTCCCGACGCAGACTCCGCCCTAAACGAATCCCCGCAGAACAACCGGAACAAAGTACAGGAACAGTTCTCCCCCGCCCTCGCCAGGAGAAGCAGCCGCGGGAGCCCTTTTCGTTCCTCCGACCAAGAAACCAAGAATGGCACAGCGAGAAGCGTCGATGTGATGGTGGCACAGTTCGAAGGACTATCCATGTCGAAGCGCATCGTGTTCTCGGAGGACATAATCGTGGACGAACGTGTCGGTATGGTGTACTGACCGCATGCTGCCCACTGCTGAATTTTATTTAAAGAAATCTATCAGAACTGATGAAGCACACATATTTTCTTAACAAGTGTGTGGAACTGTTAACTTGTACAGTCGACGTTTTGGGAAACCTCAATGGTGTAGTTGCTCTTGCGGTCGTGACGTCACGCATGGCTCGACTGGTGTCTCGGAAGAATATTTCCGACGTCCACGATCGACAGCAGACGCGACTCGTCCATTGAGGTTTATCGAATTTTATTTCAAAAAATCTTATCAGAACTGAAGAAATGTACCTATTTTCTTAACCTTTGTGTGGAACTCGATGCTTCAGTCTGATAGTTTTAATGAATGGTCATATGGTACCAAAACTCAACTGATTGTGTCCAAACGTGACTGAACACTTTCAGTCTTTGAACCGTTGTGCTATTACATGAAGCACCACTCGATGTTGCGGGAAGTTTTCAAGTGTCTTCGAACTGTCGTGCCATCGCCTGAAAGCAGATTCATTAGTGCAGATGTATTTCCAAGTGTGTCTTTGACAAGTCGTGCCTTTAATGTGAAATGTCGTCTGGTGGTGTGACTCTATTTTCAGTGTGGGTAGTCTGTAGAAGCCTGCCTCCAACTCCCCCACTACGTAGCACGCGACTCACGCTCGACAAAAGTGCCGTTACCTCAAATTCCGACCGGAAGCACTCGTGATCGTTCGTCGGTGAAAAGAAGACCCAATCATTTGACTGAAGTGACAAAGCAGTGATCCTTTCAAAGTCTGGGAATCTTTTTACAAGACCTGACTTTTTAAATAAATTTACTAGAAACTTTTTAACGTATGCCTGTTTTTATCCTGGTGTAACTTAACCCGTGAATGAGAGTTTTGTATGTAAATCTGAGAATATAGTTTAGATATGTTGAAAAGTGGTCTCAATGCTCTTGGTGATTGACACATCCATGACAGGTATCGCACACTTGCTAACACGTACTCTATTTTGGCTGGATCATAGCATTGCGTGGGCAGTGACATACTCCTTCAGAGAGGAAGTCGTGCTCATATTTTAAAAGCAGCATATACCTACAATACAAAAGCAATCAATCTTTGATGCTTACATATTTTACAAATTGCCAGTCATTGAGATCCAAACACACATTGCCCTTTTTCTCTCCTCGACACCTTGAATCCAACCAAAGACTGCTAGGTACAAATGGTACCGTTGCACGTTAAATCTGTCGTAGCCTCAAATGCAATCACATTGGCATGGTGTGGAAGTTTGGAGAGTGGGGACCAGCTCAGGTGTTGACATCTTGACTGGTTCAAAATGAGGTTGTGTTCTAGGATCTTTCTATTCTGGTTTGATCCCGGACTGTCGGCAATTGCTTGTTGTGTTGCTCCAGTGGGACATTAATTAAAATATACCCATGTCTCATCGACGTCATCCCCAAATTCATCCTACATTCTTTTTTTTGTTAAATCAAGAAGGCTCCTCTTTTCCACTGGTCTTGTAGGTGCTGTCAAGTACACATCATTTGGTAAATTTTCCATAGGGTAAAGTCACTTGGTCGAAGAGATGGTGGTAATAACTGTGTCCAGTATAAGAAGTGCAGGGTATGACAAGGTAGGAGAGAAAGTAAAAGTTATCACACTTTATTTTTTCAATCTATTTACATAAATGTAGTGGTTGAACAGGTTCGTCATTTTTTCTAGTCCTTTTTTTTTTATGCACTCGGTCCTGCGGTTCACGAGCTTGTGTATCCCCTCCAGAACAAAGTTTTTGATGGGTTGCTCAACCCTTTATGCACCGTTGCCACCACTTCTTTGCCCACCTAATCTGCAGAGAATACACTTCAGTGTCAACGATAACCCGACGGTTTGCCAGTACCATTTCTCAAGCTTGCTGAATTTTTACGTCAGTGGTATAGTTTGACGGGCGTCCTGCTTACCCTTATCTGGTCTGTCTTAAGCTTCTCGATCCTCTAATACACACAGGTTCCTGGTTCGAATCCGGGTTAGTGCATGGATCTTTGTTGGAGTATGCTGTTGTGGCTGTTTTGACCGAAAATCCCTCACATTGGGTTGTTGTGGAAGTTTGGAGAGTGGGGTGCCAGCTCAAGTGTTGTCTCGTCATCTGACCGTGGTTCAATCCTTGGATCTTTCCCTTAGGGGATTGATCCCTGACCGTCGTCAATAGCCTGTTGTGTTGCTCTAGTACGAGGTAGAGCACTACCCGTATTGCGTTGCAAGCCTCCAATGTATTTCAGCCCCAGGCACACATTCCAATCTTAAAATCGGATCACTGCTCTTTACGGTGCTCACTGCTAGCATAGTGGCCTTGTTTACGCAGAAGCTAGAAAATTGACACTTCAAGGTCAAACTTCTGTAACGTGACCTCATTCGTAGAAGGCAATGTGACAAACCTAAAGATGTATTGCAGCAAAAGTGCACATAATTTTTGACTTGCCCTCGTACATTGGATGACGGACATACAGTCAGATTAGTTTCTATCAGAATTAGCAAATAAATTCAATTTGTGAACATAGTTTCCAAAAGAGATTTATTGCATGTTCAGAGTTACTGACAAAAACAAATTCTACAAAATATCTACAGGAGAACGTCTTATGATAGTAAAATTAATTTTTCATTCATAAAGTTTGTTTTTCTGTTGCTTTCTGATATCTGTAGACTCGATATGATAGATGTCACCAAGGCAAGCATTTAAGAGATGAGAACGAGACATGTCAGTGTCCCTTCCTTCCCCAAACAATAAGCAAAAAGTTCATACTTTGGAGAAAAAACTTATAAATAATTAATGTCAAAATATTTTCAGTATTGTTAATTTGTGTGTATTCTAGTGCTTTAAAATTTTTTATGCGTTACATTTCATGGGTGAAGGTGATTTCCAAGCTCAATTCTCCAACACTTACGCAATGAGAATGTGCATACTTGGCTTTTAAATTTAACCGTTATTTGCTGTCATGCATTATTTGAACTACTCTAGAAGCTATAATGAAGGTTGAAGATTTTTTTGGTCTCTTAATATAATTTCTTAGGAAGGAAATACATTTAACAAGGCTAACTAAACCACACACAAAGGTGATGCACAGTTACTTAATACTTTGGCAGTGGAGTATCATCCTGTAAATCCAGCATTCCCAAATGAAAAGGTTACAAAAATTTGGTGACAAAAAAATCGTTGAAACCGAAAGCAAAAATGATGAGTTCGTAATGTAAATATTAAGTTTAGCAAACTTATCCACCACGCTACAAAATTAACGTATGATACAGCAGTATACACTGTTCCCCAACTCAACCAAGAAGACTTTTTTGGTAGACGAAGTTGCACTGTCATCTAGGACCCCCTCCATTAATCTCTGCCCCATTGCCAGCTGTTATGACCCTGTTTCCAGCTGAAATGCCGGACCACTCCTCCTAAAACATACTCAATATAGTGTTATAAGTGACATGATATAACATAACAAACAAGACATATAGTTAAAAAAAGTGCTGAATAAACAAAAATAAACGTTTGGTTAATAAACATGGTTACTAGTAACATACAGTTTTAATATCCCGAAAATCATAATGTTATTTGTATATGTACAGTTCTACTATTGAAATTAAAAATCAAAAGTGATTTAAATAGAATTAAAACTTTAATAATACTTAATAGAAAAAGTATAAGTGTTCTAAAAAACAAACATGAATAAATTATTTTACATTTTTTCTTGGTTTCATCATAGAGAATGTTAAATTTTAGGGATTTTTACATTTGAATTTGACATGTGAAAAGTTGTTTTCACATCGTCGCCAGTTTTATGATTATTTAAAGTTTTGATGTCTAGGTTGGATGTTTGGTACAAGGGTCGTATAAGCTTATTTGGTCAAACTGCGCCAAGCAACTTCAAGGGCATATACACAAGAAAAGTTTTACCGTCATAAGAGGAATAATCCAGGGATAAATCGAACATGACAAGACTAGAAACTAAGGTCCTATAACTAGCAGGTTGCTAGAACAGTGGGGGAAACCCAATGAGCCATGGTGACTCCTTTGATGTGTAACAATGAATGGTGCAGGGCTTATGACATGTCACTTTTCAAGTGTTTAAGTTCTTAAATTCTACTTGGGAGAAAACAATTTTTGGTCCGCAATTTCGGGGCTCCTAACACGTCACCTTTTTGACATTTTGTCGCCTTTTCAGGGGTTTTAAGTTCTTAAATTATATTTGAAAAAAAAATTTTGATAAGCAATTAAAAAACATTTATTTCCTCTAAAAAAAAACAAGGTTCGCACGCATTTAATTTCGAAATGCGTGCTACATTCCACCGCAAGAATGGATTCAAAAGCGTACCGTTTCAGTTGTAAAAGGATACTTCATGTTGCCCGGGGTGTATTAGCAGCAAGTTCTGGAAATTTTCCCGCAGGAAAAGGCTATCAGTAAAACGAAGCGGCGAAGTTTAAAGGAAGCAGGGTCATCTGCATATCCGACCCCCTCTACAGGGTCGAACAAAATGAGGAACCCTCTAGGAGGTCAGACGCTGACAGCTCGTAAATGGTGATCGATGCCAGTGGTCACTTAAGGGGGGGGGGATAACATCCTCCATACACAGATCTGAGGGCGGTCTCAACATACCCATTTTATTTTCGGATTCTGAAATAAGACGAGAATGGAGAGGTCAAGAGACCGGACGGATCAAGCTGATATTAACTCAACGTTAACCCTGGAGGAGAGGTAATGCATTTAGTACCTTTGTCATCACATGTTGCAGTTTCTATTGTGGGTCTGATTATGTCCAGAAGGTATAGATACGTCAGGGCAAACTCTGAAAGGACGGTGGAATCTTCAACATGTATGATAATTTACACTCAAAGGTGTCTTCGGCAAAGTTTTTAAGGGAATAAATCATCAACCTCACAAATTCTAAGCGCTCGAAGCTCCCCATCAAGAACCCCGACATTCCTGTCTACGGAATGGAGGCTATTCACGCGCTGCTCTCTTTGTGGCACAGAAATGAGGGCATGGAAATCTTAATGAACTTCAGACGTTTCTTCAGGAGTTTGAGGTCTGAAAGATTCCAAAGCCTTCCGTAACCAGAGAATGCAAAAATTTTGTCCGTCTCTGTATCCAGAGGGTTAAATATTGAAGGAGTGTTGCGAACATATTGAAAATCATTCTCTGTTATCATCGAAGTTGATTATTACAAATTCTTGAGGTTTTATTAGTGAAAGTCAGTTTTTAAAAAGATTAATGACTCATTACTTTCTACCCGAAAAAAAAAAGAACAAATTAACATTGGTGCATGTAAGATTCACACAATACATAATGCTTTTCTTAAAGGTCTAAAAGAGTTAGGGGAAGATGTGTCTGAACTAATTTTTACTATTCACAGATTTTTTTAATCGGTGGCCTAAGCATTGGTCAACATACAAACAAATTCAAGAAGACTTGAAACTTCCCACTCACTATTTCATCAAGTATTGTTCAAGCAGGTGGCTAAGCCTAAAGCCAGCTGCCGAAAGGTTGCTTGAACAGTGGATTGCAGTGCGAAAGTATTTTCTTGACATCATTCCAATAAAGAAGCCAAACATGATACAAAGACCAGGCTACAAAAAAATGGTTCATTTCCTTAGAAGAAAAACTATGAAGGCTAAGGTGATATTTGTTGTATCAAGTGCAAGTATATTTAAGCGTGTGACCGAATTCCTTCAGAAAAAGGAACCTCTAATACATAACCTTCATTCTCAACTTGAATTGTTGAAAAGAACAATTTTGGGTAGGATCTACGAAGGGGAACTTATTTGAAAATGGATAAATCGGAAGATATATGTCCTCAGAAACTGTTGTCTCTAGCTGATATTGTGATTGGAGATAAAATTTCTAGAGCGCTACAGAATGTGAAAGAGAAGAGAAGAAAAGGAATTTCTTTTTTCTAAGGGCTCAGAAGCATTACATTGCCAGTGTTAAATATCTTTTGAAGAAATCCTCCTTCAGTTCATCTCTCCTTAAAAGTTTATCCTGTCTTGGGTCCTCTTGAGAGACTCAGTGGCGAGAGTGTTCGACAAGTATTAGAATTTGCAAGAGTAATGCTATGGGATGTCCCGACAGACATACTACTGGATGAGTGGAAATTACTCAAAAGAGAATTTGAGGAAGAAGGATTTAGAATGAAGCCTGTTTACTGGAACCAGTTCTTCAGACTGCGAGACTAGCAGAGTTGCCAAGTGCTCCGGAACTTCTATGCTAAAGAATCGAAAATCCGCAACTCCGCGTAGTCTTTGTTTCACTCCCGAAATAGCGTCAATGCAGGGAAAAGGGAAATTTCCTCTATGAAAAGGAAATTTTGTTTCCATTTTCGGAGAAATTGTGTATAAGAATTTTGTTTCTATAATTTAGGGATAAAACCTTTCATGTATACATGTAATTTTTTATCCTTAAAACAATACAAAGTCCAAAATTTAGAATCCTCAGGTCCTCGGCCATTCCTAATTTCGGATTATTTGCATTTTTTTGTTTAAAAAAATCTTAATCTAACCTCCCCTGCGCAAATTTTGCGTTTGCAATACTAAAATAGCATATATATAAATAGGAATAAGTAGAAAGAATATATAAATGTAGCAATGATGTATGCTGACACGGCTAGTTAACACTTAAATTGAATTTATTTACATACACATACACTACAGAAATTACAAGACTTTCACGCACATAAAATATAAGGGACAGGGACATTTTACTATCACATACTACAGCCTAGCTGCTGCTTGCTCCAGGGTTGGAGTTACACTGTGTAAGTTTTTGTTAGTCCGCTAGGGGGCGTTGTAGGTTCCGTTACAGACTCCCCCTCTGGCTCTGATGACGTCCCGACGATGAGCCAGGATTATTTTTTCTAGGGCGACCCCTTCTTCTTATGGGAGCTACATGCCCAGTGTCTCTCTTTACTTGGGGTTCATAGTAAGTTTTTAATGCTGACACATGATAAGTTCCAAGAGTTTGGTCTGGACTGGCCGGGTCGGCAATATCATATGTTGTCGGCGATCGATTTGTGAGAACTACATATGGTCCTTCTCTTTTGGGCATTAATTTTCGACTTCTTTTATTTTTGCTGATGGGATGAGAATAGTAACCCAAACTTGATCACCAGGTTTGAAGTATATCGGTCGTCTACGACGATCAAAATTTTCCTTTCGTTTGTCTTGTTTATTTTCAACTCTATCTTTTATCTGGGTGGTTAGACGAGCAAATCTTTTGAGATACGGTGTTATCTCGGGTATGAAGTTGTCGTTATGAATAACTCCTCTTGTGTCATGAACCACATCGTCCGTTGTTCTCAGCTCTCTGCCAAACTGTAGGTATGCTGCAGTGTGACCGGTGGTGTTACAAGTAGAAGTATTCATCGCAAATCGGATCAAAGGAAGCTTGTCTTCCCAGGCAGTATGTTCTTCTCCAACTAAAATTGCAAGGCGGGGCTTCAAGTCCCGGTTTTTGCGTTCTGATGGATTGGCTTGTGGATGATAGACTGGTATGAGATCTTGTGTGATACCTAACAGGTGACACGTCTGTTGCATGACAGCGCTCACAAATTGCGGTCCGTTATCGCTAATTAACCTTCGAGGTAGACCATAGCGTAAATAAACTTCTTCGAGTAGTGTTTTAGCACAGTTAGCTGCTGTGGCTTCATTAAGGGCAAACAATTCAACCCACTTTGTATTTGTGTCTTCCACGATGAAAATCCATCTTTTTCCAGATGTTGTCTCTGGTAGGGGACCAAAGAGATCGATTGCAAGAACTTCAAATCTCTGTGCATAAACTGGGGTTCTAAGCAGTCCTGCAGGTTTATGGTTCGTTGGCTTATATCGATTGCATTCTGCACAGGTTTTGATATAATCAGAAATGTACTTCCTCATGCCTGTGAAAAAGTATCTGGAAGCAATCTTGTTGTAGGTGCCCTCCACACCATAATGACCGGCTGTAGGAGCGTCATGGTGCTCCTGCAGAACTCTCTGGCGTTCTTGAATGGGGACTACGAGTTGAGCATCGTCTGACTCGGTTTCAGGCGAGTAGCGATACAAGACACCCTCATTCATAATGTATCCTCGGCTGATGTAGTTGGCAAAATTTTCGTCTTTTATCATTACTCTCAAGAGAGTTAATAATTTTCTTTAGATCTGTATATGTCAGCTGTTCTTTTCGAATATCACTAGACTTTCTTGTGGGTATATTGATAGATACGGCTTGCATCTCACAGTTTGTATCTTCATGTGAATATGTCGGTCTCGACAGCATATCAGCGACCACATTAGCTCTTCCTGGCGTATATTCGATTTTCAGATTAAACGATTGGATCTTCAGAGCCCATCTTGCTAAACGTCCTGAGGGTGACTTAATGCTCAGAAGCCATTTAAAAGGTTGATGGTCTGAAGCAATGATAATTTCTTGATTCTCGATGTAACCTCGGAACTTTTCTAAGGCCCAAACTACTGCCAAAGCTTCCCGCTCAGTAGTCGAATAATTGCGTTCTGCTGGGATCAACAGACGACTAGCGTATTCAATCACATGTTCTTCTGGACCATTTCCTTGGAGAAGGACTGCGCCAAGGGCGTAGTTACTCGCATCTGCGAATTATGAAAGGCTTACATCCATCAGGTTGCTTTAACACAGGGGCTGTTGTCAAGCGTTCTTTTAGGGTTTCGAAAGCTTCTTGCTGTTCAAGACCCCACGACCAATCGACTCTTTTCTTAGTTAAATTGCTAAGAGGTCGTGCTATGTCTGCAAAGTTCGGAACATATCTTCTGAACCATGAGCAGGTCTGTAAGAAAGACAGAAGTTCTTTCACATTAGTTGGAACTGGAATTCTTTGGATAGAAGCGATTTTCTCTTGATCGGCTTCAATTCCATCTCTTGTTATCCAGAAACCCAAGTACTTAACACGATACTCTCTGATAAGATGACTATGTCATCCAAATATGAGAGTGCAAAAACATCTTTCAGGCCACTTCGGAATTTATCTATCAGGCGTTGAAAAGTGGCAGGTGCGTTACGCAGACCAAAAGGCATGCGTAGATAACGGTAAGTTCCGAAAGGACAAATAAAGGCAGTTTTGTCCAAATCGTTTTCATCCACTTGCACCTGATGATATCCTGATTGTAGATCTATAGTTGACATGTATGATGTCGGTGTAGCTTCGTTTAAAAGATCTTCCATCCTAGGTAATGGATAAGTGTCCGGTTTCGTAACGGCGTTGAGGCCTCTGTAGTCAACACATAATCTTACTTTCCCGTTTGGTTTAGCGACGAGCACTACCGGAGCAGCATATGGGGATTCACATTCTTCTATTATGTTCTTTGCCAAAAGTTCATCAATTTGTTCTTTCAGTATTTCTTTCTTGGCCGGTGACATACGATACGGTGGAACAGATATAGGATGATGATTCATAGTAACTATTCTGTGCTTCATGAAAGGAGTAGGTTCTCCCCCTGGTTCAAAGCAGCGTTTGTACTCTTGAAGTAAGCAGTTTAATTCTACACTTTGCATCTGGGTCAGATGTCTTCCTTCTTCACTTCTCAAGTGGACAATAGTAGTAGGCTCAGGCACAATCGTTGATTTAAAAGTTTTCGGCGCATCCTTTAATTCAGTAGGCTTTACATAGAAGAAATATTGTCTATGGGGATCTTCACTAAAATGCCAGGTTCCATTTTGAACGTTGAGAACAATACCGGCTGCATGGAGAAAGTCTTTCCCTAACAGCGTGCTATTCCCTTTTGCTTCAGGGAGAACAAGAAGTTCTGTTGACACAATTTTACCTTCTATACACAAGTTGATAACCGTTTTAAGAGCAACCATGGATTGGAGTTTTCCATCAGCAAGAGTCAGTGAAATCTTTTTGTCCTCGAAAGCAATTCCATTCTTTCGTAGAAAGTTATACAGCTTTTCTCCTGCAATAGAGTGTGAGGCACCAGTATCGGCACACACAGCAATTCTCTAACCAAAAAGTTCAAAGATAATCAAGCTTGAAAGATCTTTAGTTGTATTACTTGTGAACAAGTTCATACAGTTGACAGTAGTTTCTTCAACTTTAGATTTTGTACAAGTAGGACATTTAGATATTACAACTCCTGGTGTTCCGCATCCAAAACATCGAATTGGGGGTCTTCCTTCTGATCTAGGAGTAGAATTTCGAGGTATCGAAACTCTTGAAAATTGACTTTGCGTATATTCGTGTCTATTAACCACAGGACGGAATCTTCTATCTGTAGAGGATCTTTTATTTTCGTCTCTAGAATATGTTTTCTTTTGAGCCTGTGCCACGTGTTTCTTCACTCCTTGACGGATATTCTCATAAGTATCCAGTTTTTTAGCTAACTCTAGAGGGTTGGCCCAATCTGTCCACAAATCAATGGTGATCTTTGATGTCTGGTGGAGTCCTTTTCTTAATTTGATCAGTAATTAATAAACTTTTGAGTTGATCAAAGGTGGTGACATTCATTTCCTTTGTCCAACCTTCAAAATAAGAAGCCAGTTCGAAAAAGTAGTCCCTCCATGTCGTATCAGGATTCTTCCTATGTTGGGAAAATAACTGTCGAAACTTATCAGCAGTGACCCTAAATCTCTTGAGAAGCATTTCTTTCACATTTTGGTAATTTTGAGCCTCCTGTTCATCTTCTCTAGCAAGTAACTGCGCTATTTCAGCTGGTAAGGAACCAATGAGATATGGTATCCATGATGACTCTGGAAGATTCATAAACTTCAATTGACGTTCGAAAATAATTAAAAACAGTCCTATTTCATCTTCTTTTGGATTAAACTTAGGGATAATCCAACTGAGTTCATATTTCGGGTACTCTGAGCCATGAGTAGAAACAACTGAATTGGAAACCTTTTGAGCTTCAAGCTGGAGTTTTAGCTTTTCGAGTTCATACTTGCGCTCGTTCTCAATTCGGACCTGTTCTTCTGCTTGTGCTTTAAGTAATTTTTCGTCTTCAATTTCTTTTTCTCGAGCCAACCTATCCTCCTCATCCTTCTTTTCAGCCTTCAACTTGTCTTCCTCGGCCGCATTCTCCGCTTTTAGGCGATCTTCAATTATAACGGCGAGCATATTCTTTACGAGCTCTTCGTAATTTTCACTTTTAATTATAAGTTCTCGAAGTTGGATAACTTTTAAGCTGTCCGACACAGCCAGACCAAGCTCCGATGCAAGAGTTCGGAGGTCTTCCTTCCTTCCTTTCCCTAGGAACGCCATATTGTCCAAAACCCCTAACTATTGTTTAGGTTGGAATTTTTTTCCTTTAAGAAGAGAGTCCTAAATCTAGAGTCCTAAGTTTAAAGTTCAATAGTCCTAAACTTAATACCTTTAAATGCAAAACGTTTAGAATATATTAATGTTCATTCCGTTTTGATAGTTTTCTAAAGTTATATGCAAATATTCTTGAATTCTCAGAACCATTATCAAAATACAAATAAAACATTTCCCAAACACTTTGAAAAATTCACTTAGCTAAAGTATGAAAAATAGCAAAAGTATGAAATATATTCAGAAACACTTGTATACAGATACTTGCATTAACACTAATTATAAATCATGAATTCCTCAACACTTTAATAACTTGATCTAAACTACCATTCATTACAAAAATAATAATTCAATAAAGGCAATACTTTAAATATCAACTTCTTTTGAAATAAAATATCTCCCTAAATTCAGAAAGTGATATTTCTTTTGTGTGTTATCTTTATTGAAACACACTAAATTTTTTTTTTCTTTTCACTCGTTGAAGAATGACAATGCAGTAAATATAAAATACAGTTCATAAAAAAAAAACCATACATACAAAATCTTTTTTTTTTTTTTCTTACAATGCAACGCGCCTAATAAGAAAAGTAAAAACAACTGGCGCCGTGTTAGACGTCGACTAAGATTTTCTTTAGGCGGGAAATTTTAGAGTTCAAGGTCGTTCAACTACTAGTTATCGATACATTATTTCTGCACATTACACACATTCTACAGCATTAATAATGTAGCGAAACTTATTCACTTCGTCTGAAAATCGTGGCTCAGTCGGGTATTGCACCTTACTGCAAATTGGAAGGTACGGAGTTCCAATCCCACTAGAGGCTAGTGGCCTAAAAGTAGATTTCATTTTAAAGTTCCCTTTCTGTTTGTTTCTCACTTCTTCAGTAATATACTTATGTTAATTTCTAGAACTTTCGAATTCTCGAATGTTCGATTCATTTTTCGGAAAAGGTATAAAAGGAGATGTATTACTCAGTTCAAAGATAAGTTCGTCACAAGATCCATCCCACATCATGTCATCCCTCAACAAACCCACAATAATATCGAAACTACGTCGGTGTCAATTAACTTCAACAACAAATCCCCGCTTATTATAACCTCCATTTACTGCAGTCCTGCGCATAATAAAAATCCTATAAATGAAATTGAAAAACTCATATCGGCTAATGATAGCATTATCCTATGTGGCGACTTCAACGCGAAGCACCGGCTTTGGAACTGTCCCTCCAACAATCCCAGAGGCAATCTTTTAATCCAAACTATAAATAAAACTGGCATATCCGTTGCCGCTCCCTCTGATCCCACCCGAATCCAGGGCCAAACAGGCAATGTCATTGATTTTGCACTCATAAAAGGGTTTCACTACAAACATAAAATCATCTCCATGCCCGAACTCCTGTCATTCTTACTTTCAACACCGCCTACTCACCCCTTAACATACACAGACACACTACTACCAACTGGACTACATTTAAAAATATCATTAACGATACGACTCAATACCCCATACCCACGAACAGCGTCTCCTACCCCTCACAACTGGATACAATCACTGAACAATTTCAAAACAATATTATTAATGCACATAAACATTCTTCCAAAGAAATTACCCAAACTCATCAACTTTTCCTCCCCCCTCACATCAAAACCATCATTAAAAATCGAAACAAACTTAAGAAACACTGGCAACATAATAAAGACCCTCTTTCCAAACAACAACTTAATAGAATCCAGAAACAACTTAAAAAGGATATTAAAACCCATACTCAACAAGCTTGGAAAGACCACTTATCCTCTTTAAACATAGAAGACAAATCCCTCTGGAGAAAGGCTAAATCTCTTAAAACAAAAAGGCCCAACATTCCCCCCATACACTCTCCAAACAACATTGCTCTCTCTGACACTGACAAAGCAAACGCTATTGCAGACAGCTTCGAAACACAATTTCATGATAATAAAATTAATGACCCAAACACTGACAATCTCGTTAATCATACTATCAATAATTATTTTTCACACACCCAACAAGTCGCATTCAAATCTATCCCCCCATCTGAAGTAATTATTCAGAATAACAAACTCAATATTAAAAAAGCCCCTGGACACGAAGGCATCACTAATAAGATGGTTAAAAAATTACCCGTTAAGGCCATCCTCATCTTCACTTTCATTATTAATCTCACTCTCAAACTCAAACACTTCCCCACTCCTTGGAAAACCGCCAGCATCATCCCCATACTCAAACCTCACAAAAACACAACTGATCCCACCAGCTACAGACCTATTTCACTCCTCCCTACCCTCAGTAAAATCACTGAAGCTATTATTCTTGAAACAATTAAATACTTCATCACACAAAACAACATTATGATCCCTCAACAACACGGTTTCACACCCAAACTCTCCACTACTCACCAGCTACTCCGAGTCACCGAACACATACACAAGGGAAAACGCAAATACAAAAAAACAGGTGCAATTTTCTTTGACATCGCCAAGGCATTCGACAAAGTTTGGATAAAGGGTCTCATCTATAAACTTATCAAACTCAACTTCCCATACTGCCTTATCATCATACTTACGTCATACCTTACCAATCGTCATTTTACCGTCTCCGTTAACAAGGCTGACTCTTCGAAATGCAAAATCAAATCTGGAGTTCCTCAAGGATCCAAATTAGGACCTTTCTTATTTAACATCTACATGAATGACATCCCGCAATCTAATTCTACCATGCTCAGTATGTTCGCTGACGACACTGCTATTCTCGCCCAACAAAAAAATATCAATACACTTATTTTTCTACTCAACAAACACATCCAGGCAATCGAACTTTGGCTTATTCAATGGAGAATTAAACTTAATGTCGACAAAACAGCAGCTATCATATTCGGAGCTAACCCTCCCACACACAAAGTCAAAGTTTATGGTCAATCAATAGAATGGGTATCACAAACAAAATATCTAGGAGTTATCCTCGACAACCAACTCTCATGGGCCCCCCACATTCAAACAATCCAAACCAAATTTAAAAAAGCCCGATCTGCACTTTACCCTCTCATCGCACGTAGCTCTACTCTATCCATACAAAACAAACTTCTGATCTACATTTATTATTTACGCCCAGTTCTAACATATGCCGCTCCCATCTGGGGTGCCGCCGCCAAGACAAACATCAATAAAATTATTGTCCTCCAAAATACCACCCTCAGAACCATTGTCCAGGCCAGATGGTTTTACAGAAATATTGACATCCTAACTGCCACTAATATACCCCATCTTGGTCAGTTCATCGGCAACCTTGCTCAAAATTTTTTCAAAAACATCGCCAATAACTCAAATTCCTCCATCCAAGAAATCGAAATTTACGACCCAACTCTTCCAAAAAACAAAGCCCGCCCAAGAGCATCAATGTTAATTGGCAATAGATTGTCACCCCAAAGCATCAACATTCGCAATTAATCCCTCATTGGCCGTACGATTTCGGCAAGCCAAGAGCTTTTTAAACCACGCTCCTCGATGTAGGTGGCACTTGTATTTCAAACAAGGCTGCACCACGTTGAACGAGCTCCTGACATCTTCCTAACACCCACCCCATTCTTTCCCTAACCTGAAAGCACCATCTGTCATGCCACTTATCCATCAATACTGGAGATGAAGGCCCTTACGGGGCCATGGGCTCCGAGAAATTCAACTACTTGACTTGACTTGAGTTCAAAGATAATAAAGTCTCGAGTTGAGATCAGCAATCTTTGTCCTCGCTTGCCTTTTGCAAATCTACACGACATTTTGGTGGAGGCGCCGGGTAAAATAAATACGGCGGAAGAACTTCGCAGAAGTCTACGTCTTCAAGGACTCCCTCCTGAGTTTGGCTCTTTACCGAATCCTAGTAGAGGCCCGAGGAAAATGTCTGACCATGAAGACACCGAGAAAAAGCTCCCAGTTGCCAGCTCCGCTCCAGTCACCATCGCACCAGTGCCGTTCCTGACCTACCAGCCACCCAGAAGTCCATGCATATTCTCTGGAGACGACCAACCAGATGTTCGCCGGTGGCTCAAGGACTTTCAACGAATCGCCAGCTATAACCGTTGGGACGAACAGATGTGTCTGGCAAACGTCATATTCTACCTCGCCGGAACAGCCCGACAATGGTTTGATAACAATGAGGACACTTTTACTGATTGGACTTCGTTCAGGAATTCCCTGAACAACACGTTTTGCCAAACAGATGACATAAAGCGTCAAGCTGAGAGACTGTTGGTTGCACGTGCTCAACAAATTGGCGAGACGTCTGAATTATACATCCAAGACGTACTCGCTCTATGCCGAAAAGTTGATCCTTCCATGCCAGATGTCGAGAAAGTAGCCCATCTCATGAAGGGGATTGCAGAGGACTTGCACCAGATCCTTTTGGTTCAGGACTATGAGACCGTCGATGCTTTTGTGAAACGCTGCCGTCAAATAGAAAGCCTCCGGCGAAGACGTATCACCCGACCAAGATTCCAGAGGCTGCCAAATGTTTCTGCAGTTTCGGCCGAAACAGACATTGGTGATTTAAGATCGCTGGTACGAACAATTGTCAGGGAAGAGCTTCAAAAGCTCTTGCCGGAAGTACAAAACTACACGAACGACGACCCTGCTTCACCAACGGACGTCGCATCTCTGGTCCGGGAAGAAGTTATGGAAGCTCTAGCACCACTCACAGGTCCAAGAAGTCGCAACGGCCCTCCTCGAGTTTCAGTTCCAGTTGGGTCACAGCCAAGACGTGAGGCCAGAAACAGCGCCGTTCCACAGCGTAAGACAGATTTGTGGAGAGCTGCCAATAATGTACCTCTCTGCTACCATTGCGGACGCCCAGGACACGTGCTGAGGTACTGTAGGGAGAGACGACAAATATTTGCAGATACAAGAGTCCTCAGAACATCTAATCCTCGACGAGAAATTGACACTGAGACCCTACACAGCTTTGACGACAACTATGCACGACATATACAGCCTACTTCTTCCAGTTTCAGAAGTAGTTCACCATACCCTCGCCGCTCCTTCAACCGCCGACAGTCACAATCGCCTGTTCGCCGCTCCAGCCGTTCTCCACGCCGACCAAATGAGGAAAACTAACTCGGGCGACCTGTCCAGGAGGTAAGGCCGCAGTTGAAGAAAATCCTCCGACGTATACTACAACCAAGTTAAAGAAAAATTCCACCTATATCACAGTGAATGGACAATGTGTAAAAGCCGTTTACTGAGGATGGACCTGTACTGAAAACTGCCTGTGGAAAATCTGTAGCCGCCTCAGGACGCTGTGTATTAAAAGTCGACTTGAATGGGACTGTGAAACCGTTTGAATTTCTGGTATTTCCACAGTGTAGCCACCAAATGATACTTGGATGGGACTTTTTCCGTGCCACTGATGCTGTCATAGATTGCGGAAATGAAGAACTTCAACTTGCAGAAATCCTTCCAGACAACCAGGTGTCAGGTAAATCAGATTGCTCTTGCACCTTGTTTGCCGCAACAGATTGCGTAATTGAAGCCAATTCGACAAAGCAAATATGTACTCTTAATCCAGAAATTCCAGAAGCAGATAAAGCTATGATTATTGGTAATACAATTCTCACGTGTGAAAGAGAGCTGTCTATACCAGCCTCAATCGTTAACGTTGAAAATGGCTGTTGTAAAGTATGGGTTACAAATTTCTCTCGACGAACCCAACTGATACCGAAGGGAATGAACATAGCTTGCTTAACGACAGTAACAAACGATGCAATTTGTTCTTTAAGTGATGAAGATCGAGAAGGTTCTAAGAGACACAATTCCAGAAGGCGATTAAAACGAGAAACATTTAAAGAACTTTTAGATACTAAGCTGACTACTATTGAAGAAGACGAGTTATTGAATCTGCTGGAAGAATTTAGTGACATTTTCGACTTTAACAGGCAATTGAAGAAATCCAGTGGTAATTCTGTGAAACACAAGATCGACACAGGTGACAGCGTCCCAATCAAGCAGAGACCTTACCGTATATCAGCCACTGAAAGACGTGTGATTGGAGACGAAGTACAACGGATGCTAAAAGAAGACGTGATACAGCCATCAACCAGTCCATGGTCATCTCCAGTCGTACTTGTGAAAAAGAAAAATGGTGAATGGCGCTTTTGTGTCGATTACAGAAGATTGAACACGGTCACTAAAAAAAGACGTCTATCCACTACCACGCATCGACGACGCTTTGGATTGCCTAGCTGGTGCACAAATTTTCTCTATGATGGATTTAAAATCCGGTTACTGGCAAATAGAGGTTGATGATAAAGATAGAGAAAAGACAGCCTTTGTAACGTCAGATGGTCTTTATGAATTTAAAGTCATGCCATTCGGATTATGTAACGCTCCCGCTACATTTGAACGGATGATGGACACTGTACTACGAGGCCTGAAGTGGAATATCTGTCTTTGCTACCTAGATGACATCATTGTGTATGCACCGAATTTCCGAGAACATCAAATACGCTTGAGAAAAGTTTTGAAATGTATCCAAGAGGCCGGACTGACGCTAAATTCCACCAAATGCTCATTTGGCAAAAAGAAACTAACGATACTTGGACACCTTGTTGATCAACATGGAATCTATCCCGATCCACAAAAGATAGCCGCTGTAAAGAATTTTCCTGTTCCAGAAAATATCGCAGATGTTCGAAGTTTTCTAGGCCTGTGCTCGTATTACCGACGATTTGTCAAAAAATTCGCTGATGTGTCAAAACCCCTGCATGATTTATTGAAGAAAGATGTGAAGTTTTCTTGGAGTACTTCACAGAAGGAATCTTTTTCAACTCTCAAAAAATTACTAACAAGTGAACCTGTTTTGGGACATTTCCTTCCAAATGCAGAAACGAAGATACATTCAGACGCTAGTGGTTATGGCATCGGCGCAGTACTAATACAGATCCAAGATGATAAGGAAAGACCGATAGCCTACGCATCCAGGTCCCTGACAGCCGCTGAAAAGAACTATTCTACAACCGAAAAGGAGTGCCTTGCTGTCATCTGGTCGATCAGTAAATTCAGACCGTATCTATTTGGAAAACCCTTTACCGTAGTAACGGATCACCACTCTTTGTGCTGGCTAGCCAATGTTAAGGACCCATCTGGAAGACTTGCACGATGGGCTTTAAGGTTGCAGGAGTACGACATCACCATAGTCTACAAGAGCGGTCACAAACATTCCGATGCCGATTCGCTGTCGAGAAAGCCCCTTCTCGAAACAGTAAACGAAAACGGTGATGAAATCCCCTTCCTTTCAGCCATCACAGATTACAGAAAAGAGCAGCTAAAAGATAAGCAGCTGAAGCCCATAATTAAAATTCTCAAAAGAGGTGACGGATACCGAAGTTATCAACTTAGAAACGGTGTGGTTTACAAAAGAAACTATGATCCTATGGGACAGCAGTGGCTCTTGGTCGTACCGAAACAACTCCGCAGCGATGTCTTAAAGAGTCTTCATGATGCCCCAACCGCCGGTCACCTCGGATTCGCCAAAACCTACGACCGAATAAGGAGGAAATACTATTGGCCAGGACTATATGGGAGCACACGCCGATATGTGTCACATTGCGGAGAATGTCAAAGACGAAAATCTCCTTCGCAATTGCCACCGGGGCAACTTCACCCGATCAGACCCCCTGACATACCATTTGCCAAAATTGGGATTGATCTACTTGGACGCTTTCCAGTTACCCGAAACGGAAACCGCTGGATCATTGTTTGTACAGATTACCTTACGAGGTTCACTATCACAAAAGCATTACCAACTGCTGAGGCCACGGAAATCGCTAAATTTATAGTCGAAGATATCATACTGAAGCACGGTGCTCCCAGAGAAATGATAAGTGATCGAGGACGTTCCTTCTTATCCAATATTGTGAAAGACATCAATCAATTGTGCCAGACGTCTCATCTTCTGACAACATCCTACCATCCACAAACCAATGGCTTGACAGAAAGATTTAACAAGACATTGGCAGACATGCTGTCCATGTACGTAGACGTCGAGCAAAGAAATTGGGATACCATCCTACCCTTTGTGACTTTCGCCTACAATTCGGCAAAACAAGACACCACAGGGTTCAGTCCATTTTTTCTCGTTCATGGCAGAGATATCCAGACACCTCTAGACGTAATTCTTCCGCTCAATACAGAAAATCACGACGATAATGACGTGCAACATCTGATCACCAGGGCAGAGGAAGCTAGACAGCTTGCAAAAATCCACATCCTTGACGCTCAACAAACTGATAAACGACGATATGACGAGAGACATCGACCAGTCAACTACAACATCGGAGACTTAGTCTGGATCTTTACTCCAGTACGAAAGGTTGGACTGTCCGAAAAGCTCCTAAGACGTTATTTCGGACCCTATCGAATAACACGGCGACTATCTGACGTAACATACGAAGTAGAAAGTATGGAGGAGAATAGCAGACGGCGGATCTCAAAAGATGTAGTCCACGTCCTTAGGTTAAAACCCTATCTTGATCCAAAGAAACAACTGGATGACGGAAGAGAGCACAGCATTTCCAGGGGACCTGTTACAAGGAGACAGATCAGGCTGCAGCGGGACGCTGCTTCGTCTTAAGGAGGGGGAAATGTAGCGAAACTTATTCACTTCGTCTGAAAATCGTGGCTCAGTCGGGTATTGCACCTTACTGCAAATTGGAAGGTACGGAGTTCCAATCCCACTAGAGGCTAGTGGCCTAAAAGTAGATTTCATTTTAAAGTTCCCTTTCTGTTTGTTTCTCACTTCTTCAGTAATATACTTATGTTAATTTCTAGAACTTTCGAATTCTCGAATGTTCGATTCATTTTTCGGAAAAGGTATAAAAGGAGATGTATTACTCAGTTCAAAGATAATAAAGTCTCGAGTTGAGATCAGCAATCTTTGTCCTCGCTTGCCTTTTGCAAATCTACACGACAATATTCATAATAAATCGTTAATTATCCAACTATTTAAATACAGACATACAGTTAAATAGTTTTAAGCTTTCTGAAACACTTAAATCAGGATTGATTTGCAAGTTTAAGTAGTCAGACGAACAACTGAACATTAAAACGAAATCAATTTCTCATTACAATACATACAAAATAAAGGAATTTCTTCTGAGTTAAAAATTACTTATTTCTACAGTACAACTTTGAAAAACCTTCTTTATAAATGACTTTTTGTCTAGGTTTAAACGACATAAAGTATAAAAATACTTATCTATCCGATGGATATCGGGATCGGGCCCACAGTTGGGTAGCCAATTCTCTGTAGCAATGATGTATGCTGACACGGCTAGCTAACACTTAAATTGAATTTATTTACTTGCACATACACTACAGAAATTACAAGACTTTCACGCACATAAAATATAAGGGACAGGGACATATTACTATCACATACTACAGCCTAGCTGCTGCTTGCTCCAGGGTTGGAGTTACACTGTGTAAGTTTTTGTTAGTCCGCTAGGGGGCGTTGTAGGTTCCGTTACATAAATAGGAATTTTTTAAAAACAATGCAAGAAATTTTACTTGCAAATCTTCTAATTTTTCTGTGTGGTATTTACTCTGAACATGTCCGTTATTTTGCGTTGTTAGGTCCAGGTTTACCTCCTTGTACTATGAAAATTGTCAAAAAGATGGAAAAAAGTGAGAAAAAAAAACTCGGGTTAGCAAAACGTCCAATATTTTTTTTCTTCGAAATTTTTGACAATTCCGAATATTGGAAATCCGCATTTGGGACTTAAAAGAAATTATTTGTGCTAATAGGGAATTTTATGACTGTTTTTAAAGAAAAATCTGTAGACATTTTATTTTTGTCCTTATTTTCGCGTTGCTCCGGAAGAAAAAGACAAAATTAATTTCAGACTTTTTCTACAAAAAAAATAAGACATAATTTTTCAAAGGAAAAGAAGAAATTCTTTAAGCTGTGTCAAAAATAAACGAATTAAAAAATCATAATTCCGATTTTTTTTAAATTTTTATGTTAATATTTTAAAATTATATACTTTTTAAATGAAGAAAATAAAAATATCCTTCCAAAGAAAGAAAAGATATAGGTAGCTGGGGAGGATCTTTTTATTTTCTATCTTTATACTTGAATATATTTAGCATTATTGTTATTTGTTACTTTTTTTTTGCTTGATTCGTCACTTTTTGTCACCTTTTTATTCTCGATTAGTCACTTTTTGTCACCTTTTTGTACTCGATTAGTCACTTTTTGTCACCTTTTTGGTTCAATTTGTTACTTTTGTCACCTTTTTAGACCTTGAAACCTGTTAGGAGCCCTGCAATTTAAAAACAATTTATTTCTTCCTCTAAAAAAAGTCAACTGTCAACCTAGTACATATTGTGTAATTTCGTCTTGTGTTGGAACCTGTCCAGTCTAGTTTCCTATACAGCAGGTACGCCATTTGAGCGTCATTCAGAAGGGGAACGATTCCCCTCCCCCTTCTGAATGTTGCCTGTGTTTCCGCCCAAATCGAACCTTTTTAATATTTATTTTGAGGCGATCGTAATAGTGATGCTACGGCTGGCGCCGGCTGCTATAATATGGATTTCGATTCGCGAAAAGAATTGGAGCCTTAAGTATCACCAAATGAGATAATCTTGCCATCAAATAACCAATAGGTACGCTCTAACTACGGAGCAGCAGAATATAGTTTCCTTCCTTCGTAATTTCCATTAAAGGCAGTGGAACCCTGTTCCATCGAATTCCCTTACAACACCCTTGGTCACAGCCTTGCTCTAAGGAATTCGATATAGGAAGAATGGGAGCTTGGGGAAGATGTGTCTGAACTAGTTTTTTTCTATTAATCAATTTTTTAATCGGTGGCCTAAGTGTTGGTCAACATACAAACAAATTCAAGGAGACTTGAAGCTTCCCACGCACTATTTCATCAAGCATTGTTCAAACAGGTCGCTAAGCCTAAAGCTAGCTGCTGAAAGGTTGCTTGAACAGTGAATTACAGTGCGAAAGTATTTCCTTCACTACATTTCAATAAAGAAGCCAAACATGATACAAAGACCAGGCTACACGAAAATTGTTCATTTACTTGGAAGAGAAATTGAAGGCTGAGGTGATATTTCTCGTATCAAGTAGAAGATGCTGTTCGCACATTTTTTAGACGATTTTGGTGCAAAAGAAATAATTGCAGTTGTACTATGTTTTTAAAAGTCAATATTATCGTCTGCGGCTTGAGAGGTTTGTTTTTATTTAAAATGGCGTTTTTAACGAAGCAGTGGTTCGAAGGCTATATTATGCTCTTTCCGAAGAGAAATATTCATATTCCGTTATCCAAAAACGATGTGAGAGTCATGGTTTTGTGATATCTAAAGCGTCGATAGGTAATGTCGTCAACAAGAAGGGGAAAAAACGTCAAATTGGAGCCTCAAGTGGGACAAAAATTCCAAACAAGTATCCAAGGAAGCAACGGACATCTTCGACTATTGCAAAGGTACGTTGTTTAATGTTAAAAGAAAATCCCCCAAGTCAAAGGACAGTTGCAAAATCATTAAAATGCTCGGTGTCCACTGTAAACAAAATGATAAACGTTTATTTAGATCTTAAGAAAGCGAAAAAACACAATGTGCATCGTCTTTCTCCAAAGCATATCGCTGAACGCAGGACGACACGCTGCCGAATTCTATATGAGAAACACTTATCCAAAGAAAAATGGAAAAAAATTGTCACAATAGATGTACCATGGGTGTATTTAAATGATTGCAGCAATAAAAAAGCCATTTATTATCATAAAAGGGGAGAAAAAAATGTAAGTACATGGTTCACAGAATCGAAAGAAAGTTTTTCTAAGGGATTCATGATTGTTGCAGGTTTTTCATATAATGGCAAGTTAGAAATAAAGGGAGTGGAAAAATGTCAAGATTAACTCCAAATACTATCAGAAACATATTTTATCGCCAATTTTTCTGAATGAAATACCATTGCTTTACCCACAGTGCCATCAAGACAAAATCCACTGTAAATTTCCTAAAAGAAATGGAACAAAAAACCGGTATCAAGGCCATACCCTTCACTGATATCTCTACTAAATCTCCCGATGTATCTATCACCTATGGATTTTTGTGCTTTCGGACTTTTAAAATCTGCATTATCCAAACGTCGTCCAACAACCCTTACATTACTTACACCCCCCCCCATGATTCTCTAGAAAGCTGTTCAGGAGGAATGGGATAGAATACCTATTCTGACACTTCAAAAGGCATTATTATCCTGGAAATTACAGTGTCGAAAGATAGTTCAGAATAAGGGCTATCAAATATAGAACATTTAAAACACAAGAATTTTATGTAATTTAGTTTTGTGAATACAATATACACAGTCTAAAAAATGTGTGAACAGCCTCTGTATATAATCGTGTGACCGAATTTCTTCACAAAAAGGCATAACCTAATGTATAACCTTCATTCTCAATTTGAATTGTTGATAAGAAATAATTTTAGGCAGGATATACAAAGATTAATTATTCGAAATTTGAAGATGGATGAAATGGAAGATATATGGCCTTACAAACTTGCCTCTGGCTGATATTGTTATTGGATTTCAAATTTCTATAGCGCTTCAGAAAGTGAAAGAGAAGGAAAGGAATTTCTTTTTTCGAAGGGCTCAGAAGCATTACATTGCTAGTGTTAAATATCTTTTGAAGAAGTCCTCCTTCAGTTCATCTCTCCTTAAAAGTTTATCCTGTATTGGTCCTCTTAAGAGACTCAGTGGTGAGAGTGTACGACAAGTATTAGAAGTTGCAAGAGCAATGTCATGTGAAGTTCCAACAGACATACTACTGGATGATTGGAAATTACTCCAAAGAGAATTTGAGGAAGAAGGATCTAGAATGAAGCTTATAGATGTTTACTGTGTTAGTGGTGTGGATCCTAAATACCCCGTTGTGTCAAAGCTAGTGCTGGGGGGCTTTGCTTCTCCCTTATTTGGAGATAGTGGTTAGTTCAAATAATGATATTAATACAACCCCAGGTTCACTAATTATTAAATTTTAGAAGACAGAAACTAAGGTCGCAAGTGGTTAGTACAAATGTGATTAGCGTCATGATAAAACAAAAGGCCAAAAGTTCATTAACCATTAAAATCTGAATTAACTGCAATAAACCAGGACTTAGGAACTATTTGAGTACAAGACACATTGAAAAGGCGAAGTCATTAACAATAAAAAAAACATTAATTTATTTAAACCATTAATTAATTATAACGGATACATATATAGGTTTAAACTAAAGTTCGCGAACACTGTTAAATACTTTCCTTTTAAAGAGAGTGAGAGAGAGAGAGATATGTGAGGGTGTATTCACACGCTCTAAGATCGACTTACTTGTTAAGGCGAGCATAGTCAAAACTTCTCGACCTGCACTGCTCCAAAATCTTGTTCAAAATCTCATCTCCTATTCCCAAAATCTCGCAAACTCTATATCAGAACAAGTCTCCAATCCTGGGAGATGACCGCCTACCTGAAAACCCTCGGCCAATCCGTTCTTATTTTTTGACTTAACTTTGATTATTTTATTTTTTCTGGCTTCGCTCAGTGGCTAGTCAGTCCCCTCTTAAAATACTCTCATTGGTTCTGAATTCTCTTTCAAGATTTCCCTTTTTAGATTCCGCTCAACGCCCCCTCATAATTTTGGTTAGAAGCCCTATTATTATTTAACGTCAAGTTCCACTAAGCTTCAGTATCGGCATCCTGTGCATCTGGCTTTCACAAGCACCTAAATTCTTAAAACTTGACAACCCCTTTTTATATTCACCTTTGTATTTCTAAAGCTTTCTGAAAGTTTCCTTTTGGGTTGGAATCTTGCGTATTTCTATTCCTTTTCGGCGCTTCATGAAAGGGTAGCCACTCCTTATTCGGTACAATCGGCGGATCTGTTTACTACATTCCTGCTTCGACGCACGGTTCTTTTCCCCCTCTCTTGCGAGAAAGGTGAACGACTCTGTAGTTACTTTGTGATTTCTTAAAATTGCTGTTTAGGAATATGATGAGATTACATTCCCTCATCACTAGTAAAGGCTTCTCTGTCACATTTTGATGGTAGTGCTGACATTGAACGTGGTTTCTCAGCCTCAGGAAGAGATTTGACAGGAGACAGCATCAATGTCAGAACGCACACTCAATGCATTGATGATGGTCAAAAGTAGCTTGGCAAAGTCTATCAACCTTATTTGGTGCCGATCACATCAAAGCTAATGTATATACACTCTATAACAACAACAACAAAAAAAAAACGACGCACTAAGAAGGAGTTGTCCGATGGAGACAAAAATTGGTGGATAGGAAAATTGTGTACAGAATAAAAAATAATTAAAATTTCAGAACAATTGAATGATTTATTTCAGAGTTACAGCAACGAGCTCAATAAGGTGTTGACCCGTCTCTAGCCTGGATGCAAGCTGCCACACGGCGTGGCATAGACCCATAAAGCTCCCGGATGGTCTCCTGCGGTATTCCTTGCCAAATTTGCTCCAATTGTCGGACTACGTCATCAACATTCCCTACAGGATGCAGTAGCCTTCCCATCATATCCCAGACATGCTCGATGGGGGAGAGATCTGGTGATCTGGCTGGCCAAGGAAGTGTTTGACAAGCTTGAAGACAGTTCATAGCAACACGTGCCGTATGTGGTCTGGCATTGTCTTGCTGAAAAATAAGCCCAGGGTACTGCGAAAGGAACGGTAGCTAAACAGGTCTCAGAATGTCGTCAACGTACCGCTGTGCAGTAAATGTACCTCTAATGACGACCAAAGAGGTTCGGCTATCAAGGGAAATGGCACCCCAGACCATAACTCCATGTTGAGGACCCGTGTGGCGTGCAGTATTGAAAGCAGGATCGGCACGCTGCCCTGGGCGTCTCCAGACCCGTCTTCGGTGATCGTCAGGACACAGTTGGAATCGGGATTCGTTGCTAAAGACTATACGTCCCCAGTCAGCATCATCGAGCCTGATCGAGCTAAGCACCACTGTAATCTGGCTCGACAGTGTGCAGGCGTGAGTGGCTGGTGGCGTAACGGTCGGTACGAGCGTAGATTTCGCTCTCTCAGCCGTCTGTGAATGGTCATGGACACTCGTGTGTGGGTCGCACGACTGATGGTTGATAGCGATGAATCAGGCGCTGTGACAGCCGATCTGACAATCACTCTGTCCTCGCGATCTGTTGTGGCCCTACATCGACCGCTACCATCATGACGCGAAATCTGCCATTGTCCACCCACTCTTGCCAGCATCTTCTAATCGCCTCATCGCTTCGACTCACATGACGAGCGATTCTCCGATTTGCCCAACCTGCCTCTTTCAATCCAATGATACGACCTCTTTCAAACTCTGAAAGTTGCTTGTAATGAGCTGGAATCCTGCGGCGAGGCATTTTTTAATCGTTGAAAGGTATCCTAAATCGCAATGCAGCAGAAATGTTTAACAACAGTTCAAGAACAACTCCTCATATACATCTGCTGGATGCGCAGTTCCGATGCGCTGGAGATCGCACTATTCATTCATTGGACACCAAATTTTAATCATTTGCATATTTGGTCAAAACATTTTTGCATACCAAATTTCAAAGCAATCGGATGTCCTTCTTGGTGCGTAGATTTTTTTGTTATAGAGCAGGCCTCGAAATAGATTTTTTAATACAGGTGCACCTAAGTTTTTTAATTAGGTGCACATAAAAAAAAACGTAATGTAAGAGCATTGATATAATGTAAACAACTTTATTAGTTGGTTATGTTTAGATAGGTTTTAGTAGTAGATAGTAAATAAAAATATTTAAACAACTAAATTCTCCCTTCGTCGGCGCACGGCTATCGCGACAGTCGCTTAACTGAGCCATCTGGAAAATGTTTCGATCTTCGGAAAGTTCTGTTGTAGTGGCACAAGTAAACCTTCCTCCTGTATGAACCCGTTACGGTTCATCGATTTTGTTTTCGCATAGTGTGTATTTAGGAATTTTAATTACGTTCATTTAGAGGGAGAGAGGTCGATACTAATAGTTCGTTCAAGCATCAAATAACATAAAATGTTCCCTCCCCTGTTTAAATGTTAGGTGCACGGCATGGACCTAGCGGAAAAAAATTAGGTGCACAATTTTATTTTCATGTTCACCTGTGCACCCGGGTATTTCGAGCCCTGTTATAGAGTGTATATTAAATATAAAAATGTTATCTATTTAAAGAAAATCATATTTTTAAGTATCGATATAATGTGAAATTTTCCGGTTTTCAAATCCGTTGATATTTTTACTCTATCTTTAACGGTCTAAGAGATAGAAAAAATAACTATGTATCCTAAGTTAAAACTTTGTTTTTTACTGTCTGCTGGAAAGTCACTCCTACATGCAAAATGAAAAAGGGAAAAAATAAATTTAGAATCTGTTCTTTTGTGTTGTTGGCATTCCAAAGAAAACAATAATAATTAAATTTCATTCAATTCATTAAAAAATGTTCTAGATTGAATTTTAAAATACGCCGCGACCTTAAAATTGCAAAAAATTTGGACTAGCTGTGTGCCAAATCCTATTACTTGAAGTGCCATATATTCGTCAGGACTTTGCGTGCAATAAACAAACAAACAGACAAATAGATTGCACTCTCAAGGCCATAAGACGTCACAACGACCAAGGCCGTTTTACGTTTCCTATGCGCGATCAACAATTTGTACACTTTCGGTAAATTATGCTTTTCATTCCTTCGAATTTATTTATAAATAATTTTTTTAAATTATACCATAAGAAAGAATGCATTCTTAGTTTTTAAGTGGTATTTTCAAATTTTAAAACTAATAGTTTTAAGCTATAGATATGATAGTTTCTGTTTTGTATCGGAAATTATGATCTAAAAGTTATGAAACTTGTATGACCAATTTTTAATTGCATCGACTTTATTTATTAACCCATTTTCAAAGTAATTAAACCATAAGAAAGAGTGCAATCTAAGGTTTTCATTGATGTTTCGAATTTAAAAAATAATAGTATTAAGCTATAGATATGACAGTTTTAACAAAAAGGAACGAAAATTTCCCAATATTCCGAAATCTGTCGGATAAACTTTTGATCGCATCGATTTTATAAATTAACCAATTTCGAAAATAATTGTACCGTTAGAAAGAGTACATTCTAATGTTTCCTGTGATGTTTTCAAATTTAAAAACTAATAGTAATAAGATATAGATATAACAGTTTAAAAAAGTAACGAAAATGTCCCAATTTTTCCCGAATTAAAATAATATTATCAGGAACCAAATTGAAATTTCTAAGAAAACTCGACGAGCTGTAACGATTCACGTTTAGAGGTACTGTAAAAAAATCACGACTGAAGACTGAAAATTTGTACGTCTTTTGCTCACTCGGGTTAGAAATTTCGCTTTTTCAATTTTGACACTTAATAAACCCTAAACTATTCGCCTAAAAAAAATCTTACAAATTGTCCAGGGAACACGATGAAGAATAAACCATGTTAATTTTGTAATTTTCTGATCCGTACTTTCTCGGGAAACCGTCTAAGAATCGAGCTAATCAGTACAGTTTTCAATCCTGCGACAGCGGCGGCTGCGGTGGTAGCTTTATTTTTAATAGTGAGAGATAGTGTGCGAGTACCCACTCCTCATTTTTTAACTAAGCCTTTCAAGACCCCGAGTAAAGGCGGGGAAGTACAAGCAATATTCTAATCCACGACTTTTCGACGACGTAAAAATAGGCAATTCTCTGATGTTTGAGAATTTATTTCGGGGATTAGACCGCCTTTGCTTGTATGAAATCGAATTGGTGAGAAATTCTCAAGTGTATTGAACAATGGCAGATTTTTTGAAGTCCTTACTTTAACAAAAAACATGTTCTTAGAACCGGAATTTCAAAGTTCGTTTGGATTATCCAACATTACCAGTACCGCACATGCAGGGTATGTGATATGTTCTCTACCTGTTGGTGGTTTACATGGAGTCGTTAACGAATTGGTAGGTAGGCAATTATTTAATTAGATTCGCACTGTTGCAACACAACGGGTTTTTGGCGACGGTACGGTATCTATAACGAAGGGAAAGATTCGTGGACAGCACCACGGAATTTTTAACCACGATCAGATCACGAGGCAACACTTGAGCTGTCACTATTCTTCAAACTTCCTCACCACGCTTTAACGAATTGGAAATGGATCATGTTCATTTATTGATGCATTTGCTTCCATATTTAAAATAGGTTTAATTCGTAACATTAAACACTTCCGAAAAATTCGAATTTTTTTTATTTTGTCTAAAATTATTTGTAAGGCTGTTTTAGGCGATACATTTGAGGTAGGTAGGTAGTTGAATAAACGTCGCACTGTAGCAACACAACGGGCTATTAGCGACGGTCCGGGATCAATATTAAAGGGAAAGCTCCGAGTGATAAATCTCTAATGTTATAAAAAGAAGTGTTGGTATTTCTGTTTGTTTTCTGCACGCAAAGTCCTGACGAATCTATGGCACTTACAGAAATGGGATATGGCATAAAGTAATCCGAATGTTTTGCTATTTTTGGGTTGTTAATTTTAAAATTCCATCTAGAACATTTTTAAATTTGAATTTCATGAAATTTAATTATTATTGAATGCAACAACATAGAAGATCACAGATTCTAAATTTATTTTCTTCGTTTCGGTTTTGATTTTGCATAGAGGAATGATTTTCCAGCAGACGATAAAAAAAAACTTTTAACTGGAGTTATTTAGTTTTTTTTCTTTCTCCTAGACCGTTAAAGACGGAGTAAAAATTTCAGCGGATTTGATATCTGCGGAAAATTTCACATTAGATCGATACCTAAAAGTAGGAATTTCTTTAAATAAATAAATTTTTTTAATTTAATATCTTTTATATTTTCTGCAAGAGATTGTGACGTCACTTCAAACTTCGCGTTCAAATAATAAACAGATTACATTTCCTGCCCTCTTAGGCTACGTTCATATGAGGATTTTCAACGCGCTTATGGTAAGGCTAGCCACTACCTCATATGAAGAAGACCGTCTGGCTAGTTTATGACGTCACCAGCAGTAGGTAAGAGCCTTCCGATAGCAAATTATGAAAACCTTTGAAAACGAAATTGCCTGCTAAAAAAGCAGTGTGTATCGGAGGGTATACAATTCAAGGTTTCTAAGCAAAAATAACACTTGTTCAAAAATCGCTAAAACTCAGTGCAATTCTTGTGGTTCTCACAATACTCAGAAAATTAACATTTCCTTGTTATGAGGCGAGAAAGTTTTGCTGGTTCCATAAAAACAATACTTGTCCAGAAAGTTTTTTCATTTTCCTGAAAAATTGAAATTTTGGACAAGAGCGATTTTTGATGACAACCCTTCAATTACTGTAAATTTCCTTTGACAATCCTGATGGATATTTTTGATCATTTATATTTGTTTATCTACGTGCTACGTGGCAACGATGTAAAATGCTGTTTCGATTCTTTGAGCTTTGTATATATGATATGGTTGTTGCATAGCGAGATAATCTTTTATCTCAAACTTATTTAACCAAGTATGTTTTTAATTATTTCATTTGCATAAATAAACAAGAATTTATCATGCCATACTTTCTTCAAATCCTATGTTTGTTAATCAACTGTTCACGAAATTCATTGTCCAGTCCTCAAAACAGTGATATTAGCGAAAGAAAAGGACCTGTGATGGCTCGGTTGCAAGAGTAACGGATTAACAACTATAGGGCTGCAAGTTCGAATCCAACCAAAGACCGCCATGGACAAGGGGAGTCGTTAAATCTGTCTTTGTGTATAAAGTTCTCACATAGACATGGAGTGCAAGTTTGGGGAGGTGGGGTGCCAGCTCAGTTGCCGCGTCATCTGACCTTAGTTCAAAATTACACTGTGTTGTCCTTGGATCTTTCCCTTCGGGTTTGATCCCGGTCCGTCACTAGCTTCTAGTTGTGTTCCTTCATGCGGTTTTAGGAAGTTTGGAGAGTGGGGTGCCAGCTCAGGTGTTGCTTCGTCATCTGACCGTGGTTCAAAATTACGAGGTATTGTCCTCGGATCTTTCCCTTAAGGGACTGATCCCGGACCGTCGTCAATAGCCCGTTGTGTTGCTCTAGTACGACGTTAACTAAAAATTACCAAAAAAAATTACCTATCATGCGATGTTAATTTAAAATACTTATCCTTGTAAGTATATAAAAAATTTGATCGTGCTGCCATCTATCGAAATCGAGTGTAAATCCTTCAGAAATAGTGCATTAAGAGGTGTCGCCATCTATTGGTTTGACATGAAAGGTCTTTAGACTTCTATTCCTCAACGCTATAGCGGAATTCAGGCGAATGATGTGGCTTTTAAGAAAATTAAATATGTATGAAAAAGGGTAAACTAAAACTGAAAAACGACCAAAAGTAATTGTTTTGTTTCTTTTTTGTAACAAAGTTATTCAAAGACATAAAACTTATAAATATTTATTCAAAAAAATCTTCTGATTCTATCAATTTTGCAAAGAAAATATTTAAAAATTACATAAGCTATGTTTCAGGTCTGAGTAAAATTAAAAAAAAAATGAATTATAGTTTACAATTTCTCATTGTTTTACTTTCATAGATAAATAAATGTTTCTTTCAAATATTCCATCCCAAAATGTGGCTTCCTGTCTTAGAGTAAACCTCAAAAACATTTTAATTTAAAAAAGAACACCCTTCAAGCGTACTCAGAAAGTAATTGCGGTGACCCTGCCTTCTTTCTCCAGGTTCTTTTACATGCTTTTCTGTTAAACGAGCATTTAACGATTTTTTTTATTAGACTGTTTCCAGATTATTGACAAATTTGTATTTTACCAGTAATGGTAAATGATAATTTTTAATTACCGTCGTACTAGAGCAACACAACGGGTGCGGCGCCCTCCGAGCCCGTTGACACTCAGCATCGGATGTCCGGGTCTCTTGGATTCCTCATCTCTTGATCTTTCTTTCTGTTGATATATATTCCTATAATTTTTTTGTGTTTATTATACATATATTTGGACATTTTTTTGCGAAATTTCCATACTTTGAAGTCCGATATTTAAACAAGTATTAAATATTTAGGTTTTATTATTATTATTTATAAAGAGTAGAGACTAAACAAATGACACCTCAAACGTCATGCTCACACAAAGGAGGTCGGAGATAGACTAAATTAATATGAGCAGCAGTGCGTATTTCCGTGACTCAACTTTGCCCTGCGATTGCATCAGACAATGACGTGAGTGCAAGATCAAAGAACATTTAAAACATTCTTTGTTTAATGCTCTATTGAACGCCATACCGTTCATTTATGGATCATTTTATATATTTCAAGTCAGTAAATATTAAAGGGTTACCTTTATTTGTGACACTCAAAAACTAAGCGTGGTACCCCTGTTTCGAAAGGTACGTTTAGACTGGCAGGCCAAAGCAACAAAGTTCAGTCACTAAATGAATGTTACGTACTCACATTATGCAAAATTTCATGAAAGTACACTCAGCCGTAGTAGCACGGTCACATACATACACCCAAGGCAAACACCAAACGAGCAAAACACTGATTTTTCATTAAAAGGTCCCCAAAGGGACAAAAACACTTGAATTAGGTTGAAAATATTCAATGTATAAACAAACACTTGATTTTTATTTATGAGCAATTTCACGAAACATGGGACATGCAGAGACGAAAAAGTTTTATATAAAATTCAAATTTTCTATAGTTATTTTTCTAGATAAAGTTTTTTTAAATTGTGAATTTGGCAACATCTTGTGCATTTATTTTATTAGTATTTCGCGTTTTAAGGAACGAAGAGAGTTGAAAGAACACCTCAATTGTGCAAAAATATATATACTTTTGGCAAACCCAAGCAATATAAGGTTGGCTGTGACCCAAAATATATATGGTTTACATAGCACACCACACCGTAATGATGTTGTGACGAGTAAATTGCTTAGCAGTACTTGTAATGTGACTTTGAATGCAAATTTTGATTCAATTATTAATCATTTGAAATTACCAGTTTTGAGTAGAGATAGAGTATAGGTAAAAATTATATACTAATTATACATATATAAAAAGAATTTAGCCTGACATTGCATTTTTAGAAACGTTTCAGAAAACAATCTTTAAAGATAGAAGGTTCTGGGTCATATTTGGATTTGTATCAACTTATTTCTGGGCTCATACTGAAATTTTTGAAGCTGTCTTTTAAAAAATCTGGGGGAATTTATCCGTGATGTTAGTAGATTATTATAAAAACTACTCTTGTACCTTTCAGGATGATATCCAAGGTGCACATTGGATACAAACAAGTGAGCTTGTTTGCAGCTGCTATTTATTATTTGGGTTCCATCTGTTCTGTAGTAATAGCATCAGATTCTTAGAATTATTTCAAAGAGGATCATTCCATTAATAAATACATATATTTTTATTCCAAAGTATTTCAACTTGTGCGCAAAATGTTGAAATTTGATCTGACAGTTCATACGGCCCAGTTTAAAAACATACATAGCAGCCTCTCTTCACACAGAAACAAAAGTACAAAGTATCCATTGCGGGGAACTATTTTGCAACTTCACAGGGTAAATGTTCAGGAGACGGAATTGGAGTCAGTGTGAAACATGTTTCCGACCAAGTGAAAATTAAAGAAGTGTTTAGTAAATAACGTGCACCAATTGGTATATATAGAAGCTGCTAAAAAGTGAAGACAAATGTTTTTGATACAAAAGAAGCAACAGCAAAACACAATTTTTAATCAAAATGATAATTTTCTTCGCACTTTTACTGCACGTAAATATGTTTAAAGGGTATTATTTAACTTCTTCAAATCGTATTCTTTTCATTAATAAGCAATTATTCTCAAATATACAGAGTGTTCATAAAGTCTGTAAAATTAAAAAAAAATTATTACAAAGGTCAATGACAAGACAGGTAAGTAAAAATTATTACAAAATGAGACGTATATATTCAAGTTTTTTTGCCCCATTTAATACACCTCATTATGGGCACCATAAGTTGTATCAAGACGGTACTGGATTTCTTGCCATGTTCGCTGTAGCATACCCTCATCAATGGTGGCAACGGCATCAGTGATTCTCTGCTTTAGATTGGTGATGTCTCGTACCTTTGTTCGATACACCACTACATTGGTGATCGCATGTTCGTGGGTTTCTAAAGCCGCGTTTACACAGAACTTGCACTTCTTCTCTCCCTCCAAACGAAGCTATTTCTAGTAACGGCATTAATTTTATCGTCAAGATCTCGAGTTGGGGTGGCGATATGCAGAGTTTGCAGAGCCAAATTTGTTTTCCACCAGCAGTCGGTAAAGATCAAATGGTTGCAGCTTTTGGGGGAGATTTCTTCCGAGATCATTGCTTGACAATAACCGCTCCCCTCTGCCCCCCATGGTCGCTCACGCCGTCTTTTGTTCGCTCTCTGTGATATTTTGCTCCCCCCCCCCCCATATCGCTTGCCTTGACCCCATCTCCCACCAAACTGCCAGTGAGTGACCTACTCGATTAAAATGGCATGGATGAGAAAGAGCTGGTAACAATATTAATAGAACTGTAACATGGCTAACATTTGCCTAAAACAACTAGTGAAAAAAAACTTCCTGACACGTTGAGTGTGGGCGAAGGAAATGCACCCTATTAGAGGTTTTCTATGGATACTTCTAAACAGTATAATTCCATAGCGTGCTTCTAAAAATAGATTTCCCTCAGCCCCACTATGGGTTAACCTGATGTAAATTGGGACCCTCAGCGAGGCTAGGGAGGACGGCAGTTGACCGGGGAAGTCATCGACTCTGGACGCGGCGTCGGGGGTGGAAGAAAAAGCTGGAAGTTTTGGAGGGAGATAAGCTTTGGATTTTGCAGAGAGAACAACGATTTTGTTCTGGCTCCCACCCTGGGAAAAACTTTGCGGCAGAACCCTGCCAGAAACGATTGAATTATCATCTCGGATATCCCAACCTGGGATGAGATTTATTGTAATCGGACCACGTCATTTTGCCAAAGTGTAAAAATTAAGTTTTTTTTTAATAATTTTTTTCTTTGTAAATAAAACTCGATTAATATAGAGTTTGATTGGATTATTTAGCGTAAAACGCTACAGCTTTAAAGATAGTTATTTTGGTGGCAGCCTACTTGGATGGCTTAACACCTGAAACTCCGAAAAGCGTTTTTTTTTTTGAACTTTTATCGAGCCAACCTGGCTGCTGAAATCTGTGTTCCTGAAACCGTAACAAAGCCTGTGGAACGGATCATCGAGCCAACCTGGCTGCTGAAATCTGTGTTCCTGAAACCGTAACAAAGTCTGTGGAACGGATCATCGAGCCAACCTGGCTGCTGAAATCTGTGTTCCTGAAACCGTAACAAAGCCTGTGGAACGGATCATCGAGCCAACCTGACTGCTGAAATCTGTGTTCCTGAAACCGTAACAAAGTCTGTGGAACGGATCATCGAGCCAACCTGGCTGCTGAAATCTGTGTTCCTGAAACCGTAACAAAGCCCGTGGAACGGATCATCGAGCCAACCTGGCTGCTGAAACCTGTGTTCCTGAAACCGTAACAAAACCTGCGGAAACTGATCATCGAGCCAACCTGGCTGTGATTGAATGCAAAAGTGTTCAAGTACCTAACTACTTCTGGTGTTGCCTGTGGTCCGGAAAACTTTCTGAAGGAGTGTCCTTGGAAGAAGACTGCAAAAAGAGTGAGTACTCCTTTTATTGAATGCACTTGAGGCAATTGGGGTGTTTTGTTAAATTTAAATTAACCGTTGTGCTAAAATTTTAAGGGAAATACTTTGATAGTGTTTAATTATTATGCTTCGTAGTGATACTCAGAAACAATAGAGTGATTTATGTTAAGGATTCAATTTTTATTTTTGTGTGAAATGTACATGTTTTATCAGTAGTTTTAGTAAAAAGCTAGTGAGTTAGAAATTTCTACTGTGAGAATTATTGTAAACTATCATAGAAAATTAAACTGAAGATTGTAGTAGTTGAAAGTATAGGTACGGTATTGCTCAATTTTAAGCTATGGCATTTTTAATGAGAGCAACTAAAGCTGAGTTACTCGAGGTAGCAGATGATTTTGGCGTGTTAGCAGCAGAATCAATGAATAAGGCTCAAATTATCGGGCTCATTAAAACAATACAAAATTATGATGAGGAAATGGTGAAAGCTTCTGTAGAATCGGTGCGGGAAGAAAAAAAAAGGCAGTCAGAATTAGAGGAAAAGAAAGAACAAATTGAGTTAGAGCAAAGGGATAAAGAGAGAGAATTTGAATTAGAAAAACTACGTATTACGTCAGGAAATCAAACTCGCGAATCGACCCCTTTAGAATCAAACATGAGGAGAACCTCTCCGGGACTAAAAAGATTTATGCCTAATTTTAATCCAGACGAAACGGTTATTAGTCTGTATCTCACAACTTTTGAAAGGCAGGCTAGAGGCGCGTCGATAGACGAAGAGGAGTGGATAACTCAATTAATAGCATTGCTTCCTATAGAAATCGGGCAAATCATAGTCAGAGAGACGCAAGACGAGTCTAAGACATATGCAGATGCTAAGAAAATTCTTCTGAATAGGTACAAGCTGGGCCCCGAAGCATTTAGAGTAAAATTCGTGCAGCACACTCGGAAAGCGAACAGTCGTTGGCGAGATTTCGCCTATATGGAAGGATGGGTTGGAGGTCTAGGGATAGACACGTTTGAAAAGTTGAAAGCTCTTATAATAGCCGACCAAATGAAACGCAAAGCCGTGCCGGAAGCGAGGAAACATTTCATCGACACATGGGGAGAAATTATTTCGCCACTTGAGTTGGCAGACAAATTAGACCAATTCGAAACGGTCAGACAAAACTTTAGGAAACCTATGTCAGGTGGAAAGAAGGAGTTTCAGGGTGTTAAGTTTAACGAACCCCGTAGAAAGACGGAAGAAAAGTTAAATTTTGGGAGAAGATTCGAAAGACCCCCATCTTCTCCGGAAAAAGTGAATCGTTTTGATCGGGCAAAAGAATTTGAAAAAAGGAGACTACTGCGCTGTTATGAGTGTAATAGCTTAGATCATCTCAGACCTTTCTGTCCTAAACTGAAAGAGAAAAGATCAAGAGACATAAATGAATTAAGGTTAGTTGGTAGTGTAAAAAGGGAGTTTGAGTCGTATACAAGCGTAGGATCGGTAAACGGTCGTGAGTGTGAAATTTTTCGGGACTCAGGGGCTAGCATAGATTTAACCAGTGTTAATTATGCCCCAAAAGAAACGTGGACGGGCGAGATAGTCTGGGTGCGTACCCCACTTGATCCGCAATCCAAGTGTCTACCTGTAGCGAGAGTCCGATTAGAGGGTGATTTTGGGAGGATTATAACAAAGGCGGCAGTGGTAGACAAAAATTTACGTCAAAAAAGGTACTTGCTTAGTAACCGCACTGCTGAACTAATCGACGGCGTACCTGCGAATGGGAAGAAAGGGCTGGCTGAGATTAACGCTGTCACGCGATCTCAGAGTCAAAGGCGCGATAGAGAGAAAGACGTCGAGGATTCCCCCCTAAACGAAAACAGCGCGTTGTCAATAAACACTCCTCAAGACGACTGCATTGTAAAGGAGGGATCAGATAACGAAGGCGATGAAATGATGGGAAACTACTCCCCTCGGAACGATAACATAGGCGGAGAAAATCAGGCACTGATTGACTGCGCGCCCGAGCTGCTTCGAGACAGGCAGCGAAAATGTGAAACCTTGGGTGTGATTTGGAAAGGTTTAGGGGCAGAGGACAAAAGGATATGCAAAGAATATGTAGTTGAGAACGGATTACTGTATAAAATCCAAAGGGATAAGATCGGGGATGAGAGAAAGCTAATTGTTGTCCCTGCAGAATTTAGAATGAGGATAATGGGACTTGTACACGATGAATTAGCAGCGCATGCCGGTATGTTTAAAACAAAGGATAGGTTGGCAAGGCGGTTTTATTGGCCTGGGTGCTATAAAGATATAGAGAATTATGTAAGGACGTGTGACTCCTGCCAAAGAGTTGGAAAATCCTCGGATAAAAAGAAAGCGCCGATGAAACTAGTGCCCATTATCAAGGAAGTATTCAGTAAAATTAACATCGACGCGTGTGGTCCCTTGGTGACAAGTGAGTCGGGGAACAGATACATCATCACAGCTATATGTTTAGCTTCGAAATACCCCGAGGCAGTTGCGACAAGAGATATCTCCTCTTTGAGCGTAACAGACGCACTTTTGCAGATATTCTCTAGGATCGGGTTCCCTAACGAGGTCCAATGTGATCAGGGAACTTCTTTCACGAGTAATCTTACAACAGAATTTTTTGAGAAGTTTGGTATTAAAGTTACTCATAGTTCTGTCGCACACCCACAGTCCAATCCTGTAGAACGGTTTCACCGGACTATAAAAAGACTTTTGAGGGTATTGTGCATTGACGCAGGGGAATCGTGGGAGCGTCACTTGCCTGCGGCTCTGTTAGCGTTACGAACGGTAACCCATGAATCTATAGGATTCTCCCCGTCAGAACTGGTTTTTGGGAAAAACCTTAGGACTCCTGAGGTTCTGCTGTACGACCACTGGGCGCAAAATTCCGAGGAAAGCAGTCCTGTAACGGAACACGTGTTTCAAATTTTGAACCGATTACGGAAAGCCCAAGAGTTAGCGGTAGAGAATAGGAGTGACGCGCAACAAAAACAAAAGTTGTGGTATGATAGGAACGCGGTCCGCCATGATTTTAAGATGGGTGACCAAGTTTTGGTTTTGGCCACCTCACGGCCAAATAAACTGGCGGCGCATTGGAAAGGGCCGGGCACTATAGACGCCCGAGTCTCAGACACAAACTATCTGATCAAGACAGGCGAAGGGAAAGAGAAATCCCAGATTTATCATGTGAATATGATAAAGCCATATTATAGAAGGCCAGAAATTATAAATTTGATAGAGTGGGAGGGAGAGACTGGGAATATAGAAGATTCTGATTGGGACGTTCCGGTTTTAAACGAAGGTCCAGATACTCTGGATATGGAAGAAATAATTGAGAACAGCGAGTTGGGAAACAAACTAACTGACTCTCAAATTGATAAATTGCGGGGTTTACTGAAGAAACATGCCAAAGTGTTCTCGGATAACCCAGGGTTAACCGACATGGTAGAACATGACATTGGGCTTACTTCTGATAAACCACTGAGAGCGAGACCGTACCGAACGTCACCGCGGCAAACGATAATTCTGAAAAATGAAATTGAGAAAATGTTAGCTCGTAAAATTATAGAGATTGGAGAATCAGATTATGCATCACCAATGATTCTTGTTGAGGTTCAGGGTAAGGATCCGCGACCCTGTATAGATTATCGACGCTTAAACGCCATTACACGGACGGAATTTTTCCCGCTCCCTAATATTGAGGAAAGGGTTGAGAAGGTAGCATCCGCTACATACATATCAGTTCTAGATCTTACAAAGGGATACTGGCAGATCCCCCTCACGAAAGAGGCGCAGCGTGTAGCCGGATTCGTAACCTCATTTGGGTCCTACCGTCCTTTGGTTCTTCCTTTCGGGTTGAAAAACGCCCCATTCTTTTTCAGCAAACTTATGGCTGAAATTTTGCTAGGCTGCGATGACTTCGCAGTACCTTATATTGACGATATTGCTATATTTTCCTCAGACTGGGATCAACACATACGTGATATAAACGAAGTATTATCTAGGTTATCCAGGGCGAAACTGAAAGTTAAACCGTCTAAATGTAAATTTGGACAGGGTCCCATACAGGTTGAAAATAAGACAGGGTCCCATACCTTGGTCACGTCGTTGGAAGTGGTATCCGAACTCCCGCCGAAGCTAAAATTAGCTGCATTAAAGAGTTTCCGCGCCCTGCTACGAAGAGTGAAATAAGGAGTTTCCTGGGAATATCGGGTTATTATAGCCATTACATTAAAGGGTATTCTGAAATATCCGCGCCCTTAACGAACCTTTTACAGGGGAAAGTAGAGAAAGGGGACATCAAATGGGACAAGGAAAGTGAAAAGGCTTTCCAAACCCTGAAAGATCGACTCATCGCGAAGCCTGCGCTGCATGCGCCGGATTTTACTAAATAATTTATAATTCAGTGCGATGCTTCGGATGTTGCTATAGGTGTGGTTCTATCCCAAAGGGTTGAGGGTAAAGAACATCCTGTTTTATACTTGAGCAAGAAATTCAGTCCGTCAGAAAAAAAATATAGTGCGATAGAACGGGAGTTAGCGGCATTAATCTTTGCTCTAAAAAAGCTGAGATTTTATCTGGAAGGGAATCCTTTCTTGATACAGACTGACCACAAACCTTTAAAGTGGTTAGATTCTAATTCCGATACGAACCGACGACTGTTAAGATGGTCACTGTACTTACAGCTATTTAGCTACAAAATTGAGCATAGACCGGGAACTCATAATAAAAATGCCGATTTTCTAAGTAGAATTGCGGCATGAGAATCAAAATTGGAATTACATTTTTTAAAGAAATTGTGTATATAGTAAAGTGTTATTTTTTTGTGTATATATTTTTGTATAAAGATACTCTGCTGCGTATCACAACGGAAGTAAGGTTAAATTGCTGTCCATTGTTTTTTTTTTTTGTGTACTCTAATCTTGCCTCTCGTGTATATTCATACGAGGAGTTACCGATCTGAGTTTGGGTTCAAGAAACAAAATTAAAGGAACTCTCCGTTATGGCGGACTCTTAACGGTGGGGGAGCTGTAACATGGCTAACATTTGCCTAAAACAACTAGTGAAAAAAACTTTCTGCCACGTTGAGTGTGGACGAAGGAAATGCACCCTATTAGAGGTTTTCTATGGATACTTCTAAACAGTATAATTCCATAGCGTGCTTCTAAAAATAGATTTCCCTCAGCCCCACTATGGGTTAACCTGATGTAAATTGGGACCCTCAGCGAGGCTAGGGAGGACGGCAGTTGACCGGGGAGGTCATCGACTCTGGACGCGGCGTCGGGGGTGGAAGAAAAAGCTGGAAGTTTTGGAGGGAGATAAGCTTTGGATTTTGCAGAGAGAACAACGATTTTGTTCTGGCTCCCACCCTTGGAAAAAACTTTGCGGCAGAACCCTGCCAGAAACGATTGAATTATCATCTCGGATATCCCAACCTGGGATGAGATTTATTATAATCGGACCACGTCATTTTGCCAAAGTGTAAAAATTAAGTTTTTTTTAATAATTTTTTTCTTTGTAAATAAAAAAAAAAAAAAAAAAAAACTCGATTAATATAGAGTTTGATTGGATTATTTAGCGTAAAACGCTACAGAACTCTTTAGAGAGAAGACTGTCCCCTCTGGGACCAAACTACACTCGAGTACAAAAACAAAAAGAACATTGCCTGGAGTGAAATGGGTGAGAAACTCGAAACATCGATGAAAAGTGATCACTCTTCTCTACAAAGGAGTGAGAAGAGTGTGATCGGATGGTTGCCAATAAAGTCTACAAAGCGTTTACACCGGAATCGGTCGAAAAAAAGGACGAAAAAGGGGTCAGCATAGGGGAACGTAAGACATCCTCGACAAAAAAAAAAGGAGAGAAATGTATATTACTCAACTTCGGTGTAAACGCGGTGTGACGTCGCCGACACCGCCACTGACCTTTGATTCCAAATTCCTGAAACATATGCCCGACCCCTGCTGATGAATGTCGCAAGAGCTGTCTCGTTTGTTTTGGGGGTGCCAGTGATTTGTGGCTGGCGGAATGAGGGGTCTGCCGACAAAGTCAGATACGTTGCAGAACTCGAGGGAAGCGGAGTTTTTGTTTTGCGGTGCTCGTTGATGAGGCCGCGGCTGTTGAGTTTGTGCCTGTTTCGCACCACCCATGTCATAGGGATGCAAATCTCTAGTGTTCAAAGTGTAAATATAACTCTTTGCAAAATAAAATGCAAGTTATTTTTAAACTAGGCTGTTTCATTTTGTGGAAAGGCACACCACTCGGCCCACTACGTTACAGCGGCTTAAGTGAAACATTTACCGACCGGTAGATTGGAAGGGGTGGCCCAATTCCCTGGACACCTCGTTCACCAGATATAACTCCCCTCGACTTCTTTCTATGGAGTTATGTCAAAGATATCGCGTATGCCATTGCCTTTTCCGCCACTGATGAGGGTGCGCTACTGGGAACATGTCAAGAAATCGAGTACCATCTTGATGTGATTCGTGTAACTAATGGTGCCCATATAGAGGTGTATTAAATGAGGCATACACAAAAAAAAAAAATTGAACACATACGTCTCATGTTGTAATAATTTCCACTAAGATGTCTTTTAATTTGCCTTTGTAATAATTTTTTAAATTGCAAAGACTTTATGGGCACAAAAAGTTAATTTTAGCACCGATTAAAATTCTAAGCGTTATTAAGAAGCATCCAGTTTTCAGCATTCACAAATGCAACGGGAGTCATAAAACGACGTAACGCGAGTTACATAAAAATATCAGTTTATTTAATGCAATAATGCAATTTTTTTTAAAGTTTGACACGATCTATTACTCTTAGTGAAGTATTTAAAAAAACTTTTTTTTTCCCCGATTAACTTTTCTTAGAAGAGAAAAACTGTTATATTTGAAAGTCTAAAAAATTTATGTCCTTTTTTTTTGTAAAGTGAGTCAGTCTGAAATGTTGTCACTGGGGAAACTAAATTCACACCACACTAAATTTTGACGTAGATGCTTCAGAAACATACCAATAATTTGTAGGTAGGAAGGGAGGTTGGTATTTAATCAACGTCATACTGGAGCAACACAATGGGCTATTAGCGACAGTCCGAGATCACACGAGGGAAAGATCCGAGGACAATACCACGTAATTTCGTACCACAGTCAGATGACGATAGTTAAATTTATAAATAATTTCATGTTTAGTAATCTTAATCCGTCCTTTATTTGCATTAAATTTACTATTGAAAATATGTATGTGAGCCGCGGTAGCTCAGTCAGTAGAGCGTCGGGCTCGCATCAGAAGGGTTGTGGGTTCTGTCCTCGGCGGAGCCTACAAATCTGATGATTGCGAGATTGGCGCTTCGACCTGGCTAAAGACCGTCGTGTTCACTAATGGTGACTGGGGCACGTTAAATAGGTCGTGGTCACAATGTCCCCCATGTTCCCATACCAAATCAATACCTCTGGGGGTACCTGATCAGGGGGTTATCGGCCTCTGATTGGGATCTAAATTACGATATGTGTGAGTGAATGGATGTATGAAAGGGACCTTCCTGTAAAACGGATGTATCATGTATGTCGAGCAAAGTCGGACTTCCTCCCAATGGGGCTCAATAACATGGAAGGCGCACCCCCCTCGTCTCTTGCCGTCTTCGACGGGCCTGGCACTCCTCTGGTCTGCCAGTGTAGGCATAAGAAACAACAACATTGAAAATATGTGCCTGATTTTGTGTGTGTAGTCAGTCAAATGGAATTGCCCTTATACAGATTTGTTTGCACCAAACTTTTCAAAATTTCAATTTCTTTTATTAGGGGCTAGCCACTGCCAATTAGAGTTCTTTTCGTGGTGTTAAGTGTGACCACTGTTCGCTAACTCTTGTCAATCCCCGGTGGTTGCTACGCAATCCCATTTGGTTTGCTTCGCAAACCAACACCACATGCAACGACATGATGGTCTCAAAGTGGCTAGTAATAATTAAATGCCAAGAAATTAATACAAAATATTTTAGATTAAAATTTGAAAATCGGGTAGGACACATTAAATCTTCTTACTGGTACTGAAACATTAAAAAGAAACTTTAAGAATGAGTCCAACCTCTGCCCGACGTGACACGGGTTATAATCGAAAATTTTTTTATTAAAAAAAAAATTAGAGTTAAGGTATCGATGTGGTGTAAAATTTTCTGCAGATTTCAAATACTTTGAAATTTTCTCTCTATCTTTAACAATCGCGAAGATAGAAAACCTCAAATAGTTTTGCACGTGACAAAGTTGAAATCGCTAGCAAGAACGTTATGCTAATCAACAACGTAAATCAAAACACGCTAGAATCGAAAATCCGATTGGCATAGTTCCAAAGGCATTAGAAATAAAAACGCAGAATCTGTCTTTTTTTCAATGTTACGTCAGATCTGCGAGTGATGCCATAACTTGGCACAGTTCCAAAGGTCGAAAAACGCAAAATCCTTTACTTTCTTCAATTGAGGAGCTATGACGTCAGTTCCGCAAAAAGGAAGAACGGAGGGGAATATTTAATAAACAAATTTAAAAATGTTCTAGATTAAATTTTAAAATTCGGGCTGGACAAAATTTTTTCAAAAACTTAGGACTTACTGTGTGCCAAATTTCATTGTTCAAAATTCAATTTCATTCAGACTCGTCAGGACACTACATATAAAGACACATAGAGAGAAACAGACATAGAGAAACACTTGCTTTTATAATAATAGAGGGGCTTCCATAAAGGCTACAAACTGTAGAACAGTCTTTTAAACTGTGGATCCTTTCCTTCAAACTCATGGAAAGGACGGTCAGAGCATTAAGTTCCGTCGTAGAGACATTTTGATTACCTTCGAAAAAACCGTTATCACAAAAATTGGGATTAACTTTGCAGAATGCAAATGAATCATTCCCAAAACAAATGTAAAAACTACGTCCCCTCTGTTACAATACTGGTTCACTCTGCTGCACTGTATATGGTAATTGGTAATTTTTAGTTAACGTCGTACTAGAGCAACACAAAGGGGTATTGACGAGGGTTCGGGATCAATCCCTTAAGGGAAAGATCCGAGGACAACACCTCGTAATTTTGAACCACGGTCAGATGACGAGGCAATACTTGAGCTGGCGCCCCACTCTGCAAACTTCCACACCAACCCAACGTGAGGACTTTCGGCCACGACAGATTTAAGGTGCACCAGCCGCCTCTACACCATACGCTTACAAACATCCATGCCCGCACCCGGATTCCAACCAGGAACCTTCCGCTCTAGAGGCACTATATATGAAACAGAGTGGACATTTAACTCTAAAAGTAGAATTGTAGCTTAAAATTTCAAGCACAGTTAAAAAACTAAAGAGTATTTAACAACTGTTAAATAATATTCTTCTTCATGATTTATTTCATTAAAAAGTAGTTATTAGATTTAAAAAATGACGTAACAGAGTGGACATATACTAATTAAATTTGAGTGCATTAATCACTAACATTAACATTTAATCATAGACATAAAATCCATCTAACATTTTTCTTGAATATCTAATACAATATGACTGACAGGAAGTTAACGCAAATCCCTTCAGAGAGTTCAGTACAGTTGCCAACTTTAGTATAATTTCATTTTTATATTTAAAACTCCTTGTAACAGAATGGACTTACTAGGGCTGGATAAAATTTGGGACACACACATAAAAATCTATATCTCTAAAAATAAAAATGAATTTTAAAATGTGTTTTGTCAGTAATTTTATTAATTAATTGTTTCATTATAGATACATATGACTTATTCTTATAACTCCACAACCAGTTCACTACAAAACATCTTCAAATGTTCTAAATTTGAACCTGGGACAGCTTGTTTACAGACGGCATGCAATACCCAGCTATACATATTTTTTTTTTTTTTTGGGGGGGGGGTTAAATTATTATAATTAATTTTTACATTTGAAAAACATTCTCAAGAAAGAAAAATGAGAGAAAGATTAAGAAACAAACATAACTATTTTTTAAAAGCATATTATTATTTGAATAAAAAATATTAACTTCTTGGACATAGTTTTTACATTTTTTTTGGAATGACCCAAATAGAAAAGACAAAATATTTTGATATTTTGTTAAAAATCGTAAATGGACATGTAGGCATAAATTATGAAAACCATTAAAAAGAGGAAAATACCCACACACAAACGAATTAAAATTAATACACAACTTTTTTAATTAAATACAAAACTCTTGAATCTATCAAAAATGCTTATTAGTGAAATAAATTACCATTCATTGGTGACAAATTCTGTTATAACTCTAAACTAAGAATGGTACTACATCAAAATGGAATGGTTAAAGTTACTGTTAGAAGAGAAAACGAATACAATGATCTATTATTATAAAAATTAGTTGACTCCAGGCAGGAAAAAAGGTTGACTGAATTTAATGCCAAATTAATTTAAAATGTAGATAAAACAGATTGCAAGGAAGTCGAAGAATAAAATGTATATTAATAAAGACTATTCTAATAAACCCAGTAGATAGTACACAATGTTAGGAAATAAAAGTATTCATTAAACTGTACCTTATGGGAAGGTAGTTGAATTAAAGTCGCACTGTAGCAACACAACCGGCAATTAATACCTTATGGGATAGTATGAAACAAAGGAAACAAATCAGAAAGACAGATGGAAAAGATATTCTAAATACAATTAATCTATTGTGAACCTATAACTAATTTATCAGAAAAATAAATTTAATGAGCAAAAGATTATTCATAAGTAATCAGAGAAAATCGTCAAACACATTTCAATAAAATTCACAATCGTTATCACATAATACATCATGTCAAACTCCGCAAAAAACCGTAGTGACAAGCTTTCTGAATTCTTGATTTTTATATTAAGTTAACATTAATCGAAAGAAATATGAAATTAGCTCATTTTTAAGAATTGGATAGTATCGATAAGAAGTTATTTTCAGTTTAATTGACAGTTACATTTTCTGAAAGAAAACTTGCATGGTTTCTGCAGCCAACTGAGGTTTCATGATTAAGAAATTTTTCCAGGAATCCGAAGCAAACATCTCAGTATTGCGGCTGCAGATGAAGTCTTGGACGACAAATTTAAGATCCTCGTCCTGGTGCATGTCAGACAAGATCAAAACTTGACAGGCATTTGAAGTCGAGAGACGCGACTTCAGGAAATCGGAACACGCATCCTTCAAGGACGCTATTTGATACTTGTCTCCTGCATAGTACAGTTTCACGGCACACTCCAGCTGCAGGTCTAGTTTTCCCGTGTACATGTACGTCAGCATCGCGTCCACTGTTGGGGCATCCAAGTCCGGGATGGTCACTTCGTTTCGCTTTTTTTCCAACATGGCGGTATCAAGCATGACCCTGAATACGGGGGATCGGGCACATAGGATCGCCTTGTGTGCTGGAAATGTCTGGTCTTTTACTTTCAAATTTATGTCCGTAAATGTCCGCTCTTCGTAAATACTACCCAGATCATCGGCTAAAGCTTCCAATAGATTAACATCTTTTGAGCTCTTGTCCACTTGAGGTGACAAATTTTCGCTTTTGAAACTAATAAAGTCATCACCAGAAGCAGTCTCCGAAATTAAATAGGACAAATCAGAGTATTTCGCAACATAGAATTCGTATATCAAACTTACGTCCTCCTTGAACAAACCTCTGTTACCACATGTACTTGTATATTCTCTTACTTGAAGAGACGAAAGTGCAGTTTGAGGACCTAACTTATAGAAAACTATTCCAGGTTTAGTTTCAAAGCCATTTAAGTCTTGGGAGACTGTGCCCAACACACAAATAGTTTCGTCTGGAGTGCCGTCCAATGCTTCGACTCGAATGAGGAAATCCTTTTTCATAGTGACGAGTAAAGCACTTGCTCCTAAAAACGATTCAGGAAGAGGAATAGTGAAATCTATTTCCCATTCTTCTGTATTCAGCACATCAACGGGCACTATCCAATTGTTCCTCACATTCCACACTAGGTCATTTGCCAGTAGATGCAATCGAGGAAGAGTGTTGGGGTCACTCAATCGCATTCTGCATTCAATAGAGGAACCAGACGCATATAATGTCCTCATATTTTTGATTTCCTTATACGAGTTCGTTGCGAATGAGTATTGAGATGAGAAAATAATCGAACTTGAGTATTTTTTAGTAGAAACCGTGAAATCGATGGTGACTGTCTGCGGTCCTCCATCCTTAGCTCGATAGAGGTAGAAGGAGGGTATGTTTTGTTCGTTTACATTACGTCTAAAGTACCATCTAGTATCGTTCAAAGCCTTAGCATGGAACACTGAACTACTTTGCTCGACATGATTAACTGGTCTCCAAGTCATAGAAACCGTTTCCGGATCGTTAGTGCAACGGGCCATCTCGTATCTCACTCTTCTTTCTAGTGTGCGAAGAATGGTACGAGGTACGAAACAAAAACAAGGATCTGCTAACACGCTGCCTCACGTGATAAGATATTATATTGCCATTGGTTACGCGAGAGAATGAGAGGAAGTGCTGGAAAAACTTTAACAGATAAGCTGTATTTGTAGTTTCTCAAACGAACTTGCATTTAGAAACTTTGTATTAAGATATAAGGGGTATCGAACACGAGAAAAGGTAGAGAGATTTCATCCTGCAATGTTTACCTTCGCAACTTATTATGTATTAAACACTTCGTTAAGCAATATTCGAAAAGACAAATGCCTGTCACTGGATGTTTTTTTTTGTATAATGAAAACATTTTAACCTATTTTCTAATGAATATTTTATTAGGTAAATAAATGGTCTTTGAAGCACATGTTGTGGATATATATTACGGGTTATGAACTATTCCTAAACGAATGAAGAAAACATGCTAGTCTTCCGGCTGCAGATGAAGTCTTGGACGGCAGATTTAAGATCCTCGTCCCGGTGGCATATAAACAACCTTTACCTGGAATAGAAGACATGGGGAAATTTTAAGCCCTCTGATTCGTTGGTTTCAAACTGTCGACTACGACGTCACTACGTGACATCATCATTAATGGCGATGCTTCACGTGTACTCTGTCATTACTCATTACTCGGTAGTTTCTACTTGAACTGAAAGCCGGTGGCAAAACCTCTGCAACATAAATAACGAATCTATACAACAGATCCCCAGAAAAAACGAAAAACTCCCCTGTTTCCGCCTTCTATTCTGTTCAAGGTTCTAAGTATCCTTTAAAGTTCGAAAATTGATTATTTTTTATTCATGCGTTTAGAATCTATACTGGAATTAAATCTAAACACAAAACATTTACGATCAAATTACGAGTACATGGCACAGGCCGTTGAACTGTAGCTTCGTAATCATCAAAAAGCTATCGCTTTCTTTTTTATTAGTATTCTATTTCAGGTCGAAGCAGTTTCAACTTTTTTTTCGCAAACATTGCAAGTAATTAGTGATACTTTTCACACATGCGGAGTGAGCACTGTGGGTGAGTGACGTCATAGATCTCGGAGAGAGATATCAACGAATCAGTGGGTTTAAAATTTCCCGATGTCTTCTATTCCAGGTAAAGGTTGGTAATATGCGTCCTGGTGCATGTCAGACAAAACTGAAGCTTGACAGGCATTTGCAGTCGTGAGGCACGACTTCAGGAAATCGGAACACGCATCCTTCAAGGACTCTATTGGATACTTGTATCCTGCATAGTACAGTTTTACGGCACACTCCAGCTGCAGGTCTAGTTTTCCCGTGTACATGTACGTCAGCATCGCGTCCACTGTTGGGGCATCCAAGTCCGGGATGGTCACTTCGTTTCGCTCCTTTTCCAACATGGCAGTATCGAGCATGGCTCTGAACACGGTGGGTCGAGGATAACATGGAAAAAATTGAGGTGTTAACATGGGAAGGGGAGTAGGTGCCAAAAATAATAAAATTTCACAGGAAAGGCAAAACACTGTTTGAATAATATCTTTTTCAGCATATTAAATATCAAGCACATTTGACATAGCCCAGTTACTGGACTCAACCAGATTAATTAAAAACTAGAATGAAGTTATGTAAAAAGTGAAGAGCCTACAAGGGTATTTATATACTCATATGAATATAAAATGTAAACAAAGACATTATACTCTCTGAAACTAGATAAAATTGGACATTCAAAACATTATAGCTGTTACTCCCTTTTCGATGCCAAAGGCATTGGAGTTACTACCTGAGCCATCTTGCGCCTATCACAACAACTAATATAAAGGGGACTTACTCTTTCCCTGGCTATTAGGGATGTCAACTCTTAGAAATTAGCCGGTTTTCGGTTAACCGTTTTTTTTTCATCCGGTTATAACTTTCCCGGTTTAACCGAGTCAAAAAAAAAAAAACCGGTTTTTAAAATAACCGATTTTTTTAAAACTTCTAGGTGTTTCTATTTAGTTGCATATAAGAAATGCTAAATGTTGTTAAAATTTTTACGGAAAAAGGTTTGAAAGTTTGTGGGGGCACTCAACCCATTTACTTAAAGGTTGAAAGGAAAAAATATTTACCTTTTCATCTTGAAAATTCGGATGTTTGTACTTGAGATGTTGCCGTACATTCGAGATAGCTCCTCCAGTTTTAATTGGCTTCAGGCAAAAATTACATTGAGCTTCGTTTTTATTTAGTTCAGCAAAATATTTCCAAACATTCGACGAAGGCATTGCGGTTAGAGACGGTCGGATGAAAACTGTGAAGCTCAGTGTCCGTAACTAATAATTACTTAAACAGATCAGACCACTATCAGAGGAAGGGAATAAGAAAAATGATTGCATAGACTATAGCCAACTAGTCGCATGTATTCTAATGAATTATTGTGATAGCTATCTTGAATTCATTTTTTTAGATCCTATTCGTTTACTTTAAGCGCTCGTTTTTCATTTTGTTGATGGATACTTGTCATTTCTGTTAGCGAGAACCAAAATTCAGACCATTTACATTTAAGCACACTTATTAAAAACACGAGGCGAGTTGTAATACACTTCTCCATAAATCTGATACTCTCTCTATATTACAAAAAAGTTACCGCCGCCGTCGACGCAGGATTGAAAACTGTGCTGTTTAGCTCGATTCTTTTAGTACCTACTAGGGATGCGACATCGATGTCGATGTTTTCAAAACATCGATGTATTTAACATCGATGTATTGGGGTCGATGTTTTTGTAACATCGATGTTTATACTTGTCGATGTTTTTACGTTGTAGATGTTTTATTTTTAAATGAAAAAAGTACCGTTACAAAAATTTTAAAAATAACCAAGTGGCATAATTTTCATAATCAGCAAATTGAACATACTTTTAGACCAAAGTGACCAAAGGTGAAGGGTCTGAAAAGTAGGGATGCGACATCGATGTCAATGTTTTCAAAACATTGATTTTTTATAAAAAACATCGATGTATTGGAGCTGATGTCACATCACTAGTTGCTAAACCAGTTATAAGAAATGGGGTAAAACGTTTAAATGCACTGAATTTTAAAAACATCGAAAGTTTGGGGCGATGCATTACCAACATCGATGTTTCAATTTTGAACATCGATGTTTTCCTGTCGGTGTAGCATCACTAGGTGCTAAACCAGTTTTAAGAAGTGGGGAAAAAAGTTTGAATTCACTGAATTTTAAAAACATCGATAGTTTGGGGGCGATGCATTATCAACATCGATGTTTTGCTGTCGATGTAGCATCACTAGGTGCTAAACCAGATTTAAGAAATGGGGAAAAAAGTTTAAATACACTGAATTTTAAAAACATCGATGTTTTTGAAACGATGTTTTATCAACATCGATGTTTTAATTTTGAACATCAATGTTTTAATTTTGAACATTGATGTTTTAATTTTGAACATCGATGTTTCAAAACATTGATGTTTCGCTGTCGATGTCACATCCTTAGTACTTGCTTCCTATTTGTGTTAACGCCATTATTATTATATCGGGTTGACATCAAAGGCATACGTTTTTGTGTAGGACGTCTTTCTTAACACTAAATATTGGATAGGGGGGATAAATGATACATAAAATTTAATTCAGATACCAAACTAACAATAATACAATCTTCCGAATAATAATGAAAATAAAACTTTTACTTACTTAGTATACAATTGACTAAAGTTGTCTATGTGAAGGGTGTGCTTTGGGATTCTGGACAAGATGAGCAATGATCGGTTTAAAATGTGTCAGTTCGAACTTAAATTGAATTGGAATTCTAGCTCATTTTTGTTGTTGTTAAAATGGTATTAGCATGACTGAATCCAACTTCAACCCTGTACAAGCTTGGAAATGCAAGCAAAAATGGGATTTCCTTTTTAGAAAGTTTGGGATATTTTTCTACATTTATATTTTTCCAAAATTAAATTAAACTCCTATTTTTAAAAAGTGTAAAAATCGACTGATAATTTAATAAGTTCATCTTGTAAGTTACATCTGATATTTTCAATATCTGCAGAAAATGGCGTGATAACCCAATCTGGAATGTAGAGTCGCGGGAAAAAAATGAACCGCTTCCTTTATTTCAAGAACTATTCATACCAGAACAAATTCAAAGGTATTCAATAGGGAATAATGTCCTTTCAAATTCAAAACAATTCTATGGGCGTCTTAATAACTAATTCTGCACAAACTACGAAATTTCTATTAAGAAATATCATGTTTTGATGCCATAATCATATTCTGCATCATTAAATTAATCTAAATATGAAATTTCACGACTTAACTATCACTAAATCCTGAGATATTCAAATTCTAAAGTTTGCGTCAGTTTAAGAGATCATCTCCACATAGATAGTTGCCATTCGTAGATTCGAGATCGAATCTATAGAATTTTTTCAGTGATCTGAAAATAATATTTACTATGTAAGTGCAAATGATTTGAAAAATACTTTATAATATTTATTACGCAAGTGCAAACGATCCAAGAAGTAGCATCCGAACGTTGGTCAAACGTTTATTAAACTTTTGGGGCTGCCTCCTAAAATCTCATTAACGAGGAAAATTTAATGCAGTACAAAACCTAATTATCGGAATGAGCTGAAATTTTGCATGGTCATACATATGAAATCCCTCTGAATCGATTCCTATTAAAATATTATAATTCTCCAATTCATCATTTTTCTAAACATTAATTAAATAATTATTATTTTATACCAAAAACTATTTTTGAAATAAAATATTAGGTGGATTTTGCTTGGGTTGTTTAACAGTAACAAGGTACAAAATATCAGCGCCGATCGATTCCTATTAAAATATTATAATTCTCCAATTCATCATTTTTCTAAACATTAATTAAATAATTATTATTTTATACCAAAAACTATTTTTGAAATAAAATATTAGGTGGATTTTGCTTGGGTTGTTTAACAGTAACAAGGTACAAAATATCAGCGCCGTGTAAATATTATTTAGAAATATATCTATAAAAGTCTAAGTAACAGATTTAACATTAGAAGCTCCAATCTTTCTGTACTCATAACTTCGAAATGGTAAGACCTAATGACATGGAATTTGGAATATGAAGTTAACTTTCAATATAGATTCGAAATTGTTTGTCAAAATAGGAGGTTTATATTGGAAATTACGAAGTTTGTGCTCAATTTAAAATAAAGACGGCCCCTTATGTAAATTTTATCAATTTGAATTTATAGAAGATGTTAGGGGTTCCTGTCAAACGCCATCTTTGAATTTTCTCTGCTGCTAAAATTGCTCGAATGAATAGGGGTGGTTCATTTTTTCTCTCGACTCTACATGTTTGCAACATCTGCAAAGAGCAATTTAAAATAATCGCTCACATTTTTTACGGAGATGTTTTATTTCTAAGTCTTCATTTTTTTTAAATTCTGATTCGGTCAAAATGCCTGTTGGCTAAGTCCCGCCAACCTGATTGTGGTCCAGGTCACTGGAAAAGGATTTTGGTTTCAAATAATGGACTGTATGAGGTATTATGTTAGAATCTGGTGAATAAAAACAGTTTTGCGGGGAAAATAGTTGTGGCTTATAATATTACCCTGTTGAATGAAAAAATTAAATAAAATTACTATTTAATCTCTCATACGAAGATCAAAACCGATTCACCATTGGACTGAAAATGACACAAGCTGTGTGGACGTTTGGAGAGTGGGGTGCCAGCTCAGGTGTTACCTCGTCATCTGACCGTGGTTTAAAATGACGTGGTCTTGTCCTCGGATCTTTTCCTTAGGGGATAGATCCCGGACCGTCGTCAATAACCCGTTGTGTTGCTCTGGTACGACGTTAATTAAAACTATCTTCCCTTTCCTTAACGACTGGGTGGGAACCACGGACATCCATTCATTGGTAAATATGTCATTTCGGCCTACTTGATCCTCCAAAACATCCTTGATGTTCCTCAATCTTACATGTCCTATTCATTTCACTCTTCATATCATCCAATCTTAATTGCGTTGTCATTCAGAATGGAGGTAATACCCAACTTACCGAATTTTAAATACTACCCGCACAGTGTGTTATATTTTTCTATCAACCCCCAATAGACCCCTGAGCCCGAATCGACCACTGACAATGTAAAATAGATCACTACTTTTCAGACTTTTCGCAAGTGAGCGATGAGAAATTTTCAACCACCCAAATATCATGGAAAACGCCTTCGAATTTTCAGGATAACAAAACCTTCTATTTCTGTCGGTTGAGCAACTATCGAAACAATAGCACGGAAATAACGAACTTCGAACTTTCAGATTTTGATATCAGTAGTCACGGTAACTATTGCATTTGAAAGACCGATAGAGCATACAAGAGTCATGGTTATCTTATGAGTCGCAATGGCAAACAATACATGCATATATTTGAATGATACATTCGGGCAAAAACGATGATAAAAGTCAATCATACGGAGATATCATCGCAACTCTCAAATCGTTTACGGTTGGATAATTTATTAATAGAAAAATAATCCGGCGTTACTCCGGTTGAATTTGTTAACTAACTTCATCTTGTTAATAAATTCTAATTCCCATTCATCACATGTCAAAACCACCACGCTCTAATAAAGTACACAATTTCACAACTGTAAATAAATGTCGAATTTAACATTTCACATTTTTATAGAATTTGAAGTTTTGGTTAAAGGATTATAATTGATCGTACAATTATCTTTATCGTATGTCCCAAATATTCTGAATATTTTTTGTGTCGTAAAAAAAATTGGCTAAAAATGTATAAAGAATTGTATTTTAAATTTTACAAAAATTAATTCTGAAAAAATAATCGCTTTATAGCAGTACTGTTAAAACAATCAAAGTAATCGCTATGCTCAATCTGCATTCCAGCTTCTCCAACACTACTAAATTATGGTTGATTTAACTCAAGTGACTCGGATGTTTTAGGATGCAACTTATCTAATTGTGTAAACAAATGAAATTTAAACGCAATAAATTCACTAAACTTTTTTTATTTTTATTTCCAATGGCAAGGCTGGGTACAGATTGCAAAGACAAATACAATACATAATACAATACAGAAATGCAATACAGTACAGAATTGACCGAAGTCATTGTCGCCTTATACAAGGCCAGAAGTGATGGTCACTTGTGAAGGGGCGCCCAGTGGGTGGACCATCATTGTCCCTGACAAAGGACAGCAAAATTTACGTCCATGCCCTGACCCGGATTCGAACCAGGAAGCTTCCGATCCAGAGGCCAACACCTTGACCACTAGACCTGTTGGTCGGCATTTACTAAACTAAAATAGGATGTTTCAACTAAAATACGTTGTATTCAAACAAATGGAATAAACTGTATGTGATACTTGTTCAAACACAGGCACAAAATCGGACCTGGAATGGGAAGACGGACAGACTAATGCAACCAAGTTCAGTCACTAAATGAATGCTAGCACTCACTCTATGCAAAGTTTCATGTTAAATATGTTCAACCGTTTGGACATAGTTCGGGCATGCACATACAGACACCAAACGCGCAAGAAATAGATTTTGCATTAGAAGGACCCAAAACGGATAGAAAACTTAAGATGGGTCGAAACTATTCTCTGTGCAAACAAACCCTATTTTTATTTATATAGACTTGGGCAGGCCTCGAAATAGATTTTTTAATACAGGTGCACCTAAGTTTTTAAATTAGGTGCACAAGGTGCACTGCGTGCACCTAGTGGGAAAAAATTAGGTGCACAATTATATTTTCATGTGCACAGTGCACATGTGCACCCGGGTATTTCGAGCCCTGGACTAGGGGGCTTCGCTCCATGCTCGCTATCACTCGTCATCCCCCGAACTATACTTGTGTGCTTACTATGTGCTCGCTATCGCTAGTCAACCCAGAAGCATCGCGAACTTCACTTTTCAACAATGAGGGGTGGGGGATTGCTTCAAAATCCACCCCCATTTGGATCGCTGCTGGATTGATCCCGGACCACTAGTACAACGTCAATTGAAGATTCCCTTTCCATTGCGATATTTATCGCATACGCCCGAGTAACGGAATATTGCCTACTTTTTTTTGCGAAATTAGCGGATCCGTACATAAGCTAACATCAGTACTTTAGCTTTAGAAAACGTTCCAAAAATTATTGGCTTATACACGGAAATGTAGTGGAAATAAGTTTTTTTTTTTTTTAAATCTTAAGAACAAAACATCTCATTTTTACATAAAAAAGGAAATAGTTTAGCATAACATATTGTTAAAATTCAGAGGAAATCTCATCATAATTTTAAATGTTTTAGCTTATGTGTGTTGTTTGTTGTAATAGTACTTTTTAATTTTTTCATATTCGACTGTTGCTATGGAAACAGTGACCAAATTGCCGGTTCTTCTGAAAACATTGCAAACTTTCTAGCGAGTACTCTCAAACTTTATGAATGAATTAATTAGAAACTATAACTGTGTTTATCGTTTGCGTGAGCTCCAAATTAATTAGCCCGTTGAACCGCAAGACTCGCTATTACGTGACTCGCTATCTATCAATCACAAAGCGAATAAACCTGCAAAAGACCGACAGTTATTTTTTTAATAGTAGATAGATAACTTATCCTTTAACTTGAAGTGACATGTTGGACCACCGAGAAGCCTTTGAGCTCTTCAAAGGCATCACACAGATTTTCCAAAACGTTGGCGGTATTTCAGCTATCATCCAAAAACTCAGAAGCGCACAAGTCCAAATAGACAAAATTTTTACCCTTACAGAATGCTTTATTTCACAATACCAACTTGAATAAACACACGGCTTACGTATCTGCATCTTGAACTCAAATGGCATCCTTTTGTGGCGTTCTAAGAAGAAGCTTAACAGCATATGCAAACTAACAATATGCAAATTAAACCTTCACAGGGAATAAAAGCAGCTCGCCAATTCCTTCTTAACAGTGCTTCCCACTCCAGTCATCGTCCTTGTGCGGGTGAACTCCACCTTAGACTATAAATATTATTTCAGTAGACTTTTATTTAAGGAAATAATCCTGTGTTTTTTTAAAGTTAACACCTTATCATAATATCTGGTGTTTAAATAAATTTTGAGTATTAATCTTGAATTTATTTCTGCAACTTCAACGCCAAAATTCTAAAATTGAGGAAATGAGAAATTTTGTAAACGAGTACATTTCAGATCCTTTTTTATTACAAGTGTAACGTCGTGAAAAAGAAATAGCCTTTTTTAAAAGAATTAAAAAAACATTTATTTAGATATTGGTAGCGATATCACAGTTACAACTACATCTCATCATACTCGAACACAGCACCGTGTCCACACTTCAAATAATCAATCATCCAATCGACTAAAAAAGCCGTTACAAAAAAATATATTTTCACCAACGTTATACATAAAAGAAAAAATGAACTTCCGGGAAAACCATTTAAGCTTACATAAATATATCAAAAGAAAAGATATCCTTTCCAAGAGTATTCAGAAGTATAAATAAACACAGGAAGTATCACAATATCTTGGAATAAGGAAAAAGAAATACTATCATAACATTTAAAAGATATTCCGGAAGTGTATGTTACACAAGAAACACTACTAGGCCAACACCACCTAGACCAGGGGTCGGCAACCTGCGGCTCGCGAGCCGCATGCGGCTCTTTTGATGTAAAGTTGCGGCTCTCCAGTTCTATACAAACACATTAATAATTTATCATCAAAACCCTTAAAAAATAAGAAAAAATATTTTTAAGTACCTAATTTCTCAAAAGCTTCAATTTTCATAATCGTTAATTACAAATCTCTACGCTTAACATGACCGTAATGAGATAAATTTGAACTATTGTTTAGTTCTTAGAGATGAGACTCCATGAACATGTTTATCTTTCAGCCAATTGCATTCCATTTCCGTCTCACCTAAACAGCCACCGTCTAGAGTCTAGACAACACATCTAGATGATGAGATGGTGAGATCTCAGATGGTGAGTACGTCAAAGATTGTTTTATACGTGCATCTGAAGAACTGTTTCGTAATTTTGAAAACAAAGCAGAAATCATGAAAAAAAACTTGCTTCTGCCTTATCACTTGCTGTAGATGAGACTTGCGACATAAAAGACACGGCACAAGTTACCCTTTTCGTCAGGTATATGTCGTCCCAAGGTCCAAAAGAACTGCTAGGATTGCTACCGCTCTCAGTGCAAACTCGTGGAGAAGATATAGCAAATGCTGTGCAAAAATGCCTGGAAGACAATGGAATCGATATAAATAAAATCATTTCTATAGCAACTGATGGAGCCAACAGTATGACGGGAATACCATAGAGGGGTAACATCAATTCTTCAGAAAAAAATAAACCACGAAATTCTAACATTTCACTGCATAATTCATCAAGAAGCGCTTTGTGCCCAAACATTTCCGGCCGAAATAGTTGAGATCATGAACTTGGTAATTAAGATTATTAACAGCATCTTGGCAAAAGCACTCTACCATCGCCAGTTTAAAGATTTCCTTGAAGAAATAGATGGCCATTTTTTTTTACCTACTTCTGCACAATAAAGTGCGATGGCTTTCCAGAGGTAACGTATTGCAACGTTTTGCTTTGTGCTTGAGTGAAATAAAAACATTCTTCAATGAAAAAAGCATTGACCATCCCGAACTGGAAGAAGACAAATGGCTGCAAAAATTCAACTTCATGGTAGATACCACAATGAAAGTAAATGAACTAAACCTAAAACTGCAAGGAAAGGTCAACCCAGCCTACGCCTTGCTTGAAGAAGTAGTTTGTTTCGAAAAAAATTACTTCTTTTTATTGAAGACATGGAGAGCGGTAAATTACTTCATTTTAAAAATGAAACTATTGACACGAATTACTTCAGCATAGCTTTAAAAAACATGAAGGATGGATTCGCTGAGAGATTAGAGCAATTAAAAACAAACAAAAGTACTCTAAATGAGATCAACATTGAGCCATTTGGAATTGATTCTGAATCGTTTCAAATGCAATTGCTAGATTTGAAAACCAAAGACTTGTGGAGTGGCAAGTTCACAGAACTCAAGAGCAAGTTGGAAGAGTTGGAGGTCCAGAAATGCATGCACATCGCGCAGCACAAGTGGATAGCTCTAAAAGAAATTCCGCGAGTTGAGGCCCTCATATTCGGCACATGGAATAGTCTTCCAGAATGCTACAGTGAGGTGAAGAAGTTGGCATATGGAGTGCTGACGAACTTCAGGTCGACATATTCGTGTGAGCAAGCGTTCTCTTGCATGAATATATAAAAAGTAAAGTTAGAAGTCAACTAACAAATAAAAATCTCGAGTCGTGCTTGAAACTTAAAACAAGTTATAAGCCAGATTTAATCAAACTTTCAAAAGGCATGCAAAGACAATGCTCCCATTGATGTAACTATCTATATTTGTGTTTTTAAAGGAATAAATATTATTCCGTATTTAAAGCCGTTTATTTAAATCAAAAATCAAATATATGTAAGCAAATACTATAATATTGAAACGAAAAATTTTAGTGGCTCTTTAAAACCTAGGAAATTTTGTAAATTGTAACTTTTGGCTCTTCCGTTTCAATAGGTTGCCGACCCCTGACCTAGACGAACAAGGCTCTGTTTCTGAACCGAAACTTGTCTGTGACGTCACACCAAGTAGGGAAGGAAGTGCCGAAGACAGAAGCTTCCGCTCGCCATTATTCCTGTGTAGACCGTGACTTCGTTACCACGCTAAAAGGGTTAGGCTCAACGTATGCATTCAGTATTTTAAATTCGTTTTAAAAAGTGATGGTGTTCACATGTTGCGTGCCAGGATGCAGGGGCAACTATCCAAATAGCCCCAAAGTACAAGTGTTCTCTTTCCCGAATGAAGAAGTATTGAGAAAGAAGTGGATTCGCGCAATTTGCAGAAAGGATTTCGTGCCTACAAAATATTCTAAGGTATGTAATTCATTTGTTCAAAATATTATTTAGACTTAAAAACACAGTACCATCGCCACTTGATGGCCGAATATTTAGAACAAAAATTAGAACGTTTTTGTTTTGCTAAGAACATTTGCTAGAGGCATTTTCTTAAGATTTACACTGTTTTTTGTTTTACATTTGTAATAAGCGTTCTTTTTGAATATTTCCTATTTTATTGAGAAAAAAAAGCTTGATGTGCAGTTAAGTAATTGGCTTTACTTTGTTTTCAAAATATGTTCTCGGCTGCATAATGAAAACAAACAACATTTATTTGTAATTTTAACTTTTTTTTAAGATTGTGTGATCAGAAAATGTTTATATCTATACAAGTATTAAATTAATTTTTCTCTAAAAAGTATGCTAAAAACTTTTCAATATATATATATATATATAAATACAGTTGAATTACTAACATTTCTTCAAAAATGCAATAAGCTGTTTGCATTCTCTTCAACATGTTTTAAATAAAATATTTCTTCATATAGGTATGTGAGCTACATTTCCCTAAGGAGTCAATTGAAAGATGCACTACAGCCTATGATCCTAAGACTGGAAAGCCCATTTCTGTTTCTTTGAGGCGATCTAGGCTTAAAGTTGATGCTTTTCCATCCATTCTGCCAAACTGTCCCATTAACTCTCGTCTACTTCTACCAACACCAGAGAAAGTCCCGATGAAAGAAGACTGAGGGTGGAAAACGACAATTTACAGATTTGCATTGCTGAAAGCATATCATCCAAAGAACAGCATGACAAGAAAACAAAGTTTCATTCTTTAGAACAGTTAAATGGATGTTTAAACGTAGTAAATGTTCCTGCGAGTTGGAGCATTGTCTGTAGGACTGATAAAATACTGTTTCTTCTTATGGAAACAACAGATGTACCCATTATCAAATCTTCTGTCATCATAAATGAAGTTTAAAAATTTCTGTTTTTTTGGGAGACAAAGCATTAAATAATTTGGGCAAGTTCAATTTCCCTCAAACTGTAAATGATATAAATGTAATATTAGAAATTTTAAATATTTTATCTGATAAAGTTGATTCAAATGCAACAGAAATGTTACCATCAATTGTTACATCTATTGTGAAACTATTGAATACTTTAATGGTAAATGTAAATGATGATAAAAAATTTTCTATCCAATTCCTAATTGAACAAATTAATTCCATTCTATGCAGTCAATTTTTATTAAGATACTCTACTGAAATGCTTATATTTTATTGTATTTTACATTCAATAACTCCTCATGCCTATAACTTTTTAAGAAATTCTGGTTATGTTATGATTCCACACCCAAGGACTTTGAAGAAGATTTGTGCATCCCTGAATACTAACCCCCAACTAGAACAATCTGATGAGAATTTTTTGATGTTCATATCAAGACAAATTAACTCATTAGAGTCTTGTGACAAAATAGTTGTTTTGCTAATTGACGAAATACATATTAAACCTTATCTTGACTACAAAGGTGGAAATATATTAGGATTGGCATTTAATTCTGAAAATGCTGCAACGTCTGCTCAGGTTTTTATGATACAGAGCCTTCTTTCTTCATTTAAATCTGTTGTACATATTGTACCTGTAAAAACCATAAATGCAAACATTTTAAATGGAATTATAAAAAAAAATTCTTGTTAAGCTCCATGTGATATAGGATTTAAAGTCATAGGTGTTGTATCTGACAACAATGCTATCAATAGTAAATCTATGTCTTTATTCCACACTCCTCCAAAAGTAAGGACTGTGTATCCCCACCCTTCTGATGCTACTAGTCCTTTATTTTATATATTTGATTCTGTGCATATCCTAAAATGCATCCGCAACAATTGGATTAACCAAAAAAATATAAGTCAGTGTTTTTATTATCCAGATTTTAATGATTATGAAAAATTTCCGCTTCTTGAAGCTAACTTTGGTACACTAAAAGCTTTACACGATGTTGAAAACAATAGTTTAGTAAAATTTTCTTATGGGTTAACACTTAAATCATTGACTCCTAGTAATCTAGAGAGGCAAAATGTGAAGCTAGTCCTTAAAATATTTAATGACTTTGTTGTTCAAGCTCTTTTGCAACTAGGACAGGAACATAACTTAATAAGTTACAAACCAACAGCCGATTTTATTACTTTGATTTGCAAATGGTGGAAAATTGTAAATGTCAAGACTCCACTCAAAGGACAGCGTCTACAGGATCCCTTTCAAGAACCAATAACTCTGTCCGCAAATGATGTAAAAGTAGAATATCTGAATGATTTTCTTTCCTGGTTAGATGCATGGAAAGACAAAAAATGCTCCACAGGTAAACTAACAAAAGAAACACATTTAGCCATCTCACATACAACATATGCTCTTCTTGAGATGTCTAAGTATTGCATTAAGGAGTTGAATTTTACATATTTTTTACCTGGTAAAATTCAAACCGACTCCCTTGAAGATCGCTTTGGAAAATATAGAACACTTGCGGGTTCACAATATCTAATATCAGTTTCACAAATTTATGAATCTGAGGCCAAATTAAGGATGCAAAATTTTCTTCCACTTGTTTTAAATTCCAACATGTATGGTAAAGTAGAAATTAAAAACACTGACCCTGAAAACAACTGCTCAGAAATTAAGGGAAATGTTGGATATTCCCAATTTGTATTAGATATTTCTGAAACGGATTTTGATTTAAAACCTCTGCTGCCAGTTTTAACCTATTTATCAGGTAATTGTGCTGGTTGAGCAATTTCTAAACTCAACTGTGATGCTTGCTCAAAATCTTTAGTTCTAGATAAAACTTCAAATATAATTTCGGACTACATTCTTATTCGGAATTTAGACAGAGGTGGTTTGCTGTTACATATAATTACATAGTTGTACAAAAGCTAGTTAACCAAAAGAATGAACATTTGTTTTTGAGACAGAATAATCAAAGGGAACTTGCAATCACTATTAGTTTTGATTTGATTAATAAGCATGAATTTTTTCTTAGCGATGAGAGTTGTTCTAATGGGCATTCAACAGACCATGTACTGAAACTAATTTTAAGACCTGCAACAAATGCTTTACTAAACAATTATTGCACTTTAAAAAATGATACACCAAAACCTGTTTCACTTGCTAAACAGCGTAAACTAGAAACAGTTAAAAACTCCCCAACAAATGCAACTCTGCAGCCTATGCCAGAAAAAAAATCTTTACCCCAAACACAAAAAAACAAAAAAGTCTTAAGAGTAAAATATCCCTTAAAAATCATATAAAGCACCAGAATAAATACTAAAACTAAGTAATATTATTTTAAGGTTGATTTATATGAATTTGAATATAATCAGAATTTTATCTTGTTTACCTTTACATAACTAAGATAATATAAATGTTTGCTGATATTTGTATGTGTGCAAAAATAAAATCTGTTCTTACTTTTATTTGTGTTCTATTGTGTTTAAGATTTGATTTCCTGGCATTCAATTTTAACAACAAATATTTATAAAATTCTATTGCATTTGTATTCTTCTAGGCAGCTGCTGAAAGTATTTCTTATTTAAAATTATATTTCCTTTTCAAGCCTAAGTTTTCCTTGAAAAGAAAACACAAAAAAAAAAGATTAAAAGCACATTTAGGCATTTGTTTTCTCACTTCAAACTGCGGTAGAAAACCGAGTAATCTTATTTTGTGTTGCACTTGTTAATGTTTTGCGGTGTCATTGGGTGAATCCAGCTTCACCGTTTCCCTACTTGCTCTGACGTCACAAATGAGCGCCGCGGCCTTGTCCGTCTAGGTGGTGTTGACTAGACCCGCACTAAATAATTTATCTAGTAAAGTCCAACTGTTATCGAAATGAAAAATATATTTCCCTTACAGCACAAAATCCACTGACACTCATTTCTACTTACAGACCACATGAATCCAACAATCAAAATTTTAAAGATGGCCTATCAACACTTTTTCTTTAAACAATGACACAATAGCATGTAGAGACTTCAGCGCACATCACACATACTGGAATTGTAAGAATACTAACTCTCCAGGAGCTACACTATATAATCCCACCATTCAAAAAAGAATTGACACAATTGCTCACGCAAACACCAACACGTATGAAAATGGCTCCTCCTCCTCGATTATTGACCTGGCGTTAGTGAAGGGATTTGATTATCCGTATGAGATTTCCTCTATCCTTGAACTATTGTCGGATCATACCCTGTCTCATGAATAACTTTAATCTAGTCATTAAAATACCACTTCATCCTAGAGCCTTCAGTACTAACTGGGATAAATTCTCCCAAGCTCCAACGAACAACACGAACTACCAAATGTTACTGGTGGATGGGTACAAAATAAGGATATTATAAAAAATTACTGATCAAATCAAAACTGCGCATAAAAATGCATCAAAAAATATTCTTTTCAATTACAAAACATATATCTCAGACCATATTCGTAAACTAATTATACCAAGATTACGTAGCGATACTGTATCGCACCCCGGCATGAAAAGTGACGTGTCAAAAAATAAAAATTTTGATGTTGTCATTGAAAAACATGTATGAGGTGCCCCAGCGAGTTATATTACTATTCTATAGAATATAATAGAAGTTACCACCATAATTGCTTAAATTCGTTTAAATTTCATTAAATTCGTTTAAAAATGTTCTCGATTGAATTTTAAAATTCGCGACGTGTCCCAAAAATTGTAAAAACTTCGGACTACCTGTGTGCAAAATCTAATTACTGTAAGTGCCATAGATTCGTCAGGACTTTGCTCGCAGAAAACAAATAAACAAACAGACAAACACTTACTTTTATAATTGTAGAGATGATGTTATTTCCCATTCCAGGCAAATTCATAAAACTATAGTTCACATTTTCTGAGAGAAATGCGTAATTCTATGCATGTAAAGCTAATTTTGGACACCAGTGTATCTTGTCTTCTGATTTCTTCCTATTTCTTAGTCACGTATTCTTTTCTTAACTGAGACCCAAGAAACGAGCTTCATTTTTTCTTCTATGTTAGTCTGATGTTGTGTTTCATAGCGTCTATTAAGATCATGTCTTCTATTATGCGAAAGAGAACTTTCATAAACAATGCAAAACGATTTTACTGAAGGACTTGCAATAAACAACACTGGCAATATCTCAGCTGGCACCCCACTCTCCAAACTTCCACACCACGCCAATGTAAGGACATTTGAGGCCACGACGGATTTAACGTGCACCAGCCCGTTTTGTACATGACGGTCTTTGGCTGGATTCCAACTCGCAACCCCCCCGGTTGCTAATCTGATGCTATTTCAACTGGGCTCCCACAAACCCATTGCAAGTCTGACAAGCATGCTTGAACGTATCTCTACTATTATAAAAGGAAGTGTTTGTTTGTCTGTTTCGCACCTGTATTAAAAAATCTATTTTGAGGCCTGACTTACAGCAATGAGATCTGGCACACAAGTAGTCCAAATGTTTTGCAATTTTTGGGACGCGGCGAAATTTTAAAATGCAATCTAGAAGATTTTTAAATGAGTTTAATAGTTTTATTCTCTACCTGGTTCTTCAAACGCGTTTTGTCCGGACGAAAGAAGAAACCACTTAAAATGAACTTTTTCTACCCACGTGACCTTCTTTTATATTTTCGCAAGAGATTGTGACTTTCTCTTTCCAAAAAGAAACATATTGCATAGTCTGCCCTTAGCGTTAAAAAAAAAAAAAGAAACATATTACATTTCCTGTCCTCTTTTCGGCGAATGAGAGCAAGAAATAAAAAACATATTGACTGGGATTATTAAGTTTTTTTTCGTAAAATCGGAATTGCTAAAGATAGATTGAAAATTTCAACGGATTTGAAATTTGCGGAAAATTTCACTTTAGAATGATACCTAAAAATATGATTTTCTTTAAATAAATAATTTTTTAATTGAATATATCTTCAACGGATTTTAAATCTGCGGAAAATTTTATACCAGATTAATACCTTACACCACGAGCACAGGCTAAGCCGGGCAAATCCGTTGAAATTTTTACTCCATCTCCAACGGTCTAGGAGATAGAAAAAAGAACTAAGTCACTCCAGTTAAGATTGGAAATTAAGATGGGAAATCATTAGCGCAAAATCAAAGCGGAAACGAAAAAAAAATAATTTTCTCCTCGTTCCGCGGAGGAAAAAAACTTGGCAAGCTTTTAAACCCTGACTGCAAGATCACATGAGTAGAAAAAATTCTCCGCGTTTGAAAAACCGATGTAGAATAAAACTAGCAAATTCACTTAAAAAAACTTCTAGATTGAATTTTAAAATTCGCCGCGACCCAAAAATTGCAAATAATTTGGACTACCTGTGTGCCAAATCTCATTGCTATAAGTGCCATAGAATCGTCAGGCTTTTTGCGTCCCCAAAAACAGACAAACAAACACTTCCTTTTATAATAGTAGAGACTAGCCACTGCGTGGCCTGCACGCGGCGTTGCCCGTGACAATTCTAAAAAGATCGAAAACGTTGGTTCAAGGTATAAACAAAAATCTCTCTACAATAAAGGAATTCCCATTTAGTTTGCGATTGCGAATTTGTAGCCCATTGGTAACAGCCATAACACAGTTGCCCGTGGTGTAGGTTTGCTTCCAAACCAAATGGGAATTCGTAGCCTACTGGATAACAGCCATCACGGCGTTGCCAAATGCGGCCAATTTCGAATTAAGAAGCGATCCAATCGGTGTTGTGACGTGTGTAAAAAATTATTCATTGAAAGAAAATGAAACGCAAGGTATCGATCTTGAAAAATTTTCCACAAATTTCAAATATGTTGAAATTTTTTATTTATCTTTAAGGATCCCGATTTTACAAAAAACAATTCACGTCAAAATGTTTTTTTATTTGTCATGCTTTCCTTCACTGAAATCGTAAGAAGGCAGGAAATGTAATCTGTTTATTTTTGGAACACGAAGGTTGACGTGACATCACAATTTAAAAATTCCTTATTTAAAGAAAATTTTATTTTTAGATATCGATCTAATGTGAAATTTTCAGCAGATTTTAAATACGTTGAAATTTTTACTCAACCATTAACGGTCTAGTAGATAGAAAAAAAATCTAAATAATTCCAGTTAAAAGTTTATTTGTTTTTTATCGTCTGCTGGAAAATCATTCCTCTGCGCAAAATGAAAAAAACGGAAACGAAAAAAATCAATTTTGAATCTTTGATCTTCTATGCTGTTGTATTCAATAATAATTAAATTTTATTTAAAAATGTTCTGGATTGAATTTCAAAATTTGCCGCGACTCAAAAATTACAAAAAATTTGGACTACCTGTGTGCCAAATCCCATTACTGTAAGTGCCATAGATTCGTCAGGACTTTGCGTGCAGAAAACAAACAAACAGACAAAACACTTCCTTTTTTATAATAGTAGAGATGAAGGAGACTAAGAAATGACTAGATGAATGCTGTGTTATAACTTAGTGCTTCAGTCTTTGTGCCAATTGCTTCTTTCTTGCTTTCTTTTTAGGAATTCATAATCAGGGGACGCAGAAATTAGAATCTTAGGTAACATTCGAATGAAGATTAAATTAAGCTTTAAGCAAAACTCAAAAGTATTTACAATTTAAGAAACCTAGAAAATAATTTATTAAAGAATTAAAAGATAAACGAGTACACACAATTTTTAGTGATGTAAACCAATCCTGTTAGCAGCAGGTAAAACAAAACAAAAACTCGAAACAGTTTTAAGTTAGTTTTTCTGGAACGATTAGTGTTTAACAATATTTTTGCGGATAGGTGAGTCTAGTGTAGTTAGTACTTTTTTAAACTAGTACTCTCAATTTATTTCAGATGAAAAAAAAAAGAGTAGATTTGGTGAGTAATACAGACCGCTTAGATAGATTGTTTCACTAATACACAAACATAATTCTATCCTGAACTACAGGTGTTGATTTTTTTTCCCTCTCTGCATAGATTTCAGCTTCTACGACGAAATCTGTATAAAAGAGACAGTATATTTTGATGTTTCCTGTCTGTTAACAAAAGTTTATGGAGAGCAGGAAAAGTAAAGCTAGTAGTTTTAAAAACTAGTAACCTTATTTATTTCATCAGATGAAAAACGGAGTAGATTTTCTGAACCATTTCGCAAGAACAATACAGTAAAAAGTTTACATAGACTGTTTCACAAATACAAAAGTGCACTAGTTCTATCCTGAACTACAGATGTTCAGTTTTTCTTCTGTCTCTGCATAGATTTTTAGCTCCTACGACGAAACCTGTATAAAAGAAACAAGTATATTTTAATGTCTACTGAAGTACAAATTTTTTTTTAAAGTAAAAGGTTATAGAACACAAGGAAGCTTTCGGAAAATGAGAACCAAATCAGTTAAATAAAATCATACGAAGTGATTTCTTTATGAGCGTATTTAGTTCCAAACTCGCTAATACTCTTCATAGTCAATGGGCATTTAAATAATTGTTTTGTTGAGTTTCAGAGTTAGTTTCTATAAAAATTTTAGAATGTATCGTTTATTCTCTGTGAAATTTTGGAAAATAGGTATTTTACGCATGCAATCGTCATGCCTTTTCATTCTTCGCTGATAACTTTCAAACATTTTCCAGATATGTATTTATTTTCTCAAAAAATACAGGGTTCCCAGTCTTTTTTTAACTAAAAATAAGGACTTTCTATGGACTTAAATAAAACATTGTAGAAGCCGTATTGTACAATTTAATACACGACTTTCGACCAAGTGGGATGCTCTTACAGATTATTTAATCTTATAAGAAGAGTAGTATGTAAAAAGTTTAATATTCCGGTCCATTTTCTAAAATTTATACACAAAATAATGCCACAAAAAATGAGATTTTCCAAAATAAGCCCAGTTTGATTTTTAAAAATGTCAGCAGTTAATATATGGGCATTTACATATATACTGTGACGTCGCAGACACCGCCACTGACCTTTGATTCCAAATTAATGAAACATATGCCCGAGCCCTGCTGATGAATGTCACAACAGCTGCCCCGTTTGTTTTGGGGTGCCAGTGATTTGTGGCTGGCGGAATGAGGGGTCTGCCGACACAGGAGATCCGTTGCAGAACTCGAAGGAAGCGGAGGTTTTGTTTTGCGGTGCCTCGTTGATGAGGCCGCGGCTGTTGAGTTTTTGCCTGCTTCGCATCACCCATGTCACAGGGATGCAAATCTCTAGTGTACGAAGTGTACATATAATTATTTGCAAAATAAATGCAAGTTATTTTTAAACTAGGCTGTTTCATTTTGTAGAAAGGCACACCACTAGGCCCACTACGTTATAATACATATATCAATAATATGTAAGTATACAGACAAATTATGGATGGGAGACAGCAAGAAAAAAAAAACTTTTAAACTTACCACAATCTTAAAGGTTTAAAAAGTAGCTTATAAATTATTTACTTAAAAAAAAATCCTCATTAAATTACATGAAATAGAAAGAGTACTGTAGAGTAAAATTAAAATTCTAATGATTGAATTAATGCAACTTTATTGACTGTGTAGCATATGGTACTAGCCGACCCTTTTTCTCTAACACGTAGACGCTGGAATGTGCATCAACATCCAGACGGTGACAACAACAACTTCAGAGCGCACGTGCGGTGTTGACAAAATACCGAAAGAGAGTTTTTCTCATCAGCGGCCGGGCGTTCCGTTTCATCCACCCCCCCTTGTGTCTGGCATTTGAGCTCAGAGATGCGATAAACCGTGCTGTGCGTTTTCAGGAACGATTTTCCCATCGACACAGCTAAAGTTCCGTCGGTTCCCTAATCCCATGTCTGGAATGGAGATTAGCCTTTGGTAACTCAAGTCGGACAGACTATTTTTGCATCTGTGTGGGGGTGTCTTCAGTTCTGTTGAGGATATAAACATCTCTTGCCAGGTCTCGGAATCCCCCCCCCCCTCCCGTTCGCAGCTGCGGTTCTGCGGACACAAGATAACGGGGATTTGAAGAAGTCTGGTTATGAATTCGACGAGAGACAGACGTCTCTGTTTTCTGGAGAGCCATTGTTGCTTTGGCTCCAGGCAGGATTTCAATTGTCGATGGCTGTGCCCTAACTTTTAACTTGTAAACTTATTTGTAAATATTTTAATTATCTAAATTAATAGTTTAATTTCAAATCAGCTGTCCTTCTAATTCTTACATGACGGTACAACTGTAACAAATAAAATATTGTAAAAAATTATTATATTACAAATATTACAAACATTATTAAATTCTTCCGAAATTTCCATCACATATGTCAATGAAAAATATTTGAAAAAATTCTGAAAACAGAATAAATTCTGTTACAGTCATCTGCTTTTCAATTGACTTCTTTTTCTTTTTTAGAAATCGAAATGTCTAATTTCTAAATTTCTGATGTTTTTTTAAAAATATCTTTCAGTGCATTTGCTTTTATAAAAAGGGAAATACTTTTAGAAGACACTGCCGTATTAGACATATCTGTTGAATTTTCCATATTTGTAATATCAGCTTGAAGAAAAGCTTTTCTAGATTAAAAATAGTTTTGTTCTATTTTCCCCTTTCTACTGTTTTCTAAACTGTTCTGATTTTCAATAAAATTTTGTGTGGTTCTTCCAAATGAAGGAAATATTTTTGCCTTGAAAAGACAAAATTTCTCATATCTTTTGTTGTAGTTGTAGTGTGAATATCATTAGAATAATTTGTATTTTCATAAATGAGTCTCTGAGCAATGTAAGATTCTTCCTCAAAGTTTTAAGCCTCTAATGATTTATATACACTGAACCCACGTTCTACTGTAGCTTGTCCATGTGATAAAATCTATATATATAATTCTCTTACGTGGCACGCAAAAAAGACGTTATTTGTAATCGCGTTTTGGCAACATTGTATGATTGTTCGTTTATCACGAAGCCTCGCGCTTCCATTGAATTTATAGCGTTATCGGATGGAATTTTATTGAAAAAAAAAATTTTAGTCGAGCTGTTGCAGTTAATAATAGAAATCAAAGAAAGCGTAGGATCTTTTCAGGGCCATTTAAAAAAAGGTCCTTTTCAGTGCCAACAATTATAGTTCAACAAGACGCTTGCACTACAACTTTCGACAACAAACTCGATAAAAAGGCGTGGGTGGCTCGAGTGCAGGGGTAAATGTACACACAAACAACATGCTGGGCATTCAATTTCCAAATCAGCGCTCACATTTCGAGCCAAATTTGCTCAAAGTATTCATTTGAATTCTGCTTCCATAGGTACTGTATATATATTTTCTGAAAAACAGCAAAAAAATTTAGTTTTGAAAAACATTTTTTTTTGGAATATCATATTTTGTAAACATTTTCTTATGCTAGGACACATGTCTTCATTGATGCGAGTGAAGCGAGCATATGTTCGCACAGCGAACCAATGAGGATTGCGAAGCAATCCTCCGGGGGTTGGCGAGCGTTAGCGAGTAGGGGGCGGCCCCCTAGTCATAATAATTTTCTTTATTCTCCATAATTTTTCATTTGCTGCATCTTTGAATAAAATCACTTAAAAAACTGTCTTGTCTGTCAGTTTATATATTTATCAAAGTTTCTGAATGATGCTACTTTGAGACTTTTGTTTTTAAAACCTCTTTAAATTGAAACAAAAAGGCATCGCATTATATTTGTATACCGTTTTATCGCCGATCGGGTGCTAAGAAGAGGTCAGAAATATTGTAAAAAAATATCGTCACTTGAAAACTGAATTTTTGTTTTCAATGGAAAATAAGCACTTTGTAAGGACTATTGACGAAAAATAAGTAGTACTTCAAAGGGCTTTTAGAAATGGAAGGTCAAAATAAGAACTTATAGGCACTGTCTTAGGCCAGTGGGAACCCTGTAGTATTAAGAAGAAAACTTTTTTTTTTACAGGATATAAGTTCCATATCCTTTTTGTTTCCAACTGTTATGCGAGTTTACAAGATATGGTATTTATCTAATTATTTTAATTACAAAATAACTGTACCGCTCTAAACGCGGCTTCTCTGATCAAGTCGACATAAAACAGACATATTCAAGAATACCTTAATTGGAGATCATAAAACTCTTTTCAAGTGATCAAGTCCATGCCTAACCCTAGAAGTACTATTACACAGGGGTGTCAAGATTTAAATCACTTGATTTATATCAACGATTAAAATCATGATTTTAATCAAATGATTTTTTAAAAAAATCACTGATTTAAATCACAACGAATCTTACATTTTTATAAGTAAATACACCATAGGAAAATCACAAAAGTGGTCAAATGTTTAATTTTTCTGCACTCATGGTGATTTCAGCACTAATTGCTACTACCAAGCTCAGAGGGAACTGGGTTAATTACTGCATATTATATACGATTGCAACAGCCAGTTGTAACTTATTAGAATATACTATATACTGGAAGCAGTAACGTAAACACACATGACATAAATCTAAATGCCAGAAAGAGTAATGGATAAACATTCCCGATTAACAGCACTCATAATATAAACACTTAAAGGAAGTATGCAACAGTTTGATTCAAAATTATAAACTAAAGGGGTGACTGATTTTGTTAGCTAAAAAACAAAACACACAAGTAGGAAGTAAAGTTTTTGAGGCATTTGTCAGTTGGCTTAGGACATCCCAAAGTATGGTGTGCCACAGCACCCTGGGGTGCCACATAGAGAGATGAGGCGTTCTGCGAAGCGCCCGTAACCTACAATCTAAGCTATTTCTACGCAACAGAAAAAAGGGTTAAAGTCACTCATCAAAAATCGGTTCACTCCTCAACCAAGAGCATGATGAAGGTAAATTTTTTTTTTTTTTTTTTTTTATATTTTCCCCAACTTATGTTTTCTAATAAAGTAAAATTAAAGTGTTTGTGTGTGAAATTTAAATACTAGTTGCATTAATTATGCTTATGTTCTTACTTCTTCTTCGACGAGGGGGTGCATTGAGAAAATTATAATTCTCTTAACAGGGTTCCCACGGGTGCTTAGAAAGTGCTTATTTTGACTTTCCATTTCTAAGGACCCTTAGAAGTGCTTTTTTTCATCAATAGTCCTTAGAAAGTGCTTATTTTCCTTTGAAAAGAAAATTCAGTTTTCAAATGACGATATTTTTTTACCATATTTCCGACCTCTTTTTAGCGGCTGGTCGGCGATAAAACTGCTTACAAGTACGGTTTTGGTGATGATTCGGGAACTGGCTTGCTTGAATGGCAACCCTTAATACGCGATATACAAATTGACGATCGACTCTTGATAAGCACATAATAACACTTTAAAAACTTGAAAACCCATGTAAATCGGTCTGTTTTCGTCTTGTGAGTGGCTCTCGCAATGCACAAAATAGTTGCCCTGATAGAGGAAACTAGAATAAAATCATCAAATCTTAATCAATTTTGTTTTATTCAGTTACCCGCAATTGCACTGTTTTAAAAATGTATTATAATTATGGAAAAGTGTATTTTTAAGTTTGTAGGTGAATCGAAAACAGTATAAAGATAATTTATTTTAATTAATACTGCTATCTGAGGTGGCAATCTGATGTGTTGCAATTTTTTTTTAATTTAGCTTTTTTTTTAATGCTTCTAATTCTTTGTAAAAACTATCCACAAAAAAAAGAAAAATTTTGAAGATTTTCGGGGTGATTTGTTCCGCATATTTGAAGCAATCGGTTATAAGTTCCTTAAAAAGAACCCAACCCGGTCGATTAAAAAAAACATAGGAGGAAAAGATCGCAAAAACGTAAACCAGAGTGCTGGAGAACTGAGAATAGTCAGGAAATTTCATGAATCGGGAAAAGTCGTTTGAAAACTGGAAATTTCGGACTCTCATTGTATTTGACCGCTGACCGAAAACAAAAGTATTTTTTCTATGCTTTATAATTTTTTTCTTTTTGTATCCGGATCACAAATACTCAATGGCCGACTGTGCTTGAATTTCACTTTGCTTTTGTTATGCCATGCGCAATCTGTTTCCATTGTCAGCTTAGATGATTACTTTCAAATTAATTTTGTATAATTAAAATGATGTTTGTAAGCGTATGGTGTAGAGGCGGCTGGTGCACCTTAAATCTGTCGGGGCCGAAAGTCATCACGTTGGGTTGGTGTGGAAGTTTCGAGAGTGGGGTGCCATCTCAGATGTTGCTTCGTCATCTGACCATGGTTCAAAATGATGTGGCAATACACCGAATGGCTTCGGCTGGGACGGTGGCATCGTTGGCAACTAGTTGAATATATATTCAATAAAATTGCATTTTTTTAACCTTTTTGTAAATTTATCGAAGGTTTCGCATAACTCTTATGATTTGTTTTGGTTCAAGCGAAAATATTTTCTTCGAAACTCCTTCGATCTCCGATCCAGTCAAATTTGACTCTGATGTATGCAACTTGCAATCCTTTTACATCCTTTTAATAAATTAATAGTTTGCCACTAATTTTATTTTATTGAAACATCCGTGTGCCAATAAATGAATTTACTTCTTATTTTCATTACGAATTTATGAAAGTGTATTATGAAATAATTACTGAGGTGAGTAATTTCCATTTCATAAGAAGGCTGAAGCTACAGACACAACAAAGTTGTTGTAATTTCAAATTAAAAAAAAAAAAATTAACACTGTAATTTCAAAAACAAAAAGAAATTTAAAATAAAAAAATTAGTAAATTTTTGAAAATGAAAGTGTGGGTGGATCAGGGAGGAGGTTGACCCAGACAACACAAAATGGTGTTTCCCACCCATGAGCAGCAATATGCTAAAAAATTGCTCATACACTCCTCTCAAGACCATTAAGAAGTAAAAACAAAACAATATGAAAAAAAAAAGCGAAACAACTTGCGACAAGAGTGTTGGTTTGCGAAGCAAACCAAATGGGATTGCGTAGCAATCCACGGGGGGTTGGCGAGCTGGGGCGGAACCCCTTAGTATGAAAATAATAAGAAAACGAAAATCAAACTCGCAACAGCAGCTTTGAGACCGAACACACCAAGCCCGGTCCTCATCAAACTAAACTCTCGCTTTCCCTTTTTATAAAAGCAAATGCACTGCGAAGAGATTAAAGAAAAACATCCAAAGTTGTTTTCTTGCGGTCTCAATGCTATAATTTTTTTATGTACTTACACATATTACTAATACGTGTACACGTAAATGCCCATATATTAACTGTTTAATTTTGTAAAAATCAGACGGCTTATTTTGCAAAATCTCATTTTTTTGTGGCATAATTTGTGTATAATTTTTAGAAAATCGACTTGAATATTAAATTTTTTTTACATACTACTATCTTATAAGATTAACTAATCTGTAAGAGCATCGCTATTTGGTCGAAAGTCAGGTATTACATTGTATAATACAGTTTCTTCAATGTTTTATTTAAGTTCTTATAAAGTCCTTATTTTTTCTTAGGAAGTGTTTAGAAAGTCCTTATGTTTAGTTAGAAAAAAAGAGTGGGTACCCTGCTTAAGGGTGCCACCACTTGGATAAGTTTGGGAACCCCTGTGTTAGCTTATTCATGTGGTGTGCAATAGAGATTAAAGAGTTTAAGAGTATACATTTTCACACACAGCCATTAAAATGTAAGCAGGAAAAAATAAAGATCCAATATGAGTGAAAACTAAGTGAAAATCCATTTATTATTACTGTTCGGTAGTTTTATTATCAGAATTTACTATAGTCTGATTATTTCTGTCCTCTATTCCACTTCTCAGGCTTTAGTTTAGGTATGTCACTTACACTTACTTATAAATTTGTTAACATGATGATGTAATTTTCTCAAGAAAAACTATGTAGGATGTCAACTTGTGTTTTAAAGTTAAACAAATGTTAAATAAATATTGATTTACCATGTCACAAATTCTGATTGTTTATTTAAAAGAAATATTGGTTTACATGTCTTGTCACAAACTCAATAACAAATTTATATATAATTATTATAAAAACAGTGTATAGGGCCTGCAGAAATTTAAATAAAAAAAATCTGATTTAAATAAAAAAAAATCCGATTTAATTAAAAAAAATCCGTTTAATTGATTTAAAAAAAAATCATGACTTTTTTACACTCTGCTAATACAGCACTCCATTTGACATTGCATCGGTCATAAAGTTCTGGGCACTTGACATAAACCCTCTTCATCCGACGTTACACTGACATAACGATCTCCAAAATCTCAAGCTCCTTAAGAACACTCAAAATTTCAGCTGAAGGCGGTCTGGCTGGAAGAAGGCACAGAGACCCTTGAGAACTGAGAGAGCGAGGGCACGCTAGCTAACCTCTACCGAACCTTTCTTGTCCCAAAATATCTGTAATTATGCTGCTGAGATGTTGGATTGAGAACATGGGCAAACAAGGCCAACTGAACAAAAAAGCGAACATTTAGATGATTATGTACAGTTGGACATAGAAAAATCCGGGAAGAACAAAAGCGAACATTCAGAAAAACATACTAAAAAAGAAGAGTTTATGATGTGTTTGGAGAAAAGCGAATATATATAAGGTGACCAATCGTCCTCCTTTAGGGAAGACAGTCCTTCTTTTGTAGGTTGTGTCCTTCCTCAAAAAGTGTCCTCCTACCTATCCTCCTTTTCGATAATTTCCACAAAACAATTCAGAAGATTGAAGGTGAACACATTTCAGCTACAGAAGTTAGTATTATTTTGAACGATTTTGTCTTTCAATATAAATCACGATTTGAAGAACAATTTATTCCTTTAATAATAAAAAGAAAATTGTCAAACTTAGAGGAACCAAAATCTGGGCATAACGGAAAAGTTTACCAAAGAAGTGCAGAATTTTTACCAAACATGTTTCCAATATGTCGAAACAAATATCACAGGAAATAACAGTTTTCAATGGCGTTTTTTGACTTCATCGCAAGTAAATTGGACAGATAATGAAAATTGTGTTGAGTTTTTATCGAAAGAAATGACTGATATTAAAATAGATGACAATTGTATGTTTGAAGTAATTAGAAGACTGAATATATATTTAATTTTTGATAAATTAGAACACTGGGAAAATCAACATGTTGAAATTGATAAAAGATGGGTGTGAAATATTTAACCATTTCAAAAATGAACACATTCCATATGAAAATTTACTTATTGTTGTTGAATTTACGCTGTGCTGCCCTGGAACTAATGCAGCAGTTGAAAGAGATTTTTCAATTGGTAACGATTTTTGGACAAGTGAGAAATCAAGACTGAATGTTGATACTCTAACTGCAGCACTTACCCTAAAATTCAATAGGAAGGATATTTCTTGCTCCGAAATTTCTAATATATTGTTACCGTTAGAAAATGACAAAAAATATTCATTCAATGGGAAAATACTCGTTTAATAAATAATTAAAAGTGATGTAAGCATAATTAGTGTATTTTTGTTTGAATTTATAAAATGTTTCATGTATTTATATACGTTGTACTTTTACCTTCAATTTTTTCGTACTCCTTTTCATTGTAAAAAAATGTGGTCACCTTTAATATATAGGAACATAAGTGATTGGATGTAGGCGGGAACCTGGAGTTATATGGTTGTGTGTTTTTTCGGTGGTGGTATGATGATATTGAACCGGTGGGGCGAATACGTCTGAGTGAGTGATACCCAGAAAGTGAATCCCACCGGAATATTGTATCGGTAGACAGCCCCGACCGGTCAAGTACATGACCGGCCCCCGTGACATTTGGTATGGTAAAAAGGTTGGTGTGGTTTATTGTTTTATTTGATTATGTGGTAACGGGAGGATGGTGTCGAAACCTTGAGAACTGAGAGAGCGAGGACACGCTAGCTAACCTCTACCGAACCCTTCGTGTCCCAAAATATCTGTAATTATGCTGCTGAGCTGTTGGATGTTAGAATGGATGTTGGTGTGGTGAAACCCAAAGATCTTGTTCTTTACGCTACCATTTCTGCAGTGGCGGATCAAGTCAAGTGGGTGCCCCAAGAGGTAAAATTTTCGTCAAGTGTGAAAAAAAGTTTCAAGAAAACTCTCATTAAGTTATTCTCCCATAGAACTCCTTAAATAATTTTTCACACGCTTTAAAACAGGAAACAACGTTTCTCCTGTTACATTAGATAAGGGAACTGTTAAAAAAAATTTTCAATAATGTTTCAGCATTCGGAAATGTGCAAGATATTTCTTTGACGGCTCGATAGGTGATGTGGTTTTTATGGTGTCCTCGTATTATTTAAGAAATATTAAAAAATGGTCAAATTCGTCTTCAAAAGTACAATCCCCAATGTCATGTTTGTAAATATCTTTCAACTTTTTTTATCGTGTTCTTTTTTTTCTACTGATAAATCCAAATAAAAAAATATTTGAAAAGGCTCCACAACAACTTCAACGTCTCAGTTCTTTGAGATAATTCTGTCTTGTAATTATCATATCTGACATAAAAGGAATTAATTGACTGTGAAATTTTCTCTTATTTAAAATTCATGTCCGACTCCTTTGTTTTCATTAAAAAACATTTTTTCTCATTTGTTATCTGCGAGTTTGTCCATCTTTCACATTAAATGACAGCTCTGATAAATCAGTTGCCTTTTTTTCTACTTCTCTGGCGGTTTCATATTTGTCCATTTTCCTCAGAAGTGAAGTCGCCGCCAATGTGGTAACTTTGTTTCTTCGGAATTATAAATTCCAATTAAAGCCTCATTTATATGGGTGAAACCAAGTTTTATAGTTAATACAGCATCTGCTTTTGCTGACCATCTTGTATTAGAAACTCCTTTCACTGCACTTAAAGATGCACATTGTCTAGACACACACACCCTGTCCCAACCTTTCTCGAACCTTAATAAAAAGACATTTTAAGACCACGGGACCCCTTCGGTATTTCGGGGCCATACGCGGCCGCTTAGTCCGCTTAATCTGCCACTGCATTTCTGCAATCACACCATATCATACGGTACAATAATCAAATAAATTTGAAATAACTTACCCTAACATCACTCACTTGGGGTGGAGGAGCGTGGACCATCTCGCAGAAAACGTGTCGCAGTGTCTCCAGGGCTAGCGGGGCGTTCTCCCGTTCCAGACGCTTCCATTCGTCCGTGTCCAGCACAGCCCTTCCCCGGTTGAAAACGAAGCCTTGCACCGACCGTTTCAGCCCCTGGTCCCGGTGCCGGTCGGCCAGGGCCAGCACCTCCGCCGCATTCGTCTTGTCTAGCCGCTCTCCCAACAGGGCTGAGCAACGCTGCCTCAGGGCCGTCAGCTGGTACTTGTCGGCCGCGAAGTACAGGAGCGCAGTCTCGTGCCACCCCGAGGAGGGGTCCGGCACGGCGTCCGTGTACACGTACCGCAGCATCCGGTCCAAGGTGTCCGCGTCCAGGTCGGGGAGATTCAGGGAGCCGTTCGACTTCTCGAGCATGTCGTTCTCGAACATGGCCCTGAAAACAGGCGACCGCGCGCTCAGGATGAGGCGGTGGACCGGGAACGCCCTGTCGCCCGCAGAGAGCTCGAAGTCGCAGAGGGCGCCTGCCTCGTACAAGCTCCGCAGGTCGCCCCTCAGAGTGTCGGGGGCGTCCCCAACCGGGATCGGCGGACAAGCCCCGGACTGCGTGTGGAAAAAGTCAACCGCTGTGCGTGTGAACTGTCCGCAGGTGACTTGTTCGATGCCCCCTTGTTCGACAGAGAGGGTGACCTCGCATCTCAGAGACAGCACGTCGTCGGGCAAGTAGGAATGTTTCTCCGCCATCAGCTCGCGCCTGGTGAGGAAATGTGGGAAAACCCTCATTTCCCCCACTTGGCCGCTATTTTCTAACCAATACTCGTCACGCATGAACTTCGCCGAGGCTACTGCGGCGTCCACAACCGTCATCTTACAAGTGGAGAATGTTCTCTTCTTTACTTCAGCAAAGTGTACTTCAATTTGAACTGATGCATCGTCGACGGTTATGCCCGCTAAAGACAACTTAAATGTGAAGGTCGGATGTGCCTTTGAAACAGATTCTGAAGAAAATACCTTCTCTTCCTTCAGCAGAATAGAACTAAATTTTTCGATGTTCCAAGCGAACATTTTCCTCTGAAGGCCGAAACGAGTGCTTGCGTAGCAATGCGTTGGCGTCTCAGTTCGATCAGAATTACTCTCCCACAGATGGCAATGGAGGACCAACGTGTCTTGGGGAAGGTGGTCGATAGTAGCCCTTCTCTCGAAACTGGCGAATTTTTTCGAAGTTGCAAAATTACTACCAAATATATTTTCCTTTTTGTTTACATCTAAACGTTCTCCACCTATTGTGCAAATACATAATTCACAATCAATTGAAATGCCCGTTACTAAACTTCTAATCAAATAGCAATCAATATAATTACGATCTTTGCATCCTCTTGGGTAAAGATCTAAGCGCCAAGTTTCACCGACAGTCTTCACAAAGAATCCGGTGCTTTTAATTTCCTCTCCGAACTCAGCCGTACAGTGGCTGAAGTTCTCTATCCTCCAAACGAACGTGAATCCCCCCTTCTCGCATGGATCGCTAACAGACGACATCGAAACGCTTCTTTCTCAAACACTCCGGGAAGAAAGAAATCGAGCCATCTAAAAAAAGGAACTAAATAGTTTCCAATGAGATTGGCAGCACGAATTGAAAGTGTACCTGTTGATTGTTGAATATCGTTTGGAGAAAGTAAGTAAAACAAACCATTTCCTCTTTCAAACATGAGGCGCCATGGTTCCTCCGATCGGGCGATTGCCTGCTGTTGTGTAATAACTCAGAACTTTAATGCGCAGTATGCGATATGTATTACGATGGAATTGACGCTCGTATTTTTGTCTCCAGCTGAATTGTATATAGATTAATGCTTGATGAGAATAAATTCTTATATTCGAACCTAGAGTTACCGGTGTGTTTCTCACCCAAAATAGTGGCGTCCGTGACAGGACTTTTGAAGGATTTACTTAAATATTGATTTCGAAGACATGGATATCAATCGCGAAAGTAAATTAAGAAAAACCACTCGTAGTGCCTTTACGAGAGTTTTAAATAAAATAAAGTTCATAATTGAAGCACCTGATCCTGATAAGAAGGCTTTGCAAGTTTCTTATAATGTTCTGGAAGAAAGAGCTGCTCAGCTGAAGGAACAAGATGCTAAAATATTACAAGTGCTGCTGGATGACGATGAAGCCGATCTAGACCATGAAATGGAGGTAGGTGAAAGCTACCAAACTCAATTCCTTGATATCGCTATAAGTGTCCGTCAAATTTTAGTTGTTTCTAGAGTAGATGCTGAAAGCATTGATGAAAATGGGGTGAAACAGAATTTGAGAAAGTTTAAGCTTCCTAAACTTGAACTTAGACAATTTGATGGAAATTTGAAAGATTGGTTACCATTTTGGTGTCAATTTAAAAATATAGATGAAGATCCTGATATCGATGCTGTTGATAAGTTTCAGTATCTTATCCAAGCAACTGTAAAAGGTTCACGTGCGAGATAGAATAATTGAATAAATAATATTATAATTGAATAGAATAGAATAGCTAAATAGAATAATTGAAAGTTTCCCTGCAACTGGTGACAATTACCGAAAGGCTGTGGAAAGCTTAAAATCTCGGTTCGGTCGTGAAGACGTGTTAGTTGAAGTATATATTAGAGAGCTGTTGAAGCTTGTTTTAAGGAATGCAACTGACGCGAATAATTCCTATTCTCTCTGCTCCCTTTACGATAATTTGGAATCTCAGATTCGAGCACTTTCAACACTCGGTGTAACAACTGAGAAATGTGCAGCTATGCTTTATCCATTGGTAGAGTCTTGCATGCCTGCAGACTTACTCAGGGCTTGGCAAAGAAGCTCTAATTACGCTCATGGAAATGAACCTGAAAGCAGGCTTGATAATCTGATATCCTTTTTAAAATGTGAAGTGGAGTCAGAAGAGAGAATAAATTTAGCGATGTCTGGTTTTGGACTTAAAACTCAGAACAAGAGTCGGAAAAAGGTCTTCCCTGTAATGGAAAATCGAGTTTCTACAGCAGCGGAGTTGCTAACCACCAGTTCTCTGAATTATAAAAACTGTATTTTCTGTGATGGACAACATGAAAGCTCCAACTGTTTTAATGCGCGTAAAATGAGCTTAGTTCAGAAACAGAAACTATTGAAAGAGAAAGCTTCTTGTTTCAAATGTTTAAAAAAGGGTCATCGCAGTAAAATGTGCAGAAATTTTGTGAAATGTATTATTTGTACCAAAAATCATGTTGTTATAATGTGTCCAGAACTCCCTTGTAATAAAACAATTTGCCCTGAGCTTTGTTCAGAGAAAAAGGAAGATTACCAAGAACATGAAAAATCTCTTAATTTGGCTAGTTTATCTCTCTGTCCTAAGGTATTTTTACAAACCTTGAAGGTAAATTTAAGAGGACCGTGTTCTTCTTCATGTGTTCGGGTGTTAATCGATACGGGATCTCAAAAGTCTTATATTCTGAAGAGTACTGCTTCCAAAATGCATCTAGAACCTTTACGACAGGAAGTAATCACTCACTCACTTTTTGGTGGTAAAAGAACTAACCCACGGAAACATGATTGTTTTAAAGTCCACTTGGGGAAATTAAACGGCGGATACCTGTGCAATTTTGATGTTCTCGATCAACCCGTAATTTGCGACAACATTTCCTCTGTGAAGTCTGGACCGTGGATAGAAGAATTGAAATCAATGAATATTTCAATAACTGATGATGAAGAGAATCCAGGACCAATCGAAATCTTAATCGGTGCTGATGTTGCTGGAAAACTGTTGACTGGACAGCGAAGAGTTCTTTCATGTGGATTAGTTGCCATTGAAACTGAATTAGGATGGACTTTAATGGGTAAGTCTCCTTTGGAAACTTATGAAAATTCAGCAATGATAGTGACATCAATGTTTGTAAAAGAAGCTACTATCACTGACCTCTGGAGTCTAGACGTTATTGGCATAACTGACTCTGTTTTAAAAAAGTCCAAGGAAGATATAGAGTTTCAAATCAAGGCTCAATTTCAAGAAACTATTTCAATCAATGAAGAAGGGCGTTATGAGGTTTCTCTACCCTGGGCAGATGGTTATCGTCACCTTCCCACATCTCAGATCTTGGCGTTAAAAAGACTGGAGTCAACAACTCGAAAACTTCACTCTGAAAATTTGTTCGATAGGTATGATAAAGTTCTGACAGAATGGAAAGAACTAGGAATAATTGAAGAGGTACCTACAGATGAAGCAATTGACTATGGACATTACTTACCACACAGGCCCGTAGTAAAAGAAAACAGTACTACAAAGGTGCGCCCTGTGTTCGATGCTTCTGCAAGAGAAAAGTTTCAGCTCTCTTTAAACCAATGTCTTGAATCTGGCCCAAATTTGATAGAGCTTATTCCCTCGATTCTTCTCAGATTTCGGGAACACAGATATGGAGTCATTTCGGACATTGAGAAAGCTTTTCTGCAGATTAGTATAAGACCTGAAGACAGAGACTATCTTCGATTCTTGTGGTGGAGTCATGAAGATGAGAAGAAATTAAAGATTTTCCGCCATTCACGTGTGGTTTTTGGAGTGAAAAGCAGTCCTTTTCTACTTGGATTTGTTCTTGACTACCACTTGAAAAGGTATTTAGAAAATCCTTTCTACAACAAGCAATTAGTAATGAAACTCCTCAATAGTTTTTATGTGGATAATGTCGTCACAAGTGTCGACAAAAAGGAGGAGTTAATAGAATTTATTAAAGAGTCTACAGCTGTATTAGCAGAAGGGAAATTTAATCTCAGAGACTGGCAATATTCTGGTGATCAACAATCAGATGATGTTTCCCCAGTATTAGGATTGTCTTGGAATCGAACCAAAGACACTTTGACTGTTAATTTGAACTGGCTGGAGAACTATAATTTAACAGTGATCACAAAGAGAACCATACTCTCTGTAGCTAATAAGGTGTTCGATCCCATTGGTTTGATCTGCCCAGTTTCCTTGTTTCCCAAGCTCTTGTTACAAAAAATGTGGAAAACTGGGATATCTTGGGATATGGAAATCGATTCATCAACAAGAGAGGAATTTTTACGCTGGTATCGAGATCTTTTCCTCTTAAGAGAAGTGTTCATTCCTAGGTGGTTTCAAGCTCATGCAAGTGACAAGGAGTCGATCAGCATTCACACCTTCTGTGATGCCAGTCTTCATGCTTATGCTGCTGCTGTGTACGTGAGGATAGAAACCATAGAGGAAGTGCACATACAACTTTTGGCTGCAAAATCAAGAGTAGTTCCCGTAAAGTCGATCACAATTCCACGTGCGGAGTTGTTAGCTGCAACGGTGGGAGCAAGACTGTGTACTTCAGTTCTAGAAGGACTTCTATGGGAAAATTTGGAGTTACACTTTTGGACGGATTCTTCCACAGTGTTAGCATGGATAAAAAGGGATCAACCATGGACTGTTTTTGTCAACAACCGTGTCCGTGAAATACGAAAGTTGACCAATCCTGAAAGTTGGAGACACATTTCTGGCTGTGTTAACCCCGCAGACCTCCCGTCAAGAGGATGCTCTGCTAAGCAATTCCTAGAAAGTAGATGGTGGGAGGGTCCTACTTGGCTCAAAGCATCTCCGTTAGAGTGGCCTTCTTCCGCAGTAGTCTTCAATGATGAATCTATTTTGAAGGAGAAGAAGAAAACTAACGTAACTGAAATAAAAGCAGTCACAGGATGTTTGATGACTCATACAACAAATTGCGAATGGTGTGAATCACCGAATGAAGTAGAGAATAATCTTTGCAAATTTCATGGAGATCGATGGTATTTTAGATACTTTTCGAATTACGATAAAATGGTGCGCATGTTATCTTGGATGCAAAGATTTATCGACAATTGCAAGAAGCCTAAACATTTGAGGAATTCTGGAGAATTAACATCTGAAGAATTTATGACCGCTGAACTGAAAATAGTAAAGTTAGTGCAGGAAGAATCTTTTAATTCTGATAACAAGAAGCTAACTACATTAAATGTGTACAAGGATGAGTCGGGAATTTTGCGAGTAAAGACTAAGATCATCTATAGGGAAGATTCGAAAAATTTCAGAAATCCTATGGTTTTACCTTCAGAACACAGTGTAGTTAGAAGACTTATCATGACAGAACATCGAAAAAATTCCCATGCTGGATCTCAGATGCTATTGAATATTTTAAGAGAGAATTTTTGGATACTGAATGCACGAAAAACGATCAGATCTGTACTATCAAAGTGCGTAGTCTGTATAAGACATGGAAAAAACAACCTAGATGCTCCAACGGCTCCATTACCAGAAAATAGAACCAGAGATGCAGATGTGTTTGAAATCACGGGTTTCGACTTAGCAGGACCTCTCTATCTGAAAGAAGGTGTTAAAGCTTGGATTTGCCTATACACCTGTGCTGTGTACCGTGCAGTGCATTTTGAACTTTTGTCTTCCCTCTCGACTGAAACATTTTTACTGAGTTTTCGACGGTTCATTTCAAGACGTGGGAGACCATCAGTAGTCTATTGTGACAATGGGACCAATTTCCTTGGAGCTTCCAATTTACTGAAGTCTGTTGACTGGAATCAGATTGTACAATATAGTACTGTTAGGAAAATTGAATGGAAGTTCAATCCACCAACTGCAGCTTGGTGGGGAGGCTTCTGGGAGAGGTTAGTTGGGGTGATGAAAATTATTTTAAGGAAGGTTTTAAGTAAAGCTCATCTTTCCTATGAAGAGATGTCCACTGTTTTGTGTGATGTGGAATCAACTATCAATGCAAGACCTCTGACTTATGTTTCTGAGAATGACAGTGAACTTGTTCCTTTGTCTCCTTCTCTGTTCATACGAGATATACGACAGACTGGTGTGCCAGATTTTGACAAGGTGGATGGACATTCTCTGAATAAGAGACTGAAATACCGTCAGAAACTTGTGTCAGACCTGCGGAAACGATTTAGATCCGAGTACTTAGGACAACTAATTCAAAAATCCGAATCTAAAAAGTGCAATCGTCTCATTTCGATTGGCGATGTAGTGATTATTGGAAGTGATAATACCAAACGAGTAGATTGGATTTTGGGTCGGGTTATAGAACTTTTGCCTGGAAAAGAAAACATCACTCGACTGGTACGCTTGCAGACCGCTACGACACAGTTGTTAAGACCTATCCAGAGACTGTATCCTCTAGAAGTGTCTTCAACGTGGATAAGTGATCGTCGTCGTCTTCTTACGAACACTGGTATCCAACCTACCCCTACGAAGGAAGAAGGAACTATAACACGTAGTGGACGGATGATCAAAGTACCTAGAAAGCTGGACTTGTAACAGTGACTTTCCCATAACTTTAATTCTGACTTTTCTGGAACTTAATGTGAAAAGTGTTAAAAGCTTTAGGAGTTGAATTGATTGTCAATCAACTCAAGGTGGGAGAATGTTGATTGTTGAATATCGTTTGGAGAAAGTAAGTAAAACAAACCATTTCCTCTTTCAAACATGAGGCGCCATGGTTCCTCCGATCGGGCGATTGCCTGCTGTTGTGTAATAACTCAGAACTTTAATGCGCAGTATGCGATATGTATTACGATGGAATTGACGCTCGTATTTTTGTCTCCAGCTGAATTGTATATAGATTAATGCTTGATGAGAATAAATTCTTATATTCGAACCTAGAGTTACCGGTGTGTTTCTCACCCAAAAGTACCCTTTCAGTCGATTCATCGTATTGTAATCACAGTGCAGACGTTATGTATTTATCAATTACTTCTTGTTTGAATGGCCTTAAGCGCTGGCTATTGATCATGCTCTGTTCATATGACGTTTTCTAACGCGCATATGATAAGAGATTTTCGAGCGTTGCACGTGTTTACTATAGTGATGGGAAAATCGACTCTTTACACGGATCGGATCGGAACCGCTCACTCACTAAAAAGAGCTAGCTCTTTTGCATGGCTCACCGCTCCTTCAAGATATATAATAATGTATCTCGAGATGTATATAATACTACTAATACCTCTACTTCATCAGACCAACAATAACTTATGCCAGCCCAATCTGGGGAGCAACTAACTCCATAAATATTAAACGACTGGAACAATTACAAATGCATTTCCTTCGACAAATAACTAGATCAAGATGGTTCTACCGCAACGAAGATATTCTCAGAGCTCTCAACATCACAACGCTCAGTGAATTCATACAGAAACTTTCAACAAAATTTTTCACTAATTTAAATTATATAAACAATGCTGCAATTCAGGAAATAGAAACATATGATCCTACACTTCCTCAAAATAAGAACAGACCACGTAAAACCCTTATTCTTGTCGATTAAAACCCCAAACTTTTCCATGTAGACTTTATTCAACCTTAAATACCATGACCAACCTTTATTCCATGCACCTTTTGTTAACTGTCCAAGGTCTAAAACTCTTAACTCGTATGTTATCAACAAGGCAAGTTCCATCACGCCATGTTTAAGTATCAATACTGGAGATTAAGGCCCCTACGGGGCCATGTGCTCCATAATATTTTAAAACTCTCTATATAATACTACTATTGGATCATCGAAGTACTTAGACCAAAACAAGGAGGGTAACCGACTGAGTTGCTGATTTCGCTTAAGGAGGTGGCGCCATCTATTCGAACTTCGTTCCGCTAAAACTCTTTTATTTTGAAAACTCTTTTATTTTTTCCAGTTAATTTAATTAATTTTTCTTAGTAAATTTTTTACTTAAATCATGCAAATTATTTTTATGTACACACTCCTGATGACGGGGAGTTAAGCTGCACTACAGTAGGCTCTCCGGAAGGGATTGTCCACTCCAGTCTAGTATATAATACTAGTCACTGCGTGACCACCACGGCGCTGCCCGTAACAGTTCTTTTCATGGGGTCAGATGTGACCACTGCTCGCTAACCCCCAGTGATTGCTACGAATTCGTAACCTATTGGATAACAGTCATAATGGCGTTGCTCGTCGTGTTGATTTGCTTCGTGAACCAAATGGAAATTCGTAGCCTATTGGAATGAATTGCTTGCGAATTACAATTTTTTTTTGCTTCGCAAACTTAATTATGAACATTATGAATTATGAATATTTTATATTTGCTTCCCAAATTGGATAACAGCCATAACGGAGTTGCCCGTGGTGTTGGTTTGGTTCGGAAACCAAATAGGAATTCGGCGTGAAATCACAATCTCTTTTTTTTTTTTTTTTTCAAAGAAAATCAAACGTATTAGGTATCTGTAAGTGTCAAATTTTCTGCAGATTTCAAATCCGTTGAAATTTTTAATCTATCTTTAACGATCCCGATTTTACAAAAAAGAACTAAATAATGCCAGCCAAAATGTTTTTTATTTTCTTTGCTTTCTTTCGCTGAAATCGTAAGAGTGCAGGAAATGTTATCTGTTTCCTTTTGGAACACGAATGTTAGCGTGACGTCACATTCTCTTGCAAAAATATGAAAGATAATCAATTAAAAAAATTTATTTATTTAAAGAAAATCATATTTTTAGGTATCGATCAAATGTGAAATTTTCCGCAGATGCCAAATCCGTTGAAATTTTTACTCTATCTTGAACGATCTAGGACAGTGTTTCCCAAAGTGTGGTACGCGTACCCCCAGGGGTACGGGAAGAGTTTGGTGAGGGTACGCATTGCAACGGAGTTTGGAGGGGATACTGCACTGTGCTTAGCTGCGCCTAATTCTACGTTCTCATGCGTCAAGTCAAGACAGTCTTGTGAGGCGTGAGATGGTCCGGAGTGACGGAAATACACCACACTTCGTTCCAGAAACCACTTACTTCGTTCACCCTCCGTCGGACGCAACCGTTCCTCTCGTAGAAGGGGTGGAAATGTGCTTATTCTAGTAGTTTCTTATCTTTACCGGATGTTTGGACCCAACCTTTTAATTTTATTCGTGGACAGCTGTTAGCGCCATTTGATCTCTCAGGCACATTGCGCCCGAATGCGTTACACATAGAAAGTCACAAGACAAAGAAATTTCATTGTTTCACGTTCAAGATAAAGTGAACGCTGCCATCGCACAACTAAAGTTATGGCAAAAGAGAGTTGGTAATGGAGACTCGTTTCCCTCTCTTCATGAGTTTATAACAAGTTCGACTCCTAAAATGGATGCTGATACTCTGAAATGCATAAAACAGCATTTGGAGAGTTTGCGAGTGGGCTTAGAAAAACTATTTCCCTGATTGAACCCAAAATAGTGAATGGATAAGATATCCGTTTAACATGAACACACCATCCATGCCAGAAGATGTGTCGCATGCGGAAGAAGAGCAATGGTTGGAATTGGCTTCAGACCTTGAAAAATAAACAGAAGAGTACTTTAACATCATTCTGGTTACAAATGCAACTTGGGTATCCGGTTTTAACAGAAAAAGTTCTAAAATACATCTTGCCTTTTCCAACTTCATATTTATGTGAAGTAGCTTTTTCAGCATGTGTAGACATTAAGTCGAAAAAAAGGAACAGACTCTTGGACGTGGAACCACATCTCAGATTAAAATGAACAACCAGGGAACCAAATTATGACGATCTGTTATCTGAGTACAAACAATTTCATCCTTCTCATGGATCCAAATAAATGTTATTTATAATATAACTTTTATTTATATTTTATTATGAATAATTTTATTTCTCTTTTCTTATTATTTTGTGTATGTCACAAAAAAAGAAAAAATATTTTGATTGTTAATAAAATACATCCATTTTTTTGACGAGGGGTACTCAGCGTTACGAAAATTATAGAAGGGGTACACACACGTCAAAGGTTTGGGAAACACTGATCTAGGAGATAGAAAAAAGAACTACTGGAAAATCAATCCTCCGTTCAAAATGAAAACGGAAAACATAAATTTACAAAATGATCTCTTATACTGTGTTGCCATTACGAAGAAATTTCATTAAAATCATTTTAAAATGTTCTGTTATCGAAAATCCCTCGTCACCCCGTGAGCGCCTGTGTCTATTCGAAGAGGCTCCGAGCGTTTTTGTAATACATACTTGTAATGTGCTTGTAATGTCTTGCAGCAATTGCGCTGTTTCCATAAAATAACTCATTTTTGTTAAATTCATAAATTTTATTTTATAAACCAAAGTATAGAAACAAAAACTACAATCAAGTTAAACTTATACAAACTTGGAACATAAAACTAGAACCTGATTAAAATTGATCAAAAGAAGATGCGATTTATTTTATTTGAAGTGACCCTGTTACTTTTATCTGTGCATATTTGGTTTTGAAAAGATTCGCTGCTCGTAGAGCACGGAAGTCGCATGCAATAAAATCGAATTGCGTTTGATTTCATTTTGTGTAACTTTATTAAAATGATATCCCTTCCGAGATATCTGGATTATTATTATTATATTAATGTTAAGTTTATAATATAATACTCAGTGGCGGTCTTAAGGATCAGGGTCTCGGCGTAATAGTTGTAACTAAGGTCTACTCTAATTTAATTATTACTATTTTTTTAAATAGAATGTAAAACTCTTGTAAAAGCATGGTATTATTTAAACACATTGATTTTATTTAACGTCACAATAATATACTAGACACCATTTTTTTCTTTCCTCTTTTTAAACATAATTTCATACTGTTATTCTCAGATTAGCATAGTCAGAAGTTTTGAACAGTATGTTAATGATATGAAACATAATGTTTCACAGGTGAATGCACACAATACAAAAAAGTAATATTCTGCCAGCATATAGAAGAAAATAAAGTTGAAAATCTAAGTAATCTTTTTCTTTCAAAAACATTTTTCTTTTCACAACGGAAAATGAAAACTTGAAAACACATTTGAAAACGTTTTTAAAAGTATATATATTTTTTAAATTTCACAAAAAATAAATACATTACAAAACACAATTGTGTTCCAGCAGAATTAAACTTCGAATGTTGGGTTAGAATATATATATATATATATATATATATATATATATATATATATATATATATATATATATATATATATATATATATATATATATATATATACTGTGACGAAGTCTGTGGCGAGGAAAGAAAAAACAAGCTTTCGGCGGAGAAACTGCCAAGAGGTCAAGCCAGACGCTGAAAGGTCACACCGCGTATGACCTCAGACCGCGTGAGTTAACGAGCTGGCGTTGGTTCGAGGGATTTAGTTCCGACCGAAACGGAGCGAAGGATCTTTGTCGCGATGCCGACGAGACACCCAGGCAGTAGTTCATTTCCGCTGCTTTAACATCATCACAAGAACAAGCGGATGCTTTTGTTCGGGCCGCCGTCCGCTTATGAGGCTACCGTCGAGATAGAAAATCAACGGTTTTTGAACAGCCACAGCGAGACGACAAGTGTGTCCAATGAAAGAGAGGGGGGCCAACAACCCCCTGGAACTTTCGGGAGTCGAGAGCGTTTTGGGGTTGGAAGAAGAGAGACGAGACTGAGGGATCAAACTGATCCGGCTGAAGTTAAAACCGTTCTCGGTTTTTTGTCCGATACCCCGTCTCTGGAGACGTGCCGAGTCGCGACAGCTGTTCGTGGACTCAGAACGGATTGCCCAAACTGGGATTCCGGATGTCAGACGCTAAAATAAAGCTCAAGCCTGAGCTGCTACTGTGCTGCATTGCACACGACCTATCAAACTGATTGCCCAAACTGGGATTTTGTCTATTAGACGGGAGAAAAAGCTCGACCCTGAGCTGCCGTTTGCTGACTTCGTACACGCGTGCGAGAACTTTTGGAGAAGCTCACCCGAGCTAGAAAACATTTACTCACCCGAGTAATGTCTGGAGAAGGGCTCACCCGAGTCGGATAATCTACATCGGAGTTCTGCGGAAAAGGACAATTTACAGTCTGAAAAACGCCACCTCCCAAATTCCTTCAAGGTTATTCCTTGAATTGTAAATAAAAAAACACCTTATTCAAGACCACTGCTAACATTTTTACGTAGTGAATGAATCTTCCATCCCTAAGACGTCACAATCAACTGGTGCCAGCGGAAAGGATCGACAACCAGCCGTGGAGTGGAGTAGAAAGGGATCGACAACCAGCCGTGAAGTGGAGTAGAAAGGGATCGACAACCAGCCGTGGAGTGGAGTAGAAAGGGATCGACAACCAGCCGTGGAGTGGAGTAGAAAGGGATCGACAACCAGCCGTGAAGTGGAGTAGAAAAGGATCGACAACCAGCCGTGAAGTGGAGTAGAAAGGGATCGACAACCAGCCGTGGAGTGGAGTAGAAAGGATCGACAACCAGCCGTGGAGTAGAAAAGGATCGACAACCAGCCGTGAAGTGGAGTAGAGAATCGAAACCAAGCCAAATCGTGAAGGACAGCCAGTCCGGAAAAGAACGCGGGACGCCGAATTCCGAAAAAGAAGATAAGAAGACCAAGTTTTGTGTTGAAAAGAGTTTTAGAAGACCAAGTTTGGTGTGGAAAAGCGGGAGCGACTACTCATACACCTGAAGTGAATCATAGACGACCATAGCCTGGGCAGCACGACAGGTAAGTCTTGATTTACTTTAGAGGCAGAATTTTTTGAAAATTAGTTGGATAAATTCTATGTTAGGTTTTAAGTAAAAGGATAGTTAAATAATTAACATTTAAAATTTTTTGCTTGAGGTGCTTAAATTTTTTAAGTTTTTCGGAAAGGAAAAGTTGTTAAGAAATTTGTGATAAATATTTTTGCTGAGAACAATTGTATGTATAATTGAGTGGTTGCAAGTTAGGAAAATATCTTGGTTGAAATTTTTAGAAACTGTAGTTATTTTCAAAATTGTTTCCGTTGAAATTTTAAAGTAAACGTCAGTTGTTGAATTTAAACACTGTTAGCATTTGAAATTTTATCAGATCTTCTAGAAGCTGTACTTGGTATCTATTGTAAAACTTGTGTTAGAATTATTTTGGGGATTTAGTGTATATTGTGTTATTATAGTATAGTATTGTATTGTGTCAGTATTGGTAATTGTGTCCCTAGTAGTAATAGTATTTTTGTGTAGAATTTTGTAAGGGCAGAGAGAGTAAAGCATTTAAAATGGCATTTTTAGCAAGATATCGTAAGGCAGATTTGCAAAAACTGGCGTATGAGTTAGGTATCGACCTAGGTCCAAACGATAGGGTGGTTGACATAACCACAAATATAACCGAGAGCCCACAGTATGATGAAGAATGGGTAAAGAGGCTCAACTACAGGTTATTATAGAAGAAAGGGCTAGAGCTTTAGAGGCAGAAGAACGGGCTAGAGCTTTAGAGGCAGAAGAACGGGCTAGGGACATAGAGGCAGAAGAACGAGAACGCGTTAGAATGTTCGAATTAGAAAAACTTAGATTGGGACAAGACGCGGAAAGGAACAGCTTGGGATCAGGTCCATCTGAAAATCCTACGCCAACGAAAAACCTGAAAACGGTTATGCAAAAATTTGACCCTGAAAAATCAGACATGGCTTTGTATTTTACTTTGTTCGAAAGACAGGCTAGGAAAATGGGCATAGAGGAGGTCGATTGGGTTACACACCTTCTCTACTTACTCCCGATTGACATCGCCGAGATAATTATGAGAGAGCCCCTCGAAAGATCCGAAAATTACGAACATATTAAGGGTGTCCTCCTAGGCAGGTTTAAATTAAACCCGGAAACCTTTCGAAATAAATTCACGCAGCATCAGAGACGTCCCGGAACGCCCTGGAAAGATCTAGTCTTTGAGCTAAAGAGCTATTTGGAGGGTTGGATAGAAGGAGTTAGTGTAAGGGAATTTGAAGACCTTAAAAGTCTAATGATCACCGATCAAATAAAAAAGAGAGTTTCTCCCGAGATCAGAGAACACTTAATTGATCAGTGGGCGACCATAGTCGACCCGGAAGAGTTAGTACTAAAACTAGATCAGTACGAAGCTGCTAGACGGACTGTGAGGAAACCTCTCGTCACTAGACCCCCCCAGAAAGACGTTTTCCGGATAAGACCCGAATAGAAAACAAGCCCACCACCGTCAGGAAAATCGAGCCCGAGGGAAACGACCGCCCGAATTGGAGAAATGCACCTCCAAATCCATCCACTTGGAGAAAGAAGGAGTTCGAACGGCGAACTGCACCCGCGTGTTACCTATGCCACTCAACGAATCATCTAAGGCCACAATGTCCCGAGCTCAGAAAAACCCAAAATCTCGAACGCGTGAATCATTTAGATATTGAGGATAGTTTTGCCCCCTCGTTTGCCCCCTATCTTAGTGAGGCAGTTATAAATGGTGTAACCACCGTAATATTAAGGGATAGTGGAACCAGTTTGGATGTCTCTCCAAATCACTTGGTGAGACCAGACGATTACATCGGGGAAACCGTCTGGCTGAAACAGGCACTGGAAAATAATTTCCGATGTTTACCAGTGGCGAAAATGTGTATCGAAAGCAGAGAATTCGGAAGGGTAATAACTAAGGCAGCAGGGGTCGACAAAACCGTCGAACTAAACCACTATCTCTTGGGGAATTCGACGCAAGAACTGCTCGAGGAGATAAAAAGCCGACCACAGATGGTGAACGCGGTAATAACCCGTAGTAAAAAGGGGATTGAAAAGATCAGGCAGGACGGGGAGGTCGGGATATCCCCCGAAAACTATGGGTCGAACGCTGAGAAAGGGATCCCCCGCGTTGAGATTTCGCCCGAAAGGTTATTGAAGGTTTTATGTTTGGAGTGGGGATTGGATTGGGAGAAAAATCTTCCGGTCGCTCTTTTAACATTAAGGACAGTGACTCATGAGTCAACAAATTTTAGTCCAGCTGAGCTCGTACACGGGAAAAACCTTAGAACGCCAGAGACTTTATTGTTCGAACATTGGGTAGAGCCAGAGGAAGAAGGAAACGTCGTGACCGAGTATGTGTTCGAATTTATTAATCGTTTGAAGCGTTGTCAGGAATTAGCCTATGAGCGAGTTTCGGACATGCAAAACAAAAGGAAAACTTGTTACGATAAAGATGCGGTTCTGAGAACGTTTAAAAAGGGATACAAGGTGTTGGTCGTAACTGCTTCCAAACCCAACAAATTGTCTGTTAGTTGGATTGGCCCTGGTGTGATCAAGAGTCAACTCTCGGACACCAATTACATAGTTAGAATGCCAGGAAGAACAGAGAAAACTCAGGTGTGTGTGTGTGTGTTACATGTAAACTTACTTAAACCATACCATAAGCGAGCGGAGACAGTTAACTTGTTGATTAGTGGAGATAGTACCGAAACGTCCGAATCGGATCTAGAGATAAATTACCCGACGTCAAACCCAAATGTTTATGATTTCGAGGAAATAGTACGAGACAGTAATTTAACTGAGAGGTGTACACCTGAACAAATCGCGAGACTGAGGACGCTCTTATTATCACATAAGAATATATTTTCAAATGATCCAGGTTGTTATTTTCTCCTTAAAACAACAGAAAAATATTTCAATCTCAATTTATATAAGGTAAGAATCACTCACCTTTTCATTCCAGGCTGCCGCTGAAAAGGTAGTAATATCCAAAGGTGTGGGACATTGATTCAATAAAGAAGCGTATTTTTAAACACAAACATTTAATGACGCAAATCACACACAAATAACGTTACACACAAATAACTGTACACATTTCAATAGGACCTTTGTCCAGTTCAGAACATAATTACCGAGAACCTCCCTTGATCGTTTTTGACATGTGCGAAGGGGGTCTCGTATCGCTTTTAACTACGTGACACAAAGATGCGGGGGAAGACGAATGTGACGTGATGGCGCTGCAGTAGCCGCTACGTCATGAGAGTTCTTGACATCCTCCCACCTTTGGATTCCAAAATCATGAGGAATCCAAACACCAGTTACAGAAATCATAGGACAAGTTAAGAATGTCACCCCGCTACTCTGAAAAAAACTAACAAATCACATTAAAATACAAAAATTTCACATTAATTATTCACAATAGTACAGCTAGACATCATCTAGTCTCTTGGTTGGTTTCAAGGTTCGTCCATAACGAGAACAACGAACTTCTTGTTTCACAGGAACTTGATCTTGGACAGGACAAGTATTGGCCTCCTCTTCTCTCACTGGATTGTTCAATGATGGAAGTTCATTCGCTGCCAGTTCCAATGGATATAGCTTCTGTATTGGTCTCAGAAGACTTCCAAATTGGGTTTTTAATTCGACCACACGGATTCTTCCATCTCGTCCAGGATGGGTCATTACGACTTTCGCTAATGGCCAGTTGATTCTTTTGGTGTTGTTGTCTCCAATAAGTACTAGATCTCCTTCCTTGATTAATGATTGTCTTGTAACTTTAGAATAATCTTTCAGCAATCCCAAATATTCACTTCTGAATCGGTTTCTTAGATCTTGTCGCAATTTTAATCGGTAAGCGTACCTCCTTTTCAATTTTGTCGAATCGATTACATCGAAATCCGGAACACCAACTTCTCTAATTTCCTGGAGGAACATAGAAGGTGAAAGAGCTAACAGATCTTCAGGATCTTCTGAGAGATAAGTCAAAGGTAGAGAATTAATCAAACCTTCAGCGTCGCACAAGACTGTAGAGAACTCCTCGTTATTCAAACAAGCTCTTCCCAGAACCCTTCTTAGAATACTCTTCACAACAGTCCCACCAATCTTTCCCAAAAACCACCCCACCAAGGAGCAGATGGAGGGCTAAATTTCCATGAAATTCTTTTCTCTGATGCAAAATTTTCAATCTTCTCCCAATCAATACTTTTTAGGAGATTAGCTGTCCCTACAAGGTTTTTACCATTGTCAGAGTACACAGTGGACGGGCGTCCTCTTCTTGCAATAAAACGACGAAAAGCCAGAATAAAACAGTCAGTTGATAAAGAAGTCACTAACTCAAAATGCACAGCACGGTAGATGGCACACGTGAACAGTACCACCCAACATTTTGTGCCTTCTTTCAGGAACAACGGACCGCATAAATCGGTACCTACTATTTCGAAGACAGCCGCATCTCTTACCCGGTCCTCTGGAAGAGGGATGCTTATGGCTTCTAATGGATGAACAGAAAATCTTCTGCACTTAGTGCAGTTTCTTATCACTTCTCGTACTGTCTTTCTGCTCTTAACAATCCAATAGTATTCCCTGAGATAAGACATCAAGGTTTGCGTACCTGCATGTTCTAGTTCGATATGTTTGCTCATTATGAGTTTTTCAACCACTTGATGTTTATTAGGCAATAATATGGGAAATCTAAATGTTTCTAAATCTTTCCTAGATGCAATTCTAGTCTCAACTCGCAGCAGACCGTCACTGTCTTTCACAGTTCGCAAGTTTAACTTTTCCTCTCCAGTGAAAGATTCCCTTTGTATTTCCCCTAAAATTACTTTCTCGGATGCTTCAGTTTCTTCTTTCTCCAATTTTCCCTTTTTCCTGTCATTAGGGTTTCTCTTTAAATTCTGATAAAATCGAATTATGTAAGCCATTATTCTTACAATTTTGTTGAAAGAAGATATTTTTTGAAAGAATTCAAATCTGTTTGTAACCAAGTTTGTAGCTGAAATTATGGTCTTTTTCCTCTCTGAGTTGACTACTTCGATGTCAGGAGCAATTTCACTAGTTGGCCATTCTTCGAGTGGTAGTTTCAGCCACTCGGGTCCCTCCCACCAATGGGATTTCAATAATTCTCTAGGACCGCATCCCCGCGATGGCAAATCCGCGGGATTAAATTTCCCCTGAATATGTCGCCAAGTCTCTGGATCTGTCAATTTTCGAATTTCACTGACTCTGTTAGCTATAAACGTGGCCCAGTTATCTTGTTTTTTAATCCAGTATAAAGCGTTCATTGAGTCAGTATAATAGAAAGTGCGCATGTTTTTCATATTAAGATCTTCTTTTACGATGTAAGCAAGCCTGGCTCCAATGGTACATGCAAGAATTTCTAATCTGGGAATTGTAATTAGTTTTAAGGGCGCTACCTTTGACCTAGCCTGTAATAATTGACAGGTAACAACACCCTCATACTCATTGCTTATAAAAATTGCAGCTGCGTAAGCAGATTTACTAGCGTCCACGAAGACGTGCATCGTAGCATTCTCATCTAGTCCAGGGAGTTTTCTAGGGATGTTTATATCTTTCAAATATTTTAGTTCATTGACCCATTTTAGAAATTTTTTCCTTAAAATATCCGGGAGCTCTGTATCCCAATTAATTTTCTCCTTCCAACACTCCTGTAGGATTAATTTAGGAACAAGAGTTACAGGGCTCGTGAATCCAATAGGGTCAAAAATTTGGCTCAAAACTAACAATACGTTTCGTTTACTCAATACATAATGGGTGTTCTCCTTTATCTCACAGGATAAAGTATCATTGTATAAATTCCATTTAAGGCCCAACACTGAAACTATTTCTTTAAATTCATCCCCAGATAGGTTCAATATTGAATTTTCCTCATCATTACTTGATCGGTTGTGTTTCCACCCCCTTAAATCAAATTGCGCAGAAGCCATCAATTCCCTAGATATCGAAATAAAAGAGTTTAACTCTTCGATGGTGTCCACACTCGCTACACAATTATCTACATACATAGATTCCTTGAGTTTTAGAGCTATGTCTCTTTGAGATCCTGATATATTTTCTAAATGGTAATTGATTGTCGCGGCAAGTAAAAATGGGCTTGCATTTACTCCGAAAACGACACGGCAATGCGAATAAACAATCAGTTTTCTTGGATCTCCTTCCTCCCACCATAAGAACCTGAGGAATTTTTTATCGGAGGGATCTATGTTTATTTGTAGGAAAGCTCGACGGATATCCGAAATTACCCCGTATTTCCCATGCCGAAATCTGTTTATGAGTTTAGGAACCAACTCTAAATAATTTGGCCCTTTTTCAATACAATCGTTCAGCGATGGCGAGTTTATTTCTTTTGCTGACGCGTCGAAAACGGGACGGATTTTAGTTGTTGAGTTCTCTTTAAAAACTGGTCGATGAGGTAAATAATGACCCTTGTCTTTTGTCAGCTCCTCAGCGTCAACAGGTTCTATAATTTTTTCGGACACCCATTCCCTGAATACACTATCATACTCTTGAAGACAGTTTCTTTTTTGAAGCGCTCTTACGCACGACTTTAACCGCTTTTCGGCAAGGTTTCGATTGTCCGTTAATTCAGGATGAACTTCCAACCACGGGAGTGACACCTGATATCTACCTTCGTCATCTCTTTTTTTTCGAATGTCCAAACTTACTACCGTTTCTATGGCAGTCCCTGTTCGGGCGCCAGATTGTTATTTTCTCCTTAAAACAACAGAAAAATATTTCAATCTCAATTTATATAAGGTAAGAATCACTCACCTTTTCATTCCAGGCTGCCGCTGAAAAGGTAGTAATATCCAAAGGTGTGGGACATTGATTCAATAAAGAAGCGTATTTTTAAACACAAACATTTAATGACGCAAATCACACACAAATAACGTTACACACAAATAACTGTACACATTTCAATAGGACCTTTGTCCAGTTCAGAACATAATTACCGAGAACCTCCCTTGATCGTTTTTGACATGTGCGAAGGGGGTCTCGTATCGCTTTTAACTACGTGACACAAAGATGCGGGGGAAGACGAATGTGACGTGATGGCGCTGCAGTAGCCGCTACGTCATGAGAGTTCTTGACACAGGTAGAACCGATTTGATAGTACATGATCTGAACTTGATTAGTAGCCAACCCGTGAGATCCAAGCCGTATAGAACGTCGCCCCGGCAAACTGAAATTTTGAAAGCCGAAATCAAGCGGATGTTAGACCTCCAGTTAATTGAGATAGGAGAATCGGATTACACCTCGCAGATGATATTGGTGGAAGTGCAGGGCAAGGACCCGAGGCCGTGTGTAGATTATCGTAGATTAAATTCGATAATCAGGACCGAATATTTTCCCTTGCCAAATATCGATGAAAGAATAGAGAAGGTATCAGCTGCAAAATATATCACAGTAATTGATCTGACAAAAGGGTATTGGCAGATCCCATTAATCCCGAAGGCTCAACGATTAGCCGCTTTTGTAACAACGTTTGGCACCTATCGCCCGTTGGTTCTACCTTTTGGTCTTGTAAACGCCCCTTATTGTTTCTCCAAATTCATGTCACAACTTTTACAAGGATGCGACGAGTTAAGTGTTCCATATTTAGATGACGTAGCCATATTTTCAAATACGTGGGAAGATCATCTGAAACACATAGATCTGGTTTTAAAGAAAATCGCGGGGGCCAAGTTAACAATTAAACCCTCAAAATGTAGGTTCGCGCAAAGCAGGGTAAAATATTTAGGGCATGAAGTCGGCGGAGGTCTTAGGTCCCCTGCGGAAGCTAAGACAAAGGCAGTTCTGGAATTTCCTGCCCCCAAAACGAAAACACAAATACGCCAATTTCTAGGTTTGTGTGGTTTTTATGCCAGATACATCAAAAATTATGCGATCAGCGCAGAACCCTTAACCCGCGCATTGAAAGGGAAGCGAAAAAGGGAGGAAATACAATGGTCATCTGAAATCCAAACGGCGTTCCAAACGCTAAAGACAAAACTCACCGAGAAACCTGTACTGTATGCTCCTGATTATAGAAAGGAATTTATTTTGCAGACTGATGCATCAGATAAAGGGTTGGGAATTATTATGGCCCAACGAGGACCAGACAATAATGAACATCCGATCTTGTTCTTAAGTCGGAAGTTTAGTGAGAGTGAAAAAAAATTCTCCACGACAGAGAAAGAGTGTTTAGCTATCATTTACGCAATTAAGAAATTGCGACACTATCTAGACGGACAGGGGTTTACAATCGAAACGGATCACAATCCTTTAGTGTGGCTGCGAACGAACGCAGGAAATAACCCCCGACTCATGAGATGGGCTTTGGCGTTGCAACCATTTAGTTATACCATAGTTCACAGAGCAGGGAAGGATAATAAACACGCTGACTGCTTAAGTCGCGTGGAATAAGTAAACCTATCGATCGTCAAGAGATAGATTCTGTAAATAAGAATTGTATATAATGTTAAACTTGTGTAAAATAATTGTAAATACTTTGTGTTTTTAATCGTTTTAAACTAAATGGAGAAGAAATCCTTGGTCTGAAAGACTGGGACAAATTACTTGAAAGTTTTAATTGCCTCTAGAGTTGTCGGGACTTCTGTGTGTGTGGCCTTCCTTTTCAGATTTTGCTCTCCAAGGTATCGCAAAATCTCTCCTTAGGGGGGGGGAGGAATCTGTGACGAAGTCTGTGGCGAGGAAAGAAAAAACAAGCTTTCGGCGGAGAAACTGCCAAGAGGTCAAGCCAGACGCTGAAAGGTCACACCGCGTATGACCTCAGACCGCGTGAGTTAACGAACTGGCGTTGGTTTGAGGGATTTAGTTCCGACCGAAACGGAGCGAAGGATCTTTGTCGCGATGCCGACGAGACACCCAGGCAGTAGTTCATTTCCGCTAATTTAACATCATCACAAGAACCCGCGGATGCTTTTGTTCGGGCCGCCGTCCGCTTATGAGGCTACCGTCAAGATAGAAAATCAACGGTTTTCGAACAGCCACAGCGAGACGACAAGTGTGTCCAATGAAAGAGAGGGGGCCAACAACCCCCTGGAACTTTCAGGAGTCGAGAGCGTTTTGGGGTTGGAAGAAGAGAGACGAGACTGAGGGATCAAACTGATCCGGCTGAAGTTAAAACCGTTCTCGGTTTTTTGTCCGATACCCCGTCTCTGGAGACGTGCCGAGTCGCGACAGCTGTTCGTGGACTCAGAACGGATTGCCCAAACTGGGATTCCGGATGTCAGACGCTAAAATAAAGCTCAAGCCTGAGCTGCTACTGTGCTGCATTGCACACGACCTATCAAACTGATTGCCCAAACTGGGATTTTGTCTATTAGACGGGAGAAAAAGCTCGACCCTGAGCTGCCGTTTGCTGACTTCGTACACGCGTGGGAGAACTTTTGGAGAAGCTCACCCGAGCTAGAAAACATTTACTCACCCGAGTAATGTCTGGAGAAGGGCTCACCCGAGTCGGATAATCTACATCGGAGTTCTGCGGAAAAGGACAATTTACAGTCTGTAAAACGCCACCCACCAAATTCCTTCAAGGTTATTCCTTGAATTGTAAATAAAAAAACACCTTATTCAAGACCACTGCTAACATTTTTTACGTAGTGAATGAATCTTCCATCCCTAAGACATCACAATACCCTGAAACTTATCAATTACACTAAATACAGGAGCATGTTGAAAAAGAAAAAGATTTATAAAAGGAAAAAAAGCAAGAAATAATACAACCTGATAACGTCAGAACTCTAGCGGTAAAAAAATAAACCAAACGAAAAGGGCTAAAAAACAAAACTCTTAATACTTTTGTGAGAACTAATATAACAAAATAAAAATTCCACGACTGTCGAAGTACAAATAAATGGACCAATGGTATCACAGAAAAAGATTTAAAATTACCAATGCAATCAAAGAATATTTTAAAATCAAAATAACCAATGGGAGCAAAGAAAAAATTTCAAGCGAACCAATGAAATCAAACGATTTTAACGGATTTTGGAAGAACATTCTAGAATATTCAAAATGAAAATTGAAAGTTTCCGTTTGCCGAGGTTGCCATGAAAACCACAACAACCGTAACGACAGATGGATTGCCTTAATTTATCGTAACTCGCTACTAGAAGTACGCTAAAAAAATCTCCAAGCCGTTGCCATCACTCATAAACGTAGAGTGTAGGTGTACCTCTTTTTCAGTAGCAAGCATAGCTACGGATGTGAGACTAGCTTCTCCCACTGTTGACCGTAAATATGTTTCTAACCTGCGAAGTGCGCTGAATGATCGATCGGTACTTGGTACACCTATCGACAACGTTGAGAATAATCGAAAAAGCATCTATGGTTTACTGAAGAAATCTACAGTAGAATTGTAAATAACTTAAGACTGTGAGCTATGAATGCGATCTTCATTCACTTTATCACCATCACTAAAATACAAAGTTTTGAAAAAACTGTTTTACAAGTTTAGAAGTGAAATCTTAAGGAAACGTTTTTATGAGGTTATCACACCATGAATATGAATATTCTGATTCGATAACTTTTTTAGATGCAAGAGCCCAAATGCCTCACATACAGTTTTAAAGCCTTCTAATCATTCTTTAAGTTCTGATATCATTCGATCATAGAACACTGCAGATCTATAACGGGAAACTGCATCAGCAGATAGTTCATAACTGCAGAGTTCACCTTCTAACTTTTTTTTGTCCTACGAACACGTACAACCTTGAAATCAGTCTGTTTGATCCAAACCCATAAATACCCACTTTTTTTAGAACTTTTTCAAATATTAATAAAAAACTCTGTTCTCAGAATTTTAAAATTTCCCCTAACTTTCTCAAAACTTTTAACAAGAAAGAGATCAATAGTCTTAGCTAGTAAAACTCGGGACACATCTCCTTTAGATAACACTTTATGCCACCAAGCGAGAGTTATAAAAATGCCCTATCCAGTTTTTCCTGCAGATTGACTACATCACTAAATGCAGCACTAGTATGCTTCTGGCCAATTAACTCAGCCGAACAATCAATAATAATGCCAAAATTTCTTAGAGCAGCATCGACAACTGACAAACGAGCCACCCATCTTGTTTTTGAGAAATATTTTTTTCCCCGACTGTTTGTAGCATCAATATTCGCAGGTTTATAATCATCATCTGATTCTCAGTCGAGTAGAAACTCGTCGGAATTAGACTCTACCTCTGATTGCACATCTCTCTGAAAAATGCCAAAATCACTTGCATTAACAAGACTGGATTATTCAGCCTGAAAATGTGTACACTGCCTGAACATGATCAGAAAAATTCACAATTTCAATTGGAGTATACAGTTCTTCGCGTTTTGCTCTTGTTTTCCGGTTTTCAGTGGCATGCACTAAGTTTAATTGGTGAGGTGGGCAGTGAACGTAAAGAAGGTAGTAATTGGAGCCATGTAAGGTCTTTAATATGGCTTTTACGCCACCTGATGCTCCATTACATTGACACCGTCGTATGCTTGTCTACGTAAGAACCTTTTTAATTCTATTGACATTCTTTATAAATAATTTTATAAGCATAGAAGCTATACCGTCATCACTGGAGTCATGCACATGGTAAAATTCCAGAAAATGTTCTCTAACGTCAACACTTTTAGACTCTTGATTTACAACAAAGCGGATTAAGGCCCGGTGCACACATCCGGTTTTTCAACGTGCGGCAACGCTGCCGCAACGCAAGTACGGTCTGAGATACATTAGATCCAATGGAGCAGTGCACACATGGCTACAGCGCCGCTGGGGCCACTCAAGACCAACTTATGTGCAATTTGTACCGCAGTTCCCCACGGCGCCGCACATGAGTCTCCGTTCTGAAGTACCTAGTTTTCATAAACAAATGGACTATAAATAATAATTAATAAATGGTTGTATCCAGTAACGTCTATTTGTTTCTAAATATACTTTTTTTACACCAAGTAAGAGAAATAAACACGTTTTCTTCGATAGAATATTTATCGCAAATGGCGCGAAATAAGTTCGTGCGTCATTTCACGGTTATGTGTGCATAGTTGGGCTTCGATGCCGCAGTGGCGCCGCACGTTGAAATACCGGATGTGTGCACCGGGCCTTAAACGGGCAGCTGAGCTATGTGACTGATATCAGTGGTACCTAGTATGAGGAATCACTGTAAAAACTTAGATTCTTTACACAAACGTAAAATTTCTGATTTCACTGCTGCAGAAAGAGACATAATCTTGGACACTGCGGTAGAAAGAGACAGAGTTCTTCTCTGATTCTGTCACTAAGGTATAGTACTAGTAATAGTAATGATATGTATGATAACAACCTTAAGACTAGTTTTAATTAGTGGAAAAAGGCGTGATAGGACTTTCGCCGTTTTAACGCCCTTTAAAACTAAAATTGAATTAAATTAAAATTAATCTCTACTGTTATAAAAGGAAGTGGTTGTCTGTTTTTTTCGTGGCCGCAAAATCCTGACGATTCTAGAGCACTTACTGCAATGAGATTTGGCACACAGGTAGTCCGAATTTTTTGCAATTTTTGGGCCGCGACGAATTTTAAAATTTAATCTAGAACATTTTGAAATGAAATTAATGTTAGTTAATTATTATTGTTTTCTTTGGAATAAAGATATGACAGATATTAAAAAGTATATAAATTTATTTTTCCCGTTTCCGTTTTTATTTTGCGCAGAGGAATGATTTTCCAGCAGAGGATAAAAAAAAGTTTTAACTTTAGTTATGTAGTTCTTTTTCTATCTCCTAAACCGTTAAAGATAAAGTAAAAATGTGAACGAATTTGAAATCTGCGGAAAATTTCACTTTACATCGTTAACAAAAATATGATTTTCCTTAAATAAATAATTTTTAAATTGAATATATCTTTTATATTTTCGCAAGAGATTGTGACGTCATGTAAACTTTCTCTTTCCAAAGAAAAAAAAAATGGCATCTTTTGCCGTTAAAAAAAAAAGAAACAGATTACATTTCCGCGAATGAGAGCAAGAAATAAAAAACATATTGACTGGAATTGTTAAGTTTTTTTTCGTAAAATCAGAATCGCTAAAGATAGATTGAAAATTTCTACGGATTTGAAATCTGCGGAAAATTTTACACCAGATCTTGCCTTACATCACGGCTAGCCACGCAGTGGCTAGTAATATACATGTGTGATAACACATATAGATATTCCAAAATTTAAAACTTCAAATAAGTTACAAATATATACAGGGTGTTTCAGTGAACCGTTTCAGAACTTCTAAGAGGGGTAGGGTACATCCTGACGAACCAAAATCATATACCAATGGGCAGTCAGAAATGCTTTCCTGACGCGGTAGATGGCGTTGTGCGAAAATCCCGAGCTTTCGTGTAGGGAATCTTCATTTCGCACAAGAACACCAAGTTAGTAGGATGGATAATTACACGATCGCAGAGTTAGCCGATATGCATTTGGCGTACGGGGCTGCAAATTGTAGTGGGCCAGCCGCACAGCGTTTGTACGCAGAACGATATCCGACGAGGCGTATCCCCAGTCATAATTTCTTTGCAAGACTGCACCAGAGGTTAGCTGAGCCAGGTTCATTAGAAAGAGCTGACAGGGACAGGGTAAGAACAGCACGGACTGCAGACGTCGAACAGAATGTGCTGCAGCATGTACAGGGGAATCCAAGAACGAGTACACGAAGTATAGCACACGCAGTCGGGGTTTCCCATTGCAGCGTCTGGAAGATTCTCCGAGAAGAAGACATGCATTCGTTTTCACGTGCAGCGTGTCCAGACACAGCAATCGGAGGATTATGCACCTCGTATTGCTTTCGCACAGTGGTACCTTGGAAAATGTGCTACAAATCCCCTTTTTCCTGCTGAAGTGTTGTTTTCCGATGAGGCATCCTTCACAAGGGAAGGAATTTTCAACACGCATAACGGCCATATCTGGGCGGTCGAGAACCCGCATGCAATACGACGTCGTGCAGCACAGATTCGATTTTCGGTCAATGTATGGGCCGGTATTATGTGAGATCACCTCATCCGACCTTACCTGTTACCGTCTCGTCTAACTGGACCTAACTACTTGCTCTTTCTGCAGCAAGTATTGCCACAACTTTTGAGAGATGAACAGATTTCTGCATCGACGCAACAGACAATGTGGTTCCAACACGATGGAGCCCCTGCCCATTATAGCGGAGATGTTCGTAACTACCTGGATGTCACATTTGGTCAGCAGTGGATCGGACGTGGTGGTCCCGTGCGTTGGCCTGCTCGGTCACCCGACCTATCATGTCTTGATTTTTATTTCTGGGGTCATCTGAAATCGCTAGTTTATGACACCCCTGTTGACAATGTTGAGGAGCTGGTTGCAAGAATTGCAGTAGCTGCAGGAGAAATTCGAGATATGCCTGGAGTATTCCAGAATGTTCGGATGTCCATGCGTCGGAGATATGAGGCGTGCATTGTAGCCCGTGGAAGAAACTTCGAACACTTACTTTAATCCATGTACCTTTTGCTTCTTTTCATGTATTATTAAAACGATTTCTCACTTACGGTCTCTTTTCTTTACGGTGCTTCTGTGAACAACACCGCTTCAGGAAAGCATTTCCGACCCCACATTGCTATATGATTTCGAGTTGTCAGGATGTACCCTACCCGTCTTAGAAGTTATGAAACGGTTCACTGAAACACCCTGTATACGTATTCTTTATATATATATATATTGTTATGCACTGGTATATAAATAATAATGTAATATTCATACCTACAATGTTATGTATAGCAACATTACGATGAGCCGAACTCGAAGATTGAGGGCAGAGTCGAGATAAAAAAAATGATTCTACTAACCGAACTAAGAATCAACCGAGCGAACTATGAAGTGAGCAGGAGCACTAGTAGAGCTGTTGAGCAAAAGAGCTGGTAAGCGCTAAAGAGCGAATGCTGAACTGACTATAGAGCGGAAGCTCACAGAAGAGTCAGTGAGCTACCGCTCTTTTTTTCCGAGTCAGCGCTCGCTCACTTCGTTAAGGGAGCTAGCTCTTTGACTCAGCTCATGAGCGGTTCGCACATCTCTAGTTCACAAAATAAGCGGATGGAGAAAAAACGATCAGCAACGTTAAAAAACGTAGAAAATTTCAGCGGCTCCGGTGAAGCACCCTGGCATGATTAGTCGATAATGAGAGAACAATCATATGTGTTAAATCGTTAAATTGGCTGTTTTCTTTAAAATAGCTGTTCTTTTTATGGTAATGGTTTTCTGTGCAAAATAACATCTTTATTCACATGTAAACATACAATACTAAACCCTAACTGTAAATAGCATTCATGATCGTTCTGTCATATTATTATCTCCATTTGGTTACAAGCATTGTAGATTATCTTGGAACTTCTAAAAAAGTCTGATACATTTGCAAAATTATCTAAACGCTCTCGTGATAATTTCGAGAATTGAAACACCAATTTGTTTTTACTATGACGAATCTCTCGCATCTTTGATGCCTAAGCATATAGAATTACAGGGTTTTATGTTTAAATTGAGATATTTCTAAAATTTTGTTTTATTTGTAACGATTGTTTTCAACTTTTTTCCCCTCAATTCTTATTTGAAACTAAGTTTGAGTTAATTTTCGGCGCTTGTTCTAGCGCTTAATTTTTACCTGAACTTTTACTTGAAAACAAAATGTATGTTTATTTTATTGTGTATTTTTTAAAAATAAAATATTTATCTGTGATTAATATAAAATGTCAATGACTTGTGTTGTAATATGATGAATGAATACCATGTAATTCAGGAACACATTATTTTAGTTGTATGAAATGTCCTTTGCTTTTTATAACCTGCAGATATCCAACACGTTTCACATTTTTAAACGATTTAATTGTGCATGGCCGTGTTTGATTTCTTTGGAATTCACTCATGAAAAAAAGAATTCCATCTGACCTCTAAATAAGTACTCTAACTCCTCTGATAAGTACCTCTAAAAATACAAGGCATTTAAATTAATTTACTTATTGATGCATAGATGATTTAATACATTAAATCGAGTTTTTTTTATGTGAAATGCAGTTAGTTGTAATTGCCATGTTTTAAAACTTATGGTTCAGTAATACAATTATGCTTCTTAAAAGTATTGGGTTTATTTGCAGATGCCTTTTTCATCAAATCCTTGTCATGGGCACCCATACGGGGGTGCTCAGGCCCCCTCACTAGCCATTAGTATTGCCACATTTGATACATTTAAATCAATAAAAGAGACTGAACCTTTTTTTAAATATGAAACATTGATGATATAATTGTCTTTATCAAATTTCTTTCCATTTAAAAAACAAATTTTAAACAAATAAGAAAACTTGAACGCAGTTCAACGCAGATGTTACAATTTCAGTGTAACATCTGCGTTGAAACAATTGCTAAAAAATGTGAGTTTTGATGGATTGATTTAGAGATAGATTTGAGTTAAAATTTCTTTTGCCCGTAGTATAGGCTTTGGTGACAATGATCCTATCTGATTATTATTAGAGAAAATTTTATATCAAACATAAAATTTTCAATAAACTGAAGGTCATTTTTAAAAATAGGGATTTTTGTCTACAAAATTGATTAAAAACCAGTTTAATAACTTAACATTAGTTCAGTCCTATATTTGTTAGCATTTATCATGAACATTAAGTAACTTCTGATTTATTTCTTCCTATTATAAGTTAGACTAGATGGTTTCAGTTTGATTGACATATGAATGACGAGTGTATTATGAAGGAGGGCAGCACTAATAATTAAAATATGAATTTATTAATTTTATTTTATTATGCAAATGTAATAATATTTTATTTACAGTAAAATTATTTCAGGCATGCCCTCAACAGTTGAAGTCTTGGAAAAAGTCTAAATTATGTGGCTTATCACAAAATTTCTTTACTATTTACATGAAATAAAATATCAAATCCATTATTTCAATGAATTTTGTTGGTAAAATTACTAAAACCTAATTTTCTTTAATTTAACTTATTAAGTAGCTATGCAAAATTTATTAGCCTATAATTCAGATTTTAAAAAAGTAGTTTAGTTATTTTTATAAAAATAAAGAATACATTTGCAGAAATAATATATATTAACACAGAATTGTACATGTTGTGTAAATTAGAAATTTTTTTCAAATGACAATTAATCACACATAATTGAAGTAAAAAGAATAGGTCTAGTTCTCTACCGTCTATGTAACCTCTTCACTACCAACCATATAAATATTGTTTAAAAATCCTTTTTTTTCCTGATAAATATTATGAAGCACTTCAAAGTTTTCAAGCAAATTCCTATTTTAGATGGTGGCATTATAGTGGGCTAAACATTTTCGGTACACATACGAGTACCTCGGGTCTCAATTATGCTAAGTAAGATCATTTTCAAATGATAAGTTTTTGCTTAAGAACTCAAGTTTTTGTACAGTGCTGTATTATTATCACTTTATAAGACTAATAAAAATATAAGGTTAGGACCACGAAATATATTTTAAAATATTTGTTTTTTCATGTGGTATGTATCTTGGGAAGCGCTTTTACACATATATTCATGGAAAATGCAAAATATGGTGCAAAACCTCGTGGAAAGAAATGGAAGAAGGGTGGGAAAAGGCCCCAGATAGTGAGTGTCGTGCACGGTTATTTTCTCAAGGATACAGCACACGAAAATACCTTTGTACTCAACAAAATTATAAATTTATTCACAACAAAAACGGATTACAAGGACCTATAGAAACATTTATTTCACGCCAATCAGACAACCAACCTAGCTCGACGGAGTCAGACGCGTTAACCTCTTCTTAAACATACTCCCTTTCATCAAGTGAGTATAGCGCACCCCCTAGAGTAGAGTATATACCCTAGAGTAGGGTATAGAGTACGCTATACACCCATGCAAGTTTGACGTATCACCTACGATACTCAATCTGACAATCCCAGAAGGAATTGTACAAAAATATTGAAATTTAAATACACAATCATATTAATAAAACCAAATATATATATATATATATATATATATATATATATATATATATATATATATATATATATATATATATATATATATATATATATATACTAGCAAAATACCCGACCTTACTCGGTTTGAATTGGTTTACTCTAGATTGAAGAGATAATCAAAATATATAATGACTTACGTTTTTTGTAGAATAAAAATTTATTTTAACACCTTTCGCCATCTTTATATTTTCTACAACTTACTTTGGACACAAATCCTACACATGCATATCCATTCATGTAATACATTTCACATACATCGCACAATTGCTGTATGACAAAGCTACAAAATGACGAAAGGTGATACTAAGGTTACCACTATAAAAGACGATTTTGAGATTTGGAATTCCCTTTCTTAATTTCTTTTCATTTTCAACTCAATTAATTAAAATTACGATTTACGGCGAGTGCTCTCGCACTCATAGTCAACAAAACGATATTTTTTTTTAACTTGTGGCACTCTTGCCTCCGGTATGCGACATTGTGAAATTTTGCAATCTTCTCCTGTCATTATTACAACGAATTTTTTAATGTTGGAAAAAGTTCTAGTTCGGATTTTTAAACATTATTATTCTTTCAATAACGGCATTATTCTTTCAATAACGACATAATATTCATTATTCTTTCATCGACATTATTCTTTCAATAATGGCATAATTACATTTAAAATTTACTGAAAATTTATACCGACTTACCTAACATTTTCAAGTCTAATACTTTGTGGTGCTGTTGGGTGTGATGAGAAGGAAAACACATTTATTAAAATAATAAATATTTAAAACAGGAAACAGCGAAGTAAAACAAAATAAAAGATGTCGTAAAAAATTGTTCCAAAGATATTAATTTGTGATTCAATTTTATCTCTTGATCTCGCACAGTTGCCACAACTTACAACTAAAAGTGTACAAAATTTAGAAATGTGAAATTAATTCAGAGCGAAAGAACCAGAAAAATATCACTGCTCGCGCGATCGTGTTCATTCTCGTTTCATTGAAAAATATCGTCTGTCCCAAATATTCGGAAATCGTTTTCATTGCGCAAAGAATAAAAATAAGACTCGAAATAAATGACGTATCAGAAATGAAATTCCATAAAAAAAATAATTTTTTGAAGAATAATTACTTTTTCAGCAGTACTGGTAAAGCAATCGAATTAATCGTAATATTCAATAGACATTCCAATTTTTCCAAAACTACCAAATTATGGTTGATTTTAGTATACTTACTCAGGTGTTTTAGCATGAAACGCATCTAAATATAACAATAAAGAAATGTTTAATATTGCATTCACTAAACTAATAGATAATGTATAAAATAAAATACAACGCAATCAAATATCTGGAATACAATTCATGTGATGCCTACACTAACACACAAACACAAAATCGAGCATAGAACAGAAAGACGGACAGACAGACTTTCGCAACCAATTCCACTCACTAAATCAAGATAAGTACTCTCTGTATGCAAATTTCCATGAAAATATCTTAAACCGCGTGGACGTGTATAGGGCACAACATACAGACAGACAGACAGACAGACAGACAGACAGACAGACAGACAGACAGACAGACACCAAACGAGAAAAAGGCGGATTCGGCATCAGAAGGGTCCAAAACGGATAGAAAACTTGAAATGCGTCGAAAATATTGAATGTACAAACAAACACTCCATTCTTATTTATATAGATATATATATTTCTTACATATACACTACCTGACTCTAAACACAAAATAATTCTAAACCTTGTATGATATAGCAATATAGGTAAACAAATAATACACACTGATAATACAAATAGAAATAAATGTACTGCACAATTATTGTGGCTATGAAATGGTTACAATTATAAAATTCACATTTCATAAATTCAAAAAAATAGAATCACTTATTAGAAATTTAAATACATTTTAGAACAGAAAAAGTTTAGAACTGAATTCTAACTAACTAAGCATGTCACTGAAAATCGAAATGAAATTATTTTTCACTTCATCCAAATTTATAATTAAAATGTTTACACTTTTCACAATAAGCATAAGAGTGCATCAGCATGAAGCGTTTTTGCACAGGAGCAATATTTTATAGTAATATTATACTTTAGTAGTGCAAAAACCCATCTTTGAAGTCTCGAAGATTGAGAAGCACTTTTAAAGTAGGGTAAAGGGTGGCAAATACCTCCCGCGTTCAATCGTAGATCGCCTGCTGTGCAGTGGTCAGTTTCTGACTGGCATAAGCAATTGGATGGATCCTATCTCAATATATTTTTGTCTGTGAGCAGCAGTCAATGATGCACGTTCAGCAGCTTTCTTCATTTTAACATTCATTTCTTGAAGATAATAGACGGTTGACTGGAGATGTTTGTTGGTAGGTGTATCTCACCAGCCCAGGATGATTTGAGAACTGAGAGCGGACCTCGAGCTTCTCTGCCATACAGAAGTTGAAAAGGTGAAACTCCCGTAGTCGTGTTCAGAACTTCTCGATCAGCGAACAGGAAGGATAGTTGCTGATCCCAACTTCTCGGATCTTTTATAATTGTGTGATGAAGCATTTCCTTCAACTCTATGTTCCACGGCTGTTGCTAGATGGGTAACCAGGACAAGAAAACCTTGGACTCGATCCAATTCTTTTCAAAAACTCTTGTGTTAGTGACATTTTAAAGTTTGTTCCCTGCTCACTCGCGACAATTTTGGTACACCAGTTCTCGGGAATATTTGTAGCAAGGCGTCGCATGCCGCCGTGGTTGAAAGTGACCTAAGTATTGCTTAAGGTCAACGACTGTGCTGGTCCATCATACAGAGAATGTCTTTGTGTGTTCTACTGGATGGATGCTCAATAGGTCCAACAACATCAATATTGACAACTCCAAAAGGCATCTCCGAACGAACTACTGGAGTGATTGGAGCTCTGTCGATAATCTGTTTCATTTTCCGAAGCTGATAACCCTTGCAAGTCTGGACAAATTCAGTAACATTTTTTTCATGCCCGGCAAAGCAGTGAAATTCCATACCAATCAGCAGTGGCCATTATTTGGCTATGGGGACTCTTATTTCGTTAATGTTCACTTTATTTCGTTAATGTTGCAACAGGTTATGGTTTTTATAGACATTTAACTGCGCAGATAAAATAACGATGGCCGACGATAAAATAACGAAAATATGATAGACGTATTTGAATCAAGGATTTTGAGTTTTGATTTCACCATTTCTGCTGGACTGTGTGTAGATAGACGACTGTGTACCATCAGTTTTTATTTTTGTCACACACTTTGGTAAATTCTGTAATATTTTTATTCATGCCCGGAAAAGAAGTGAAATTCCATACCGATCAGCAGTTGGATGTTTGCTTTATTTGGCAATGGGTACTCGACCAGATAGTGCTTACTCAGAGAGTTTAGTGCCTCGTAAGTTGGACAACCCCACAGACTGATTGGGAAATCGTGCAGACAACATTAAGATACCTTTGCAATACCATTATACATGGCATTGTATACAATAATGAAGATGACAGAAGTTTGATGTTGTTTAGTGATGCAGATAACAACAACTGTGCAGAAACACTCAGGTCTCACTGAGTTGTAGTTTCTTTCTACTGTGGAAGTGCAATTACGTGGCGAAGCAAGCTACAAGAGACCATATCCAATTCAACGATAGAGGCAGAGTTCATAGCATGTTGGTAGGTTTTGAAATGTAAAAATTTTTTGAAAAGCATGGATAAACTGACCATGAACATATTATGCAGCAGATATATAAACAGTTCTTGAAAGGCATGCTTGAGTGAAAGCAGGGATAAATTGACCACGAACATGTGATGCCGACAGGTTTTTAAATGTAAACAGTTCTTGAAAGGCATGATTGAGTGAAAGCAGGGATAAATTGACCACGAACATGTGATGCCGACAGGTTTTTAAATGTAAACAGTTCTTGAAAGGCATGATTGAGTGAAAGCAGGGATAAATTGACCACGAACATGTGATGCTGACAGGTTTTTAAATGTATACAGTTCTTGAAAGGCATGATTGAGTGAAAGCAGGGATAAATTGACCACGAACATGTGATGCCGACAGGTTTTTAAATGTAAACAGTTCTTGAAAGGCATGATTGAGTGAAAGCAGGGATAAATTGACCACGAACATGTGATGCCGACAGGTTTTTAAATGTAAACAGTTCTTGAAAGGCATGATTGAGTGAAAGCAGGGATAAATTGACCACGAACATGTGATGCCGACAGGTTTTTAAATGTAAACAGTTCTTGAAAGGCATGATTGAGTGAAAGCAGGGATAAATTGACCACGAACATGTGATGCCGACAGGTTTTTAAATGTAAACAGTTCTTGAAAGGCATGATTGAGTGAAAGCAGGGATAAATTGACCACGAACATGTGATGCCGACAGGTTTTTAAATGTAAACAGTTCTTGAAAGGCATGATTGAGTGAAAGCAGGGATAAATTGACCACGAACATGTGATGCCGACAGGTTTTTAAATGTAAAAAGTTCTTGAAAGGCATGATTGAGTGAAAGCAGGGATAAATTGACCACGAACATGTGATGCCGACAGGTTTTTAAATGTAAACAGTTCTTGAAAAGCATAGATTAACTGACCATGAACATGTGATGCAGGCAGGTTTTGAAATGTAAACAGAGAGAATTTGTGACTTGTTCCATATAGCAAGCCGGTAAGAATCAGTGTAACTTACTATCACCAAAAAGTACTTCATGGTAGAGTTGGGCTACACTGGTATTTAAACTACTCATTCGTAAGTTACGTTTTGGAGAGGTAGCTACGCTCGCTACATTCCATTTCATTTTCGAAAGCAAGAAATTCAACCTCCGAATTAAATTGCTTTGTTTCTTTGTCAAATTGTATATAATGTACATCCAACAAATGACTTTCTAGCTGCTTCATTGTAGCTTGTGTCACTGCAAATTGGGCATGCCAGGCAATTGCTACCAGCATTGGTGACTGCAGAAGATACACTTTGAATTTGCCGTTGATGCTGAAACTTTCCAGAACTTGTCTTGAAAGAATTGCAGCAAATCGAACAGATGTGATCGGAATCCATCACGAAACGTTGTTTGGAAAAATCACCAAATAACAATACAATCGTGTGTGCTCGAAACAAATAATACTTAATCTGATAAAGCTAAATCTAAATAAAAGTAAAGAGCTAATATGTAAAACCAATCGTATCGAACCCGGGGAAACAAAACAAACTGATACAATAAATAACAGTTTGATTTAACACTAAAAGCATGTATTATCGGTTAACTGTCTCAGTCCGTTCTGCGCAAGCGCAGAAGGATTGCGAATAAGGTCTAAAAACGACTGTTTTAACAATGTTAATCGTCCTCTTTCCTTCCGCTTGTGTCCACTAAGGACAGATGGAAAAATAGGTCCGAAGCGAATGGCGAGCAAGAAAGTCACGTGACTATCTTAGTCGGTCTTCGCTCGTTGTAACATTGAGTCAATTGCATATCGTCGTTGTGCGGATAATACCTGATATGTGGCATTTTTGTTTTTGAAAACTCGAGTTATTTGCGCCTTTTTTAAAAGAAAATTCACAAAATGCACACTGATATTATGAAATTTTATCTTAAATTTCAGTTGATCAGAAAAATTACATGAAATTATGAAATCATAACAGTGTTTCCCAAACTTTTCAGACAGATTTCTGGTATTTTTTATAACATTTTTTTGCAACCCTTATATAAATAACTAGTAGTAACCAAGTTACGGTCTCCTAAGAAAGCGGTGCTATTATCTAGCGGCCCCGATGCGTCATTATACGACGGGCGTAACAAGGCGGCCGTCTTAACGGAGACCCCAAGTAGTGATGCAAAAATCACGGGAATTTTGGAAGAGGGGTATAAACTTAAAAATTTTGGGGTATAAACCCGGAACTTTGGGAATATTGAGGGAACAAACTAAACCAACCATTTTTATAACATCAGTTTTTTATCATTAAAATGCATATGGGTCAATCCATGTCAAATCATCCAGAAAAAAAAGGATTTGACACCCATGATCACAGATTTTGATGTAACTCGGCATGTTTGTTCCTTTTATGGATTTAAGAACACATATAATTTTTTTTTGCTCTATCTCAAGCGCCTTATGTTTTATAGCCTGTTAAAGTTTTTGGAATTTTGCGGTTTTTATCGATCAGACGGAGGAAACCGAATTTGTTTTTTATAGAAAATAAATTATATCTCCCTTGTTTATCAACCAATGTTGATGAAATTTTTTAAGAGTTTACATCAATATGTAAGGAGTCCAGAAAAAAATTAATTATACCTGCAAGTATCTTATACATAGTCAGAAAAAAAATTCCAAAGTTCTATTTAAAGATTTTAAAAATAAAATGGCGAGTTCTACGCTAAGTGAAATATCTTCAAAAGGGTTAAGGACAATCAAAAATTTTTTTTTGTATTCTTATTCTAAAAAATATGCTCTACTACATGGAAAAATAAAATGAGTGGTTTTTTCACTCCTTTATTATTTTTTTTCACTTTAAAGATAGAAATAACTTGACTCACTCATTTTCTTGAAATCGTTAAATTCGAATAACAATTTTAGTGAAATTATAATAAAATTTGAATATTTATAAAGCTTCTGGAATGGAAAATGTATTACAAAACTTACCATTGAAATATTTCAAATTCTAGGTAATAATTCTTTAATTTTCTACAGTGCTTTCATAAGGTTGATTGAACATGCATCATGCATACTTGTGAGAATTTGTAAGTTCTTCCAGTCATTGTTTTAGGGATTCCACAATTGCAATGACGTGAGAGATCGGTACAACACATTCATCTTTCCTTTTGGGTCAGAAAAATGATGGTGGTAGTCCATGAGGATGTAAAAACTTTATAGTGGAATCTTCTTCTGCATTCACCACACTCACCATACCAAAATACCATAAGTTGTCATAAACACAGTCAATAAAACATCCAGGATATGTCTTAGAAATAAGTTGGAAGTTAATATTTGTAATATTGGATTTGCAAAACTCGAAGTTCATTCGTTGTTTTAATTTGTCTTTCCAGGTGTCATTGAAGACTTTCCTTCCTAGATAAGTGTTTTACGTTAAACCCATATTCCTTCACATTCTGTTTTACCGTGACTGGTTGCAAAAAATGACCACTGGGCTTTTAGTTGAAAGTCCTTTTCATGCAGACACAGATTAGTGAAGTTGTATTTATTTTTATACTGCCCAGAACATCCGTCACTGAAGTAGTGAATGTTTGCTATGTGGGTAGTTCTTTCAGAAAGGTAGTTACAGTTTTTTGGATCTCATACACCAAACTCGCGTCATGTTTAAGGTCATCAGATATGATACAAAGAGGTTAAATTCAGTTTTTTATTGCTTGCATCATTGCAGTGAATGAATAATGACAGGATGAATAGTGCATGAATCTGAGGTCCAGTGGTAACCTTGCTCCTCTTTTTGTATTGTGAAAGCATAATTTTCACTAAAATCCAGAGATAACAGTTGTATTTAAGGAAACTGTTTCCTTTAAACTTTTAATAAATGAATCTTGTGATTTAGCAATGTAGGAATGAGTTATTCACCTGTTCAGTTTTTCTACTAAGTTATCACTAACCTCATCAACTGAGCTCGAGCACCCTATCATTTCAGTTCGATCAGTCAAAACCCACTGATTGTACTCGACAGGGTCTTCATCATCATAGTTCTCAAATTTTGACTGTAAAAACTGAACAAGGCTATATTTGATGGACACTTGTCGCAATGCCTTAGCTTACATTCTCTTACTGCTCCTTCACAACCAATATACGAAAAAAGTCTTTGTAATCCTCTTCAATACCTGCTCAGTGAATCAATAAAATCACATTTTGATGTATTGTGCAAACATACACTAAGTGTGTGCTAGTGGCACCAGCCAAAACACACCATATCAGGTACTAATCAAAATTGAAGACACATCTTTTTTGTCACAGCTTGAGTGTATTTATTGCTTATAATATTTCTTGAAATAATTTACTGTGTTAGTGGGAGTTGACTAGTTTAGAACTAGTTTTTAAAACTAAATTTAAATTGTAATGTAATTTTATTTGCTTTAATTAGACCTAATTGTTGAAAATGAAGAAATTATTATCTTATTTCTAAATAATCTCAAGATATAATTGTGGATAACCCATTTTAAAACATTTTTTTTGTACACACACAGGCCTGATTAACAATCTTAATTATACTATATTACTTTAATAATTTTAAATTTGTGTTAGCGTTGTATAATTTTATTTGAAATTGGTTGATATATGTGACATTTGTAGTTAAATTTTTACTAAAATTGTAACTTTAATTTAACGTTTTTAAGAAAATTAGTGAGTCAAGTGATTTCTATCTTAAAGTGAGAAAAAATAATAAAGGAGTGAAAAAGCTATTCATTTTATTTTTTCATGTAGTAGAGCATATTTTTTAGAATAAGAATACAAAAAAAATTTTTTGATTGTCCTTAACCCTTTTGATGATATTCCACTTAGCGTAGAACTCGCCATTTTATTTTTAAAATCTTTAAATAGAGCTTTGGAATTTTTTTCTGACTATGTATAAGATACTTGCAGGTATAATTAATTTTTTCTGGACTCCTTACATATTGATGTAAACTCTTAAAAAATTTCATCAACATTGGTTGATAAACAAGGGAGATATAATTTATTTTCTATAAAAAACAAATTCGGTTTCCTCCGTCTGATCGATAAAAACCGCAAAATTCCAAAAACTTTAACAGGTTTTAAAACATAAGCCATTTGAGATAGAGCAAAAAAAATTTATACGTGTTCTTAAATCCATAAAAGGAACAAACATGCCAAGTTTAATCAAAATCTGAGACCATGGGTGTCGGACCCTGGTTGAACTGACGTGGAATGACCCATATATGAGATACTCGAATTGTGTATGAAACCATGTTTTTCTATGCTGTACATCGATTAAATATCTTGATCAAATATTTCCAACCAGTGTGCAGCAACTAGGGTTGGCTTTTCCCTGTCCAAAACTAATATTTCTCATCCCAGTGGGGAAAACTGGTAAATACATCAGGAATGAATATCGTAGTTCAAGATGGTCGCAGATTTGCTGTTACAAAAGCAGATTTAATAACACATTTAAAAGGCTATAGCAGCAACCCTGTTTAGGAGAAATTATAGTGAATGAGATACAAGTTTGGGCTACAAACTACAAGTTTCTATAACAGTTCAAATTAAAAGTATAATTTTTGTTAGTTTTGAGTTATTATGTAAATCTTCATAGTATTTCCACTGCAACAAAATAACCTATTAGTAAAATCCTTTCCACTCAATTCTTACTCAATTCTTAAAGAAGAAAGAATTCATTTATAAGGTGTTTTATCAATTGTTTGTGGTTGTGGTTCACAGTACTTAAATCTCCTTGGTAAGGATGTAAGTACTGATTCACTTATGGCACATGTCGTTAAAGTGAAAAAATTCATTCTTCAGAAACCGTCACATCCATGGAAGTTTACTAAAAAGGTATGCTGACTCAGTTCAGCCACAAATCCCTGGGGAAACTATATGGATGGTTATAAATCTTTATAACCAACAGACCTTTTATCAGCAAATTGTGGACAAGAAGATGAAATTGAGGACAGTATCACGGACATAATCAACAATCATTGCTTGTACAAAGAGGTAAAAAGCATGTACAACCAGTACTCAATAGTTGATGCTTTAAATAGGTTATAAAGTGACAACGCTAGCATTGCTGATGATTGTGCTAATTTTATAGACCTACTTCATGAAGAAGAATTGAAACATTAAAAACAAGTTTAGATTTTATAGTGCTATAACTCCTGTTCATTTTTTAGCAAACACGATGAATCCTTCAAATAAGGATAAAAAGTTGTCTCAAACTCAAGAGGAATCTACTCGTATAAGTAAAGCATTTGCAAGATATAAATCCTCAGTCAAAATATGAGTCTTTGCTGAAGACATTTTTTCACCTGATTATCAACAGTGTAATCATCTTCCCTTTAGTGGAATAACCTAAGTAAAAGTGGCATAGATTAAAACTTTCTGGAACTAATGGAGCATCCTCAGAGACGTCCTGCTTCATCTACAAAAAAAAACCGTTTGAAACGTAGTTTTTCAAATTTGCATTTATTAGCAACAGAATTTGAAACAGATTAGGATTACAAACAGCTTCTAAATTAGTGTTTTGTTATATGATGTTAAAATCTAAAGAAAGAAAAGTAATATAAAACGCATAAAAAAACGTTTAAAACATAGCTTTTCAAATTTGCATTGATTCACAACAAAGTTCGAAACAGATTAGGATTACAAACAGCTTCTCAATTAGTTCTTTGTTACATGATGTTAAAATCCAAAGAAGAAAAGAAACTAAAACATTAGATTAGTATATATTTGGAAATTTCATCATTGTATTCAGTAAACATTGTAAACAATAGTTGCTAGATACATGCTATAAGACACGCATAAAAAAGCCATTTTTCAATCCTTAAAAAATTGGAAAATTTCAAAATTCCCGGAAATTTTCAATACTTTCTTCCCAAGAAAACAGGTTTATTCACTAGAAAAAATCCGGGGTTTTCACCCTTTGCATCATTTACCACAGTTTTCAACTTAGACGGACAGAATACGGAGGTGAATGGATGATCTAGACATAGCATTATTAGTACATTTGGAAAATAAGGAGTCATCGAAAGACGAAAACTATCGATTGGAGAGAGTGAGGTATTAAAAATCTTGCTACAGAGAGTGCATTTCAAATTTTGTGCATCGCCATCTGCATTGCAAGGAGGAAATATTCACACAATACTTTCGCTTAACACCACCATTGTTTGATTATGCACTGAATCACGTAAGAGATGATTTCACTTCAAAGCCATATTATAGAGACAAAAAAAAGGTATGACCAGGAGAAAATTTATGTATACTTGTGAGTATATTGAATCACAATGCAATGTTTCATAACAATATATACTGCTGTTTGTAAAAAATGTAACACCATGAAGGAGTCATCAGAATTAAATGAAAATTAATACACAAACGGCTTGTACTAGTACAAATAAATAAATAAATTTGCAAAGCAAAAAAAAAAAAAAAAAAAAAAAAAAAAAACAGTATTAAGTGTCTGAAATCAGTATTTGATGTAGCCACCACGCGCTGCAATAAGTGCTGCTATACGACGTGGCATGGAGTGAAACAGATGTTGAATGTCTGATTGTGGAAGAGAATTCCATATTGTTTGTACGCGCACCCGAAGTTCGTCTTTTGAAGCTGTAGGACGCGGATCACGAGCGAGACGCCGACCAACCAAATCCCACACTTGCTCAATAGGTGACATATCCGGCGAATAAGCAGGCCAAGGAAGAAGTTGCATGTGTTGGGCTGAAAAGAAGTCTCGAACATTCCTTGTAACATGTGGGCGTGCATTAACCTGTTGAAAGATAGCTCCAGGGATGCCTTGAAGGAAGGGAACGAGATCGGGCTCTAGCACTTCACGGACGTACCTGTTGCTATTCAGATTACCCTAAATTCGTAGCAGCTTAGATCGTCCATGATACGAAATCGCACCCCAGACCATAACTCCGGATGTTCGGCCACTATGATATTCAATAACGCACTCTGGAAGGCAGCGTTCACCGGCATAGCGTCTAACACGAATGCGGCCATCATGGTTCCACAAATTAAAGCGGGATTCGTCAGAAAATACAACTTGTTGCCATCAGCCCGCCAGGCTCTGTGATCATGAGCCCTTTGCAGACGCAGCCGTCGATGGTTTGGCGTGAGGGGGATCCTGTATAAAGGAATCCTTGCACGCAGTCTACGGTGCAGCAGACGTTGGCGAATAGACGAAGCCGACATTAGTACACCTGTAGAAGTAGACCAAAGTGTTGCCAACTGCCTGGTGGAAGCTGTACGGTCATTCACCGCCATGTGGACCAGGTGTCTATCATCGCGCTGACGTCCCTTTCCGTCGTCCACTCCCAGGTTTTCGAGTTGTCCGGTGCCCGTCGGTCCACTGTTTCCAAACTCGCATCACCGTGGAACTGTTCCGCTGCACACGAGCTGCTATTGCGCGATAGGAAAATCCTCCTTCACGAAGGCTGATGATTCTACCCCGTTCAAACTCCGTAAATTGTTGAAATTTCACTCTATTTCGTCGTGGAGACATACTTAGGTCTCACTAAACGTTCGCCACTAAAAAATAACCATGCACTATTTTCAACGTCCCGCTACAGCCCTCTATTTATGCACTTTTAGCATCAGTTCAGAGGGCGCTGCTCACACCATGAATGCATGGTGGCTCTGAAACTTTACTACTTTGCATAACATCCTATAATTGACATTTGCTGCAAATTTCATTTCATTCGGATAATTCCTTCATGGTGTTGCATTTTTTACAAACAGCAGTGTATGTATATTTTAAATTTGCAAAGTAAGTGTTTTGAAAATATAACCCCTTAATTGCGGTTATTACTTTTACGTGGCAAGAAGTAAAAATAATTAAAAAAAAAACTTATGAAAATATTTGTTTTAAGAGGGTCCGGGAAACATTAAATTTTTTTTTTATTAATTAATTTAGAATTTTGAATTTTTTTTGTACTGACTAGCCATTTAACTAATAAGCAAATTCACAACACAAAATTTTTCTAAAACTGTTTTAAAAATTTTAAATTAAAAATTTTTGAAAAAAAGAGGGGTCATTTTAAATTGCTTAAACTCAAAATATTCTTGGTCAATTTTCAAAATTCTAGCAGTAAATTATTCACAAATTTATAAACTTTAATTTTGATTCAGCAATTTAAAAAATATTAATTTAATAAAAAATAAAAAATATTTGAATGAAAATTTCTGAAAATTTTGTGGTACTTTTTTTTGAAAAGTAATATTTTTAAAAGTAAATATTTGTTTCAAATTTGCTGAATCGAAATTAAAGTATAATGTTTGAAAAAGATATATTCCAAATTTCAACCCTTAAACTTTATCGGTTTTCGACTAATAGCAATTTGAATACAGGAAATCTTGAAAAAATGTATCATGGAGAAAAACACATTTAAAGTTTTAAAGACCGATTTACAATTAATAAAAGGCTTAAATACATTTTAAAAGCATCCATATGAGTATCTAACTCCTTCTTTCCTCTTAAATCCTTGGTTTAATTTATTTCCTTTTTGTAAGTTCTACCTTTTTTCTATATAGTTTAAAGGTCTCCTTAGACTTAAATAACGTCTTTCGCAGATGTTGTTGCCATGACAACAACTGTCAAGAGTGTTAGATTTTCAAAACAACTCACCACAAAAATTATTATATTTCTAGTTCTAATAAAGATAGAAATTTGATTAGACGTCATTTTAAGCAGAAAAACGCAGATAAATTCTTAAAATAATAAAAAAAAATTTCGAAAATTTGACGATTTTTGTGTTTTGAACCCCTTTAAGTTTATTATTTTATATCAATAAAATAGACATGTAATAGTATGTAATGAAAGCGTATTGAAGTATATTTGTAATTGAAATGAAAAAAATTCTTCATGAATAAAAACAGATCTGTTTTTCACACAAGATTTTATTTGTTTTCACTTAACGATTCGTCGATATTTTTTGTAATAAAAGATAGTTAAAACAAAAAGCCTCTTCAATTAGCATTGGCTTGTTTTTTTTTTTTTTTTTTTTTTTTTTTTTTTGACAGGATCCTGTAAAGCCTCGTTTTTTTATAAAGTCTAACATTTTTCTTTTGGGTCTAAAATGAAACAAAATTTAATGGGCTGAAACGATAACACCGTATGACCTAGATGTGCACCAAATTAATAAAAACGTTGATAATACATACATCGATACCTAGACGTACACATTGGTAATTGAAAGCACCCGTTCAAAAACGCATACACTAGCTGCTATGCAATCTCACGAAAATGTTCCCAACTGTTTGAGACCGCTGTGACGACAGCCAGGCGCTAATCGTCGCTCCGCTCACAATCAATGCTCTCTAGAAAACCAACACCTGATCTAGGTTCAAAATGACGTGTTGTTGTCCACGGATCTTTGCCTTTAGGATTGGTCATGCCAAATAGGGCCCTTGCGCTATAAAACCCCAACCCTTTGGGATTGATCCCGGACCATCGCACATAGCCCATTGTGTTGCTCCAGTGCGACATTAATAAAAATACCTGCCTATCTCATCTGTCGACGAATAATTTTCATCGGGCAAAGATGGACTCTGTCAGTGTTCGGAAACTGCCTGTGCTGACCATCCTCGAACACACGTTCGACATCTCTTCCTCTCAGTGCCGGACCCTGTTGCAAGTGCCAATTCTGTTATGTTTGATCTTCTATCGGTTTGTTTGTTAAGGGAGCCAGGAATTTTAATCCCATATCTGCAATCTAGAAACATCTCAGAAAAGGTGAGTGATCAGAATTGGCAATAGCTCTGGCAAAATAACCCAGCTTACATAACAAGTTGACAAGAAACAAGAGAAGGTAAGGAGGTAGGAAGAGAACAGAGGAGATGTTAGTGCTGCTCTCTGTTGATCTCTGGCAGAGGTAGGAAGAGAACAGTGGAAAAGTTGGTGCTGCCCTCTGTTGACGGAATTTTAAATCAATTCAATCGGAGCGTTGGGTAGTGCAGCAGTTGGTAGAATGCCAGAACTTCTGAAGATAATACTGATGGGTCTTTTGTCTAGGGTTGTTATTCGGAATATAATCGTCAGTGTAGGGGATGGTGAGGTTATCAACATTTACAAGGTTGTTATGGAAATTTTCCGAGACAGAGAATGTGGTTTTGGATAGGTCGGAGTTTTATTTCCCTGCACATGTCTGAGAGTCTATAATATCATGGTTATCTGTGAATCATTTCGATTGTGCAGTTTCAATGTCTTATAAGGATGCTGATATTATAGTGGCTGTTGCACTACCACAGGCTGGACATGCGTAGTTGAGAATTGGAAGAAAAAGGGTTTTGTAGATAAGTTTCCTGTTTTTTAAATTCAGTTTTGAGTTGCCCGTTGAAAGCAAGTAAAGTTTTCTTTTAGAGTTTCGAAATTTCTGGCAGTATACTTCGTGTGACTGTTCCAAATGAAGTGATGGTCTAACATAACCCAATATACATGGTCTCTTTATCGCATTTAATTTGTTGGTTATATATCATGATCCACACACATCGATTTTTTCTCCCTTTTATAGGTATCAATCTATACTGAAATTTTCCGCTGATTTCAAATCCGTTGAAGTTTTTACTCTATTTTTAACGGTATAGGTATACTCTATCTTTAACGGTAATTTGGACTACCTGTATGCCAAATCTCATTGCTGTAAGTGCCATAGAATCGTCAGGATTTTGCGTCCCCAAACAAACAAACAAGCTAACAAACACTTTCTTTTATAACAGTCGAGAAGATCATATAGCGGCAGATTTATCTACATTCATTTTAATTTTTGCTGGTATTGAGCCAGGATTCTAAGAGTTTTATGTGGTTGGTGAGTGCATTGTGTATTTTGAAATTTGTCCTGTCTTTGGTGCGGATAGCTGCATCAACTACAGACATTCAGATGATGGTTTTGTCTGTGTGTTATATGTCCTTAACTTAATGTTGAACTGTGGCTTCCGTAATGAAGCCTTGCGGCACTCCTGAAGGTGTGGATTTATATGATAAGTAGGTCGGTATTTTAATTAACGTCATACTAGAGCAACTGTACGAGCAATTGACGACGCGGTCCGGGATCAATCCCACAAGGGACAGGTTCGAGGACAACACCACGTCATTTGGAATAACGGTCAGATGACGCGGCAACACCTAAGCTGGCACCCCATTCTCCAAACATCCACCCCACGCCAACGTGAAGGCATTGGAGGTCACAACAGATTTAACATTCACCATCCCCCTTAGTGCACTGCGGTGTTTGGTTGGATTCAAACTCATAACCCTCCAGTCGCTAATCCATACTTTTTCAAGCGGGCTACCACTGTCCAATGGTAAGCAGGTATTTTCATTTACATCGCACTGGAGCAACACAACGGGCTATTGTACCACGTCCCACAGAGTTCGTATGGAGAAGTCTACTTGAATGAGAACACGATAGTATCTGGTATGAACATAGGAATGTATGAATTGAATAATATAGAGGGATGTTGTATTTGATAAGTTTGAAAATCCTTCCCAGCGAAACTTTGTCGAATGCTTTAACTATGTCAATAAAGAGTTGGTAAGTAGTAGAGAATGCGATAGTACCACGTGGGTGTTGTTGAGGGTGGAGCTTCTTGCTGTCACTCTCGGCGAGACCACGTGATCTTCCAATGCAATGGAATTAATTTTTTATATAGTTCCTAATGGCATGGCTTCGGGGGAGGAGAGGATGATTCTTCTTGATGTGCTCCCTCCTTGTTTTAGAATCTAGAATATATTTCAGTCTAATCTCTACTATTATAAAAGAAAGTGTTTGTCTGTTTTTTTCGTAGCCGCAAAATCCTGACGATTCTATGGCACTTACAGGAATGAGATTTGGCACACAGGTAGTCCGAATTATTTGCAATATTCGGGTCGCGGCTAATTTTAAAATTCAATCTAGAATATTTTAAAATGATTTTAATAATTTTATTCCCCATCGTTTTTTCAAACGCGGAGAACATTGCAGTCAGGGTTTGGAACCATGCCAAGTATTTTTCATCCGCAAAACGCGGAGAAAATAATTTTTTTTTTCATTTCCGCTTTGATTTTGAGTGGATGAATAAATTTCCAGCCAGTCGATAAATCTTTTAACTGAAATTAGTTCCTTTTTCTATATCCTAGACCGTTGAAGATAGAGTAAAAATTTCAACGGATTTGAAATCTGCGGAAAATTTCAGTTTAGATTGATACCTAAAAATATGATTTTCTTTAAATAAATAACTTTTTAATTGAATAAATCTTCAACGGATTTGAAATCTGCGGAAAATTTTACACCAGATTAATACCTTACACCACGGGCACGGGCAACGACGGGCTAGCCATGCGGTGGCTAGTATTTACTATTTGTGTAGTTGTACAGTTTGTACTGCTTGTTTCATGTGTCGTTTAAATAAATCACAAAAAGATAATCTTGTACTTGAATATTCCTTTCATGGAGAGTTGGGTTTTGAACCCGTATTGTTGAGGAATTAAAATGTTATTATTTTTAGGATAATAGTTAAGCCTGTTTGAGATGATTTTTTTCTGTTAAATTATTAAGGACTGGTAGTAGGTAAATAGGTCTATACGAGGTAGCAACAGTTGGAGTTTTCCCTGGCTTTAGGATCGGGATGACTATCTCTTTTATCAACTTGCCAGGAAGGTATCCAATTTTCACAATTGCATTTATCAGGAAACTAGCAAGCCAGCACGGTGTTGCCCATGACAGTTATTTTCGTGTCCTTACTGATACTGTAAACATTAAAAAGAAGAAAAAAAAAACACCAATAATTTTAAGAATAAGTCCCTCCTCCACCCGACATGACACGGGCATGTCGCAAATTCGTATAAAATTCGGACTACCTGAGGTTTCAATCTAGTGTAAAATATTCAGAAGATTTCAAATCAGTTGAAATTTTTCACACTATCTTTAACGATCGCAAAGATAGAAAACCTAAACTAGTCCTTTTTGTGTTTGTAATGAATATCTTTGTCAAATGCGGCCAAATTCGTATTGCAAAAATATAGAACGAACGATTGCAAAATTATTTATTTAAAGAAATCACATTCATGGTATAGATCTGGTGTAAAATTTTCCGCAGATTTCAAATAGGTTGAAATTTTCACTCTATTTTTAACGATCGGGAAGATAGAAACTTGGACTAAAGAATAAAAAAGAAATAAACGTCAGTTAAAAACTTTTATTTGTTTTGTTTCGCTTCATTGGAATCGTTTGTCCTCAGGAAATAAAAGGGAAAATATCAGAGTTGCTATTCTAAGGAATTCATTTGCCATTTGTTTATTATATTTCAAAATAATAAATCTGTACAAAATTCGCATAAAATTAGGACTACCTGTGGGCCAAATTTTACTACTGTAAGTTCTATAGACACGTCTGGACACCACACACACCAGACACAGACTTCCTGTTATAATAGTAGAGATAATTCTATAAGAGATAGGAGCAGTTGGGCCTTTCCCTGTAGGATTGGGATGATTAATGAGAGAGATAATTTCTGCAGTTATTAAAAATGTATTGTAATAGGTTAGGGACACAGAATACGTTTCCTAACCTTAACGCCATTTTTTTTGAGAGAAAAGAAAATGGAACAAGTAATCCAGAAAATAGAACCTCTTCAAGGAAGGGAAAACTGGGAATAGTCGAAATATTTTATTCAGATCAAATTAAAAGGAATTCCAAATGCAATGGAATTTATTTCAGGACAATTAAGAATTCCTAAAGAATCCAGTAGCAGTGCAATATAATAAGAAAGAAATTTTTACAAGAAAGCCTTGGAAGAATTTAACAAAAAACAATCAGAAATAATGTTTTTATTAGTTTTGACTTTGAGTCCAAAAGTTAGAGTTCATATAAGAAATATTTTAAGCTCAGATGAGGTTTCGACAGAACTCCACAGTCTGTTTGCTGGTGTAGAAGAAAAAAAAAAGCCTTTGAAATTTGTTTGGAGTTTTTTGGTTGAAAATGGAAAGATAATCTAGTTATGGTTGGAAACTTGTCTTCAACTAGGCAACTGTGGAGCAACCAAGTAGAAATAGGAGAATGCCAAAACAGCAATAATGGAAATATTGCGACCAATTTTTCTTATATGTAAGTTATTGAAATTCTACCCAGAGATTATTTAAATTTTCAAACAACTTGGCTTATGATTCATAAAGATAAAGCAAGGAATGTGGACAATCTCATCAACTGGCTCTGCACAGAAGCAAGCAAGTTAACCTCTAAATCAGAAAGTGTTGATCAGGAAGACTTACCGTCAAGAAAATTGTCAAAAATAGAGTAAATGAGAAAGGTAATAACAAAGACAAGAGAAGAGGTACACATATCCATGCCATTATTGTAAAAAGAAAGGCCATTGGATTAAAGATTGCTGCAAATGGATTGCTGGTCAAAGACGAAAAAAGAAAGAAACCAAAACAAAGAATTATAAAAGTAATACAAGGACAGAAACCTCAAGGGAATTTAATATATTCATGCTTTCAATAGATGATCATGCATTTGTTATAGAAAGTGATGACAAAGAAACTGGTACTTTGATAATGGTGCCACAAGACATTACTAACCAATATCAATTTTTAAAAACCAATAGTGAGTTTGAGGATGATGTCAAAGTAAGTTCAGCAAATGAACAAAAACATAAAGTTTAGAGTCAAGGGACAATTGAAGTTGAATCATTTGTGGATGGAAGTATTATTTATTTAGCTCTTGAAAATGTATGGTATGTTCCTGTTGTTAAGAAAAAAAATTTTTTTTTTCAACTCTAAAAACCCACGATGAACTACCCAACAGTGAATTTATCTCAGGACCAAATAGATGTAGCCTAAAGGTAAACAAGAAAACATATTTTAACGGGTATCGTAAAGAGAATGGAGGACTGTTTAAAGTGGAAATATGAAAGCAAAATCATCACAGTCGAGATAAGCAAATTTCATAGGAGATCAAAATATTTTGCAGCTTTATCATGAAACAATGGGTTATCAAGATGAAAGATATATTAAAGACCCTTTTGAAGAGAATTGAACAGAAAGTATGTATAAGGGATATAACATGTATAAGGGATGCAATATAAAGGATCTTACAACATGTATAAAAGGAAAAATGCATCGTCAGAAATATGGAGCCCGACCACGAGCAACCAAGCAGGGAACGACCACTGCATGGAGATAACTGTGGGCCATTTCAAGTTCCATCAAATTCAGGCTTTCGTTACTTTGTTCACTTTATCAAAGAAAAGTCAGAAGCTCTGGAAAAAATAAAGCAAGTGCTTGAAGAAGCAAAAGTTCAAGGTCATCCTATCAAAGAATTCCGCAGTGACCACTATGTCCTCGGTTGATGGAAAGTCACCCTATGAAGTCTGGTATGGTAAGAAACCAAGACTTAAGCATCTACGAACGATTGGAAATGCCTGTAGTGCAGGGCTCGAAATACCCGGGTGCACAGGTGCACTGTGCACATGAAAATAAAATTGTGCACCTAATTTTTTCCCGCTAGGTGCACCTGTGCACCTAATTTAAAAACTTAGGTGCACCTTGTGCACCTGTATTAAAAAATATATTTCGAGGCCTGCTGTAGTGGATGGATCAAAAGAGAAGCAAGATGGTTCCAAAGGCAAGATCTGAAATTTTAATATTCTATGTAGGGGGTGATGATAGCTACAGAATTTATGATGAAATAAATGATTCGGTATTTCGATGTCGTGATGTAATATTCCAAAAGGAAGAGTTTTCAAATCCACTAACAGTGACTATAAAATAAGGAAAAACTACAGATGAAGATATTGAAAATAAATCTAAAGATGATTTAAGAGAGGAACGAGAAACTGATGATAATGATAAAACAGTAGAACACAGCAGATAAAAGACAACTTAGGTTTAGATTTAGAATTAAGAAGCCTTCAAGATATGATGATTACAGTTTGTACTCAATATTAAAAACTATGGAGGAACCAGAAACCTATCATGAAGCAATAAGACTTGCTAAGTATCCGGAGTTCCATAAGAAAACCAAACACATAAAGGTGCGTCATGTTTTTATAAGGGAAAAGGTAGAGGAAGGAGAAATAGAAGGTTAAAAGATTATAATTGAAAAAAAAAATCAACTGGCAGATGGACTCATAAAATCACTCCACAAGACAAAGCTTAATTCCCTGGATGCAAAGATTGCATTGGGGTAATCCTTGTTTGCAAAGAAAAAAAATTAACAATAAAGGAGAGTGTTGAATAACATAGTGCTCTATTGTTTTGTTTAATGTGTGTAAATGAGAGATAAAACTAAACTTTGTTAATTTTAGTTATATTGCTCGAGCTCTGTTTTGTTGATTTACAAATTCTTTTCAAGTAATATTCCTTTTTATACTGTCAAGCAAGTGTTTAGTTTTTGTTTTTCCAATTTTAATTTCTTCTTATGTTTTAATGAACAAAAATGTTTAAAGCAATAAATGGTGATCAAAAGATATGAGAGAGAGATAATTTCTGCAGTTATTAGAAATTTATTGCAATAATGACTACCACTTTTTTCCAGCAATCTGGAAAGTATCCAATTTTTATAATGCCATTTATAAGAAATAGGTCTTAAAGAGGTAGGAATAGTTGGTTTTTTTTAAAACTTGCTTTAGGATTGGGATGATTACCGCTTTCATCCAGCTGCTAGGTATTATAATTAACGTTACACTGGAGCAACACACGGGCTATTGGCGATCCGGCTATATGCAAAGTATCCGATTTTCATATTTCCATTGATAAGTTTGGCGATTCTGAAAAGAAATTTTGAGGAAGATTTTTGATCATCTTGTCATGTCCAGGAGACTTCTTAATTTTCGTTTTGAAGATTTATTCGATAATTTCAGGTACGTGTTGTGGTATTTTCAGAACAGTAATCATGAAGAAATTGCTGTACATTGTTTTAACAGAGGTGTTTGTGGTTTTGTGTGGCATAGGATTTGACTGAATTGTTCAGTAAGGCACTCAGCAACGATTTCTGCTCATTCTTCGCTTGTGTTAGCAATACCATTAAGGACAATATATTGTGTGTTTTGTTCTTTAGTGACCTTAAAACTCTTTGTAAGTTTCCAAAGTGAGTTGTCTTCGGAGTTATATGAAGCAAGCTATTCCCTTCTATCGTTTTTGGGTGCACTCCCTGATTTCCTTGTTGACTTTAGCCTGAAGTCTATTTGAATGAGTCTTATCTTGGGGGTGTCTATTAAACTGCCAGATTTTCTCGCTTGGTTTCTTTCCCAAATAAGATTCCTTGTTTTAAGTTGGATGGAACTGGGATTTTTTTCACAGGTGCTGGCGTAAAAGTAAGGGCGTGTGCATATTGAATTAGGTTAGTTAGGTGGTGAGTTTATGTCTCAATTTCATTCATGTTTGTGATTTGTGGTATTTGGTAGGAGCACATAGTGCGAAATGTCTGTGTGAATCCTCAGTCAGTCATTAGAGTTCTTTGGAAGTTCGATTTTGTGGTCGAGAGTTAACATACCTGGATTAAGATCCGAGCTAAGTTCGTACAGAGCCTTAATTTCATATTTGTAGTATATTTGTTTGTTTGTTTTCCAAATTAACGTCATACTGGCGTAGAACAACGGGCTATTGGTAACGGTTCGGGATCAACCCCGAAGGGAAAGATACAAAGACACTACGTAATTTAGAACTATGATCAGATGACGAGGCAACACCTGAACTGGTACCCCACTTTGCAAACGTCCACATCTTGCCAACGTAAGGACATTTGAGGCCACTACAGATTGAATGTCACCACTAGAGCTTTGTACAAGACGGCATTTTTGTTGGATTCGAACTTGCAACCCTCCGGTCGTTAGTCCTTTGCTCTTCCATCCGGGCTACCTTGGCCCATATTTGTAATAGAAATCTCTAATGAGCGTAATATCTAGGGCAGCGATTCTCAGACTTTTTGAAGTCGTAGCACACTTGAAGTCCTACACAAAATCGTAGGTGCACCACACAAAAAATGCTATGAAATAAGATGGAAAAAAATATAGAAATAACTGGAAAATGCTTCATACCCTTTGTTCATCATTTAATTTCTGCTGATGAGAAACATGAGCCTGACGTGTCTTAGCGATTTCTTTAATGTTGGGGCGTATGTATGATAAGAAAACTCTTAATTTCTCGTCAATAGACTGAAAATTTGATCTCTTTTTGCACTTGACAAGTGGTGAGAGGGGAAAATCCTAATCCACATAAATACGGTGTTGAAAATTGCATTGAAATGGACGAATCTTTTAAAAATATTTAATGATATTCTTCTCTAATTGGATTTTCAAGAGACAATTCCTTAGATTTAATCTTCAATGCACCATCGGTAGATATAACAGCCAGTTCTGTTAATGTTAAATCGTCTGAAAAATGTCTATGAATGCATTTCAAATCCAAGAGTATTGTTCAGTGTGAAATTATGGATATAAGAATTCAATTCATATTCCAACTTGTGAAATGTTTAACTATTACAAAAAAAATATTTATTCTGGTCTTATTTACCAAAGGAAATAAATTATTCTAGGAAGCTTTTTTGTTCCAGTAAGTAGCTTTTTTCTGAAATGCTTTCATTTTTTTAGATGTCAAAATATGTTACTCTGTTCCGTGCATGCTAGTATTCAAAATATGGAGGTATTGGTGAGGCTTATCTATGAGGACAGTAGTACGTTATGACGACATTTTACTTTTTTACAAAGGATGCAAGACCATTAAAAGCAGTCTACCATTGATGGAGATCCATCTGTACAAATACGGACACAAAGCGTCTATGATATTTGCTATTTGCACAGTCAAAAGGTTGAAAACGTTAACTCCCTTTCTAGTCACACTTTACAGAAACAGATTTATACTTATATCTTCATCAATAAAATGAATAAATACGAAGAGTCGCGCTTTGTTGGCATTGTCTGTGGATTCATTTACTTGTAATGCTATATATGAATACTGAAGTTTATTACTGGAAACATTCTCGATATTAGATGATACATCTAGAATAGTCTGAACTGAATCGTTGGACAGATCAATCTTGCTTAGTTCTTTGGCTGCTTCATTTCCCAGCAATGTTTTCACAATCTTCAGACACGCAGGCAGAGTGACTCGCGTATGATAAAATATGAGCTTTCATATTTTGTGCTATCAGTTTAGAAACTTCGCAAGAAGCAATTTGAGTTCAACCGTCATTACACGTTTGAAAGAGTGAGCCGCTTTTGCTGTTCTTCCAATCTTTTAAACTAACTTGTAGCTTTGCATTCTATAAATGGTAGTTCTCGGTTTTAAAATGCTTTTCAGTTTACTCGAATGTAAGGACCGAAACCGAAAGCATTTAAAACTTCAAAGTGCTTTTTCTTAGGTTTTTTTAATTTCTACTGTGTATTAAAAATGCTAAAGGCTTTTATTGTAATTGATGATATGAAACTTTTTTCTTGCGTTATATTTGATAACTTTGTGCAGGGAATTACTTGGAAGACTTGGGGAAATTAGCTAATTTTTAAAAAATTACTATAAGAAGTTAACTAAATCTGTTTATTTTTTCTTTCCTTTTTTTCAATGTTTGTTACAAAAATGTTTGTAAAACAAATAAATAGCTGTGCACCAACCCCCTTTGTACTCGACGGTCTTTGGTTCGATTCGAAATCGCATTCCTCCAATTGCTAATCCGTTGCTCTTTCAAGCGGGCTATGGGAAAAGAAAGGACACAGAGGCAAAAGGGAATGATCGCTTGGTCATCCGCGATCTACATGCTTACTAGGGGCAGCAAACCCATGGGAAAAGAATGGATCGCTAGGGTACCTCGTGTGTGAGAAGTTCGTAGACATCCCAAGAAGATGTCGCGACCCCAGGATGCCAACAAGCGATCTTTCCCATCAGTCCTTCTTTTTCAAGGACCATGGTAACCGGTTGGAGGAGACACGGATGAGCAGGAAAAGAATTAAGATTTTGTGAGGTTCTCCGGCCGACACACTGAGGAATGTTCGTGGAATGGACAGTGGGATCCCTGAGAAAGGTTGGAGGTTGTCCTTGAGAGGTCATTCTTGTAAAGAGGATTCTAGTAGATGATCTCGATGATGATCCGTCCTACGATGCCTGCGCCCACCAGAATGAACAACCCTGAAATACACCTGTACACACAACACTACATTCCTCTACACAATGCACTATACTGCACTAGGTAGGGATCAGTATTAAGGTAAACACTACCTTAATACTGATGCATTGTAAATGGTAGTTGACTGACAACTACAATAATGGACTGGACGTCAGCGGATTTGGATAAAATCCAACTACTTGTTTGGGAGTGTTTTTCGTGGTATGGCCTCGTACCTTTGCATGTTGTTCCTGGTCAATTGAACGACGACGCCTACATGAACATTTTGGGCAACCAGGTTTTTCGTACGCTCTGGCAATTTTATGGAATGGACGAATGTCACTTCCAGAACGACAATCATGTCAGGTTGCAGCCTCTGTCAAGCTGTGGTATCGAGATATGGATGTAAAAGGTCTCCCATGGCCTGCTTAGAGTCGCGACCTAAACTCCAGAGAACATTTGTGAAACGAGTTAGAGCGACGCTTAAGGACCAGGGAACCGCGTCCGAAATCGACAGCTGAGCTGGCGACATTCTTGCAGCAGGTATCGACGCAAATACCCATAGCTGTGAATCAAAACCTTGTTGAAAGTATTCCTAGAAGGGTTGCTAGTGTCATTGCAGCATGTGGGAGACCCCCCCCCCTATTAAAGCATGTATTATTTCCCTTAAACCATCACATCTTGTTGTCCGGTTCATTATCGTAGGGTACTGTAGGTATACACTAGAAATCGCGAAAATTAACCCGACTGTCTGTGAGTTTCTCCGATCAACACACTGAGGAATGTTGGTGGAATGGACCTTGGGATCTTTGAGGGACGTTGGAGGGGTTGTCCTTGGAAGAACGAAGAGTAGAACTGTAGGGGGTGGAGGGTACTCAACCAGCGGAGTTGGAGGACGGACGGACTTGCGAGGGGTTTTCCGCAGCGATCACTATACTTCCACTCCTGTATGATAGCCAAGAAATGCTACAGTACATGTATAGTAAGTATACTCCATGTAGAAGTCTCGTTCTCTGGCAACGTATATAGAAAAGGACCACTTGTTACTGCGTTGTGACTGGTTCCATTGCTGTTCGCAAATCGAAAATTCAAGGGTAGGTAAGAAAGGGGGCGATATGCAGTCAGAGGTATACGTCGAGGGGCTGTAGTATCTCTAGTATTATAAAATGAAGTGTTTGTGTGTATGGACTGTCCTGACGAATCTATGGCACTTACAATAATGGAATTCGGCACAGGTAGTCGGGATTTTTTGCAATTCTTCTATTGCTCCCGAATTTTAAAATTTTATCTAGAACATTTTAAATTAATTTAATGTTATTATTGTTTTCTTTAGACTGGCAACACCATAAAAATGACAGATTCTAAATTTATTTTTTTCCCTACCGTTTGATTCTACAAGGAACGATTTGTCAACAGACTAAAAAAACAAAGTTTTAACTGAGTTCTTTTTCTATCTCCTAGATCGTTAAATATAGAGTAAAACTTTCAACGGATTTGAAATCTGCGGAAAATTTCACATTAGATCAATACCTAAAAACACAATTTTCTTCAAATAAAATTTTTTTTTAATTGAAATTTTTATATTTTTTTCAATAAGAGGCAGAATGACCTTTGTTTGATTCGAGATTCGAGAAATCAGATTTCATTTCTTGCGCTCAGCAAAACAAATAAAAAACATTTTGACTGGCATTGTTTAGTTCTTTTTTGTAAAATCGGGATCGTTAAAGATAGATAATAAATTTTAACGAAATTGAAATCTGCGGAAAATTTTACACCAGATCGATACCTTGCATTTGATTTTCTTTTAATAAATAATTTTTCAATTAAATATTTATACTTTCGCAATGGATTGTGACGTCACGCCGATTACATATCTTCGGAATTGGAATTTGGCTGAATTTGACAATGACGAGATCATCACGGGCAACGCCATGATGGCTGTTATCCAATAGGCTACGAACTTCCATTTGGTTTGAGAAGCAAACCAAACTTGAATTCTTAGCTATCACCGGGGGTTAGCTAGCAGTGGTCATACATGACCCCACGAAAAGAATTGTCAAGAGCAACGCCGTGCTGGCCACGCAGTGGCTAGTGTAGTATACAGGGTACTTACACAGCCCACGGCGTGCATATCGCAGATGGAAATCTGTTTCGGATTCGTCCACTCTAGAACGTGTGGAAGTGCGACGCCAATGTCAACCTTCCTCTTTAAAAAATCTCTCTCTTGGCAGTTGCATCTGCTCTGACTCACAGAACCCTTTTTCCAAAATTAAAACGCATTCCTGCAAAACACGCAAAAAACTTCTCGAACGCCACTTGGGGGAGGAGGAGAAGGCGCAGATTTAAGAGCGGAACTGTTCCGTTCGACGAGTGACCGGTTGAAGGCAAAAATAGGCCCCCTCCCGGGCCAGCGCGTAAATCCTTCAGAGGGGCATAGGGCTGTCTGACGGATGACTGGTAAACAGTTGGAAGACGTCTCGCACAGACATATATTGAAGCGCAAAAATAGTCCATTTCTCAGCGACGGCCCCGTTCCTTCCAGCCGCTACAGACAGACGGACGGACCCCAATTCCCGAGGGGCATCCAGGTGCACGGAATGGCTTTAGCAATAGAAGAAATAACGAGCTGTTATATACAATCACTAGCCACTGCATGGCTAACCCGGCGTTGCCTGTGCCAGTGGTGTAATGTATTAATCTTGTGTAAAATTTTCCGCAGATTTCAATTTCGTTGAAGATACATTCAATTTAAATTATTTATTTAAATAAAATCATATTTTTAGGTTTTAATCTAAACTGAAATTTTCCGCGGATTTCAAATCTGTTGAAATTTTTAATCCATCTTTAGCGATTCCGATTTTACGAAAAAAAAACTTAGCAATCCCAGTCAATATGTTTTTTATTTTTTGCTTTCATTCGCCGAAAAGTGGACAGGAAATGTAATCTGTTTCTGTTTTTTAACGCAAAAGGCAGAATTTGCAATATTTTTTCTTTATTTTTTTGGAAAGAGAAAGTTTAGGTGAAGTCACAATATTTTGCAAAAATATAAATGAAGGTCATGTGGGTAGAAAAAGTTCATATTAAGGGTTTATTCTTTCGTCCGGACGAAACGCGCGTTTGAAGAACCAGGTAGAGAATAAAACTATTAAATTAATTTAAAAATCTTCTAGATTAAATTTTAAAAAGTTTCGCCGCGACCCAAAAATTGCAAAACATTTGGACTATCTTTGTGCCAAATCTCATTGCTGTAAGCGCCATAGATCGTCAGGATTTTGCGGCCGCGAAACAAACAAACAGGCAGACGAACAAACAAACACTTCCTTTTATAATAGTAGAGATTCAAACCTTTTCCAGTTAGAAAGACTGTTGTTGCAGATAAACAATGAAGTCCTATGTGTATAAGGCATTATTATCACATTAGTTTTCTTTTGCATAGGGTGTCCCAAAATTCACACAAGAAGATTGTACATTTTAACTGTATAATTAAAGATTGCAAATTTTTTATTGATTCATAAAGTACACAGCATAGTGTTATGTATGGTACAGCGTGTTGGGTAAATAGCCTCCAAGGCTTTTGCTGGCACATACTTTTGTATTGAAATTTTCCATGACCGTTTTGCATAAATGTGGCTAAATTTCGTTGATACAGAGCTCAATTTCCTCGTTCAAGGCGTGGGTGGTCGTGGGCTTGTTGGCATAAACCTTAGACTTCAAAAAACCCCAAAGAAAAAAGTCCAACAGCGTTAAATCGCATGATCTGGGCGGCCTATTCTGATCACCAAAACGGGAAATTACACATCCAGGAAATGATTCATGCAGTAATTCAATTGTTTCTCGGGCTGTGTGCTTGTGGCACCATCTTGTTAAAACCACATGTCGTCCACATCCATATCTTGAAAAGTCGGCACAAAAAATTTAATTATCGTATCGTATATTTTGTACAAAAATTGCGAACTGTAGCTGCCAAACCCCCTTCATTATTTTTAAAACATTGCTCAACAATGAACACGCGTTGTTCTTTCGTGTAGCACTCTATTTTCAATAATCCTAAACTGTCATCTGCTAAGCCGTCTTTTTTTTTTTACGTTGGCTACACTTTACCACACAAATGGTGCAAAATTCAAATCTTGTGTGAATTTTGTGACACCCTATATGTAGCATTAGTTTTCTATTATACGAGTACATTGCATTAGTTTTTTGATATACTACGCTCTTCGTGTGGTTTCGACGACATGTATCATCCTTCAAGATCTCGTCGGTTTTGTTGTTGCCGAGATCATCAAGATCTTTCCGATTTTTTAAATATGATGAGATCAAGATTCAAGAAGATCTGGTCAGTTTTTTCTAATCATGACATACTTGGTGGTCAGTTTGGTCAGTTTTCTTTTGATGACAATATACTACGTCGAGAGAAAACCAGAGTTAAAGCAAGACTGTTCGTGGTTAAATTAACTTTTTGACTAAGGTTATAAATATGACTGGCCTTTCTTGGCCTGATTCTTAGAACTTTCAAGGTAAAACTGATGTACTGGTCGTAGTCTAAATTCTTTCTAGGCGCGATTCTTAGAACTTTCAAGGTAAAACTGATGTACTGGTCGTAGTCTGAATTCTTTCTAGGCGCGATTCTTAGAACTTTCAAGGTAAAACTGATGTACTGGTCGTAGTCTGAATTCTTTCTAGGCGCGATTCTTAGAACTTTCAAGGTAAAACTGATGTACTGGTCGTAGTCTAAATTCTTTCTTGTCGCGATCAAGGTACAACTGCTGCACTGCCCATAGTCCAAGGGTTGTGGTCAAACGTTTCAAAAAGGAGGTTCAAGTCGTGGCAATGGATAACCAGTATAGCGCTTTCCCTTCCAAGATCGTAAACTGTTATTAGTAGGATGCATTTCATTGTTAGACCTTTCTTGCGAAAAACATTCCTTGCTTCACCTTCACGCTTTTTTCATGCCTTCGCTTCTTAAAATTGGTAATCTTTTAGTTAACGTCGTACTAGAGCAGGGGTGGCCGACCTTTTACATACCATGCGTCAATTTTTTTCACATACGAGTTCAGATGCGCCATACAACTCAAACACCTTTTCTACTTTACATTCATGGTCCTGCCATATCCTTAATAACTTTTTTAATAAATGTATGTTTATCGACATAATTAACATTTTTAAATGATTTAACTGTATTGTATGCAAAACAATGTCTATTACAGAGAATTCTTCAAATTTGAATCAGTCATTCGATACCTCGTTTTCCTTTTGATAAATTTCATTAATGAAAAATCTTGTTCACATATGTATGTCGTTCCAAAACGACATATATAACTTTTGCAAATTTTCTTAGTTCCAGAAATGTTCACAGATATTAATCATGTCAGAAGCATTTTGATCTGAATATAAAGCTCATCAAAGTTCAATTTCAATAATGAATTTGTTTTAAAATCAATAAGTACCATTTGTATGTTACTAGGCATCTTCATTACGTTTTGTTCACAAAGTGTGAATGGGTTTATTAATGCGAGCATGCAGTTTTCTTCTTCAGCCAATCAAGAAAACTACTTTCAAATGATCATTGCAATAACTAATTTTAATATATTTGGTTAAATTGTTATTATCCGCAGCACATCTACTCTGCTCTTTCAAGTGTGGAAATTGACTCAAATCCTGATTTTCTAACTGAGAGATGAACAGTTTTAATTTCATTTGAAATGAGTTGATGCTATTTACTAAGCTAGGAAATAATTTCTTCTTGCCTTGTAGCCTCGAATTTAGATAATTGAGATGGCTAGTAACATCAACAAAAAATGTCTAATCAAATAGCCAGTTGCTATCAAATAATAGGGTTCTTTCATCAGTTAGTTCAATTTCCAGTTCTAAAATATTATAAATAGTATTTTTCAATTTCCAAATTCTACTCGGAACCTGTCCTCTAGAAAGCCAGCGCACCTCACATTAAAGAAAAGGTTCATCATATTCCAAATCTAATAATTCAATATTCTCTGAATTCTCGTCTGTTTAATGCTTTTGCTCTAATTTTAATCACACATTTTACAACCGGTAACATAACATGTTGCATTTTTAAAGTTTTTCCACACAGTGCCTCTTGGTGTATAATATTTTAGTACAGGACGATTTAAAAAATTTCCAAGCAAAGTAGTAGTGCCATTGACGGCGTACCACATACTGATGAGTACAATAATTTAATTTAGATTTTCTAGGCATGTTTTTAAAGACAGGCAAGTTCTTCAAAGACATTAAAATTATAATCAATTTCTAGCTAAGAAATGAGCTAGAGAAAAGAATAGACAAAAGCTAGTGAAAAGAATAGACAAGGTCTTTCATTTGTTGAAATGCAACCAGAGAGAGTTCCACGATAAAAAGCAAGCCTTGGTATAGCAATTTCGTCTGATTTCCTTGCAATACCTTTTATAACCAAGATGGCGTGCAAATATTTGGAGACAAAGCTTCTCCGTCAGAATAGGTTTTTTCCGCCAATGCTAAAGCAACTTCATAGGACACTTCTGTCATCGTCTCGTCTTCACAACTTTAGCAAAAATATTTTGTCATATGATTTCTTCCTTTTTCTAAGTCACATATTCTTTACGTAATTCCGACCCTAAAACAAGCTTCATTTTTCCTTCTATGTTTGCATGATGCTATGTTTTATAGTGTTTATTAAGATGATGTCTTCTATTATGTTAAAGAGTAGTTTCACAAACAATACAAAACGGTTTTCCTGATAGACTTGCTATAAATAACAACTCATTTTCCTACTGTTCATTAAATTCACACTTTCTCTCAATTTGCACAGTAATAATTGATGCATTAAATGATTGATTTTGCACAGAAAAATAAAAAAAAAACATTAAAAGTACAAAAAATTTTAAAAAAGAATTATTACACAGAATATCAATTGTAGACTGTCAAAAAATTGCGAAGAACTGATGAGAAAGAAGGCTGTATGAATTGAAAAAAGAGTACTCTTGTGTGGAAAATATAAAGATGGATTCAGTTATGAAGACTACTTTCAAAAGAAAAAGTAGGTGCAAGGATGCAAAGCGCCACTTGTAATCATTCAATGCGCCAAGTTTGGAGTATGCGCTAGGGATGCGACATCGACAGCAAATCATCGATATTTTTAAACATCGATGTTCAAAATTAAAACATCGATGGTGATTAACATCGTTCCAAAAACATCGATGTTTTTAAAATTCAGTGTATTTAAACTTTTTTCCCCATTTCTTAAAACTGATTTAACAACTAAGGATGCAACATCGACAGCAAAACATCGATGTTGATAATGCATCGCCCCCAAACTATAGATGTTTTTAAAATTCAGTGAATTCAAACTTTTTCCCCCATTTCTTAAAACTGGTTTAGCACCTAGTGATGCTACATCGACAGAAAAACATCGATGTTCAAATTTGAAACATCGATGTTGATAATGCATGGCCCCCAAACTTTCGATGCTTTTAAAATTCAGTGCATTTGAACGCCTTACCCCATTTCGTATCACTGGTTTAGCAACTAGTGATGTGACACCAGCTCCAATACATCGATGTTTTTTATAAAACATCATTGTTTTGAAAACATCGACATCGATGTCGTATCACTACTTTCAGACCCTTCACCTTTGGTCACTTGGGTCTAAAAGTATGTTCAATTTGCTGATTATGAAAATTATGCTACTTGGTTATTTTTTAAATTTTCATAACGGTACTTTTTTCATTTAAAAATAAAACATCGACAACGTAAAAACATCGACAAGTATAAACATCGATGTTACAAAAACATCGATGCCAATACATCGATGTTAAATACATCGATGTTTTTTAAAAAACATCGACATCGATGTCGCATCCCTAGTATGCGCCACAGGTTCGCCACCCCTGTATTAGAGCAACACAACGGGCTATTGACGACAGTCCGGGATCAGTCCCTTAAAGTAAAGTCCCGAGGACAACACCTCGTAATTTTGAACCATGGTCAGATGACGAAGCAACACCTGAGCTGAGCTTCTTAAAAAGATGTACATTTGAGGCCAACTATTTTCAAGCACACGAAGAAAAATTAGATCAAACTTTTCTGCCGAGCCATCGAACTGATTCATCGGTTTCACAAAAACACAGTCAAACATCCCACTAGTTTATGTAGCCCAATTTGGAAGAGTAACTTATTACCAACCCGATGGTTGAGAGTTCGAATCCAACTAAAGACCGTCGTGTACATGGGAGCTGTGCAAGGTAAATCTGTCGTGAACTCCAATGTCCTCTCTTTGTGCAAGATGATGTGCAAGTGTGGAGAGTGGGGGGGGGGGCAGTCCAGGTGTTGTTGCCGTCATCTGATCATGGTTCAAAATAACGTTTTCTTGTCCGATCGTAAAGAATCTTAACGATATTACACCACGTATAATGTACTATGTAAAATGTGGCTGTAGAGAAAAGAGTGTGATCATGACAGTAGGGATGGGACATCGACAGCAAAACATCGATGTTCAAAACTAAAACATCGATGTTGAAATAGATCTCACCAAAGCCATCGATGTTTTTAAAATTCAGTGTTTTTAAACTTTTCCCCACATTTCTTAAAACTGGTTTAGCAACTAGTGATGCGGTATCGGTTCCAATACATCGATGTTTTTTTATAAAACATCAATGTTTTGAAAATATCGACATCGATGTCGCATCCCTACATTTCAGACCCTTCACCCTTGGCCACTTGGGTCTAAAAGTATGTTCAATTTGCTGATTATAAAAATTATGCTACTTGGTTATTTTTTAAATTTTTATAACGGTACTTTTTTCATTTAAAAATAAAACATCGACAAGTATAAACATCGGTGTTACAAAAACATCGAATCCAATACATCGATGTTTTGAAAACATCGACATCGATGTCGCATCCCTTACATGAAAGATGTCACCACACGCAGTTCTTTTCTCTTCATCTGTGCTACCCCTAAGCATGACGCTAGCTTCTAGATAGGAACGTTAACGGTTCGAATACGGGTCAGTGCATAGATGTTTGTGAGCATATGGTGTAGAGGCGGCTGGGGCACCTTAAATCTGTCGTGGCCGAAGCTCCTCGTTGGGTTGGTGTGGAAGTTTGGAGAGTGAGGTGCCAGCTCAGGTGTTGCCTCGTCATCTGACCGTGGTTCAAAATTATGTGGTGTTGTCTTCGGTTCTTTCCCTTAGTGGATTGAACCTAGAACGGGGTCAATAGCCCGTTGTGTTACGACGTTAATTAAAAATTACCAAATTACCGTAGTATGACGCTTCTTCGGCGTGCTTTGCGACCATTGATTGACATTTCCGAATGTAAAAAATTCTTTGTACAAGGTACTCGCAGTTCAAATTACACGCCAACATTCGCAATCACATGGATATGACATTGAAGGGACCTCCACAGGTCCTTCCTTCTCGGCGTTCAAACCTCGAGTTCTCATCTCAGTCCTATGGTTCTCTTCTTGCCTCCTCACCCGCATGACCGTCCCCGGCCACCCCCGCCCGATCGAATGGATGTTTACGGCCAACGTTCCTCAGTGTCCGGCCTGAGAACCTCGCCACATGCGTACATTTACTTTAAAACACTCTTCTTTTATCCAACAAAACGACGGTGGAATTGAAAGTCTTCTCTGCGTTCAAGGCGCGAGCTGTTTTCTGTTCGAGAAGGTAGGTCCTTGTTTCAAAATGCAATCATAGTTACCAAGAGGAGAAACAAAGTTTACGTTGGAAGATAAAGGTAGATATTTTTACTACCGTCACACCACGCAACATAGCGGACTGTTGACGGCTGTCTGGGAGTCATTCCGAAGGGAAAGACACGAGGACAACGCCTCGTTATTTCCAACCACGATCAGATGACGAGATAGGAAATGAGCTGGCATCCCACTCACCAAACTTCCACACTCCACCAACGTGAGGATATTTGAGGCCACGACAGATTTAAAGTCGCGTGGCGCAACACAACGGGATACTGACGGCGTCTGGGATTCATCCCGAAGGGAAAAATCCGAGGACAACGCCTCGTCTTTTTGAACCACGGTCAGATGACGCGATAGAAAATGAGCTCGCATCCCATTCTCCAAACTTCCGCTCCCCGCCAACGTGAGGATATTTTAGGCCACGACAGATTTAACGTGCGCACCAGCTTCCACATACACGACGGCCTTCAGTTGGATCGAGTTTCGAACTCGCAATCCTCCGGTTGCTAATCTGATACTCTTCCAACCTTAGGTACCGCGGGCACCAGTACTGTGTTACGCCCGAGGCACACATCCGGTTTTTCAACGTGCGGCGCCGCTGCGGCACCGAAGCCCAACTATGCACACATAACCGTGAAATGACGCAAGTACTCATTTCGCTCCATTTGCGATATTCTATCGAAGAAACCGTGTTTTTTTTTCACATAACTGGTGTAAAAAATGCATATTTTGAAGCAAAATAGACGTTACTGGGTACAACCATTTATTAATTATTATTTATATTCCATTTATTTATAAAAGCAAGGTATTTCAGACCCGAGAAGAGTGTGCGGCGAGCTGCGGCGCCGTGGGGAACTGCGGTACAAATTGAACGCAAGTTGGACATGCGTAACCGCTGGGGCGACGCAATTTGTACCGCTGTTCCCCACGGCGCCGCACATAAGTCTCCGTTCTGAAGTACCTTGTTTTCATAAACAAATGGAATAGAAATAATAATTAATAAATCGTTGTATCCAGTAATGTCTATTTTGTTTCGAAATATCCCTTTTTTACACCAATCGAAATAAGCACGTTTTCTTCGATAGAATATTTATCGCAAATGGCGCGAAATGAGTTCGTGCGTCATTTCACGGTTATGTGTGCATAGTTGGGCTTCGGTGCCGCAGTGGCGCCGCACGTTGAAAAACCGGATGTGTGCACCGGGCCTTAGATGAGTTAAAAACGGATAAGGTTTCCCTAAGGTGAGACTAATATAGATAAGAGTAGATCTCGGATATTGAACTGACTTCGGGTGTTTGAAAACAAATCGATGAAGGGGAAAAAATTGCTCCTCTTTGTTGGTCAATGTCTGAAACTTTTCGATTCTTGTCTGAAGCACGTCTATTTTCCCACTCCAGGGGTTGAGGACCCGAACAATGCGCATTCCAGGCAGAGCGACGTCTCTTACCTGGATCATCAAGATCAAGATCCGGCAGGAGATCGGTCGGAGGGTGTCCTTGAGCCTCGCGTGCCAAGTGTGCTTCGGCATTTGTCGCTCCAGATCCGAATCGGGAATCGAAGCCGAGGTCGGCCGTTCATCTCTCTCGCATTCCGAACAGGTGAGGCGGCCCCGACGCCCTTTCACACTCCCATCTCCTCGATGGGCTGGATTTATAAATATTCCAGGTACATCGAGTCGAAGGTGTATAAATATTCTCTCATTGGATAGTCTGATGTCTGGGAGTTCTCTTGATCAGCTGTGGCGAGAAAATCCATGAGAAAATTTTGGTGGCCCGTAGAAAAATCTGGACATCATTTCCAATTTGTATGTTTTATTAATTAAAAAAATATTCTTATATATTCTACATGATAGTCAAAGATAAAATCCAATAATCCTTACGACTCTCCATAGAAAATAAATACTTATTTCTGGAGGATAAAATTTTTTTTTGATTCATTTTCAACGATATATTTGTGACATGTGTGAAAATACTTTTTCATCTATCGCAGGAATTAGAACTCAGCACAGGTCTCTGCTGGAAATAAATACGGCTTTCCGACTTGCAGCAACGTCATTGGAGACAAAAAGGCATAAACTTCTTTTAAACTAGCAATAATGAACATCAAATAATGAACAAAATGTGTAATACTTAAATAAGTTTCAATTATTATGTAATAAACTAACTTTAATAATTTGTTACGATTAAACAACCTATAAAGATTTTGTTATAGTTTAATTAGCAATTGCAATTTTGTTATAATTAAATAAGCATTTATAATTTTGTTCTATTAAATAAGTATTTTTGTTATGATTAAATAAGCATTCGTAATTTTGTTATAGATAAAAAAGCATTTATTATTTTATTCTATTTAATAGATGGATTTAATATTAATAAAATTGGAAGTATTCTGATAATTATTTTACAAATTAATCAATGATAAGAGAATCATTAATTATAATGCGATTAAATCTTTTGTTATGATTAAATAAGCGTTTGTAATTTTGTTATAATTAAATAAGCATTTGTAATTTTGTTATAATTAAATAAGCATTTATAATTTTGTTCTATTTATTAAGTGCACTAGGGGGCCCGCACCCTGTTCGCTTACGTTCACCGACCCCGGAAGGATTGCTTTGCAAAATGAAAACTTTGAGCAAATTTCGACTCAAAATGTGAGCGCTGCTGTGGAAATCGAATATACAGCATGTCATTTGTAAGCTGCAACAGCTAGATTAATATTAATTTTTTCTCAATAAAATTTTATCCGATAACGCTATAAATTCAATTGATGCGCGAGACTTCATGGTAAACAAACAATCGTACAATGTTGTCAAGACGCGATAACTTTAAATAACGCGATAAGATTAAGATTTCATATTAATAAAATTGGAAGTTCTCTGAACATTATTTTATCAATGTATTTATCTTTTCAAAGAAGTTTATATTAGTGGTACAGGGGATTTAGAATTATGAGTTTAGTGGTTTGTGAGGTCCGAAAGGTCAGCCACCGCTGCACTTGATGGAACGTGACGGATCTCCACTTCTAAACATAATTTAAAATTACAGTCTTGTGTGCAAAGTGCATTCAGGCTAGATGATAGGCCTTAACCCACAAACTCGTTTTCCAAAATCGTCGTTTCAAATCACATCTTCGGCGAAGTACTCTGCAAAGGGTTTTGACGAGAAATATCGTTCAGCAAAGTCAGATCGATTTTGATAGACATCTATGGCATACGCCATACCTTATTGTACAAGCAACTGCCTCTGCGGACAAAGAGGAACGCCAAACCACAGCGTTTTCAACTGCCCCCTCACGTGTCTCCCTCGAATATCACAACCAACAGACGAAAAATACAGGGCATGGGCAACAACCAAGCACAATCAAAGATTATACTAATTATGAAGTTCCTATCGGAAAACATCGACATCCTCATTCAATAAGACTTGCTTACAATTAATTTCAAATATGTTCATTACTTGTTAAAGCGTTTCATCCTATGACTTTATTATAATTAGTCCTTTTTTCTTAACTTTTAACTTTTGTTTTCAAATAACATAACTTTGATATATTTTCTTCTATTTACATTATTAGCATTATCTTTTTCTTCTTATTTCTACATAGCATAACGGGAACTCTTCATGAGAAGTTACCACCATGTAAACAAAGTAATAAGAGTGCTTACATCTGACCATCGTTCGGTAATAGACGAGAGCTCTCCTCAAGGCAGTTGGCTCGGTTCATTTTCCAAATGAAACTCAACTAGACTAACGATTCCAAAATCGTTCAGAAGCAAAACACAGCCAAGGGTTCGTCTGAAGCTGACACACTCTGTCTTGGTGAGCTGCAACCACTTTTCTGCAGTGTGTCCGCGAAAAAACACTTTTACCTGTCCCATGGACGGGGGGGACACATTACACTAATACTCATTGTACGTGCCCTTTCCTTACTAGGGATGCGACATCGATGTCGATGTATTTAACATCGATGTATTGGAGTCGATGTTTATACTTGTCGATGTTTTATTTTTAAATGAAAAAAAGTACCGTTATAAAAATTTTAAAAATAACCAAGTAGCATAAATTTCATAATTAGCAAATTGAACATACTTTTAGACCAAAGTGGCCAAGGGTGAAGGATCTGAAAAGTAGGGATGCAACATCGATATCGATGTTTTCATAACATTGATATTTTATAAAAAACATCGATGTATTGGAACTGATGTCGCATTACTAGTTGCTAAACCAGTTTTAATAAATGTTGGAAAGAGTTTAAATACACTGAATTTTAAAAACATCGATGGTTTAGGGGCGATGCATTATCAACATCGATGTTTTAATTTTGAACATCGATGTTCTGCTGTCGATGTCGCATCCCTATTCCCACACGAAAGCGGGCCATGGTAGCCTGGTTGGAAGAGTAACGAACCAGCAACTGTAATGTTGCGAGTTCGAATCCAACCAAAGAGTCGTGTACAAAGAGGGCAGGTGCACATTCGATCCTTTGTGGCTTCAAATACCCTCACGTTGTCGTGGTGTAGAAATTTGGAGAGTGGGGTATAGCTCAGGTGTTGTCCTTGGATCTTTCCCTGGGGGTTGATCCCGAACCGTCATCAATAGCCCGTTATGTTGCTACAGTGTGAAGTTAATTCAACTACCAGGCAAACTTAACCATCGATTTTATGTGTAGTTTTACACAATTTTTAATAAAAAAAAACCCGCATAATTTAGTAGACAACGGGCTTCCTTGGATTTTAATTTGTGAGTTTTCCGTTCCACACGAAACTTGAATAAATCGAGGGTTATTGGATGCTTTTTTTCACCATCAAATTCATGATTTATTCACTGAAAAACAGAGTATAAAAAAAAGCATGATTTAAAAAAAAATCAATTAATCGGATTTTTTTTTATTTAAATCGGATTTTTGTGATTAAAATCAGATTTTTTTATTTAAATTTCTGCACTCCCTATACAATGTTTTTACAATAATTATATATAAATTTGTTAAATAAAAAATTGAGTTTGTGACATGGTAAATCAAACTTTACTTAACATTTGTTTAATTTTAAAACACAAGTTGACATCCTACATAGTTTTTCTTGAATAAATTACATCATCATGTTAGCAAATTCATCAGTAAGTGTAAGTGACAGACCTAAACTACAGTGTGAGAAGTAGGATAGAGGACAGAGAAATAATCAGACTACAGTAAATTCTAATAATAAACTGCCGAGCAGCAATAATAAATTAATTTTCACCTATTATATATATATATATATATATATATATATATATTCTACTCTTTAATCTCTATTGCACACCACAAGAATAAGCTAACTGACAAATGCCTCAAAAAACATAACTCTTAAGATCTGTTTTGGTTCACGGGAAAATATTTTCTTAGAAACTCGTTCGGTCTCCGATCCAGTCAAATTTGACTCTAGCGTATGCAACTTGCAATCTTTTTACATACTTTTAGTAAATTAATAGTTTACCACTAATTATATTTTATTGAAACCTTCGATGTGCCAATAAATGAATTTACTTCTTATTTTCATTATGATTTTATGAAAGTGTATTATAAAATAATTACTGGGGTGGGTAATTTCCATTTCGTAAGCAGGCTGAAGCTGCAGATACAGCAAGGTAAGCACTGTAATTTCAAAAACAAAAATGAGAGTGTACTTGGATCAGGGAGGAGCCTGAGCCTGATCCAGACAATACAAAATGGTGTATCCTACCCATGAGCAGCAGTTTCTTTAAAAAAAGCTCATACACTTCCCTAAAGACCATTAAAAACTAAAAACAAAACAATATGAAAAGAATAAGAAAACTAAATCAAACTTGCAACAGCAATTTTGCGATCGACAACACCAAGTCCGGTCCTCATAAAACTTAACTCTTTCTTTCCCTTTTTATAAAAGCAAATGCACAGCAAAGAGATAAAAGAAAAACCTCCAAAGTTTTTTTTCTTGCGGTCTCCATTCTATAGTTTGTATACAGGGTGTTTCAGTGAACCGTTTCAGAACTTCTAAGAGGAGTAGGGTACATCCTGACGAACCAAAATCATATACCAATGGGCAGTCAGAAATGCTTTCCATACGCGGTAGATGGCGTTGTGCGAAAATCCCGAGCTTTCGTGTAGGGAATCTTCATTTCGCACAAGAACGCCAAATTAGTTGGATGGATGATTACACGATCGTAGAGTTAGCCTATATGCATTTGGCGTACGGGGCTGTAAATTGTAGTGGGCCAGCCGCACAGCGTTTGTACGCGGAACGATATCCGACGAGGCGTATCCCCAGTCATAATTTCTTTCCAACACTGCACCAGAGGTTAGCTGAGACAGGTTCATTAAAAAGAGCTGACAGGGACAGGGTAAGAATAGCACGGATTGCAGACGTCGAACAGAATGTGCTGCAGCATGTACAGGGGAATCCCAGAATGAGTACACGAAGTGTAGCAAACGCAGTCGGGGTTTCCCATTGCAGCGTCTGGAGGTTTCTACGAGAAGAAGACATTCATCCGTTTCACGTGCAGCGTGTCCAGACACAGCAACCGGAGGATTATGCACCTCGTATTGCTTTCGCACAGTGGTACCTTGGAAAATGTGCTACAAATCCCTTTTTTCCTGCTGAAGTGTTGTTTTCCGATGAGGCATCCTTCACAAGGGAAGGAATTTTCAACACGCATAACGACCATATCTGGGCGGTCGAGAACCCGCATGCAATACAACGTCGTGCAGCACAGATTCTATTTTCGGTCAATGTATGGGCCGGTATTATGGGAGATCACCTCATCGGACCTTACCTGTTACCGTCTCGTCTAACTGGACCTAACTACTTGCTCTTTCTGCAGCAAGTATTGCCACAACTTTTGAGAGATGAACAGATTTCTGCATCGACGCAACAGACAATGTGGTTCCAACACGATGGAGCACCTGCCCATTATAGCGGAGATGTTCGTAACTACCTGGATGTCACATTTGGTCAGCAGTGGATCGGACGTGGTGGTCCCGTGCGTTGGCCTGCTAGGTCACCCGACCTATCATGTCTTGATTTTTATTTCTGGGGTCATCTGAAATCGCTAGTTTATGACACCCCTGTTGACAATGTTGAGGAGCTGGTTGCAAGAATTGCAGTAGCTGCCGGAGAAATTCGAGATATGCCTGGAGTATTCCAGAATGTTCGGATGTCCATGCGTCGGAGATATGAGGCGTGCATTGTAGCCCGTGTAAGAAACTTCGAACACTTACTTTAATCCATGTACCTTTTGCTTCTTTTCATGTATTATTAAAACGATTTCTCACTTACGGTCTCTTTTCTTTACGGTGCTTCTGTGTACAACACCGCTTCAGGAAAGCATTTCCGACCCCACAATGCTATATGATTTCGAGTTGTCAGGATGTACCCTACCCCTCTTAGAAGTTCTGAAACGGTTCACAGAAACACCCTGTATGTACTTACACATATACTAACTACTAGCCACTGCGTAGATAACCCGGCATTGCCCATTTAACACCACAGGCAACGCCGTGATGTTTGGTTGTTATCTGGTGTTAAATTTTCAGCAAATTTCAAATCCGTTAAAATTTTTATTCTACCTTTAACGATTGCTGAGATAGAAAAAAGCACTGAAGAACGCCAATGATAACTTTAGTAATCTTTTGCTTTACTGGAATCCATTTCGCAGGAAATCAAAATGAATGAATCTTGAAACAAACGAAGGTCATTCGAATGTGTTATTTCCTCGGAGATGAAATAAAACCTAGCATGGTTCCAAAGGCTGACGTCAAGGTGACACGTGAGGGCGAAAAGTCTAAATTTTGATTTTTCTTTGTTCCTCTGATTTACTGCAGTAGGATAAAGAATGGTAAAAAAAAACTATTAAATTCATTTCAAAATGTTCTAGATTGAATTTTAAATATCGCCTCGACCCAAAAATTGGAAAAAATTCGGACTACCTGTGTGAAAAATCTCATTACTGAAAGTGTCATAGATTCGTCAGGACTTCGCGGGCAAGAAACAAACAAACAAACAGACAGATAAACACTTCCTTTTATAATAGTAGAGATATACATGTACACATTGGTGCAATATTCCCTAGTGGAATCAGCACCTAGGGCTTTCCTGACCTCCCCACTCTATATGACAATGTACACTTAAATGCCCACATATTAACTGCTGAATTTCGTAAAAATCAGACTGCTTTTTTTGAAAAATCTCATTTTCGCGTGGCATTATTTGTGTATAATTTTTAGAAAATAGACTTGAATATTTAATTTTTTACATACTACTGTTTTTATAAGATTAACTAATCTGTTAGAGCATCCGGAAAAAGTCAAAAGTGGACGAAAGTCAGCTATTACATTGTGCAACAGGGTTTCTATAATGTTTTATGTAAGTCCTTATTTTGTCCAAGAAAGTGCTTAGAAAGTCCTTATTTTTAGTTTAAAAAAAAAAAGAGTGGGAACCCTGAGTTACAACTGGCTGTTGCAATCTTTTATAATATGCAGTAATGGACCCAGTTCCCTCTGAGCTGGGTGTAGCCATTAGTGCTGAAATCATCATGAGTGAGGAAAAACTAAAGCATTTGACCACTTCTGTGATTATTCTGTGGCACATTTACTTAGTTATACAAATTTGTGATTAAAATCAGTGATTTTTTTAAAATCATTTGATTAAAATCAGTGATTTAAAAAAAAATCCTTTGATGAAAATCAGTGATTTTAATCGTTGATTTAAATCAAGTGATTTAAATCTTGACACCCTGCTGAAAAACGTAATTAAATGTATAATTTATGTCATTCCTTAACAAATATGGTTTACGTCCCCGTTATATATCACGCTTCTTCTAGAACATACGTGCGATATATCAAGGAGAGGGAGGGTTGAAAATTACTTATAGAAAGAATGGCATACAAATTAAACATAAAATTTCATCGCGTTTTTATTTAACGTTTTTTTAAACTATAGATTAAAATACAAATGGATGGCAAAACTTTTTAATGAATACTAAATTTAGTAGGTAGATATGAAGGTAGGTACAGCCGATCAACCATTATAGTGGTTAAGGTGTTAGCCTCTAGATCGGAAGGTTCCTGGTTCGAATCCGGGCCCGGGCATGGATGTTTGTAAACGTATGGTGTAGAGGCGGCTGGTGCACCTTAAATCTATCGTGGCCGAAAGTCCTCGCGTTGGGTTGGCGTGGAAGTTTGGAGAGTGGGGAGCCAGTTCAGGTGTTGCTTCGTCATCTGACCGTGGTTCAAAATTACGAGGTGTCGTCCTCGGATCTTTCCCTTAAGGGACTGATCCCGGACCGTCGTCATTATCTCGTTGTGTTGCTCTAGTACGACGCTAACTAAAAAAAAGTAGGTACTTTAATTAACGTCCTACTGTAGCGAGACAACGAGCTATTGGTGACGGTTCGGGATCAAACTCGAAGAGAAAGTTACGAAGCCAACACCACGTCATATGGAACCAAGTCAGATGACAAGGTCATACCTGAGCTGACATCCCATTCTCCACGTTAACTCGAGGGCATTTGAGGCCACCACAGATTGAACGTGCACCAGCACGTTTTGTCCCCGACGGTCTTGGGTTGAATTCGAACTCTCAAACACCTAATCCTTTCCTCTACCAACCGAACTACCACGACCCGATATAATCAGGGGTTACTGCATTTTGAGTGTTTGTCATTACTCCAGCCCCCCTTTATAATTTATGTATTGCTACCTTCCTGTTCGGCACCTGTCTTCGGCAAATCTTTATCAAATGATTACTTCTTTTCTCTCTTTTCCGAAACGGGATGTTTTATGGGAAGCGCACTTGGAGATAGTTTATTTTTCCAAGGAAAAGCTATTACGTCTGCTCACTGACGTCCAAACACTCCATTTCACTTCAGCCCTTTCCAAAAGAAAAGATACTTGTCGTCAGAGCAAAAGGCTGTTGTTCCTCCTCACCTTAACAGCTGCTCCCGATAAGAGAACATAAAGCCCAGACACTTTCAGGAGAATTCCCTCCACTTAAATCTCTTCCTCCTACTCTCTCTCTCTCTCTCTCTCTCTCTGGAGTCTAAAAGAATCGCCAAGGACAGAAGCCATTGTTTACGCAAAGTCCCATCAACAGTTTACGGGGGTTAGGGAGCCAGCTCCCAGAGCGACGAAACACAGAAAAGTTGCATCTGGCATCAACCGAGTCGTTTGACGTCACGCGAGGTTTATTGGACCGTGAAGGCCGTGACGTAAAGCTCGGCGCATGCGCGTTGGGTTATCGCGAAAAGTCGGCGGCCCTCGGATTTCGTGGAGGGGGCCAGATGCCAAATTTTACCGCTAAGGACCGCGACGTGCTTCGGAACCGGCAGAAAGTGTTCCATTTTTCTGTCTTCTCGGCCTCTTCTTTTTGCCTCAAGAAACAGTGCTTTTCTGCATTTTCTGGTTATCGCCGAATCTGGATTTCTTTTCTGAAGGCTCCATTTGGTTCACGCTGTGGTTTTGCAATGTGTTCTATAAGAGGTTTTCGCAGTCATATTTTATGCTTAATAACAGTATTGTTCAGTCACCGATAAAACACCAACTGCAGATCCAATAACTGTTGCAACTTTAAAATAATTGCTTTAAAAAAAACTATTGGTTCGTTTAGATATTTGGAAGATATCGAAGCTGAGTAATTCATTCTGGCGATTGGCCTCTCCATCTTCAGTTGTATAGGCATATGCTCTCTGTGTACTATAGGAGATTGCTCTGAACTTTGCAAGAGTTTTTGAAGCATTAGGTAACCTTAAGATCTTGTACTGGAAAATGCCACTTCGTATCATTGCCGGATCATTCTAAGAGCCCACATTTGGAGAAAGGTGGGGATCTCTCTCTTCAAAGCTGAAAGTTATCGTGCGCTTTTGAAAGTGTACGTAGATGATATATTCTTTGGCATAACCCAGTGTTCAACTCCAACTCAAATGACAGCTACAGGTTGTCACACTGAGACCTCCTAAAAGTTACAAATTTATGATGTTGTCAATGTCGTTTTGGGTCGAATCTCATTTGTGTCACCTCAAAAAGTCGAAAGTAGTTTAGTGCAACAGTATTTCGTACAACTGTGAACCGAAGATACGACAAAAGATATTGATAAAACAGTTCCAAGCAACTCTTTTTTTGGATAGTTTCTGAAGATTTTGAAGTGTTCCAAGCTCCCTGAGCACAATCCTGACCAGCATTGAATAAGCAGTTCAGAATCAGAATATCACACAGCCTATTGAAGTCTTCAGATCATCTCTAGTGGGCAGTTAAAGAATACCTCGCAGTTTATTGAAGTGCTACAAGCAACTGACTTTTGAAGCTGTGGACAGTTTCAGCTCTTTTTGAAGAGTAGTCGAGGACTAAGAATGACGCACCAACAGAACAGGAAGAACAGCAGGACTTCAAGGTCCCCTTCCAAGTCCAGGAGCAGGTCCTCCGAAGTCCTCCTCAACAGCGACGGGTCCACGGACCGGCTGGACACTCCCAGGTTTCGGATGGTCACCAAGAGCCCCAGTCCCTGCCCCCGCAGGGCGTCCGCGGCCCACGTGGGCTCCACCTCCTCAACCAGTCGCTCCACCCACAACCGCTCCAGGTCGTTGCGGTCAAAACGCAACTCCGCCCACATCCCGCACTCCCTCAGTGGAACCCAACTGTCGACCCAACCGCGGTCCAGCATCAGCCACTCTCTCTCAGTGCCCGCGGGCGACGAGGGCGACTTCCACCTCATCCGCAACTTCAGCGTCACCTCCAAAGGGATCGTCAACCGGGGCGACTCCTTCCGCTGCAAGTCCAGGTCCACGTCCTTGTGCTCCACTCCCACCTCACCAGGGTCCGATGGGGCTTTCCCGGAGTTCTCGGCCGGAGAAGGGGCGTCGGCCAGTCCCGCCCCTCCGGCGGCTGCCCCCAAAGAGATCCCCAAGTACAGAGTGTGGCTGGTGGGCTGCAACGGCGTGGGGAAGTCCTCCATCAGGAACCAGTTCATGACCTCCGAGTACATATGCCAGTACGACGCGTGGAGAGGTAAGTGTCTAGCTACAGTATACATCCAGTACCACATATTGCTATTCATAAAATTGAAAATGTGGCGTATTCAGCTTCAGAGGTGGACTGTCTGTCCATTCTCTCAATATACAGGGTGGTGGACGGGAAATGGACGAATTTTAAAACCTTGTCAAACTTTCAATTTTGATCGTACAGGGTTGAAAATAAGCACAATGTGTAGGGCAACTCGGTAAATTTTATTAACAAAAAGAAAAAAAAAATCAAGTGTGGAAAATAATGTCAGACAAATGACGACTTTATCTCTGGCAATGCATTCGTCTCTGGCGATGGCTCTAACTCTGGCAATGCCGTCGTCACTGGCGATGGCTCTATCTCTGGCAATGCATTCGTCAAAGCGGTCCTTGAAGTTCGTCATCACTCGCTGCACCATATCGTCCGGTATAGCCGCAATTTCATTTCTGATGGCATTCTTCAAATCTGCGAGGGTTTGTGATTTGTCGACGTAAACTTTTGACTTGGTTAACCGGCTTGGACTCTGAATAACAGACGCTCTTACGCGATGAACATTTTCTGGTGTGACTGCCGTTCGACGATGGCCAGTTTTATCTGTTCACTTTCACATTGCCATGAGTGCGAAAATCATTCATCCACCTCAAAATTGCTTTACGAGAAGGAAGCACATCACGCACATTGTGGTTAAAGCGACGACGGATGGCACGCCGAGTGGCCACGATAGACATGCCATTTCGAATCAATTCCTCCATGGCAAACGCTCCAATAATCCATTACGACTATACTAACACGTGTGGGATACGAGGGGAGGGGTTCGGCGACCTTGTGCGATCCCTCCCCTAAAAGTACTACCCATTACAAAAACGTTCTTTTCCCCTTCCACCACCATGTAGTTCGAATTAGTGATGCGACATCGACAGCAAAACATCGATGTTCAAAATTAAAACATTGATGTTGATAATAAATCTTCCCAAAAACATCGATGTTTTTTAAATTCAGTGTATATAAGTCCCCCCCCCATTTCTTAAAACTGGTTTAGCACCTAGTGCACCGGCCCCAAATCATCGATGTTGATAATACATTGGCCTCAAATCATCGATGTTTTTAAAATTCAGTGTATTTAAACTTTTTTCCCTGTTTCTTATAATTGGTTTAGCAACTAGTGATGCGACATCGGCTCCAATACATCGATGTTTTTTTTATAAAACATCAATGTTTTGAAAACTTCGACATTGATGTCGCATTCCTACTTTTCAGAACCTTCACACTTGGTCACGTAAAGTTTGGAGATTAACACGGTTTACTTAAAATTGTTCAGGGAACAAGATGCAGAAGTTTTTGTTACTGATGCGGCTATTAGTTTAGGGTGCATTAAGTGTTAAAGTAAAAAATAAGTGAAATCCCTTGCGAAAGTATTGGTTTGCTTCGCATACCAAACGGGATAAAGTTACAATCCCCGGGGGTCGGCGAGCGTGAGCGAGCAGGGGCAAAGCCCTCTCTTGGACGTCATGGACCGGAAAATCAAATCAGGATTATACGAATTATTCAGATAGTTTCGCTGTGCAGGAGATTCACTCTGCGAAAGGAATATTGGTTTGCGAAGCAAACCAAATGGGAACTGTGAAAGGAGTGTTGGTTTGCGAAGCAAAGCAAATAGGATTGTGTAGAAATCCCCGGGGGTTGGCGAGCGTAAACGAGCAGGGGGCGGAGCCCCCTAGTTATTAAAAAAATCATATCTTTAAACAAAAGAGTAAAAATTTCGAATTATCCTATTATTTTACCTTAAATTACTTTTATTACCAATTTCATAAAAATCCTATTAAATTCCGTTATATCACCTGTGACACTAATACTTATGTGATTAAACCTGGCTTTCTACTACTATAAATATTTAAAAATTATCATTGAGGCCATTATTGAAGAAGGCTTTACCTGGATCACCTGTTTTATACACCTAATATTAGGGTTTTGAATTTTATAGATAATAATTATATTATTAATGATATTCAGACGTATGATTTTAATGACCTCTTTACCATCATACCACTGAGAAAATTGAGAGATGTTTTAAATTATTATTATTATGATTTGAAAAAAACCCTAATTGATATGGATTTTGAGGAATGGGAGTTTTTGGTTAATTATTGTATTTTTAATAATTTTATTTTTAATGGTGAGCATATATAGACTCAATTTAAGGGTATACCCCAAGGTTCTAATTTTTCTTCCATTCTTTTGCTAGTTTATTTCTTTCTTATTTGGAAAAAAAAAACCTTTTGACTTCATATAAATTCTGTCTTTAGATATATTGATTTAATTGTTTTTAATAATAGTAACTTTTCTAATATTTGAAAATCTATCTATCCAGATGACCTTTCTTTAGTTAAAACCAATTTTGGATAATACAGGTAAAACAACTGATTTGCTCGGCTAAAACATTTCTGTTTGGTGTGTCAAACCTGACACGGATGTCTACGAAAAACGCAACGATTTTAAATTTCCAGTTATTAAATTAACATTTTGGGACTCTAATATTTCTAAAAAAAATTTACTGTAATACGATTACTGGTCAGTTGGAACGTTTCAGAAAAATGTGTAACTATGATTCGAACTTTCTCTTACAATGTAAATATCTAAAAACACACTTCTCAATATTAAATACCCTTTTTCTTTCTTTAATACTATTCTTTATTAATATCAACAACTGCGTAACCGATGCATAATTCTATTTCGTAATTTACGCTGAGTCATATAAGTTGCCTTTCTGTTTTTTTTTTTAAATAAGGGATGGAGATTTTATTTTTCTACATTATAATTTTTTATGGTTTCGGTGCAACGGAAGTTTAATTTTAGCGTTTAGTTGAATGAAGTTGTGTGTGGCGATCTTCGGGCTTGGTGTTGTCGATTCCTCAGCTGCTGTTGCTGGTTTGATTTCGTTTTCTTCCTGCTCTTTTTTGATGTTTTGTTTTATCTGTTTGCTTTTTAATGGTGTTTGGGGGAGTGAATGAGCAATTTTTTAGCGTTTTACTGCTCATGTAGAAACACCATTTTGTGTTGTTTGGGTCAGGTTTCTCCCTGATGACGCCCTGATCCACTAACATTTTCTTTTTCAAAAATTTCCTCATGGTTGAAAAATTTTGATTTTTTTTTGTTTTGGAAATTATATATACCATATATATCAAAAAAGGAACTTAAATTGTATTTAAAATGGACTGAAAATGTAAAACAAGCACAGTCTGTCACAGTGAAGTCTCAAAATGCAATAGAAATGCAGGTTCGGACAGCTGTTGTGATAAAGAAACACGTTTCTGTAAAAATGTATTCACCTTTAACTTACCATCAACGCAGGAAAGCCAACTCATACCAGACCTTCTCGCCGAATTTCTTGAGGCAATTTCTTAAACTTTTGGTACGTAGGTAGGTATTTTAATTAACATCACTCTGGAGTAACATAATAAGCAAACGGCAACGATCCGGAATTATTCCAAAAGGGAAAGATCCGAGGACAACACCCGTCATTTTGAACCACGGTCAGATGACAAGGCAACACTTGAGCTGGCACCCCATTCTCCAAACTTCCACAACACGCCAATGTGAGGACATTGGCCACTACAGATTTAACGTAAACAAGCTCCTTTGTACACGACGTTATTTGCTTGGATTCAAACTCGCAACCCTCGGACTGCTAATCCGTTACTCTTCCAACAGGGCTACCGCAGCCCTTTAAACTTTTGGTAATTTAAATGAGGATTTTTACCAATCCTCAATGACACGATGGAGTCCTTGGGTAATCAGAATAATACCGTGTCTTCGAGTTATAGCAGTATTAATGAACAGGTACGGTTGTTTATCGCATTGCGGTCTTTATTGATACACGAGGGAAACAAAATTTCATCATCGTTTCTTTTTAGCAGGATACTGGTTTTCTATGGCATAAAAATGACCTTAAAAGAGAGTAAGACATATCAAATCTTGTTGATCCAGAATTAACCATTCAGTTCCTGACTACCAACCAGAAATTAACCATTTCATTGTATTTTTCTTTAAAGCAAGCAAACTGGATTATTCTATAATAAATATAATTTATACCCGTACGTCCATAATCACAAGTCTCGAGCTTATCCGAGGATTAGTTGATCCGCGGGTCAGAGTTAAATCTCGAATTATCAAAAACCGTATTCTCAAACGACGGGTTAAGTGATCCACGAATTAGGATGATACGTTCGCTGTGATTGCCTACTAATGTCTCCTCCCGATCACGTGATATTGTTTACTTTTGTTACGACGCCTGAATCTGCATACATACTGATCAAGCACGTTCTTCGTCACAGAATTGATTCCAAATTTTAATAGATTGGTAATTTGTAATTTAAGTTAGTGTCGTACTAGAGCAACACAGCGGGCTATTGACGACGGTCCGGGATCAGTCCCTTAAGGGAAAGATCCGAGGACATCACCTCGTTATTTTGAACCACGGTCAGATGACGAAGCAACACCTGAGCTGGCACCCCACTCTCCAAACTTCCACACCAACCCAACGTGAGGACTTTCGGCCACGACAGATTTAAGGTGCACCAGCCGCCTCTACACCATACGCTTACAAACATCCATGCCTGAACCCGGATTCGAACCAGGAACCTTCCGATCTAGAGGCTAACACCTAAACCACTATACCGGTTGGTCGGCCATGTAGAGCTCGAGTTGGGCCTTTATTCTGTGAAATGTGATTGGTTCCTCGCGTTTTAGTGAATCGGCGAGACTATCTCTCCTCTTATCTAATCAGACATTGTCTCAGCTCACCAATGGATTCTTCTCTTTGCTTTGGCAGCTTAATTGTAAAAAAGCATTTTATTTAAAAACCCGTTAGACTAGTTCTGTAGACCCCTTCACGGTTCTTGTATACTTATGGTGTCGCGGTATCACGGTTAGAAGAGTAACATATTAGAAACCGGAGGGTTGCGAGTTCGGATCAAGCAAAACACCGTCGTGAACAAAGGGGGGTGGTGCGCGTTCAATCTGTCGTGGCCTCAAATGTCGTCCCGTTGGCGTGGAATGGAAGAATGGGGCGCCAGTTGTGGTGTGAACTCGTCACCTGACTTTGGTTCAAAATGACGTGAAGTTTATCCGTATCTTTGGTAACGGTAATTTTAGTAAACGTCGTACTACAGCAACACAACGGGATACTGACGGCGGTCCGGGATCCGTCCCGAAAGGGAAAGATCAGAGGACAACATCTCATAATTTTGAACCACGGTCAGATGACGAAGCAACACCTAAGCTGGCACCTAACCCACCAAACTTCCACACCAACTCAACGTGAGGACTTTCGGCCACGACAGACTTAAGGTGCACTAGCCGCCTCTACACCATACGCTTACAAACATCCATGCCCGGACCCGGATTCGAACAATGAACCTTCCTATCTAGACCGTATCTTTGGATTTAATAGTATAGTCGCCATTAGCCCGTTGTGTTGCGACCTAAGCCGATCAACCGGTCTGGTGGTTAAGGTGTTAGTCTCTAGATAGGAAGCTTCCTCGTTCGAATCCGGGTCAGTGCATGGATATTTGTAAGCGTATAGTGTAGAGGCAATTGGCGCACCTTAAATTTGTGGCTGAAAGTCCTCACATTGGGTTGTGTAAGTTCGAAGAGTGGGGTGCCAGCTCAGGTATTTCCTCGACATCTGACCGTGGATCAAAATGACGTGGTGTTGTCCACGGTTCTTTCCCTTAGGGGATTGATCCCGGACCGTCGTCAATAGCACGATGTGTTGTTCTAGTACGACGTTAATTAAAATTACCTTACTTTACCATTACGACGTTAATTAAAATTACCTTACTTTACCAGTACGACGCTAATCAAATAACTAAAAACTATCTTGAAGGTTTAAACTTTATTTCGTTGAATAAAACTTTGGTTTACATCCATTAACAATATACTTTGATTGGACAAATTACACTTAGTAGTGTAGTGTTGTTTTTAAACCACAACACACTTGATGACTCAATAACCACACAAGAAATCCATGGATTCTTTCAAATTTTAGAAAGATTCTATTGGGCCTTTCCTCATAATAGAATCTTCGTGCAGCTTCTCCATTTTTGGACGGTACACCAGAAAACCTAAACCAAGCAACCTAAGATTATAGGTTCTATCGTCTTTTTTCTTAGAATAGAAACCTCTGGAAAGATTCAACACGCATTTCCTAAGATTAAAATGACTCTATTGCTCACCTTAGAATAAAATCCCTCGGAAATATTCTATTGGCCAAGATCAAAGTGGGTTCCATGTCATGCAGGGGAGACTGCAGGTTGATAAAGAATGATGCCTTCGGAGGGATAAGCATTAGTTACAGCATTCGGAACATTTGGGAAGTATCTTGAACCCTCCCCTCCGAATAGGTCCCGGACGCTTCCCCGCAGAAACCCTCACGCTTTCAGCACCCCTTTGCGAGTTGGTGATCGATGGCAGTATCGCCCACTTCTAGAGCTGGTTGTGGCGGGTCACACGAGATTTAAAACTCTCCATCTGCCATCTGTTGACACATATACGAATCTTTTTATATAAGCTTTTTCTGCTTCTACGTAATTTAGTCTGTTTTAAAATCCGAATTACATATGCAACACAGGTTTTAAGGAGATTGTATTAGATTTTTGATTCTATAATTTATGGATAAAATCTTTTATGTATTCATGTATATATATATATATATATATATATATATATATATATATATATATATATATATATATATATATATATATATATATATATATATATATATATATATATACACACCCTCATCTACCCATCCCCTACCCGCGCGTCAATTTATGTCACGACAACGTTTGCAATACTAAAATAGCAGATATATAAATAGGAATAATTTAAAAAAAATGAAAAACAATAATTTTTTTAATACATTGCAACAAATTTTTTAATTTTCTGTGTGGTATTTATTCTGTACATTTTATTATTTTGCTTTGTTTCATCAATTTGATCTAGGTTGAATGCCTTGTTCTTTAAAAACTGTTCTTAAAAAAAGAAGCAAAGATAGAAAAAAGTGAGAGGAAAATAAACGCTAGTTAACAAATAGTCCGAATTTGGGACTTTGTACTGTATATGCAAAAAGAAATTATTTGTAATAATAGCGAATTCAATGACTGTTTTTAAAGAAAAATATGCATGTCTTTAATTTTTTGTCCTTATTTTTGCGTTGCTCCTGAAGCAACATGTACATTTTATTCAAAAACAATTTCTTATAATGATACCAATAAAGTTTTTATAATAGTACATCTCTTCAAATAAAATTGTAATATTTGTTTAGTTTATTCTATTCAAGTTATTCCTAATCCACCTCATCAATCTAACTCTTGTGCATATTGCATTAAAATACAAAATTATTAGTTTGGTAAAAATTTATATACTTCAAACTATCAAATATTTCCATAACCATAGCAATCTAAACAAAGTTTATTTCAAGTATTTGTTATCCTATACTACAAAGTGTCTACATACAAAATTTTATAATGATTGGCGATGGACACTTCAGGTACCTTTCTTGTAAGCCATAGGCATGTTCTTGAAATCGGATGGCATTATAAATCAAAATAGATTCTCCAAAAAATTGTCGTTACAACAAATGGACGTTGTATTGTTTCCATAAAAATTCCAAGAATAATAAGTAAAACTATTAATTTTCCTTTCAGAAGTAAAAAATTATCTGCCTAAATTCAAATGTCCACAACGTAGAACTAACACTTAAATTTTATTACATTTTCATAATATTAAAAAAATATTTCTCTTTAATTATGCTGGTGCTGTAAGTTCATCTCCAATGCAGCATTGCCCAATGCAAGTGCTATAATTATAGGATATGAAATAGAAAAAACTTTGTTTAAAGAAAGCTATTGAAAACAGTCAAAATGGAATATTTTTTCTATTTAAATTTTGTTATCTTGAGCTCAAATGAGTGAAACATATCAAGAAGTGTATTTAAAAAAAACTTTACTTAAATCTTAACACTAATTATTGTAAATGCTTTTACTAAGTTTCTATTTACTACTAGTTGTCTCCCCAAACAGTGGTGAGATTATGTTAAGTAGGCGATCAAACAAAAGATTTGATTCATAAGAAACTATATTGTGAAAATACAAACACTGTGTAGGTTATAAGGGCGAATAAATTCCATAATAAACAACGTAATAGATTTATCCGCCAGCCCTCCGCAACCTAAACAAATACATACTCATCGACTGTTTCTATTTGACGAGTTTTAGAGTCAGTAATCATTTTATATTGTAAAAATCATAACAAAACGCAATTGATTGACTAAATTTCAAATAAATGTAAACATATATAATTTGTTTACATTAGGGTGCATCTTATGCCGCCTTCTTCTTATATCAACCAATTCTTCGAAGTAGTTACAATATAGACAGATAAGGTATTACAAAAAAGATTTATACATTAATATCTTGAATGTCAACATAATATATTTATAATATCCAAAAAAATCAGACGGTAAATCATAGACCATTTTTTACAAAGTAGTAGGGTTGCTCGAGAAATTGAGAAGGATTGCCAATTTCCTCAGCCTTCGGTTCTGAAAGCGCTTTATATCGCCAACTCGCCAAGGGGTGCTGAAAGCGTGAGGGTTTCCGCGGAAGCGTCCCGGACTACGAAGGTTTATTGAAATAATGCAACATTGGATCATCTAGAACATAGAGTTACAATTATATTTGGTTTTTCTTTTTTTCAGAAGGTGATTTGTCCTGAGCTTTAAACATTACACCCTCTACAGGAAACGTTTTACTCTCTATGCGTATGTCTTTAAATGAAATAAAATTATTTTTCTCAGAGTTAAATTTTGAATGATACGAAGGGAAATGAATTAAATAATTGTTCACGGGTTTGAAACTTGACACCAGTTCAATTAAAATTAATCTATCTTTTAAATACGCAAGCATGCATAATTTAAAAAAATTTTAAAGATGTTTGTCAGACTTTGAAAACAATGTCAGGTTATCTGGATACTTTTATTTACCAGAACACAAATAATTTTTGGGAATTGAGGTTTTTGTTCTTTGCGTCAACATAAAGGTTCCGGGCGATTTGCGAAACTCCCTGGCCACACTGTAAGGGGTTCATCGAAATGAAGAAGGTATTTTGATCAGGCCGAGATTAAGATCTGGTCAGTTTTCTTCTAATGACGAGATATCTCGTCCATCGCGATCAGGTAATTTTTGTTGAAGACAAGCTGCTTTAACGAAACAATCACCACTGTGATGATCACCCATTGAAAAGTTTTGCCAAGGAATTACTAATCACTCTAAATTATATCCTCTTTATTAAGATTACTGTGAAAAAAATTTTTGCGATACGAAATTCACGATCTTGTCTTTTCACAGATGAGAATTCCAACCAAAGCGTGACGGTTGCACTTGACGGTGAAGAAGCGGAATTGGACATCGAAGAGTACGCGGCGATAGAGGAGAAGGTAAGCTGTGCAATTGTTAAAGAAATTAACTCTAGCGTCTGTAGTGTTAGACTATAGTATATTATAATCCCAGGTGCAGAATTATATTCAATGTTCTGCACCACAACTACAAGCAATTGCAATTGTTCTGCAGGCATTTTGTCCGAATATTGAAAACTGCAAATAAATCAAAAACAGACCTAAAACATATCTATCGGCGAAATATGTATTGCATGTGTGCTACGACCTGCGCCGCTTACGACTCGCTGGTTGGTGGCGAAGTGGGCTAACCCACTTAGCCACGACGGACCGCTTGATTTTTCGAGCTGAAATCGGAAATGATTTTTAAAAATGATATCTAGCCTTTGGTTTATTTTTAAATCACGTGAATCCCGCTTTGTCGTGAAAAGTGGTTTACTCATAAAAGTACTCATAAAAGTAATACTACTCATAAAAGTACTCATAAAAGTAATACTACTCATAAACTCATAAAAGTAAGTTTTACTGGACACTCAAACCATTGGGTAGGTTAGGTTAGGAATTTTAATTAACTTCTCATTGGAGAAACACAACGATCTATTCATGACGGTCCGGGATCAATCCCCAAAAGAAGAACAGAGGACAACACCACGTCATTTTGAACCACGATCAGATGACGTCAAACGACTCTAGGTAAGGTAAGGTAATTTTAGTTAACGTCGTACTAGAGCAACACATCGGACTATTGACGACGGTCCGGGCCCTAAGGGAAAGATACGAAGACAGCACCTGCTAATTTTGAGCCACGGTCAGATGACAAGCACCTGAGCTGGCAACCCACTCTCCAAACTTCCGCACCAACCCAACGTGACGACTTAAGGTCACGACAGGTTTCAGGTGCACCAGCCACCTGTCTAGGTGCACTAGCCTCCTTTACTTACACAGAAAAGAGAAATACACCAGAAATACTTAACCTGTGTACCCAGGGTTTAATGCACCTACCAGTCTACTACTCATCAGCCGCTTCTACACCGTACGCTTACAAATATGCATACACTGAAACGGATTCGAACTAGGAACCGGTTCATTTTGTATATGGTAATGATAATTTTTAGTTAACGTCGTACTAGAGCAACACAACGGGCTATTGACGACTGTCCGGGATCTGTCCCTTAAGGGAAAGATCCGAGGACAACACCTCGTAATTTTGAACCACGGTCAGATGCCGAAGCAACACCTGAGCTGGCACCCCACTCTCCAAACTTCCACGTCAACCCAACGTGAGGACTTTCGGCCACGAGAGATTTAAGGTGCACCAGCCGCCTCTACACCATACATACGTTTACAAACATCCATGCCCGAACCCGGATTCGAACCAGGAACCTTCCGATCTAGAGGCGAACACCTTAACCACTATACCGGTTGGTAGGCTCATTTTGTATATGAGCCACTAAGATAGGTATCAAAAAGACATTTTTTGCAACTCTTTTAAATTAATACACGCTTTTAAAGCTCCTGTTTCACAAGGGGCTTCGTTAATCCGGTTTAGTATCGGATTAGCAACCACAGGGTTACGAATTCGAGTCCAACCGAAAACTGTCGTGTACAAAGTGGGCTGTTGCACGTTCAATCCGTCGCGGCCTCAAATCTACTCGCGTTGGATTGCTGTGGTAATGTGGAGAGAGAGGTACCATATCAAGTAATGCCTCGTCATTTGATCGTGGTTCAAAATGAAGAGGTGTTTTCCTCGGATCTTTCCATTCTGGTTTGATCACGGTCCGTTGCCAATAGCCCGTTGTGTTTCTCCAGTGTGAAGTTAATTAAGATACCTACCCCGATTTATTTAGCAATTGCTTTGGCTGTGGCAGAAATGAGTCACTTTTAGAGGCAATAAGACATCTTTTAAAAACGATAACTTTCGCCATAATTTTTGTATGAATAAAATAACATTTCGCATCGAATATTTTTTTAACTTAAAAAAAAAAACGCTCTCTGCTTCTATTTTTTGAAACTAATGCTACTATTTAATGCTACAAATATGATTGATAGCCCTGGGCAAGAAGCGTAAACAATGTGTATTTCGCGTTTATCGTTCGATACCGAATGATATAACGTGGATCAAAATTACGTGGTGTTGTCCTCGGATCTTTCCCTTAGGGTATTGATCCCTAATCGTCGTGTATAGCCCGTTGTGTGGCTCTAGAACGACGTTAATTTAAAATTAACAACTATCGAAGGATATAACAATGATTACGTGTTGTGGAAACAATTAATCACCTGTGGCTACAACCAAGCCCTTTCCCCTGAAAACGAAACCTCCTGTATGACACGTCCTTTCCGGCCAACCTTCAACCGGTTGGTTTGTTGTATGGCCCTATTTGGCCATCCTACGCCAGTCGTAAGACATACAATATCAAATAACAGACACACTCAATGAAAGTTCTGCCGTCCAACAGGTATAATGGTTAAGGTGTTAGCCTCTAGATCGGAAGGTTCCTGGTTCGAATCCGGGCATGGATGTGTGTAAGCGTGTGATGTAGAGGCGGCTGTTGCACCTTAAATCGGTCATGGCCGAAAGTCCTCACGTTATGTTGGTGTGGAAGTTTGGAGAGTGGGGTGACAGCTCAGGTGTTAACTCGTCCTGACCGTGGTTCAAAATGACGTGGTGTTGTCCTCTGATCTTTCCCTTTGGATTGATCCCAGACCGTCGTCAATAGCCAGTTGTGTTGCTCTAGTACTACATTAATAAAAAAGTAACTAGACATACTTTACAAAACTACCTACAATGAGGCTAAGTGAATCGTTCATCGCACAAGTAACTTGAGCAGGTAACCACATATACTACTTTACAAAACAGTCACAAAGTTTAATAACTTAACCCTTCTTTGCATGATTTTTTCTTTATTGGTGAAATAAATCAAGGTGATATAATTCATGTTCAAAATTAAAGGAAAAATGGTTTTAAAAAAATCTTAGTATATATTTATAGTATAAATTTAGCAAAAAACAATAGGATGGTATCATGTGGTATTTTTTAAATTAAACGCAAACTTTATCAGAAATTTCTCTAAAAATAACAGAAACACATGTTACAAACCTTTCTTCCGCTCATTTTCACTTTTTTAGCAATAGAAACTCAAATATAATAAAATTAAATTAAAAACGAAATCATACGTTTATTGCAACCACAACAAACAGCGGAATGACAACTTCAAGCTCGTTTTACTAATAGTGACACTTGCTTATTTTTGACAGCTATTTTTTTTATGCAATGGACATTAAAAAGGTATCCAGACAAGATCAACTTAAACTGAACTTGTTCTTTTATATAATTTTTGGGCATTCAATGTTATGATGGAAATTTCCACCATTATGCAAAGAAGGGTTAAGATATTACCAGTTTGTGAGTGCTTACAGGAAAGCGATCCTGTCGTGGTCATTTTCTCACTGCCACGTTACTTCGCGACGGCGGTTCATCCAGTAGAGCCCGAATCGAAACCGGTTTCCAGCGTCCGGGGGTTCTTCGCAGGTCCAGCCAGACAAGAAAGCATGTTTTCAGGAAGGAACAATTCCATCCAAGATTTCAGTACGCGGGGTTGCTTCTGTGTAGTCATCCTGTAAAGGAGATTTAAGGTAGTAAAAGTGGACTTTTGCAGGTTGTACGCAAAGGAATGAGGACATACGCAGGGTCCTTCGTTGTCATGTCCGCGAAAATTCTCTTTTACCCCGCAGTTTTCTCCGTTCTTCTTCGCAGGACCTAGAGCACCACCACCTACGTCCCTCGGTTATCGAATGGTTCCTTTCGGCCAACATGTTTTCTTGTCTGGCCGAAAAACTTCATACCCTTGTTGGTAGAGTGGGTGGACTTCCCCAAGTCCATCTGCCTTCTTACCGCACTTCAGGGGCAGTCTGGTAATTCTCTCCGTGTCGCAGGGCCGCCTGACGGAATCGTTGCCGGACGCCTACATCATCGTGTACTCGGTGACGAATCGCAGGAGCTACATCCAGGCGAGGCAGACGCTGTCCAAGTTGGAGACCACCTTCGGCAGCAAGGCGGCCATCCTGGTCGGCAACAAGACGGACCTCGCACGACTACGCACCGTACCCACAGTTGGTAAGTATCTGCCATCAGAACTCTTCCCGCCGCTAAGTCTAGTAGGTGACGGACAACGGTACGCTGAATTGTTGCTTACGATTGTACTGTTAACGGTTAGTATTGGGTTGATGCAAAAGTTCGCTCCCGTTTTTTGACAAACTAGGGAGTTTGCCTGCGCTTAGCAATCCCATTTGGTTTGTTTCGCAAAACAACACTCCTTTCGCAAGTGATTTCGGTTTTTTTTAAATTTTAACACTTAATGCACCTTAAACTAATAGTCCACTTAGTAAACTAATAGCTAACTCAGTAAGATAACTCATCTTGTTCCCTGTACAATTTTGAATAAACCATATTAATCTCGAAATTTGCTGATCTCTACTTAATCGGCAAACCGTCTGAGAATCGAACGAAAAAACGAGCATGGCGTCACAGCGAGTTTCATTTTGCCCAAATAAAAAATATAGTTGCTATGGTAATGTCTGATACGATAAATTTTATATTTGGTTAACCCATTAGCCAGAAAAATGTAACTTTCATTTCCGTCAAGAAGAATGAACATCTAAAAAATAAGAAATTTGCATGATAAACTTTTTATCGCATCGAATTTATTTATAAACAAATTTCAAAAATAATTGCACCGTTAGAAAGAGTGCATTCAAAGTTTTCACGTGGTATTTAAAAATGTTAAAACTAATAATATTAAGCTAAAGATATGATAGTTTTTGTCTTGTATAGGAAATTACAATTTAAAATTTCCGAATTTTGTCTGACCAGCTTTTAATTGCATCGACTTCATTTATTAAGTAATTAAAAAATAATTGTACCGTAAGAAAGAGTATATTCTAAGGTTTTCAGTGATGTTTTCAAAAATAAAAATAATAGTAATAGGGTATCAATATGACAGTTTTAACAAAAAATTAACGAAAATGCCCCGATTATTCCCGAATTTCAAAAATATATTATCAAAAACCAAATTAAAATTTCTATAAAAACTCAGCGAGCTGCAAATATTTACGTTTAGAGGTACTCTAAAAAAACTCACGGCTGAAGACTGAAAATTTGTACGTCTTTTGCACACTCGCGTTAGAAATTTCGCTTTTTTTCGACTTTGACACTTAATAAACCCTAAACTAATAGCCGCATCGGAAAAAAAAATCTCCTTCATCGTGTTTTCTGTACAATTTTGAACAAACCATGCTAATTTGAAAATGTTCTAATCCGTACTTTCTCGATAAACCGTCTAAGAATCGAACGAAAAAACCCAGTTTTCAATCTTGAGACAGCGGCGACGGTAACATTTCTTTAATATAGAGAGAAAGGGAAGAAAAACTATTTTTTTACTAAAAGTTACATTGAATCAGTATAGTATGCACCGTTCTGTTCGATGCCCTTTATACATCTCTACGGTAGCTGCACCATCCCTCACTCGGACAAGTTCCGAGGTTTTTGGACAAAGAACGGATCTAGATGGGGAAACTTTCTAAACCACTTACGACTAGTGGAAGCGTCAACGTCCACCCTCACTCTACACTACATTCATTTTCTCTTTCTTCTGTGAAACATTCTTGCCTTTTCGAAATTAAAAAAGCCATAGCACATAGAAAGTACTCCTTATTTTCTGTCTTTATCTCAATGGTTCACAAAATTTAATAAACACAAACCAATAACACAAATTTTTCCCCAAGCACGAACTGAAATTCTTTTTTGTCGAACAGAATCCTAACTCGACCCGCGTGAAGTAGACAACACTTCGGTTTCGCTATGCATTGCCGTCGAGCACCATTAACGAACTTTTGCATCAACCTAATAGAAAGGCATTTGCACTACCCTACAATAATGAACCGGACAACAAGATGTGATGGTATAATGGAAACAATACATGCTTTAATAGGGGGATGGTCCCACGCTGCAATTACACTAGCAACTCTTCTGGGCATACTTTCAACAAGGTTTTGATGCACAGGTATGGGTATTTGTGTCTATTCCTGCTGCGAGAATGTCGCCAGCTGAGCTGTAGATTTCGGACATGGTTCCTTAGTCCGTAAGCGTCGCTGTAACGCGTCCCACCAATGTTCGGTGGGATTTAGGTCGGGACTCTGAGCAGGCCAGGGAAGACATTTTACATCCATATCTTGATACCACTGCTTGACAGAGGCTGCAACATGACACGGACGTCGTCGTCCTGGAAATAACATTCGTCCATTTTATAAAATTGCCAGAGCGTAGGAAGAGCCTGATTGTACAAAATGTTCATGTAGGCGTCGGCGTTCGATAGACCATGAACAACATGCAAAGGTCCCTGGCCATACCACGTAAAACACCCCCAAACAAAACAACTAGTCGGATTTTAAGCAAATCCGCTGGTTTCCGGTCCATTATTGAGGGTAGTGTACATTTAGCTTCGATTGAGCGCAGCAGGTAGCATTTTTTTTCTGTGAACATAGTTAAACATATTTATGAAATATTATTAAATCCAAATCCTTAAGATATAATATCCGCCACTGCTGTTCCTAAGCGTTCCGGAACAACTACCGTTTTCTTTTCTTTTCACCCGATGCATATTTACACCTCTTTCTGACCTTTCCCTCCACCACTTGCAAGTAATTTATTTCTTCCCTTTCCACAATCGCCTGGTGCGTTTCACGATACTTACGATGCACGTGCTATTTTAGTACACACCCCGCCTTTACTGCCGAAAAACAGATCTCCTAATGCCACTCCATGCTCCGTTCCACTACTAAACTTGAGATTTACAAGTGCAGTTTCAATAGACACATGGCTTTACTACCAATAAATAGATCTAAAAAACGCGAGTAAAATCTATCTTACTCTAAATCCTTAACTGAGTTAAACTTTGCTTACTTACACCATATTCAACAAGATCCTTAGAAGAAGGATATAAGAGTCTTTTCACACCACACAATGACACTCATGTTGTTTCTAATTAAGTACTATTTCACCTTTAAATTTACTGAAGAATTCGCTAAAGTTTTTGCAAATGGTCATGGCCACATCAAAAAGTATGCCAATAATCATTCTACCTTTATATGTGATTAGTGCAAGCGAATAGTAGAATTTAATTGATGGATTCTATAAACTTACTGTATTGCCGTTTCTAGTTAATGACGGTTGGTGTAGGAAGACAAGTAATGTTGGTTGTTTTTATCCACCAAGGGGTCATATTTGGACAAGCTTCTGCCAAACACTAGAGATACAGCGTCGAGTAAATGGACATACAGACACAAGGAAAGTTTCACTGACACAGAAGACAAAAAAATACACTTTGGTGGCAATCCCACCGAGCTGAAAAATTGGAAGACTGAGCTCAAAAGCATTTCGTCTTGGTCCTCATTCTTCGTTGCGAGTCGCATTATTTCAAAGGCGGCCCTCGAAACCACTCCACCAAGTCTTCCCCGCATACCTAAGTTTGTTTTCATCTGGAATGGAATGCCTAAAAGCCCCGCCCGGAAAGATTTAATGCGTCTGGCTGTCAACTCCGGAGTTTTACAGTTGGGATCTGGAAGTAGTGAGACTTTTTGAGCTCAACTTGTACCTTTTGAAGGATTCATATGTGAAGGTGATGTCAGTTAACTCTTGTTGATACCATTCTCAAAAAATGGTTCTTAAAATATCTCCATGGGCCTATCATCGTGCATGAATGTATTTTGCACGGAACGAAAGTAATTTTTTAAGGGAATGGGACTAGGGATGCGACATCGACAGTAAAACATCGATGTCCAAAGTTAAGACATCGATGTCCAAAATTAAGACATCGATGTTGATAATACACCATCCCAAAAACATCGATGTTTTTAAAATTCAGTGTATTTAAACTTTTCCCCCCATTTCTTAAAACTGGTTTAGCACATAGTGATGCGACATCGACAGCAAAACATCGATTTTGATCCCTATTGCCCCCCCCCCCAAACCATCGATGTTTTTAAAATTCAGTATATTTAAACTTTTTTCCCCATTTCTTAAAACTGGTTTGGTAACTAGTGATGCGACATCGGCTCCAATACATCGATGTTTTTTATAAAACATCAATGTTTTGAAAACATCGACATCGATGTCTCATCCGTACTTTTCAGACCCTTCACCTTTGGTCTAAAAGTATGTTCAATTTGCTGATTGTGAAAACTATGCTACTTGGTTATTTTTTATATTTTTATAACGGTACTTTTTTCATTTAAAAATAAAACATCGACAACGTAAAAACATCGACAAGTATAAACATCGACCCCAATACATCGATATTAAATACATAAATGTTTTTTAAAAACATCGATGTTTTGAAAACATCGATATCGATGTCGCATCCCTAAATGGGACCCCTTGTTTTTAACTGGATATCTAGAGCACTCCTAATATCCAACGAGAGACTTAAAATGCCTATTCCTAACCATTTTACTGAGATTAGTTTGGGTTTCTCGAGCTCTATTTAAACGCCAGTTACAAGACAATGTCAAGTAATGAATATACGCACGCAAAGAAAATTTGTAATCACTGAAGTACACTGAGGATGGATAGGTAGTTAATTAACGTCGATCTCGAGCTCCCAGGCCAATAGCACGAGAAGCACCCCCAAAACAAGTAGTCGTATTTTACGCAAATCCGCTGGCGTCTGGTCCGTTATTGTTGGGTACTGCAGGTATGTAGGCGAGAATGAATGCCTCACTGGAGCAACACAGAGGGTTGTCAGTGGGGGTCCAGAATCGAATCAGACACGCTCTACTCATGGTATAGACTTGTGCAAAACTACTTCACACACTGCAAATCCGCTGGCATCCGGTTCATTATTGCAGGGTAGTGTTAATGTATGTTATTAGGGTAAAGCAGCACAGCTTTCACGTCTTGGGTGACCCTAACAGGAGTACAGACTCCCGACGTACTTTTCCTGTGCAACTCGTTTCACCCGCTTGCGACGATGAGGCCAGAGGATAGGATAAATGAGATATCTGGTCCATCGGGATGTGGTTGTTTTTGAAGAGGGCTAACAGGTGTTTTTTTTTTCGTTACAGAGGGTCGTTCCCTGGCCAAAGAGCGCGGCTGCAAGTTCATCGAGACGTCGGTGGCCATCAACCACCAGTTGGACGAGCTACTGGTGGGCGTGATCACGCAGATCCGCATGAAGGCGCGCATCGCCGACAAGAAAAAGAAGCGTTCCTCCTCCTCCACTTCCAAGGCCACCTGCATCATCAAGAGGCTCTGGAGAAGGACCTGCATGACCAGCAAGTCCTGCGACAACCTGCACGCGCTCTGACGACATCCCGACACGAATAGAAGCAGCACTTCAGATCTCTGCCATCGAGCCGTGGCCAAAAGAAGAATGGAACGAACCCTGGCGAATGCCGCCACCAGGAGGATTCTTCTGGCAAGTTGACCCCCCCTGTCGACACCGGCCTCTATTTACTTCTGACCTCAAATTAATGTACGTTAACTTGCCTTTGCATCGCATATCGACAGAGCACGTTGCTCGTGAAGGTATTTGAATGAAAGTCCTCGGTACGTGTACTTTCTGTCATAAAAAAATGGCGTATCTTAAACTTAAAGGTGCCACTTCAAAAATGTATATGATGCTTAAAGTCGGGACATGGACTAAATTTCAACGTTATCATTTCACTATCCCTTTTGCAACTCCGTCTTTGAGATTATATGCATTAATATAGCGTTACTCACACATACTACCGCTTCATCTCCAAGATTCTCACGTGATGGTCGTGGAAGGAGTCGGTCTACGGGGCTGTGGATGTAAACGAATTGAGCCTAGTTGCTGTCATCACTGAAACAGCGATAGTGTAATGAGTGTGAGAAAGAAGGTAGGCAAAACTAATAAAATACGAAGTGATTGAAGCTGAATAAAGAGGAAAATGACGAAGACGTGTATGTCTTGTACATGTTTCATGATAATGTTCCAGGATAATTTTAGAAACGGGGTCTCTCTCGTCACCTTGACCCTTCCTTTTCAATTATTCTGGATCCGCAGTTCAGTCTGGACTGTGGGTCCAGAATATTCTGGATCCAGTCTTTTAGGTTAGGGAAAAGTGACCTATAATGAGATACTTTTTTTCAAAATTGCGTTGTTTACTGTCTTATGATAAATTTAGGAAACATCTTTTGATTTTTAACACTGTCACTAAAGTTGTTTCGAAATGATGAGGGAGTTTGGGGCAAAAAACATTGCAAATAGACGCAAAAATAAAATAAAAATTGTAAATTGTTTCGAATTGGGTGTTTTGGGAATAGGTTGTATAATATGAGAATCCAAGCATTCTTATTACATGATATTGGACATTCACAATTGCAAAAAATACAAACGTGACAAAAAATCTATTAAATATAAAATTTATTTGAGTAAAAACTTTCAGTTAACTTAACAACTTACCTTATACGTCTAAAGTCCAGTCGAAAAGAAGTCTCTTAAAAGCAAAGTGCCACTATAGGTTGTTACTGAAGAATGGGTCGCCTTGCAATAGGGAATGTTATGTTTACGATGACTCTACAGTCTCTCTATCTAATAGTTCATGACTCTTCCAGTAGATGACGACACGATACGGTAAAGATACAGGAGTATCTCGTATTAAGCAAGTATCTCATAAGCGGTCACTTTCCCCTGCATTGCTGTCCATCCGAACGGATTCGGCGGCTATTGCCTACCTTTGAGGATTCCATAAGTTAATAATGAACATAATGTGTAAGGAGAATGATAAGTAAGATGATGTGTAAGCTGAAAATCTTTGAGAAAAAGAACTCAAATGAAACACTTTCAAATCTAGGGGAATCGGACATGCCAAAGGCGGTTATAGTTTAGGCCGTCAGGAATTGATATTAAAACAGAATAGAAATTGTTTTTCAAAGTGAAGTCGATATGGATGATAGTGCTTATTACGTTTTCCCCACACAGCTGGAATCAACAGGTACTAACACTCCGATATTAAAACATTTCTTGACAGGTTTTTTTTAGGAAGCAATAAAAAAAATTGAACTGTTTAAATTTATTAGTTTTTTAAAAACACTTATTAAATTAACAGCTAAAGTAAAAATTAAATAAATCAGAGCACACACATGAATTAATCTTTTAAACGAAGCCACTCTTGGGGAATACGAGAGAAAGAACGGAGTTCCAATCAGGCTAAGGCCTTTTTAAGGTTCACCTTCAAGTGATTCAGCACTTTAAGTGACAAAAATTTTTGAAACCATTTTGCGCAAATGCTTCTCTTACGCCATCGGTTCTCTCTCAGTTTTTTTTATTATCAAAAAGCTGGTTTCTGAAAATGGCTTTTAAAATCTTAAGCTACAAGGAAGTTATGCATGATGAAAAATATTTAAAATTCACAAAACCGGATGGGTCCCTGAAGCATGGATTTTCCGCATATTCCCATAATTTTAATTTACATATGAGTTTTAAATGTTTTTCAAATATATTTTACCTTCACTTTGAAAGTGTAAAGCTAAAAAATATGACTTATACAGAATTTTAACTGAGAAATAATGAACGGGGAAGAAGTTATCATTTGTATTTAACGTTGTGAGCTAGAATTATCTCAAATACTTTCAAAGAAATGAAGAAAAATGGGGGATCGTTTCGAAATCAGAGAAACGTTGATAAACCTGACAGAAACGTCTTTGTAGATATACCTACTGCTCTTACCTGATGATGGATGTTGTCATGTAACTCTTTCCTACATGATCGTTTTCGAAATATTTGTAACTCTAGCGTTTGGTATCGATTTAAAAAATAAAATAAAATAAAATGATTTTGGTGATTTTCAAAAACTACTGCGCGTAATGTCGAAAGCTTTATTATAGAGGTGAAAAATCTGCGGCCCGCAAACTAATTTTGACTATAAACTTCTAAGAGGATTTAAGTTAAAAAGCAAATTGACTGACAAACATTTAGAATCAGTCTCAAGGGTTTCTACTAGCAGTATTGAACTTAACATACCTAAATTAGTTAGCAAAACTCAATATCAGCCAACTCATTAGCAAGCTGTAACATAATTATTGTTTATGCCTTAGAAATTTTAATACTAAATACATTTGATGCTGTAATTTTTTTTTCTAATTTTGCTGATATCATTAAAATTTCTGAAACTCATCTTAATATGCTCATTGTACTATTACTGTTATTAAATTTGTAACCTAAAATAATTTGCTGAAGTACATAGGACGTTCTTGAGACACATTCTTAAAAGTATTTCTAAAGGATTGATGAAAATGTTTGTTAACTTCTTTTTTTAAACTATTCACAATATCATTCATTTAGCTCTGTAACAAGCTCCTAGATTTTTTGAGAAAACATTTGTAAGTTTAATCTTAGAAAAAAATAAGTGAATATTTTGTTGTTGTACATATTAAGTGTAATAACAGCAGCATAATTGGGTAGTAGCACTTTCATTGTGTATGTGCTGTAACTTCATTTGCGGCCTCCCTCCCCATGTTTCAATCAATGGTGTGAGTGATCCTTCTCCCTAAAAGGTTGTGCACCCCTACTTTATTACAAATTCAAATACTACTCGCGAGGCCTTAATTAAACTCAACCAACTTCATTCGAACCCTTCCCATCAGAAATAAACGCTGAAAAAAAGCGGGCAGATATAGTCAAATATAGTCTTCTCATAAATATGCAGCCGAGCTTATTTTCGCAAAAAGAATTCGCGAAGGATTTTGCATGTTTACAGCTGGGATGTTCGCGCCGAGTGAAAAGAACCCTGCGTTCGAGGCGTCAGCCGATATATTTATGTTGCCTGCTCCACTTCGAAAAGCGAAGGCTGAAGCAGCGGAGCGGGCATGCTTTTCGAACGTGTTTCGGTTTCTTCTGGAACGCTGCCAAAGAACACTCGACGCGTGCCTTCCTCGAAACGCTCCTGTCTGTTTTGCTCGATTTTTGTTTATACCCTGTCGAGATTATTTTTGTTTCGTTTCGAAGCGACTTGTTTGTCTTGCGCTCGAGGACGTTGTTGACTGTGCGAAGGATGGATCAATTGGATTTCATTAATTCACTGTTAAACTAATAAAACTGTTTTCCGAAACACAAATTTTCTCGTCTGTGTAAAGATGTCATTTTTTTTTTTTTGCCGATACCCAAAAGCAGTTAGTCGCAAAATCACTGATTCATGTCTTGAATGTGTTCGAAAATGAGAAAAACTGTTTTCCGAACACACAAATTTTACCGTCTGTGTGAAGATATAATTTTTTTTGCCGTACTCAAAAGCAGTCAGTCGCAAAATCAGCAAGCTTCTTTATCTCCAAATTTTGGGTTGATGGTAAAGTTTGTCTTTTGCCAAATTTGAAGATTATTTATTTACAAAAAGTGACATTGAATCAGTGTTGAAAAGTAAAGCGACTTCAACTGAATCTCATCTTTTTTGATAACGATAAAATGGATGACGCGGCCTGTTAAAAATGTTCACGGTCTACAAATATAGGGTTGATGCAAAAATGTGTCCCGTTTTTTTGACAAAAGTTGAGGGGAATTGTTTTACAGACTAAAAATGACAGTGAATCAGTGCTGAAAGTCAAGCAACTTCAGCTGGCTCTCATCTATTAGATAACGATGAAATTGAGGACGCGGTTTTTTAAAAATTTTCACGGTCCACAAATATTGGGTTAATGCAAAAGTTCGTCCCGTTTTTTTTGACAAAAATTGAAGAAAATTGTTTTACTAAAAATGACATCGAATCAGTGCTGAAAGTAAAGCAACTTCAGCTGGCTCTCATTAGATAACGATAAAATGGAAGACGGCCTTTTAAAAACTTTACAAAAATTGAGTTGATGCAAAAGTTTATCCCGTTTTTTTTTTAATTATTTCACTGACTAAAAATAATATTGAAACAATACTAAAAGTAAAGCAACTTCAACTGGATCTCATCTATTAGATGACGATGAAATGGAGGAAGCGGCATTTTAAAAACTTTCATGGTCTCAAATATTGGGTTGATGCAAAAGTTCGTCCCGTTTTTTTGATAAAAATTGAAGAAAATTGTTTTACTGACTAAAAATGACATCGAATCAGTGCTGAAAGTAAAGCAACTTCAGCTGGCTCTCATTAGATAACGATAAAATGGAAGACGGCCTTTTAAAAACTTTACAAATATTGAGTTGATGCAAAAGTTTATCCCGTTTTTTTTAAAATTATTTCACTGACTAAAAATGATATTGAAACAATGCTAAGCGTAAAGCAACTTCAACTGTATCTCATCTATTAGATGACGATGAAATGGAGGAAGCGGCATTTTAAAAACTTTCATGGTCTCAAATATTGGGTTGATGCAAAAGTCCGTCCCGGTTTTTTTTTTTACATAAATTGAAGAAAATTATTTTATTGACAACAAATAGATGTCATTGAATCACTATAGTTTGTGCCGTTCTATTCGCTGACCTTTCTCTATTTCACCGGTAGCTGCATCATACCGCACTCAAAGAAATTCTGAGGTTTCTAGATGAAGAACGCATCCATGTGACGAAACTTTACGAACCCCTTGCGGCACGCGGAATAGTCAACGGCACCTTCACCTTACGCAATACATATCTTCTTTTGCGTCTGCTAAGTGTGCTAAAGATGGGAAAACCCACAATTTTACCCCTTGATGTAATAGCCTATAACTATCACAAATTAGACCTGATATTCAGTATCGAGATATTCCGTCTGTAATTTTGGAGCATTGGGAATATTGGTCATTTTCAAACTGAGCCCCCAATAGGAAAAAAGTATTCTTCATTTCAGTGATTTCAGTCTTTTTTACGATTGCAGTCATACCTCTTATCACCGCGGAACCCTTTACTATTGGTATCATGGTAACGGATTCAAAAGTTCCGAGGAAATATTTTTTTACTGTCTTTCTCTCTCATTTGTCTCTCTTCTTAACTCAAATTTTAACAGCTGTTTAGAACAAACTCGTTTTATTTTCGTAATCAGATAATCAGTTCTAAAAATCAGTTAGTGTGCGTGGTATTATTCGCTGCATTCAAAAGATTTTTGTTGTGGTAAAGTACAATTTGTGATGTATCGAATTCAATTTTCTGTTCATCTTCACTTTGTAAAACTTTCGCAATATGTTCAATTACATCTGATTATTCCACTAATATTATGACTGATTAGAGATTTTGAAATCAATCATGTTTTTATAGGTGTGGTGGTTTTGTTTTATTACGTGACTGAGTTTGGAGCCGAAACTGTATTTTTTGTATAAATTGGTCAATTTGTTTTGCTTATTTCCAAACGTTTGAAATGTCCCGTTCTCTCTCTCTAAGAATCAAGATAATTGCAAATTCTAAGTCTTTTCATAAAAGGTTTACTGATGCATATATTTGTATAAATTGGTATTGTCCTTTTTCCGAAATATGAAATTGTTTTAAAATGAATATTTTCACATTAAAATATTTTCGTTACATTGAAATAAAATGTAATCAACAAATGTTTGAATTATGTTGCACCTGAAAGTTCTAAGCCATCTTGCTCTTTTTAGAACTAAGATCTTTTTGTACTTTCAACTTGTTATAAAATGTCAAAACCCTATTTCTGCATTTATTTGTATAATTTCGGTATTTTCGTTTTGTTGTATGCCTCGGAAATTGTTGAACGAATTAAAATGTTCGTGTTACGTTCTTCTGAAGTGCCTTGTTGTCCTTGGATTCAAAAGGATGTATTGGGTTGGCCCAGAAGCTCGTTCGGCTATATAAACGCAACGAAGGCCCTTCGGTTTTCAAACGAATTGTGACGGTCAATGAAAAGACTGTGGGGCAAGAAGACAAATGAACCACCAAATGCCGATCTTCATGCGAATAGCATGATGTTGAATGAGGCGTTCATAATTAGAGTGGATCAAATCCATTTTATAACATTTTGAGATACATCGAGATATAGTTACTTCTTGTGTATACTTTTCATATTCGCCGGGTTTTTTCTTCTGCCATCTCTCGGGAACCAAATAGGTACAGCTTCAGTCTACGTTTATCGCTGTGGTAACGGCATTGACGCTTTTTTTTAGCACTTCTACTGTCGTTAAGAAAAGAATTATTTCGAAATTCTTTTTCTTTTTACAACGGAAAGTAACAAGCTTCAGAAACACATCTGTAAATGTTTAAAAAACTTTTTGCAGTACAGCTTCAGCCTACGTTTATAGCGGTTGAAGGGTCTTAGCGCTTTTTTTTTTGGCGCACTTCTAGTAACGAGTAATGACAGGTTAAGTCAGCCCATCTGTATTACGGTTATTGTGGATTTTATGGCAATCTCGGCAAGCGGAAAGTTTCAATTTTCATTTAGAATATTCTATAAATTTCTTTCATAGTCCGTTAAACTGTCGTTTGATTTCATTGGTTTATTTGAAATAATTCTTTCCTTGGCGTCTTCAGAAGTGCGCCAAAAAAAAAAAAAAAAAGCGCGAAGGTCGTTGCCACAGCTGTAAACGTAGACTGAAGCTGTAACACCAAAGCAACAAGGAACTTGATTCAACTATGCACTAAAAATATTCAACTTAAAGGAGTTTGGGTGTGTGATTATCAGAATTTGACCAGAAAGTGGACTTGATCCACTCTAGCTCTGAACGCCTCAAGTAGGGTGGGACTGAGAAGGAGTACCTACGAAGTCCCTCCGTAACGATTCATTCAGACAATTGCTGCTCCCAATTGGACGACATGAAAGCCGTCTAAAAGCGTCTGGTCAACAGAACAGGTGCTTTCACAGTCATAACACATGTTTCTTGAGTGACCAGAAGAAAATCCTCACAGTTCGTCTCCGAAGTCTTGGTTCGTCCGCCAGTCACCAATTTTCTTTTTTGCATTTATTCAGATCTATGTGAAATCTTCTCAAGGGAAAAACTTTGAATTCCTTGGAGTACTGCACTTGGAGCTTTTAATCTTCACCCAGAAAGATTAAAACGTTCTCTGCAAAAGCTGATCTGGTGCTTTAATAGTTATTGCCCCGCCGTAGAAGTGGTTTCCCAGAAGCTTATACCTGCCACGCCAATACCAGAATAGATTTGTGAAAGCTCAGCCAACAAATTTGCAATTTAATTATCTGTTAGAGGCTTATTAGATTGCATTTTTCTTTTTTGGGGCGTGAAGGCCCTGCAGAACTATCATCCCTAAAACTCATAATACAAGATTTACTAAACTACTAAAACTATAAATATACTACAAACACATATATTTGCAACTATCTTCTAACCTTTACTCCGCACCAATGCCACTCCAACACCTAACATGTAATGTCAATTGAAGTGGAGAGTAAATGTTGAGACGCAGCATTTCCCGCGCGAACGCGTGACTGGTTACCGCGACACCACTCTACGCGCTGGAGCGTGATGGGCTCTTTGGCGTTAATACCACTCCACGCGCTGGAGCGTTATTGGCTCTTTAGTGTTTATGCCATTCCACGCGTTGGAGCGTGATTGACTCAACGGTTGATACCACATCACGCGCTGGCGCGAGCTCGGCAGCGAAAATGTTAAAAGTGCTTTGGGGCGGATAAAACTTGCGAAGCAGCTTGAATGATGGCAGTGGAAGGAAATGGTCCAGACGTTTTCCAATAAAAGTATTTGTGACAAATGAACTTTTTTGTACTCGACCGAACGAACATTCGGGGCCAACTCAATATAAACATTTTTTGATCACTTTTATAGAAATCGGAGCTTTTTTCATGAAAGCTGGTGTTTCGTCTGGAAACGAACACCTTTATACGATTGAAGTGAAGCGATGGTTGTACCAATGCCTTCACTAGGAAATTAAAAGAAAATTTTGAACTTTGTCTATTGTCATTCATTAGCAGGTCATGAATATTAAGTTCATTATTTTGTATTTATCAAATTTCTTAGTTCATTTTTGTTCAAAAGTCCATCAAAGGGTGTGGGGGTAGCATTAAATGGGGAAATTCAGGAGAGGCTAACAACTTTGGAGGAAGTTATAAATGTTAAATTTAAATAGTTTATTGAAAAAATATTTTAATATTATTCAGTTAAAAGACCATACACTAGTAGGTGAAGAGCAAAATAAATCCTGCATTCCATCTGCTATGAACAGTGAATAACTTTCTTTGCGAGAAAACAGTACGAATTTTTACTTTTGGGTACAACATCAACCCTTCAATGTAACGCGTTTCTAGAGGACAAGATGAAAATTTACGTATTAAATATAGACTCTATAACAAAAAAAAATAGACGAACCAAAGAGTTGTCCGATTACAATAAAAATGGGTGCACCTGAAGAACATACATAGAAGAACAAACGATTAAAATTTCAAAACAATTGAATGATTTATTTCAGAGTTTGACCGTTACAAAGGGAGGAAGTCAATAAGGCGTTGGTCCACCCCTGGCCTGGATGCAAGCAGTCACCCGGCGTGACAAAGACCAAAAATGTTCCCGAATTTGGTCCTGCCGAATTTTTTGCCGTCTCCTACTGTCGGAGTAAATGGTCAACATTCCGAGATCCGTTGCAATCGCCTTCCCATAAACCTCCCAAATGTGCTCTATGGGGGAGAGATCAGGAGACCTAGCTGGCCAAGAAAGTGTTGGGAAAGCATGAAGACAATTCATAGCAACACGTGCCTTGAGCGGCCGGGCATAATCTAGTTGAAAAGTAAGTCCGGGGTGTCGCAAAGGGAAAGGTAACACAAACGGTCGTAGAATGTCGTCTACGTACCGCTATGCTGTAAGTGTGCGTGAAATGACTACCAAAGGGGTCCGACTATCAAAGGAGAATGACACTCCAGACCATAACGCACTGTTGTGGGCATGTGTGACGTGCGATAGTAAGAGGATATCCCCACGTTTCCCTGGACGTTTCCCGACCCGTCTGCGGTTGTCGTCAAGACACAGTTGGAAACGGGACTCGTCACTACAGACTATATGTCCCGGTCAGCACCGTTCCAAGTGGATCGAGTCCGGCACCCCTGTAATTCTGCACCTTCTTGTTGCGTCGGTTTTTTTTGTTATAGATTGTTATATTTTGTTATAGATTGTTATATTTGTTATAGATTTGTTATAGACCTTTCCGGGATGACAATCCGCTACTTTTCCAACCGGGCTACCGACACCCACGCTAAAAGAAGGTTAAAATATTCTAGTATGCAAGGTAGATCGTTTGAAATTATCTTCAGGGTGGGTCTGATCTATGATGACTGGTCTGTTTGGGGTTTTTATGGCGCTATGTCCCTCTTTGGTCATGTTGAGCCGGACACGACATACAATATCAAGTGATTGATATACACACCCAATGAAAGTTTTACACAAAAGAGAGAAATACACCCAGGGAGGAATGCACTTGCCAGGAATCTAACCTGCTTCTCCTATAACATGAAGATTGCTAGTGCAGTGGGCATAACCACTGAGCCAAGTCGACCACTGTCTGAGCAATGAATAAACTACCATCCCAACTTGACGATGTCTACAGATGCCCCTTTGAAACTCCACATCGTGTACAGAATATCTCAATGGAAAAGGTCGAATCAACAGGTTACAGCAAGTGCTTTTGAAGTCTGAATTCTAATGAAACACACGTTTCCCCTACTATTCGCACTTTAAATTCATCCAAGACGAGTTGAAAAGGTAATTGTCAATTTTTAATTAACGTCGCACGAGAGCAACTCAACGGGCTATTGACGACGGTCCGGGATCAATCCCCTAAAGGAATGAGCCGAGGACAACACCACATAATTTTAAACCACGGTCAGATGACGAGGCAACACCTGAGCCGGAACCCCACTCTCCAAACTTCCACACCAACCCAACATGAGAACTTTCGGGCACGACAGATTTAAGGTGCACCATCCGCCTCTACACCATACGCTTACGAATATCCATGCACTTACCCGGTTTCGAACCAAGAACCTTCCGATCTATAGGCTAACACCTTAACCACCATACCGGTTGGTGATTGGTAATTTTTAATTAATGTACTAGAGCAACACAACGAAGGCTATTGACGACGGTCCGGGATTAATCCTCTAGGGAAAGATTCGAGGACAACACCTCATAATTTTGAACCGCGGTCATATGACGAGGCAACACATGAGCTGGCACCCCACTCTCCAAACTTCCACACAAGCCGAAAGTGAGGACTTTCGGCCACGACAGATTTAAAGCGCACCAGCCGCCTCTACACCATACGCTTACACGTATCCTTGTACTGACCAGGATTCGACCCATCTAACCCAACGGAAAAGATCCAAGGACAACACCACGTAAATTTGAACCGTGTTCAGGTGATAAAGATAACACATAAGCTTGCACCCCTCTTTCCAAACTTTCACACCACGATAGATTGAACGTACACCAGCCCCAGGGTCCTTAGTTGCATCGAGTCTCGAACTCGTAACCCTCTGATTGCTAACCCGTTTCTCTTCCAACCGGTCTTCCAAGGGCCCCATCGATTTGATTCTATCCCCAAATCGACTCGCATCAAGAGGATAATAAAGGACATGGAGGGTTGGTCAATGTAAACCCCTCCAATGTCGTTCGCACGAGTGCCCGCTCGGACGTGATGTCCAGTCGGTCGGACGAATTTGAAATGAGCGATATATCTCGGAGTGATATAACGAAGGTTCCGTATTTGCATTACTTCTACATTGTAATGTAAACGGATGCTCAATGAAGCACAATGTTTGTTTGATCCGTGTTTTATGTTTAGAGAAATAGTAAACAAACATACTACAACGGTGTTGTAAACAACAAAGTATCATGTATACAATTATCCAGCACTTAATTCTTTGAGAGGGTGTTGCACTTCTCAATTTCATTCATTCCCTTCTATTTTACTATGTACACTAGAATGCAACATATTCATTGAAACACTCCGAACATAAAACCAGTTGAGTTTTAAAACGAAATGGATTTGAAAAATACCTTCAAACTATAGATCCCCTTTCATTTTTTGTTTTATCAAAAGCATCTTGAAGTTCGTGGGGAAATAACTGAAATGATTTACGCACATGGTATCGATCCTTCGAATGAATGAAAAATCATGAACATTTCTTACACAATATGAATTACCTCTCTTAGACGATACTCGATACAAATCCATGTATGGGGGTACACAGAACTTGGGAAGGTTCAAAAGTATTTATTTCTCTTACCTATAGTCAAACATTAAAAAATACAAATGAATTCGTTGACTGAATTTAAAGTGGTATAGCTTAAGTTAAATTTATCATAAAACCAATATATCAATAGAGAATGGTGGATATTTTTCAAATAAAATTTATTCAACTTTTCACCATCTCGGATGCTTAACTGAATTCATGTGTTAAAATCTTTTAATTGATGCAGCTTTTGATAAATTGAAATGTTTTTGAAGATATTTATATTTATAACGAAATATAGTTTGGAGCCCTAAAATACGTAGTTTAATCTAAAAATTAATTTTACATTTCATTCTCCATTTCTCTAAAAACATTCACGAATTAAATTCTCACGGTACAGGTTATACAATAACCAGAGATTAGTTAATAAACAATTCAAACGTTAATATAGTATTTATTATCAGTTTGTAACATAGATGGCGCCACCTTTTATTCACATCAATTTTTAGTTAAACTAAATACAGTTCGTTGTTTCGAACCTAGAGGGCGCCCCAACTTATTCCCATCAATAAAGCTCGTCGTTTCTAACCTAGAAGTCATCCATAAAACTAAACAAAGTTCAATAGTTTGTTTTAGAAGGTGATACAACAATTTCATTTCTTTGATGAGAGATAGAAGCTTTTGTGTTTTTTATAACTTTTTGAAGGATGGCAACTTTGAAAGCAAATGTTTTTCTTCAAAAATCTTTCGGTGTAATGATTTTTTTATATAATTATGCGCTTATGAGAGTTCATTTAAATATTTACTCCCCGAATGGATAGCTGAAAATAACTTTTGCTTGTAAACAATTTCTGCACACAAAATGTAATTTTGGATAGATGTTGTAATTACATTTGCTTTCGGTCTCGTACAACTAGCCCTTGAGTAACACAAAGATGACTCAAAAACAAACAAATCAGACTTCGATACACTACGATATACGTTTCAAGTAAGGACTTATATATATATATATATATATATTTGATTCAACTAGGAGCATAGGTATTTTCTTTAACGTTGCAATGGAGACATAATGGGCTATTAGCGACAGTATGAGATACGCTCAAATGACGAGAACAACACCTGAGCTGGCACCCACTCTCCAAACCTCCGCATCTCTGCAACGTGAGTACATTATAGGCCACGAAAACGCGCAGCAGTCCCGATCTAAAGTCGCGGAAAAAAACCAAACCACCTACATAAAAACATTATGTTATTAAAACATTATGTTATAAAAATATTATGTTATAAAAACATTATGTTATCAAAATATTATGTTATAAAAACATTATGTTATAAAAACATTATGTTATCAAAACATTAAGTTATAAAAACATTATGTTATCAAAACATTATGTTATCAAAACATTAAGTTATAAAAACATTATGTTATAAAAATATTATGTTATAAAAACATAATTTTGCAAGATATGCATGAAAGTGTATGAATTTTTTTCCAATTACTAATTTTAATATCTCATAACTTCGAAACAATAAGACCGAATAACATATAATTTGGTATATGAAGTTAAATTATGATCTAGATTGGAAATTGTGCGTCGAAATAGGGGGTTCTCATTGGAAATTATGAAGTGGTTCCACAATTTAACATAAAGACGTCCCCTGATGCAAATTTTATTAATTTTATTTTATAGAAGACTTTACTTCCTTTGAATTTTATCTACTGTTAAAATTGCTCGAATGAAAAGCGGTGATAAGGGTTTTTTTTTGCGACTGTATATAACGGTCTTTAACTAGACCTTTCACACCAAGCCAATGGGAGCACATTGGAGGCACGATATATTTAACGTGAATCACACCCTTTTTATACGACGGTCTAAGGTTCGATTTGAACTCGCAACCCTCCGCTTGCTAATCTGTCCCTCTTCCAACTGGACTACAACGACATTCCACTGAATGAAATGTTAAAATTAAAGCGCCTTTACTTTAAACAGTAGAAAATGCTTAAGACATGTGCATGAAAAGCAAGAGATACGATAATCGAAAAACTCTCCCTAATGAGAATAAATTATTATGGCAAAATTACTATCCCATATCTGTCACCAGTCCAAGAAAAATTATCAGCTTCAAGATAACGTTTTAAAAAAGCTGGGCAATTTTTATTTTTTTGAGATTCAATTTTTCGTTTAGGAAACCAAAATAAATCGTCGTTGAGAACATTTCGATTCAATGTCTCCTCAAAACCATTAATGAGAATTAATTAATGCAGCGAAGTAATTATGGCTCTGCTTTTTAATTCAAATATCATTAGATATTTTTACACATAGCTTTTTATAACTCGCAATAATACGGCATGAAATTTGAAAGTGCTAATGGAGTTTCGTTTATTGATATTTTTATTCCACCTACAAGAGACTAGAATACGTATTTTTAGATCAAATGATTGTTTTTTTATGATCCCTTTATCACCCTTTAATAAATGGTTATATCTACACAGGCTCATTGAGTCGGAATTAATGTGCATTACTCACACCAGTGTCGCGGTAGCACAGTTGAAAGAGCAACATTTTAGCAACAGGAGGATTACGAGCTTGAAACTCGGTAATAGACCGTCGTGTACAAGGGGGCTGGTGCACGTTAATTCTGTAGTGGCCACCGATGTCCTCTTGTTGTCATGGTGTAGAAATTTGGGTGCCAGTTCGGGTGTTGAAATCGTCATTTGGCCGTGTTTTGAAATAACGAGGGCGTCGTTTTCGGATCTTTGCTTTCGGTATGGATACCCGAACCTTTCCTTAATAGTGTCAGCGACTTTAATTTACACGGCTACCTACTTGTCAGTTTTTATGCGTCGGGAAGACTTTCCTTGTGTGACATTACTTGACGTTGTCTGTCGTGTGTTTGAGGCAGCTTGGCCAGGGGTGACACTATAAAAAAATACCCAAACCGATAGAACAGAGGTTTCAAACCTTTTCAGAACTACGGAACACTTGCGATTTTACAAGATTTTTTCGGGGCAACAGTTATTAGCAATTATATATACACTATCCTACAACAGTGGTAATTGGTAATTTTTAGTTAACGTCGTACTAGAGCAACACAACGGGCTATAGACGACGGTCCGGAATCAATCCCTTAAGAAAAAGATCCGAGGACAACAACTCGTAATTTTGAAGCCCGGATGACGAAGTAACACCTGAGCTGGCACGCCACTCTCCAAACTTCCACACTAATCCAACGTGAGGATTTTCGGCCATGACAGATGTACGGTGCACCAGCCGCCTCTACACCATACGCTTACTAACATCCATGCCCGGACCCGGATTCGAAACAGGAACCTTCCTATCTAGACGCTAACACCTTAACCACTTTACCGGTTGGTCGGCCCTACAATAATGGACCGGACAGCAAGATGTGATGGTATAAGGGAAAGAATACATGCTTTGGTAGGAGGACGGTATCCCACGTGCTACAATGACATTAGCAACCCTTTCTGGCATACCTTCAACACGGTTTTGGTACACAGCTATGGGTATTGGTGTCCATTCCTGCTGCAAGAATGTCGTCAGCTCAGCTGTAGATTTTGGACCTGGTTCCTTGGTTGGTAAGATCCATATCTTGATGCCACTGTTTGACAGAAAACATGACATAGTGCTTTGTCGTTCTGGAAGTAACATTCGTCCATTCCTTAAAATGGCCAGAGCGTAGGAAGAACCTGGTTGTCCAAAATGTTCACGTAGGCGTCGGCGTTCAAGTGACCAGGAACAACATGCAAAGGTCTCAGGCCATACTACGAAAAGCACCCCCAAACAAGTGCACCACCACCGAATTTGATAGTTGGAACGATTCACTCGGGTTACAGACGTTCGCCTTGCATTCGCCAAACCCAAGCACCTTCATCCGACTTGAAGAGCGTGTAGCGTGACTGGTCGCTCCATAAAATAATTTTCCAGTAGTCCACAATCCGCCTATTTTTATTTCTAGAAGACCAATTCTTTGCAAATCAACATCTACCTACAATTACAAAACAATAAATTTTATAATACTGACAATCTGTCAAAAAAGAAGTTGGACTTGTTTTGAAGAAATACAAAAACAACAGTAATCTTTTTAGCAAGAAACACGTCCGTACACTTCGGTCATTCAAACTGTTTGCGCACAAGTTCCACCAACGCGCAAAAGTAGATTTGATTCATGTTGTAAACTTAACTACGAGTAAAGACGATAACTAACTAAAAATAATGACTTGATTTTTCGGGGTTTTTTCCCGTTTAAATCCGTTTTAATTAATTTTCCATTTTTGTTTTTCACTGATTTTCTAAGTTTACGGAACAACAGTGCTCCCCGGAACACCATTTAAGAACCACTGCGATAGACCAACCGATAATTTCAAAACAACTTTGTTTCTCAAAACAACTTTGTTTCTCTTTCATGCCTTGTTCCGAACTTTCTTCACACTTAAAAACGTAACACTCTAAGAGAAACTTAGGACTTCTTATCAAAAACCGAACTACTAAGTAAGTAACTACTAATACCAAAACGCCCACGTGCTGGAATTAGCCACAGAAACAGATTTCGGTTGCTGTCGTTAGCTGCCCAAGATGGGTTTGGATTCCGAAATCTTTTTAAACACCAGTTCAAACAATTTTAAGTCATAAAACTTATTACTTTCAACATTCCAAAACTCGACCGTGGAAAACAAAAGCATTTTTAAGGACTACTTTCGAAAGCGCGAACGGTATTTGAAAGATTTTAAAGGTGGGATTTTACGTGTCATGCAAGCAACGAACTGTTTTTCAACGCAAGTAGTCAGAGGAGCAATGAACCATGAAAAAAAATTATATTTATTTCAACAAATCTGTTATCGTCCAAACTATGTGTAGATTCCCTTAAGTTCTATCAAATAGACGGACTAGGTTCAACCACCCATCCTGTACAAAATATTTTGAATAAATATATTTATTTTATAAGGTAGGTAGGCATTTTATTAACGTCACACTGAAGCAACAAATCGGACTACTAGCGACGAGGGAAAGTTCCGAGGACTATACCGCATTATTTTGAACCACGGTCAGATGACGAGGCAACACCTGAGCTGACATCCCACTCTCCAAACATCCATACCACGCTAACGTTAGGACATTGCAGGGCACGACAGATTGAACGTGCACCAGCCCCCTTTGTACACGGCGGTCTTTGGTTGGATTCGAACTCGCAGACTACCGATTGCCAGTCCTTTACTCTCACAAACCATCCTCCTCAGGTGTCTTTCTTCTGTATCTGTAAGAATTTCGTTCTGAATATACTACTGTGATCAAAAAGTTTCCGGAATGCTTCCTTAAATATATATATATATATATATATATATATATATATATATATATATCGTCTGCAAACTTTTATCAAATATTTTTACCACTTATATGAACATGTGGCAACAATCAGGTATTTATTTAATTTTATCGTCTGAAAGAAAATTTATTTTTATAAGAGAAGAATTTTCACTTTGTTGATTCTCCAAAATGTCGAATGTGATTGGGCAAAGAACATGCATTCAATTTTGGTTCCGGAGTGTAATTTCTGCTACAAACACATTTTAAATGTTGCAAGAAACTTTTACAGACGACTGTTTATTAAGAACAACAGTATTTCATAAGTTTAAAGAAGGTATACAGTATAATACGTCGTAGATGATTCGCGATCCGGTAGACCATCCACTTGGACTCCTGATCAACATGTCAATCAGGTCAGAGAATCGGTGCTTAGGGATCGTCGTTTAACAATAAGAGACATTATTGAACAAGTTCCTATATCATTCGTCGAAACGACAAGTCGAAAAAGACTTGAATTGTGGCGAGATAACTCATGGGGTTTGCATCACGACAATGCTCCTTCTCACAATTCCATTATTATTCGTGATTTTTTTGACAAACATTAAACAAATACGATTCCACAAGCTCCGTATTCACTTGATATGGCACCATGTGACTTTTTCTTATTTCCACGGGTGAAACTCCTTCTTCGTGGTCACCGTTTTGAGTCCATTGATGCAATAAAAGAAAATTCGATACGATCCCTGAAGGGGTTTCGCAAAAACTACTATAAGACATGTTTTGAGGATTGGAAAAAAGGTTGGCAGAAATGCATTGAAGTCGGAAGAAATTACTATGAAGGAGATGTAATACATTTTGTCCAATAAAGTGATACCTTTTTTTTTACAGCATTCAGGGTACTTTTTGATGACAACAGTATGTCTATTACTTGATGTTGTCTACATTGTGTTAGCTCAACGTGGTCAAAAATGGCCATTTCCAACGGATCCCTTGGTATATTGAAAGCTCCGCTGCAGCTATGTTGGAACAGCGGGCCACGGTATCCCGGATGGAAGAGAAACGGATTTGCAAACGGAGGGTTACGTGTTCGAATCTATCCCAAGACCGAATCCATCCGTCTGTTACACTTTCAATCGGTCATGGCCTCAAATGTCTTCACGTTTGTGTGGTAAGAAAGTCCGTAGAGTGGTGTGCAAGCAATGGCGTGAACTCATCAACAGACTATGATTTAAAATGATACGGTGTTGTCTTCGGAACCTTCCTTTTGGAACTGATCCCAGACCTTCGTCAATGGTCTGGTGTGTTGCACTAGTGCGACGTTAATTTAAATACCTACCCCTATCGAATTTTATTAAATATTTTCTTCTTCTGTATTGATCCTGGACTGTTGTAATTGTATTTGTTGCATGCCATTGTGTCTCTCAAGTTAATTAACGAATCCCATACCAAAGATAGCTCATGTGTTGCCTCGTCATCTGGGGGATATATCCCGGACCATCTCCGATAGCCCGTTGTGTTGCTCCAGTACAACGCGAATTAAAATAGCTAACTAGCGTTTGATCCCAATCCGTCGTCGCCGACCAACCGGTATAGTGGTTAAGGTGTTAGCCTCTAGATCGGAAGGTTCCTGGTTCGAATCCGGGCCCGGGCATGGATGTTTGTAAACGTATGGTGTAGAGGCGGCTGGTGCACCTTAAATCTGTCGTGGCCGAAAGTCCTCACGTTGGGTTGGCGTGGAAGTTTGGAGAGTGGGGTGCCAGCTCAGGTGTTGCTTCGTCATCTGACCGTGGTTCAAAATTACGAGGTGTTGTCCTCGGATCTTTCCCTTAAGGGACTGATCCCGGACCGTCGTCAATAGCCCGTTGTGTTGCTCTAGTACGACGTTAACTAAAATTACCTTACCCAATCCGTCGTCAAGTAGTTCAAAACTACGTGGTGCTGTCCTCGGATCTTTCCCTTAGATGATACATCCAAGAACGTCGTTAATAGCCTTTTGTGTTGCTTTAGTATAACGTTAATTAAAAATTACCAAAACAATTACCAAATTACAATTACCGTCGTTGATAGCCCGTTGTGTTGCTCTAGTTCGTCGTAAGTTAGAATAGCTAGCTAGCTTTTGACCCCGCACTGTCTCCAATAGCACGTTGTATTGCTCCAGTTCACGTGAATTAGAATAGCTAGCTAGTTTTTGATCCCGGACCGTCATCAAGTGATTCAAAATTACGTGATGGTGTCCTCGATCTTTCCCTTAGGGGATTGATCCCGGACCGTCGTCAATCGCATGTTGTGTAGCTCAAGTACGACCTTAATTAAAATTAATAATTGCCATTACCATCCAAAGATATTTAGTTCTGCATTATGAGTCTCATTCACGAGTTTTGTTGAGCTTGTGCTAATGCGTAATTCTGATTGATGAACAGTGCAATTTAATATGTATGATTTGTGCTTCTTTATTTACAACAAAGTACTTGACCCACTCTCTACTATGCTGCTCACTTTCCCGAGGAGTTAATCCTCGTGAATACGATTTGGAGCTGAACGGGGGGAAGATCTCGGTGAGACGTCGGATCACTGAAGCGGAGGTGAGTCACGTGAAAGAAATCCACGCTGAGTCACTGGGAAAGTCTCGGGGAGTGGAAGGTTGGCAGGGTGCCCGGCGAGAGGACGGGGCGATCCGATTACGGGAAGCCCCGCAAGAGCGCGCCCCGTTAACGAGATCAAGAGCCAATCTGACGCCCCAAAGGTCACGCCAGGATGTTGCCACTCCGATGGACCGGCTTTGATCACACATTTCCTTCTTAAATTACTTTAATAAAATCATTTTTATACTTGACCTAAATTGTTTACGCGTCCTTTTTACTTCCAGGTCTCTGCAAGCAATTCTGTGAAATTTGTAAATTCGTTATCTAAATATACTTTTAAAACTTGTGCATACTCTTCCCTTTTTACCCAGCATGGGCTGGGTATCTAAGACTTCATGTCATGCCCTGTTGGCATTTTTTTTTTGCTTCTGTTATAGCAAATTGGCCTGTATTTCGTATGTTTTAAAAATTTGCCGACCAACCGGTCTAGTGATTAAGATGGTGGCCTCTGGATCGGAAGTTTCCTGGTTCGAATCCGGGTTGAGGGCATGGATGTAATTATGCTGACCTTAGTTAGGGGTAATGATGGTCACTCATTGGGTGCTTCATCGCTTCCGGCATTGTAGTGGTCTATTATTAGCAATCGAGTGTCCGCCGTAATTAAAAATATTTTTTCAAAATTTCAACAAAGAAGACATTCCCCCTCCCTTTCCCAAACTCTAGATCTTATGGTGAGATGGTAAGACGTGGGTATGACGTGGGGGAGACGTAAGTAAAAGAAGAAAAAAATCATTTCACCTGCAACACACGTTTGAAATGTTCATTGAACTGAATCATTATTATGCAAATTACAGCTCTAAATATTTTTGGATTTCACTCTAAATTTCATCCTCTCCAGATATTGTATCAAATCAATTGCTGGAGCAATTCAGAATGTAATTTTTTGTAAATCTCTAAATGCTGAGCGTGTGCTCTTCTTCCCCGGAGGGGCGTTTCCCTGATGGGCTACCTGTTACTGGAAAAAATCAACTCCGCCTCCTTTGTTCAAGCTCTACGCCCCTTATGGAGAGTTGGGGGGGACGGCGATTGTCGGGAAAACGGGAAACATTTAACAATCACGACCCCTCACCAAAGTGACAAAGAGAAAGCGGCATTTAGAGATCTGAATGCAGGAACAATATAATTAGCAGAGACCTCAAAAGTGTATGAAAACAATTCTAAAACGACCGAAAAATGTTCTGAAAATGCGATCTAAAAAAAACTTAATTTATATATTTTTAATAAGCAATAAATTTCTTCATAAAGCTATAAAAAAATTTTAATTTTCAGATTGGGTGGTAGGTAGTTAATTAACGTCGCACTGGAGCAACACATATGCTATTGGCGACGGTCTGGGATCTAACCCGAAGCAATAAAGATACGAGGGTATGTCATACACATAAACTACGATCAGATGACGAGATTCTGAGCTGGGACGCCACGCTCCAAACTCCCACACTACTCTAACGTGAAGATACACTATTCTACAATAACCTACCGGACAGCAAGATGTGATGGTATAAGGGAAAGAATACATGCTTTAATAGGGGGTGGTCCCCCACGTGCTGCAATTACACTAGCAACCCTTCTGGGTATACTTTCAACAAGGTTTTGATACACAGTTATGGGTATTGGTGTACATTCCTGTTGAAGAATGTCGCCAGCTCAGCTGTAGATTTCGGACGCGGTTACCTGGTCTGTAAGCGTCGCTCTAACTCGTCCCACACTTATTCTATGGGGTTTAAGTCGGGACTCTGAGCAGGTCAGGAAAACCGTTTCACATACATATGTCGATACCACTGCTTGACAGAGGCTACAACATGACAAGGAGAGTCGTCGTCCAGGAAGTAACATTCGTCCATTCCATAAAATTGCCAGAGCGTAGGAGGAACCTGACTGTTCAAAATGTTCATCTAGGCGTTCAATTGACCAGGAATAACATGCTAAGGTCCCAGGCCATACCACGAAAAACACTCCCAAACAAGTATTCGGATTTCATGCAAATCCGTCGGCGGCCAGTCCATAATAATAGGGTAGTGTATGTATACCGCGACAAATTGAAAATAAAGGTCTTCTTTGCATTACTACCCATGCACCAGATATTGAACAGAACTGGGGAGTATTTATTAAATAAAAAAATCCATCAGAAAAACCTTGACCCATAACTACAGCCGTGATGAATGTCGTTCGGGTATTACTTCCAATCTTCGTCACTTCGATTCGTGGAGGAAATGAAATATGTTAAAGTGGACATACGTCAAAGAATAAAATATAACCTAACGTGCTCTAAAATTTATGAGCTGTGGTGTTTACCATCTGCCACAAGATCCTCTACTGAAAGTAAAGTGACTTGAACTGGATCTCATCTATCAAGGCTACGATGAAATGGATGGAGCGGTCTTTTAAATAATTTCTAGGTCCACAAATATTGGGCTGATGCTAAATTTCGTCCCCCCCCCCCCCTTTTTTTTTTTTTTTAACAGAAATTGAAGAAAATTGTATTTACTAAAAAGTACACTGAATCAATATAATTAGTTCGATACCCTGTCTCCGTCTCACCGGTAGCTGCGCCGACCAACCGGTATAGTGGTTAAGGTGTTAGCCTCTAGACCGGAAAGTTCGTCGTCCGAATCCGGGTCAGTTACATGGATGTTTGTAAGCGTATTATGTAGAGGCGGCTGGTGCACTTTAAATCTGTCGTGGCCGAAAGTTCTCACGTTTTGTTGGTGTGGAAATTTGGAGAGTGGGGTGCCAGCTCAGGTGTTTCTTCTTCATCTGACCGGGGCTCAAAAGTAAGTGATGTTGTCCTCGGATCTTTCACTTAGGGGATTGATCACGGACCGTCGCCAATAGCCCGTTATGTTTCTCTAGTATGACGTCAAATAAAAATTAAGAATTATTACCTGAAATTCCTTCTTTTGAACAAAATCAAAACTTGATACAAGTTATGTGGACAATACTTGAGTTTTGCGATTCAACGGGCATTGAGCGCTAAAAACGAGAAGAACTGTTGTATCAACTCAATACTCCAGCGGCATCTTTGTCTAAAAAAACGTTCAAGGGCTACTTGTTTAAAGAGGAATATAATGGTTAGGTATAAGAGATTAAGGTATCTCGAAAGTGAAGGTGAAATTAACTATATCCTGTACAATCATGTAACAATTATACGGACAGATGTTTTTAAATTAAACTATTTACTTAAGTAATTTAAATATGTAGAAAGTAAGTTCACAAATTATAAGGTTAGGGCACAGAAATCGACATCTAAAACCTGCCTGGAGCACTAATGGCTCTCCACAAAACAGAGACAGCTGTCTCTCTTCGAATTCAGAATCAGTCTGTCTAACAGTTCTCAGATCCCCGTTCTCTTGGATCCGCAGAACCGCAGATGCGAACGAGAGGGGGGGGGGGAATTCCAAGCGATGATAAGAGGTGTTGAAGGTCCTCAACAGAACTGAAGACACCTCCATTCTAATGCCGAGGAGTTCACAACAGTTAATCTCCATTCCAGACATGGGATTAGGGAGCCGACGGAACTCCAGCTGTGTCTTTGGGAAAATCGTTCCTGAAAACCCACAGAACGGTTTATCGCATCCCAGAATTCAATTGCCAGACACGGGGGAGGGGGGAGGAAAGGGGGAGGACCAAAACCGAACGCCAGGCCGCTCATGAGAAAAACTCTCTTTCGGTACTTTGTCACAAACACACGTGCAACCACTGAAGTTGTTGTTGTCACCGTCTGGATGTTGATGCACATTTCCGACGCCCAAGTGTTAGAGAAAAGGGGTCGGTAAGTACAATATGGTATAATCCATTATCAATAATACATATTTCAGCTCAGTTAATCTTATTTTCAAAGATTTGTTATTTATTTCGAGTGGAATTTTTAGTATTACGTTATAGTTATAAAGGAAAACCATGTTAGTTAACGTAAAATGTATATCCTCTTAATTTTCAGTAACTTGTTCTTGCGACCCTCACTAAACCATTCACCTCGGTGAAGCGTTCATGTGTAGAGTTGGTAGGAAGGCATTTAATTAACGTCGCAAGGAGCAACACAACGGTGTATCGGCGATGTTCCAGATCAACCACCGATTGCAAATATCCCAGGACAATACCACGGGCTTTTTCAAATTTGTGAGATGATGATGTCACGCTTGATCTAGCACTCCATTCTCCACACTTCCACGTCACGCCAAGTTAAGGACAATGGAGGCCCCAAACAATTGAACGTGCACCAGCCCCTTATAGTTGTATTTGAACTAGGGATGCGACATCGACAGCAAAACATCGATGTTTTGAAACATCGATGTTGATAATACATCGCCTCAAAAACATCGATGTTTTTAAACATTGATGTTTTTAAAATTCAGTGTATTTAAACTTTTTCCCCATTTCTTAAAACTGGTTTAGCAACTAGTGACGCTACATCGACAGCAAAACATCGATGTCTTGAAACTTTCATGTTCAAAATTAAAACATCAATGTTGATAATGCATCGTCCCCAAACCATCGATGTTTTTAAAATTCAGAGTATTTAAACTTTTTTACCCATTTCTTAAAACTGGTTTAGCACCTAGGGATGCAACATCGACAGAAAAACATCGATGTTTAAAATTAAAACATCGATGTCGATAATACATCGCACCAAAACCATCGATGTTTTTAAAATTCAGTGTATTTAAACTTTTTTCTCCATTTCTTAAAACTGGATTAGCAACTAGTGATGCGACATCGGCTCCAATACATCGATGTTTTTATAGAGCATCAATGTTTTGAAAACATCGACCTCGATGTCGCATCCCTACTTTTCAGAGCCTTCACCCTTGGTCAGTTTGGTCTCAAAGTGTGTTCAATTTGCCGATTATAAAAATTATGCTACTAGGTTATTTTAAAATTTTTTAAAACCGTACTTTTTTCATTTAAAAATAAAACATCGACAACGTGAAAACATCGACACGTATAAACATCGATGTTACAAAAACATCGACTCCAATACATCGATGTTAAATACATCGATGTTTTTTCTAAAACATCGACATCGATGTCGCATCCCTAATTTGAACTCGCCATTCTCGGTTGCCAATCCGCGACCCTTCCAACTGGGCAACCGCCTCTCATGGGGAGAGGTTACTCTATAATTTATTACAGTGTTTTAACATAAGTTCTGTGTTTTAGTATACAAAGAGCGCGTAATTTAGGGCATGACTTATGCCCTTTTGTCCAATAATAACGTTTCTTTCGTCCCCGCTAGATCACCCCTTCGATGTATCATGCTTTCTAATCTCCCATGGGTTCGCGGGAGTCCAGTTGGTAGAGTAACGGATTAGCAACCAGAGGGTTGCGAGTCCAAAACCTGGTACAGCCAAAGACCGCCGTGTACATGGGGGCTGGTGCACTTTAAATTTTTCGTTGGCACGATGGGACAGTTTGGAGAGTGAAGTGCCAACTCGTGTGTTGTTATCATCTGGCAGTTGTTCGAAATGAAGAGACGTTCCCTTAGGGACTGTTTACCAATAGCCCATCGTGTTAATCCAGTGCTATGGTAACTAAGTACTTACCAGTAATTCAGTTTTCTCGGTTCTGTCTATATGATCCCTTCTATATATCAACCTTCTTGTCTTCCACGAAGAGCTAAAAAAAGATGTATTACACGTGTCCATGTGTGTATATTTTCCATACAAATCTACACCGTTTGACCAATCCACACCAAATTTGGTACATTTATACTTCAGAACACAGTGAAAAACATAGGCTATTACTTTCCTGTCTTCAGACTAATCTGTAGCACTCACAACCATGAAAATTAGCACGCAGTAGTCCTAAAGTGCCTCTCGAAGCCACAGTTTTAAATTCTAAAGTTTGTTTTTCTGCAATAATTGAATATTGTCAAGGAAACACGTTCTATAGGGTTTGTGTATTTGAGTTAATATACTAGTTGAGCATTACTAATTAATAAATCATTGTAGTTTTTATCAATATTTATATATCTGTCGTTTCTCAAATTGCTCTATTTCAGTTTGTGAAGTCAAAACTTGACAGTGCGCATCTCTCGTTTTTCAGAATTCTAAATTTTTTCATCGAAATTTCGTTTTTCTTTGTACATATGTCTTAGTCTTTAGCAGATTGCAATATATTATTTAGGAATTAAATGTATATATATATATATATATATATATATATATATATATATATATATATATATATATATATATATATATATATATATATATATATATATATATATATATATATATATATATATATATGCATCCGAAGTAAATTGTAAAAACTATAAAAAAGTTAAAACGAAGTTTAAAAGTATTTTCCGTACACATTAAATGATTGAATTTTTCTATAAAAGAAAAGCGTTTATTCACTTTTCAATCAATATTTAACCATTTTAACCCGTGCAACACCGTATTATTCAGCTAATATAGCTATATAGCCACTTCCAATACAGCGCTATTTGTTCTTTCACGTGAAGATAAATAGAAGCATTTTTCTATTGTATTTCAAAAGCATTATTCATATATCTATATATTTCTATAGCATTATTCATATATATATATATATATATATATATATATATATATATATATATATATATATATATATATATATATATATATATATTTCTATAGCATTATTCATATTCTATTTAATAGCAAAATTTCTTTTCCGTAAAGAGCAATAATAGCTATATCGCTCCATTTGAAATATCAAATCTTTTGTCCCTCTGAAGAGCAACATAACTATATAATAACGCCTACAATCCATCACTTTTTTTTTCTGTCCCGTGAGGAGCATTACAGCTATATGGACCCCTCGTTTCTTTGTAGTGAAGAACAGTTCGGTTAAATCGCTCCCTTTTATCTGTCACAATTTTTTGTACCCTCTGAAGAGGAATATAACTATATATAACGCCTAAAATCCATCTTTTTTTTTTCAGTCCCGTGAGGAGCATTATAGCTACATAGACCCCTCGTTTCTTTGGAGTTAAGAACACTTTGGCTAAATCGCTCCCTTTTATCTGTCACAATTTTTTTTGTACCCTCTGAAGAGGAATATAACTATATATAACGCCTACAATCCATCTTTTTTTTTTCAGTCCCGTGAGGAGCATTATAGCTACATAGACCCCTCGTTTCTTTGCAGTCAAGAACAGTTTGGCTAAATCGCTCCCTTTTATCTGTCACAATTTTTTTGTACCCTCTGAAGAGGAATATTACTATATATAACGCCTACAATCCATCTATTTTTTTTTCTGTCCCGTGAGGAGCATTATAGATATATGGACCCCTCGTTTCTTTGCAGTTAAGAACAGTTTGGCTAAATCGCTCCCTTTTATCTGTCACAATTTTTTTGTACCCTCTGAAGAGGAATATTACTATAAATAACGCCTACAATCCATCTATTTTTTTTTCTGTCCCGTGAGGAGCATTATAGATATATGGACCCCTCGTTTCTTTGCAGTTAAGAACAGTTTGGCTAAATCGCTCCCTTTTATCTGTCACAATTTTTTTGTACCCTCTGAAGAGGAATATTACTATATATAACGCCTACAATCCATCTATTTTTTTTTCTGTCCCGTGAGGAGCATTATAGATATATGGACCCCTCGTTTCTTTGCAGTTAAGAACAGTTTGGCTAAATCGCTCCCTTTTATCTGTCACAATTTTTTTGTACCCTCTGAAGAGGAATATTACTATATATAACGCCTACAATCCATCTATTTTTTTTTCTGTCCCGTGAGGAGCATTATAGATATATGGACCCCTCGTTTCTTTGGAGTTAAGAACAGTTTGGCTAAATCGCTCCCTTTTATGTGTCACAATTTTTGGTACCCTCTGAAGAGGAATATAACTATATCGCTAACCTCCAATATCTTGCTAATTTTGCTTTTGTGTGAAGAGTAATATCTCTCTATTCGATTTATCACAATTTGTATTCCTTCGTGAAGAGCAATACAACTCTGTCGCTTTGTTTTCTTTGACGTGAAGAACAATATATCTATATCGTCGTTTCTGATATATCGCAATTTTTTGTCCCCGCAAACAGCTCTATAACTCCATCACCTCCTCCGACATATAGCTCTTTTTTGTTTCCCTTCAAAGAGGTGAGTGTACTGTAACTCCTCGGCGAAGTGAGACTTCTGGCGCTCCTCGGCGGAACCCACCTCTACGACGCAGCCTTGGTTCGTGCGAGCGACCAATCAACGGCCGCGTAACCTTTAGATTCCCGAACCGGTCACGATGGGAGTCACGCGACCGGCAGAGAGCCCGCGGAGGTGACTTTGTACGTCAGGACCGACCTTTTCCTTCTCACGCTACACCGCCTGAACTCGTGACATTTCTCGCTCCGTTCCATTCACAACAAAACGGCACGACGCGAGGTCGGACCACGTGGACGCATTCCGCCAATGAGACGAGGAGTCCCACTTCGTCACCGCAATTTGGAACAATTTTTTTTTTATCTCACTCCGTTCCCCTTTTCTGCCACTCGAACCTTTTTCTCTTTTTTCTTGGGTGTAATTTATAGGACGGGGTGATTCAATTCGCAGAGAGAACGGTTTATTTTCGAGAGGGATGATGAGAAATAAAACTGAAACAGACGGAGGGAGAAAACAGAAAGCAGCTTCGAACTCTGGGAGCGGTGATGTATTCTGAGGGGGTGTAGGGGGGATTGAACGCCCCACCCTCAAAAAGGTTCTCGATTGTACAAAAATAAATGCTGAAGTGAGCTTGATCGATTTATATCGAAGTTTTATTTGACCACACGTGTAAAAATTTCAAAAAAGAAAGTGACTAAATGGAAAAGCAGCTTAAATTTCTTAGTACGTTTACGTTTCAGGATGTTCATGATTTGTAAAAGTTCATATTTTCAACATTAAAGGAAGTTTTACATGCCTATTTGTAGTTCAGATTAACAAATGTCAATGAATGGTATTTTTAGACGATGTGCACACTACCAAAAAAAAAAAAAAATAGAGGCAAATTCTCAAATGCGGGAAAATTTGTTTCTGTAGAAGTTGCTTTTCCTTGCATATATAAATTCTGCAGAGAAGCCAACTCATTAGATCTTAAACTAGTCGGTTTATCGACTAGACAAAATTAAATAGCTTCTAACTAGATGCTATTCATGCAAATCCAGAAAAATTTTCCCTTTGAAGTTGTTGCTTTAACATGGTATGGTAAATTTTAATTATATATATCATCAATTTCTATTTTATTAATTAAAAAATTGCGGCATTACGATTCAGTACGAAAAAAAAAAAACTAACCTAAATCTACATGTTTGAAAGTTTTTTCAATGATCTTTCTGTGAAATATTTCCACGGAAACCATATTTTCGTTTAAACAATTATATCGATTAAAAATTAAATGATTATTTAAAAATTGCGGCATTGCGATTGAGTATGGAAAAAATAACTTAAATCTACCTTTTTGAATGTTTTTTTAGCGTTTTTTCTATGAAATATTTCCACGGAAACCATATTTTCGTTTGAACAATTATATCAATTAAAAATTATTGATTTAAAAATTGCGGCATTGCGATTCAGTACAGAAAAAACAACTTAAATCTACATTTTTGAGAATTTTTTAGTGATTTTTCTATCAAATATTTCCAAGGAAACCATATTTTCGTTCAGGGGTCAAATCCCAAATTCCTTGATTTTGAACTGTCCGCAAACCAATCACTTCAAGGCGATGAAAGTGATAATAGAATAGAATTCTCATAACCTCCTATCAATGCATTCTGAGATAATCAAAACATTGGAACATTTTTTGTCTACTTTGTTAAAAAAAATATTTTTACTAACATTTGCTAAATCAAGTGTTATCATAAATTTGCAAAACGGACACATTGGCTTATTTTTTTTTCTACAAAGGTACAAATATATTTATTCAATGAATAAGGAATACAAGAGTGATCTAAGTAATAGTTCATATGAAGGAAAATAAAATATCGTCGGCTTAGAGAAGAAATTCATTAACAGAAAAAAAAGTTTGTTTACACACTAGTAACAACTGTACTTTTTTTTACAGTAAAACGTAGAACTAGTTTTTTACTATGGTAAGTATTACTATGGTAAGTATATTTTTTATTATAGTCAGTAGAGAGAACTGTAATTTTTTTTTACTGTAAGTATTATGATAGAGTTCTACATCTTCTAAACCAGGGATTCCCAACCGGTGGCACGCGTACCACTGGTGGTACGCGACAACGTTTCAGGTGGTACGCAAGGATAATACGAGCGACCCAAATATTCTACGAAGTTTGTTCGATTCTTTAGTATGTACAACCACGTTATAGGAAAAATGGTATTATATGAAATCAATTTGGGATTAATGTTTTTATTGCATTGTAATAAATTACGCTCACAGTAGCACATTGTTTAAAGAGAAACTTTGTAGTTGATTATCTATTTCTATATAATGGCTATCTCGGTAAAATTAAGTTGATATATCTCCCTGTCTAATGCCATTTGTTACTAGTTACTTGTGTAAGAGTGGTTTTTCTGAACTTTTGTATGTAAAAAATAAATATATAAACAGAGTAAATGTTGAAGAGGACTTAAGAATGAAATTAAGCTCCATTACTCCTGATATTGATATTTTTATAAAATACAAACAACAAGTTTCGCACTCAAAATTGATTTTTGATTATGCTATAATCTTTGTTTGCTTAGTTTGTACTAATTATTTAAAATTATTTGTTTTTAGACCTGTGAGTAAAAATTAAAACTGTAATTTTCAATAATAGTTTTATTTTTTCCTTTATTAAAACATCTTTAATACGAAATACAAGTGCATTGATCATAAAATATGAAGCTTTCTTAGTATTTTAATTAAAATAAAACAAACCATTGGGCACTTTTTGTCATTAGATATATGTTTCTAAAAAAATATTAGACTGGTGGTACGCCAAAAACTTCTAAAAATTTCAAGTGGTACGCAGTTACTAAAAGGTTGGGAACCTCTGATCTAAACAGATCACAATATGAATGTGTATTTCTCGTCCTCATCGAAATCAGTATTTAAAGTCTCCGAAAAAGTATCAGTTGACGATTCGATTTATTTATGTGCTTCTCTAAGCGATAAAGTGCTCTCAATCATCTCCCATAATATCAAAATCCGTTTTTGTGTAAACTTCCTACAACTTTTAGAAGGTTTAACTCATCCCATTACGCGATTAGGCACAACACTCTTTGATCCCGCAAATCGAAGATGAGCGAAGAAAATATTTCTCCCTTCAATACTTGTCTCAATCAATTTCCACGTAAGCTCGGCTTTATTCAAATGGCGGGACCATTTCCATTCTAGTTATTATCATTCGACATGAGGGGCTTCCTGTTCACGCGAAGATATTCTTGGGGGGTGCAGGTGGTAGAATGCTGCTCGACACGAAGGAGTCGTGGGCGGTTGGAAATTGAATAAACGGGGATTTCTGGAGAACGTCAAAAGAGTTGCGTCATTGGGAGTGGGTGGGGGAAAAAAGGTTTGAGAATGTGTCGATGTGTCTTCGGGGTGACGCTTTGGGCGGGTCGTTTCCAAACGATGAGACCCAATGACATTTTATCTAACACTTTAAGCTTCGGTAAGTGTTATTCCCTGAAGGTTTCTTCGCATGTCTCATTACAGGGACATGAAACGAATTGTTGTGTGTGGGGGAATACAGCTTCCTCAACAGACTTTTTCCCGTAAACGCAGAATTCGAATAAATATCGTTAAAACGACATGCGAGGTAGCACTATACTGTTTGATGATGTTGCAATAAGATTAAACCACGTATACACTGCGCTAAAATAATGAACCGGACAGCTAGATGTGATGGTATAAGGAAACGAATACATGCTTTAATAGGGGGCGGTCCCCCACGTGCTTCAATGACACTAGCAACCCTTCTGGGCATACTTTCAACAAGGTTTTGATACACAACTATGGGTATTTGTGTCCATGCCAGCTGCAAGAATTTTGTCAGCTCAGCTGTAGATTTCGGACGCAGATCCCTGGTCCGCAAACGGCGCTCTAACTCGTCCCACAAATGTTCTCTGGAGTTTAGGTCGGGACTTTGAGCAGGCCAGGGAAGACGAAACACATCCATATCTTGATACCACTGCTTGACAGAGGCTGCAACGTGACACGGAGCGTTGTCTTCCTGGAAGTAACATTCGTCCATTCCATAAAATTGGCAGAGCGTAGGAAGAACCTGATGGTCCAAAATGTTCATGTAGTCGTTCAACTGACCAGGAACAGCATGCAAAGGTCCCAGGCCATACCACGAAAAATACCCCCAAACAAGTAGTCGAATTTTATGCAAATCCGCTGGTGTCCGGTCCATTATTGTAGGGTAGTGTAGGTAGGTAGGCGAGAATGAATGCCTCACTGGAGCAACACAGATGGCTATCTGTGCATGTAATCCAGTAACGTTTTTATGTTTTCTATTTTTTGAAACAAAAAATAGTAAAACCGTACTGGATACATGCATTTATTAATTATTATTTGTATTCCATTTGTTAAAGAAAACAAGGTATTTTAGACCGGACAAGCGTGTGCGGCGACATTGCGTCGACCGTGCGGCGCCGTGGGTAACAGTGGTACAAATTGCATACAAGTTGGACGCGCATGGCTCCAGCGTCGCCGTAGGTTTGTGTGCACTACTCTATCGGATCTAATGTATCTCAGACCGCACTTGCGTTGCCGGAGCGGCGCCGCACGTTCTTAAACCGGATGTATCCACCCGGCCTAAACTATACGGAGGATACACACAACTTTAAAACACCACAGAATTAAGAAAAACTCGGAATTCCGACTGAATAATAATTCGCTTTAATATGTGTAATAATTAACTTTAAGGTTAAATTCCCTCATATTGAAAAAACCAAACTGAATTCTTCGCTGAATTCCTCTTTGTTCATCCCACGCCGTCAGTTTAATTAAAAACGAAGCTCATTTACCCAAAAACCTTCTTACCCCACGCATTGTGGGCGAATAGCGAGGAAGGGAAATAATAACGTCAGCGTATTAAAATCAGGGCTCGGGAGAAACTTTTCATTTTGCCCTGCGACACTGAAGCAGGCAGACCATGGAACGGTGCTTTTTATGGCTTTAATAGGCTCTGAAGCAGGACATCTTTTAGAGAGTAGGTGCTCAAGGGAGAAGGGGGTACGTGTACCCCTTGTGGGTTCGCCCCGAAGGCACAAAATCGCTAGGTACAGCATAGTCTATTTACCACGAGAACTGTTCTCGCATCAAAACATCATGCTGTGCACGTTTGGTGAGTGGGCTGTAGGGATTGCAATCAGATCTGACGGATCTGGCATCATTTAGCTAACTACCGGATCCAGCAACATTTATCGGATCCGATTAACCAGATTTTTAAAATTAAATAATCGATTATTCAAACCCGACTTTAGTGTCGCAAAATCGTTTATTAAGCAATCGATTGTGAATAAATCGATTTTATCTTACATCAGTTTGGAGAATTCTAGCAAAAACAATATATTAAATGATCAATAATATTTTTTTAATAAAGAGGAATTAGAAAAACAAATTCTGCAATAAAAAGAGGACTATTGCAAAAAGACAAACTATAGAAAAGAAACAGATTTTGAGAAAATACTTTAGAAGGAAATGTTTTCATTTGAAATGGGATCGAAGGAAAATATTTGTCTCTTATGTGCGACTACTTAATGACGGTTAAATTAACTAGTGTCGAAGCTGAGAGGGCCTTCTCGGCCGCTGGTTATATTTGCAGTTATTGAGAAGTAGGTTGGGGGACGGCATAATTAATACGATTTGTTTCCTTAGATCGTTCTTTCAAACTCAAAAGTGATTTTCATTACTATATAACTTCGATTTAAGCAATTATGAACTAAGAATTCCCTTGTTTGTTATGTTGACTAAAACCTGCCAAAGATTAGATTTTTATGTTAGTATGAGACAAGGTTAGGTACAATTTATATGTCATTTGCTCAACTACATTAGAGCAGGCCTCGAAACAGATTTTTTAATACAGGTGCACAAGGTGCACCTAAGTTTTTAAATTAGGTGCGCAGATTATATTTTTGGTGCACATTAAAAAAAACGTAATATAAGAGCATTAATGTAATGTAAACTACTTTATTAGTTGGGTATGTTTGGATCTGTTACTAATAGATAGTAAATAAAAATAGTTAAACATATTTTTATCTGCGTATGATAACATTTTTTTATCATCATCAGACATTGGTGGGCAATCATAAACGTCTACGTTTAAGGCAGATCTTTACCCATAAGATTTAGTGTCCATTCTTCTTTTTGTATTTTTCCTTCATTGCAACATAGCATTTTCTGGATTAAAGTTTTTGTATAGCGTGTATTTAGGAATTTTAATTACGTTCCGTTAGAGCGAGAGAGGTCGATACTAATATTTTGTTCAGGCATCAAAATAATATAAAGTACGTTTCACCCGCTTTTTTTAACGACAGGTGCACTGTGTGCACCTAGAGGGGAAAAATTAGGTGCACAATTTTATTTTCAGGTGCACAGTGCACCTGTGCACCCGGGTATTTCGAGCCCTGCATTAGAGATAGAGATTACTTAACTTAAGAAAAGTACTACGTATTAAACAAACTGATGTTTTTTTGGTGTGGAAAACTAGTAAGACTGATTATCATCAATTCGTTTAATACTTACTACTAGTAGTACTAGTAGTTACTATAATTAATTGTTGGTGATTGATTTCCTACCTATGGATAATTCTTAATAAGGTTGATTTATTTTTTATGCTAAAATAAACGTTTTGTTCCTCAATTTGGAATAATATCCTTTTTACCTACTTTCACTCAGCCGTTTTGGGAAAAATACATATTGGTTAGATAGACTTATTAACAAAGTACCAATGCAGTCGGATTAGTGTCAATCCGGCTGGAACCAGCTGGATTGCAATCCTTAAAGGGGTTCCAGCACAGATGTGACCTTGTCGTCCAACCGTGGTTAAAATTTACGTGATGTTGTCATCGGATCTTTTCCTTCGGGGTTGATCCCGTATGGTCACCAAAAGATAATTTTATTGCTGCGGTGCGACATTAATTACATTCTTACCTACCTCAACACAAAGCTAAGGGCAAAATAAATACAGGATGGTAGGTAGGTTGTTAATTGACGTTGCATTGGAGCAACGGGACGGGCTATTAGTGGCGGTCAGTGATCAACCTCCGAAGACAGCACCATGTAATTTTAAACCTCGGCCAGGTTAACATCTGTGAGCTGGCACCCCACTCTCCAAATTTCCAATTCACATTTCCATACCACGCCAACGTGAAGACATCTGAGTCCACCATATATTTTCCTTGCATTATCTTCCTACTTTCATGGGGACGTTAGAAGAGCATCGATTAGCAACCAGATGGTTGCAAGTTCGAATCCAACCAAACACTGTCGTGTACAAAGGGTGCTTCTGCACGTTAAATCCTCCAACCAACTGGTATAGTGGTTAAGGTGTTAGCCTCTAGATAGGAAGGTACCTGGTTCGAATCCGGGAATGGATGTTTGTAAGCGTATAGAGGCGGCTGGTGCACCTTAAATCTGTCGTGGATGAAAATCCTCACGTTGGGTTCATGTGGAAGTTTGGAGAGTGGGGTGCTAGCTCAGGTGTTGCTTCGTCATCTGACCGTGGTTCAAAATGACGAGATGTTGTCCTTGTATCTTTCCCTTAAGGGACTGAGCCCGGACCGTCGTCAATTGCTCGTTGTGTTGCTCTAGTACGACGTTAACTAAAATTACCATTACTATCTAGATAGGAAGGTACCTGGTTCGAATCCGGGCATGGATGTTTGTAAGCGTATGGTGTAGAGGCGGCTGGTGCACCTTAAATCTGTCGTGGCCGAAAGTCCTCACGTTGGGTTGGTGTGGAAGTTTGGAAAGTGGGGTGCCAGCTCAGGTGTTGCTTCGTCATCTGACCGTGGTTCAAAATTATGAGATGTTGTCCTTGTATTATTCCCTTAAAGGACTGAGCCCGGACCGTCGTCAATTGCCCGTTGTGTTGCTCTAGTACGACGAGACTAAAAAATTACCATTACCATTACCAATTACGTTAAATCCTTCATGTTCTCAAATGTCCTTACGTTGGCATATTTTGGAAGTTTGGAGAGTGTGGTGCCAGCTCAGGTGTTACCTCGTCATCTGACAGTGGCTAAAAAAGGTAGCTTGTTGTGGTTTAGTAATAGGATCTTTCCCGTTGGGATTGATCCCTGACCATCGTCATGAGCGCATTACTCCAGTACGACGTTAATACTTCTTTGAAATGTTTTAGCAACTGAACTGAATCGCACGTTCGATTCTGCAATTCAATGCGCTCTGTCTTTTTTTCCGCCCTCCCTCAAACAGTAGCGAAGGTGTTGGGAGAGGCCCGAATTTCGACTCGTGATCGGAGATTGTCAACCACAACAAAACAGTGTAGGTGTATCGATCGGTGACGTCACCACGTCACGTGACGGAAAAGGGCGTGGCCGGGCAGAGATTCGGCTTCGGCGTCCGAACTGTGTTGCTCTTGCAGAGTGCGGCTCCCACGTGACACACGACGCTTTCTCCCGCAAAGTGAAAGTGGTAGTGGCTTGTTTGCATCGGCTGCCACACGGAAAGGCCGAAAATATGTGAGTCTTGGGAGAAAGAGAAGAGGTGAGTTGGTTTTTAGTATTTGACCACGCGAACTGTGCACGGTTTGCCTTTATTCCGTTCCGCACCCATCAGTCCATTAGCAGGTGGTGATTTGTGTGAAATAAAGTTCAGTGTGAAGCGGGAACTCACTGCTCCTCATTCTAAAATGACGTAACTCTCATTCAAAACAAAGAATATTTGCATCGTCTGGTGGGTGTCAGTATCTGATTTTATTCTTCTAAAAATGGCTGCGAACTGCCAAATAAATTTGATTACCACACAAACCTCGATTCTGAATCATAGTATAAAGAACAATTCTATTTCGAAGACGACTATTTCGAATTTGCGATGACGAATGCGAAAATAATCCACTTGTTGAGAGTAACTTAATATTGTCTCTCTACATAAAGATAAATGTCTTTATGACTCATTCCATTTAGTCCTTTCTAGCAATTAAAACTTTGATTTAAGAGATATTTTGAAGGTAAGATTAATAACTCATTCTCCAAAAATGACGTAACTTTTCTTTAAAACATAAAACGCTTTCATTATTTAGACCGATGTTTTGTTTTATTTTTCTAAAAATTCTGAGTCTTTTCGGATTTTAAATAACTATCCTATTTTACAACAAGTAGATGATTTATTTATTTGAAGAACTAATTTGTTTTAAAGACAAAATGCGATTGCGACAACGAAAATATTAGATGCAATGAAAGAAATTTTCATCATATACAAGTTACTCTTTCAAAGTTCAACTTGTAAAATATAGGGGACTCAATCTGGTTCTCTTTTTCACAAATACAAAATTTTCTATATAACTATATATTTATACATTTCTAACATTTAAAACGAGTTTTTTTAAATGCTTTGAGATATTTGTAATTTAATTAATTTGTATTGTGTTTCTTACAATTTTTAATTAATTAAAAGTTAATTTTTATCTTTCTATGTATGATATTCCAATTTAAATGAAATATTTACTTTAATCTAGCCAAGAGACACAGAATCTTGGTCTCACTGTACGTGTTTAATGTTTCTATGGTTGCAAAATATTTTATTGTGGTCCAAAGACTTGACTTGTTTCGATCAAGTATTGTACCAACCGTTTTATTTTCGGTTATTCGAAACCTATAGCTTTTGTGTTAATAATGGTAATGGTAATTTTAGTTAACGTCGTACTATAGCAACACAACGGATTATTGACGACGGTCTGGGATTAATCCCTTAAGGGAAAGATCCGAGGACAACACCTCGTAATTTTGAACGACGGTCAGATGACGAAGCAACACCTGAGTTGTCACCCCACTCTCCAAACTTTAACACCAACCCAACGTGAGGAGATTTAAGGTGCACCAGCCACTTCTACATCATACGCTTACAAACATCCATGCCCGGACCCGGATTGAAACAAGGAACCTTCCTATCCAGAGGCTACCACCTTAACCACTATACCAGTTGGTCCGCGCTTTTGTTTTGAAAATTATGTCAGCAATAAATTCTTAATTTTGCAAGGTTATATAGAAAATTTAATTAAATTAGTACATTGGGTTGCATTATTAACGAATAATTAGCTTGGATTACATATAGTTTAACTGTTCAAAATACCTTTGAAGTTGTTTTTAGAAACTAATTAATCATCTGAATTACAAAATTATTCTGTAGTTTTCAAATGAGCTGCAAGCTAATGTTTACTCCAGCAATAGTTCTGACGTTTGTGATCAAAATTCTTTCACATTACGTTTTCTACATATGTTCAGCCTGCACCACATTTTATGAATAAATTGGCACGTCTATTAGTTGAAAGAATCTTAGAAAGTGTTTAATTGTTCAGTAAGATATATAGGTAGGTATTTTAATTAACGTCGCATTTGAGCAACACAACGGGATATTGACTACGGTCTGGGATCAAACCGGAAGGGAAATATCCGAGTACAACTCCACGTCATTTTGAACCACGGTAACACCTGAGCTGGCGACCCACTCCAAAACTTCCCCACCACGCCAACTTGAGGACAAGACATATTTAAAGTGCACCAACCCCCTTTGTACTCCACGGTCTTCGATTGGATTCGAACTCATATCCCTCCGGTTGCTAATCCGTTACTCTACCAACCGAGCTACCACTGGTCATAAAGGATAAGGAGTCATGGAAGGAAAACTTCCGTGTAGATATTCGAAGAGGGTTGGACAATGAATTCCCATTTGCGAATGAACTGCATGAACCGCCCTTTTTTGTTGAGATATTTTTTAGTTACAACGGAGTTATTGCTAATTTACATAAAATACTCACGTACAATTCTGACCTGTAAACATTTCCAACTCACGCTGTATGATTTTGGTGGTTATATTATTAAATAATCATGTAATTGGAAATTAAATTAACACATTGCAGTACAATTTGAAAATTGAATACACGCATTATAAAATACTTCACATTGCTGCAGAAAATCTTTTAATGTTTTCCGAGGTATGGGAAACTGTAGGTGAACATGACTTAAAGGTTTGTTGTGAATAAATACGTGAACGATTATTACTTCGAACTTTTTTTTATTGAAGAAAGACAAAATTGGGGGGGGGATTTTTCAACAACTTTAGAGCCGTGGTCGCTTTGTTGAAATTATATCATTAATTAGCTGAATTATATGTCATGCTTGATTACTGTAGTGTTTGATAATTGTAGTGCGTATGCATGAATCTTCTAAGTCCATTTGATAAAGCATACTATAATATAACTCATCTATGGTTCTTCATTTGAAAAGTATTTTTATTTCACTACTTTGAAACGTTTTTGTCATTACGAAACTCACAGTACGACTTAAGTCCGTTAAATAAAAATGTAGACATGGTCGCTTAAAAAGCTGAAGGGTCTCGATATTCCGAAATTACGGGTTTTCGTTGAATCGGTATTTTTTGTCACAAGAATTCATTGTACTGAGTTATAGTGGTACCGATATAACAGTAACATGTTTTTCAGCATTTTACGTTTTCTGGTAATCACCTATGCGTGATGTATTTTGGCTCAAAGGAATACGATTCAATTTCTTGTACACTCGAATAACTTACCAACCACTTATTACCGTAAGTGTGTGTAAATAATCGTTGTCAACGATATTTATTCAATATTTATTTCCACATAATAGTTCATTTTTGAAGTTTTAACTATCAGTGGTATGTAAGATATAAAGACAAGATTGATACTTTGAAAAAAAAAAGGTTGAGAACTGATGACATTCCAGTAGAGGTTGATTTTATCGTAGATCAGAACTGATGTAAAAAGGAAAGTTCAAATTATTTACTCAATCAAATGTGATTTGTTTTTATGATAACTTAATCATTTGCATTGAAACATTGAGTACATAAGTTTCAGGAAAACAATTGCTAATTAAAGTTAAGTTAATCGAAATTAATCTTTAACAGTAACGAAAATTCACGTTTTCGTGATAAAAATATTTGTTTGAATTGACAGATAACACTTTCTGTTTGTTTTAGCTACACGGTATTGACAGATTCTTATTTTGACCGATTACAAATCGAGAAGCCACAAAACATTATCTCCACGTTCGCGGCACCCCCAAAGCACGCGGAACTGGCTTTGCTTTTTAAGGGTTCGAAACAGCAGTAGACTTGTAAGACTTAGAAAGGACACATAATATAAATTACTCTTGTGTGAGGAGTGAAGAATATAGTAGTGTCAGTGATAATCACAGCGGCTACCTTAACGAAAGATGCATAGAATTACACTTTTTATATACAAATGTGTTTTTAATGTTCGATATAGTGTGTATCTTCATTTCAATACAGTCAATTTTCTCTAAGACACCAATAAACTAGCCTGTTTTACGAACAATGCTTCATACTTCCACTACTTTTTTTTAACTGATTAAGCTTTTATGTACAGAGAATATATAGAATATTATAAGAAAATTCACCTTTTCAAAGTATATGTATTTATTTATGATTTCGTTATCATTTATAACAAAAATCGTAAAAACAATGAATAGCTTGAAAATATAACTTTGAAAGATAAAATAAAAATTATAATAAATTCAATGACTTTACTATAGATAATATTACTCCAAACAAAATTCCTCAAAAACATCACCTTGGTTTTTTTTTATTTCTAGAATTTCTAATGCTTTACAGAATTTAAAAGGAGAAAAATATTCGATTAAGCCAGATTATTAAATACTTAATATTTCAAACATTGCTCTCTTCCTTTGTCTTATTAGCCGACCAACCGGTATAGTGGTTAAGGTGTTAGCCTCTAGATCGAAAGGCTCCTGGTTCGAATCCGGGTCAGGGCATGGATGTTTGTAAGCGTATGGTGTAGAGGCGGCTAGTGCACCTTAAATCTGTCGTGGCCGAAAGTCCTCACGTTGGGTTGGTGTGGAAGTTTGGAGAGTGGGGTGCCAGCTCAGGTGTTGCTTCGTCATCTGACCGTGGCTCAAAATTACGTGGTGTTGTCCTCGAATCTTTCCCTTAAGGGACTGATCCCGGACCGTCGTCAATAGCCCGTTGTGTTGCTCTAGTACAACGTTAACTAAAATTACCAATTACCAATTACCAAACAGTCCGGAAGGAAGAGCATAGGATAAGCAAAAGAAGAGTTGCGAGTTCAAATCGAATCAGATATCTCCGTGTTAACAGGGGCTGGATCACGTTTAACTTGTTGCGGACTCCAATATCATGACGTTGACGTGGCGTTCAACTTTGGAGAGAGGTGTTGACCTCGCCATCTCACCGTGGTTCAAAATTCCGGGGTGTTGTCCTCGGATCTTTCCCTTAAGGGATTGATCCCGGACCGTCGTCAATAGCCCGTTGAGTTGATCTAGTACGACGTTAACTAATAATTACCATTATCCAGACCAATAGCCCATTGGGTCGCTGCAATGCGACGTTAATTGAGATACCTTCCCATCGAACTGGTCTACCGCGGCCTCTCGAAACAATGAAAACATTTTTCAACCCAACAGGGCATCCCAAAAGAGACGTTTCTCCGAAACTTTTAAACACTCTCGACAGAATACCCGTCCCCTTTGCCATCCGGAGCCTTTCACGAAGCAGAGCACGTTGCCTCTGCTCGGTATAATGATGCGGAAAACGCTTAATTGCATTTCCCTGCCCTAATTGTCCCGGATGATTGCGCCGAATCGCTATCATAAATTATTCCAGTCGTAAACGGTTCGTGTTCGCGCCGACATGCACTTGCACGGGACAATATGCGGAGAGCTTTCCGACTGCGGAATGGGATTTCGAAACACGAACCTCAGCTGTCAGTGCTCGGAGAGACGAATCTTGTTCTGCTTTAATCGGTTCTGTAAAAAGATTCAGTCGAGTGAATATTTAAAATAATTGGAAAGTAAGTATTCAAATAACGTCGCAGTGGAGCAGTACAACGGGCTATTGGAGACAGTCCGGTATCAAAAGCTAGCTAGCTATTTTAATTGACGACGAACTAGAGCAACACAACGGACTATCGACGAAGGGTAATGGTAATTTGGTAATTTTTAACTAACGTCATACTAAAGCAACATAAAGGGCTATTAACGACGTTCCTGGATGTATCACCTAAGGGAAAGATCCGAAGACAACATCACGTAGATTTGAACCACTTGACGACGGTCGATGATCAGAAGCTAACCAGTTATTTTAATTCACGACGAACTGGAGGAACACATTGGGTTATTGACGCCGGTCCAGGATTCATCCCATAAGGGAAAGATCCAAGGACAACACCACGTAGTTCTAAATCACTTGAAGACGGTCCGGGATCAAAAACTAGCTATTCTAATTCACGACGAACTAGAGCAACACAACGGGCTATCGACGACGGTAATGGTAATTTGTTAATTTTTAGTTAACGTCATACTAAACAACACAAAGGGCTATTAACGACGTTCCTGGATGTATCCCCTGAGGGAAAGATCCTAGGACAACACCACATAGTTTTGAACTACTTGACAACGGTCTGGGATCAATAGCTAGCTAGCTATTTCTTTTCGCGTTATACTGGAGCAACACCCCCTGGCTATCGGAGTCGGTCCGGGATCTATCCCCCAAGGGAAAGATACGAGAACAACACCACGTCATTTTAAACCACGGTAAGATGACGAGGCAATACCTTAGCTGGCACCCCGCTCTTCAAACTTCCACACCATGCCAAAGGGAGCACATTATAGGCCACGACAGATTTAATGTTTATTAGCCCCTTTGCACACGACGGTCTTTGTTTGGATTCGAACTCGCATCCCTCCGTTGCTAGTCTGTAACTCTTTCAATCGGGCTAACGTGGCCAAGCTATTTACTTATTAGATTTAATAGCCCACTGAGTGATTCAAACGTATATATCAGTTCTTCGACCTGCAATCTTTCCATCAAAATTATTACCAGTTTCGAACTGATTTTCAACCTGTGTAGTTCTCAGAGGCACATATCCATTAGTTATGTACGGGATTCACGGACCCATGGTACCTGAGGGAATTTTTCTTTTCCCATGGGGTTGAGTCTGGTAAACAGAGGGTGTCGCGCTCCTGGTAAACCCAAGCGATCTTTTTCTGGTTTCGTCCTACTGCTCTATTTCCGAATCCCCCTTTTTACCACTTTGGTTACATTTTTACTTGTGTTTTGAGCAGCTATGGCCCTTACGCCATAAAACGCCATACCAATCAACCTATTGCAAGAATGGCACAGGTGTGACTTAGGTTTCAATTTTATTCGATTTATTAATTTCAAAGGTTTTTTACTTTTGACTAGCATGTTCCCAAATAAGTCAAATAATACCACTTTTTAATACCACCATCAAATAATACTTTTATTACAAAGTATTCAAAATCAAGAGCTTTGAAAATATTTTTAAAAAGCCCCTTTGGAGCAAATGGACAAGTTTTACTTACTGTTATTATTTTTTGTGTATCATTCAAAATCATACCAATTTTTCTAGATCGTCAAAAATGTAATATATGTTTTGGTGTGCTACAGAATTTTAGTAATTAACTAGCTGAATAACTCGGCCGCAACAGCTAAAATATGACCGCGGAATTTCCCTGTGTTAACTCAAACACAAACTCTGTAGTACGTGTTTCCTTACCCATGTCCATTTATTGTAGGAAAACAAACTTTGGATTATAAAATTGGGGTTTCGAGAAGCACTTTTAGGACTACCTGTGTGCCGATTTTCATGGCTACAAATGGGTGTACCAAATTGGGTGTGGATTAGTCAAACGGTGTAGATTTGGATAGAGAATATACGCACACATTATATAGTATTTTGTATAGATTTATTTATGTGTGACATGTAAAAGGATGTCAAAATCGTGGTTCTTGGCCTCATAAAATCTTTTCTATGATTTTTTCAAATGGAAACGGTTATTGAGTGATTATGTGCGTTGTGCGTTAAAAACAACATTACACTACTTTGAAAGCTAGGTAGAGAAACAGACTAACAGATAGTGAAAACTTTTCGTCTACGTGTTGCTTGTGAAGACAACAGTTTTTATTCCTGTTCCTAAGAAACCCTGAAATATATTTTCAGAGAGAGAAATGAAGGTCAGAAATGAAAAATAAGTGTCTATGGGAAATTAAGTCCTCTAAAACGATCGAAACTTAGAAGAAATCTCACATGTGGTTTCCAGCATTTTTTTTTTCATTTTCATTAAATTGATAAGGATGTATACGATGTATTAAGGTTAGGTGGTTCGGAAAGTTTCGTCTCCTGGTTCCGTTTTCTAACCAGAAACCTTGGAATTTCTATGGGAGTGGGATGATACAGATACCGCAGAGATGGATAAATGTCATCGAACATAACGGCAAATACTATATGGACTCAATGTAATATTTAGTCAAAATAAAATCTGCTTTTTTTTTAATAAAACAAAAAAAAAAAACGGAACGAAAACTTGTGCACCAACCTAATAGATTGTAGAACTCGACGACCAAACAATTGTATGTTTCAACATTAAGAAGTATCAAGAGCGATATTATCGTTTAGATAACTCATATTACGGAGTACCTTTATGTATATTGAAGTTGTCTATCTTTATGAGCGCAAAGCCCCCTAATGATATCGGTCCGACCACATATTCTCCTTAGAAACAACAGTTCCCACCCAATTCCTAAACCGAAAATAGAAATCCCTTTCTGCATTCCCCCGAGGTAGTAAGAGTTCCGGAAAAAGCCCCAATCAAAATCGGCGCAATGTTTTCCAAGATTTCCGCTCCCGGAATCATTCCAACTTGGGAGAGAGATTGGGTCGTTCACATTTCTCCTGCTTTTTCCCTGTTTTGTCCTCTTTTACGAGCTCGTAAAGTCCTCCCGCTGAAAGGCCTCTAAAAATACACCGCTCGGTTATCGGGAGATAAGAATGCCCTTCGGGAGGTTTATTGTCCTTCATTTCTTGATGAATTCGCCTCTGAGGATTGCTATGGCAGAGCTCCGCTTGGAAAAAAAACTGTTATTTTACGATAACAGTGAAAACGGTTATTGCTCATTTGCGATAGCATGAATTATTAACAGTTTTAACAAGTAACATTAACAGTTGGCAACTCAATTTCAGTACTATATTTTTTACGATGGATGACTAATTTTTTCTATGAGCATTGCAAACTGCTTCTGTTGTATGTCAATTCAATATTTACTTCTGTGCAAGCTGGTATATACAGCTATTTGTGACAGTGAATGTATTACAATTATTCTATAAATGTAAGTATAAGTAACGATAAGTATTTCATCTTTTCAACGCAGCGATATATTGTTACTCGTTTGTATATATTAGGTCATCCGGAAAGTTCTGCGCGTTTTTAAATCGAAGCTAGCTTTGTTATTATTATATTGGTAACGCTGAGATAAGGAGTGGCCTTGATTGAAGCAGATGTTTAAAATCGGTCTTTTCTGCTTACACTGCATAATTATAGCATGTGATGTGGCCTAATTTTTGTTTCATTGTAGTGCTAAGAATGGAGAAGCAGAAAGTTCATTTTCGTCATCTTGTGCTCTTTTATTTTAAGAAAGGAAGAAATGCTAGTCAGACTGCTCGTAAAATGTATGCTGTATATGGACATAGTGCTGTTTATGAGGCCACAGTTCGAAGGTGGTTTGATAAATTTAAGCGTGGAAATTTCAGCTTCAAAGATGATGCCCGCTCTGGACAACTATTCTCTGTAAACAGCTTTCTGTATGGTGGGACTACAAAGGAATTGTTTATTATGAATTATTGCCACAAAATCAGACAATAAATACGTAAAAAAGAGTTCTCAAATGGCAATATTCAAAGCAAAAATCGAAGAAAAGCGGCCAGAATTGACTAATCGTCGAGGTGTTTTCTTCCAGCATGACAATGCACGGCCCCACATTTCACTGAATGTCAGACAAAGACTTATTGAGTATGACTGACGTGTTTTGTGTCACTCCCCATATTCACCGGAACCTTGCCCCTCAAATTTTCACCTCTTCAGGTCACTTCAAAATTATCTGAACGGCCTAGAGTTCCAATTCTTTGGAGACTGTCAAATAGCACCTCGACAACTTGTTTACAGATAAGCCTAATGATTTTTTTAAAAAATTTCCAGCTGCAGGAAAGATGGCAAAAAGTAATAGAACAAAATTGAGCTTATGTGATTCACTAAACTTTTTTTTTATGTTTTTGTACTGCTTCGTTGAAATTTATCTTAAAAAACGCGCAGAGCTTTCCTTATGACCAAATACATATTTTCATGTCATCCGTCTAAAATACTTTATGTGAAGTTAACAATGTAATTGTTAAATAATCGTCTCTTCACAATATTATTATTTCCTCAGAGATATTGACGCTAACGGTTACTTTTAACAGACGTTTAAATTAACCATAAAGTAGTTTGTAAGTATAATATATAAAAGTGTAGAGAGAGAGAGAGAGAGAGAGAGAGATTTGTTAACTTTTATTTTTATTAATTTCAGTGGAAAATCTGGACTTTTTAGCGCTAGGGAGGCTTTTCACCCAAAACAATATTTATGTTTTCAAAATTTTCAATTTATTAGATTAATAACATTAAATTATCATAATCAGTAAGTCAAGTTTCATGAATCATTATTACCATTATTTATTCATCCCGGGATCCATCCGAAAGGTAAAGATCTGAGGACGCCTCGTAATTTCCGATCGTAATAGGCACAGTTTCTTTTTTTGAATAGGATTGACTATGGGTAAATGTACTTACATGTAATTTTGTTTCTGGCGAATTTTTGCAGCGGTTTTGCATTGAAAGCCTAAACTAGGAATTTATTTTCAAAATGCCTTTATTCTATATTACAATTTCCTGACACTGATTTTTCGTTTTAACGTGTAGTATTACATGATTTAAATTTTTTTTAATTGCACCTTAATGGCATAATTTTTGTTTTAGTTAGCAATTTTTTCTGACTATATCGCGCCTCTCAAGAAGCGTGATATATCAGAAGGACATAGTGAACAAACTAGTTAACAATATTGCTGGTTCTCTTTTCTTTCGGGATGCGAGTTCAATTCCAACAAACACCGTCGTGCACAGAGGGGTATGGTACACGTTAAATCTGTCGCGACCTCAAATGTCTTCATGTTGACGTGGCATGGACGTTTAGAGAGTGGTGTGCCAGCTCAGGTGTTGCCTCGTCATCTGACCGTGGTTCAAAATTACGTGGCGTTGTCCACGAATCTTTTCCTTACGGGATCGAACCCGAACCATCGTCAATAGTCCGTTGTGTTGCTCCAGTACGACGTTAATTAAAATACCTACTTACCAAACAAAAACCGTCTTATAAAAAGTGGGCTTGCTCGCGTTCAATCTGTCTTGTCTTCAAATGTCTTCACGTTGGCGTGGTGTGGAAGCTTGGAGAGGTGTAGCTCAGGTGTGGTCCTCGTCATCTGACCGTGGTTCAAAATGACGAGGTGTTGTTGTCCTCGGATACTTCTCTTGGGGTCGGATCTCGGAACGTCGCCAATAGCCCATTGTGTTGCTCCAATGGCGACATTAATTAAAATACGTACCTTTATTTCTGTACGCTGTCTGGAAAGTCTCGGTCGAGGCGTCTACTGTCATGTTAATGTTCGGTCTTAAATATGGCCGGTGTACAGGATCTCACCGCATCAGCCATTCACTCTTAAGATAATGAGACTCTTCAGACTTCGCTATCGAAGAAGCAAGCAGTGTCGGGTAAACGAGGCTTTATTTCCCGGCCTCTAAACAGGGACGCTGCTCAGAGAAGCGGAAATAAATCGTAGACTCAATGGACTCATTTGTGGAACATCCATTAGTGATGCTGTTTAGTGTAATAGTTAAAGCGGCTTTACTAGTTAGGCTGATTTTATGCAACATGTTTACCATAGGGTGTAGAATAAAAAAAAGAGATTGCGTAAAGAGAAAGGTGGAGAGGAGGAAAATCGGATCTTCCCGAACAAGGCTATATCGCTCGTGTGTCCCGAGAGGCGGGATATATCGATGAGTCATTGAACTCAACACATTATCGTATGGTAGCATCCGGAATGCTTTCTTTAAAAAATATTTAAATAGATAGATATCGTCTGCAAACTTTTATCAAATATGTTTACCATTTATATCAACATGTGGGTACAACATGTACATTTATAACAACAACATTTATATCAACAATCAGGGATTTGTTTAATGTTATAGTCTGAAAATAAATTTGCTTTTAATAACAAAAGAATTTTCACTTCGATGATTTTCCAAAATGTCGAATGTGATTGAGCAAAGAACGTGCATTCAATTTTGTTTCCGAAATGGAATTTCTGCTACAAACACTTTTGAACTATTGCAAAAAGCTTTTGCAGACGACTGCTTTTTAAGAACAACAGTATTTTATTAGTATAAAAATTTAGAGAATCCGTCATAGATGATTTGCGATCGTATAGACTATCCACTTCGACTAATGTTCCACATGGCAATCAGGTCAGAGAATCGATGCTTAGTGATCGTCGTTTAACAATGAGACATTATTGAACAAGTTCCTATATTATTCGTCGAAACGACTATTCGAAAACGATTAAACTTGTGTCCAAATAACATGGGTTTGGCATCACGATAATGGGCCTTTTCCCAAAGTTGGTATTCTTGATTTTTGACAAGGCATTCAACAAATACGGCTCCACAAGCTCCATATTTACCTGATATGGCACCGTCGGACTTTTTCTTATTTCCATGGTTGAAATTCCTTCTTTGTGTTCACTGTTTTGAGTCCATTTATGTAATAAAAGCAAATTCGATACGAACCCCTAAAGAGGTTTCACAAAACCGACTTTAAGGCCCGCTGCACACATCCGGTTTTTGAACGTGCGGCGCCGCTGCGCCAATGCAAGTGCGGTCTTAGATACTTAGATTCAATGGAGTAGTGTACACATGCCTCCGGCGCCGCTGCGGTGACGCACGTCCAACTTGCGTGCAATTTGCACCGCAGTTCCCTACGGCGCCGCAGCCCGCCGCACACGCTTCTTCGTTCTGAAGTACCTTGTTTTCATAAACAAATGGAATATAAATAATAATTAATAAATGGTTGTATCCAGTAACGTCTATTTTGTTACAAAATGAACTTTTTTTTTTCACCAAGTAATCGAAATAAACAAGTTTTCTTCGATAGAATATTTATCGCAAATGGCGCGAAATGAGTACTTGCGTCATTTCACGGTTATATGCAAGTGCGGTCCGTTGTGAGTGATTTGAACCCGGGTCCTACCAGGTGGCAGACAAACGGTATAACCACTTGTACTGCTTATTATACCCAATTTTGATCTGGATACCAATATCTAGTTTTGACCACAGGTTCGATCGGAATAAGTGAAGTTCTCAATCGGTATCGGATAGAAATACGGACATACCTTTATATATGGTGACCGACAGGTTGAAGTAAGGCATCGGGATCTGCAGATTCCTTCTTTCTGTGGTTCTTTCCTTCTGAATCTAGAGATTTCTATTGCTGGTGAGCGACACAGTAAAGGAAGCTGGATTCTGATTGGTAAATTCGTTTATTTTTCATTCAATTCGTCTATGGTACATCTCTTAATTGTAGAGTTACCATATTTTTGGAAATAGCTGGCCAACACCAAAAAAGCCTCCGTCTCTCTTTTTTTTAGCATTGGCGTTTTTTTTTTTGTCGTTCTAATCGTCTGACCTTTCCCCAATATTAAGGGTGCTATGCCCCGACCTTTCCAGGGGGTCATTCCTTCTATTGACCGAGTGACTTTGTGCCACTTCAGATATCAACCCCCGTTCCACTTTCTCGGAATCGAGGGGTGATGAACTTGGTTTCTCCTCAAGTTCAGGGATTCGTTAGGGGACTGGACATTGAAACAAATAGCTTGCAGGTTGTATTTCCCTGCTTTTAGGGCAAAACAATGTTTGATGTGATTGTCATGTCACACCACTATAACTAACTAACTAACACCAACACACACTCCCGTGCCTAGTGTCGTGAGACACTGTACCAGTTTAAATAAGTGTGGTTGGATGAGTAGAGCATGCCACCAAGGTGACATGTCTACCCAAAATGTTAGAGCACATTACATTACATTTATACATCCTTACATCTATATACTAGGTTACATTATAAATATATATACATCATGCAAGGTGAGAAAAAAGTTTGTTTTTCTTAGTCTCTTAGGATAATCAAGTCCTGATGATTTTCAATGAATCTCACCATGTTAATAATTTTAACCCTCGAGCCCTTGTTGCATGCAATGTTCCTGAGCCATGCAATTTTAAGGTGGTCGGCAGGTGTTCTCATATGCCATGAGGCTGTAAGGGGGCAAACTGTGATGTAATGTAGAGGTGTGCCAATTTCACCACAGGAGCAGTTTTCGGACTGGATTTTCTTAAACCTCGTTAGGTAGGATGGGAATGGGCCGTGCCCTGTGAAGAAAAGTGTCTCTTCCCTGGTCCAATTTGATGATTTTAGTGACACTTTTGGTAACACATCGTGCACCGTCCTGCCTGTTTCTCCTTCGTCCCATTCATTCTGCCAATGCATCAAGTAGCCAGCTAGTGGTTTCCTTTCTGTAATGGCTCTTGGGCCATTTCGCCCCTTCATCTACGCATTCCATTGTTGTTGCCTCTTTTGCTAATCTATCTGCTTCTTCGTTTCCATCGTGACCCGCATGGGCTTTAATCCATCCTAGGCAAATTTCCTTGTTGTTGTATAATAAGTGTTCTATTTTTCGTGAAAGTGGACTAGGCGTCTTGGAGTTTTTAAGTGCCAGGAGACCAGCTCGACTGTCTGACCAGATCTTGACATTTCTGTCTGCTCTTGCTTCTGCTGCTTTTATGGCTGAAAGTATTCCATAGAGCTCCGCCTGGAAAACAGAATTATTGTCCTGCATTCTCGTGGACCATTGTTGTGTTATGCGCCCTTCTTGAATAGAGCAGAATGCACTTCCCACTCTTTTCTCCATTTAAGAGCCATCGGTATAGTAGCTTATGCCGGAATGAAGAACTCCATAATGCTAATGAATTAACACCGACCTGGTGCACCTCCTTGACGACGTTCCGGGATCAATCTCCTAAGGCAGTGGTCTGCAAACTGCGGCTCTTTAGCCACTTAAAGTGAGTCTCTGCCACGAATCGATTTCGACTCAATGCTGGCAGTAAATATCCCGCCGGTGATGCGAGGATGAAAGCAGTTGAGGAACTTCAGAAGAATCAAGAAAAATCAAGTTCTGAGTATAATTTTTGGGTGCAATCCTCCAACAATGTTAATATTGTAAGTTTTATTGTTATTGAAGAGATTGCTAAGAGAGGCAAACCATACACAGACGGTGAATACATTCAAAGTTGTTTTATAATTGCATCCGAAGAGCTATTCCGAGATTTTAAGGAAACAAGGCAGAAATTCTTTAAAAAAATTGAAGTTACCACTGTTTGCTAAAACAGTAAAAGACAGAGCAATCAAAATGTCTTCGATTATGACCAATCAGTCGATCTTAAATTGGTTTCAGCTTTATCAATAGCTGTTAACGAATCTTGTGACATAAATGACACAGCGCGAGATTCACTTTTTCGATTTATTTCGTCTTTGGGTCCTAACGAAAACCTTTTAGGGTTATTGCCACTGAAAAACAATAAATAAGATTATTATTACTATGGTAATGGTAATTTTTAGTTAACGTCTTAGAACAACACAACGGGCTATTGATGACGGTCCGGGATCAGTCCCTTAAGGGAAAGATCCGAGGACAACAGCTCGTAACTTTGAACCACGGTCAGATGACGAAGCAACACATGAGCTGGCACCCCACTCTCCAAACTTCCACACCAACCCAACGTGAGGACTTTCGGCCACGACAGATTTAAGGTGCACCAGCCTTCTTTATACCATACGCTTACAAACATCCATGCCCGGACCCGGATTCGAACCAAGAACCTTCCGATCTAGAGGCTAACACCTTAACCACTCTTATTCTTTCTTATTTCTTTCACGAGAAAAAAATTGTTTACAACGATAAAGTGCAACAAGGAGAGGGTGGAAGCTGCGTAAGGGAAGAGAAAAGGAAGAAGTGGTTAGTTCAGCAAATAGTCAAAGGTTAAGAAAGCGCAAAAGTAAGAAATGAGAAGCGATAAAAACACGCAAAAGTAAGGAAAATGGCAAAGAGGGAAGATTAAAGGAAAATGAAGGTAATGGGATGAAGGGGAAAAGAGGCGAAGAGAGGCCGATAGAAGAGAAATTGCAGCACACCAACACACGAACAAACATCAAAAGAAAGAAGGAAGCGAAGCTAAAAGAGCCAGATATTAGTATCACGTCTCCCGAAAAAGGATAGACGTGAATGCTAAGGATATGTTCAAGATAGTGACTGAAACGTAATATTTTTAACTAATAGTATTATTGAATTTAAAAGACCACTAAAGCAACTAACAGCAATGCCAACAGAGCTAATATTTTAGAATTAGATTACAGTGATATTCTTTTTTAATTTAGATTATTGTTGTCACGAGAGTCTCCTTAAATCAAATTATTCAATCTTTCTCTTCAAAAATACACTTTATTTAATCTGACTCCATACATATTTACACGACTACCTTATCAGACATTATTTTTTGGAATGAACGAAGATCAGAAGCTGTAAGATCTCTCTCATACTGTTGCCATTCTTATCAAACGAAATTATACTAAAATATAACAGACCACTAAAGCAACTAACAGCAATGCCAACAGAGCTAATATTTTAGAATTAGATTACAGTGATATTCTTTTTTAATTTAGATTATTGTTGTCACGAGAGTCCTTAAATCAAATTATTCAATCTTTCTCTTCAAAAATACACTTTATTTAATCTGACTCCATACATATTTACACGACTACCTTATCAGACATTATTTTTTGGAATGAACGAAGATCAGAAGCTGTAAGATCTCTCTCATACTGTTGCCATTCTTATCAAACGAAATTATACTAAAATATAACAGTAACTAGTGTACAAGCGATAATTCACCATTACTTTTAACAGCTGTAAGCTAATTTTTAAATTTAGATTTCTGTAGGATTTTGTGTTAATTTAGTTTGTTGTGGGGCAATTTTTTAATTGAAATTGTGCTGTTTGCTTCTTTTTTTAATATAGATTGCATTGGCGTAATTTTTAAATTTAGATTGCTGTGGCCGAATTTTTAAATTTAGATTGCAGCGGTTTGATTTTTAAATCTAGATTGCTGTGGCCTGATTATTTTTTTTATTTAGATCTTTCTGGGCAAATTTTTTCAATTTAGATTGCTGAGGACAAATTTTTTCAATTTAGATCTCTGTGGGCTATTTTTTAAATTTATATCTCTGTGCTATTTTTTTTTTTTTAAATTTAGATCTTTGAGCTAATTGTTTACTTTCAGAAGGCTTTACTTTTTTAAATAATTCCTGATATTGACTCATTAAGTATTCGATACCTGAAATCTCCGTTAAAAAAGCATCGAGCATTTTTGCGATTCCTGATTTCAATACGTATACTAAAGTAAAATTTTGTCTTTCTGTAGTGAAATATTAAACCCAATTTCTTCTTGAAAAAAAGAAACTAAAACGATTTTATTACACAAACCTATTTCTCTATTTTAAAAAATTGTTGCCTCTGCAGCCGTAGGATTGAAAACTCACTTTTTTGGCTCGATTCTTAGACGGTTTCCCAAGAAAGTACGGATCAGAAAATTACGAAATTAATATGGTTTGTTCAAATTTGTACAGGGAACAACATGGAGAAGATTTGTTTTCCGAAGCGGCTATTAGTTTAGGGCCCATTAAGTGTTAAAGTCGAAAAAGGCGAAATTTCTAACGTGAGTAAGCAAAACACGTACACATTTTCAGTCTTCATTGTGAGATTATTTTAGAGTACCTCTAAACGTGAATTTTTGCAACTCGCCAAGTAATTGTAGAAATTTAAATTTTGGTTCCTGGTAATACTTTTTTGATTCCGGAAAAAATAGGGACATTTTCGTTAATTTTTTGAAACTGCATGTCTATAGCTCATTACTATTAATTTTTAATTTGGATACATCACTGAAAACCTTAGAATGTACTCTTTCGAACAGTACAATTATTTTTGAAATTGGTTAATAAATAATTAGATGCAATAAAAATTTGGTCATACTAAGTTCGAAACTTTTAGATCGTAATTTCCGATGAAATACTCTCTAAAACTGTCATATCTATAGCTTTATACTATTAGTTTTTTTAAATTGGAAAATAATACTTTAAAGCTTAGAATGCACTCTTTCTTTTCGTACAGTTATTTTTGAAATTGGTTCATAAATAAATTCGATGTGATGAATAGTACAATTTCGCGACAGTGTATAAATTTTTCGTTGCGAAGATGAAACATTAGATATTTCTAGTTGTGGCCTTGGGGTGAAACTCGTTGTGACGTCATGGCCCGGAAAGACGCTGGAGAAAGGAGTGTTGATTTGTGAAGCAGAACTAATGGGATTGCGTAGCAATAAAAAGGTTTAGCGAGCGTTAGTGAGCAGGAGGTGGAATTCCCTAGTGTAATATAAAATACTTGTAGGACTGTCCAACCTGCTCGATCGTCTAGGGTTAAAGGGTTAACGTTTCATGTCTTTTTAATGCCACGACGTGGATTGGAACGCTCGTCAACACAAAACAACATTTATTACTAGCGTAACAAAAACAGTGAGCTACATGAATTAACTATCACCATCACTATCTCAACATAATTCAGCCATCTACATCAATACAACTATCGACATCAAAGTACGAAAGCAGCAAGAAATCAGTAGAGGGCGGTAATGGGCATCGTGTAAAACATAACTTTCAATCTATTTTATTCTTTTTTTTCAAACCAGGTCTTTGTTCTAAATTCAGTGGAGGACTTTGGTTTTGATATTTTTTTAATTGATAGCATAGTCGAATGATCTCGAATTTATGAATAATGGTTTAGTATATATTCATATGCGGAGAACCTTAGTCTGAGTGCCTGCCAATCGAAATGAAAAATAAATCAAATCCTTGTCTTCTCTGTGCTTTACGAAACCAAACAATCATTTTAAATATCAGAGATGTTCCAAAGAAAGCTAATAGCTCTATCGTAAAAAAGGCGTATAATTGGTAATTATTAGTTAACGTCGTACTAGAGCAACACAACGGGCTATGGACGACGGTCCGGGATAAGTCCCTAAAGGGAAATATCCGAGGGCTACACCACGTCATTTTGAACCACGGTCAGATGACGAAGAGACACCTGAGCTGACACCCCACGCTCCAAATTTCCACACCAACCCAACGTGAGCACTTTCGGCCACGACAGATTTAAGGTGCACCAGCCGCTTCTACACCATACGCTTACACACATCTATGCCCGGACCCGGATTCGAACCAGGAACCTTCCGATCTAGAGGCTAACACCTTAACCACTTTACTGGTTAATCGGCAAATTCGTATAAATTACGCGCAAAAATATTTCCTTTATTTTATTTTTCACAACTTCACGTCTGCTTAATCAAGCCGACCAACCGGTATAGTGGTTAAGGTGTTAGCCTCTAGATCGGAAGGTTCCTGGTTCGAATCCGGGTCCGGGCATGGATGTTTGTAAACGTATGGTGTAGAGGCGGCTGGTTCACCTTAAATCTGTCGTGGCCGAAAGTCCTCACGTTGGGTTGGCGTGGAAGTTTGGAGAGTGGGGTGCCAGTTCAGGTGTTGCTTCGTCATCTGACCGTGGTTCAAAATTACGAGGTGTTGTCCTCGGATCTTTCCCTTAAGGGATTGATCCCGGACCGTCGTCAATAGCCCGTTGTGTTGCTCTAGTACGACGTTAACTAAAATTACCATAACCATTACCATTACCTGCTTCAATCAAAATTTAGTGTCGATAGGTAGGTATTTTAATTAACGTCGTACTGTAGCAACACAACGGACTATTGATGACGGTCGGGGATCAATCCCCCACGGAGAAGATCCGGGGACAACACCACGTCATTTTGAACCACGGTCAGATGACGTGGCAACACCTGAGCTGGCACCCCACTCACCAAACTTCAACACCACGCCAATGTGCGGGCATTGGAGCAACGACAGATCGAACACCCACCAGCCCCCCTTTGTACACAACGGTCTCTGATTGGATTCGAACTCGCAACCCTCGGGTTATTCCAGTAACCGGGCTACAGCAGCCTTAATTTAGGGTCGGAATCAACTCCCTTCAAATATTTCCTCCTATGAGGTGTGTAAATTTTAACTTTATTTTTTCATTACAGGTATTTTGTGCTCACAACACGATGCGACTCCTACAGGACATACACTTTCCAGTCACGCCGCGGTTGCAGTTACTCGAACCGTGCATTCTCTTCTCCGGAACCACGTCATAACAGCGTGACCTGTTCTTTAGCCCGACCTGCTCACCAAGAGAAAAATGGATCCTTGATGAGAATACGACACCAGCAATAATCAAGCGTGTTTTTATACACAGAAGCGAAATCACAGCCACAGCTATTTTTTAGAAGTAGATTCAACATTTATATTCGTAAAGGATTCACACGGGAAGTGAATTATTTTTGCAACATCGAACCACTCTGGAAGCAATCACATCTCTTATTTTGTATAACGGATGTTCATCTATATCTCATGTGCCGGGATGGAGTGAAGGAAAAGGACACTTTTTTGGAAAAGGAAAGATTCACTTAGTGGAAGCAACAATCAGTCGCTGCTATAAAATATAGAAAAGAGTGACATTTCGACTGTTACCGGTAGATCATGCGGAACTATTTCGCAGGGAAACGTTGCTGACATACATCTAAATCAAACTCGAGGCACTCCCAAAGACTAGTGTTCGCCAACTTGCGAAGAACTGACCTCTTGGATACACCGCACTGTGCATATTGAAGTATTTCAACATCATCAGATATTTTGTAAATCATGTAAAGCTTACATCATACCCGCGACAGCCCCATTCTTGCAGGCGGGGCACCTGTGGCTCTGAGACAAAAGGGGCTTGAACCCCCTCCCCCGATACCAGATCGAACAGATGGCAGCGGAAACGTCGGGTCCGGTGAATTAGCAAAGCAGAGCGTCTTCCACTAGGACAATGTCTGGGGCGGCGCCCAAGTCGCCCATCCCTCGCAGCAGGTCGGACTTCGGGTACGTGGGGCTGAGCCCACGAGAGAAGCGCTGGACCACCGACTTCTCACTCCTGCTCCCTCCCTTCGCCATGCGGGACACCACCGGGTACTCCCGCCTCGCAGAGACACCCGTCACCCTGCAGCCCAAGCCCAGGAACCCCGTCCTGGAACCCGGAACCTCCAGGACAAGCTGCTCGAAGGCCATGGGGCGGAGCCAGACCATGGAACCCTGCACAGTGTAAATGGATCGATTGCTTGTAATACGTAGGACTGGGATTTCGGTGAACGGTTGGTTTGGGGTTTTATGGCGCATAAGCCCTATGTGGTCATAATACGCCATAAGACATACAATATGAAGTAATAGACACATACAATGAAAGTTTGACTGACACAGAAGATAGTAATGCACCAAGGGAGGAAACCACCTGACAGAAATCGAACCTGCACCGCCTACAACTCGAAGGTTGCTAGCGCAGAGGGTATACCCACTGAGCCGCGAAGGCCTTTATGATAGAATGGATGGGATTACATAAAGCTGACCAGTAAAAATTCGCATGCATATACGAGAATTCGAAGAACAATGTCCTAAAAACATTAAAATAATCTAAATTAAAATTTGTAAACAGAAGTCCATGGAACAACAGCAAAAAACAACCTAAACATTCCCTTGGGTGGCCGTGGATCAGTGAGTTCTCCCACTGCGCTAACAACCTGCGAGTTGTTGACGGTGCAGGTTGCATGTCTCTCCTCTGTGGTAGTAAAGCTTTCATTGTGTACATTTTCATTCCTTGACGTTGTTTGGCGCAGCTTGACTAAATATGGCCCTTGCGTCTAATAACTCAATCCAACCAACTGAACATTCCCAATTTGTGACACAAAAATACCTTGACAATAACTAACTTATTAGTTTCCCTACCAAACTGAGAATCGCTATTTTGTTACATAAAATAGATCCTTTCAAAGGAAACACGGAGTATACAAAAGCAACTAACACTTGCTGGCAGTTCTTGCGTAAACTTGAATTTTTCAAAAAATATTCAGTCTGATATTTTTTTGGCCTAGTTGAGTCTAGAATGGTAAAGCTGCTTAAGAACCAAGTGTATATTTCCAAGATAATAAATTTCTATGGTCGCCTAAATAATTGCTCACATGGAAAAGCTCCTTTTCATTTCTTCCGAAACTAAAGAAGCACTTGAAGTGAACAACGTTATTTTGTTCTATTTCCTGAAATTTTGAGGATGGAAACATTTTTTCTTGCCAAAAGGTTTTAGATAAATTCATCCAAAAATGCAAACAATAAACTCACAAATATGTAAAATGACTCAAAAATAACCAAACCCTATGTCATTTTGCACAAAATTCGTGAAAAATACATGAAAATGCCAACCCCAAATGCATTTAAATGAGCCTAGTTTTTGATGAAACACTTCCCTCACCCTAGTAAAAGTTTCGGTCCTTCTTGAAAAAGATGCCGAATCATCGAAATTCTAGACTTAATAATATTTATTTTAACTTCGATCTGAGTATTTAGTTTTATAATTTTCCGATGCTTTGACAAGAGAGGGAAAGCGCAAGATTCGTAAATTCCTTCCAACGGCACACCAATCACACTCAAGGTTCCAGGTTGTTCTAAATTATTTAATATTGTTGAATTCATGGTTCAGAATCAGTACACGCTATTAAAAATGCTAAATCAACTTAACCCTTCTTTGCATAATGGTGGAAATTTCCATCATAACATTGAATGCCCAAAAATTATATAAAAGAACAAGTTCACTTTAAGTTGATCGTGTCTGGATACCTTTTTAATGTCCATTGCATAAAAAAAAACATAGCTTTCAAAAATAAGCAAGTGTCACTATCAGTAAAACGAGCTTGAAGTTGTCATTCCGCTGTTTGTTGTAGTTGCAATAAACGTATGATTTCGTTTTTAATTTTGTTTTATTATATTTGAGTTTCTATTGCTAAAAAAGTGAAAATGAGTGGAAGAAAGGTTTGTAACATGTGTTTATGTTATTTTTAAAGCAATTTCTGAAAAAGTTTGCGTTTAATTTAAAAAATACCACATGATACCATCCTATTGTTTTTTGCTAAATTTATGCTATAAATATATAATAAGATTTTTTTAACCATTTTTCCTTTAATTTTGAACATGAATTATATCACCTTGATTTATTTCACCAGTAAAGAAAAAATCATGCAAAGAAGGGTTAATAGTGAATGAATTTCTTAATCCCCCACCCCCCACCTCCTGAAAAAAAAAGAGTGAATCACAAACACTTGAAGGTTTATAATAACAATCAGTAAAATAAATCTGCTGAGATGGCAAAATGTTATACGTCACTTTTCCCAAAAAATTATGTAAGTCCCATCCTGGTGTCTGGTTTGTTTATGTTTAGAAGGTGGCAAAATGTCGTGAGTCTTTTTCTTTCAGTTTATGAGAAAACAAAGGTGGGAAATTGTATTAAGTCAAAAACCACAGAACAACATGTTGAATCTTGAATCTTAAAATGGCTGTCACGAAAAATTAAAAAAAGTGACTAAAACATTTTGCCATCTGAGCACAGAAATGTAGTTCGCAGATATATTCTGTACTTTTCCAATATTTATGAGTCCTAACAAGAATTAACTACAGGCCAGTCCTATCTATCACATATGTGCATCACAAAATAAAAGTATCGTGTTAGTATTACCCTCCAGATACTTTATATAAAAACATGTATGTTCTTACATAATTATATATATAATTATATATATATATATATATATATATATATATATATATATATATATAATTACATTTGATTTTATGTCACAGGACACAAGACTGCCACCCCTCTAATGGTGCATCGACTTCTCACACCTGTTCCAAGCCGTTCACCAAAAGTTCAACCCTGGAACCCTGCGTTCCACCCAAGGGCACACCCACGACCCAAGGTTCCAGGTCGTTCTCCAAGAGCCCCACCCTAGATCCCTGCAGCCCTTCCAACTCCACGCCAACGACTCAAGGTTCCAAGTTGTTCCCCAGGAGTCCCATCCTGGAACCCTGCACCCCTTCCAACGCCACACCAATCACTCAAGGTTCCAGGTTGTTCCCCCGGAGTCCGACCCTGGAACCCTACCTCCCCAAGTGCAGTTCCACGGACCACAAGCGGCACTCGGAACCTCGCAGCCTCCACCCTTCCATGGAGTTCCACGCGGCCCGATACCCGCTTGCGGATTACACCAAACCGGAGCCGAAGCGCCACCTGGCGAGCATCAGGAAGAGCCCCACCATGGACACCCGGACCCTGAGGTACAGCCCCTTGCTGAACCAGACCCTCATCAGCAGGAGCCCCACTCTCGATCCCAGCGTCCTGAACAGGAGCCCTCGGGACCACAGGTACTGCCAGAACAGCAGGAGCCCCCTGGGCAGCCGAGGGGCCCCCACGGAAGTGGTCCGGTCGCAGTCCATGAGGTCCCTCCGAAGGGGCATGGACAGGAGTCCTCTCAAGATTCGCAACTCGGAGAGTGCGCAGAGTGACGTCACGTGTCCCATTCACAAGTAAGACATGCCCACAATTCATATCTGGTGGTTGGGTTTTTATGGTGCATGGACTACACACATAGCCAGGCTGCGACAGTGTCAAGATAAAAAAAATTCTAGATATAAAATAAAGACTGATGTAAAATTTATCTATTTACAATTTTAAATTGAAACTAGACCTAAGTATAAAATCTTAATAAAATTCACAAAACCGATGTCAGAATGAAATTTAAAAAAAATATATTTTATATTTTAAGATTTCATACATGAGTGGCTTTGTTTCGTCTCTTGTCTTAAATAGTCGGTAAAAGCCTCAAAAAAATTGTTGGAATTCGGTTGTCGATTAAAATTTCAGAACAATTGAATGATTTATTTCAGAGTTTGACCGTTACAAAGGGAGGAAGTCAGTAAGGCGTTGGTCCACCTCTGGCCTGGATGCGTCACCCGGCATGGCATAGACTGAAAAAGTTCCCGGATGGTGCCCTACGGAATTTCTTGCCAAATTGTCTCCAACTGTCGGACTAAAGGGTCAGCATTCTGGGCCGGTTTCAATCGTTTTCCCATAACGTCCTATTCGTCATCTGACCGTGGTTCAAAATTACGAGGTGTTGGCCTCGAATCTTTCTCTCAAGGGACTGATTCCGGACCGTCGTCAATAGCCCGTTGTGTTGCTCTAGTACGACGTTAACTAAAATTACCAAAATTACCATTACCCATAACGTCCTAAATGTGCTCTATGAGAGAGAGATCAGGAGACCTATCTGGCCAAGGAAATGTTGTGAAAGATTAAAGACAATTCATAGCAACACGTGCCTTGAGCGGCCGGGCATAATCTAATTGAAAAAGTAAGTCCGGGGTGTCAAAAAAAAAGGAACGGTAACACAAGTGTTCGTAGAATGTCGTCTACGTATCGCTGTGTTGTAGGTGTGCAAGAAATGACTACTAAAGGGGTCCGGCAATTAAAGAAGGTGGCACCCCAGACAACGCCCTGTTGTGCGCAATGGTGGCGTGCGATAGTAAGGGCAGGATCTCCACGCTGCCCTGGACGTCTCCAAAAACGTCTGCGGTTGTCGTCATGACACAGTTGGAAACGGGACTCGTCACTAAAGACTATACGACCCCAGTCAGAGACTTTCCAAGTGGATCGAGTCCGGCACCATTCTAATTTTGCACCTTCTTGGTGCGGCGATTTTTTTTGTTATAGATTGTATTTTGCCAAATGCCGACCTTGCGCGTCACGAAAAATGTCGATAGCTCAAAGCCCCAAAACTCGTGTGGGTATTCATGACCTACCATCGTGTAGAGAGGAAGGTGGGCCACTAATCCGCTGACCTTTGTATCGCGTGGAGGGGGAAATGAGTCACAATCTGGACATACGCCGGCATGTTTTACGCTCGAATATCGAAATGAACCGCTGTGACTTCATTTCGAACAGATGGGTCGTACTTTAATTGAACAGAGGTCTACAATTCCATTCGGCTAGTTGACAGTTCAAACCATTTGTGTGGAAAAGTGACAGATTTCACTTGTTGGCCACAATATCACACTACAGTTCAATTGCAACATAGGAAACATAAAACGGTTAAAAGAGCAGTTCAAGACGAACACCGAATGATACCAAATACCCGCCGTCCTCATTTCACCCACTTACCAGGTATTCCTACTAAAGTTTTCACGAACCAAACTTTGCAGTACAGGGGGGGGGTGGGTCTGTCGGCTTGAGAAGGTCTTTGCAGAGGGACGTGATGTATACTGTGCGGTACATGTACCAATGCCGATTAGGCAAAATATCTTAGCCCAGAGAGGTATACGCTGCTGTTCCATTAGTGGAGGCAGACGTAGGTAATTATTTTCGAAGAGAATAATCAACCCTAAAAAATAATTAACCCTTAACTGATGTGTCACAAACCGGTATCTTAACTAGTGTGGAGGGGTCTCTCAGACCTCGCACAATATAGTGCGTATAAAGTTAATTAGAATAATATTTTAATGAAATATTCTTTATAATTTTTTCCGTATAAATATTCTTCTTGTGAAGACGCACTAGAAATGTCTTCATCTTCATCAATTTCCGAATCCGTTTCGTGTTCGCTTTCAATAATATTATCCCAAATTTCACTGTCCCAGTACTCTATTTCCGACCCACTATCAACTATATCCTGAATATCTTTTTGTGTAAGATAAAAAGGTCGTTTTTTAATAAAGTTTGTTGCCATTTTAGTTTCTCTCCGAAATTCCCTACTCCAACTTAGACGATTTCATTCAAACAAGAACGGTAACGCAAATGCCGTGAAGGGGTCTAAGAGACCACGCGGGAAATACAAATAGTGTGAAATACGAAATAGTTGGGGCAGCCAAACCAGTCTTGGAATGTGGCTTCTATTGGACGTAGTAGGAAGGTAACCAATAATCACTTTAAGGGGTGGAAACGACCTGTCAAAAATGACTCGGGGTCTGTGAGACCCATGACAGCAGTTAAAGGTTAACCGTCCCATGGGATGCGTAAAAAGAAGAAACCTTCGGGTATCGGAGCTAGACTCCAGGGACAATTGTCCACCGACTCCATTGGGTCGACTACGTTCATGTCCTGGCTTAGTCAATAGACCTTTCGAGCAGTGTGTCAAAGGGTCTGTTCCTCTCTGTTTTCACACTCGCAGACCTTCCTCGCACTTGTAGCAAAATCTGATATACTCCAAAACGGGGTGACACGGAGAGAATTATGCTCCCAATTAACTGGAACTGGTGGTGGTGGTGAGGACTACCCGGGTTTTTTTTCTTGATGGTTCAGGACCAACCTTCGATCTCGATGGTCTCAGGACCAACATTGGATCGTAGATTAAAACTAACTTGAGCATTTGTTTTCGTAGCACGAGGAAGATTTCGTGACGAGGAATCGAAAGACGTCCTCGATATGCAAATAGACAGCGATCGTGTGATTTAAATCGTCGGGTATCCCTCCCAACCCAATATTTGCAAGATCGCGGCAGTAGTTAAATATTTACAGAATGTATTAAGGGTCGAGCGGCCAGACCATTATCGCTCCATCCGAGGAGATTATCGGAGAAAAGTGTCTTTCTTCTTTTTTTACCTCTGCCCATCGCGCAGGTAGTCGGTGAATGGCTAATGCGCCTTCTTCAAGATCAAGAGAAAAGGTAGACGACGCTTCCTGGCACGGTGCCAGAATTCGTGCCGCGTTTCATCGGAGAAACTTAATTTCGTCGTCTCCCCCGCGCGCGCAGGGTTTTAATCAGATTTTGTCCGCGGCTCTTGTCACATAAATTACTTCTCTCCCAAAGAACGTCGTGTTGCATATTTCAAGCGACTGGCTCCGAGAGGTGGTTTCCGCATCTGCTCCATTTCTCCTCTCTCGTGGGGGGTGGGGGAGAGTACGTTCTCCGCTTCTTCCGAGCAGGTACTGGTGCCAGGCGAACCCTGAATTGGTATGGACAACCCACAAATATAAATGCTCAAGTTACTTAATCTAAGTGCAAGTGGTAGATGTAGCGACCCTCCGACCTACGAGTAGTGTACTGTTGATTTTATTTCACAACACACTCGATGACGAAATAACAACAGCTGTTGGTTGAAGAAATGTATAAATTCTTTTAACCGTCAGAAGAGTTCTATTACTCCTGGACTTGGAAAGATTCTATCACTCTTTTCCTTACAACAGAATCCGTTGTAAAGATCCCAGTGACTCATCCATTCTGTAGAATAGAATCCTTAGGAAAGATTCCAGAGGTCCATGAATTATGTAGAATCGAATATAGAATCCTTTCAAAAGATTTCAGTGTCTCATCCATTTTGTAGAATACAATCTTTTCAAAATATTCCAGTGTCTAATCCATTCTGTAGAATAGAATCCTTTCAACAGATTCCAGTGGCTCGTCCATTCTGTAGAATAGAATCTTTTCGAAAGATTCCAGAGGCCCATCCATTCTGTAGAATAGAATCTTTCGGAAAGATACCAGAGACTCATCCATTCTGTAGAATAGAATATTTTTGAAAACTTCCAAAGGCCCATCCATTCTGTAGAATAGAATCCTTTCTAAAGATTTCATTGGCTCATCCATTCTGTAGAATATAATCTTTTGGAAAGATTCCAGAGGCCCATCCATTCTGTAGAATAGAATCCTTTCTAAAGACTTCAGTGGCTCATCCATTCTGTAGAATATAATCTTTTGGAAAGATTCCAGAGGCCCATCCATTCTGTAGAATATAATCTTTTCGAAAGATTCCAGAGGCCCATCCATTCTGTAGAATAGAATCTTTCGGAAAGATACCAGAGACTCATCCATTCTGTAGAATAGAATATTTTTGAAAACTTCCAAAGGCCCATCCATTCTGTATAATAGAATCCTTTCTAAAGATTTCAGTGGCTCATCCATTCTGTAGAATAGAATCCTTTCTAAAGATTTCAGTGGCTCATCCATTCTGTAGAATATAATCTTTTGGTAAGATTCCAGAGGCCCATCCATTCTGTAGAATAGAATCCTTTCTAAAGACTTCAGTGGCTCATCCATTCTGTAGAATAGAATCTTTTGGAAAAATTCCAGAGGCCCGTCCATTCTGTAGAATAGAATCATTTCTAAAGATTTCAGTGGCTCATCCATTCTGTAGAATAGAATCCTTTCTAAAGATTTCAGTGGCTCATCCATTCTGTAGAATAGAATCCTTTCTAAAGATTTCAGTGGCTCATCCATTCTGTAGAATATAATCTTTTGGAAAGATTCCAGAGGCCCATCCATTCTGTAGAACAGAATCCTTTCTAAAGATTTCAGTGGCTCATCCATTCTGTAGAATATAATCTTTTGGAAAAATTCCAGAGGCCCATCCATTCAGTAGAATAGAATCATTTCTAAAGATTTCAGTGGCTCATCCATTCTGTAGAATAGAATCCTTTCTAAAGACTTCAGTGGCCCATCCATTCTGTAGAATAGAATCTTTCGGAAAGATTCCAGAGGCCCTTCCATTCTGTAGAATATAATTCTTTGGAAAGAGTCTAGTAACCCCCATTCTGTACAATAGAATCGTTTAGAAAAATTCAAGTGGCCAATTCTTTATAAATAGAATCCTTGGTAACGATTTCAATGACCCTTTCTGTACAATAGAATCCATTAGAAAGATAGTTGCTCAGTTTCTTAAAGCAGAATCATTTGTAAATATATTGGTCAAGATGGTTAAAATAGGTTAGAAGTAATTTAGGGTAGGTTGCAAGGTGGAATTACGCGTGAGAACCCCTCAGAGGGTAACCTATAAGTAGAAAAATCGCGGAAAGATTGCAAATATTTAAAAATATCTGCAAACTGAATGCTCATTTGCATTGTGATTGATTTCCAAAGCATGGGAATAACGCATCTGTGCTGATAACTTGCTATGCCATACACAACAATCCAAATGGGAAGGGATGGAAATTCTCCTGTCTATTCACCCAGACGTAAGTGATTAAGGATAGATTCATGGAACTGAATCAGAGAGGACAATAGAAAATACACACTGAAGCAAATTGAATTAACGTCAAGAGAAGTTTCGTTAATCACGCACGTTAAATGCTCGCATATTTATCTAAAAACAGATGGAAAAACCTCTCAGCGTCGTGTTTATCGGCTCTAGTATTTGGAATAAGATAAAGATAACTGGAAGAGAAGACTGCATTCTATCCAAAAGAGTATTTTTGACGTAGAATACGTCTTACCTTTCAAAGCTGGAATACCACGCTTAATTTTTAAATGTCACAAGAGAAAGAGAATCACGAAAATTTTAATAACTTGAAAAATATAAACGATACATAAATGAACAATATTCCGAACGATCAAACGGGCATTAAACAAACAATCTTATAAATACTCATTGATCTTGCGCTAACGTCATCGGCTGATGCAATCGCAGCGCAAAGTTGAGTCACGAAAATGCGCTCATATTGATTTAGTCTAGCTCCGACCTCCTTTGAGCAAGCACGACGTTTGAGGTGTCATTTGTTTCGTCTCTTTTTGCGCTTTAAAAATAATAATAGAAATAAAACCAAAATATGTAATACAGGTTTAGATATCCGACTTCAAATTGTAAAATTTTGCAAAAATCTCAAAATGTCTAAATATATGTATAATGAACACCAGAGGAATAACAGAAAACGTCAGCAGGAAGAAAGATCGAGGGATGAGGAATCCAAAAAGTTCCGGACATCCGATGCTGAGTGTCAACGGGCTCGGAGGAAGTTCTTGAAACTATAGGCGTCGCATCTTCAAGTTGAACAAATGCCTGATACGAGTGCGCCAAGTACGACCACCCCTCAGTTCGACGCAAAGACCGCATCTGATGACATAAACGCTTTATAATCGAATAATGTAGGTCGGTAATGAGACACGACCTTCAACATCAACAGCGAGTGCACCGATTGTGATATATTTGCGGAGCGTTGAGCATTTGATGGGTGAAATTAAAAGTGTAGAACTCATTTCTTTCAACACTCTCTTTCACCATATGGCATATTCTACGCTTTAAACCTAGCGGCCATGTCTCAGGCCGCTAGGTTTAAGGATCGACCGTTTTTTTTTCTAAATAAGTACCTGACTACGCGATATTCACTCTTGGAGAAACATCTTCTGTGCTTAACCCAGTTTAACCTCTTTGAGGTTAATACGTCTTCTGACGGCTCACCTCCTTGAAATGGATTAGGATTAGTGCCCTTAAATATTCCGGATCTATTGGGGCTTCGAAGACTGAAATAATCTGTGGTCATTTCGGTGAAACGCACCCCGTGATCAAGACCGAATTCTCCCATTCCATAATCTGATATCAAGGTAGGTAGGTAACTACTCAACTTTACACTGGAGCAACACAACCTGCTATTGGCAACAGTCCGGGGTCAAACCCGAAGCGAAATATCCGAGGTAATGGTAATGGTAATGGTAAATTTAGTTAACGTCGTACTAGAGCAACACAACGGACTATTGACGACGGTACGGGATCAGTCCCTTGAGGGAAAGATTCGAGGACAACACCTCGTAATTTTGAACCACGGTCAGATGACGAAGTAACACCTGAGCTGGCACCCAACTCTCCAAACTTCCACGCCAACCCAACGTGAGGACTTTCGGCCACGACAGATTTAAGGTGCACCAGCCGCCTCTACACCATACGCTTACAAACATCCATGCCCGTACCCGGATTCGAACCAGGGACCTTCCGATCTAGAGGCTAACACCTTAACCACTATACCGGTTGGTCGGCCCGAAATATCCGAGGACAACACTGTATCATTATGAACCACGGAAGCAACACCTTAACTGGGACCCCACTCTTCAAACCTCCACAGCATGCCAACGTGGGAACGTTTGAAACCACGACACATTTAACGTGCACTAGCCCCTTTGTACACGACATTCTCTGGTCGGATTCGAACATGCAGCCCTCCGGTTTCCAATCCGTTACTCTTCCAAGCGGGCTACACTATAGGCTGAAGAGAAATCATTACTCATGACAATTCTCATTAGATACTGTAAAAAATTCACGAATTAATAATGTGCCACAGTATGTCTATTGCGCACTAAAAACAAAACGAACTACAATCGCGAGAGTGAAAACGCGATTTCTAAATCTGTTGGCCGACCAACCGGTATAGTGGTTAAAGTGTTAGCCTCTAGATAGGAACGTTCAAGGTTCGAAACCGGGTCCGGGCACCGATGTTTGTAAGCGTATGGTGTAGAGGCGGCTGGTGCACCTTAAATATGTCGTGGCCGAAAGACCTCCCGTTGGATTGGTGTGGAAGTTTGGAGAGTAGGGTGCCAGCTCAGGTGTTGCTTCGTCTTCTGAACGTGGTTCAAAATTACGAGGGTTGTCCTCGGATCTTTCCATTAAGGGATTGATCCCAGATCGTCGTCAATAGACCGTTGTGTTGCTCTAGTATGACATTAATTACAAATTACTACTAATTTTTACTATATCTGTAGACGTATTACTGACGAAATATGATACATCAAAAGAGTCGGTAATTGGTAATTTAGATTAACATCGTACTAGAATAACACAACGGGCTATTGACGACGGTACGGGATCAATCCTTTAAGGGAAAGATCCGAGGACAACACCTCGTAATTTTGAACCACGGTCAGATGACGAAGCAACCCTTCTAAGCTGGCACCCCACCCTCCAAACTTCCACACCAACCCAACGTGAGGACTTTCAGTCACGACCGATTTAAGGTGTACCAGCCGCCTCTACACCATACGCTTACAAACATCCATGCTATGACCCGGATTCGTACCAGGAACATTCCGATCCAGAGGTTAACACCCTAACCACCAGACCGTTTGGTCGGCTAAAAGAGTCTCGGGGAAAAAAACGTTTAAAAAATCTTTTTTGTAGCACAGTGTCCTTTAAGTTGTAACCCTTTGTAACTGATTTCACTGACGACCATGTGACTCCCACAGGCCTTTCCCATTGGCGGAGGCGGACGAGGACGACTTCCGGCGCCTGCGGAACTTCAGTGTGACGCCCAAGGGGCTCATCAACTGGGGGGACTCCTTCCGGTCGCACTCTCTCACCTCGGTCCCCGCGATCGACCACCTGCCTTCGTGCAGCAGCGGCAGCCAATGGGACGTCGCCTCCACAAAGTCCTACCCCATGACCTCCTCCAACTCACAGTGGACCTGTAGCAAGACACCACAGAGGTAAGATGCTTATTATACGATACAAGTCAAGTAGTTGAATTTCTCGGAGCCCATGGCCCCGTAGGGGCCTTCATCTCCAGTATTGATGGATAAGTGGCATGACAGATGGTGCTTTCAGGTTAGGGAAAGAATGGGGTGGGTGTTAGGAAGATGTCAGGAGCTCGTTCAACGTGGTGCAGCCTTGTTTGAAATACAAGTGCCACCTACATCGAGGAGCGTGGTTTAAAAAGCTCTTGGCTTGCCGAAATCGTACGGCCAATGAGGGATTAATTGCGAATGTTGATGCTTTGGGGTGACAATCTATTGCCAATTAACATTGATGCTCTTGGGCGGGCTTTGTTTTTTGGAAGAGTTGGGTCGTAAATTTCGATTTCTTGGATGGAGGAATTGGAGTTATTGGCGATGTTTTTGAAAAAATTTTGAGCAAGGTTGCCGATGAACTGACCAAGATGGGGTATATTAGTGGCAGTTAGGATGTCAATATTTCTGTAAAACCATCTGGCCTGGACAATGGTTCTGAGGGTGGTATTTTGGAGGACAATAATTTTATTGATGTTTGTCTTGGCGGCGGCACCCCAGATGGGAGCGGCATATGTTAGAACTGGGCGTAAATAATAAATGTAGATCAGAAGTTTGTTTTGTATGGATAGTGTAGAGCTACGTGCGATGAGAGGGTAAAGTGCAGATCGGGCTTTTTTAAATTTGGTTTGGATTGTTTGAATGTGGGGGGCCCATGAGAGTTGGTTGTCGAGGATAACTCCTAGATATTTTGTTTGTGATACCCATTCTATTGATTGACCATAAACTTTGACTTTGTGTGTGGGAGGGTTAGCTCCGAATATGATAGCTGCTGTTTTGTCGACATTAAGTTTAATTCTCCATTGAATAAGCCAAAGTTCGATTGCCTGGATGTGTTTGTTGAGTAGAAAAATAAGTGTATTGATATTTTTTTGTTGGGCGAGAATAGCAGTGTCGTCAGCGAACATGCTGAGCATGGTAGAATTAGATTGCGGGATGTCATTCATGTAGATGTTAAATAAGAAAGGTCCTAATTTGGATCCTTGAGGAACTCCAGATTTGATTTTGCGTTTCGAAGAGTCAGTCTTGTTAACGGAGACGGTAAAATGACGATTGGTAAGGTATGACGTAAGTATGATGATAAGGCAGTATGGGAAGTTGAGTTTGATAAGTTTATAGATGAGACCCTTTATCCAAACTTTGTCGAATGCCTTGGCGATGTCAAAGAAAATTGCACCTGTTTTTTTGTATTTGCGTTTTCCCTTGTGTATGTGTTCGGTGACTCGGAGTAGCTGGTGAGTAGTGGAGAGTTTGGGTGTGAAACCGTGTTGTTGAGGGATCATAATGTTGTTTTGTGTGATGAAGTATTTAATTGTTTCGAGAATAACAGCTTCAGTGATTTTACTGAGGGTAGGGAGGAGTGAAATAGGTCTGTAGCTGGTGGGATCAGTTGTGTTTTTGTGAGGTTTGAGTATGGGGATGATGCTGGCGGTTTTCCAAGGAGTGGGGAAGTGTTTGAGTTTGAGAGTGAGATTAATAATGAAAGTGAAGATGAGGATGGCCTTAACGGGTAATTTTTTAACCATCTTATTAGTGATGCCTTCGTGTCCAGGGGCTTTTTTAATATTGAGTTTGTTAATCTGAGTAATTACTTCAGATGGGGGGATAGATTTGAATGTGACTTGTTGGGTGTGTGAAAAATAATTATTGATAGTATGATTAACGAGATTGTCAGTGTTTGGGTCATTAATTTTATTATCATGAAATTGTGTTTCGAAGCTGTCTGCAATAGCGTTTGCTTTGTCAGTGTCAGAGAGAGCAATGTTGTTTGGAGAGTGTATGGGGGGAATGTTGGGCCTTTTTGTTTTAAGAGATTTAGCCTTTCTCCAGAGGGATTTGTCTTCTATGTTTAAAGAGGATAAGTGGTCTTTCCAAGCTTGTTGAGTATGGGTTTTAATATCCTTCTTATTATACGATACAGCTATACTCTACGGTTATAAGCGGTAGCAACGGTCTTGGCGATTTTTATTGGCGAACTTCTAAAGTCGCCAAGGAAAGAATTATTTCAAAACTTGTTTTTCCTTAAAAAATATTTTTCTTTTTATAACGGAAAATGAAAGCTTGAAAACACATTTAAGGACTTTTTAAAAAGTATATTTTAAAAAAAATTTCGCAAAAAGGAGTAAGCTTAAACACATTTGAACCAGCAGAAAAACTAAGCTGCGAATGTTGGGTAAGAATACCCTGAAACTTATCAATTACACTAAATGCAGTAGGCTTTTTGAAAAGAAAAAGATTTTTAAAAGTAAAAAAAATAAGAAATAATACAACCTGATAAGTCAGAAATGTTCCGGAAAAAATAATAAAAAACAAAAATTCCACAAATGGCAAAAAAAAAAAAAAAAAAAAAAAAAAAAAAAACTCTTAAACGTTTCGTGAAAAACGTAATAATAATATAAAATTCCATAACTGTAGAAAAAAAAATAAATGAATTAATGGTATCACCGAAAATAAATTTAAAGCACCAATGCAATCAAAAGATATTTTGAAATCAAAATAACCAATGGAAGCAAAGAAAAAATATCAAACGAACCAATGAAATGAAACGACTTTAACGGATTTTGGAAGAACTTTCTAGAACATTCAAAATGAAAATTAAAAGTTACAGTTTGCCGAGGTTGCCATGAAAACCGTAAAGACAGAGGGGTTGCCTTGATCTACCGTAACTCGCTACTAGAAGTGCGCTAAAAAATCGCCAAGGCCGTTGCCATCGCTCATAAACGTAGAGTGTAGCTGTACCTTCTATGAACATACTTATGACTAAGAAAAACGAAATTCCAATGAAAAAATGCATAATTCTGTAGTACAAAAGCTTTGCAAAGTGTCGAATTTCGACTTCCTGAGCTGAAATAGAGCAATTCGAAAAAAAGACATTTGAAAATATTGATAACGATAATTATTTATGAAATTTATGGTCATGCTTTAATATTCCCGTGACATTTCCCTGTGTTAACTCAAACACACAAACCCTGAGGAACGTGTTTCCTTTTCCATGTCAATTTATTGCAGAAAAACAAACTTTAGATTTTAAAATTGGGGCTTCGAAGAGCACTTTTAGGAATACCTGTCTGCCAATTTTCATGGTTGTAATTATTGCAGATTAGTCTGACGACAGGAAAGTAAAAGGCTCTGTTTTCCGCAGTGTTCTAAAGTATGTTTTTCGAATTTGGTGTGGATTGTTCAAAAGGTGTAGATTTGTATAGAAAATATACACACATATATCCTTTCATTTATATATTATACAGGGTGCTCCAAAATTCGATCAACAAATTAAGAGGGGTGATAGAAGGCATCAAGAGGATGAGAACTTACCGTAGAACATGTGGTAGCAAGCCACGTTGAGAGGGTGAAAATTGCGAAAAACGCATGCAGGTTTTGACGTCACGCTGGAACGACAAAAATACAATATCAACTACTTGTACAAAAATATTTATTTAATTAATTATATCAAGAGTTCAATATCACAACCCTCCGGTTGGTAGTAAATACTCTTCGGGAGAGTTGGCAATCTTCTCGCCTAGTTACATTATTCCAAGCTAGCCATTTCGTGGCTATCCCGGCGTTGCCCATGACAGCTGCTTTTGTGGGATTATTGGTTTGCTTCGTAAACCAAATGTGAATTCGTAGTCTTATTGGATAACAGCTATAACGGAGTTGCTTGTGGTGTTGGTTTGCGAAGCAAACCAAATGATAATTCGACGTAACGTCACTATCTCTAAACATTCACTATCACATAAACATTTAATTGAAAAATTATTTATTAAAAGAAAATCAAGGTAGAAATACAAGGGAAAAAGAAATACAAGGTATGTATTAATTTGTCCAGCCCAGAAATGCTTTAACGGATTTTCCGAAATTCTGCATTGCTAATATTTGAAAAATCGGTTATTGCGAACTTCTGGATTAGTTCGTTGATTGTTCGTTATAACGCGGTGTGACTGCAGTTAATCAACGTCACACTTGGGGCATCATAACGAGCTATTGGTAACAGTCCGGGATCCATCCCGGAGATAAATATCGAAGGACTACGAATCGTAATTTTGAAGTACGTTCAGATGACGAGGTCCACGCCTGAGTTCGCCTGTTGTCAAATTTTCCGCAGATTTCAAATTCGCTAATATTTTTAATCCATCATTAACGATCCCTATTTTTCAAAAAAGAACTGAACAATGCCAGTCAAAATGTTTTTCATCTTTTCTTCGCTGAAATCGTAAGAGCTTAGGAAATGTAATCTGTTTATTTTTTTAACGCGAAGGTTGGCGTGACGTCTAAAAGTTGACGTGACGTATAGATATTCAGTTGAATTTTTTTATTTATTTAAAGAAAATCGTATTTTTAGGTATCGATCTAAGGTGAAATTTTATGCAGATTTCAAATCCGTTGAAACTTTTACTCTACCTTTAACGGTCTAGGAGAGAAAATAAAGAACTAAATAACTCCAGTTGAAAGTTTATTTGTTTTTTATCGTCTTGTGGGAAGTCATTCTTCCGCGCAAAATGAAAACGGAAACGAAAAAAATAAATTTAGAATATGTGATCTTCTATGCTGTTGCATTCACTAATAATTAAATTTCATTCAATTCATTTTAAAATGTTCCAGATTGAATTTTAAAATTCGCTGCGACCCAAAAATTGCAAAAACTTTGGACTTTCTGTGTACCAAATCCCATTACTGTAAGTGCCATAGGTTCGTCAGGACGTTGCGTGCAGAAAACAAACAGACAGACAAACCCTTCCTTTTATGATAGTAGATATAGAAAAGATGATTAACATGACACGGAGAGGTTTCTTGCACTGTTTTCAGACGTCCGATTGAACGAGTACAATTCTCCACAAACACGACGGTATTTGGTTGGAATCGAGATGGAAATCCTCCGGTTTGTAATCCGTTACTCTTCCAACCAGGCTACCGAGGCCCGGCCTAGTTGGATGTTTCAATTAACTTTGCACGGGAACAAACGCAACGGATTCTTCCTGGCCAGTTGGAAGAACAACCAAAGGGTTGTGAATTCGAAACTCCATTCAACCGAATATCGTCGTGTACTCGGGGATAGTGCTTGTTCAATCTGTCGTTGTTTCCAATCTCCTCACGTTGGCATTGTGTGGAAGTTTGGAGAGTGGAGTACGAATTCAGGCGTTGACCTCATCATCTGAACGTACTTCAAAATTACGATTCGTTGTCCTTAGATATTTATCTCCGGGATGGATCCCGAGCTGTTACCAATAGCCCGTTATGATGCTCCAGGGTGACGTTGATTAACTACAGTCATACTGCGTTATAACGAACCCTCAACGAACTAATTCAGAAGTAAGCTCTAACCGAGGGTTCACTATATCCGATTTTTCAAATATTAGCAACACAGAATTTCAGAAAATCCGTTAAAACATTTCTGTGCTAAACAATTAGTAATGGGATACAATAAAGTAAAATAAATATTTGTCCTTAAAAACGATTACAAAATTAAATTAATTGTACTTACATTTATTTTGCTAATGTCTGAAAAAAGGAATTATTGATTATTTTTTTTTGTTCAAAGCATCAACATACATTTCATATACATTTCATTTATCTTCTTATCAATAATTAAAAAATAGTCCATTACATTCTTATCATCTTATCAATAATTTTAAAAAATTCCATTTCATTCTTATCAATAATAAAAAAATAGTCCATTACATTCTTATCATCTGATCAATAATTTTAAAAAATTCCATTCCATTCTTGTCAATAATTTTAAAAAATTCCATTACATTCTTTTCAATAATTATAAAAGAGTCCGTTACATTCTTATGCACAGTTTCTGTTGCAAAGTAATTGTGAAAAATGTTCGCAGCTGCGTTTGCATCAGAAATTGTAGGACCTGAACTTATATTCCGTGAGTAAAATTTCCGTGAAAGATCTGAAACTAAGCTTGACAAGTGTGAATTTTGATTCACTATATCCCAATACCTTGCTTTTGAAAATCGGTACGAGTATTTGAAAATGTACATCAGTAACATAGGTAATTTGGTAATTTTTAATTAACGTCTTACTAGAAACAACACAATTGACCACGGTCCGGGATCAATCCCCTGAGGGAAAGATCCGAGGACAACACCACGTCATTTTGAAACACGGTCAGATGGCGATTAGTGACATAGGAGTTGGGTTGGGACCATTTGAAAAGTTCGTTACAATCGAGGGATCGTTATATCCCGAGTTGGTTATAACGGGGTTTTACAGTATCTACATACCTACCTACCTTGGTTGGTTGAGTCGAGCTTCGAACCCGGTTGCCAATCCGCGACACTACCAGCTGGGCTACGACGATTCCGTTTATATCATTGAAAAAATGTTTCTGCGACAAACGGTTAAAAGTACCCATAGGCACGGTGCACACATCCGGTTTTTCAACGTGCGGCGCAATTGCGGCATTGAAGCCCAAGTATGCACACATAACCGTGAATTGACCCAAGTTCTGATTTCGCGCCATTTGCGATAAATATTCTATCGAATAAAACGTGTTTATTACGCCTACTTGGTATAAAAAAGTATATTTTGAAACATAAAATAGACGTTACTGGATACAACCATTTACTCTAATTATTATTTATATTCTATTTATCAAACAAGGTACAATTTAACAAACAAGGAAAAAAGTTTCTTCAGAACGGAGAAGCGTTTGCGGCGAGCTGCGACACCGTGAGGAACTGCGGTACAAATTGCACGCAAGCTGTACGTGCGTCACCGCAGCGGCGCCGGAGGCAAGTGCGCACTACTCCATTGGATCTAATGTATCTCTGACCGCACTTGCGTTGCGGCAGCGGCGCCGCGCGTTGAAAAACTGGATGTGTGCACCGGGCCTTATAGTGATATAGATTATTTAAGGTATTTTTTCATAAACATTCCACTGGGGTAACACGACGGGCTATTGGTGACGGTCCGTAATTTTAAACCACGGTCAAATGCCATTTTTGGTCTAACAAAAAAATTTTAAGACCCGCCCTTGGTCCGCTTGCCAGAGGCTTATAGCGCCTTTTATGACCCGGGGGGAGGGCCTCCATTGAGGCATGCCACATTTATTGAAAATCAATTATTTAAGTGTACAAGTGGCAACAGGCCATAATAAAAAAACGAACAACGGCACAATGCCGGAACTTAAGAGAACAAATTCTGTTAAGGGTGTCCGGGACACAAAAATCGTCACATTTTCGAAATTTTTTTTTATTATTTTAAGAAATTCTCTATGTTTTTCTGCTTAAAATGACATCTAGATCATGTTTCTATCTTAATTACAACTAGAGATATAATAATTTTTGTGGTGCATTGTTTTGAAAATCTAACACTCTTGACAGTTGTTGTCATGGCAACAACATCTGTCTTTAAAACTTTAAATGCGTTTTTCTCCGTGATACATTTTTTCAAGATTTCCTGTATTCAAATTGCTATAAGTCGAAAACCGATAAAGTTTAAGGGTTGAAATTTGGAATATATCTTTTTCAAACATTATACTTTAATTATGATTCAGCAAATTTGAAAGAAATATTTATTTTTAAAAATATGACTTTTTTAAAAAAAAGTACCTTTAAATTTTCAAAAATTTTCATTCAAATATTTTTTTATTTTTTATTAAATTAATATTTTTTAAATTGCTGAATCAATATTATAGTTCAGAAATTTGTGAATAATTTACTGCAAGAATTTTGAAAATGGATCAAGAATTTTGAGTCTTAGCAATTTAAAAGGAACCCTCTTTTTTTCAAAACATTTTAATTTAAAATTTTTAAAAAACTTTTGGAAAAATTTTGTGTTGTGATTTCGCTTATTAGTTAGATGGGTAATCAGTACAAAAAAATTCAAAATTCTAAATTTATAATTAAAAATTTTTTTTCAATGTGTCCCGGACCCCCTTAAGAAATAAAACCGGAATATAGCATCGGTCCGAAAAGGCATGTAAAGAAATGAACATACTAGAACACACAAAAGGAACACATGCGGTTGATATTAGAAAAAAATATACGTGATAAGGCCCGGTGCACACATCCGGTGTTTCAACATGCGGCGTCGCTGCTGCAACACAAGTGCGGTCTGAGATACATTAGATCCAATAGAGTAGTGCACACACATGCCTTCCACGCCGTTATTGCTACGCACGTCCAACTTGCGTGCAATTTGTATCGGAGTTCCCGATGGCGCCGCAGCTCGCCGCACACGCTTCTCCGGTCTGAAGTATCTTGTTTTCATAAATAAATGGAATATAAGTAATAATTAATAAATTGTTGCATCCAGTAACGTCTATTTTGTTACAAAATATACTTTTTTTTACACCCCATAAGCGAAATAAACACGTTTTCTTCGATAGAATATTTATCGCAAATGGCGCGAAACGAGTACCTGCGTCATTTCACGGTTATGTGTGTATAGTTGGGCTTCGGTGCCGCAGCGGCGCCGCACGTTAAAAAATCGGATGTGTGCACCGGGCCTAAAACGAATAGAGTTTGAAAGGTTAGAAGGTTTTAAGAAGTTAAAATAGATCTAAACATAGTTCCAGTCCCTTACATAAAACCCAGGCCGGAGGTTGCACCTGAAGATCACAGGACCACCAGTCCCTCCCAGGCGTAGCGCGATTGGATATAACCTCGCTGCCAGATTGTAAATAAATATAAATAAATAAACAAATATTCGCAACCGAGAGACAACCCAATTCTCCGAGAGACCAGCACAGCCGAGAGACAAGCTCAGCGGCACAACAGTGAAACCAACATTGAATAATTTATCAGAGGTAAAACAGCAGTCAGTGGTCAAAAAGGAACAGCGAGAATACCAACCGCAATAAAGAGAACAAAAGATAAACTAGAAATAAACGTTAAAATAGGTAACAGATTTAACAATCTAAGGCCTGGCGCACATATCCCGTTTTTCAACGTGCGGCGACGCTGCCGCAACACAAGTGCGGTCGGAGATGTATTAGATCCAATGGAGCAGTGCACACATGCCTCCAGCGCCGTTGGGGCGACGCACGTCCAACTTGCGTGCAATTTGTACCGCAGTTCCCCACGCTGCCGCACAAGAGTCTCCGTTCTGAAGTACCTTGTTTTCATAAACAAATAGAATATAAATAATAATTATTAAATGGTTGTATCCAGTAACGTCTATTTTGTTTCAAAATATACTTTTTTTACACCCAGTAAGCGAAATAAACACGTTTTCTTCGATAGAATATGTATCGCAAATGGCGCGAGATGAGTTCGTGCGTCATTTCACGGTTATGTGTGAGTAGTTGGGCTTCGGTGCCGCGCAGTGGCGCCGCACGTTAATAAACCAAATGTGTGCACCGGGCCTAGGGTTAAAATTTTTATTAAAATTGAAGTCTTTAAAATGGGCTTAGACATAGTCCCAGGCACTACATTACATAATAATAGAGCAAGGGATCCCTAAATAGGGGGGGGGACACTCCTCTGCGGCCACCAGCCCACGCTGTCTCATTCTGTGCAGATGCCATTGTCATTGAAGAGAGAAATATAGTTTGATGTGTACATAAGTGATGTGTCTGTGTTCGATTCCAGGTTCAAAGTGGCCATCATGGGGGCTGACGAAGTGGGGAAGACCTCGGTCATTCGGCAGTTCCAGACATCCGAATACATTTGCGCCTTCGATACGAGCTACGGTGAGTACAAATATTCCTTCTTTCGGAACCTAGAACAGTTGGACACAAAGGTCGATTCATCTTCTGCAGGACGCTTACCACTTGCTCCAGCCTCACCAACTGAAACCAGCATTTCCAAATAACATTCTCCGTTAGTCTCTAGATCGGAAGGTTCCTGGTTCGAATCCGGGTCCGGGAATGGATGTTTGTAAGCGTATGATATACAGGCAGCTGGTGTACCTTAAATCTGTCTTGGCCGAAAGTCCTCACGTTAGGTTGGTGTGGAAGTTTTAAATTGCACCTTAATGGCATAAATTCTTTAGCAAGTTTTTCCTACTATATCGCTTCTTTCAAGAAGCGTGATAATCTGAAGAACATAGTGTAGTCACTACTTAACGATATTGCAGGTTCCTTTTTCTTTCAAGCTGCGAGTTCGAATCCAACAAACACCGTTGTGTACAGAGTAGGGCTGGTGCATGTTAAATCTGTCGTGACCTCAAATGTCCTCACGTTGGCGTGGCATGGAATTTTAGAGAGTGGGGTGCCAGCTCAGGTGTTGCTTCGTCATCTGACCGTGGTTGAAAATTACGAGGTGCTGTCCTCGGACCTTTACATTAAGGGGCAACACAACGGCCTATTGACGACAGTCCGGGATCAATCCCTTAAGGGAAAGATCCGAGGACAACACCTCGTGATTTTGAACCATGGTCAGATGAAGAAGCAACCTCTGAGCTGGCACCCCACTCTCTAAACTTCCATGCCACGCCAACGTGAGGACTTTCTGACACGACAGATTCAAGGTGCACCAGCCGCCTCTACACCATACGCTTACAAACATCCATTCACATTCGAACCTGGAACCTTCCGATCTAGAGGCTAACACCTTAACCACTATACCGGTTGCTCGGCGCAAAGTGAGAGAGGGAAAAGCGGTCTATCTAATCATTTTTTTCAAAAAAATGGAACAATAAACAAAAGCAACGCATGTACAAAATAACCAAACCCCTTTTCAAAAAAGAGACCTCCCTTGCATGAGTTTTTCAAAAACGCTCATATACGATGCAATTATCACTCTCTTATTAAAACTTGGCCGGATTAAGCCAAACGGAAGTCGTTACGATATTCATTCACAGTGGATGTCATTAAATGGCGAGTTTTTTTTTTTTTTTTTTTCACGTCAATAAAAAGCGTGGACGGGAGCCTCGTTATTCAAATAACTTGTTCGTTTCGAAGCCACGTGGGTTTATCCCCGGCCCCTTTCATTTCGAGTATCGATTCAGTACAATGGCCGCTGGTTCCTAATCGTTGCCCCTTTGTTCTTTCCGCCACTCTGAATGTTGCCGATACGTTTCCATGACAACAGTTGCGATTTGTCAACGAATCCTTCCCTTTGGCGCGAATCACTCCTCGTGATAGAACACGGAAGGGGTATTTTTATCTACGGTGGAACACTTTTAGCGGAGCTCTCTTATTTAGAACACTGGAGGTCGGCTACACTCGATCATATGTGATTATGCTGTGCTAAGAGATTCGCCCGACACAAAAAATTTGCTTGGTGTCCTCGCTACTTTCCCGTTGGTATTGATCCAGGGTCGTGGTCAATAGCCCGTTATGTTCCTCCAGTACGACTTTAATTAAATACCTACCCCACACTATTTAATTTTTTTTATGGTAATTTTTAGTTAACGTCGTACTAGAGCAACACAACGGGCTATTGACGACGGTCCGGGATCAGTCCCTTAAGGGAAAGGTCCGAGGACAACACTTCGTAATTTGGAACCACGGTCAGATGACGAAGCAGCACCTGAGCTGGCACCCCACTCTCCAAACTTCCACACCAACCCAACGTGAGGACTTTCGGCCACGACAGATTAAAGGTGCACCAGCCGCCTCTACACCATCTCTTACAAACATCCATGCACGGACCCGGATTCGAACCAGAAACCTTCCGATCCAGAGGCTAACACCTTAACCACTATACTGGTTGATCGGCTAACTACCCCACACAAAAAAATGCAGTTCTTTAAACAATTCAAATTTAAATAATAAAGGGTTGGCGTGCTGTCGAAGTTTAGAGCGTGGGGTGCCCCTGAGGTGTTGACCTCGTGATCTGACCGTGGATTAAAATGACGTGGTGTTGTGCTCGAATCTTTCCCTTAAGGGATTTATCCCGGGCCGTCGTCAATAACCCGTTGTGTTGCTCTAGTACGACGTTAATTACAAACTAAAAATTTCCCGGACCGTCGTCAATAGCAATGTGTTGCTCCAGTACGATGGTAATTAAAATTACTGGCAATCATACTCGGATCTTTCGTTTGTGATTGATCCTGGACCGTCGCCAATAGCGCCTTGTGTTGCTCCAGTGGGACGTTAAATAAAATGCCTACCTTCGACTGTGTCGTGTTCTTGAGAATCCAATCACGATTAGTTTTGCAACATTCCATTTCTTTCTTATTTCCGTCTTTCAACCCCCTTAGGGAAAGATCCGAGGATCCTTTTTTGGACATTCTGCCCTAGACACACCACATGAAGTAACAGGCACACACAATGAAAGTTTTCAGTGAACCAGAAGAGAGAAATAAACCCATGCAGGAATGCACTTGACAGGGATCTCATACAACTTGCAGGTTGCTAGCGCAGTGTGGCCTCCAAATACATGCAGGAAGCACATTACCTTCATTTTGCTTTGCTTAAGCCTTTGTAACTTCCTATTATTTCATTGCCATACTCGAATTCCCCCCACACACAAATCTGATTTTTTTTTCAATTAACTTTTTATAATGTGCAGAGCATATTTCAATTTATGCCAATGAAAACAATAAGAAAAAGGAAGAAAACCCATTTAAATCCTTCCGAATCCCATTAATTTCCCTGTCGTGACCGAATCCGTCGACTCTAGCGCTGGCCATTCGTGCATTTGCATTGCTTGTCATTCGGTCCGAAAATCCACTTCCTCGTTCAGTCCTGTCACCAACGACGTTAACAAAGTAGAACTAATCTCAGTAACCATCATAGTTACAAAATCTATTGTGGCGCCATCTATCGAGAAATATCAGACCTAGCAATCCAAAATGTAAAGCAAGAAACGAATTTCGTAATTTGCGTATATTTAAAGAACAATCATGATGGTACATGCGTAATAAACACTAGCGTATGGCAGAGGTGAGACTTAATTAAATCGAACAGGAATGTGAGATTACCTTTGATAAAATAGTTTTCGAAACAAAAATGGAGAGAAATATTATAGGAATGCGCCTTTGAAAATCACGGAATCGCCATTCCCATAGCAAGTTTAATTATGGCTGACTGATTACGGAATTTTTTGTAAGGGTCAATTTTCCGCTCGAAATTCGACTGTTAAAGCACTTTTGACCTACTTTTACAGTTCCATCACCTTAACTCCTCCTATAGCAATGTTCTTCAACTTCTCTGGTGATTCTAATACCCCTAATATAATGATAATAAGGATTCTAATATAATGATAAATGTACTTCCCTGCCCTTTCTAAGGATGGATAAAACTATAGTTTTCGATAAAACATAAGTAGGGTGAGGTAAGGGCAAACCTAACTCTTCTAAGTTCATATTAAACCATTTATAAACCTCTAAACTTAAAAAAAATTACTTGTTAGACTCAGTCGTTTAGACTTCCCTCCTTGACATCTACATATTCTTTATTTACCTATTACTTACATCGAGGACACAGATGGACTTATTTCAGAAACATCTAAAATACCCGACGTCTCTCTGCTTCCACGCCACGCACACACCTTCGCTAGCTAACTCTTTCTAATGATGTCTTGAACAGTAGAGGCCAACAAGGTCATTGTCGTGTTAACTGTGCTGCCATCTATTGAGTATGTAAGACACTAATTACATCATTGCTACAAAGTACTGTTTCATAGGATGATGATGCAAGTGATACAAACCTTATATTGTTTAGAGCATGTCATTTTGTTCATATCCTATTTGGTCTGAGTAGCTTCCCTGCAAATCGCTCTCGCTGTGAAACCAACCTATAGGTTTTATAGCGCAAGTGCCGGCCATGCTGGATCAAACAACATCAGGTAATGGATACACATACAAGGAAAGTTTGAATTACATAGAAGAGAGAAATACACTCAAGGAGAAATTGAACCTGCGCCGCCTACAACTCGCAGGTTGATAGTATAGTTTTTCCCAACCACTGAGCCTCGACGACCCCGTTAATGATCTACAGGACTTTTAAAAGCATTTACCTGCTGTAAGCATAAACACTTTTTATATTCAGTGGTTGGTAGATAGATATTTAAGTAAAGTCGCTCTGAAGTTGCACAACTGGATATTGGCGACGGTCCGAGATCATACCCGAAGGTAAAGATTCGAGGACAACACCATGGTCAGATGACGAGCTCACACCGCAGCTGGCATTCCACTCTCCAAATTTCCACACCACGCCAACGAGAGGGTATTTGAGGCCACGACAGCTGTAACGTGCCCTTTGGCCGCGACTGTCTTTAGTTGTATATTCCCTCTATACACAATGTACAATGTAGCGCCCGGTAGAAGACAGTCACGTAGTTTTGAACGAGTTTATTAGTTCAATTAGAGGACTGGCGATTACGCGAACTAATCTTTTCCACGACCAGAATATTCTGAAGCTTCTCTGCGAGATTGGCCTGAAAACACCAATAAGCCTCCAATGGATTCCATCGCATATCGGGGTGTATGGCAACGAGACAGCCGATGTTCTCGCCAAGAATGGCTGTGATCTCCCTATGGACTGTTAGAATCGCCTCACTCCCACTGAAGTCCACTCCCTGGGAAAACAGCGTTTGCTTTCCTTGTGGCGCCGTACGCCATCCCACCATTGGTATGCTGGCAATCACCCTGGGCTATCAATCACATGCTGTGGCCCTCGGCCTTTTCAATCGGCCATGGCCAGATTTCGAAGTGGCCATCTTAAAAGTATCAAATTTCAGAACGGGGAGAGAATTTTCCCTCCTTGTTCCTGTTCCCTACCTGCCAGTCCTGGTCACCTTCTTCTCTGTCTTGGCGCTTCGTATAAGCAGCTGTTGGTTGATCAGGACTTTTTGCAAGTATATGGGGATCTGGCACGACAGGGCCTTCTGGACCTGGTGTAGGCTTTCCTACACCAGGGGGATGTGCAACAACAACAACAACAACAATCTTTTCCACAGTAGTCTTTTTAACGCAGATTCTGCTTCTCGGTTTTTTGTTCGGTGCTAAACGTAATAGTACACTCATTGCCATAAAAATTTGCTCCCAAAAAAAAAAGTTGTAAAATTGAAACGAAATTTTACACACGTAAGTACTACTTTGACATAAGTAAGTGATTAGAAAATCAAAGAAGAAGGATTATTTATTGCAGAAAAAAGTACAAATGAACGGAAGTTTTAGTACTCTGTTGGAGACCCCCTCTAGCGCGAATGCACGATGCGATACGAGCGGTCATTGAGGCGTACAAGTTCCGTATAATGTCCTGAGACATCTCGTTCCGCAGTTGCTGTAAACGTGCCTCTAGTTCGACCAAACTCGTAGGGTGTCCAACTTGCCGTCCCAAATGATCCCAGATTGATCGATTGGTGACAAATCTGGGGATCGAGCAGGCCTGGGAAGGGTGATAATGTGGAGGAGGCAGTCTTGTGACATTCTTGCTGTGTGTGGCCGAGCATTGTCTTGTTGAAAAATGGCTCTTAGGAGCCCTGCCATGAGTGGCATCACATGTGGCTGAAGGATGTCATGAACGTACCGCTGTGCTGTCATCGTGCCATGGATCAATATTAGGGGTGACCGTGTATCGTAATCAATGGCACCCCATAACATCACACCAGCTGTGGGAGCGGTGTGTCGCTTTAAAGCGTAGGCAGGATTGAGACGTTCACCACGGGGCTTCCACACACGAACACGATTGTCATCACTGCTCAAATTGAATCTAGATTCGTCCCTGAAGACGACCTGGTTCCATTCCACTGCAGTCCAATCCCGTCGTGCGCGATATCACTCCAAACAGAAGCGTCGGTGGGTGGGTGTCATTGGCAGCACACGTAACGGGCGCCGCGATACTAGATGTCCTTCAGCCAGGCGCCTTGCGATGTTTCGGGAAGACACAGGGGCCCTTAGTGAAGGTGCTGCCTGTGTCTGGATTGCGGCCAATGAGGCAGTAGGCTCTACGCGTGCGTTTCGTATGATGTGACGGTCTTCTCGACGACTGGTCTGTCGAGGGCATCCTGAGCCTGATCGCCGTGTAAATGACGTCTCTTCTGTCCACTGGTCCCAACACCTCCTCACAGTAAAATCAGAACGGCCTACTTAACGAGCTACTCGCCGAGATGACCACCCAGCTTTCATCATCCCGATGATTTTTCCCCTCTCGAACTCTGACAGCTGCTCATATTGTCTTCGATGGCGGCGTAACGGCATGTCTACCTCAGCGTTTCCTTTGCAAAAGATTAAGTACACTCAACCAAGCTCTGCTTACCTGTTTTATACTCCAAGGAGAACGAAGTTCAACGCCCTCTAGTGGCATCACGCTGCATTTCTAAGCATTTGCATATTTGGCCGACATGTACCTTCATGCCAAGTTTCGTTACGATCCCACAATTATTTCTTGGTGCGCAAATTTTTATGGCAATGAGTGTGTATTAATAACGTGTTGTCAGGGAAAATACATTCTACGGCGAACGCCATTCATGCTGTTTAGTGTGACAACCTCGGGTAATTGGTAATCGTTAGTTAACGTCGTACTAGAGCAACACAGCGGGCGATTGACTACGGTCCGGGATCAATCCCTTATTCTAAAACTTCTCCAAACTTCCACACCAACCTAACGTGAGGACTTTCGGCCACGACAGATTTAAGGTGCACCAGCCGCTTTTACACCATACGCTTACAAGCATCCATGTGCTGACCCGGATTCGAACCAGGGACCTTCTGATCTAGAGGCTAACACCTTAACCACTTTACTAGTTGGTCGGCGACTACCCCGGGAGTAGTAAGTGCTTAAAACTGCAACGTACGTCGCAAAACAGTCTTTGTAGTACAATTTTTGTCCTTAATTTTATCAAAATGTTGATCGATTTTTTTTAAATCATAAGTTACGATGTTCTGCAGTGCAAAGCGCACTCCTTGCCACACCTTTGTTTTCTTCTCTAGTTACGAAACGACCGCCCTACGCCGCCCCACCCCACTCTATTCTTCAGAGGAGTGTGTCTAGACATCTGACATTTTATCGTGGGAATATAAAAGTCACATGCGTAATCTTAAAAGTTATTTCTTCATAATGAAGTACCTTTTAATTCATATTTCCAATTCTGAAAGCATGGATGAATTACGGAAACATAACATCCTTGCCTATATCTTTTATCAAAAATACAAAGCTTTCAACTCAAATGTTTTCTTAAGGAAGTACATTTCAAGAAATTCGTCTTCTTTCTCTTCATGTGAGCTGGAAAAAACTGCGCTCTACACATGGACAAGATAATTCGGAGATTTCACCCTTCTGTTTGCATATTCAAAAGATTATAGGCTACGTTGATTCGCTGTTAGAGCAATATAGTGTATATTTTGAAAAAGAGGAAAAAACTGAAATCATCAAATGGCACTCGAATGTGCTGTTTAATTTTGAGTACTTAATATATCCAAGGAATTGTATCAATTCTGAGCGGAAAGGAGAATTGAAAGTGTGTTTTTCCTAATTCCATTTCATTTATAAAAAATTTCCATGGGTTGCGCAGTCTGACGTAAAAATATTTATATTTTGAGTACACTCATTTTACTACATGGATTTACAGAAGTCTTGAAGAATGTTGGAAAAGTGAATGCTTTTTCCAGTGGAAGGCTGTTCTAAAGCAAGCCATAAATGAATTGAAGTCAGATATCCCAAAATTAATTAAATTTCTTGTTTCTGTACTGTTTGTACCTGTGTCTGAAGCAATTTGTGAATCTTGGGGATTAATAATAGATAAAAGTGTTAGCAAGAACCAATGTTGTTAAGGAAGATGATACAATGGATGGAACAACTGATATGGATATGTTTATATTTTTCAAAGGGTGAAACACTCGGCCATAAAACAGAAAGGAAATTATTAAAAGCAGCCCTTGTTTCTGTGTTTGGACCAAATTACCACAAAAACACTGTATAAATAAGACACCTTCCATTTCAATGACAAAATATTTATCTTCAAAAGTTATCGACAGAATTGCAAATTCTGAAAGTATGCCTTGGTTTTAAATAAATGTTAATTTTTTAAATTAATTTTGAGGTTTTAATATAAATATTTACTATATATTTAACCTATAATTGTGTTTTACGTTTGTTTTTGATTTTACTGCAGTTTTCAAAATTTGGACAAAATGCCTGCAAAACAATTACAATTGCTTGGAGTTGTGTTGAAGAACACTGGATTTAATTCTGCTTCTGGGGAGGCAACCTTCTCCTAACACTCCTTCACACTTATCTAAAAATTGAATGACCCAAGGTTGACTACCTTGTCACGAAACCGAATAAATAAGTGTTCCAAACTTCAAACATCAGCATTAGAGTTCTACGTTCAACATAATGAAACATTGTGTTAAATTGTTGTGTTGAAAGAATTTTGGGATGAAGGGGGAAATATATAGGAAATTCTTTTTTTATGCTGATTTTGTCTTAATTTTAAAATAAAAACGAAACATTCGGTTGAGACTGATTAACCTTGTTCTAATTGATATAATTGTATAATTTTTTAAGTGGGAACATGGAATATTTCTGTGTAAATAATTTTTCTTTGTTTTCATTACCTCTGAGTTATTAAAAATGTCTTTTTCTGTTCCAGATATCAACAAAGATTACGCCATAACTGTGATATTAAACAAGGAAGAATCCGAATTAGAGTTTATAGAATTCCGATTGCCTGATGATGAGGTGAGAAACGTGAACCACGTGCACTACAGATTTGGCATCTGAAGGCGCAATAAAAATTCATTGCGCCTTTGGAATGCATTTTCAAAAGTTTTATTCATACAACGCTACAAAATTCGTACAATTTCGACAATTTCAATCAAATCCATGATTATACATGCAGTATCCCCCGATATTTCGCCCATCTTGACGTACGGTAATTTTAATTAGCATCCTACTTGAGCTACTCAAAGCTAATGACGACGGTCCGGCATCAATCCCCTAAGGGAAAGATCCGAGGACAAAACCGCGTAATTTTAAACTAGTCGGATGACGAGGCGACTCCTCAGCTGGCACCCCCACTCACCAAACTTCCACTCCAACTCAACGTAAGAACTTTAGGCCATGACAGATTTAATGTGCACCAGCTGCCTCTACACCATACGCTTACAAATATCCATGCATTGACCCGGATTCAAACCAGGAACCTTTCAATCTATAGGCTTTCACCTTAAACACCAGACCGGCGTCCATCTTGAGAGGCAAGAAGAAAACTCGATGTATTGTGAGCTTGCAAAAACTTGATTGTTAGAATAAAAATGAATAAAATATAACTTCTTTTTAAACTATGGAAATTTACATGTAATCAACGGTAAAAACTTTAAAAATAGTAGAATATCATCAGAAAGAGTTTGAAAGGGGAAGTTTCTTCCAATTCATGCTTTCCAGACTCAAATTGTTTCATCAATTCGGTTTAGGATAACTTTTTCGGAGCACTTAACTTTAAAGAAACAGATCGAGGTTTTCTCAGATGGGAATAAATGAAACCAAAGAATAGAAAAAAGAACTAAATAACTCCAGTTAAAAGTTTATTTGTTTTTTATCGTCAGATAGAAAATCATTCTTCCTCGCAAAATGAAAACTGAAACGAAAAAATAAATTTAGAACCTGTGGTCTATGCTGTTGCAGTCAATAATAATTAAATTTCATTAAATTAATCTTTAAATATTCTAGATTGAATTTTAATATTCAACGCGACCCAAATTGTAAAATATTCGGACTACCTGTGTGCCAAATATCTTTTGAAGTTAAATATTTTGTCATTTCGACATAGAAGATGTATTGTGTATATCTATCTATATATATATATATATATATATATATATATATATATGCTAAAGAGCCAAAACATTATGATCACCTACTCCATAACGCGTTGCGCCTCCTTTGGCCTGCAAAACAGCTGCAACTCGCCTGGGCATAGATGCCACTAGTTCTTGGTACATGACTGGAGACAGGTTGTACCAAATGTCTAAGCAGCGGTCACGCAAAGTCGAGATATTCGGACATGGTGGTGTTTGAGCTCTGAGCTGCCGCTTCGTGAAACCCCAAAAAAGCTCTATCGGATTAAGATCCGGCAAGTTAGGTGGCCAGGACATTAAATGGTATTCATCAGTATGCTCCTCGAACCACTCCAACACAATCCGAGCCTTTTGACATGTGGCGTTGTCCTGCTGGAAGATTCCATTTCCAGTTGGGAAGACAGACGCCATGTAAGGATGCAACTGATCCGCAATGATGTTCAGAGAGTTCGCAGCGTTCATGGTCTGTTCTACCACAACTACGGGTCCCAGAGTCACCCATGAAAACGTCCCCGAAAGCATAATACCGCCACCACCAGTCTGTGTATGACCTGCTGTACAAGAAGGAGCAACTGTTCGCCTGGCAGACGGCGTACCCTGACACGACCATCGACGTCATGATTGAGAAATCGGGATTCATCTGACCAGGCAACTCTCTTCCACTCATCCATGGTCCAGTCTCGATGTTCCCGGGCCCACTGTAAGCGTAGTTGACAATGACGTTTGGTCAATAGAGGCACACGAGTGGGACGTCTGCTGCACAGTCCCATATCCAACAGTGTCCGCTGAACTGTGTGTTCGGAAATACTTGCGCTTAGACCTGCATTGTATAGGGCTGTCAGCTGAGCCATTGTCTCGCGCCAATTTTGCTTTACTAAGCAGGGACAGTCTCCCACGTCCTTTTTCTTTGAGGACGCGTGGAGGACCAACACCTTGGCGTCTACTGCTGATGTCACCGTCATTTATCCATTTTGCATGAATACTAACAACTGCAGATCGTGAACAACCTACCAGTCGTGCAGTTTCGGTGATACTCGTTCCGAGTCTTCGGGCCATTACGATCTGCCCTCTGCCAAATTCGCTTCGATCAGCAGCCTTTCCCACCACTCGCAAAAGTAAGTGCAAGAATTATTACTTACCTTCTCCAACATCAGTTAAATACCATTCTCACTTAATCACGTACCCTCCACGTCATCCAGAAGAGGTCATTAAAAAATGTATGGATAGTCATAATGTTTTGGCTCGTCAGTGTATATGTACACAGTGCTATAAGAATTCTATTCTATAAACAGTGCTACGCTTGTTGTTGCCTTTCCTCTCAATGTTGTTCTCATTACAGGGGGACGAGAAGGGGGAGCGGGTTAGCGAATTTCCCAGCATCCCCTACGCGGACGCCCACGTGGTCATTTACTCCGTGACCAATAGGAGGAGCTTCCTGAGGGCTCTCGACCTACTGACCAAAGTCCAGAAGCTGTTCAGGAGGAGCGCGGTCCTGCTTGTTGGCAACAAGTCCGATCTGGTGAGAGTGAGGGCTGTCACCACGGATGGTAAGTACAAAGTTCACCAAAGTAGTGTATGTATAAATCTATGCTGATATCTGATGTGCAAGAATTGGCAGACAGAACAGTTGCTCGGTATAACCTTGACAACTCCCTCTCTATCGTGACCACGAAGAGTGCTCGCTCTGCCCTAACTCAGTAAAGGCATAAACTGCTGACTCTCAAAGCCCTAAATGGTCTGTCCGAAGGAATGTAGAATGATGAAGGAAAACCCAATGGGAAAAAGAGTTCCGTGATCCGGACAAAGAGATTGCGGGAGAGCTCTATGGTCCTAGGGCGACTGTATCTCAATCTAAGTACCGACAGATTATCCACACTACCCTACAATAATGGATCGGACGCCAGCGGATTTGCATAAAATCCGACTGTTAATCTGGGGGGTGTTTTTCGTGATATGGCCTGGGACCTCTGCATGTTGTTCCTGTTAAATTTAACGCCGACACGTACATGAACATTTTGGACAATCAGGGTCTTCCTACGCTCTAGCAATTCTATAGAATGGACGAATGTTACTTCCAGGACGACAACGTTTCGTGTCATGTTGCAACCTCTGTCAAGCAATGACATCAAACGTGGACGTGAAACTTCTTCCCTGGCCTGCTCAGAGTCCCGACCTAAACCCCATAGAACATTGGTGGGACGCGTTAGAGCTACGCTTACGGACCAGGGAACCCCGTCCGAAATCTACAGTTGAGCTGACGACATTCTTGCAGTAGGAATGGACACAAATACCCGTAGCTGTGTATCAAAACCGCGTTGAAAGTATGCCAATAAGGGTTGATTGTGCAATTGCAGCACGTGGGGACCATCCCCCTGTTAAAGCATGTATTCCTTCTCTTATACTATCGTATCTTGCTGTCCGGTTCATTATTGTAGGGTAATGTATATGTCTACGAATGGCGAAATTGGGGCTCTCCGGAATTCTGCCGGTGGATTCCAGGGACGAAGGGTGGTTGCCCTACCAAACTGGACCATTGATGTTGACTAACAGTACAACTGGGGTACTCTGAGACTCTTGGGCGCTTGTCCCACAATCGAGCTATACCTAATTGTCTCGTACTCCTGGTCTCGCTCATTATTCTGCTTAACCGTTCATTATGGCGGAGGCTTTCGAGTGAACGACCGGAGCGGTGGTTCATAAAGTCGTGGGTCATGCTTGGTCTGAGTGGCCCAAGAAACCAAATCTCCCATTTGTCGTCGGGCTATCACGCCTCTTAGTTTTTCAAACAGAGGGCCTTCCTAGCCTTACCAATGACTAATCTGCTGTGTCCGTTATTCGGGTGGTGCAGAGGAGAGTGTTGTCTCCAAGGAGAAAGGTTACCAATGTGGAATATATCTCCGAATCCACCGCACACTAATATATATCACGCGATTACCGGTCAGAAAAAGTGTCCGTTTCTCAATGCCCGTAGTTTCTAATGCACTGCACGGGCAGTATTGGAGTCAAAAGTGTTATGACGTCACTCGAAAAACAATTACAGCGCTGAAAACACCAAACAAACTATCACTATGATTGCACTTGCCATGATTACTTGACCTTACTGGGGATAGTCTCGACAAGGTTTCTCGTCATCAGAAGAAAATTGTCCAGGTTTTGATGGACGAAATATCTCGGCATTAGAAGAAAAGTGACCAGATCTAAATCTCGACGGCTTGAAAACAATCGGCAATGTCTTAATGACGAGATATTTCGGCATTAGCAAAAATATTCACATCTTGATGGACGAGATATCTCGGCATTAGAAAAATATCGATCACATCTTGATGTGGACGAGATATCTCGTCATTAGAAAAATACTGACCGGATCATGACGTACGAGGTATCTCGTCAGCAGAAGAAAACTGACCAGACATTGATCTCGTCGTCATCAAAATATCGGCAAGTCTCGATGACGAGTTATCTCGTCAAAAACAATCTTGATCCAACGATATATTGCTTCGAAACCACTTGCAGCCATTAGTTGACTTAATCTAACCAACAGTCATCTTCTAAAATAAGTTCAATATGTACATACCTTATGCCTTCCCAGTGACTTCAATGCGGTTTCTTGCAGACGGTCAGACGGCGGCCAAGGAGCGGGGCAGCGGCTTCCTGGAGACCTCCGCGGCCATCAACCACCAAGTGGACGAGCTTCTCGTCTCCATCCTCACCCAGATCCGCAGCAAGTGGAAGGCCGAGTCCCGCCCCCACTACTCCCTCGCCAGGGCCAAGGGCCTCATCAAGAAATTCCTCAAGAAGGCCTGCTTCCAGTCGAAGTCCTCCGACAATCTGCAACGCTTGTGAACAGTGCCTTCTGCAACAACTCTGCGATGGATCCGTTTCCCACCGAGGGCAACAGGTGTGATCTCTACAAGACCTACCCTCTGTCACACACAATCAATCACAGCTCATGACCAATGTCCGGATTTTGTTGACATAAAAATGGTTAAATATGACTCATAAAATCCTTAAATGATCTAAATATTTTATTGTGATTACCAAAATATTTTATTTCCCGCATTGATTGTCTATAATATAGGCTTTTGCATTTATCTCTCCGTATATGAATACAATACGACCTGAACTGACCAGAATGCAACTTACTGACCAGAAGTGACCATGTCAATGGGTAAATTCATCATATCATATCGTTACCAGCACGCCAAAGGCAGACATTTGCAAAATTAAAGTTTCTACAAAAACGCGTTCAAAGTTCGGATGCTTCTGGAAAAATCGAGTGACGACTCGGAAGTTATTTATTTTCTCCTGAAAATCGGCTCACGTTGGGTTGGTGTGGAAGTTTAAAGAGTGGGGTTATAGCTCAGGTGTTGCTTCGTCATCTGACAGTGGTTCAAAAGTACGAGGTGTTGTCCTCGAATATTTCCCTTAAGGGACTGATCCCGGACCGTCGTCAATAGCACGTTGTGGTGCTCTAGTACGACGTTAACTAAAATTATCAATTACCATTACCTGAAAATCGGCATTTCCACTCAGAATAGAGATGATTCTTGGTTACGTTATAGCATAAAACTTGAAATGGTTACTCGAAATTCAAATTAGATGAAAATCGCCACAATGAAAATGGTTGCCTTTGGCATGGTGGTAACGATATGGATTGGTTTGTTGTAATTACGATTGGGCATTTTTGTACGAGACAATTTTATACGTTTTTCTAATATTTTCGGTGGACCGGTGTTGTTTGTCGAAATAATCTTAGAAGGGATTTGTTTTCGGTTAAAGGGTGTATCCCAGATAGTTTGGAGCTAGAAGAGAGCAGACGAGTAATTTGTAACGAGTTTTGTGGTGTAAACGAAACTGCAGATAAAGGATAACGCTTTTAGAAAGCTTCAAGAAAAATCTGATAAAACCAAGAACAAAACATATTTCAAACTCTAAAAGTGATCAAAACACTTCCTAAAAGTAAGCAAAACATTTCCCAAAAATCTCATAAATGCCCTAAAAACCTTGAAAATTACCTAAAAACTAAAAGTATCGAAAAAAGACACGCAAAAAAAGTATATTTCTAGAATCAGATTTCAAACGGCATTTTCCGTCTGCATGGAAATTGTCTATGAAGTTCTGTCGTAAAGATCGCGTCAACAAAATCCGGGTATTGTTCATGACTAAACTGGAACTTGAATTCATTTTTCAAAGGAATATTTGCAATTATTTTTACCGGATAATTACTTTTCCAAAGCTATAATTATCTTGTTATTGATTCAAAAACTCAACTTACCTATATTTTTACGCTGTATCTTTGAGGTTGAACTTGTTCAAATGTGATAAAATTATTGATGGAATTCAATCATTTAAAGGCACATGTGGTACATTGTTTAGTTTGCAGCAAACGTTTCATTGTAACAATTCATTATTAATTCTATTAAAATATAAGTAAATAACACTATATATGAGAAAGGTTAACTTGGAAATCGAATGTTCGATTTGAAAGTAATTAATTGTTTTTGGAGAGAAAATCGCTATTTTTTTCCAACCACGAAGCATAGCCCGTTGTGCAACTCCAGTGAAATGTAAATTCAACTACCAACCAATCCAACCGCGAAGGTACCCATTGTTTCTGCTCTTATATAAATTAGTATTTTAAAATTTAGCCAAAGTGACGTGACTTTCGGAATACGTAAGGGAAACCCGTTCTACCACAAAAGACTAGCGCCATCTACATTTAGATTTACTGAAATGCCTCTCATATAGGGTCTAGAGCGAACTTCAATTTCTTTAATCCCTTAAAAACCTTTTATATATCCTCAAAAACAGTAAAATATTCTTCATTATTGACGTGACAATCGTTTTACCAGTAATGTTCTCAGAAACATTTATGAGATAAATCAACATCATTAATGTAATAGAAGTCTAAAGCTCATTCATTTTATATGAGCAAGATTTGCAGGGCAAACAACAAATCAGACGGTCTGCGAAAATATATATTTTACTTCTGCTGTTCAAATGCTCCAGCATCATTATTCGTATCTGGTTTATCTTAAAATTTAGTTTATCACCGCTATAGTAATGTTGGTTATTTATAATATAATTGGTGACAACCAATCACAACTATCATCTGTCAATTCGGAATTTATTATTTGGAACTTTTATTGGCTAAGTGCTGAAAACGTGTTTGAAAACTAAGACAACTTAAGTCACGCTCAGGCTACATACAGGAAACAAGTATTGCAGCAGAAACATTCCCCCACCTATATTTAGCTCGACAGAAAATGCATCTCAGAATGCAATAAAAAATATTATTCGAATGAGCTAATAACTGTAAAATATTCCACTCCTACTGAGGAAGTCGATTCATCGCAGCCAATTGTTGATATCATCGATACCATTTAGCAATTCATCAAACAACGGATCGCATTGGTTGGTGAACATTTACACACACTATTCTATGAAACAAGAGAAGATAAACTTATTTGATGGATCTTAATCCTTTGGTAGAATCCTAATTTCCGATACGGTCACCAACTTTGAACGATATTAGCAATCTAACAATTCTAATCCTCTATTCACTACAGCGGTCCGCCATTACCATTTGGCGCTGCCTTGGCGATCCCAAAATTCAAATCACGCCAAGACCGTACCGTTAAGTGGGATTTTATCAATCTCTTTTATATTATTCACAGATAGAGTAAACTAGTAGCTAATTAGCGGTTCCCAGCTGAAGATTTCAAATAAAACAACCAACCTTAAAAGGTGTTAATAAAATGGAATAATGGTTAGTTTAGAAATGTTTCGAAATATTTCCTTCTCGGTATATGTGTGTATGATATATTCTAGTTAAGTCTCGAAATTACAAATTGTCTAACCATTTTAACCATCCTGGAATTAATAGATATGAAAATTTCTAGTTGACTGCATGACCTTGAAAATGGTACATTTCATCGCCACGGTGAAAAGAGGCGATAGCCAAGTTTAGTCAATCTTCCGGTGGGTTACCAGAACGAATCCATACAAACGCCAAACTCAAAGCCGTACACTCAACTAGAGCTAAAGCAAAAAAGAAAACAAATGCTTTAAACACTGATTAAATATTCCACAATTCTCATTGAAAATTCGTGAACACATTTAACTGAAATTTTAATGAAACATAACAGTGAGAAATTTATTCCAAAAAATATCTAAATGGAATATTTTTAACAAAAGCCTGCATAAATTAAAAAATACAGCTTTTTATAATTTAAATAATAATAGAAAAATAGTTTAAGAGTTTAGAAATACAAAAGCTTTTTTTTTATGCCTCACTTATACAATCACAAAAAAAAAGAAGCTATTTTCCATATTCTATTTAACTAATCATTCATTTGCAGTTTTGTATTAACCTAAGCCCCCCCCCCCCAATAATAGTTTTCGGAACTTATTCATAAGCAATACATGATATACAAGTGTAATTGAACAATGATTAGTGATTTTGTTAAACTTACATCATTTATATTTATATTTGTGATGTTTCAAGATGTTGCCTTTATGATCGAAGCCATGTGTGTGTTGATAAAGATAAGTTCTATATTTTATGACAAAAGATCATTTAAGATAGACACACATTCTGAAGTCCAGTTAAGTTAAAAGTAAGGGAAAGTTAAGGGGAAAAGTGGAGACCTGAAAACAATTCATAATCAGTTCTTGAAACTTGTAAGAACGATCACAGTTTCGAAAATGGTTTATCATGAGTTCAGAAGGTTTAATTAATCCTCGCATGGGAAGTAGAGTAGGTAAACGTGTTTGTGAATTGATTGCATTAAAGAGAAGCTGTTTGAGACTTCATTACTCTTATAATAGATATGAAATGTTTCTACTCATAAAAATATCGATAGTTCAAAAATTTTCACTGCCTACAATATTGGGATCACCAGGGTCTGGATTTTACTGATCTAAAAAGAGAAAAAGAAAGACTAATAAAATGCCTAAATATGTATAAAAATTACCTAAAATTTCACTTACTAACAAACCCGCATATGTGCTAAACTTCATTAATTACTCTTATCTATTAATGATACAATGTCATTACTCAAACTTCATATCTTATTTAAATGAATGCAGTATCCATATTCGCATGAATGGATTTCATTACCTAGAAATGAAATAAAACTATCCAAAAATATGTAACATAATTTCATTTACTTTTACTAGTGTTGATTCTTATTTCCAATAAAAGGTATAGCAAATCATTCTACCACAATTAGTTTCTGAACGAACGTCAGTTTCATCTCATTCACTTATTCCAAGGTAATTCATTCATACAAAAAAAGCAAGGAATTTGGGGATTCTAACCCTACTTAGATTCGTATTTTCTTTTCGGCGTTGATTTCTATTAAGCTTATTTCCCCAGTTGCAGAATTATATTCAGTGTTCTGCAACACAACCGCAAGCAATTGCAATTGTTCTGCAGACATTTTGTCCGAATTTTGAAAGTGCGGTAAAATAAAAAACAGACCTAAGACACAATTATCGGCTTAATATATTACATATTTATAAAATAACATCAAAATTAATTATCTTACTTTATTTTAAAACCATACTTTCAGAATTTGCAATTCTGTCGATAACTTTTTAAGTTAAGTATTTTGTCATTGACATAGAAGATGTGTTATTTATAAAGTGTTTGTGGTAATTTACGGAGGTGTAAGGAGGTTGTTCCGTAGCTAGAAAGGAAAAAAGGTGTGGCAAGGAGCGAGCTTTTACTGCAGAATATCGTAACTTATGAGTAAAAAAAAATCGGCCAAAATTTTAATAAAATTAAAGAAAAATTATTCTACAAACACTTTGTTATGCTCAGGTTTAAAGCACTTTCTGCTCCTCGTCTTATTTCTCTCTACTTTCTGTAATCAGGCTGCTCTTCCCTCTTATTTTAGCAACCCCATAGCTAAAATGAAGCATATGTAAACTAAGCGGTAAAATTGACAAACGAATTCAATAAAGGTCGATTTTATACAACAACCGCATCTTTGTGTAGAATCTAATGGTTTGTGTGAGCCTTTCTATCGGTTAAAACTGCAAACTAAACGAAAACATATAAAAACTCGAAAATGCCCAGCAAATCGTGAAATATGACCAAAAAGAGACCTAAAAACTCCAAACTGATCTAAAAGTCAGACTACGAAAAATGATCTCTTAATCTAGAAAGCTGAACATATCCTGAATCAGAAGATTGCAAACGGGATTTCTATATTTGTATATACGCGAATGGGTACTGGTATTTTCTATCAAGTGCTAACAAAAGGTTATGACAACAAAATCCGGATCCTGGTAATCTCATAACTATTATTCCCAGTAGTAAATTATTTTTAGAAGGTAGTGTCACCGACTTTAAGATGATGAGTGTTTTAAAGTTTCAGTCCAATTTGTATTTTCAATCAAATTTGCTTTTTGAATAAATGTTGAATTCATCAGTGCTTGGGAACCGCTATCATAGATAGTGGAATGTGTAAAGCAAAGAGTATGAAACGCAATAGCTAGGTAAATTAGCTTTTTTTGTGATTTAATCATATCAAGTGATTTCTGAATATGTCGACCTCGTTTTTGGAGCTTCAGAGCACAAACCAGTGATAGTTATGCACTTGAAAATAAGTAACCTGTACATTTCAAATTCAATATTTAGCTGGTTGAAATTTAAAGATCTAAACTGAAAAGTTTTATAGGCGCATCGATTCTTAAAGAGGAAAGTATAATTTTCCAGTGAGTAGGTAAATGGGCATAAAATCTGTTGTCATAACTTGATAAACTAACATATTTTTTGGAATTCAACATCCATTTTCAATTTAAACTTTAGTTTTCTATACATTCCTTCACTTATGTCAAAATCAATAAGTAAACAATACTTAACGCATTTGATACCATTCCACTAACACTTCATTTGGTGGTATTAATTTAGCTCTGGGTAATTGTTTTTTAAGATTACCATAGAACAGTGACTCACAAGTTTCTGTCTGTGTAACCTTAGTTTGTGTAATAAGTATTACTCTGTGTTATCATCTGTATTGTTTGCTATTTTAGTAAATGAATTTCTACTGTGTTATGGTTCTTCGTTCAACTTGTGCTATTCCTCGGCAACAACTATCTAATTTCTTCAACTCGCGAGTTTAATTTTCAACTTTGCCATAAGTAAGACTCTCCACTCTTTCATGCCTTCTTATGCCTGTGCAATTGTTCTATCGCGGTAATTAGTCGAACCTGCTAATATTCGGATCATTCCCTTGTGGTTTGATCCTGTCGTCAAATACCCGTTGTGTTGCTACAATGCTACGTTAATTAACATGCCTAACAACCGAACATCCTAATAATAGTCATTTAAGTAAATTTCGGGGTGCCCATAGACGTGAAATGTAAGTAGACTGAGCATCGTTATTGAAAGGAGCTTCGAAAAGTGCGACCAACATGCTGACTAGTAATCACGTGACTGCTTTGTGAAAATTTTATTCGCTTGACCGATTCGGCATCGAATCCCCTCGTTTGGCCTTATGTCATAGTACAAGTGAGAATGCTCATTTATGTAGTTGCGACAAAAATGATAGTCTACTATTGTCCACTAATCAGAGAAAATACGAACATGGATATCCTCAAGACACGGAAGAACACATCTAAGCAAATTGAAATCCATTGTCAGTGGATTCCTTCTTAGAGAGAATGCCACAAGTTGGCCTCGTTGGACATTTTAAGGTCACCTAATGTCCCAGGAAATTTTTACAAGGCTTCAATTTTATGTTCTATGTTGAGTCTTTATAACTCAACATAGAAGACCCCTTGTTCACTAGGACAGGGAAGAAAGTTTAAGTATACTGATACGTTTTTTATCATTTGCAAATGGAACTCTTTGATGTCCAGGATTGAAAAATTGTCTCCATAGCAGAGTATCAGAGTATTTCGAGGTTCGACTGTAGTATGCAAAAGCTTAAATAAAATTTAAGATTTAGCCGAGCAATTCCCGCATTAACTGATTTGTGTTACTCGAATAAAAAATTTTAAAATGTAGTAATCCATTAAAATCTATGAAAGCTATTATGCTGTTTACTATTGTTATCAAAGGGACTTTTATGTACTTTTGTAATCCATCACCTAAAATTATTATATAATATTTCTCTTTAACTAAAAAAAATTTCAAATATATTCAAAAGGATAACGAAAGTTGCGCAGCTAGTTGTTCCCTTAATTGGCAATGTTTCGAAATCAAATTGATAACACTTGATCTGAAATACAGTTTTGCATCTTTAGAGACAAGGAAATGAAAATACGTGTATGCACATGTGTATAATTTACTTTAAAATATATCGGTTGTGGAATCTATTTTAACTAAGAAGAAGCTCGTGTGAAATATTTCAAATGCAACGTGTTTGCGAAGTGCATTGCACCAAACAAACAAGATAAGCCTGAATTATTTTAAAATATTAGCTTAAGCTATACATATTTCTCATGCTTTCACAAAAACATTTTGTAATTAGATTGTTGTTGTCTTTTACTCTGTATTAGACATCTTGAAAATGCAAGTATTTTATTATATTGAAATGTGTATTGTATTATATTTGGATTATGAGCGTTCCTAACCAGATATGTTTTGAACGCATTGTTTGTAAAAGAATTGTTTAGATATTTGTGGTAAACAGCATTTTTACACGTGTGTATCTATTTTTTTTCCAAATGTGATAAAACATGTTAGATAAGACACTGCTGAACAATTAAACTAAATCAAAATACCTGAAATCGGGAAAGGGCAAGTTTGTTTACATTCATATAAGAAAGCAATATTGTTTTGTTTAGGTTGGCAATAAGCATGAATTAATTTTGCATCGATGTACTTTTATTACATCTCAACATTTCAGAGAACGCATTACAAGTCAAACAATCGAATATTTTCAAATTATAACTCAACTGAGAAAAGGATCAAAAATTCATATTAAAATGTTCATTAAAAATATAAGTAGAAAAATTTATTTCATTAGCACATATTTGATATAAAAATAGAAATATTATACAAAACTTTATATTTTTAACAAAGAAATTACTAAGAAAGCACAAAGAAATTACAAATACTATCTTATAAACTACAATAACCCGTTGTGTTGCTCTAGTGTGACGTAAGTTCAAATACCTACCATCTTAACTACAGTTCAGTGAACCAGAACTTGGAGACCCGAAGTTTGTGAACTTACTTTACCACCAGTAACAATCAGTATCTTTCTTTAATGGAATGAAATAGGAAAAGACCTATTCCTCATTAGTAGCAAATATAACTTGAATTGAAATTAAAAATCACATATTTATGTCGAGCTTTCCTTTCGAACATATTAATAAAATTTATGTAATAAAAATGAAACTGTGTGTTCTTTATTGGAAACATTTTTCATAAGAGTGAGTATACGATGTAAAGGGAGTCAGAGGGGTATACGATGTAGAGACTTAGGACAGGACTTACAAGACTTAGACATAATGGGAAAATCAAGCAATGAGCTTTGAAACTGATAAAAATGTTATCTAAGTATAACTTTGTTCCCTTTAGTGGTAATAATGGTAATTTTTGATAATTTGTAATTAACGTCGTACTAGAGCAAAACAACGCTATTGACAACGGTCCGGGATCGAGCCCCTTCGGGAAAGATCCGAGGTCAACACCATGTAAATTTGAACCACGGTCAGATGACGATCCCTTTTGTAGAGTTTCTCGAATAAATAAATTTTTAAAGATATTTTCTCGAGTTAATTTTTTAGTACAAATTTTGCAAAGGAACATAATCAGAAGGGACGTTATTGTTATTCCAGAGAAATGGTAGCTTAATCGATGGTAAGGAAAGTATCATAAAGCTCACAAGTAGAAAAACCGCGAAAATAATTAAATGTATTTGCAAACGAAATGATCATTTGCAATTTGATCAAAACTGCCTAAGGCAGCGAAGAATTCATCAATGTGAACGATCTAAAGGAGAAGGGGAAAGATGAGAAAAATTTATTCTCCTAGACTTCAAGTGACCAAGAGTGGCCACGGTAGTCCGGTTGGAAAAATGAAGGATTAGCAACCCGAGGGTTGCGAGTTGGAAACCAAAGGTAATAGTATACAAAAGAGACTGGCGTATGTTAAATCTGTCGTTGCCTCAAATGTCCTCACGTTGGAGTAGGGTGCCTACTCAGGTGAGATCTCGTCATCTGACCATGGATCTTTAACTTCGGGGTGGGTTATTCACGGACAGTCACCAATAGCCCGTTGCGTTGTTCCAGAGTGACGTTAATTCAAATACCTACCTAACATCGAGTGACCATAGGAGAGACAAAAGGGGTTCACGGGGCAAGAGACCTTCACGAAATATTTCGTTGAAACACAATAAAAATTACAAAGTAGAGCTCATTTTAGGGGAAGGGGACTTTTTCAAAACAAACTTTTGAAGGTATAATCCGACAGCTACAAAATTTTAAGACTAGTTGTCATCTACTAAAATGTTTATAAATAGTTGAGTGGGGTTAAAGAGCTGTGAAAGTTATTACGTAATGGGATCAATTCTTTTGAAAAATTAGCAATGATTGATAGGTCCCAAGTGGATTACTTTTCCATGGATGATAGATGTACTTTAATTCACAAAACAGGTTTTACACATACATCAAATCAACACCCATTTGGCAAATGTATCTCTCAATTACAAAATTTTTTTTAAATGTACTAAATTACTTAAAATTTGTGTAAAAAATACACACGTTAACAACATTTTAAACTAAAATTTCAAAACTTGGAAGCACGCTAAATATCGAGAACTAGCCCGACGTTGCCCGTGCAAGTGGTGTAAGGTATTAATCTGGTGTAAAATTTTATTAATTTAATTAAATTTAAAATTTTTAAATCCGTTAGAGATCTATTCAATTCAAAAATTATTTATTTAAAGAAAATCATATTTTTAGGTATCAATCTAAATTAAAATTTTCCGAGATTTCAAATCCGTTGAAATTTTTACTCTATCCTTAAAGGTCTAGGAGATAGAAAAAATAACTAAGTGACTCCAGTTAAAAGATTTATCGTCTGGCTGGAAAATCTTTCCTCCGCGCAAAATGAAAGCGGAATCGAAAAAAATAAATTTTCCCGAGTTCCCCGCGATGAAAAAAACTTGCCATGGCTCCAAAGGCTGACTGCAAGTTCACGTGGGTAGAAAAGTCTTGATTCGGGTGTTCCTTCTTCCGGAAGAAACACGTTGAGGAACCCGCAAGAGAATAAAACTAGTACGTTCATTTTAAAATGTTCTTGATTGAATTTTAAAATTCGCCAGGACCCAAAAATTGCAAAAAATTTGGACTACCTGTGTGTCAAATCTCATTGTTGGAAGTGTCATAGAATCGTCAGGATTTTGCGGCAAGAAACAGACAGACAAACACTTCGTTTTATAATAGTAGAGATAGGCAATGAGATACAGATGCATGCATCACTTGTATACTTCCCTTGTAAGAATACATTGGAACTGACATAATCGGAAGGTTTTTATCTTAAGAACATCACAGCACATAGACGTTACACCGATACAAAGCACACTACTAGCATACAAAGAAGTAAGCGTTATATATAAATGAAACTAAAAGTAACCAATAGGAACGATTTAAGAAGCGAGATGTGAAACTGAGGGAGTGAGAACTGAAGCTGTAATTCGCGATTCTCATCAGCAAGCCCGTTTAAGATGGTGGTGCTGTTATGATGTGGTTAAGATGATGGTGGTGCCCAAGATAAAGCTAGTTTTTAGAAAGAATGAAAATGAAATAAAACAGATAACTTTAGCTTACACTAAGATGCATGCATACACTTGAAATCACGAAAATTAACTTCTTTATTACTTCAAAATATTTTCCAATGATACCAAGATCTTGTAACTATTCGAAATATTTTTCTCATTAAAAGTGTTTTTCGTTAGGCACTGTCAAGATATTTCCAAAACTTTCAAATAAACTTCTAAAGAAGTGTTTTTGCAATAATTCAACAATGAATTTCTATTATAATTTTTTGTATCAATCTAAGAGTTGATGTTTCGACCCACAGTTATTAGTTGCGAAATAAATTTTTATTTGTTTTTAAATTTCCTGAAAGTCTCAATTTCTTTCGCTTTCCTGACGAAACAATTGTAAAAAATACTATTCCCTCTAGCAACTTGACTGAGGGTTAAAACATTAAGAATAGTACGGAAACATTTTTCCAATAGGAACTCTTTATGTACAAATTAGAATTTGAGATATCCTTGTTCAGAAAAAATGCTAATGAAGTTAATTATATCTAAATTAAAAAAATTGACTAGCAATCGGATTTTTTATGCTGAAATTATTTTAAGCATAAACCAATAACGTTAATATTTTCACAATCAAAATTTAAAAAAAAAAAATCAAGTCACCTAAAAAATATCTCGCATCTCAGTTAGAAACTTCAAGTTTTTAGTTTTTTTTTTTTTGTATTTCTATGTCAAAATGTATTGATCTTTGGACTGGGGAAGTAAATTTAAGTTTGCATGAAGGTTAGATTTCTTGAAGAACTCTCGGTGAGTTAAAAAGCGCCCATCCCAAGCAGAATTACCACTTTGTTTTCTCAGAACTGCTTTCTCTGACTTATAAGCCAATAATTTCTCTCTAAACACATTCAATTTTGTATTCATAAATTACACAGATATCAATAAACACCAAAAATGACCCAAGCAATTTAACAAATTTTCAGGATCTTGGGGAAAACTGACCTGAGACAAAGAGAAACAAAGAAACATCAGCCATTGCAGAGATCTAAACATGCTCTAGACCAGGGATGTCCAACCTTTAACATACCATGCGTCAATTGTTTTCATGTACGTGTTCAGATGCAATACATAATTCAAGCACCTTTTCTACCTTCTTGCGTTCCTGATCCTGATATATACTTATTAATAAAAGTATGTTTATAGACATAATTAACATTCTAAAATGATTTATTTGTATGTGAAACAATATCTACTATAGCACCTAAACATTGCTTATTTTTTATAAGACGAGCCTGTTTGGATTTGCTAGTCTTTTAATGTTTGGTGTTAAATTTGTTACTGAGAGCAGCAGAGAATTCTTCACACTTGAATCAATCATTCCCGACCTTGTTTTGCTTTTAATAAATTCATGGTTGAAAATGCTTGTTAACATCTGTGTGTCGTTCCAAATTTTTGCAAATTTTCGTAATTCTGGGAAATGTTTACAGGGTAATGAGCGCCAGAAATTAATCATGTCAGAAATCATGTTAATTTGATAAAAGCTCATCAAATTTCATTTCCAAAAATGAATTTGCTTTTAAATCAATAAGTTCCATTTGTATGTTATTAGTAGAGCTCGGATTTTGCGTATCTTTCTTTTAGCCTCTAATGTTGATAAAAATCCGTATTGAGTGTTTTCTTAGCAATTTGCAACAAAAAACCCGAATTTATTTTGTATGTTTTTGCATATTTGGGGGGGGACCATTTTGCATAATTGTTTTGTTTTTTTTCATGTTTTGTGTGTAGTTGGACAATTTTTTCTATTTTCAAACATTTTTACAAAAAATCAAATTTTATTTCAAAGAACTTTGCTCAGTGCGTTTGGAAGGAAGATTTTCAGAAGCAAAACGCATTTGGGTTGGTTGGCCTGACCTTTTCTTGTTTAGCCAAAAATGTACAGATAAAGATCAGATAGAGGAACATAATTTTATGTGAAGAGGTGGAAAAAACAAATCACTCCACGATCGCCAGGACAGTGATGAAGCGATTAAAATTTTGTGTTTCACTCGCAGCAGTATGGTGAGAAACGACTGTTGCCTTTTGTTACGGATAGTGCAGCCTACATGCTGAAGCCTGGAGAAAGCCTAAAAGTTATTTTTTTATCCCAATATGGTTCACCTAACGTGCATGATCCATGGTGTCCATAGTGTTGCAGAAGAGTTGAAAAATAATCTACCTTATTTGAATAAATTGATATCTTCGACAAAAAAAAGGTATTTGTTAAAGCACCTAGCAGAGTGAGTGTTTTCAAAGATGTATATCCCAAAAAACTCCTCTACCACCTGAACCAATAATCACAAGATGGAGTACGTAGATTTTTGCGGCTAATTATTTTGCTGAGCATCACAAAAATTTGAAAGAAGTGATTGGAAGTTTGATGATACCGGGAACCAAGCTATTGCGAAAGCAAAACCTGCATTGAACAACTCTTTTGTGGACCAACATCTGGCTTACTCAGTTCCAATTTTGGCAATTTGCCTGATCTAATTACTACTCTGGAAAGTAGAGGAATGGATCTGTGTAATTCTGAGGCTCTGATCGATTACTTGCTTACGAAAAGTAAAGATTGCATCGGTCCCATCGGGGAAAGCATGACGAAGAAGCTGGATTCGGTACTGAAAAGAAATCCTGGATGGAAATCCTGGCTGTGTCAAAGATTTTTAATAGAGATGTAGTACCAGAATGTGAGTTGACGGACCCCCAATAAATATCAGCTTATGGATTCCTCCCCATCGTCTCATGTGACGTGGAAAGGTCTTTCTCCTCATTGAAGACTGTTTTAAGTGACAAAAGACGAATTTTTAAGATTGACGAATAAAAATAAATAAAATTGTGAGTTAATCGAATGAAAGTGTGGCTCAATTTTACTTTAATACTCCTCACAACCCTTTTTGTACGAATGAAAAAAAATTTGTTTTGCAATTTCGCATATTTTGAAATGCATATTTCAGGTCACTTTTTTGCATATCGATCCGAATTCTAGTTATTAGGTAGATTAGATAGATCAGGATGTGTGTGGTGTATATTTTCTATACAGATCTACATCGTTTGACCAATCCACACTAAATATGGTACTTATACTTAAGAACAGGGGTTCCCAACCTTTTAGTAACTGTGTACCACTTGAAATTTTTGGCGTACCGCCAGTCCTATATTTTTAGAACATATATCTAATGTCAGAAAAGTGCCCAATGACTTGTTTTATTTTAATTAAAATACTACGAAAGCTTCATATTTTATGAAGTATGCACTTGTATTTCGTATTAATGATGTTTTAATAAGGAAAAAATAAAACGATTATTGAAAATTACAGTTTTATTTTTTACTCACCGGTCTAAAAACAAATAATTTTAAATAATTAGTACAAACTAAGCAAATAAAGATTATCATAATAAAAAATCAAATTTTAGTGCGAAACTTGTAGTTTGTCTTTTATTAAAATATCAATATCAGGAGCAATGGAGCTTAACTTTACTCTTAAGTCCTATTTAACACTTACTCTGTTTCTATATTTATTTTTTATATACAAAAGTTCAGAAAACCACTCTCACACAAGTAACTAGTAAGAAATGGCATAAGAAATAGCAGAGCTTGTTGAAAGTTGATTGGATACTCGGTTTTACACTAGGGTGGGCCGAAAAACACTTTTTTTCGAAATTGCTATTCTAATAGTGCAGAAAGGGTTCTCTCTGGGTTCAATAAACACGGTGTAAAATATTTTTTTTGATTGGATAATATCTTCTGCCCCCGCATCGCACTTGAATTTTGGAAATTTGGGTAAAAATTGGCAATTTTTACTCGGCGTAGGAAATATAATTATTTTCAATATTGCTATTCTAATAGTGCGAAAGAGGTGCCCACTGGGTTCAATAAGAATGGCGTAAAATATTTTTTTCGATCGAAAAACATCTTCTGTTACCGCATCACAATTGAAAGTTTGCAGTTTTTGAAGAAAATTGCACTTTTTTATGTGTTATAGAAGTAAATCAAACACGAAATATAGATGGGTACAAGTACTGTTTCTTGCTGTATTGTATTTTACATTTGATTATATTGACTGAAAATTATTAAATAATAGCTGATTCGCATTATATTAATATAATATTTGTTAAGAATATTGTAACCATAGAAATGTAACCATAGACATGCCAATACCAAAAGTTTACTTACACTTCATCAGCAAGAAGAGGCTTGAAATCAGCCATATGGTCGAATTCAGGCATAATAAATCGGGAAAAGAATGTGGATCTAATGAACCCGTCTCTAAATTGAAATCCATAAACCTTAGCGGATGCTTCTGTCACTAACTTGGCAACTGCCTGTGTATGTGACATGGGAAGTGAACAAAGTCCCATTCTGGATTTTTCTTATCACACCAGCAATGAAACTAAATACGGCAGTGGATATATCACGGAGGATTGGTAGAGAAGTAATAGTAATTGATGACCAGTCAATCAATTCAGTATAGTCAGCAGCTACAAAATTCAGTTTTGGTGGGAGAAATGCATGTACTGACTTTACACATTAGAAGATGATTCTCTAGACTTAATTATACGTCGTGCTGCAAGTTCTCTGATGTGCGGTCTTTCATCGTTCAACATACTCAGACAAGAGCAAAGATCGAATTTCTACACATTACTCCATCAACGACGTCCTTGAGGTCTTGGGATTAATCTATCCAATGGCGGGCACATATGAACTTAATCATTGGCCACTACAAGGCTGGAAGTTACGGCCACTTGTGAAGGAGCACCCAGTGGGAGGACCATCAATGTCCCTAATAAAGGACAGCACAATTGGATCCTTGCCCTGACCCGGATTCGAACCAGGAAATTTCCGATCCAGAGGCCAACACCTTAACCATTAGACCGGTTGGTCGGCGAGGTCTTGAGATAAATACCTGGATCTAGAAATAGTATTCCACACATGCTTAGTTAGCTCCATCTTTCAGCTAATGTTTAGACTTTATATTAAACCAGTTTGGAGTGTAAACTTGCATAACAAATTCAGCGATTTGTTTCAACTTCAAAGAAGGATCTGCAGAACTAACATACTTAGAACTCTGTTCGCTGTTGTTAGCCAGCGTGAATGTTATAATGGACCAGGACTGAGTCTAGCCTGTTCATCAGAACACTTACCCAATCACCCCGCTTGATATATTTCTAGTAAGTACATTTGATCTTTGCTTAAGTCACGTCTATCAGTTGTTGGTAACTCGCCGTCAATAATTTCGAAAGTTGTCACTGGCAAAGTTTCACATGTAAGGAGCGCCTTCCCAATATTTCCAAAATATGATTTTGGACCATTTGTTGGCGCATCCAACGTTTCAAACAGATGCCTCAGAGTTAGTTCATTAAAATGCAGGAAACATATTACCCACTGCAAAAGTTTACCAAGTTTCAATTCCGAAAACCGAACTACACCGGATATCCATTCGGTATTAACAGATATGCAGTCACAGCCAATTGCCAGAAGCTGTGAAAGATCTTTTGTGATCCCTTCAAAATATCTGATAATAGTCCAGTCATAATCAATTTTTCAGTTTTGCGGTGCCAAATGATGGACACAAATGATTAATGTTACGTGAACCCGATTCTTCAATAAGAGATAAATGTTCATATTTTGCTTTTCTCGTGTATCTTTTAGTATCTACTCACTCCTCTATCAATGTAGAATCGTTACGACCATCGAAATACAGCTCCTTCAACGGTAATGCCTGAGCTTCGCTGAAAAAGTTGAAATTTTAAATCCTTTCTAACTTTAGCCTTTCCCTTCGCAGCTTGTTTTTGTCAACCACCAAATCTGAGTTGTTTCTAGTTATGAGTCCGGCATCGTGAAGAACACTTGAAGAAATTGAAGCCACAGACCTATCCGTACGAGACTCCAAACCTGTCGGCAACCATAGCAGTTGAAGGGAGGCCAAGTTGCATTTGTGATGATTTAGATAGAAACGGAGTTAGTTAATTGTTTGTACTTACGATCAGTAAGAGAGATTAAATGGTTCGCTGTCGATAGTTTGTAAATGTCCAGATTTAAATCTACTTCAGATATATCTGCAGATGAATGTGAACTGTGAACTCCCCAACCCTCCTTTCACTTCCTGTTAAGGAAGTCACTCAACATACAAGGAGCCTGAAAAGACGAAAAAAGTGCAATTTTCTTCAAAAATAGCAAAATTTCAATTGCGATACGAGAACAGAAGATATTATTCGATCGAAAAAATATTTTACCCCTTTCTTATTGAACCCAGTGGGCACATCTTCCACACTATTAGAATAGCAATATTAAAAATAATTATATTTCCTATTCCGAATAAAAATTGCCAATTTTTACCCAAATTTCCAAAATTCAGGTGCGATGCGGAGGCAGAAGATATTATCCAATCAAAAAATATTTTACACCGTGTTTATTGAACCCAGAGAGAACCCTTTCTGCACTATTAGTATAGCGATTTCGAAAAAAAGTGTTTTTCGGCCCACCCTATTTTACACCCGATCCAGAAGTTAATTAACGATTTCTCTTTAAAACTGTCTTTCATGGAACTATCGTGAGTAAGATTGATAAAACTTTATTTTAATTTCGACTCAATTGGTGAGGTTACCGAAAAAGGATTTCTGATCAAGTCAAAATTAGAATAATCTTCTGAGAAATATTTAGTAAAACTTACTTGAAGGGCTACCAAGCGAACAATGATATCAGCAACCACATCTGGCATTGGAGATATATCATTTTCTTCAAAAAATGATGATCAAGTAGGAAATGCAGATAAATCATTCTCCTGTATTTGTGAACAAAACAGGACCAACTTTCTCTTGAAGGAGTTATGTTGCCATTGGCTGTGAAGGCTGTTGTGTGCGGTCCATGAAGTGCCATGTTTAGAGTGTTGAGTCTGTCAAAAAGGTCAGTTAGATATTCCAATCTTGACAACCATTTTCATCACTAAACAAGTTTTCATGTCATTATTTTTTTCACTTAGAAACATAAAAACTTCTGACCTCTGTTCGAAGAGACGGGCTTAAATTTTCCCTCGAGATAACCATCTTACTTCTGTATGTAGGAGTAGAGTCTTAAACTTACCATCCATATCTTCACATATCAAGGACAATAATCTTGAGTTAAGAGCCTTAGCCTTTATGAAATTAATAACTTTCACAGCATCTGATAAAACTGAATGTAGATTATAAGGCATACCTTTAGCAGTCAATGCTTCTCGGTGGATGACACAATGTGTACTTTGGCATTCAGGAAAAACTTTCTTTATTTTTGCTGCTAGCTTTGTCAGTTTTCCTGACATAGATTTTGCCCCATCCGTACACAAATCAACTATGCAACTAACAGGGAATGCCTAATTTCAGCACATACTCATTAATGATGTTAAAGATGTGTTCCGCTGTAGTGTTTGATTAAAGTGGTTTGCAGAACAAAAACGCTTCTGTCACTTCTCCATGATAATCAAATCGTATGAAAACAAGTAGCTGCGCCATGTTTGTGACATCAGTGCTCTCGTCTACTTGAAATGCAAAATAAGTGCATTTTTTCAGTTGTAAAGACAGTTTTTCTTCAATGTTAGAAGACATCGACAGTTCGCCTCTTTTCTGTGGTGTTTGACAATGTTATTACTTTAATTTCTTTGGCTGCCTTGTCTCCTAACACGGCTTGGACCATATCCATAGCAGCCGGCAGTAAAAGTGTCTCACCTATTATGTGAGGCTTTCCATCTTTTGCAATTCTATAACCAGCAAGTATGACGCCTTTATCTAGTATCTGTATTGACAAACTTTGTCATACATTGATTTTCTTTCTTACTAAAAATAGATTTGCTTTTAAAAAATTCAAGTGGTTTATCAACCAAATCAGAGTGCTTAGTACTTTGGTGACGCTTCAGTAAAGAAGGCTTCATGATTTGGTTTGAAAGTGTTTCTAAACATACAACACATTGGGGAATAGGATTGTCACTATTTTCTGTGCCGGCGGGCTTCACTATAAAACCGTACTGTAAGTAGCTTTCATCATATTTACGATTGGCCTGTGGTTTAACTTTTTTAACACTATCCTTCGAAGTAGAAGGAGCTTCAAAAACCGGTTCATAGTTTAATTTGCATGCGCGAACGCACAATTACAACACACTAAAAAATTACAGATGCACAACACAATTACAAATGCACGAAACTTAAGCATTTCAGTACAATGTTACCCGGTGCACCGACCAAAGTTTCTATATTTGCATTTGGCAACTTCTTTCTCGTTGCACCGGGTTACTCTACTTTAGTGGTTTTTTTTTTTCCTTTTGGTCCTTTTGGCGCTTTTAATTTTGGCGGCCTCATTTGTTGGATCGATGTTTTTAAACGAATGATTATATGAAATTGTCGAAGCATTTGCCATTTGCATTGATCGAAGGAAGGAGAGTTGGCTGTGGTGTTTTTCTGCCGACCTAATGTTCTTTCATTTAGAAGCCAAATTTGTGTAAGCATAAGCAATAATATATTCATTTGAAATTGAAGATTTTCTTTCCCATACATTTGTTTCGCAAATTATGTTATTCCGTTGGGTTAGCTTGTATTTAAATGTTATCCAACGGAATGTACTTTTTGGCGGGCATATGAAAGCTCTTTATTTGCTTATTTTCCCTTAATTTTATATCCCGTTTTGAAATGTACTGTTCACTTGCTAATTAGACATTTTGTTTCACTTACATTTGCTTCGCAAATTGTTTTGTTCCGTTAAGTTAGCTTGTATTTTAATGCTATCCAACAAGAATATATTTGTTGACTGAGATGAAGGCTCATCATTTTTGTTTATTTTCCCTTCATTTTATATCCCGTTTTAAAATGTCTTGCTCACTTGCTGTGCCAAATGGTAAATAACGTTGAGTTAGCTTGATTTTAAGTGCTACAAAACGGAATTTACTTTTTGGCGGGCAGATGAAATTTCTCGGTCAGGTGCCTATTTTACCTATTTCATTCCTTTATTTCCCTTTGTGTGTTGTATTGCTCATTTGCTATGCTAAATGGTGAATTGCGTTGAGTTAGCTTGTTTTTAAATGCTACCCAATGGAATTTACTTTTGGGTGGTCAGATAAAATTCCTGTTCCGATTGCTTATTTTACTTGCATAGTAAAAGAAAACACGAGTTATGTTTCTGGTGTTGCCCACTGCACTAGAAGCCTGTGAGTTGTAGGCAGTGCATGTGTGATTTCTCTCATCTGTGTCAGTAAAAATTTCATTGTATGCATGTTTATTACTTGATGTATATCTTGTGTCTATTGCAAATAGGCCAAATATGGCCCGCACCCAAAAAAATCAAACGTCTGACATCTTTCCCTTCTATATTGGTCCTAGGTTGTAGTCTGTTATGTTTCACAGATGTGAAATATTCAACTTCTCGCATATTTGATTGTTTTTTATGGAGTGTTTCACTGTTTGTCTGCTATGTGTGCTAAATGGTGAATCGTGTTGAGTTTGCTTGTTTTTAAATGCTACTCAACCAAATTCACTTTTTAGTGGGCAGTAAAGATATCCGTTCAATCACATATTTTAATCTTGAATAACTATGAAAGTTCCATTGAGCTGGATTCTTTTTAATGCTAACTAGCAAAATTAAGAGACTATTTGTTTAAAAATCATTCCTTTTTCTAACAGATGTGATGTATGTTTCTTTAATTAAATTTTTTTGCAGCCTTTGCAAACACCACAAAAATGAAAATTTTCTTGCTGTTGTAAATGTTTTTGCTGATTAGTTAAATATGTTTAAAATATCTTAATAAATTCCTTAATTATGGGTTCTTTTTAGGTGAAAACAAGAATGCTTTGACTAAATATGAGCCCAAATGCCTTGATACATGTTATGAATTATCAAGAATTTATTTTGCTTGTGAAAAGACCTGTATTTCCCATTTTAGCCTCTACTCCCAACTATCTGTTTGTCACTGAATTTTCTTTCTGTTAATTTGCATTGTGGATCTCAAATGTATATTATACTATATGCGCTTTTTATTTTTGGAGAATATTTCGGATATATTTGTCAACTTTTATTCTTTGGGCTAGTATTTTTTTTTTCAATAATTTATTCCCACGACACTAAGGTTGTGGGTATGTCCACTGTCATATAAACCTCCAAGTTGTAGGTGGCACAAGTTCAATGCCTTCCTGGATGTATTTCTCTCGTGTACGTAAAACTATGGTTGTGTATCTATATCCATTACTTGATATTGTATGCCTGGTGCTGTATGATTAAATTTGGTCCTTGCACCATACAAACACAACCCACAACACTAAAATAAAATTTTAAATTCTAAGCAAGATCTATTGTTTAAGTAATTAATCATTAAAGCACATTTCTGGTATTTTTGTTCAAAGATTTTTGAAACAGAGCTAAAGAGCAGATACAATAAAGTTCTTAATTTTTTAAATTATATTCAAACAGCTTGGGTACTTAACATGGTAAAATAGAATACACAAATCTGGATTCCAGGATGGAGGCTCTTCAGTGAAAGTAATTTGGGTATTAAAAGATGTTATGGCTAAAAAAGTAGCAATAAAATGTTAATATGTGCTTTATTATTTAGTCCAAAGTGAATTTAATCTTGTACATCCTTAGAAGTGATGATGAACTTTGCAAAACTCCCAAAACTGCATGGCCCTTGCAGAATAAAAAACCAACCCAAAAGAAATTTAATACCAACATTAATGTTAAGGAATTTTTTTTCTCAACAATTTTCATTTTAACAGCTGCTCTTAATATTATTGATTCATTACTTTCATTTTTATATTTTTTGGCATAGAAGTGTAAAATGTATAAAGGAATGGTTAGTAGATTTACAATATACATAATGTGGTTCTAAGCAGAAACTAAAAAAAACCTTACATTTTTAAACACAATGTGCACTTTAAAATGTTTTATTTATTTTGCTGTATTAAAAGTAACCACTTAAGTATTCAGAAGAACACCTTTTTTTTTTTTAATCGATTTAAATTCCCTTGAATAGGATTTTTGTCATTTAAAGGATCAACACAGTATTACACGAAACGCAGTTCTTACAAGGAAAGAAAAACAGGTATCTTCACATTTTCAGTGAAAATCAATAGATGGTGACATATGGCCTATTCATTTATTATAGTAAAGAATATTTTCTAGTGTCATATTTTAAAATTTTTATGAAAAATAATTTTAATTTATAAAATTAAAGCATTTCCTGTACACATCCCTTTGCTAGGTTTATATGTAAAATTCAAACAGCATGGTTTGAAAAACTTACAAATTTGAGTACAAGAATTATTTTAGCCTAACAGGTAAATAGTCTTCAAAGATCTGGAAAAAAATATACACACAATCTAAAATTTAACCTTTTAATGAAGTTTCCATTATCTCTCTATATTAAAAAAAAGTTACCGCCGCCGCCGCCGAACAATTGAAATTTTTGTTGTTTAGCTCCATTCTTAGACGGTTTCCCGAGAAAGTACTGATCGGAAAAATATGAAATTAACATGCTTTGTTCTTCATCGTATTCCCTGGATAATTATTAAGATTTTTTTCCGATGCGGCTATTAGTTTAGGTTTTATTAAGTGTTAAAGTTGAAGAAGTGAAATTTCTTCCGCGAGTGAGCAAAACACATTCAAAATTTCAGTCTTTAGTCGTGAGTTTTTTTTTAAGAGTACCTCTCAACGTAAATTTTTGCAGCTCGTCGAGTTTTTTTTGAAATTTAAATGTGGTTCTTGATAATATTTTTTTGAAATTCGGGAAAAATCGGGACATTTTTGTTACGTTTTTTTAAAACTGCCGTATCTATATCTAATTACTATTAGTTTTTAATTTTTAAAATATCGCAGTATACCTCAGAATATACTCTTTCTTACGGTACTATTATTTTTGAAATCGGTTAATAATTAAATTGGATGCGATCAAAAGTTCGTGATACAAAATTCGGAATCTTCGGATATTTTCGCTACGTTTTGTTAAAACCGTTATGTCTACGGCAAAAACCATTATTTTTTAAATTTGAGAACATCACTGAATACACTACATTACACTCTTTCTTATGGTACAATTATTTTTCAAATTGGTTAATAAACAAAATCGATGCAATTAAAAGTAGGTCATACAATTTTCGGAACTTTCAGATCGTAACTTCCGATACAAAACTAAAATGGTCATATCTATATAGTATTACTGTTAGTTTTTAATTTTAAAAATATTGCAGTATACCTCACAATGTACTCTTTCTTACGGTACAATTATTTTTAAAATTGGTTCATAAATAAATTCGATGCAATCAAAAGTTGGTGACACAAATTTCGTATTTTTCAGTTCGCATAGCTGGTTCGGCAAACAGCAGTGGGTTGCATTTTCTACTATCGGGTTTGCCAGATATCAAATTTATCGTAGCAACAATTGCCATAAAAACGATTTCTTTTTATTTGGCGAGGAAAAAGGCTCGCTTTTTTCCCTCTGTTCTCAAGACAGTTTACCGACAAAGTACAATGTATTGATATTAACACTGTTTACTTAAAATTGTACAGGGAACAAGATACAGAAGATTTTTTACTGATGCGGCTATTAGTTTAGGGTGCATTAAGTGTTAAAGCAAAAAAAAGTGAAATCAATTGCGAAAGAAGTATTGGTTTGAGAAAGCAAACCAAACGGGATTGCGTAGCAATCCCCGGGGTCGGCGAGCGTAAGCGAGCAGGGCGCGAAGCCCTCGCTGTGACGTCATGTACCGGAAAGTGAAATCAGCATAATACGAATTATTCAGATAGTTTCACTCTGTGAAAGGAATGTTGGTTTGCGAAGCAAACCAAATGACATCTGTGAAAGGAGTGTTGGTTTGCGAAGCAAACCAAATGGGATTGCGCAGCAATCCCCGGGGGTTGGCGAGCGTAAGCGAGCAGGGGGCGGAGCCCCCTAGTATTTTATAAAATAGTTAATGGTAATTTATATTGTAGGTAATGCATATTCACCTCATGTCACCCAGATATTGGATGTATCTTTAAGAAAATAACTATCACAGAGGCACATAATTGGGACACCTTTTTTGGTTGAAAGATTACCAACAGTATAGAAAAAAAATTATTTAATTAACAAAATTAAATAGGATTCATACATGAATAGATAATTTATTAAATATAAAAACATTTTTTGAGTAATACTAAAAAAGACGATCCTTGATTTGAAAAATTGGTATATAAAAGAATTTGTCAAGCTCCTGAATAACTAATTAGTGCTCGAGTAAAGTACAGTGAATATAGTGTTTACTTTGAATTACATTAAACATTTCAAATAGAAAAATGTTCAGAATGTTTTCAACATGGCTTTCACTAATCAAAAAACTCTTATCCTTATCCCAGTGCTACATTCAACTAGTTTTGCATTTAAAATATCAAGGAATGGTGTATGCATCGATTTTAATTGTACAATTTTTCCATCCGCGATCTTAGCAAGAACCGCAACAATCAAGACCTGATTTAGACTGCTTGACAGCACTTTTGAAAAGACTAAGCATTCAGATTGTAGGTATTTCAATTGGCGTCGTACTGTTAACGACGGTCCGGGATCAATCCCAACGGGAAAGAATCGAGGACAAAATGTAATTTTGAACCATGGTCAGATCGCGAGGCAACACCTGAGATGACACCCCACTCTCCAAACTTCCACAATCCTTTTCTGGATCTTGCGCCATAAAACCCACACTTCCACGGCAACATTCAGATTGTGATGTGAATTACGGATTTAATTATAGTTCTACAAAATTTGACTAATGGAAATGTAGTAATATAATAGAATCCGTATCTAAACGTCAGTAACATGTTATTATTCTGGAGAATAAAGAATTTGCCTCTCATCTTTTATAAAATTTTTAACCTACTTTTAAATGCCATTTCAAATATTTTTGGCTGAATAGATACTGGTTTATTATCACAAAATCAATAACTGACTGTAATTAATTTTTATTACACATCAATAAACATGTATAATCATTATATAGCAACTTACCTTCGAAATGTATTAATTTAATTTAGGAAACGTTTCTAATTAGTAAAGTGCAGAAGATTATAATCCGTTTTGTACGAAAAATATTCAAATATAATTTATCTATCTTAAACACCAGCTTCAGTCACATTTTAATCAAGAACAATGCAAAAAAATATCGATACTTTCTTAAGATATATGAAAAAATCTCTTTTGTAAAAGCAGTTCTGCGCATTCCAATCCGTCATTTTATGATTTTCTGGTTGGGTAACTATGATTAAAAAACAAAATTTTTCCATTTCGGTGGAGCTAAGTTATGATGTCGACATTTGTAGCAGTAAAATCTAGGATACTGACCCAGACCAAAATGTACTAAAAAGGTTTTCGTAGATTGCAGTTTGTCTTTTATAAAAAATTGTAAAACAATTTTTGGATTTTATACGTTTCTAGAACTGATAAAACTAAAATATAATCAATTTGCAGAGTCTTGTGTCTAATTTTTTTTAATGTAATCATACTGATGAAACTAATTCTTCAAATATGGTAGTCAAAGTGAATGGTATAGAACCTACAAATTTTATGCCTAAGTCATTAGATGTAGATGTAACATTAGAAGAAAGCATTTTATTTCAAGCATCTAAGTACTTTAAAAGGGGATGGCTAGATGATACAATAGTAGATTCTTTTCTTTATAAACTTATAGAAAATTCAATCCGTTTTATGTTTATTGAGTCCGTATCTTCAGCTGCACTTTCACAAAGCAAAAAAAAATTTTAATTCTTTCAAATTGGTACTGTACTTAAAGCAAACATTTTTTCCCCTACTAACCTTGATAGTCACTGGGTGTTGTTATTTGTTGATACTGAAAAATATGTATTTGAGTTTTATGAGCCTTTTAACAAAGCTCCTAGTAAAAATTGTTCAGACATAATTAGTGTATGGAGGGAAATATTCTATTCATTCTTTAATTCATCTATAACATTGACATTTTATCTTCCCCTCACATAAATCAAAATGATGACATGAACTGTGGAGTTTTTATTTGTTATTATGCATGTAAAAAATGTAACAATGTATCCTTGCTAGTTGAATTTGATGTAATAACTTTCAGAAAATTTATGTATGATTGCATCATAGGGTAGTACAAAATATCTCAATTATAAAAATTATAAGATATGTACAATAGTTGATAAGTGATTTTGAAGAGTTGGTTGTCTATAAAAACTGTTCCATATGCATGTACCGTTATATAAATATTCAGTGTTGAGATAACTATTGCTCATGAACACCTTTTGTGGGAAAATATTTGTAAAAACTTGCAACTACTATAACTCATTTTTGGTGTGTGGTGTTTTACAGAGATACGTCATATCTATTCTCAAAAAAAAATATTTTGGAAGTTTTTTGCATTTTTTTTGTGCCCCACTCTCCTTCCTGGTGTGGCTACCTAATATATATAAATTTTTTCAATTTTTTTTTTAAAGAACATGCAAAAAACTCCAAATAGGCAAAATGGTCCGAAATATGCAAAATAAATTCGGGTTTCGTGGTTGCAAATTGCTAAAAAAACACTCCATACGGATTTCTATCAACATTAGGGGCTGAAAAAAGGATATGCAAAATCTGAGCTCTAGTGATCTATTTAAAAATTATTTTTCATTAAAATCGGTGATGTGTCAGCCACAGCCGATTTGCTCATTTTGCGTGGAATGACCCTACACATAAAAGATTCTGAGAATACCATAAAAGGATTTTTTTTTCAGTCTTCAAGAAATATAAAAAATAAATGGTTTACAAGTGTAATGGTTACGTTTCGCGAGCGGCTAGGAGCCCCTATTCAGGGCGTGTTCGTAACACGTTCTCGCCTTTTTTTCCGAGGGAGATGTCGGAAAAGAAAGTGTTAGATTCAGATGGGGGCGATCTAACAAGATGCCGTTAAGGCCATCGACCTTCAAGTTGGAGGGGGGCGTTTTCTCCCTGGGTGGAAAGGAATGCGCGGCAGGATACGGGGGTTCGCTGCCGTTACTCAAAAGCAATACGTTGTCTTTTTACTTAAAGCTTGTACTTAACTTGTAAATGCTTATTTTTGATCCCAAAATATAAAAGGTTTTAATCCTTAAAAATTAGTAGTTCCGTTTAATTAATATGGAAGGACTTCACTGAAAGGGACCGTCGTTGTAGTGAAACTTTGTTTTAAAAGCCCTACTTCGGATATATTTACCAGTCATTTTAATTAGCAGTTATATTAGCACAATTCGCCACCTCATTCCATCATCTAAACGTTGGTGGTTACTCATTTTTACTGTTACAATTTGAAATTAACCGATTGTTGCAAAATAACACCAAGAAATTCGCCGAGGTGTGCTAGCGAACGAAATGCGTCTTAACTTACACGCGCTTATAAAGCCTGTTTCTCTACTGGCTCTGTCTACACACACGTGTACGCTTACGTTTACATTTTTGTCTAGAAGCAGTGGTTTTACATTCAGTTCAGTTCTTTTCATGTAATTCGATAAAATATGCAAATTCTCTTAATTTATTTCACCAGTGTATATTATTTGACCTTCGAATATTTCCGTTCACGGCATTGAGTTTAACTTATCCACTTGGAATCACTGTTGCAGCTACAGACACTTGAGTAACTAATACAGCTCCAGTATCATTTACAAGTTAATTCTGAGAGTAATACAATTGAATATGAGTTACCTGCAGGGACTTGTTTTACGAGCTAATGCAATAAAAACGAGTTACTCCAAAGCGGCGACTACAAGGCATCAAGCAGAATGCTCTGTTATTGGCACTCAACGTAAACTTCTACCTTCAATTTTACCAATTTCTTGCAATTTATAAGAGTTTAACCAACAGAAGTTTAAATTAATGATATTTATACAACAACGAAGATAATATCGTCTGTATGTTATTCTTCAAATTAAGGTAAGTGTGAAACTCAAAATTATCATAGGCTCGAGGCCACAAAAACTAATCAAGCATTAATTTTTCCTTATTTACCAGTGTGGCGGTACCCAACTTTCAGTTGGGTATGGAATTGGAATCACACAATTCCTGGTTGATGGAATCGTTTTTCAATTTTGGTGGTTACTGTGTCAACCACTTCAAACAAGCATTTTCGACGGCCAACAGTTTTATTGATGTTGGCGGTACCCAACTGAAAGTTAGAACTGTCTAATATGCAAATCCAATCTTGCACTGTAACCGAGCTCAACAAACTTGATAGATATATGTTGATTTACTTGTTCAATCACTTCTTTCTTTCATTTTTATGTTCGTTCATTGTGCATCACGTTTGTACAATAAAAGTGATTTTAGATTTTATTTTAATTTATTTCTTCGTGTAAGGTGGTAACAAGCTGTCGTCGTCCCTACAACCAGTTTTGTGCCAAAAATTTATTGCAACATTATTTAAATGCCAAATACACATTTTCTCAAAGCAGTTCTACTCACAAATTCTTTAACAAAAGAGTGATTGATTTTTTGCAGTGTGGGAGTCATAAATATTAAGGAGTAGGATATGTGTTAACCGTTTTTGAGTCATGTTTGTGCGCAAATACGTTTTCATTCGGTTCGGCTGAAGCTGCAGAAGCAGGACAGGGACGTGTCAACGTTTTGGAGAGGGGGGGGGGAGCATAGACGGAACAAGGTTTGTTGAATGGGTGGGGGGGGGAGTTCTCCCGAAAAATGTATGAACTGTACCCCCAGTAAAAAGGCTGAACAATCTATCAGGAAAAAATTCAGGACAGTTCACTCTCAGGCAGTTACCCGTATTTACTTCAAATAAGAAAGCCGACAATTTAAAAGACCCTATATTGTAAATAATCAAAATAAAAGCAATGACAGATTTGTTGTGATTTGTTGAATGCCCTTAACTTCAAACGACATTTCCGTCAGTTGGTATGGCGCTTCTTGTCCACTTTGGGACCTAGTGCCATAAAACCCTAACATCCAATCCGTCAGTCGGTCATAAAAATCAATCGTTTTTTTCGAAACTGTCCAAGTGGGCACCCAAAAGAAAGGTGATCGCGGAATCGTTTGCCCGTCAAAGACATGTTCGAGCCCTGAAGGGTCTAGGGGGTGAAGCCACTATACAGCAATTTCTTCGAAAATAGATAGTCATCTCGTGGCATTCAAGTTCGAGCACCACGTGCATTCATTTTGGGAGTAGAACAGAACCACTTTGAAGTCGTAAAAAAAAAAACGATAAGCAAGCAATAGAAAGCGATACTGGGCCACTTTACTCCACGCATTCAAAGGAAGAATTTAATTTTTTGGTACTTTCAATGGTAAGAAGGTAGTGAAACGAAGAAGTAATTTTTTCTTAGACAGGCGATTTGAAAGGAAAAGTGTTCGCTTGAGTTCAAAGGTGAAAGGGGATGGGAAGATATATTGACCTATTGGAGAAAAGACTGAAAGGAAAGAGGGATGTAAGGGGACTGGTCTCTGTAGAGAATTGTGTTAAGGGGGTTAGCTTTAACTATCATGACAGGAAATGAAATTAGAAACCAAAGTTGTTTTAACGGCACTGTTTTAATGTTACTTTTAAAGTTAAAATTTTAAAAATGTTCCTTGATTGTGTGGGGGGGGCGAAATATACCTTTCGCCCCTTCTCCTCAGTGACAGGGGGGGGGGCTTAAAACCCCCCTGTTGGCACGTGCCTGAGCAGGAGCAATGGAGATTAATTCAACAAGTTTAGACACTTCATCCATAAGCTCCCTAATTACACTCGACTCTGCCGCCAACTTCTGGCAGATATCAAATGTTGACACAAACTTTTCTTTTATTACACTAGATAACAGAACCAACTGGGGTTCAAATTTTCCCAGATCGAATTCACTTGCATGAACACACAATTTTTCTTGAAAGGAAGTACCTTTTTAAATTTCTTCTTTTGCTGCATCTGTAAGCACTTCTAATTTGACAAGATTCACCATTCCTGGTTGATGGAATCGTTTTTCAATTTTGGTGGTTACTGTGTCAACCACTTCAAACAAGCATTTTCGAAGGCCAACAGTTTTATTGATGTTGGCGGGGGTGAAACTTTCAGAATTGCTGGAGTATTCATACCGACATAGAAGCTTTCTTTTTCGAGATGACTGTGGCAGCTTCAAACCTAAGAGTTCAGCAGATTCTTTTGTTCCTGCACCCAAGCCTTCAAAAAGTAGTGAAAAAGTCCTAGATGCTTATTGGTGACACAAGTCCAAAGAATAGTTGTTACAATGAACAAATAAAAATTTTGGTTGAACATCTTTAATGAGCTTTTTGACACCATTTAAATGACCACACATATTCCGAGCTCAATTAAATCAGTGTCCTCTAACTTTTTGAAATCGTAAACCAAGTCTAATCATCACATCCTCAGTGACATGAAATAAAGTATTAGCCTTAGTATCTTTTATTGAATTGCCCATGAAGTCTTCTCTCACTTCAGATGTGATGGGATTCATCTGAAGTGAGAGAAGACTATATGTGATGGGATTCATCCATTTCAGACGTAAGCTGAACTGCCCCCCCCCCCTTCTGTTGGCGAGTGCCTACGTGCGTGAATCCTTAAATGAACTTAAAAATTGTTTCAGAATTTATTTTAGAAGCTTATGCACCCATGTGGTATGTGGTAAAGTGTTATCGTTCCTGCAAAGAGGTTTGAATGTTTTTAAAGCGATACATGCATTCTTGTTCCTCAAGTGACAAACTAAAAGATGTTAATCAACCAATCATTCAGCAAAATGTATACTTCCATCACCCCGAGAGTATGCTCCTTAGAATGATCAGTGACGACGGTCACCATATTTCCAAATTGAGACTAAGGAGAATTTTCTGAGTGCTAAGAGGGGGGATCGCGACTAAAACAAAAACATAATTTTTAAAATTCTAAACTTAAATTTCGATGCAATGAATTTCAACGAACTGAAAAATTGGCAAGACTGATGTAGCTCACCCATATTTTAACAAGCATTTCAAACGAAGACTCGTGAGAGAAGACTACATGTGCTCACTCATGTAACTGCATGTGCTCACTGTGCTACCTAAGCTGTACAGATATTTTCAGTTTCTTTGCTACCCTTGTAATACTTGAGGTTGAAAGATGCGTACAATTGGAATCAGAGGAATAAATAACATTGGTCTAGAAGCACATGATTGCTTCATCAGAGCTAAGATAAATTCACGACGAATTATGCGAAAATTGTGATAATTAGAAACAGTATAAACTAGGTTGTGTTTACTTTAACTTAAGCTTGTGTTTTTAACTTCCGATCGAGCAGGACTTCGATAAGGATATCGAAGTATAATCAGAAAACTATAATAAATATCTCTATAGAAAGATTGTAAGAAACCCATGCTAAAACATACCTTTGACGCTGAAGACTAGTCAAAACTCCGAAAACTTTTGGAGTACTGAGGAGGGAGCAGTACATCTTCTATTCGAATTAATGAATTTATCGATGCCGTCAAAAAAGGAAGCTAATTTTGCACGCCAGTTGATCGCCTCAATTGAACGCCTCAATTGCACGCCTCAATTGAAAATATTCTTAGATGATTCAAATTTTTCCTTGCCCAAAGCAGATCGTAAATTATTTTTGATTATAGGTAGTTTACTGAATCCTTTCACCAGAAGCCACAGTGATGGGAAGAGAAAACAAAATTCTTAAAGCTATGCAAAGTTCTGGGGGAATAGATTGCAATTTTAATCTATAGATATCATTTAAAGGGAGTGGAAGACCTTTATTTTCTAATTTGGGTTAATGTGAAAAAGTAGCTTCGCGAACGGTCTTGTACATCTGAATTTCATTGATGAAATTGTGGCTTAAATCATCTGGATAGCTTTCAATTAATTTTTTAGGTGCGTTGTTGTCATTAGAATTAGAATTTATTTTTAATATGGCTTCGAATGCATTGCATATGTTTTTTCATTTGCTCATACCTTGATTATAACTGAGAAACTATTTTATTGATTACTATATAAAAAACTGAACTTTTGAATTTTGTTTCTTCGGTTTCTAATACTTTAGGCATTTCTCTTTCCACTTCAAAAGCTTCCTTTTCCGTCCTCTTTTTTTGGAAAATTCTGCATCTATACCCCTAATAGAAGCTGTCTCTTTAGCTCTATTTATACTCTATTTATACAGACCATTGTTTACTTAAATCTTTATCTATTGTTTCAGTTAACGCTTTAATGTTATTCATTTCGATATCAAGGGAGATATATTATGATTGAAGGGTTAAAATTCTTGTACTAATTTGCTCTAGTATGTCCTTCCAAATATTTAGCTGAATTAAAGTTTCAAATTTTGAAAATAATTGAGGAATCCATTTACTCTTTCGCCGTTTCCTCTTACGATAAACTACTGATTTTTCACACATTGAAGGGCCTTTAAAACGTCAGGTAGTTTTTCAGTTATAGGTTTCACTGCCTCAATTGTTGCACTGCATCTTGTCTCACAAAGACCGTGTAGAGACCTCCCATCAGTGTGTTTTAGAAGCAGTTCCCATGGCCGTTGGCTCGCACTAAAATAAATTGTAAAGCTGGTTTATAAAGTTGAAGAACGTGCTTACTACTTCATTACTCCTTGTGGCCAGGCCCGCCGCTAGCTGTTTGTTTGAACGCCTGTGTGCAATATCGATTATGCCGCCCCCGGTGTGATTGTGACATCATGTCGATTGGATCTCTTCGCAATTCGAATTTGGCCGCATTTGGCAATGACGAGGCCATCACGGCGTTGCTCGTAGTGTTGGTTTACCAAATGGGATTTCGTATCAATCAAAGGGGGTTAGCGAGCAGTGGTCTCACCTGACCCCACGAAAAGAACTGTTACGGGCAACGCAATGCTGGCCAAGCAGTGGCTAGTTACCATATAAATATTGATCTACAGAAATTGAACTCGTCTTGAATTTATGCTATCAGCGATAAGTAGGCTTTCCAAGTTTACGAGTAATAATCGACCCACTTTCGACAATTTTGCATAGCCAGTACTGACTACGTGGTCAAACACGAACTTGGCCGGTTTTTTATTTCAAATTTCGTAAATATTTAATTGTATATGTGCTACAAACAGATGATTACTAGGCGCAGCAATTATTATGATAAGCCGATAAATAAACGTAGGTACCAAATTTTTGCACTTATATTTTCACTGACATATGATACATTGAATTATAATCACACTAACCAAGTTAAATTATCCTTAATTATACCTAGACCAACGTCAGACGAAGTATAAACAAAATAATTGCAACTTGATGTGCGAAAGTACTGTTCGAATGCGTGTACAAACTGAGAACGAAGCTCTGTGGGGATTCCTAGCCTTTTCCAGACGGGGAGGTTTCAACCAGATTTCGCTTGAAGACGGGAGAAATGGAAGAATTGATTTCCCCCTTTGTTGCGCGCATCCGGTCCTTATCTTTACTATGGTCAGGTCCCCTGCGGTAATTGGAACCGCGGACGGTCCAAATTCCCAGTTCTGAGAAATTTCCGTTTTCATACTACCAATGTAATCTTTCTCAAGAGCGCTGCAACACGTGACAGGTTTTGTAAACCCCTCTCCAAGGACGATGGTTTTATTGTCCTACGGAGGGGCACATCCTGTCAATTTGAATTTGGAGAATGGATACTTTGAATTTTGGAAAGTGATTGCGAAACATAATGGATCAAGAAACTGCTTTACAGCTGAGGCTACTTAATAGTTTTAAAAATTAGTCCACAAATTATTCAGAAATAATTTGCTGCTGACCCAATGACTTTGAATATTACGTGATCGATCACTAGATTTGCCCCCACCTGGACGTGCGGTCTACGCCCGCTTACGGCGGGCCTGATCTGGACACGGACCATCTGAGTCACCAATCGCTTGACATGGGTGAAAACAAAAGTAGAGAGTGCATCGGGGTTGGTGCACGTTAAATCTGTAGGTGTCAATTGAATGGGAAATATACCGACCCATTTTGATGAAGCCAGTGGCCTCGAATTCAATTTCCGACCCAACCAATTAATCCTACAGACGGTGTTCAGATTCTGCGATTGAAAAGGTTAGCATAATGTTCTTCGCACCAAGATTGACTACGTTTCATCAGCATCCCTTTTAGAAAACTAGAGTTTCACTGCATCAGTAACCCTTTGCAGCCATTCCCATGTGTTCTTTTTAAACAATATTTGCTCAATGAGTGTATCATAATTTGTTCAAAGCGTTGATAGACAGGAATGAAAAAGATACCGGCCTCGAATTCGATCCACTAAATAATCCGATGAAGGGGTCTGCGATTGAAAATGAAATTTCAATTGGCTCATTCGATCGACACCCTGAAGTTTTTAACTAAACGTTTTTCTCACACATCAAGCAAACTCAGGCACCGCATGCCCAGGTAGCACAACAACATTGGCCAACATTCTACCAATATTGGCCAATGTTTTGAATGTCTGTGAATGTCGGAATTACGATATCTGTCGACATTGGCAGATATCGTTTAGTTTTATAAAACGAGGCCAAATTCGATGCCACAAATGCTTGGAAGATTGTGGATCCAATTCGTGTAATACAGGAAGATGGGGTCAATTGTGGTGTATTTTTGTGTTATTATGTTCATCAATTACTTAGTTACTCGAATATCAACAAACCTTTTGACACTTCGGAATTCAGAAAATATATTTCTGATATTTTAAGTGGAACAGTTACATTCAAGAAGCTGAAGAAACTAAAATATAATCAATTTTCAGAGTCTTGTGTCTGTAATTTTTTAAAATATAATCATATTGATAAAACTAATGTTTCAAATATGGTAGTTAAAGTGAATGGTACAGAACTTACAAATTTTATGCTAAAGTCATTAGATCTAGATGTAACATTACAAGAAGAAAGCATTTTATTTCAAGCCTCTCGGTGCTTTAAAAGGGGATGGCTATACGACACAATTGTAGATTCTTTTATTTTTAAACTTACAGAAAATTCAAACCGTTTTATGTTTATTGAGTCCGTATCTTCAGCTGCACTTTCACAAAACAAAGAAACATTTAAATTCTTTCAAATTGGTACTGTAGTCAAAGGAAACATTTTTTCCCCCTATTAACCTTGATAGTCACTGGGTGTTATTTGTTGATACTGAAAAATATGTATTTGAGTTTTATGAGCCTTTTAACAAAGCTCCTAGTAAAAATTGTTCAGACTTAATTAGTAAATGGAGGGAAATATTCAATTCATTCTTTAATTCATCTATAACATGGACATTTTCTATCCCCCCTCACATAAATCAAAATGATGATATAAACTGTGGAGTTTTTATTTGTTACTATGCATATAAAAAATTGAACAATGTATCCTTGTTAGATGAATTTGATGTAAAAACTTTCAGAAAGTTTATGTATAATTGCATCATGGGGTAATACAAAGTATCTCAATTATAAAAATTTTAAGATATGTACAATAGTTGATAAGTGATTAGAAGAGTTGGTTGTCTATAAAAATTTCCATATGCATGTACCACTGTATAAATATTCAGTGTTGAGAACATGAACACCTTTTGTAGAAACATATTTGTAAAAACTTACTACTATTACTTATTTTTGGTGTGTGGTGTTTTACAGAGTTACTTCATATCTATTCTCAAAAAAAAATATTTTGAAAGTTTTTTGCATTTGTTTTTGTGCTCTACTCTCCACCCTGGCGTGGCTACCTAATATATATATATTAGGTTCAATTTGTTTTTAAAAGAACCTTACTGTGTCTTCAACATTCCAGGGGCAGTGAACAGATCAAGCAGGAGCTCAGCTTAGCAGCCTACCAACCAATGAAAAAGTCTCAAGAGAAAGAAAAACGACCCCTCCCCTCTTCATTCGATGCTTTACTGATGATGCTTCACTGAGAGCCATAACAAATCTAAGAATATTGAAAATGTTTCTTTAATTAATAAAAAAAATTTGATTTTGTTTATGTGACTTGTGTTTTATTTGTGAATTCTGAGGACTTGAATGCTTATTAATAAAATTTTTTGCAATTTTAATGTTTGCTAAAATCAACTTTTATAGATTTTTGAAAATGTTTGTATGTTTTGAAGTAAGGTTAATTTTATGTCTTTAAACTTCAATATCTTGAAATGTGTATTTTTTTCCATGAAAGGAAAATTTTTTCAGTCTTCAAGAAACATAAAAATATTAGTTTACAAGTTTAACATACATTATAACCTATTTTAACGCAAGCATTTCCTATCTGCTGAGAAAAGTTCATTTTAATTGTTAAAAAATATGAAAATGTTAAAAAAAAAAGTTGAAAAATAATTCTACAAATTTTAAGTTTTTTGAGAGGACCTGACACCTTAAAAATTATTTTTTTAATGACAACACTTTGGACAAACTTTTTGCAGTTTCGTATACCAGAGAATTGTACATAAAAGTTTAAACTATCAATTTTCTTCAAAATGTGTTAAAACATTTTAAATTAAAAAAAGGGTTGAAAAATTCAAGAAATTTAAAAGTGTATCTTCTTTTTTAATTTTTATGATATATATAAGCTTGAATTTTTTTTATAGTATTCCTTTAACTATCTATATATATAAAACACTAACGTACGTGGACCCGAAATCGACGTTATTTGTGTATCGTCGAATGGCAACAATCAACGTAAATAAAATAACCCAGATATTTTGAATACTTACTGTTTTCAAATAGCCGAGGTCAATTTCTATCCAAAATAAGGAATTAAATTGTAATATTTATGTTTGAACTGACTTTTTATTTCTTCCTTTGATGCAAAAGTAATTTAAACGTAATTTTGCTACCCGGTATCTGGCCACGTCAGAATTAATGTTTACTTTTTTAATTTGATTTAGAATTCCGTGTTTGGGTATTTGAGTTGATTTTAATGATATGTCTATTTCCTGCAAAACATCACTAGACATGGATAATTTTGTAGCGGTATATGTATATTTCGACCAACTTTCCTTAAATATTTGATTGAATACGCAATGACATAAAAATAAATAAAATATACAAATCAAAGCATGTTTAATTACGGTGTGTAAAAAAGTTTAAAAAAAAAGCACTATTACACACCGCCGAGCGCTAGCCGGCGCAGACCGGCTAGTAATCTAATATTACAGGTATGGAATTGAAGATACATTGAATAGATCTTGAGGTAAAAAATAAAACTGAAACACTACGTAAAATATTAAAAAAACCCGTCGCTTTATTATTTAATTAAGCGCACATTTATTAGTAAAAATAGTTATACTCATAATAACTAAAAATGCATACCTGTATTTCTATATATCATGTAAAAAAATTTGATAGGAAATTAACAAAGCCTTGGCATTTGGAATTTAAATATATATACAAAAAATAAAGTAGGAGAGAAAGCAGTTCAAATTATTGAAATTATAAATTTAAAAAAATGAGCTACTTTCTACATATAAGTGAAGTTTTGAACTTCCGTGGATCATAAGTGCCTTCCTTTTTTTAAGAGCCATTTCCTTTGTTCTGATTGCTGTTTTCACTAATTTTTGAACGTTTGAAATTTGGCACTTAAATTGTTCCTTCGCTGATAGTTCTTTCAAACATCGATCATCTGTCCACGTATAAAAAAACTTCAAGTCATTCCACGTGAAATGAGCAAAAAGCGGGAAAAACCTGTGGCCGTATGGTAATGGATTTTCATAAAATTCGGTACAGGGGTTTAGTTTATGCATAAATAACGATATCCAAAAACTTTAGGTTCAAAATTAAATATTTTCAAAGTTTGAAGCATTTTAAGGACTTGCAACTTTGATGAGCTGTGTGAGATCGCTTAATGTTGCATGTTTGAAGTTCTGTTTCTCAAAAACTACTTAACGTAGACAAACTTGTTTTACATCTCTATAATCTGTACAAAATTGTCTTTTTTTCACTTTGTCAACAACAATTTTAAACATCATATTTAATCCAAAATTTTGTTTCAAAAAATGGAAAAGTGTTATTTTTGACAGAATTTTAAGCATTTCTTTGGGCTAAATAAATGTTACGACATTTTTAAAATTCATGCCAGTTACAGTGCTAGGTATGATAATATCACTGATAAAGTTTGGAAGTCGCATTTTAATTCGTTCATCTTCAAAATAGCTAACGAAAGTAACAAAATGACAATTACCTACTATAAATATATATGAAAAATCAAATGAAGGACAGCTCTGATAAAATCGACACTTGACAAGAATACAGTTTAATATGTTTATTACTTGAAAAAAAATATCGGGATTGTAGTCAAGTCCTAAAGCAACAAACCGACCAACCGGTATAGTGGTTAAGGAGTTAGCCTCTAGATCGGAAGGTTTCTGGATCGAATCCGGGTCCGGTGTTTGTAATCGTATGGTGTAGAGGCGCCTGGTGCACCTTAAATCTGTCGTGGCCAAAAGTCCTCACGTTGAGTTAGTGTGGAAGTTTGGAGAGTGGAGTGCCAGCTCAGGTATTGCTTCGTCATCTGACCGTGATTCAAAATTACGAGGTGTTGTCCTCGAATCTTTCCCTTAAGGGATTGATCCCGGACCGTCGTCAATAGCCCGTTGCGTTGCTCTAGTACGATGTTAACTAATAATTACCAACTACCTAAAGCAACAATAATAAAATCAAAATCGCAGCATTTGCTTCCCAGGATGCGCGGGGATGGATATGAGTAGAAGTGGGGGTTCGCTGCCGTTACTTAAAAGCAATACGTTGTCTTTTTCACTTAAAGCATGTACTTAACTTGTAAATACTCATTTTTGATCCCAAAATATAAAAGGTTTTAAACCTTAAAAATTAGTAGTTCCTTTTAATTAAGATGGAAGGACTTCACTGAAAGGGACCGTTGTTATAGTGAAACTTTGTTTTTAAGGCCTCACTTCGTATATATTTACCGGTCATTTATATTAGCTGTTAGTTAGAACGCACTACAATCAGTGTGTATTCTTATGTACCAGCCTTGTTGGGCTTGAGCCTGTCGCTGGTCGTCAATATTTGTATTTGTATATATAGAGAGAGATACGGGAAATATATATAGTATGTTAATTTTTTGTACAAATTTCGATCGTAGTGAAAAAAAATCTTTATTTCTTGAGCAAGGTTCAAGGAAAAGAAGCAGATCAAATTGGGGTCAGATGGTGTTGTAAAATGCGTTGTTTTTAGATAGTTAACTAGGTAAGTAGGTTGTTAATTAACATCGCAATGGAGGCAACACGGCAGGTTATTGGCAACGTAGCATAACAAAATTTTCCCCTAATTTTATCAAAACTTTGGCCAATTTGTTTTTTAATCATAAGTTACGATGCTCTGCAGTGCAAAGTTCCCAAATTACCAAAAACACTTTTTAAATAACACATCTTCTATGTCAATGAAAAAATATTTAACTTCGAAAGTTATCGACAGAATTTCAAATTCTGAAAGTATGCCTTGGTTTTAAATAAATAAAGTTAATATGTGGATGCATATGTGGGAGGCGGAAGGTAGAATGCGTATTAGGTGGGCCGAAAAAAAATTTCAAGTCGTAATACCGCGGAAAAGTTGCGAATTCGGGAGACTAAAAAGGGGTTAAAAATTAAATAAAATCGGTTTATATCTTCCATCGCCCCGAGAGTATTCTCCTTACAATGATCAGTGACGACGGTCACAATATTCACATATTGAGACTAAGGATAATTCTGAGTGCTAAGAGGGATTATATATAACTAAAGCAAAAACATAATTTTTAAAATTCTAAACACATAAATTTCGATGCAATCAATTTCACCGAACTGAAAAATTGGAAACACTGATGTAGCTCATAAATATTTTAACAAGCATTTCAAACGAATTACACTTATTCTTTGCAAAATAGTATTCCTAATAATTGTCATTAGAGGAGTTTCATATTTGTCTATTTCTTAAGAAGTTGCCTCCACTATGGTAACTTTCTTTTCTTCTTCTGAAATACAAATTTCAGTTAAAGCCTGTTTAACATGGGTGAAACCAAGTTTTATTGCTAATACAGCATCTGTTCTTGCTTACCATCTTGTATTAGAAACTCTTTTCACTGCATTTAAAGATGCACACTTGTAAAGACGCTGTCACAAGTTTCCTCGAACCCTAATGAAAATACATTTTATGGGCCCCGTGGTATTCCGGGGCCCTCTCTGCTTAAGAGTCATTGACATGAGGTACAAAACAGCAGATTTTTTTGTTTCTCGAAGGCTTCAAATCAGCAACTGTTAGAACGTTCTGTATCACTCACGGAAATCGCGTAATCCCTTACTTTTTCCAAAACCAACCCCTCTCTCGCTGCGGTGTGGTTTCCCTTTCAACTGTCCCATAACTCTTAGCTCCCCATAAGAAAATAACGGGTTTCCGGAGGACTTAGGCCGAAGGCCTTCTCTCTATCTCCTTCTGAATGTTTAATAGGACTGAGCGGAATTTTAGTTTCACTTGGCAATCTGATATGCCCAAAGTCAAGGGTGCCGCGGAGGGGTCTTCCTCCACAAAGAATAAGAAGAGCGGAATTTTAGTTCGGCGTTAAAGATAGACGGTGGGAAACTGTAGCGTCCAGTGAAACCAGCTGGGGTGAGGACCCAAGAAGTGACCCTAGCTCACCCCATCTTCACAACAGGGAGAAGGGCGACGACGGATGTGCAAAAGAGAAAAAGTCACGAGTTCATGAGATCTATTATTTTGCCCCTAAAAGTTTGAAAACGTTGAAAAATTCCATGAGGTTAACCAGATTATGGTATGATTTTGCTTTGAATGTATTTTTTTTTTGCATAATTGAAAAAAATCTAATTAGTGCACTGCTACAATTTTGCTGAACTAAGACATTTCAATAATTTGATAATGGTATTCAACTAGTTACCACCGTCCCAGCCTAAGCCATTCGCTGTATCGCCACGTAATTTTGAACCACGGTCAGATGACGAGGCAGCATCTGAGCTGGCACCCCACTCTCCAAACTTCTACACCAACCCAAACTGAGGTCTTTTTGGCCATTACAGATTTAAGGTGCACCAGCCGCCTCTACACCATACACTTACAAATATCCATGCCCTGGCCCGGTTTTGAATCAGGAACCTTCCAATAATTTGATAATATTCAACCAGTTACCACCTTCCCAGCCTAAGCCATTCGGTGTATCGCCATGTAATTTTAAACCACGGTCAGATGATGAGGCAACATCTGAGCTGGCACCTCACTCTCCAAACTTCCACACCAACCCAACGTGAGGACTTTCGGCCACGACAGATTTAAGGTACACCAACCGCCTCTACACCATACGCTTACAAATATCCATGCCCTGACCGGATTTCGAATCAGGAACCTTCCAATAATTTGATAATATAATAACTTTATTTTAAAAAGGAAGAAGAATAAAAGTGTATTAAAGCTCAGTCAGGGGTTACATGAACAAGAAAAGTTGAAACTCCTGCAAAAGCTTTTTATCAGAAAAAATTATTATTGATTATTGTTTTATCACCTTTCTTTTACTGAACTTGGTTTTAAATTTATAATATCTAACTTTACTGTAAATATCATTACTGAGGGCAGAAAAGGGGCGGCAAGTTTCCAGTAGCCCAGGGGTGGCTAACCTTTTACATACCACACGCCAATTTTTTTCACATACGAATTCATATGCGTCTTACAACTCGAGCACCTTTTGTACTGTCTTAAGTTTTCATGGTCCAGGCATATTCTTAATAACCTTTTTAATAAAGGTATGCTTATACACATAATTAACATATTAAAATGAATTAATTATTGCATGTAAAACAATATCTATTACATCACATAAACATTACTTTCCATTAATGACACTTTTGAGACTGGGTTTCGCTAGTCTGAATGTTTGGTGTTAAAAATTTGGCACTGAGAACAGCAGAGAATTTTTTAAATTGAATCAGTCAATCGTGACCTTTGTTTTGCTTTTCATGAATGTTCATGAATGTAAATTTCATTAATGAAAATACTAGTTCACATCTGTATGTCGTTCCTAATAATAACAGCACAATAATTATAGAAAAAGTCCACATTAAGATGGACAGAGAGGTTTTCTTGCCTTTTTGTTAACCTCTACTTGTTCCTTTAAATACCTTTTTGTCTGCCAGACACGAAAGCATACATTTAAACTTTTTCAATTTGTCGGAACCAAATTGTTCTAGAATCAAAAGGAAATATCTGGAATACAATGTTGTCACAAAGGAAATCAAAACACGTATATGCCTTTGGATCTTCTTAATTACAGGCTTATTAGAAGAGTACTTTTCTTTTGTGAATATTAAGAGGTTCTTTTTTTCTATTTAAGTTTAGCTTTCTATTTAACCTTAGTTTATTTTATTTCAAAATGTTTACTATTTAAACTATGAAGTGAGGGCATCCATGCTAGTTTTTAACACGCTGAAAACAAATTTTAAAGTGTTGATTACCCTCTTGAAAGGCATCAGTTCAAACCTCCGTAACCTTCCAACTGTGAAGAATCAGTGTCAAAATTAGCCAAAAAAATGCTTTGAAATTCAACCTCTGCCTGTTTTTAGTGAGTAGAAAGAAATATTTGTTATAGTCAAGTGTTATTCTACTATAGATGCGAACTCCTAGCGTCCTGAGCTCCTTGTATTCCCACAAACGTGAGAGGTAAATATTTCCAATGAGAAATTAGGTAAATTGTTAAAAGAGCATTTACACCAAGCGTGCCATAGGAGTCTGATATCCTTGAAAGTTTTTATGGTAGACCCAGGAACCTCAAACATAAGGGGTAAATATAACGAACAATAGAAATAACCAAATATGCAAAATGATTCGATCTCTCTTAATAGACTACTTTACCAGAAGAGATGTACAGTTCTAGGGAACAGAACACCTTGCGTTCTACCTGTCGCACCCCGGCAAGAAAAGTGATACAAGTCAAAAAATAAAAATCTTGATGTTATGTCATTCAAAAATATGTATGAGGTGCCCCAGCGTGTTATATTACGATTCTATAGAATATAATAGAAGTTACCACCATAAATACTTACCTAAAGCTTTAAAGAAGTCTATATTATTTCAATATAAATTTTATAGTATCCTTTAAGTTGATGTTTCTCAAATTCTGCAATTTTGAGCTGCGTCACTTTTCTTGCCGGGGTGCGATATGTTTGTTTGAGTCCTGATCTCTCTCTAATATGAGGTTTAAATATTCGACAAATACACTGACAATATTCATAATTGCTTTTCAAAAAATGAATAGTTCTGAAATACCCTTGTATATAAAGTGATGTTCGTTTTATATCTCTCAATAATTTTTAAAAGTTGGCACCACTACATCCCAATTTATACTACCATCTCTACTAGGGAATCCAATTATTTTCAGATAAAAAAGGTCATTCTTCAGGTGTTCCTGAGTAGGAGCAAATTTTTAACCTTTTTGAATAAATTAACATGCATTCTGTTCCAGGATATTTCATTCTAATACTATTAATATTCAATTAAAAAAAAAACAGGTTTAGAAGTTTGATTTCAATCAGTGTTCTTTTAAATTTAAGTCATGATTGAAATTGGCATACCCTGTTTTCAATATAATTTTGGGGTAAACTAAGTACAAGCATATTTTTTAACTTATTTGAATAAAATAAGATGCATCTTGTTCAGTTATTTCATTTTCAAAATCTTTAAACATTACAGTAAGAAAAAAATTAATTTAAAATTTTGATTAAAAACAATTTGATTTATCAAATCATAATTTTTTCATATCAAATACAAAAATTTATTTATGAACAAGGTAGGTAGGTAGTTGATTAAACGTCACACTAGAACAACTCAATAGGCTATAGATAAATGAACTAAATTCACAAAATCAGAAAAAAATCTATAACAAATGCAAAAAAAAAAAACCTGAAACATATATAAATACAAATAAAATTGTTTTCTTCAAAAATGTTTTTGATTTCCAGAATCAAAAGTCGTCCTTCCAACCGCTCAATACATCAGCCTTATTGGAAATTAATTATCTTCGACTTTATTTCTCTTTTCCGCTCATTCCGGAAGATGGACACACCGGCTAATATAAGGAACAATCTTTCAAAAGATTCGAAATCTTAAAGAATCGATTTTCACACTTGTTACTCGGTGCACCGAGATTTTGGCGTCTATGGTACTAATGTTTTACTTATTTATCGCTTTTCTCCAATTTAACACGCCAAGCCCTTTCTCGCCAAATCGTGCACCCAAAAATTTTGTGAGGACGGGGGAGGGAGTAGGTAACATTGTACTGAAATGCCACCGGTCCCAAATGCACAACGCAATTAAATTTGCACAACACAACATATAAATATTGCATAATAACATAAGCTCGTTACACGTAAACTGAACTGAAATACGCAACCATCGGGTTCAAGCAAAAGCAGAAGCGTCTCAATCCCATGATAGTACCTTACGCAAGTCCAACTTGATTGGCTAGTTTCACGGGCTTGGCTTCACTTGGATATCTCGCCAATCTGATTGTTGCAGTAACCATTTGATTTTGAATATGCGCGTTGTTTCGTAGAAATACAATACTTACACTAGCGCCTCAGCGTAAGTGTCCGACAAGTTGACTCTGATTTGCTCCTCATTTTCATATATATGTTGTATGGTTGTTGTTAGTAGTATTTCTTGCAAACTTATAGTAAAGGGTACTTATACTTTAAAGAGCTTCTTTTGGTGAAGCAACGATGGCCTAACGGCTAATGTCACCCACATTCAGATTAGCGTCGGCAGCGGAGGATGACTACCCCAGTTCGAACCCAGCTGGCTGAAAACTTTTTAGATCCTCCAAATTATTTAAAAAAAATTCAAATTTAATTCCTTTTCATTCTAATTTACTTTTCCCAATTTTTAATACCCTTTTTATATTTTTCCAAGCTTCCGTTGATTTTACATAAATAATCTAAGAACCACTCCTGAACTCACTACCAACTGATATTTTTCCGCCCCTCTGCCGTCCCCTTTGCTTTAGGATGATTGTGTCGTATCCACCGCTGGCTTAGGACCATTCTGATGTAACAAAAAGCATACATAAAACACTAACTTATATAATTATTAACTTTTTTATAAAAGGATACAATTTTCGGCTCCCAGCTCTACCCACCCATAGCCATGGGTCTGAAAAGAAAAGAAGAAAGCACAAAGGAAGTGATAAATCGCCAACAGAAGAATTCTCATGACTACGTATCTAGGTCATGTGATCCGATTAGCCAATCAAGTTGGACTTGCGTAAAGTCCTATCATAGGATTGAGGCGCCTGTAGCAAAAGCTCACACTGACGTGACTGATGTCAAAACTAAACAAAGATAAGTGGACGGGTGACTGTTCAAATAAATTCCAAATATAGATGAATCCATACTAAGATAAAATAACAATACATTCTGAAAGACCTGCGACAGGCAAAAACAGCGGAAGTAGAATTATCTCATACATAAAGATAAAGGAATTCTTCGTAAAACGATTTGACAGGGAGAGATATCAACTTAATTTCGCCGAGATAGCCATTGAATAGAAATAGATAATCAGCAACAAAGTTTCTCTTTAAATAATGTGCTACTGTTAGCGTCATTTATTACACTGTAATAAAAACGTTAATCTCAAAATTGATTTCATATAATCCCAATTTTCCTATAACGTGGTTGTACATACTAAAAAATCGAACAAACATCGTAGAATATTTGGGTCGCTCGTATCATCCTTGCCTACCACCTGGAACGTTGCCGCGTACCACCGGTTGGGAATACCTGCTTAGGAACACTCGGGAAAACATGGGATCTTATTTTCCTGTCTTCAGACCAATCTATAGTACTTACAACCATGAAAATTGGCACACAGGTAATCCTAAAGGTGTCCCAATTTTGAAATCTAAACTTTGTTTTTCTGCAATTAATGGACAAGGAAACATGTACCGGAAACTGGAAGGATACAATGGTTCTTATTTTGGTTTGGTAACTTTGTCACAAGGAACGCAGTGAGAGTAATAATTAAAATATTTAATTTTTCACAACTTACATTATCCAGTGGAACACGAAAAGCCAAAACGAAAAACTCATAGATCATAAAAGCGTCTTTTTGCTATTTGTGATCTGGTCAACCAGAATTAATGTTTTATTTTATAAATTTAATTTAGAATCCAGTGTTTGTGTATTCGAGTTAACGCAGGGAAATGTCACGGTCATATTTGAGCATTACTAAATTTTGTAAATCATTATCGTCTTTATTAATATTTTTCTAATGTGTTTCGAATTGCTCTATTTTAACTCAGGAAGTCGAAATTCGATTCTATAGCCTCTTAAATGTGTTATTAAATCTGCATTTGTTAATGGAAATCAACGATCATTTTGGACAACGATGGTCATACCGGTATTTACTATTATTTACCAGTTTTCCCCACTGAGATTGGAAATATTAGTTTTGCACAGGAAGAAGCCAACCCTGGTTGTTGCACACTGGTTGGGTAACGCAATTTTAATTAACGTCGTACTAGAGCAACACAACGGGTCATTGACGCCGGTCCGGGATCAATCCCTTAAGGGAAAGATCCGAGAACAACACCTCGTAATTTTGAACCACGGTCAGATGACGAAGCAACACCTGAGCTGGCACCTCTCCATATTTACACACCAACCCAACGTGGACTTTCCGTCACGAGAGATTTAAGGTGCACCAGCCGCCTCTACACCATACGCTTACAAACATCCATGCCCGGACCCGGATTCGAACCAGGAACCTTCCAACTTTACTTGGAAAATGAGGAAGATTATAATAGTTTACTACTTAGCATGGAAGCTTGTTGGTTATCTAAAAGTGCATGTCTGGATCGATTTTATTCACTCTTTGATTCAGTGTTGGAATTACTGGAAAGTAAAGATAAGGATTTGCGGCTCAATTTAATTAATTCAAACTACTCACTTATTTGCCAAATTTAACGAAAATGAAGCTACAAGGTAATCAATTAAATTTAATAAAAATTAAAAGTATAATATCTGCGTTTGTTACAAAACTTTTTCTTTTCAACTTGGGGAGAGAAGAATGCTCCGTTTCCAAATCTTTCAAAAACGATATGTCAACACTTAAAGTTCTTTATCCTGGCCTCTGTCAAAGATTTGAAGACATTTTTCACATGGTTATCCCCTGTTGAGTGTTGGGCCATTTTGCAAGTAGACCAACAAACTCAGATGAATCTATACTAATACAGGAGCAATATATTGAATTATTCACCAATGAGGAGTCATAACCAATGTTTGAACAAGGATACCACACATTCTGGTTACAAAACATATACCAATTTTATATCCTGCATTATGGTTTAATGTACAGAAGATGTTAATTGATTTTAAGTCTTCCTATTAAGTAGAACGTGGATTTAGTACACCTATGAGCTTCATCACGAAAAAAAACAATATGAAATTGGTGCTCATGGAGAGACTTACGAATGTTACTCCCAAACAAAGAGCCTAACATAAATAATCTCATATCATCCCCAGGGCCCGATTTAGAAAATTTGGTATAGTAGGCACAACAGGCAGGAAGGGGGCCCCCCATGTTATCCGTTCATCACAAAAACTAATTTTAAAACAATTATTGGTACTTACGTATTTGACTGTTGACCGTTTCAAAAATGTTGAAAAAACATTCCAGAAAATATGAAAAGTTATTTTTGTTTAAAATTTTTAGATACTTTTGAAACTTTGGGGCCCTTTAAATTATGGGGGCCCTAGGCTCGTGCCTCACGGGCCTAATGGTAAATCAGGGCCTGATCATCCCATCAGGTTCACCCAGCTCATTGATAAAAATGTGTTTTTGTATTTAAAAACAAAAGTTATAATCTCAATAAGTACTACTTACTAGTATTTTAGTAAATATAAAGTAGTATTTTTTACTAAAATACAGTTACTACTATTTATATATTTACTGCTACTATGTATTATAGTAAATACTACTACCTTCAAAAATTTCTACAAAATAAAAATTTATTTTTCAATAAATAAATACCACTCAAGACATGAAAGTTGAATTTTTCTATTATGCAGTTATGTAGAGTTATTTTACTTGGAGGTTCATGGTCAGGTTTTTTCTATACTAAGTTTGGGAACCACTGCTCTAGACTGTCCAAGAACTGATTAGATCGAATGCAAGACCAGCACAGAACACTGCATAGCCCTATATATTTTGAAGGCTTGCCAAGTTGTATGAAGTGGCTTGATCCTTGTGACAGAAGCAAAGTTCACCAAGTTGCCTGAGCAATAACTGTTGCCCATTTGGAAACAAAAAATAAATAAAATTCCACCACAGCAACACTGTTATGTGTCTCACAGTAAAAAATCCTAGGATGTTAAAAATAACCTTGCGTGTTACTCCATTGCAATGCAAATTCAACAACCAACATAGGATTTTACCAAATAGCAAAGATGGTAATTTTTTATTAATGTCGTACTAGAGCAACACAATGGACTCCAAGCGAAGAAAAATAGAGAAATGTGTTCACAACCACTTATATTAGAAATGCAAATGATAACCAAAGAAATGTTTTACAGAAAAAATAATCCTTTCAGTGATTTATACTTTATTATTTTGTAGATAGTTCTAGAAATCTCAAAGAGGTAGACACAAAAAATGGCTTCATTGTCCTCAGAACCTTGAAGATGTTTTTGATTCTCAAATCAAAGGATTAAAATGTAATTTACAATTGAATATACACAAATTTGATTTTATAAATATTGAATTTTATTCAATTAATCAATCTTATAATACAATTTATAAATGTATAGAATAAATGGTTATTGTTTACTCTACGGCCCCCTTGATTTTTCGCCAAATCTGGTAACCAAGCATGCCAAAATAATTTTTCGGCAACCTTTAAGTTGAAAATCTTGAGGGTGCAAAATTTTGGTTTTGGTAGCCCAAAACAGGTTAATTTTATGAACAACGCCAAATGTATCGTGATAAAAGCGGCTTTAACTATTTTATTGATAATGGCATCCCTTACCTATGGACCACGTTCTTTTCGATTGCTCCTTCTGATTACATGTACGCTGGCCATGGCCATACCATTGTATTTCAACAATCCTTTCCTTTTGAAATTTTTGCTGTGGGATTTTCCTGATTCTTAATTTTTTTTTACGGAAGAACAAGGAAGTTTTCTGCAAGAAAAATCACCTAAAATTGTTGTGTTTAACAAATGTTGGTTATGGTTTACTCTACTCCTAAAATGATTTTCAAAAATTGACCATTTATTTATTCCTCTCTATGTTAATTTTACATATTTTTATGCCGTTTTGGATTTGGCGACTTTTTGAAAAAGGTCGCCAAGGAGATCCTTAGAGGAAATGATAACCACACAAAAGAAAATCATCAATTTCACAAATTTTAAAAAGATACTCTCATTTTGAATTGCAAAAGTTATCACATAGTTCATTTATAAACAAAAATAACTATCACATAAAATTAATAGTCAAAATCTTTAAAAATCTTCTCACATAAAAGACATGTACCATTGTCAATTCAATTGCATGAAAATTCAATCTGAATATAAATGTCAAATATTTAAAGCACAACATTGAGGAACCTTTTAAAAACTACAACAAATTCTGTTAAAATTGTTTTTAAAGATTTCATTCATTTTACATTATTTTCCTTATTCAAAGCAAATCATCAATTTCAAAAACTTAATTGCAACAAGTTATCACATAGTTCATTAAAAACAAAAATAACTATCACATAAAATTAATAGTCAAGATCTTAAACATTCTTCTCAGATATTAAAAAAAATAATATTGCATAAATATTTAAAGCAATGTCATTGAGGAACTTTTTGAAAACTACAAGAATTTCTGTAAAAATTGTTTTAAAGATTTCATTCATTTTACATCATCTTCATTCAAACTTTAATAAGTCAGTATCATATATTAGCAAACATAACACAGGAAAATAAAAAAACTATCAAATAAATTAACAGTAATGCTGTAAAAAATAAGTGTATCGAAACAATCTTTAAAATTTCAATTTTTTTTTCAGAGCTCTAAACCCCACAGTATCTTTCACAAATAACAATTTAATAATGTCACATCAAACATTCCATATAAATAGTGAAAAATTCTTTGTATAAGAATATAATCCTCTCTATATTAACTATTTATTATTTGCAAACCACTCACCCCACTAGACATCAACATCTGTATGGTCTTAGTCGCAAAAATAAACAATATTTTACTACGGTGAGTTACTTTAAACAGGTTTTTTTCTTGCACAGGCCCTTAAGTATCAATCCTATTAAATACCAACCATTTTAAATGGGTTTAATAAAAAACATACATATTCGATACTATATGAACATTAGAGTAAGAACATTGATCTGTTGCATACAATGGTATATAATCAATGTTATTAAAAAATCAATACTCTAAACAAAATTTGTATTTGAGGTTTAAAAATATGTTGACATGTCAAATTGTTCATTCTCAATCACATATTTTATGGCTTTAGCTCAGGTTGCAATGCAACCTTCATCTCTAGTTTTCTTCTTTCATCTTCTTAAAAAGTTGGAAAATCGTTTCAGCATGCAATTTTTGATTTGAAATTTCAAAATTTTTCCACTTCTCACATTCAAAGAACATTTTGTCCATGGTTAAAAGAAAATCATTTGCAATATCTTTTAATTCAGGATCATATGAAGAATCTGCTAGAACCAAGATTTCAATAACGTTGGACTCGCTCAATTTCAGTCTAAAATACGAAGCACAATCTTTCTTAAGTTCAGCGACCAAATATTTGTTTCCTATCTTGTAGAGTTCAATGACACATTTCCATCCCAAGTTTTCAAAAGTGTCATTTTGTGGAAGATTATTTAGATAATCCACAAAGCGCTTCACAGTGTCCTTGTCAAAGTCGGAAATGTTGATAAGGTTGGTCTCTTTCTCCTTCATTTCTGTATCAAACATTCTCCTAAAGATAGGGGATCTGTTACAAAGGACCACTTTGTAAACTGGAATGGTTTTCCCCTGCACATAAATGAAAGCATCACAGAACTGGTCATCAGAAAACAGGTGGTTGGAGGTGTTGCCCGCATTGTTCTCGGCCTGGCTGCTGCCAACAGCAGGGTTCAAAAACTGGTGATAGCCATCACAGATAAACTCTATGCTGTGAACTTCAATCCCAAGGGAAAAAGTAAACTCGAATCTCAGAGACAGGATATCATTCGGCAAAAACTCTTTCTTGCGTGCCACAAGTATCTTTCTATCGACATTGAACGGAAGATGCCAAACTATCAGATTTTGATCACTCGTATCACTGAACCAGTATTCATCCTCCTTAATAAATTTTTGCTTATGATTTGCATCGACAACATACATTTTAAGGAAAATATATATAGGATGACTTGCTGGCTCCATGCAAACTTCTATTTTGACTCTGCTGTTTGTAATAGACACTCCTGACAAATAGAATGGCATCAACAATGATTTGCTGGACATAGAGGGAACTTCAATTTCCTTAAATATCTTTTTATTAATCTGAATGCTTGAAAAGTTACCAATGGCCCAGGTGGAGAAATTTCTTTTCACGCGGATTCGCGTCAAGGCACCGCAATGACCACGGTGAATAGGTTTGTTGTTGATTCTAGAAAGAGAGCAACGAATAGTCAAAGCATTTTGAGCCAGATATTCTGTGTTTCCAACGTTAAAAATTTCATCTCGCTGAAGGAATCGGGAATTACCATGCTTTTGACCTTGACAAAATGAACGCTTCTGTTCCACAATTGTTTGAAAGCCATTTGGTGTACCCAGAGCAAGTTCATAATTAACACAAACAATTTTTGATCTATCGTCGGATACTTCTCGTTGGAGAAAACAGGCTATGTGAGTTTCTACGTCATCGCCTCTCGGATACAATTTTAAGCACCAAGTCGTCTCCTTTAATTGTTTCTTTCCTCTGCATATGGAAAAAGGTGGACTCTCCAAACACTCCCCTTTGGATTCAATACAGTAGCGTACATTTTCAATACGCCAAATATACGTAAAACCTTCTCCCTCAGAATGATTTGTGCATTGCATGCTAGTTTAAAGTGACTTTTGACGATATGGAACTAAATGAAGTACTATTTTCAACAGATTACACCAGCATATTTATCAATGAAACAAATGTGAGAGCAGATGTCGAAAGAAAAAGGACAGACACAAACCATACAATCTTTAAACTTTAAATCATGGCGGCAATTTTTAGCCAGAGATAAACATCCAACATCCAAACAACAACAAAAAGCTCACGGTTACAGGTTTACAACTGAATTTACATCTCGACAGAATGGTTTGGAGAGTAGCTTTTACATAGGTTTAGATGGTTATGTGAAATGGGAAAGAATTTTGTGTTAAATCATAAAGAATTTTTCTGTGTAGATATTTCAGTGTTTTACGGACGTTTAAAACAGTTTAGACTTAATTAGTAACATCACTTCCATTAAAAACAGGAAGTCCTGCTACAAAACACTAGCCACTTTCATATATAAATTTTCGGAAAAAACTTTCGAACCCAAAAGTGCAAAATTATTAACAGGATTTTAAATTTCTGAACATTTCCAAACTAAATATTTTATTAAATGTCACTTTCGATCGGCAGATTAATAAATCTTGTCTGTATAACCGTGCAATCGTCATCTTAATCGAAGTTTTTTGGTTTCAAAATTTGAAAAATACATGATTATTTTACATTTAAGTAATTTTTAATCATTCTAATGGGAAAGGGACGAAGAAAACATTTTCGCCGAAAGAAAGGAGCTAATGAGTCAACCGATGATCTTAATAAGAAGGTAAGAGTATTTTTCCTTAACGAACGCTATAACCTGCTCACGGGTCTTCTAATTCACTCAACGGTCTCGCGATGTACTTGTAAGAATGTTTAAGCGGAACTGCTACGTTATCGTAGTTTCGTTTGTGTCCTGATCTCTTTTTCCGCTTGTAAAACATTGCGCTGTTGTTAACGATTGTGTGCCTCTTGAATATGGAGAAAAATATAAAACCACGTGGGCTGAATACAGCAGCCCGAATTCTTCAAGTGGAAGCTGATTTAGAGAGGCAAAAGAAGACATTAAATTCTGTGAAACTCTCGGTTTTACCTGACAAAGGTGAAAAATTAAAGAAAAGGGTGGAAGAGTTGGAGAATTTATTAAGCGTCTTAACACTAGAAACTAAATCCGTTGTTTCAGCAAAGGATCAAGAAAAAAAGGTGAGTGAAATTAGGCCAGTGAAAGAAAATGCCTTTTCAGCGAGTCAAGTGAAAAATAGTGCAAAAGAGAAGCCTATTTTTTCCAAAACTGTGCCCCTTGCAAACTTAAATCGAACCCTCATCAAATCAAGCTTTGATAACAAAGGAAAAGATGTTCTTACTGCCTTCTCTGAAGGCACAGATTTCCCTTCATTTGAAAATTTGAACAAGACAGCACCAGTGACTGACGATCAGCTGGATGATTTGTATCAATCCCCCTCTTTTAAAGCATTCAGGCATACAGACAATATTCCGTCTATAAAATTGACTGAGGCCAAACCCTTGTTTGAAGCAACCACCTCTGGGAAATTCCATGGAACAGTCTTTTCTTCGACTCTGCCAAGCTCAACACCCAGTGAAGAAACTGTTCAGAAGCTGCATCATTCTCTCAGCGTGTACCCTGAAGATGCTGTGGAAGAAACTCAACCGACGCTCCTCCGGACTTCCCTGATGCCGCATCAGGTGAGAGCTTTGTCCTGGCTGGTGTGGAGGGAGGGACAGCAAATGAGTGGGGGGATTCTGGCAGACGACATGGGTCTGGGGAAAACCCTGACTCTAATTTCTTTGATTCTAAAGCAGAAAGAAACTGGCAACTTTCTTGCTGATAAATCCAGTACCACTACTCGATGTACTTTGGTTGTTTGTCTGGCTTCTATTCTCCACCAGTGGGACCAAGAAATCCATAAGCACTGCCGACATAACTCTCTCCGAGTATTGGTGTACCATGGTCCAAAACGGGAACGGTCCATCTCGGATATGAAAAGCTACGATGTTGTCCTGACGACCTATAACATACTCTTGTCAGAGAGGAAGGCTCTGATCAAGAGTAAGAAAGAGTCTGGGCTCTTTGCTCTTAAGTGGGAAAGAATCATCTTGGATGAAGCGCATACAATTAAAAACCATGCCTCTCAAACAGCCGAGGCTATCTTTGTGTTGAACGGCTTCCGCCGTTGGTGTGTTACCGGTACACCGATTCACAACGATCTGAAGGACATGTACTCACTCATCAAGTTTCTAAGGTTTGCTCCGTTTGACGACTACAAGAAATGGAAAAAATTGACAAGCGACGACACTGCAGCTAGCAGGGACAGGACGAGTTTGTTGGTGAAGAGTATCTTACTGCGGAGAACCAAGGAAGAAGCAGACAAATCAGGCAATCCCCTGATCGACATTGTCAAAAAAAACATTTTTATTTGTTACTTTGAGCTGTCGGAGGAAGAGCGCCGAGTGTATGACCGATTGAACACTCAAATCCAGGAAGCTCTACGCACATACCTTCATAAGCCCGCCAAGAAGGTCAACACGAGTAGCAACCTGTTGGTCATGTTGCTTCGATTCCAGCAGTGCTGCAATCACGTGAGCCTTTTGGGAAAAGCAGTCATCGAAGATGTGGACGACTCCACGAGTGATATTTCAATGGCTTTGTCAGCTTTGAACATCGAAGACGACTCTGCTGCTTCCAATAGTGACTCTGGTCTAGACCTCAGCTTCAGCTCGTATCAGGACAACGATTTGAGTGACCCGTACTTCAAAAGCACGAAACTGCAGAAGCTGTTTGACAAGCTAGCAGAAATAGCAGAGGAGTCAGACCACATGGCCAAGAGTGTCATCGTTTCGCAGTGGGTGTCCATGCTTGATATTGTCGCAAAACACCTGGAGCAAGACGGCACGCCTTACCACAAGATTTGTGGCAACAGCAAAGTTGAAGATCGCCAGAAGGCTTCGAATGATTTCAATAACAACAAGAATGGCTACAAAATCATGTTACTGTCCCTCAAAGCCGGTGGAGTTGGGCTGAACCTTGTCGGCGCATCTCATCTGTTCCTGCTGGATTTGCACTGGAACCCTGCGTTGGAGAGGCAGGCGTGTGACAGGATCCACAGAGTTGGACAAACAAAGGAAGTTTTCATTCACAAGTTTGTGTGCAGGAAAACAATTGAGGAGAGGATACTAGAACTCCAAAATAAGAAGAGCGATGAGGCAAGCAATGTGTTGCAAGGTGGCAGTAGGGTTGCAAAAGGCCTAACAATAGAAGACTTTAGAACTCTTTTCAGTGTCCCGCTGTAAGCTGTTGAAATATGATTGTTCTTGTACCTCTTAATTTTAAAAATCAAATGTCTAGTTTTTTATTTAACTGTAAAGGACATTCGTATCTTTACTTAATTTTAATTTTTGCAGCTATTCAACTTAATGTTTAACTGAATGTTTTTATTTGGTAAAAATGTTTGGTTTAATTGTAATATATAATGTAATGTACAACCCATTTTTATAAACATCAGCTTCACATTCAACTATCTTCAACTGATCTAATTTAGTTAAAAATATTTCACTAAATTATATCAATGATAATTGTTGAAATTTGAACTATATTTTGTATGTTATTAAATGAAAGATAATTTACAAAAACCTAATGTTGGAGACTTGCCAAATTTGCACGTTAGTAATCACAGTTTGGTCTGAAAAGGTATCTGGCCAATCCCCATTTGGTAGAACTTTGACCGAAAAAGTTTGAAATTGCACCGAGACTTCTGTTAACTTGTATTTTCTAGCTCCTTTTAAAAACTCTCAACAGAAGTTAAATATTTGTTATTTGACCTCATACTGTGATATATCCAATGACAACTATTGTACAAAACAATTAATTACTAAATCAATGTGAACACATTCTAGTTAAAGTATGTACATTTTATAAGGAGGTGTTTTGATAATTATGTGCCATATATATATATTTTTATGTTAAAGTAGGTGTTTTATTAATAGTTGACATTGTATGCAAGATTGTTGCTTGTTTTGTTTAAGTTATCAAGATCGATGTACATGACTTAAAATCAAGTGAAACTTGTCTTCAAAATTTCGGATTCTTTGTAGCATATTAATGTAATGCAAACAATTTTTCATGACCTAAAAATTCTATAAAAAGGATCTAAGTAATTGTTCAAATTTTTTTATTATTAAGTTTTTTATTTGCTCAAAGATCCCAAAAGTAAAATGCCTTCTCTTTTTTTCCTCTGTAAAAATTAGTGGAAACTTCTTCCAGCCTTCACTCTTACCAGGCCACTGTAGCCTGCTTGGAAGAGCAATGGATTAGCAACTGGAGAGTTGCGAGTTCAAAACCTAGTTCAACCAAAGACTTCGTGCACACTGGGGCTGGTATATGCTAAATCTGTAGTGGCCTAAAATGTCCTCATGTTGATGTGGCGTGGATGTTTGAAGAGGTGGAGTGCCAGCTCTGGTCTTGACAGTCGTCAGTAGCCCGTTGTAATGCTCCAGTGTGACTTTAATTAATTGCCAACCTACCCTCATTCTTTTCAATATAAAAGTATCAAAGGTTTTGCTTTGAAGGGTAGATCACTGATTTCTTTTGTGCCAAAAACTACAATATTTTGTGTTCTCAAGTGATTTCACTTGGGGAGAATTGAGATAATGACAATTTCTTTGTTTTCTAATTAAACAAACGTCCAATTGGCATATTGTATAAATGTTTTCGTACAGTATTTGGAGCAACAGGACAGTAACTCATCCCTACAGTTTTCATATGCATATCCAGTAGTGATGCATCAAATGATTTTATTATGTTATCCATTTAATATTGAAATACTAATCAGAAAAGGCCCTATCAACATTGTCCCCCTTACTTAAAGATTGTCAGTTGTTCAAAATTGACGCATAGGATAGCTGAATACGAATATGCTAACTTATCAATATATTTTCCACTTTGTGTATGACAAATTATATAGATTAAAAAATTAACAGCACTGAATAAAGCTATAGTAAAATGTTCCACCCACTACATTATTTTAGTCTGTCCAGTTACATACTAGCAAAATACCCTACCTCACTCGTATTGAATTGGATATCTATAGATTAACAATGACCAGAAAAATGTCACTATCTTTTAAGTCTAAAATAATTTTTCACACCCTTTTGCAATTCTTATAACTTTTGCAACCTCCTTTAGACACAAATCCTGTACATGCATGTCCCGTCCATTCATTACACACCATCGCACCCCTGCTAAAGGTACAAAGTAAAAAAAGTTGACAGATACTGAGGTAACTACTACAAAAGATGCTTTTGAGGGAGGATTAGGAACACTAAATAAGAACTTGTTTTAAAATTGAATGTTTTCATTACAGACAAAGCAAAGGTAACTAACCTATTAACATTTTTTAATGGTGAATCAAATCGTAAAATACGCTACCTAGATTTTTGTTGCTGTGAAAAGAATTTTTAATATTTCAAAAGTCATAGTTCAGATATTTTTAACAGTAATATTCTTTCAATAATGGCAAAATACTACATAAAAATTTCTTTACTCTATCTTCATACCGCTTTAAATCAAATGCTCTGCAGTGGTGTTGCATGTGATGAAAAGGAAAAACAATTTATTAAAATGATGAATATTTTAAACACAGTACTGATCTAAAACAAAATAAAAGTTTGTGGGAAAAAGGTATTCTGAAGATATAAATTTGTGATTATTTTTATCTTTTCATCTCTCACACAGTTGCCTCAACTTACAACTAAAAATTAGACAAAATTAATTCTGAACGAAGAAATACAGAAAATATCACTGCTCGTGGCAAACCAACACGAGTCTCCATTACGTTGCAGAATATTGTTTGTCACAAATATTCGGAAATAGGTTATATTTCAAAAAGAAAATAAATAAAGCTCAAAATACAAATGTAATGATTTTAAATTAAGCAAAAGTAATTGATTTTTCAACAGTACTGGTAAAACAATCTAGGTAATTGCAATGCTCAATATACCTTCCAGCTACTCCCAAACTACCAAATTGTGGTTGATTTACGTACAATTACTCAGATGTTTTAACACGAAACTTGTCTAAATATGTAACCAAAGGAATTTTAAGTACTGGATTCACTAAAATATGATGTGTGTATTATATTTAGAACATTGCATTAACATATGTTGAATTCATTTCATGTGATACTTGTACAAGCACATGAAAGTGAACAGAGAGACAAATGCAACCAAGTTCAATCATTAAATGAATGCAAGTACTCAGAGTTTGCAAAGTTTCATGAAAGTGTATTCAACTGTTTTGCATACAGACAGACACCAAACGCGCAAGAGACTGATTTTACATCAGAAGGGTCCAAAACGATAGAACACTTGAAAATGGGATGAAACATGAAAATATTCAATGTACAAACAAACACTCCAATCTTATTTATATAAATATGATATTGTAGCCATATCATCTTCAAGAAACAACAGCCTTTAAACATAGTACTTGTTCTTTTGTTTGTACATTTATATTCCTTTTATAGCAATGCCACTAGCTTTAAATTGATTTTTTTTTCTTCAATGCTAATTGCGTAAATTATGTACCGAACATACATAAATTTCTGCATATAACTTAAAATTATATGCTATTTCTGATATAGAAACAAAATTTATTCAAGCAGAGCCAACTTCAATGGGTTTCTGAACTCTTGAATACTGTATGTAATGTGCAAATTCTTTGGTACTACTTGAAAGAAATAAAATTATGTGAATTGTATTTTGTGCCTGTGCTCATTCAGACTTATAAAATATTTTTCAAACTTAATTGTAAATTCCTTTTTCTACCATTATAGACCTATCTGACCATATACAATTTAGAATCAATTATGTGTAATTGAAGGAGCAAATAAAAATTTATTCATACAAAACCTGTTATTTTAAATATCTCTTTGAATTATCCCTATTTTTTTTTAAATTTAATCTACTTCTATAACTTACCAAACACATACTGGAAATTCAAAGCACTTTGAATTTCCTGTTAAGTTACATAGGTTATTCTTATGATAATTGCGAAATTGTTTCCTTTTGGAAAGTAACATTCTAAATCCATATTTTGCTAATCAAAAACCTTTATGTAACTATTCATTTAGGTTCAAATTAATTCATATGCATTGAGTTGCCAAATTAAAATAAATTATTTGCCATTTCTGTGGACTGTTTTTTTACTTTTTAGGGTTTTTATTTCATGTATCAAACTAAATTTAATTATTCTGCTACTCTTCTAATTGTAAAAACTAAACTTATTCCTCAAGATCTAAGACAGTGTTTTTCTAATTAAGATTTCTTTTAAAGAATGTAAAACTTATTTCTGAAGTTTTAAAGTTATCTTATACTTGTTAATTTTATTGTAAGCTTGATATCTAATCAGTGCGACTGGGCACATCCATGTACAATTGAACAGTCAGAAAATTGTCCCAAATTGCAGCCTTACACTGCATTTGTGGAAGACTGCAAACAGGCTCACATTTCATTCACAAATGAAAAACTTGTGTATAAAACTCATAGTTTATACCATTTCATTTTAAGTTTTCAGACTTCTAGAGAGAAGCGTTTTTTCAACTTGCATCATACATCTATGGATCAAATTTCAAATAATTTGGTGAAATCCTAAAATTAATTTAATTGGTAAAATTAGAAATATGATGTACATTTTCAAAAGTACAGCCTCAAAAGTAGATTTTTACATGTAGAAAATTGCCTTACTCATGCACAAAATACTTGCTGCTTGAATCAACAATTATTTTTGCAAAATATCTTTATAATGATACATTTTTGCACTCCTCAGAAAATATGATTTTTAAGAAATTATAGACATATTATAAATTAAAGAAAATGAAATTTATAGACAACCCCCAAATTGACCCGACTTCAGACATGACTTTTCAGATAAAAATAATCATTAAAATGAACTTTTTTTTTTATCAAAACTTTATTTCAATGTGAAGGTAGCATTGCCTGCCAACTAAATTAGAGCATTTTAAGAAAAATAATTTTTTCAAAATGCTAGTGAATTTAAAAAGTTTTACAAAATTCTATATTGCATATTTTTGTTTTGTTGTGATATAAATTTAGCATTAGAAGAATCAATTGCAGAAATAACAACAGATAAACCCCCTTTGTGATTATTCGTCTTTATTTTCTACTTAACTGAATATTGCTTTCTCTATTGTAAAATGCTTTGGTGCTCAATAAAGAAACACTTAATATGTGGTAAATTAGTTATGGGGTTCCAATATTATGCCACAATACACAAGCTCTCTACTGAGATGTATTTCTCTTTCAGTAAACTCTGGATTACCTGCTTTGCAGCTTACCCACGGTCCTTATTTTTTGCGAATATACATAACGCTAAGTGAAGACAAAGAATGTATGGAAATGAAAGCCACCTGTTGAGAGAGAATGTATGAACCATTGGACCATGAATGTATTGGATGGTGCAGAAGATGTTTTTAGAGCCCAGTTCTCATAACTCTTGCATCAGTTAGTGTGTACATCTGTTAAACTGCATGTGTCAACTAGCAGTTCGAGTGTGCTGTTGTGCTTGATTTTAGTTTTGTGTTCACAAGTTATTGAAAAATAACTGAAAAGGTTTATCAATTCAAGAAATACTAGAAGTTATTTTTAAGAAATTGAAAATTGTGCATTGAAAAAGCAAATGAGCTTACAGTATGGAATAGAAGAAAGCACTGTTAGACATTTTTAAACAAAAGGATAAATTACTTCAATTTGCATCCACATCAGACAACTCCTCATCAATGGAGAAAAAAAACCATGAAAACTGCCCTATTGAAGAACTAGATGTTGCACAGTGGGCGAATCAAGTGAGAATTACAGGAACTCCTATTACAGGGCCTATTGTTGCTGCAAAAGCAAAAACGTTTTTTGAAATGCTAGGTTTAGAGGGTGTTTTACAAGGTTTAAACAACACCACAGACGGATAGGGGAAATAGGGCTTCATTCTGAGAAATTGAAGTGCAACGAACAGACAGACTGGTTTTGAACAGTTTCTTCAGTCAGGGAATTTCTAATCAACAAGTTTTGGAGGAGTGTGAGGAAGAAGTGGATAAGTCGCAGAAGCAAGTGAGCCATGACGCAGCTCTAGCACACATTGACAGGCTCATTTAATATCTAGAGGATCAAGAGTCACTTTTCAACATTTCTGACGAAATGTCATTGAAAAGACTGCAATCTCATATTTTAAAAAAAAGGCGTTTTATCACACACACAAAAAAAGAATGAACTTATTTTTTTTGTAAATAAGTAAATCAACAAATTTTTAAGTACAGAAATCTAATGTTTATAAATTCATATTTCGTATGTATGGCACACACTACTGTAAAAAATTGAACAAAAACATTTTCTTGTTGATTTGTGCCTTTTTTAGCCATTTTGCAGATTATCTGCGGTTGCCCTGCCACTCAATTCTATGAATAATCGAGAGTTTACTGTAAGTTCTGTGTAAGATAACATATGACAGATATTATATATATATTTTAAGATGAATTTGTGAAAGATAATGTATGTAAAGATAACTGAGAGAAAGAAACAAAACTTTTCATAATCTTTGATGATAAATGTTTCATGAATAGAATGCAATCTATCAATTTAGATAAAAAACTGATCTAGTTTTGGTTTCCAATTACTCCATTCTCAAGCACTAGATATTTTTGATTAATTTCCGTCAGGAAATAATATTGCAATTTTATTTTTTGATTGTCTTTGATTAGTAATATTGATAAAAACGCAGGTTAAAGTCGGGTCCTTTGGAAATTGGCACATTCCTAAAAAGTTCCATTGCTGAAGTTGCCACCCATGAGTAGATATTCAAATGTTAATGGCACCTAAACTTTTTTGTTCTACTTCAGTGGAACATTAAGGTTTTCGACATGAATGTATATAAACATTGATTACTAAAGGCCAGACTAACCATTTGCATCTCTAGGCCTTTGAGGGATTTTTTTTTTGTTTGGATTAATTATATTTTACTGTTTTCTAACGAGTGTTACAGAAAAAAAATCTAATTTAAATCAAATGTAGTTACCTTTTGATTTGTAAAAAAAAAAAATTCATTCATTCCCTGATTCAAAATATAAAGTTTGTAAAAAAAAAGTTAAGAGTAACAAGTCAGTAATTTTTCTTTTATTGTGATTGTTTAAGGGACGTTTCCTAACTTCTGGGAAATGCAGCTCAACTGTATACTGCAGGACTAATGTCAATTGGTTTTAGGTACAGACAAGTCCTGACAAGTGCTCCAATTATTTTAGTCAATGACGATTAGGATTCAGCTACTTGGCAAATCAAGACATGTTTTTTGTTAATTTTGCAGATTGCTGTAGATTTTCGGAGCTATTATTTTCTTTCTATGAAAAGAGCACAGCCATCATCTGTTTTCAAACTTGAATAAAAATCTTGTGTGCGATTTCAGGACTTAAATGACAAAGCTGTAAACCAGTGGATAAAAGAGACTTGCTCAGTTTTTATGGATGGCCCCATGACTGCTTTTTTGCTGGAAGACTTTTCTTAAATATAATTATGTATAAAAATTAAGGAAAAATTTCATGTAATTTCCAGAATTTTGGAATATATCCCTCATGATAACCCCAAATGTTCTGAAATACATCTTTTTGACTTGGCATAAGTAGACTAATTTTTAATAGCTAAATAAGTCTATTTTTTATGTTAAGCATTGAGCTGCAACTATCCGAGACAATCTCTTATCCTAATTCAGTTAGTATCCATACTTAAGTATGTTGATTTGTAGGCTCCTCAACAGGATGTCCCAATGTTAATTCTTTTTTAGAATGTGTGCAGGTTGCTTGACCTAGTTTTTCATTTAAGTTTTTGGCCCTTAAAAAGCCTGTCATACTTGTTTGAGCCTTACAACATTGTTATAGACCTTACAATAATTTGTACTGTTGTATACAATATTTACAAAAACTGCATATTTTATTTCATCTGCATTCAAAAACCAAGATTAATGACACTTAACCATCTTCAAATGTCACTGTTCTTAGTGAGTGTATGGGGTAAGACTTGTGTAAGTGAGGAAATTACAAACAGAGCAGGTCTGGCAAAAGCTCTTCTTGTGGAAGCAGTATTTCTGTTGCTACTAAACAGCAGCAATGGACTGAGACACTTGTGATTGGACCTGATGATTTTCCTGGAACTGGATTTTCTTAAAACCAGATTTGCTGTGAAACTTGGTATTTCAATACAATGTTCTTTTGTCCACATTGATCTTTAGTAAATGTAAGCTAAAAAGTGAAAAATAAGCATTAAAAATGCCTAACAAAACCTTAATTTTCTTTTGTTTGAAGAGTATGAAACCCTGGTGTGTGCCTTGTTTCTTACTTGTCTTTTTACTTTTCTCATTTAGTAATGACCTTTCATGTCTTATTTTAGTTAAATCTAACAAATGTCTTTTTCTTTTCAGGAGAGTGCTCCCAGGAAAGCTTATAAAGATATTATCAAAGAAAACAACAATTTTGAAAAGTATTACCAAGTAGGTCTACGTGACGATTATCAATTTTAATTTGAAATTTGAGCTATTTTCTATCTTGATTTGAATATTTAAGACCAGTATGTAAATACATTAACCCCTCACTATATGTTAACCTGGATGCATGATTAGTACTATATGTATATTTTCCTGTAGCAGAAGTGACTATTTTCTACGATTTGCTATTTTCCTCTTTTATTTACTTTAGAAGGTCACATGTAAGGTTTTTTATCAAACATTTTAAATGCTGAAGTCTTCTAGGACAAAGTAAGTTTATTGGAATTTAATGTAAAATGTGCAAATGGCATGGTGAAAAGCAAACTTTCATTCTTTTAAAAATGTTTTTCTTTCTCATAGATTCAAGGTATTGTTCCATCAGATGAATGGGAAACCTTTATGAAGACATTGAGGGAAAGTCTTCCCGCTACATTCCGTATCACTGGATACAGGGGGTATGTTTTCTTTTGAATTCCATTTTTCATCATACTCTCTCTCTTACTCGATTTGTATATATTGTGTTTCAAAATAGTTAAATTATTAATGGGAAACTGCTTTTCTTTTTATTCCTGTTATATATTTAGACAAGCAAAAGCATTACTGAACATTATAAAGGGGAAATATTTTGAAGATCTTCTGAAAGTCAAAGATGATTCTGCTGATTCTTACAAGCCATTCAGTTTACCATGGTGAGAAATTACTTTTATAAATTACTCTGTGATGAGCTAAAAATAATTTGTGTTTTTCTGTAGTTAAAATTTAATATTAATATTTATTAAGTGATTTTGAAGAAAAAAACAGCTTCAAATTTAAAAACTGGAATGGAATTGTATGAAGCCAAATTACATTGATCAATAATGATTGACTTGTGCATTATAACACAAGATTATTTAGAATAGTCTAAATTAGCATTCTACATGAAGTAACCAATCCTTTAGCTTAATTATCATAACTAATTGTCAGTATTTAAATTTCAGTTTGAAAATATAATTTTATGAAACCAAAACAAAATGAACAATAGTTTTTGCTTAAAAGTTTGATGTACCTCAGATTTATTTTTTGTTACTTGAAAAAAAGCATAAAAAATTGTGTTTTTTGTCTAAATTGGAGAAAAATCAAGCAAGCAATAAATTTCATCACATATAACTATACCTCATATACTACTGATTGTCCACATGACATCAAATTATAGGGTTATGGATTTTAAACAAATCTAGTAACCTTGGTAACTTGTTTGATAACTTTTAAAAGTTAGCCAATGTTGCTTTTGTAGGGTTGCCTGCCTTGGGTTTTCCTCTGGTGACACAAATGTGGTCAACTCTTTTCAAAAGACATCCAGGAAAGCAACATGCCCACATACCTGTTGCAGTTACCGAGTGTTTGGACATTCGAAGAGTGATAATCTGAGACACTCAGCCACCGTGTTATGACAAAGGAAGAGACATTGTCAAAGATCATGTCCCTATCAATAGAAATTATGTTTGCAATTTCCATATTCTAGATCAGTACAGATTTAGTTAGATCTTTGTCCGGACCTTTAATCACATTTTTGTTGAGTCATTTCCTAGTCCCAATCTCATCTGTGCAGTTTTGTTTTGGGATCTTCCAAGTTGTTAAGCGAAACATTTGATATTGCTGGACATTTTATTCTATGAAGAATGCTTACATGTGGTCAGTACGTAAATTTCCTACTCGAACTCTCTCATCTCTACTTTGAAATAGACCCTTAGGCTCTTGAATCTGTAGTTGTTGCTAAGAAGAGCCTTTATTAGAAATTCGATTTTTAATGCCTATGATGTAGGTTCCTTTGTTCCTGTGTGATGGGTTGAAAGCAATTATTTGTTTTTCTACAGATTATTTAATGTTAATATTTCATCAATTTGACTAATTATGATTTTTATGTAATACTAGCCCGGCGTTGCCTGTGGTGTAAGGTATTAATCCGGTGTAAAATTTTCTGCAGATTTCAAATCCGGTGAAGATATATTCAATTTAAAAATTATTTATTTAAAGAAAATCATGTTTTTAGGTATCGATCTTAAAGTGAAATTTTCCGCAGATTTCAAATCCGTTGAAATTTTCAATCTGTCTTTAGCAATTCCGATTTTACGAAAAAAACTTCCAAAACAAACAAAAAAATCCCAGTCAATATGTTTTTTTATTTCTTGTTCTTATTGAAAATGAGAATGGAAGCGAAAATGGAATCTGTTTCTTTTTTTTTACCTGCTCAAAATCAAAGTGGAAACAAATAAAAAAAATTCTGAGCTTCTCCGAAGTGATAAAAAAAACTTGGCATCATAGATCCAAGGTCACGTGGGCAGTAAAGTCAAGATTGGGGCTGTTCTTCTTTCGTCCGAAGAAAAACCACATAGAGAATAAACCATTAAATTCATTTAAAAATCTTCTAGATTGAATATTTAAAATTCAGACTACATGTGTGCTAAATCTCATTGCTGTAAGTGCCATAGAATCGTCAGGATTTTGCGGCAAGAAACAGACATACAAACACTTCCTTTTATAACAGTAGAGATGCATAAGGTGGTTTGGAATGCTCTGGAATTGTTATGTCTTGGGGAGTACACTCATGTGGATATGTGTGAAAGCATATTTTATTAACTGCCTGAAAAAGAAAATATTTTGCTAATTAAAGGAACACCAATTACATTTTCATGTAGTTTGTGTCAAAATTTTTGGTCACTTAAAAAATTTTTACATCTTCTAGTACTTTAATATGCATGTCAACTGAACGCTTTCCAGTGTTTACCTTATTCTAGTTAATTGATGTCAGTGTTGTGGCCACTATTTACTGGGGCTTCAATTAAGAGTTTGCAACCTCCTATTTAACCTTCCAGCACTATGCAGGCATCAAACCCTACCTGTTGTACAATTAGGTGGTTAAGAGTTACTGAAACCATTCAAACAACTATTCCGAAAACCATAACGTTCGGAATGTGACGGGGCTAGGAACATATGCCGTCAATAAGCTTTAAACACCATTGCATTCTGTCGTAATGTGGTGAAATCTTACCGACTTGGAAATAAATTTAAAATATATGTACTGCCGTAATTTATCGGCAATATGTTTATTTCATGGGTAATTTTTATGTATATTTTAGGTGATTGAAACGTGGACCCTGTTATTGACTGTTATCACTATGCATTTAATTTACATATGAAGTAATGCCTTTTCTGTATGCAGGTACCCCGGGAACTTGGCTTGGCAAATGAAGCTGTCTCGCGTCACAATTCGATCCTCCGAGGGGTTGAGACAGTTGCACAATTTTCTAGTGTCAGAAACGGAAACCGTAAGTACCTGATATTATTTATTTCCATAGCACTGAGCTTTATTTCTCGATGCACATTGAAATGCTTGTTTTGTATTTAGGGTAACATAAGCAGACAAGAAACTGTCAGCATGATTCCTCCTTTATTACTTGGTGTGGAACCTCATCATAAGGTATGTGATATTTTTATGAGTCATTAATAATATCCTACAGGAATATTGATTTCAGTTGTCTTTGCAAATGTTTTTGATGGACAAACTTAAAATGCAATGATAGTAGACAACTCAAAACTTTCTGAAAATTCTGTGTTAGACTAACTAATGCATATGTGTGTATTGCGTTAACTAAATGGTCTAACTATTCAGTAGAGTAAGGTATGCAGTGGAGAATGTGTGATCTAGCACTAGTTTTGTGTGGTCACAAAAGCTAACACTGCACTGTGAGACATAAAAATATATTTGAAATAAATATGCATTATAAAAGCATCATCAATAGAAACCATATGAAATATTGCATAGAAATTACAAAATGGGAGCCAACATCAAAAGGACACAACCAGTAATAGGATCTGACTATGATGTAAACCAACTCTGCTTATATATTGGTCTCTGATCCATCAGACTATAGGGTATTTCATGTGCAAAACTAACCCTATGTGCCTCTCATATGAGTTGAAAGATCTGATCTATGGAGTAAATACCTAGCTGCCCACTCTTATCCGATGGATCAAGAGTGACATATCTGATATCAACTCGCACTGTTTACAAACAGACACGAGAATATACAACAATTCATTTGTATCTTTTTTGTGATGCCTTGAATTGAACTGGCCTAGTATATATTGACATTCCCAATATGTAAAAATAATAAGAATTATAAAGGTGGTTGAAATTATATAAACTTCTGTTATAAAAGGAAGTGCGTGTGTGTTTGAGTTGTCCAGACGAATCTATAGCACTTACAGCATCACTTATAGCACTAACATCTATAGCACACAGGTATGTCCTAAAGGTGACTGAATACACCTCAAGCCCAAATTTTAAAATTTAATCTAGAATAGGTTTAAATTAACTTGTTAGCTTTTTTCCCCTTGCTGTTCTTTTTTCCCAGCATTCCACTCTACTGCTGTGCATGATGGTCAACCAATGACATCACTGGTTCAGTGGTATGGGAAGGAGTGGATTAATTTGAATTGGATGTATGCCAAGTTTGAACTAGAGATGTTACAAATAGTGATTTCACAGTAACTGTGACTGCTACTGGAGAATATATGTGACTAGCCACTACGTGGCCAGCATGGCGTTGCCCGTGGCAGTTCTTTTTGTGTGATCACTACTCGCTAACCCCAGTGGATTCTCTGTCCATTGGATAGCAGGCGGTCATGGCGTTGCCCGTGGTGTTTGTTTGCTTTGCAAACCAAATGATAATTCGTAGCCTACTGGAATTAATTCCCTGCAAATTCCATATTATGAATATTATGAACTATGGTTTGCTTTGCAAACCAACGCCGTGATGGCCTCGTCATTGTCAAATGCGGCCAAATTCGATAACAGCCATCATGGCATTGCCTGTTGTGTTGATTTGCTTCTCAAACCAAATGGAAATTCGTAACCAATAGGAATGAATTCCCTGCAAATTCCAATTTGGTTTGCTTTGCAAATTGACTAACAGCCATAAAAGAGATAATCACAGTCATGCAAATGAGTATTTCTAAAGTTGCTGTGTTTCCTTACAAGATCCAATGTACCAATAAACAATATTTCACTCTTTTTGTTCCTAAACTATAATTTTTATGATATTTTAAGTAATTTTTGTCCTATTTGATAACTTTAATTTTTGCAGTCAAAGCAGCCAATCTAGATAATTTTTTGCTTTTTCAAGCTACAAAGAAATATATTTCTCATTAAAGTGTATTTAAATAGAATTTATAGATGTTACTGTATATGCTTACTTAATAGTGCTCTCTCTCCAGAAAAACCTGCATTGAAAAATGAAATGCTCATGGTAGTGGACGGATTTCAGTTTTATTATATAACGGTATAATTATATTTTTTGTGATGTATCAAGGACTTTGGATTTGACAAGTCACGATTTCCTCGTATATATTTTTTATTTTCTGGTTTACTTCTTACACAAGTTGCTATCATTTGACAAACCAGAATTTTTTTTAAATATATTTGAGGAAATGGTGACTTGTCAAATCTAGCTAAAAAAAATATTGAGCTTCGAAACAATAATAAATCAATGTACGAAGTTTGAAATTATTTAATTCCATACACTGTTTCATCAATAAAGGATCCTCCTTCCCTCAAAGAAAAGGTAATAATTTTAGCAGAAAAAAAAGAAAATCCTCTCTTAAATCATATGCATTCAGGCAATTTGTATGTAATTGGTGTGCCTGTTTCATTGATAGATAAAACTACAGCTATAGGAAATAACATAACGCATGCACATTTAATAACATTTCACTGTTTATGAATGAGATTGTTGCACCAACATTTCTCCCATCATGTCACGAGTTTGGAAATTTTGTTCATGTAGAAGTTTGCCCCTTGACTGATTTCCAACTGTGTATTGCAACACTGGGAACAGATTGACTCACGTAAGATCAGCCTGGGAAATGCTATCTGCCTTGGGCAGTTGTGAAAATGTTGTAACTAAATTTCACGGCGTGTAAAACAAATTAAGTCTCTTTCGTATGATCTCCACTTCTTACTCATTGTTTGTACATGATGAGATTCAAAAATAAAAACAAATTTCAGCAGTTCTTGACTACTGATTAACCTGATCATCTTACTATATATGTATTTGTTTTTTGCTGTTCCAGAAACAGATCTCTTAAGACACTACTTGCATGATAGAAAAAATATGGCAAATAAGATAAATTTGTAATGTATTCACATTGTTTCATTTCACTACAGTATTTGTTGTGAAGTGAATAAACAACACTAAAACAGCTATCAATAGGAAAGGTCTTATTTTGTGCAGTTTTTCATAAGTCATGGAATGGACTTAACAATACAAAAAAAAATCAAAATAGTTTATAAATTCAGTAGAATAAAGCTTTTTAATTTATTTTTGTGAACTGAATTTTTAAATTATATTTTTGTCCAAATTATTTTAGGTTTTGGATATGTGTGCTGCACCAGGATCTAAAACTGCACAATTAATTGAATTTTTACACAGGGATGAAGGAAAAGTTCCAGGTATTATTATATCATGTTTGCTGGTTTAATAATGTCAGAAAAATAATTTAAATGTTAATAGCAAAGGTAGAAAAAATTATTAAACTGCAGCCTTTCATATGTGAGTGATATATCAGTTTTTATTTCTTGAAAATTACAAGGCATGAGGATCCATAACTTTCGTATATACAAGAGATAAAGTACATTATAAATGTTTAATGCTTCATTCAGGGGTGAAAATCTTCCGCGTTTACGCGGATTTCCGCTTTTTTTTTTCTTCCGAGAATTTCAGGTTTTTTTACAATTTTTTCTATAGAATTAAATTATATCATAGTATTACAGCCAAAGAATAAATGTTTAAAAAAAAAATAATGAAAGTGTCCTCACTTCAGGATGAGATTCTTCCGACTTTTCGTAAATTTTGAGAAAATGACCGTTTTTTATAATTTTTTACGAAAAAAATCCGATTTGTGCACTTTTTTTGTCTTTTATAAACGTAAAATGCGCCAAATGAGACATATATCGCCAACGTTGCATTCCTAAATTTTCCAAGATGATAAGTCTTGCAAATTCCTTTTTGAAAAGAATCCTTTGTGAGAAGCTTATTAGTTTAATGGAAAACCTGGAGAACTTGAATTTTGAACTAGTTAGCGTACGTTGTTGTCTATTTCGTAGGTAAAGCTACGGTTTCCTAAAAAAGCGGAACTGTTATCTAACGGCCGTGAAACGTCATAATGCGGCGGAAAAGGTATAAATGAAATATTTTAAGTTGATCAGCTTTTAATGTGATTTTTCTTTCAACTAGCAAATAAGATGCTCGGTTATTTCGTCTTTTATGGCAACCTCCGGCAATCGGAAAGTTTAAATTTTCCTTTTGAATATTTTAGAAAGTTCTTTCAAAATCAGTTAAAACTTTTTTCTTTGGCGACTTTAGAAGTGCGCCAAGGCGGTGGCCACTGCAGCTATATTTTGCTACGGAAATTTTCAAAATGATGCTTCTTTTAAGGGCAGTATTTATGATTGTTTTAATAAGTTAAATTGTTTCTTGGATAATACAAGTTATTATTTAAGTTTTATTTGATTTAATTAGGAAATGAGAATATTTACGGAAAAATATAGTGATATTAGATATTTTGAAAAAAAAGTTATTTTATATTCGAAAATAGGTTGAAAATTTAAACTGAATTAAGTTATATATTTTTTTACCACAGGGGTACAGCTTCAGTCTACGTTTATAACGGTGGCAACGGCCTGCCCTTGCCGCGCTTAAGTCGCCAAGGAAAGAATTATTTCAAATGAACAAATGAAATCAAACGCAGTTTAACGGAAGTTGAAAGAACTTTCTGGAATATTCAAAATGAAATTTTTAAACTTTCCACTTGCCCAGGTTGTATTAAAATCCACAATAACCGTTATGCAGATGGGTTACCTTAACCTGTCATTACTCGCTACTAGAAGAGCGCCAAGTCCGTTACCACTGCTATAAATGTAGTCTTAAGTTGTACCATTTTTATTTTTGGTCTCTGCTTATTTAAAAAAAAATAAAAATTATGCTGTTTAATAAAAATAGTATTTATTTGTTTCTTCTTTTGTAACATATCATTTTTATTTCCTGTTAATTTCATTTTTGTATCAAAGTTTTGGAAAAATTGCAACTCTTAAAAAAAATCTCACCATTGGTGAGATGTTCAAAAATATTCATAAAAATAACATTTTCAACTTCATGCAACTTATACTGTTTACAGAGTTACCAAGATATTTTTTCTCTTTTACAAAATTTGAGTTTAAGCGTAAGGTGCCCTCTCACCCTTTTCCAAAGACAAATTTCATTGTTTATAGTGGACTTTGTAGAGCTTTTAAGCTAAATAATAGGCAAAAATACATATTTATCATAAACACATATTCTGTACTAGTGGCACAGCCATGGGAGGTTATGTGTTAACCTCTCCCTACTTCCAAAAACAAATTTTTTTTTTGTAGTGGACTTTATAGTCTTTTATCAGACTAAAAATTTACCAAACCCCCCCCCCTCTCAGAAAAAATCTCTGGCTACACTAATGTTCTGTACACACATTAGTACACAAATATAGTATTCTTATTCAGCTATTTTTGTAGTTCAAAATAACGCTGTGTATATTTTCCTCTTTTTTACATTTTGACTGTTTTCACCCCTGTCTATTATTTGATTTAATATTGGTAATCAGTGTTTTCATAGCATCCCTTTCCACTGTGATCATTATAGTTAACTGCTGTAATGCCTTCAATACTGCAACATTTGGATTTTCTTGCATAAAGTTGCATGCTTCAAACCTATGGGGTTGGTTTTATGCACACATTAACATGTAGTTCCCCGTCTTGCTTTTAGCTAGGTTTAACCAGATAGGACAGAAAAACCCACCCGAGTTTTTGTAGGTGGGCCTACCAACAAAAACCCGCTGGATTTTTTTTTACAAGATTTGGAATTTAGAAATTGCAGGATTATACCATTGTTTTTAAAATGTTACATTTTTGTGTTATTGCTTATAATTTGACGTAATCATTTCTATCTATTTTAAAAAATGTGTATACAGCTTAAACCTTAACTTGTAAAAAATCTATATACATAGTTCTTGAAGTCATTTACAATAAATGTGTGATGTGCTTTATAGCAAGCGCGAATGAACAAGCGTAACTTAGTGTCAACCAAAAAGTACTTCATGGTAGAGTTGGGGGTTACACTGGTATTTATACTACCCATTTGTAAGTTAAGTTGTGGAGTGGTAGCTAAGCTCGCTACATCTTATTATGAAAGACTACATTTTTAGATCAAGCTTTTATTCAAGCACACTATGACACAGATCCATCCTTTTGTCTGCCAAAATTACGGAATGATCCTGCCTATTTTGTTTATGTACATTATGTTTAACAAGCTTTCCAGTAGCCGAGAGGGGGGGTCCTAGGCAAAGAAAAAAGCAAAACCTCAAACACTAAAGAAATATCCAATCACATATTGAGTTCTCCCTCCTCCAAAAAGAAATTTTCTGGCTATGCCCTTGGCTTTAGGGCATAAAACTAATAATCCAAACTCAACTGTTTTTGTTTTAAAAATTAATGAGATAATATTAGAGAATAAATTAAACAGATTATTGTTTGTCATATTTATAGATGCACGATTATGAGTGCTTTTGAGAATCGAATAAATCGTATTCGCCGAAATTGTAATTCGAATAAAGAACCCTAGCGTAGTAATTTTTTAACACCGCAAAAACTGTTGCCGTCGTTTGTTTCGCGGCTGCAGCGTCTTGTCGCCCTGATGCTTATGATAAAACTTATGGTATACAATTTGAAATTTGTGTATCTAATGATGTTTTTTGTGCATTAAACTAATATTTTATGTTTGCAATTACATTTTTGTAGAATTTTTTAAGTATACGTGCATTTCATTTTGATGAATAGTATGATAATGTAGAGTCAGGCGTAAAAAGTTCATTATCACAATATTTTGCATTTCTTCTCCAGTTTTTCAATTGTGATAGTAAGAGTTTCATTAAGGGTTCATCTGAACTGAAATATTTTAAAATATTGTGTGGATACTGTATATCGATACCAATCACCGATCACAACATTTCTTAAGGGAATTGTAAAATCGGAGTACCTTTTTACAACGATTTTGTTGCCACCCTGTTTAGTCTCCAAATGTTTCATAGTATACAAGTTATAATACTCGCTTAGAAAATTTCATAAGGTAGCTTACTAATGCTGGTTTTACCTAATTCTTAGTTACATATTTTATACATACATTTGCGACTGTATTTGATGCTAAAACGGACTTATTTGATGCCAGGCTTATGTTTTCATTTCAGTTTTGATAGGCCTTAATATTTTCTGAAACTCTTTATAAAAATTAAAAAGCTTTAGTTTTCAAAAGATTATTGTATATCTTATTGAGAAACCGAAATCAATGAACTCGTTTGAGATCAAGAATTGATGGCACAGCATTTATTGGTAAGCTAAAGATGATGTTCTTAAAACTAGGTGAAGGAGACCAAAACATAGTATGCATGAAAATTTCTTCACCTTGTGTTTAATCTTTTGTAATCTATGTGAAATATAGTCTGCAAAGGGCCCAATTTTTTGAAGGATAAGACTATTTGAAACCTGATGCTTTTAATTTCTGTAATAAATACTGTTCTCTATTTTATTTGTGATGCTAAATGTGACCTATTTTTTATAGATGGTTTGATCGTGGCGAATGACCTTGATAACAAACGTTGTTACATGCTTGTGCATCAAGCTAAGCGTTTAAACAGTCCTTGCCTCATTATCACCAATAATGATGCAGCAAATTTTCCAAATATTAAAATCAAACAGGTTGGTGGTTTTCGTTACTATATTACATATTTTATCTTTTTGTGTTCATAAAAAAAATTTGACTCTCATTTAATAATTTCTTTTTTGTTATGGAATTTTTTTATCGGCAAAGGAATATAGAATGTGCATAAATTCCTTCAATAAAAAGGTATAAAAATTGCTCTGATTTATAAGTGTAGGTTTTGCTTGATGGTATCTAGAGGTTAACTTTTAAAATAAAACTCCACATTTGATAAGAATGTAATGGGACTGGTAATTACACAGGGTGGTAATAGAACCGGGAATTCTCAGGGAACTTTTTAATTCTGGAAATATCAGGGAATCCTCAGGGAAAATTTCCAAATTTCACAAAAAATCAGGGAATTTTAAAAAATTTTATGAAAACTGTAACTATTGTCGTTTGTGGACTATTTAGAGATGCGCGATTACAAGTACTTTTGAGAATAGAATAAATCGTTTTTGCCGAAATTGTAAGTCGTATAAAGAACACCGGCGTCTTAATTTTCGAACCCATCGAAAACCGCCGCCGTGGTTTTCGCTACCGGAGCGTCTCGTCGCCATGAGGACAGCGATACAACTTGTGGTATACAATTTGAAATTTGTGTAACTAATAATGTTTTTTGGTGCATTAAATTAATATTTTTTGCTCGCAATTATATTTTTGTAGAATTTTTTGGTAAAACTTCAGTCTACGTTTATAGCGGTGTTACGGCTTTGGCGCTTTTTTTGCGAACTTCTAAATTCGCCAAGGAAGGAATTATTTCAAATGAATCAATGAAATCAACCGACAGTTCAACGAATTTTGAAAGAACTATAAAGAATACTAGCCACTGCGTGGCCAGCACGTGACAGTTCTTTTTGTGGGGTATGGTGCTTACTAACTAGGTGCTGCTCTCTAACCCCCGGTGATTGATACGAATACGGTTTGAGAAACAGACCAAATGAGAATTCGTAGCCTATTGGAATGAATTCCCTGTGAAATTCCATTTGGTTTTGCGAAACAAACCAAACTATGAATATAGTGAACTATGTATTGCTTCGCAAATTGGATAACAGCCATAACGGTGTAGTCCATGGTGTTTGTTGGTTTGCTTCGCAAACCAAATGGGAATTGGGCGTGACGCCACAATCTCTTGTGAAAATATAAATATTTAGTTGAAAAATGATATATTAAAAGAAAATCAAACTTATAAGGTATCAATCTGGTGTCAAATTTTAAATCCGTTGAAATTTTAAATCCATCTTTATCGATCCCGATTTTACAAAAAAAGAACTAGACAATATTTCAGCCAAAATATTTTTTCTTTTTATTTTCGTCTTTCGCTGAAAATCTCTCTAAACGTCAGAATCTGATGCGAAAATTTTGAAGATATTCAATTTAAAAATTTTATTTATTTAAAAAGAAACATATTTTTAGGTATTGATCTATTGTGATATTTTCCGCAGATTTCAAATCCGTTAAAATTTGAAATTTCTACTCTATCTTTAACGGTCTAGCACAGTGCTCCCCAACCTTTTTATCGCCGCGGACCGGATCAGCGTTTGATAATTTTAACACGGCCCGCTGAGGAAGGAGGAACGTTGATTGTTTATATTTGAGATTGTTTTGATTTAATAATTTTAATTTAATTGTATTTAAACATGACTTCAAAATAAAATACAGTTACACCAAAAAATGAATATAAAGTGATTTAACATTTTAACTCACTAGAGCGCTAAAACAATGAGAACCCTGAGCTTGTTTCTTTGCTACGAAATGGTTTCATCTTGGGGTAATAGGAGACAATGACACCCAAAGTGTATTGCTTAGTCCCAGTTTATTCTGTTGTTTTGTTTCGATTGCTGTCACTGCAGAAAACCCCGCTTCACACAGATAGGTTGTCGGAAAGGGCAATAGGGATTTAAGTGCTGTGGTGGCAATCTCAGAGTATTCCACCATGACATTAATCCAGAACACCGGCAAAGTTGTTGTCTCGAACGTAGTTTTAAGGCCGCCTTCATTTGCAATCTCCAGCAGTTGATCTTCTTGCACAGACATGCTATATTCGCCTGATTTGTTGACAAATGGGTCGCGGATCCATTCCTTACTAGTTCGTGGGTCTTTTGTGGTTGGGAAGTAGCGCTCGAACTCTTTTAAAAGCAAAGACAGGTGGTCGTGCACCAACTGGGAGAATGAATGCTTAGGCTCAGTCTCGCCTAAAATACCCACTAATGTCTGAAACATGTCCAAAATGCCTCTGTTCACGCGCTGTCACCACAACTTAGGTTTGGCTTTAAATGCAGCTACTTTGTCTGCCAACTTGAAAACAGTTGTCACATTTGTCAAAATTGGAAAATAGTGACATACAGAATTCAGGAATCATAATTGAAGCTCTAGTAACAGAACAAATTTCAAGTTCTGATTTACCGCCTCCTAATTTGAGTGGTCATTTCATAGATAAGAATCGCACAAACCCGAGAGAAATGCATCATAGTAAATAAAATGGAAATAATTTAATGTTCCTTCGGCGGCCCGGTACCATTTGATCCACGGACCGGTACTGGCCCGGGGGTTGGGGACCACTGGTCTAGCAGATAGAAAAAAGAACCTAATAACTCCAGATCAAAGTTTATTTGTTTTTTATCGTCCGCTGGAAAATCATTCCTACGCGCAAAAAGATAACGGAAACGAAAAAAAAAAATTTAGAATCTGTGATCTTCTATGCTGTTGCATTCAATAGTAATTACATTTCATTAATTCATTTTAAAATGTTCTAGATTGAATTTTAAAATTCACCGCGACCCAAAAATTGCAAAACATTCGGACTACCTGTGATGTAAGTGCCATAGATTCGTCAGGACTTTGCGTGCAGGAAACAAACAGAAAGACTAACAAACACTTCAGTTTATAATATTGGAGATTCAAAATGAAAATTTAACCTTTTGACTACGACTATCGATATAACAAACGCGATTCTTTCTTGGCGCGATTCTTATAACTTCAAATACACTGAATCCGTAACGGCCGTAGTCTAAATGATTTCTTGGCGCGATTCTTATAACTTTTAAGGTACAACTGATGTGCTGGCAGTTGTCTAAATTCTTCCTTTTCGCGATCATGGTACAACTGCTGTACCGGCCGTAGTCTAAGGCCCGGTGCACACATCCGATTTTTCAACATGCGGCACCGAAGCCCAACTATGCACACATAGCCGTGAAATGACGCAAGTACTCAGACATTTTGCGCCATTTGCGATTATTCTTCTATTGACGAAAACGTGTTTATTTCGCTAACTTAAAGTTAAAAAAGTATATTTTGAAAGAAAATAGTTGTTACAGGATCAACCATTTATTAATCCCTTTAGTCCGGAGAAGCGTGTGCGGCGATCTGCTGCGCCATGGGGAACTGCAGTACAAATTGCACGCAAAGTTGGACGTACATCGCCGCAGTGACGCCGGAGGCATGTGTGCACTACTCCATTAGATCTAATGTATCTCAGACCGCACTTGCTTTACGGCAACGGTGCCGTACGTTGAAAATCCGGATGTGTGCACCGGGTCTAAAGGTTTAACTTTTCGCTTGCCGAGGTTACCATGGAAACCCTAATAATCGTAATTCAGATAGGTTGCCTTAACCTGCCCTAATTTGCTACTAGAAGTGCGCAAAAAAACCCCCGCCAAGATTGTTGTAACCGCTTTAAACGTAGACTGAAGCTGTGCCAATTTTTTATGTATTTTTGCATTTGATTTTGATGTATATTTGGATAATGTAGGGACAAGTGTAAAAAATTCATAATATTTTTTTAACAAAAAATTTTTTTTTTCGCATTTTTTTTCAATTGCTATTGTTAGAGTTCCATTAAAAGTTCCAGCCCCTTACAATAACAGTTAAAATATCTGATGAGAAAAAATACAAAATATTTGTGGATAATGATTTGTTTACCTCATCTGACCCTAAATATTTAAAAATATTGTCGTGGGTACTGTATATCGATACCAAATATGGATCCCGACATTTCTTAAGGGATTTGTAAAATCAGGGAAATTTTTGTCACACTATCAGGGAAATATCAGGGAACTTTCTTTCGAAGATTTTGTTGCCACCCTGTTACACAACGTCCAACACCAGTCATTTTCTTTCGTATCTAGTTTGAATTTTTTCTTGGAACGGCCACTTGCATTACAGCTGTTATATGGCAGTAGGGTGGTAACAGAACCGGGAAATCAGGGATCTTTTTAATTCTGGAAATATCAGGGAATTCTCAGGAAAATTTTCGAATTTCACAAAGAATCGGGAGGGGGGGGGGGATTTTTAATTTTTATGAAAACGGTAACTGTTGTCGTTTGTGGCCTATTTAGAGATGCGCTATTACATGTACTTTTGAGAATCGAATAAATAGTTTTCGCTGAAATTGTAATTCGAATAAAGAACATTGGTGTCGTAATTTTTATAAACCCAGCGAAAACCGCCAACATGATTTTTGCTGCCGGACAGCCGTGAGGACAGCGATACAACTTGTGGTATACAATTTGAAATTTGTGTAACTAGTGATGTTTTGTGTGCATTAAATTAATATTTTTTGCTTGCAATTACATTTTTGTAGAATTTTTTGGTAAAGCTTCAGTCTACATTTAAAGCAGTGTAACGATCCCGATTTTACAAAAAAGGACTAAATAATGTCAGTCAAAATGTTTTTTCTTTTCCTCTTTCTTTGAAAATCTCTCTAAATGTCACAATCCCTTTTACCCCATCTGACCCTGTATATTTAAAAATATTGTCGTGCTGATACTGTATATCGATACCAATTACGGATCCCGACATTTCTTAAGGGATTTGTTAAATCAGGGAAATTTTTGTCACACTCGCATGGAAATCAGGGAACTTTTTTTCGAGGATTTTGTTGCCACCCTGGGCAGACTCCACGAACAGTAGTTTCCAAATGCACAAAATGACTAAAATCTTTGGTAAAAAGTTAACCATGTTTTGTTTAGTCTAAATCCATATTAATATATTTCATCGTAATTAATGCAGTTATTGTGTTATTGTACCTTTTTTTACTTTATTTCCCCCTAGAACGATAAAAGAGTGAATTTAAAGTACGATAGAATCTTATGTGACGTACCTTGCAGGTGAGTAGGCATTTTTCTGTTTTATTTTATTGGTACCTTTTAATTCTCTTTGTAGAGTTTAAATGAGTTTTTAATGAACAAATGCTCTCTAATTTTGTGTAGATTTGTAAAACATGTAATAATTTTAAGTATAACATTTTTATCTTCAAAGAACTTGCCAAGAAGAGTTATTCGCCTAATAAACGTTTGTGCGTTCAAGTAATGCGAGTTACAAAAAGAATGTAACATGAGTGACTTATATTGTTTAATCAAAACTCTAATAACAGTTATTTTAATTCTAATGATGCATGAATAAAGTGTAAAAATTTACATCATGATTCCTCTATTCCATCTAGTTTGGAGGAAATTTATAGTTTACATACACTAATTCCATGTCCTTTTCACTGAGTCACTGTTATTTAAATATGAAACATTTCAAATTAAAATATTTTTCAACCATTTAAAATTAAAATCTTCATACACTTCCATTAGAGAAACCACAAAATAAACTTTTGATAAAAATTCGAATTACAATTCATTGTTCGAAAAATTTCTCCAACTGTAACTTGTGGGTTAGCCCGGTGTGTTGGAAATGAACTACAAAATGTTAAAGGATTGCCTCCTTTTCCCTTTTCCAGTGGCGATGGAACCATGCGAAAAACTGCTGAAATCTGGACTAAGTGGAACACTGCAAACGGCAATAATTTACACGGGTAAGTGCTCTTTTTGACATGATCGACTTCTACAAGAAAAATTGTCCTTTTCTTCCCCTGCATGTCTTTTATGTATCCTGTATGTTACTTTCATTGCTTGTACTGCCAACAGAGTGATAGACTACAGATTCCCCTTCAAAAGCCTTAATATTTGCAAGAACACAGCATATTTTATTTCTCCAGCATTTAAAGACAAGATAAATTATGTGTTGGTCTGATAGTTCAATTAATGGAATTGTGGCAAACTTAGCCACCATTACAAAAACCTACTTACGATGCAATAGTGTATACAGTTGAACCTCTTTACAATGGACTAATATGGGCTGAATTTGTCCGTATTAATGCAAGTCCGGTTTATAACAAATCCTTTTATAATAGTAGAGATAATTTTTATAGGGGTGTAATGCTACAGGGATGAAAGTGCAGTAGTTAGCTATAAAAAGTGTTTATTATGTACAGTCCGTGTCGGTTATATGGTCAGCTCATTGGTCTGCAAAAATCGGACCCTATATACAGAACAATACTACACTATTTAATTATGTGATGATTATATTCATCTATCAGAATATAGTGCTCATAAGCAAATAATTAAAATTTTAAGAACATTTTAAAAATTAATTCTCAAAGTAAAATCTACAGTAAGAAAAATGTAATATTATTTTAGTGAAATTTATTAGCTTACCTTACCAATCTTAAGTACAGTACACATACTTACGTGCATCCATATTCGACGCACTTATCTCTACTATTGTAACAGGAAGTGTTTGTTTTTCGTTATCACAATCTACGGAACGTTTGAATTGAATGGAATTTATTATTATTGTTTTCTTTGGAATGGCAATAGCATAAAATATCCAGAAGACTTTTTTTTTTCCTTCTGGTCATTCTTTGTGTTGCTCCACGTCTCAAAAAATGTTACAATTACTATTTTTCAAAAAACAAAAAATGATAACCTCATTGAAAAGATGAAAAAACCGACTTTGTAACTGATAACCAGGAAAATAAAAATGACTATATAAGTGGTGCGCTTTAACACATGTTCCCTATTAAGTTAGACGGGACTTTAGAAAACTGACCCTATAAGCGGGGTGACTTTATAAGAGTGACCATATAGCCAGTACTGACTGTATCAAATAAAGAACAGCCTGAAGCACCACGCTACAAAACTTACTCTTTCCAACCCAAATACAGATGCAATTCAGAATGTCGAGGATTTTACAGGAGTGGCGAAGTCATATACACATCAACTGCCCTCATCTTGTTGCCCAAACAGGAAGTTGAAGAATTCCACCAGCAGAAAAAAGAAGAATGGTCAAACCAACTGTCCCGTGAAAGGATTTCAGAAGGCACATGTGTGGACTCACAGTGATGGGCAAATATATATTGTACAAATTTTAAAGAGCAAGAAAGAAGAAATTTCATTTGTCCAACCAAAATCTCAGAATCGACAAGAGAATATTTAGATTCACAACCTACAAAGAGGGATGTTTGTGGATTGTGTGTATGACTGACTGGTAGATTGCAGAGATAATATATATCAGTTGAGTTAAGTGAAATCATCGTGAACTTTATGCTACCACATGAATTGGCTGCTGGTTATAGATTTCCAGCTGCAAGACAGCAACACCAGTTCTTACTTCCAATTTGCGTTGTTTTAAAGATTGTGAGTGCCCCAGTTAATATTGGTTCAATAGGAAGGCATCACTTGATATCAAAGGAAGATACTGATGCAGTTGAACAAATTTTTAGTTCATTAAATTGCTAATTTCAGTTCTTAGCAGAGTGCATAGAAGTGGTATCCTGTGGAGCCTGTAATATGTTTTGGAACTTGCACTTTTTTTTTTTGGAAGCTTTAATATGTTTTGAAAGCTGTATCTGTTACTTATCTTTATTAAGAATTAAAATAACGTCAAATAAGACTAGATTTTGATTTCATGAGACCAATATGTGAGTATGTGGTAAGGGAAATTGGTTTAATAAACTGCAAAATTTTCAAATGTTAAACTCAAAAGTGACAGTTTTCCTTTTCAGGGAACTATGGTGCTGATCAACAGTCAAAAATAAACTATTTTAAAAATAGCATTTTAAAAGAAAAAATAATTATTTTTGGATTTTTCAAAAATATAAATGCTACAGCAAATGAACTTGGACACATATTTTTTAACAGAGGATATGATTTTAATCAGAAATATATTATCTTTGAAATAAAAAAACCTGCAACAAAGTATCTTAAATTGTTCCAGAAATAGAGCGTTTTAAATTTTTGCCAAAAATTACAAGTGGGAAATGGCCCCTGAGGCTCAACCTTTGGCAGCCTGTATCTTGGACCAGGAATTTTTTAAACAAGACAACAACAAAAAAATACACCTTTATTACTTTTTCCTGAATTTTAACATCCCAAAATTGTACAACCAAGATTGATTTCAGTGGTGTATTACACTAAAAAACACTAAATACTCTATGAAGGATTTGCTAAAAGAATAGGGCCATTTCTGATTAATGAGTGGATAGTATTGTATTTGTACAGGGGTAAGTATAAAAAAAAATTTTATTTGCAGAAATTAAAAAAATATTTGTTAATTGGAATTTTTTTTAATTTGTTCGCATTTTATTGGTTATTTTGTTAGATTTGTAAGATCTAGGTATCACAATATTACACAAATGCATTCCTCTACATTTTACAAAAATTATGAGTGAAACTCGTCTTTTTTTCAATAACTTTGAGGCTTTTGGGGAAAGGATTTCTTGTCTGCTTTTTGGAAGATACTTCAATGGAAAAATTCTTTACATCTGACATACTTTTAAGACATTCCTCCTGAGGATGCTTTTCTTTTATTTATAGTTTGCAACTGCGTATGCTGAGACGAGGATTAGAACTGCTGTCTCACGGTGGTCGCATTGTTTACTCTACATGCTCTCTGAATCCAGTTGAGAATGAGGCTGTCATAGCCAATATTTTACTAGAAACGAAAGGTAAAACATTTTTTATTTGGTAAAGCTCTTTGGACTTCATAAAATGTTCTTCGTGTATATCTCCAGGCTGCAATTGAGAAACAGACCACACTTGCACGTTGGTTTTCAACAAAAGCATGGTACGATTGTTGTGCAGTTGGTTCTAACCATCCTGTATATGATTTCAATTCTAACCTATGACAATCTCTTTTTGAAAAATTTCCAATTATATCAAAAGTTAAGCTTCTGTTTTGTGTTTATAACCAGGGTATTCTGGCTTTCATCAAGTTATTTTTGTTTTAAAAAAATCATTCATTGATCAGGATGTCTACTGGTCCCAAATATCCCGAAAATATGCCAAAAACGGAAAATTGGTCCCGAAATCTTGAAATATTTTCCTCTTTATTATCAGAAAAAAGTCTATTTATGAATGGAAGGAAAAAAAATTAAGACGAAAACAAAAAGTGGCTGCAGCTGAACTAAATCAAATAAAAAAATATTGTAAAATTTGAAAACTGCAAATGATGAAATTGAACAATTAGACAAAGAAATTATGCAAATTGTAAATAAATGAAAATGGTGAGTCTCCCCCAATTCAACCACATTCGGAGACAGTTTTTTAAGTACACAAATTGATGTATAATTTTTTTTTACCATATTCATTTGATGCATAAAACATAATAATAAAAAATTTACATTATGAAATGTTTTAAAAGTAATCGCGTTTACTAGAAATCGCACATGGCCAATTTTAAACAATTCTCCATGTGATGAGTGAAGATGCTCAAAATACATTCACTCAAATTATTAAAATTCCTCCAACTTGCTTTATTTAAAATATGCTATAGTTATTTATTTCGTATTGTAGTCTGTTGGTAAAAAATAAAGACTTGCAACGAAAAGATTTTTTTACGGTATCCCAAAAGCATTCCAATTTTGCACATAAATCTTTATAATGGCAAGTTTAATCATTTTATTTTGTATTATGGTGGTTATTTTGTGTTATTATTGGTAAATTTTATTTCAATTTATTGGGAAATTTTATCTATTGATAGCTTAGCATTCTTTGCACTAATAGAATAACTATTTAATATTTATATGAAATTGAAATTTGGAATCTAAAAGTGAATGCACTTATCTGATAATTGAGTGAGTATGTTGAGAAAAGATTGGAATGAAGTAGAAAGCTTATTTGAATGATGATAATGGTGGAAATTATATATATATATATATATTTGCTAGCTCAAAATTTTCCTTTTTTTGGTCCTTGCACCTCAAAACCCCAAAAATCCAATCCAAAATTCTACTGAATTAGTATTTTCTTGTATCTTATTATATAAAATGCTAGATTCGGTTGTATTTCCGTGGCTATTAAAGTTTTGATTGGTTGTGTGATGCCACTAGCGAAATGAGATACGAAATATCAAAAATCATTACATTCGAAATCGCCATACAAATAACATTGAGTATAAAATAATTGCTGTACCCAGCTCATTGTTTTACCAGTGTTGATCAAAAATTAAGTTTTCCAATAATGTGTTTTACCAGTATTGCTCAAATAACAACACCATGCAAAAGCAAGTCAAGTTGACAGATAGTGGTGAAAAAAAGCTTTATACATAGCCAGTGATCACCCACTGTCAGGTTTTAAAATATATATAAATGAAGTTTGACAAAAATAAATACATTTTGTTATGCACCTGTCGTATGACAGACCATTTATCCTATTTATGTGTAAACCCTTTTTTGTGCTTGGAATATATCTCTGAAATACTTGTCAATGCTTGAAGAATTTGAAATACATATATAGGCGTATTTTATTTCAAATTTATGTATTCATGTCATCTCATTTTTTACTGTTTTACCGTTAACTGTTACTCTATAACAATTTTCTCACCAATAAGTTATGTTTGCAAGCTAAATATTAGTGAGAAGTGGGAATTTTTGCATGATGCAAGTTTTTTTTTATTTCCTACTTTTTTTCTTATAAATGAAAATAAATTTCCTGGTGTCATTTATGCTTTTTCCAATAGAATGACTTCTTTGATTACATTATTTATCTTTAACAATATAGTATTCAATTGAAATTACAAGAATATTATACTTTCTGTTAAATAGCCGACTGTAAAAATAATTTAAATTGATTTTCAATCATTAAATATATTATTGCCTTTACATTTTTCACTTGCAGTTTTATAGGTATCATGCACACTCTAGTTACACTGATTGAACTATTTTGAATTCATATGCATTTGAAAGGGTTTCATATAGGTTAAAGAGATTAAAAACTAAAATCCTAGCTAAAATCGATTTTTTTTTTCGAATTATTTAATACAGTAAGTAATGTAATGTTTATAAATTTATAATTAGCTATTTCATAGCCTAGAACACACATTACGTCAGTTTCTCATTCTAGTGATATCTGAAATGGTATCGGGTTCCAGTAGCCCAGTTGGAAGACAAATGGATTAGCAACCAGAGGGTTGAAAGTTAGAATCCAACGAAAGACTCGTGTTGAGAGGGGCTGGTGCATGTTAAATCTGTTGTGGCCTAAAATGTCCTCTTGTTGTGGTGTGGAAGTTTTGGAGAGTGGAGTGCCAGCTCAGGTGTGATCTTGGCATCTGACCTTAGTTCAGAATTATGTGGTGTTGTCCTCGAATCTTTCCCTTGGGGTCGGATCTCGGAACGTCACCAATAGCCCATTGTGTTGCTCCAGTATGACATTAATTAAAATACCTATCCACTTGAAATGGCATCTGAGTACCAATATTACTTCAAGCTCTAACTCTACTGGGCCCACTGGTTAGTGAAGCAGTCAAAATAAATGTAACGAAATTATTACAAAAATGTATTCACAATTTACACTGAATTTTCAGAATCAAGCTTCAATTACAAAAAATTTTCTCATGTTAAGGGATTAACAGCCTACAACCACTTACCAGTGTTCGTTGTGTAGAAAACGCACATTTCTGATTTCTGAAACACTGATAATTCTTCATTTCTCAACAGGAGCAGCTGAACTGCTGGATGTTCGTTCCTCTCTGCCTGGTTTGAAGACATGTCCCGGGCTTTATAAATGGAAGGTCACAAACAAGGAGTTGGATGCGTTCGAGAAATTCGAAGAAGTCCCCGAGAAATACCACACCATTGTCCGTCCTCACATGTTCCCCCCTTCTATAGAGGTTGTGAAGGAGTTGCACTTGGAGAACTGGTAACATTCTATACTGTTCAAAATGGAATTCATTGAAAAGGAAAAAAGCCCTTTCCTGTGCATTGCAATGAGTCAATAACAATCTCTGTTTTTTATAATAGAGCTGTAAACTATTCTGGAATGGTTACCAATTTTCACATTTTATTACAGAAAATCTCTCTGTACAGATCTTGCAATCTTTTCACATCCTTTATGCAAATTAATTATTTTTCAATTCCTGTGTTTCATTGCAATTATCGATGTACCAATTAACTGAATTTCATCTTTCTTTTATATTTTCTAATTTTCGAAATTTGAAGCTTTGCTTATTCTATCCTTTTTAATTGACTTCTATCATGCTTGGGTAAAGCTGGTTCGATGTGGGAAATTCAAGTGGAAACACTCGGAGACTTTTCTTATGAATCAACAAGTTTATTGAAACAAAACAGCACGGGACTGGACAGACATAAAGATCTAAAAGATAAAAACAAATAATTAGTTTAACATGATTACAATTAATCAGTCCTGAGAACCCCCGGTTCTCTCATAGCTCGCTTCTACCGCCAAATTCTTTCGTCTTCTTCTCTTTTTACATATTTCTTTTTAATCACAGCCTTGCCAGGTTCCGGGTGCTAAACGAACAGTAGTCTTGTTGGAGCCACGGGGTACTGAGTGCAAACCCGACAACTGCTCTGCACGTATAACGGAAGTATCAAAGTTCACACCTTCCCTCCAGTTTCCAATGCTGGACCTTGTCCCGCAGATGGAAACTACTTAAGTTTGAAATAATGTCCTAAAGATGACAGAAGAGATATCAAACCTCTTACCTGGTGAGTCAGCCCTAAGAATCTATTCTGAAAAGTCCTTAGATCTATGAAAGTTATCAAGAGCCAGAGTGTGTATATGTCTGTGTCCCACTCGACTCTGCTCACATGCTAGAGCTCACATCACCAAGCTTAGTTCAAATTTCATTTTGTGTAAAAAATCTTAATATTCAAAATAGAAAATAAGCATACTGAAATATTCTCTTATTAACACACATAAAATGATAAGTTATCCAAATAAACGTATATACATACTACTGTACAAAGTGAAATTATAATTTTCAATTTTACTCTTATTCATAAATTCTTGATAATGCATCAGCTATTACATTTTTGTTACCTGGCTTATGAGCGATATTTACTTGATAACGAGAGAGAGCTAAGGACCACCTTTGAAGTCTAGCATTCTTGGGAATGCCCTCGGTTAGAAATTTCAAAGGGTTGTGATCTGTAAACAACAGTATCTGGTTTCCATAAGTCCATACCTCGAATTTTCCTAGAGCCCAGATCACTGCATATGCTTCCCTTTCGATAGTACTCCATTTGGTTTGAGCAGGCGATAACTTCTGGCTAGAAAATGTGATAGGTTTTGGATTCCCTTCACTGTCTCGCTGCATCATACACGCTCCTATTCCAGTCACTGATGCATCTGTATGTAGTTCAAAAGTTTTTGACAAATCCGGTGTATACAAAGATGTCACTCTGCATAAGCTCTCTTTGAGATGTTTAAAAGCTTTATCAGCTTCCTCTGACCATGGTATTTCATTAGGAATAGCTTTCCTAGTCAAATCTGTCAATGGTTTAGCAATGTTAGCATAGTTAGGGACATATTCTCGATAATAGTTAAATAAACCCAAAGCAGATCTTAAAGATTTCTTTGTCTTTGGAGATTTGAAATTTTTTATAGATGCAATTTTATCCGGGTCTGGACCATGTTCTCCTGATCCAACTACATGACCTAAATATTTTACCTTGGCTTTGGCAAAAGAGCATTTACTTAAATTAGCAGAAAAGTTACACTCCTGCAAAAGTTCCAAAATTGATCTTAAGTGTCTCAAATGTTCTTCCCAACTTGAGGAGTATATAATAATATCATCCAGGAAGCTTTCTGCAAACTCATTATATGGTCGTAATATCTGATTCATGATCCTTTGAAAAGTTGCTGGGGCACCTGACAACCCAAAGAGCATTACTTTCCACTGATATTGTCCCTTTGGAGACACAAAACTGGTCAATTCTCGACTGTTCTCTGCTAACGGGATTTCCCAATATCCCTTCAGAATGTCCAGTGTAGTCAAATATTTGGCAGCACCAGCTTTAAATCTGAGTTGTTCAGAGTTCTGCATAGGACAGGGAGCTATGGAACTTTCCGCGTTCAATCCTCGATAATCACAACACAAACGAATAGTTCCATCTTTCTTTGATACACAAACCAATGGATATACAATTTCTGCTATAGATGGTTCAATCAGATCTTTCTTTAGCAATTCAGTTATTTGTTTCTCAACTTCTGATTTTAACGATTCAGGAACTCTGTAGATATGGGGTTGTTTTCTCTCAACACCCGCTTTAAGTCTGATTTCATGCGAACCCACCTTTGCTCTCTTTAGTTCTCCATTAAATGTCGAATGATATTTTTGCACTATCTGGAACAGCTCACTCTTCTGCTTTGGAGATAAATTTCTCCAGTTATCCGTTCCCTCGAGCTTCTCGAAATCCTCCTCGAGATTTCTACCCTTCTCTATAGGTACATGATCAATATCACCAAACTCTTGGTCTGTCTCGTAAATGATTCCGATAGTTCTTATAGGCTGTATGTACTTCCTAAGTTTATTTTGGTGTAAGTGTCCTACACTGCCATCCGGTAACTTAACAGTATATGAATGAGGTGGTTTCTTTCCAACTATTTCTCCTGGACCCTTCCATTTGGCACATAACTTATTCGTTGAGTCTGGAACTAGGACAATAACTTCATCACCTATCGAAAATTCTGTATGTCTTGATCTTAAATTATGGTAATGAACGTACCTTTCTTGTTTATTCTTAGTCATGTTATTAGCAAATTCTGTAGCACTTTCCAGACTTTGGCGTAATTTTTGCAAATAGTCTTACCGATTCTCCAATACCTTGCGGTAACGTAACGTCATCTTCCCAACTGGTCTTCAGTATAGCTAATGGACCTACAGGTGGTCGTCCATGTACTAACAGAAATGGAGCAACACCTGTTGTTTCGTTTGGCACTTCTCGATATGCCCACAGTAAAAATGGAAGTTGTTTGTCCCAACCTCTACCTTGCGAATTTATTGCGTGATGCAACATTGACTTTATAGTTCCTACCCATCTCTCTACTAGTCCATTCGATTGAGGATAGCCTGGAGTTGAAAATCTTGGGACAGATCCCAAACGTTTGAGAAATTCTTTCGTTAATTTCGCTGCAAAGTTAGTCCCATTGTCCATCGCAATAGTTCTTGGAATCCCAGTTCGCATGAAAATTTCCAGGAAAGCCTCACATGTAGCCTTTGCGGTTAATGATTTAATAGGAATTGCTTCAGGCCATCTACTATGTTGATCCATCACACATAGAACGTACTGATGCCCCCTTGATGATTTTGGTTCAATTGGTCCCAAAATATTGGCATTTACTACTTGAAATGGTAGTTCCGGCCTACCTACAGCTTCGATTGGAGTTCTGTCTTTAATCTTAACTCTTCGTCTTAATTGACACTCATGACACGATTCACATAGCTTCTTCACTTCCTTTGGCATACCATTCCACCAAAATGACATAGCTATTCGATCTCTTGTTTTCTTTGTGGCTAAATGTCCACCTGTTGGAGTTTCATGTGCCAGCTTCATAATTTCTTTTCTTCTACATTCCGGTACTACCAATTGAACATATTCCTGTCCTCCAACTTTACCTCTGTGATACAACAAATCACCTTCCAGCCAATAATTATTTTTCCCGTGTCTTGCATCTGTTAAGCAAGTTGCTAATGTTGGACATTTTAGTTGTTCTCTTCTTAGCTTCTGAGATTGCGACAGTGGTGGAAATTGCTCTTCCGCCTCTTCACGTTCAGCCACTTTCTCATCTGGATCAGCCATTGCCTCTGTTGAGTCTTTCTTTACCGGTTCAACCCTTTCTTCGGGCGAAATCATATTTCCCGATTCAGCCATTTCCTCGAGCGAAGCGTCTTCCTCTAATGGTGTTGGAATAGCAAGCACTGGACCCGACTCCACTTCTTCGACTACGGTCCTTCCCTCCACATTCATCATGGATTTCTCCCCAAGCTTTTGTTCAGATACCACCCCTTCATCTCCCAGGTACCTCTGATTCTGGTCCACTAAGAGCTGAAAAACACTGGGGGTTATCAAAGCTTCTTCATGCAAGCCTTCCACAATAGCACATTCCACCTCAACATATGGCATGATACCTTCTTCATCTGGCCATAGACTCAAAGGAACAGCTCCTAACTGAGCCTCCACAGGTTGTCCGATTGCAGGTCTCAAATATATTGTCCCACAGGACTGAAGGTATTGTTCCGGTACCACTGACCTCCGCAGTACTGTAATTTCGGCACCACTATCGATGACACCTTTAAATCGATTAACTCCGATTCCTAACTCAACACGTGGCAGTTCACCTTCGGTATCCGTTACTGGAATTCGTCTTCCCAAAATCGTATTACTCATATTAATACATATTTTATTCAGACCCCTTTTCTCCTGTTTATTTTCCATAGGCCGTTGGGTCGTCTGAGGCATTGCACCTCCTTTCGGACAAAATCTCATCAAGTGTCCTTCTTCCTTACATTTGAAACATTTAAAGATTTTCCTATTGTCCATTCCATTGTTCGAAAGATCAACTTTTCTACCGGTGGTTCCTTGTTCCCTCAAACTGTTAAAATTTCTTTTCGGTGTAACATCCTGAAAATTAGTAGGTTTCTTCCGTATGAAGTCTGACTGACTCGATTCATACTTCCTATTTGACGATTTACCTACAGATGGATACAAGTTATCTGTTACTTTCGGAACCGACACCATGAAGTTATCTATTTCCTGTACTAATTCAGACACAGGTAGCCATTTTCCAGTTTCTTTCAGTAATATATGGGATTTTACGTTTGGATGTAAATGATCTTTAATTTTATCCGATATAATCAGTTCTCTAATTCCTTCAAAAGTTTCAACTTCTCGTGATTTTAAATATAATTCTAATGAAGCTTCTACTCGAGATGCATATTGCGCATAGCTCTCACTGTGAGATTTGAAACACAAATCAAAGTTCTTTTTATGTTGTAGTGGAGTGATTCGATGTTCTTTTAGAATGAATTCTTTAATTTTTTGATAGTTATCGAAATCTTCGTCAGTTAGTAGAGCGTTTAATCCTTTAGCATGACCCTTTAAACAGTGTATAGTAATTTTGCCTTTGTATTCTTCCGGAATTTCGTACAGTTGGAACATTCGTTCCGCGTGATGAAAAAAGAAAGGCCATTCTTCTGCTTTTTCCGGTGGATTCAAAATTACTCCTTTCATTAAGTTTAAATATCCTAAAAAGTCGTTTCCAGTTTTATCTTTCACATCGCTCGATACTGGAGTAGCAGCACTAGTTTTGTTTTTAGCCTCAACAATTTTCAATTCTAGCTCTCGTAACTTTATTTCTTTTTCATCAGCTTCTGCTTTCGCTCGCAATTCCAATTCACGTAATTTTCTTTCCTTTTCATCGGCTTCTGCTTTCTCTCGTCTTTCCAATTCACGGAACTGTCTGTCTTTTTCATCGGCTTCTGCTTTCTCTCGTCTTTCTAATTCACGGAACTGTCTCTCTTTTTCATCGGCTTCTGCTTTCTCTCGTCTTTCTAATTCACGGAACTGTCTCTCTTTTTCATCGGCCTCTGCTTTTTCTCGTCTTTCTAATTTACGGAACTGTCTCTCTTTTTCATCGGCCTCTGCTTTTTCTCGCTCAAGTCGCTCAGTTATGATCGAAGTAAGCAATTCACTAACTACAGTTTCATCGTAATTTGGGGATTTGGTTATTAATGATTTCAAACTGACTACAATAGCATTTGGAGGTATCCGTTCCCCTAATTCAGTTGCCAAAACAATTAAGTCGCACTTTTTTCCTCTGCCCAAAAATGCCATACTTAATTCTTAAGTAATTCTATTTCAAACCAAACACACGATTATTGCTTATTATTAAATGGTTTGAATTATAGTTACATCAGTTAATTCGAGTAAAACTTTTAAATCAAAAGCAAAAGTCTCACTACTCAAACAATATTACTTTCATAAGATTCAAAAAATATGGTATCAATCCATAAATAAATTCCAAGAACAAATAACTTTTAATTCACATGTATCCAAATCAAGAAAAATAATACCCACAGCTACTTTCCAATATATCACTATTTCTTTTAAAACAAAATAAATGTTATCAACTTTTCTAACATATTTTATGAGAATCACTTTATTTTCCAACATGGAAAACGACAAGAGAGAGAAAAAACATTCAAGGTTATTGTAATAAATCATAAAGAAAGAAACATTCATCAAAATTTACTTCCGCTTTCGAAACCATAATACTCAAAGCTAAAATCAACAATTCTCATTCTTCTAATAAATAAAATGCACTTTCTTTTTCGTATCATCAATGACACTTAAGATATTTCTACTCATAATTTATGAATTTCAATCATATGATTTCTTCTTATTATTATTATTACTTCCAATTCAAATCCTTCACAATCCCAAACCAAAATACCGATTATAACATGAAATCCATACACAGAAAAGAAAAATAATAATAATTTCCCGAAATGAAAACTGAATACCACTGATACAAACAAGAATATATGCTCTCGATAATTTCAATCTTCACAACAATTTCTTGACACTTTTGTTTTACTCGTAAACCTTATTAAATCAAAACAAAAAATACCTTCTCCATATACATACATAAACAATCTGGAAACAGTATTTATTTTAACACAACCTATCAAAAATATCCTTATTTCTAACCATCATAGAAAACTGTACCGACATATACTATTTATTTTTAACGAACAAGTGTTTTTCTCTGAAACTTGTTTTCCCCCATGTTATGAAATTTTAAAGTTCTTCAAACTGGCTCTTAATAAACAAAATTTCTGACTCACCAGGGTAGTTGCAGCACTATATTATGCTCAAGTAAGTTGCATTTGTTTCCCAAAGCGATTCCATACGGTCTCCACGGATCCACTAATCCTGTCTGGGTGCGCCAATTATCATGCTTGGGTAAAGCTGGTTCGATGTGGGAAATTCAAGTGGAAACACTCGGAGACTTTTCTTATGAATCAACAAGTTTATTGAAACAAAACAGCACGGGACTGGACAGACATAAAGATCTAAAAGATAAAAACAAATAATTAGTTTAACATGATTACAATTAATCAGTCCTGAGAACCCCCGGTTCTCTCATAGCTCGCTTCTACCGCCAAATTCTTTCGTCTTCTCTTTTTACATATTTCTTTTTAATCACAGCGTTGCCAGGTTCCGGGTGCTAAACGAACAGTAGTCTTGTTGGAGCCACGGGGTACTGAGTGCAAACCCGACAACTGCTCTGCACGTATAACGGAAGTATCAAAGTTCACAACTTCCATTCCTGATGTCGAAATTGATAGCTTAGAAGGCAATTGTATACTGGTTTTTGTCATAATTATTTATGACGTATCTGAACAAGTTGCAGCTAGCTACTGAACTCGCATATTGTCTGTCTACATCAAGACCTGGTAGCGGGAGCAGTTCTCATGACAGGCAGCAGTCAAATTACCTTTCTAAATAGTATATATTTGTAATAAATTATTGTGTTGGCCTGCTTTAAAGAAAACTTACCAGTAATGAAAGAATATTCACTTTTTTTTAAAAGTTGAGTTGCTTTAAGATAACAATGTACTTCCTCAGATTTCATTTATAAATATCTATAGTGAATACTTTAGTAAAAATAGCGACTGAACACTAGTAAAAAGCACTTCTTTTATCATTTGAATTTTAGCTTCCACATTCTTTGTTAAGGTTCCTACTGGCCTTGCAACTCTTTTAATACGGTCTCTGTCAGAACCTATCAAAACTCATTTTTTGACATTTTGAGTTAATTGATTTTCAAAATTTCGATATGAAATCAACTTAATTGTTAAATTGTGCTTTTTATAGTTTCACGTTTACTCCACAAATGTATGTTTTTCTATCTCACAAAAAAATAACGCAAAAAGTGATAACTTTTACTTCTCAAACTCATTACACAAAAATGTGCCTAATTTTTAACTATTGTGTTTATACTTGATTTTTAGATTGACTCAGTGTTTTTCTGATGTGATGATTATGCACTCAGCAGATATAAAGGTGTTTAAAAGCTAAAATGTGACTTTAAAGAGACACTTTTAGTAGTAAAATTAATATTTTACCAAAAGTGAATTTTTTTAAGAGGATAGTATTAAATGGACACTTTTTTACTAGTTTGAATGAAATTAATGCCCTTTAAAAGTGTTACAACTGCTGGAAAACGTTTGGAACTTTATCTAGAAAGTTTGTTAACCCTGAAATATGCAATAGAAGTATTGTGCATGCCTTGTTCTTTTCCATAATACTAGCCATTCAATTTTATATATAACCTAACATATTTTAATAAACTGGCATTGATCTTGCATTCTGTTAACACTTACAGGGTTCTCATGGCCTTAGTATTGAAAGTCCTTAAAATGTTTTTTAAAGCCTCAGTTTTTATAAGATTACTGCATATTTTATTTCACCTACATTAAAAGCCTTAAATTGATGCTAGTCCAAAGTCGTGACATAAAAAATTCAACGGCATGATATTTATAGGTTTGCTAAATATTGATGGTTTAAAATTGTCTGATACCGAAACCAGCTATCGTGAAACTTTCCTCATCCTCACGCTCGTATGTTAATCTATGCAAAGGTAACCTTAAAAGTTCCTGATATTTCTTAAGTTTGTAGTGTGAACCCTGTTCTAAAATCAACACTTAATCTCTGAACTCTTAAGATTTGATTTGAATGAACTTGTTTTTCAATGTAGCATTCGTATCTTGCCTCATCATCAAGACACAGGTGGTTTCTTTGTTGCTGTCATTCAGAAGAATGGTCAACTCCCATGGGAAAAATCTGCAGGTAGTTGTTTCTCATTGCAGCTCTCTTAAAAGTTATTTTTCCATATAAAATTGCTTTAAAGGGGCTTAATTTCTTTGTTTTGTTTTGCAGTAACCGAACAGGAAATTTTGGACAGGTATGTTCATTTACAGACTTGTACTGATGTTTTTAAATTTTCATGTCATACCCGTACTTTAAAGGGTACATCAAAATACATATTTTTTTTGTGTGTCCACTATTCTTGCACATAGTTACTGGAAAGCTCATTTGAAAATTGTTCTTTTATAAACTTGAGCATGATGGAGCATTACTCAAATTTCAAGATGACTGACATGTATCCCCTGTGGGATGGCAAAGAGAAAAGGAAGAGTTGCTCAAAGATGAATGCTTCTTGAATAGGCTAATTTCTCTTCATCTTACATACAATTTCTGGAGGTGCTCAAACTTTTCTGCTGACCTGAATCATTTGCTCTGGCAAAAAATGTTTCGGTTTCACATATCATGCAGCGCAAATGCTAAGTTTAAAAGTTTAGCACTCTTCCATTGGTTCATGTGACAAGTTGCAAATATAAAATAGGAATCCATGCCATTTGTATCAAGACGCTTTATTTCTATGTAATCGATGGTATAAATTTCAAGCTGATTAGTTCCATTTTAACTGTAAAGGTTTAGTTTGAAAATGCAAAAGAAGAAAGATAATTAATTGCAAGAATTAAAATTGAATATCTGCATAATTGAACTATTAGTTACATGAACATTTGATTTAAAAAAATTATGTTAAATATCTTAGAATTTTGCATTCAAATGTCTGTTCCTTTTGAATGAAAATCAATTGCCTTTAAGGAAATATTCCTACTTGCATTCTAAAAAATAGGTTCTGGACATTTGTTGCTTTTACCAATAGACAGGAGCCCAATTTACTTCTGTGGTGATTCTTTGTAAAAATGAAAGATTTTCATTCTTTTTGGAACATCAACTTTGGCATTAGTGTTTAACAAATGAAATCCTGATTTCAGATGATTCCTGTTACTAGTACCTGTACCAATTTAATTAATGATGTTAATATTAGCTTCATGAATCATGGTGGAATAATCAAAAAGTGATGTCTTACTGCAAGCATTTAAGCTGCTTGAATCAATGATTGAAATGTTAAGAAATCAAATCAATCAATGAAAAAAAAAATTCAAAAAATGAATAAATGGGAAAAAGTCTGACAAGTTGGTTGTTGTGCTTAACCCTCTTTTATAACATCTCGCATTCAGAAATTTTTATAAAAAGTAATTTTTAATGTGCTGTATTTACAGTATATTTGTAAGATTCTTACACCACTGAACATAGGTGTACTGCTTACCATACTCAAAAGGTATTAACAGGCAAATGCATAAGTTTCATTTAAAATACAGATCAAACAAAATTGTTTATATATTTAGATTTATACATTTTAATACATTATGGATTTTGCATGAAATTGCCAATCAGCTGTGTGTTATAAACATGATGTTGCGTGAAAAACCGTAGATTATCAGTTTAAAGGTGTTCAAATTGGTTAAAGTGTGTGTGGAAAGGTATTAAATGTCGTTGTTCTCTTCCTGTAGAGGCCCACCACTGAAGAAAAGGAAAATTTGGGGATACAAGGAAGACCCATTTGTGTTTCTAGAAAATTCAGATGAATTATGGCCTGAAATGAGGTGAGCTCAATATATATATCTATCTTAATATATATAAATTACGCGTCACGTTGTTTGTCCGCTATGGACTCCTAAACTACTTAACCGATTTCAATCAAATTTGCGCACCGTGTGCTAACTTAAAAGATAGGATAGCCTTCATCTCAATTTATAGCCGCAATATTATTTTATTGCAAATTATTGCGGTATCTGTTGACTGGATTGAGTAAGTATTCTAACAGATGGCGCTGTGTTGAAAGTACCAACGTTTCACATAAGCTACAATTTAATGGCATAACCACCACGTGTTGCTGAGTCTAAAGTATAAGTTAAATTTATTTCGTAGTAAACGCAAAACAATGATTAGCATAGCCGGCCATGTGTTATTTAGACTGAATTATAAACTGAATTCATATTATAGTAAAAGTAATACAGTGGAATTTTATAATTCAAAATAATAAACATAATTGTTAAAAATTTAAAACTATCTGCCCTACCTACCTCATTAATAAGTTTAAGTGTTACGTGTTATTTACTAACAACTTTGTAATGTACTCATTTGTTACAGACTTGAATGCAAAAAATAAAAAAAATTTTAATTTATTTCTTTTGTGTTGATTTTTGCTCAATATCAATGGTAGTAGAAAATCAATCATGGAGGTCGCCATGTATTTTGACAAATGTCATCTGTGTAAAAAAGCATGGTGGTCCCCATGACTGGTGTTCTCCTACCGTTTCCCTTGAATAGTTTACTACTATGTAATATAATAAAATCCGTAGCCACAGCAACACGTGGCCGGGTCTGCTAGTATATATATAGTTACTACTATAGTAACCCCTTGATATATCAAGCATCAAAGCACTTATGGAAATTAAAAGGCATGTTATACAGCCTCCTAACTTGAAAAGTAAATTAGTTGAAACAATAAAATAGAGAAAAATGTAATAAACACTAGTGTACACCAAATCACCCACAACTACCATTACAGGAAGAATTTGCAAATTAACATAAACCAGTTTTTATATTTTGACTTATTCCATACCTGCCAACATATATGCTTTGACCATCCAAATTATGGATTTTAGCTATTCCAAATGAATTTTAAATTTGGAGTTTTGTTTCCCTAAGAGATTGGGTGGCATGTTTTGAGTTGCCAACTATTCCAGATTCTCCATAAATTCTAAGAGAGAAAATTCTTTACTATAGAGAAAAGGTAAATTCTTTCTTGTAAATAATTTTTCCACTCTCAAATTTTGTTTCCACTAGCTCTTTTGCATCTCTGTATACAGAAAAGGTAACCAAATCATGTATGACACTTAAATGTCACAAAATCAAAGTTGCATGGTTCCCTTTTCCAAAGAATTAGCTAACATCGTTTTTTTAAATAGCCATGTCAGTCATTATAAATACTTACAGCTATATAGTAAAAACATATTACCTGTATTATTTCGTTGGATTCAGTGCTTTTTTTATTTACTTATTCCCAATATGCATTCAGGCCTCACTATATGCCCAATATATTACTTTTTTATTGTTCCAAAAATGGCGCAACATATCGAGGTGTTACTGGTTTAAACAGCTACATAGAATTTAAATTGATTCATTAATGGTTGGAGTAAAAGATCCTTGCATTTGTGCATGCTCAATTTCACTGCTATTCTATCAGTTCCTAAAAACAATTAATGACTATGTAATTCTACTGTAGGGACTTTTACAAGCTGAAGGACTTTCCAACATCTCAACTCTTAAGCAGATGCAAAGAAGGGAAAAAGAGGAACATCTATTTTACATCAGATATAGTCAAGAACATACTTGAAGAAAACAAAGATACTGTTAAAGTATTTATATATTTAAGTATTTGATTTTTTTTTTATGTTGATCATTATGTATGGAAATCGCGTGTAAAACCAAAAAATCTGTTTTAGATCATAAATACTGGAGTTCGCATTTTGAGCAGAAGTGAAAACAAAGAGACCAGGTGCAGATATCGACTAACGCAAGAGGTATAGTATCTTATATAAAATTGTAAGATGTGCTGTGTTTTTTAATTATTAAAAGTTTTGATTCGTTATATGAATCGTCTCGAAACACATGCGCCTCATAACACGCTTAGGCGTGGTTTTAATCCAGTTCTGATGAATGCACCAAATACGCTTGTTCATCAAGGCGTGTGTTTATTTTCTTTGCTCAATGTCAGTGGAGTTCTGTGTCAATTTGAACATAAAAAATATAAGTATAATAACTTAGGGTTTTTTTTTTTTTTTTTTTTTAAGAATTTTTTCTTTCTTATAACATTCTTGAATATTGATTAGAAAAATGTTTGGAATTGTTAAGTATGTGATGGAGAGGTTCTTCAGAGAAGTTGTCTACTACAGAGGGAATTTGTGCCTTTTTACGATAGTCCTTGAAAAACTTCAAATTGGCCTGGAAAAGTACTTGGAATTTTTTTCCCACCAAGAGTGGGAACCATGTTCATGAGTGAAACAAGATACAAAATATCAAAATTAAGTACGATTTAAAACGATTTCGGTACGCAGCTCATTGTTTTAACAGTGTTGATCAAAGATTAAAGTTTTTGAATAATATTGTTTTATTAGTGTTGCTTAAAAAACAACGCCATGCGAAAGCAAGGGAAGTTGACAGATAGTGGTGGGGAAAAGTTTATATATAGCCAGTGATCAACAAAGGTTGACAGATAGTAGTGCAAAAAGGTTTATACATAGCCAGTGATCACGCACTGTCAAGTTTTTTAAAAGTATATAAATGACGCTTGAACAAAATAAATTTTGTTATGCACCCGATGTATGACGAGCTATCTATCCTAGTTTTAGTATAATAGCATATTGTTGATTTAACCTAAAGATTTATAACTACTGGAAAAGTATAATACAGAGTGGTCTGAATGAAAAGCGCAGTTATCTTACCGTGAGATTTCCTGTTGAAAACCAACTTGAAAAGTTTGCTGATTTGATGAGCCATCCCAAAGATGCGCACCTATAACTTATAGTTTACTGCACACATTCGAGTTTACTTATCCATCCATCTGGTGCTTTATTTCATCTTTATTAACTCTTGAAACCTCAAACCCCAGAAATGCCCAAAGTAGCATATTAGGTGTTTTGCCACTGAAATTTCAAATGACGTCGTACAACTTTAGACACGAATACCTCCCGAATGTCACGTCTAGTCAAAAACCAGACTACACTTTCCATGTTAGTTTTCGTTTAGGAATCGTTCCGAATTATTGTGCAGTCGATTCTGAACACCTCGTATAGCTTAAATAATACATTAAAAAAAGCAACTGACCCATTTTTTTCTGAGCTCAATGTCATTATTCGGTTCGTAATCACACAAAATGTGATTTCAGAAATGTGCAAAGTGATTTTGTCTCCACCTTTGTGCCATTGTATTAGGAATAACTTGCATGCCTATTTTATAAAGGAATTTACCTGCTTATACTAACACTGAAAGTGAATTCTCTTCATCTACCCCATGCAATTGTATATACTGTTCATAAGAGAGAACATAGCAAAAAACTTCTCCCAAAAGTCTAAAGAGCATTCACACACAGGACAAGACAAGATCTTACTGACCCATTCAAATCTTTTGCTAGATTTTATACAGTCAATAAATAATTGCAATAAAAAATAATTTTTATGTTCACAAAATTAATGTGCCTGCAAGTAGATTATTTCATCCGGGTCGCCACTTCATTTTAGACCTGTCAATTTTGTTGTCGACTTTAGGGCCTTGACAGGTTCAATCTCCATATGAGAATGAATGTGTTTGTACAGAGCCTTTCCTGCAAAACAATTATAAAAATCAGCCTAGAACTTCAGACAACCAACTTGACCCAAACACCATCCAATGCACAATCTAACTCTAATTACCAGTCTTAAAGCTGTTTGGTTATTAGAGGGTTTCCTTGGCCTACGATTGGAAAAATAATACAAAACGTTGTGTTAGGATTATTAAACTCAAAGGTTGCAGTGTTACAAATTTTTGTCAACAAATAGATGGAAAAAATTATTTTAATTTACTCGCGTGTTAGAAGCTATGTCGTGCATAACTTTTTGTAAAGTTTGAGATTAATATAAAATAATTTTTTGTTACAATACTATGAATGCATTCTATTATCTCAACAGGGTATCTCCACCATTTTCCCTTTCTTGAACGACAGAAAATTTGATGTGGTGAGGGAGGATCTGGTAACGCTACTGACGAACGAATACCCTACGCACAACCTCTTCACTGAAGAGGCACAAAAGAAGCTGACTACAATTGGTAAGCTGAAATTCATAAATTATATAATTGATTCAACAATGGTATGAAGTCACTTTAAATATATCTTTCACACTTTTGACATGTTTATCTTTCCTCTTCCAGAGTCTGGATGTGTTGTCATGTGCTACACAGGGAATGAAGGGTACGTAAACTTTTGTGTAAATACTTAGTTTACAGATGAGTTGTTGGGCATTTATGTGTAATCTTGTACGCGATTACCAGGGGTCTTAAAAAGGCCTGATTTGTGACTGAAGTTTTTAAGAGCCCTTAAATAAATCTTAATTATTTGCTAAAAAAAAGTCCTTTGAAAACATTTAAAGTCTTATTGTTTACAACACTGCATATTTTATTCTGCAAATCTTTTCAAATACATAAAACAGCCTTAGAAAAGGCCTTAATTTTTATTTTGCTTGAAGAATGGGAACTGTTACGAGATGCGACATACAAATATTAAATCACAAAATTTGTTTCGTTGGGTGGATTTGTGCATATCATACAAGTATTTAATACTTGATTTTGATTCTCAGAAATAAGGGCCATGATAAGTTATTGCTTTTAAGTCGTTTAGTCTTATTTGTTTCTGCCAGATTTGCTATCTCAGTGTTTTCTTAGAAAATCACTGTTGGGATGCCCGAACTTCAGTAAGAAAATATAAACTATTTCCCCTTCAAGCAGTGTTATTGAGTTAGTATCTCACTTTGGAAATAAACTGATCTTGTAGTTTTTCTCTTCTGAAACAGACAATGTCTTAGAGGAGAGATGACAGTTTTTGAAAACCATTTTTGAAGTGCGGACGGACAGGGTATACTGGTTTAAATCAGCTTGTTTTTTAAACGAATAATTTTTATTTTTAAAAGATCATGATTTAAATCAAACTTCACATTTTTCTTTATTAAAGTTTAATGCTAATATTGAAAATGAAACAACCAAGGATCAGATGCATTTTGTTTTGTATAAATGATATTAAAAAAAAGTTCTTCTCAGGAACACCCCAAGAATGAGCCCCTTTTAGATTAAAAATAATTGTTTCCCTACTTTGAGGACAGTAAGTTGATTGGGATGTCATGACACCAGCTTGGAAATTATCGGGGGCCTGAGTGACACACCATTTGCTTTATTGATAAGTGTTTTTTGCAACTCTATTTTGTTCACATATATCATTACCAGTAATGTGTCCCCATCTGATCAAGTGACTGTTTGATTCACTCTGCATATTTGGTTAATCATTATTTGTAATATTTATCCTTTATATTTAGGGGGTCTTAGGTCTGAGTCATAGAAATTTTAAGGGTTTGGGCCCTTCATATGGGGATCCCAAGGTGTTCGAACCTCAAGGAATTGGCGCCTATGTTGAGTTGGCAATTTCTTGACAAATATTTATCTTTTTTGCTCACAAAAAACAAGTGTCACTCATAAATCTGTTGATCAGAAGAGGTCAGGTTTTATACATGTGGGGCCAGTCTATAAATGCAAAGGGTTTATGGTTAATTTTGACACACTTCCTTATGGAAAAGTTGTAGACTTGAACGAATTCTCCTTCAAGAGGGATTTGTAATATCTGATAAAGGCGCTGTTTAACATTTTTTTTCAGTGTTACAAACAAGCTCTTGCTTTTTATGCACTTCCTAGTTTATTTAATAAACCCTCCTGAATAGAATGAACTTGGCATATAATAGAAGAAACTCTCAATTAAATATCTTACAAGTACAGAATTAAAATATTTCTAAATGATGAAATATGATAAAAAATCTGAAAGATAAATTTTTCGGTTAGCTCTTTGCAAAAATGTTATTATTTCAGAAATCTGCTTTAAAATGGGTGAAACTTATTTCTTTTTTATGGAAGAGTAATTTATTTTAATTATAATTTTAAATAAAATCACCTCCCCTTATTAAAGCATCAAATATCTGTATCATAAAATAGAATTTAAATGGAAGAATAAATGAAACAAACAAGGCCAAAAAATAGTTAAATTGTTTTAATCTTTCAAACGTTATGTTTTCTAAACCATCATATATATCAATGTTTAACATAAATCAATACTATTTTACTGACTTGCATGGCTATGTCCAACAAGTTTGAGCTTATTCGGGCAACAAATGAATTAAAATCATAAAAATCTTTTTAAATAAAAATAAATCTTGTTTTTTTTTTTTTTTTTTTTTTTTTTTACACACTGCAAATGGAACATTTAAAGGGGATTGAAAGTGCTTTATTTGTATTTTCAAGATACTACAAAACCTGGTTTGAAACTACACAATGTTAACTGAAAAGTTTTCATACCTTCAATGATAGAAACCCGCTTTTACACCAGTTCTTTTTTCCCCCAGGTCTGAGGACGAATTCAAGATTGAAATCTGTGGGTGGAAGGGCAACCAAACCCTCAGGTGCTACGTGCCTAAAGTCGGAAGGGCTCACTACCTGAGGATTTGTGGAGTCGACGTTTCTCAGTATGGTAAGTAAATTTAAGGATCCGGGGAATAGCTGCGGCAGTTTTAATCTTTGATTAATGGAATCAAAGATTAAAATTTCCTTAATGTACCCCTGCTGAATATCGCTTATTTAGTGGGGTTTTTTTTCCTTGTTTGGCTCCCAGGACTGAAAGTCCTATAAATATTTTTTTAAACCTTAGATTTTACAAGAACATTATATTTTGTTTCACCTGCATTCAAACGCCAAAATAAATAATTGCCAAAAGGGACATTTTAAAAAAATGTGGGCCTAATATTTAAGTATTAGTTAAAAATTGATGTTCTAAAAGTGTCTGGGGCACAAACCTAGTATTTGTGAAAGTTTCTTCACTTGTAGAGATAAGCTATGTATCTATTGTGATATGAAATGTTACCTTAAAAATATATGGCCTTAAGGCTGGTTTTTTTTTTTTTTTAGTTTGTATCTCCTTAAATGTTTGCCTATTTTTTAATCTTGAATTTTTAGTATTAGACTTTTCTTATAAAATACAATTGTGGAGATTGGTACAATAACAAGCACAAAATTTTTTTTAATTCGATTGTGATTTAACACAATCAATATTAATTTTTTTGCATCTTGAACATGCAAAAATGAATCTTAAGCCCTTCATGTTTTTCATCTTTTATCTAATTTGGTTCCAGAAAGTTCACTATAAATTCTATGCCTAATGAATTATAAATCAACAAAATGATTTAAAATTTGAAACAAAATGATATCTTGAAACTTAGCTGGGAATGAAAATAAGCACAATCAGTGATACTATAGGTATGCAATGCTGACAAACTCTTTCAATAATCTTAAATTTGTTAAGGACCAAAAGTATAACTTACATTTTGTAAATTAATGTTACAAAGCAAAGAAAAATTTAAGTAGTGGTTATTTTTAAAATCATTGAGTATGCAAATATATTTTGAAGATTAGAGGTTCTACATCTATCCTTTTATTAATCAGGAAAATTCTTAATTTATTTTTTCACATACATTGTGATCAGCATCGACCTCACAAAAATCATAATACAATTCCTTGTTGAATGCTGACCCAAAATTGTGTTCTCCATTTTCCTGGCATTTGAGATATTTAAAATTGAAATATTGAAAATTTTGTCTTCACTTCTAAGGTCTGAAGCCACCAGACGATCCTTTGGCATCCCTGGGGTTGCCAATACCCGAGTCAATCGAGGCAAAAATAAAGCGCCCTAGGGATATGCAAATTCGAATATGCTTGTTAAACGCTCAATTGTAGGCACACATTTCCAGAATACCACATCCCATTGAAAAACGACTTTTTCGGGTTGGTTTTCACCAAGGAATCAAATGGTACAACAGTCGTGTTGATTTTTTATAAGATTGTGTGTACGTTAAGGCCTGGTGCACACATCCAGTTTTTCAACGTGCGCTGCCGCTGCAGCAATGCGAGTGTGGTCTGAGATACATTAGATTTAACGGAGTAATGCATACATGCCTCCAATGCTGCGGCTATGCACATCCAATTGAAAAATCGGATATGTGCACCGGGCCTAAGTAGATTGTATTTTATATTTAAGTGTTCTGCAAAGTGAAAAGTAGTTTTAATTTCCACCGTTAGATTCAACCTTTACATTCTCTTTACAGAAATGCGAGAAAAGAAAAAATTCAAAATCAAAGGAGAGGAGAACGAGGAGCAGGGTGTAGAAGTCGTACCCGAGGAGGAGCCGGACTCCCCGACCGACCTGCCGCAGGAAATGAAAGAACTGAATGTCGATCCCATTCCTGCCAGCGATGCGCTCGTTGTAAATAGCTGACCTCTGTGTAAAATAGTGTGTAATCAGGCATTGTTGGAAAAATAAAACTTTTATTTGTATAAAACAATACATAAAAATCACATATAGCTAACACTACACCAGGTTTTTCAGAATCAAAATACACACATTTGTGATAGCTACATAAATGCAAAAATCCAATCCAGAAGTATATTTTCTGTCATTGGTTTAAAAACAAGGTCAGTACTGTTGAAATACAATTAGCATTGTAATTATTCCAAATGAAACAAATTTACTTTCAACGGTATAGTACAATAGGACAGTGATTCTCGATCTTTTTATGCTTCATGAAATCAACTAGAAATGAGTATGAAAATACCCTTTGTGTAGATAGAAAAAACTCATTTTAGTGTAACAATGGGAAATAAAACATCTACAGCGCCAAAGGCACAAATCTGCATCTTTTGAGTTACCATTTCATGTTTTATGCTAAGTTAAAGCAACGATTCACACATCATGATTCTTAGTGGAAATACCAATTTTCTTAAGAAAACCTTTGAATTGTAACTTGATTTTTCCTGAACGCGTTTTCGTAGATTCATGCCTTTAGCGTGGTAGTAACGATATATATACATTAAAAAATATTTTGAAAAATAATTTAACATATCTTGTTGGTAGTTGAATTTACTTTGCACTGGGTTTATTGGTGATGGTCCTGGATCCATCCTTAAGAGAAATTACCAAGAACACCCTTCATTTTTAATGGTCATCATTTCAAGTGTGCTGACACACCAATCTTCTACACCATGCCAATTTGAGGCCTCAATAGATTTGACATGCATCAGTCCCACACATGACAGTCATTGGTTGGATTGAGTTTCGAACTCCCGATCCTCTGGTTGCGAATCTGACTCTACCAACTGGGCAACCGTGACATAAAATCTTATAACAGGGTGTATACATGTCCCGAAAATTTGTCTCCTCATTATTATCAGAATTTAAGCAAAAGGTGGCTGCAGCTGAACTTAAACAAATGGAAAAAAGAAAACTGCAAACGAAATTGAACAAAGAATTTATGCAAACTGAAAAGAAAACGGTGTAACTCCCCCAATCCAACCATATTCGGAGACAGTGTTTTTTAAATACACAAATTGGTATATAATTTTTTTTTACCAACTTCATTTGATGCATAGAACATAATAAAAAATTTACATTACGAAATGTTTTTAAAATAATTTTTTCTTCTTTAATTTTTATTAAAAACTTTAAGTATTCTGAAAACAAATATAATGAATTTAGTATTTATAAAATATGTTCATATACTTTGATATGAAATATGGTTTGTCATAATTTTTAAAATTTGATTTAGAAAACAGCTTATTAAAGCTGAAATTTGAATTCTCTAGATTAGAATAAGCAATAAAAAAAGTGTGAATTTAAATTATTACATCTAACTGACCCACATAATCATGCATTTATTTTAAAAAGTCCCTAAATGGACTTACAGAAATTTAGTAGACCCCCTGTATGAACATTTTAAGTGGATAATCAGTGAGAAGGTTGCACAGTTTATTAATGGTTGAGTTATCCTGCTAAGGTCTTCAACATCCAGCCACTAGTTTCACAAATATTTACAGCATTACATCTCTTACAGCAATCCCCAAGGAAACGCCTGCAGTAAAAGAGATTGTTGCAGCAGGAACATATCAAATGTGTCTTGTTTGTTACACTAAACATTCCTCATTATTTGAGGTAGTGGATAAAAACTTTTGAATTTTAAAGAAATACTTAGCTTAAAACTACCCTTAATGAATTTCAGTATCGCAAAATAAAAGCTAGCTTAAAAATTAGAGTAAGATCTTAAAATGATAGATTAACCTTGATTAATGTGCCCTTCCTACATCTCGAAGAAGGCTCTCTGCAATTTCTAAATTCTGTCTCCAAGACCTTAAGTTAGTGGTTAATCATGAAGCTGTCCATTATAAGACTTAAAAAATTCTGATGCACTTAAGTGTTTCGTGTAGAAACATTTTCACCTTTATCAGTAATTACATTGATAGTAGCATTATACCTATACAATTCTATTGCGTTGAATTATTGATCTTTTTAAAACGGCAGGCTCTAACTAGGCTGGGTTACTTTACAGTTTTGAAGGAACTTATATTTCTCACATTGTATCACTAAAAACAATCAAAGTAACAATATTTTTTATCACTTAAATTTTCAATCAAAAAAACAATCTTATCAACTGGATACTGTAGAAAAATTACATTTTCCGATCAATCACTGCTGATTTGAGCCAGTGGTTTTCAACATTTTTTGTTTCATATACCCCTAGGCAAATAAGTAATTGCATATATACCCCTTGTATGGATAGATAAAACTATAGTTATTGTATAACGATGGGTAAAATAAAACATACATACACATTCATTGCACTTATCCCTGCATTACTTAGAAAAAAGTGCTGAAATATAAGAACCAATAATTACTTGCAAACAGGCTTCGAACTTGCAAAAAATGCAATTTCTTTACATGCATTTTTCTTTTTAATGTTAATTTTGAAAAACTAGGGATGTCTTGGCAATTTAAAAACTGTTTAGGCTATTAGATTGTAAACTGTCAATCAGAATACATAATACCACCTCATTGCCATCAGATAATTGTGTAATAGCAACACTTGAAAAGATGTTTACAATTCCATAGTAATACTTCCAGGCTTGCCTTTTTTCCCCAGTTGTGGAAATGTTGATTTGCCTGGAAATTAAAAAAAATTGTTTTTTAAGAACTGGATCATATGATAAGCATTTAAAGTAAATATTTTTATCAAGACGTACAGGGTAATTTTTCACACATAAATTCTTAAGTTCTAAAATATACTTATCCATACACATCACTTGTTTATTTTCAGTACATGACAGATGGGGAGTGGTATTTCTTTTTCTAAGCTTGATGAAAAGATGCTTCCATTAAATTGATTTATATAGCACTTTTTTATACTAATTTTTATAAAGCACATTTTCGTTTCTTCGATACTGAAAACAACCCTCTGAACCCCAGAAATCCTTACCTGCTTTTCGACCCATAAGGATTGTGATTGGTCACTTGAAGCAGTGTTAAAGGATTATCAGGTGTTAGTGTGCAAAACAGCCGGTGTTTGAGTAAATTACAGGAAATCAAAGGGATTCTTGAGTTGACGATTGAATTAGTGTCAATAAGTCACGAAGCTTTCCTAATTTACAAAACCACTTCCCTCGACCTGTAGCCAATAATAATAAATCGAATATCTATCAAGAGTGTGTGTATATGCTCAACATTCAAAAGGGAAAATATATAACTGAATGGTCTTGTTGGTAGCAGTTTTATGTTTCCTCTCAACTTAAAACCAGTTCCAGAACCCTCGGTCTTAGAATGGGAGTTCACAGATTTCAAGCGAAAGGGTAGAAAGTATTCCCATGCTTTTTTGATTCTGTATACTTGAACTCAAATAGATCGAAATTCTAAGAATCTATATATGATGTCTTACGTAGCAGATGTACATTAAAAACCATTTCCAGGCCCCTTGGTATTTCAGAGAGTTCTCACAAATTCATAACAATAAGAAAACTACCCTGTAGTTCTAGTGTGACACACACTTGGTCATGGCTTGCAACCCAGAACTTGACTCGTGTTTTTATATGAAATTTAATTCTTATATTTTTTTGCCTATGCATGTAAAATAATTATACATAAATTTAAATAACAGCTAGAAATTCTAATTGCATAATGTATTACAGACAGCAGGATGATAGTAATAAAATGTGACACACTCATGTCCAAAATAAACTTTACATAACCAAAAATAATTATATTCCAAGAAATACCCAATCGATGTAATTCATGTTTGCAGGGAATGAGAGAAAGACAACCCTAATTAGCATTATCCAATCAAAGGTGATCAAACAGTTTCTGATATGCAAATCAAGATGTTACATCATCCAATGGTGCATCAAGCGCTTTGCGCAAAGTGAATTTCTGCAATACAACATTTGATTTCAGTGTGTAACTGATGAGTCGAGGTTTTACATTTGATTCTAAATGTTTGCTCGTCCACATCAAGCAAATCTCATTGACGAATTGAAGCTATTGAGCGAATACTGTGGCCAGCAAAATCTCCTGATCTAAACCTGATAGAGAACTTATGGGACTACCTTGGAAAAGCAGTTGCACAGAGACAGCCTTCTCCTAGAGATGTAAATGCCCTGAAAACCGCATTGCTGGAGGAGTGGAAATTAATTCCCCTAACTGTGGTTAACAACATAATTGCCAGCATGAAATCACATTGATATGTGTGTATAAGTCAAGGGAGATCACATTCCATATTAAATTCAGAAGCCTTAATTTTTTTCTGAACTCTCCTTGTCACATAATTATTGCCATTTTTATTGTTTCATGCTACAGTTTTATATTTTTTGCAGCATTCTTGAAATTTTTTTCTTTTGTATTTATGTATTATGATGTTATGTTTCATTCTGCACAAATTCATAAAATTATAGTTCACATGATTCTATGCATATAAAGATAATTTTGGACACCAGTGTATTTCTACTAGCTAGTTTTTCTCAAACGTAGGTCTTACTTTCCCCCCAAATATGAGATACAGCAAAGTATTGTTGAGTCACTTTCACATTTAAAGGTTTGCTGGAGCAGGCACCTATTTAAGCGTTCCCCAAACCACCAAGGCTTCCATTTCATTAAAACAATCGGGAGGTGATTCTAATGTCACTTCATTGATGAAACTAGATGTTTGGGTCAATTGTGTAAAAATGAAACTATCACTAAAAACGTTACACTGTTTTGAGGTTATTTTGATAAGGAAGAATTCTTGAAAAATGAGCATTTGCGTCATATATTATTTCTTGTACTTTCTTTTTAAAACATCCATTTCAAAACAAAAGATATATTTTTATTTTAAATAATCATGAACTTTTGATACACTGCTTTAAAATAAAGTAAAGAATTACTAATTAAATGCTGATAATGCAACAGAAAAAAACAACTTGTATATTCCTGTCATGAGAGCTTTGAAATAAGACATTAGAGGGAAATCAAGAAATTAAATTGCTCTTTTGAAACATTTATAAAATAATGTGTACTTAAAATTTATTCTGAAGAATGTGTTTGAAAATTTTTTTTCAAATGGTTTTTCTGGAGTAGATGTACATTGTTTTATCTTTTACTTCATCAAAAGAAAAGTGCTCTTATATGAAGAGGTTAGATTGTTATGTCTAACTGCAATTTCTTCTTATTCATGTTTCCTTACGAGTTTGGAAGATGTTATGTTACAGATGCAAACATAAGTATGTCCAATTCGAAATTGAAAAGACTACTGTATGTACAACCACCAGCTTCAAAACAAGCAGGGTTTTCAAACCAGGATCCTCTGATTAGGTTTAAAATAAGTTGAAAAAGAGGCGGAGAAATAGTTGGAGATAATACTAATGATACTTGGCCATTTGGGGGTTCTGTTGACATTGTCTCCAGAGACGTCATTTGTCATTGTTTGAATGCATGCAGAAACGATGAGCATCTGCTCTAATGAGAGCACGTCTGATTTGGAGGGCATTTAGTGTAGAAATATATCATAAAAAAAGTCACAGATAATCAGATGACTGTTTTTGAATTTTTAACATCAATGAAAGTGTCTTACTAGGTGGTGGGTTCATTTTGGACGCTAAATACACAAAAGGTTCAATCAGGGTCCTCCGATCCAAAGCAGACACTTCATACAATTTCACTGTAAAACAGAAAAGTTTGCTATTATTTAATTATTCATTTATTTTGGAATGGATAAAACTATTAAAATTAAAATCCCCACCTTTCTCCTTCTGAGCCCATGCTTGAGCCAGTACAGTATCAACCTGTCTCTCATTTTGCAAATCCATTTTATTTCCCAATACAATGATCGGCACCTATAAATGTAACACAATAGGATTTGTATACATCTAAGCAATTGAATCATGTCTATGCATGGTAAAACCAGTTTCTCTGTGATCCAGAAGTCAATAAACTGTAAAATGGTTTTTACTACTCTAACTAAAAAAAAAATTACTAATTGTTATTAAATTGCCATGTTAATTCATCTAATTTCAACCTGCAAGTCAGAAATTAAGATTTTTTTTGTTTCAGCTTCATTACTATCCGTCATATTTGCTTCTATTCAATCTGTTTGTACTGAAGCACAGTTCACGCTTATTAAATATCTAGTAGATGGACAACAGTGTCCATTTGTTGCATGGTTCATTACTCAAATGAAAGTTTAGGACTGTTATCTATTGTGCTTAAAGACGACGTGTCTCAATTTTATGAAAGAAATTAGTTTGCAGTACAATTAAGAGTCCATTGCTCATTGTAGCTCGAAGATGGTCACAGTCAGAGAAAGAGCAACCTTAACAAGTTATATCCGAGTGGGTAATCGAAGGGAGCATCTACAAGACAGCAATATTCAAATAAGTGGGTTCAAAAGGAGTATGAGAAAGAGGAAATGAAAGGTGACATTAACAAGATTAAATAATTTAAACTGAATAAAAAAGTTTTAGATATGACCATCCTCATAATTTTAACTCTAAAATTCATACACACTAATGAAATTAAACATTAGTTCATTCTTGCATAGCATTGCTTTGAACCATACTTTACATTTATGTAATGATAGGATAAGATGCCTTTTACCATGGAGTGATTTAATACATTAATAAATTGGGATTAGCTTACTGACATACTTTACTTCAATACAAATGAACACCACAGGTGTTTTGGGTTTCTGGCTGCAACATAATTGGCTGCTTGTTTTTAAGATGTTACGTGATGTGTAAAGTTATGAACATAGATATGATAAATATTGTCCTGTGTGCATTCCAAAATATCCTTATGGTATGTCCACACCAATTTTTACCTAACAGTAAAGGAGCAGGTATACTTGAATCAAAACAAGGTTCTTTGACATTTAGGTATTTTATAAGTAGGAACTTTCCCTTGATGGCTTTTGTATAAAAAAATGAACAATTTTTGAAAATTAATTCCTTTAATATTGCTAAAGTTCATTTACATAACTTTTGTGAAAAGTACAATTTCCAAATAGGCACATAGTGTAGCGATGTATTGCATTTAAGTCAATGATTATTGCACACATTTAAATGCATTTTGAAAAAATGAATTCAAATTTTAAAATAGTCCGTTGTTACTGTACAAATATGAACAGACAATGGCAAGTGGTTTTGACAAGTAGAAGTAATACTTACTTCCTTTTTCTCTTTCACTTTATCATACTCTTTCTTCACTTGGTCCAACAGTGAAAAGGATTCCCTGCTGTTAATGGCATAAACCAACACTACTCCCTAAAGCAAAAAAGTGTATTTTCATTCACTGTTCTACAATCTGAGCTTTCAAAACCAAACGATTGCATCTCAATTAAAATAGGTACACGTTTTTCAGTGCATATCAATAAAAACATTTTAGCTAATATAAATTCTACTTTTACTTATTTTAAACTATATGTTACTAGCAAAGTATACAAAGCAGGCATTTTATAGAATGCCTAGGCAATATATTATACTTGCCAATTTTTATGGACTATCCGTAATTTTTACGGATTTCCACTTCATTTTACTAATTTACGGATCGGTCTGCCTTTTTTACAGATATTTAATATTTCAATCAAGCAATCGAAATACTTCATTCTTTGCAACAATCCACTACATGGTTCCCACACCTTTGTCTGAAAAAAATTCAAGGACTTTTAATTAAACCCAAAAAAAATTTTCAGGAAGCTGACATTTTTCAGGGACTTGAAATTTGTTTTACGACCTAAAACAAGATATATGCAAAAGTTGTCACTTAAAAGAAAAATGTGAAAAATATTTTTAAAAAACGACAGTTTATTTTTTTTTTTACTCTATTTCTTTCACCCATGCCATCAACTGTGGTTAGTCTGATATATATATATCATGTGGTGTCAAAGTGAGTAACACTAGTTTTATTCAGAATGATGCTCAAATAGCACACCTGCCACGATGGAAACTAGTCTGGACAAGTTCCAACGCAAGACGAAATTACACAATTTTGTACTTGTCAAAAAAAATCAAGTACTTTCAAGGACTTTTTACCAAGTTCCGTAATTTTCAAGGGCCCCTAGTTTGGAAAAATAAATTCAAAGACTTTTTAAGGACCGTTGGAACCCTGCACTAAAATTTTCTATCAGACTTGATGAGTAGAAAGACGAAGCAACGGATAAGTTGGAAAAGGAGTTTTACTTCTTCAGCTAGAAGATTTATCTGTAATAATAGAATGACTGTATTGATGGGCAGTGGGTAGAAGTAGGTAAAATAAAAAGGGCTGTGGACTTCTAAAATTCACGAGATTGGGCAAAAGTATGCTTTCTATTCTGCTCATCCCCCATTCCAATGAAGAGTGTGAGACAACCTTCAGCCTCATCAGAAAGAACCGAACTGAATACCACTCTCATTTCTAACAAAACGTTGGAAAGTTTGTTGGTGTTGAAGACACAAAACCCCAAACTTTGTTTTGAGCAGAAATGCAGTGCAGAATTACTAAATACAATAAAAGCTACAATAGCTTCATTGGATTTTTCTGCAACCCCCTCTTCTGGATAAAACACTAAATGAAACAACTTTGTAAACAAAAGTGCTCAGAGTTTGGTATTAAAACACTACTGCTTTGCAGAGTTTCTGCAGTTGATAAAAATGTTAATTTTCACTTATGCATTTTTGAATACAAATAATACATTAATTCATGTACTTATGTTGTGTTTTATGTCAAGGGGGGTTCGGTGCAAAAGTTTTACTGATGCACAGGTTACACAGGTATGATATATAGAATGCCAGACATTTTTGGGAAAAGTATGATAGGATTAATATTTCCCACATTTACTAGGCATTCTAAGCAATGCCAAAAGACAAACCGGTGAAGTATAAGATACTCCCACAAATGACGTTTCTACTGTGACATGGAAAGGCAAGTGACGCTCACCTCAGACAAAGAATTCCCCGTTTGTAAAGTCTTTGTTTGGAAGTGATGCAAAAATACGCTACTTTGAATTTGTTTAGCAAAGACTAGCCCAATTGTGCTATTTGGTTTGGTTACCGCCCCGTCTATAGGCATACGACTTGTTTTGGGTTGCATCAACTTCCTGTCCTGTCTCTTCCATTTCTTGTAATCTATTGTCTTTATTATGCATCTAAGGCCTTCTTTTATCCAAAAGAAATAGTTTTCTATTTGAATTCAGCCCAATTATGTTGTGTGAAAACGAAAGAGAAAGGAGTAGTCTGTCCGAGAAGGAATCATGGCACGTTTAACTTTGTTATGAGAAAAACAATTAAGTGCAATTAAAAATAAAATTATTTCCTAGTTGCAACAAGTAGGTTCATATTTTATTTCTCGTTTTCCTCCATAAGAAAGTCCTTTTTTTTTCATATACGCATTTTCAATAAAAGCCTTTTAATGACTGTTTTAATACTCTTTGCCTTTATAGAATTTGTCATTCTATAGATTTTTGTCATGCCTAGATATTACGTACAATGCCTAGGGAAAGTATATAATATTAAAATAATAATATGGATAGTTCATACTTTGCCCCAAACACCAGTCACTCCCTGTTAGATAGGTAATTTATTTTTGCACTCTTCACTACACAACCAAAAAGAAGATTCATATATTTCACTATCATACGTGGCACAGAAATCTGCATTACTTGTACATTGGGGTTGGTTGCTTTTGGGGTTTTATGATGCAAGGGCCATATTTGGCCATCCAGGCACAAGACAATATCTAGTAATTGGCACAAGACGTGCAATATCAAGTAATTGACACATGCAGTGAAAGTTTTACTGACACAGAACTGAGAAATACACCCATGGAATTTGTATATTGGGCAACAAGCATATATAAAATAGACCACTGATATTAATTCGACAATTTCACTGCAAAGCTTAACTGCTTAATTTGAGCTGCATGATAAAACTAGAACTGCATAAAAGAAGCTCTCGTCACTCTAATGAAATTCTCCAACAGTCCGATTCCATTTCGATTTGCAGCTTTCGAATGTAATTTTGATTGACTTATATGTACCATCTGCTTTCGTATTGCATATAGAATTTACTATGGGATAAAAAGTGCTCATGGAATGGAAGGTAATGAGAAATATGAAAGATAGAAATGAATGCAAAAAAGAAAATCTGAAGGGTTATGTTTAAATGTAAGAAAAATGTCAAATTGCCTTTGAACAATGGGATGCAATTGAAGTGGAAATTCAGAAGCTAAGTGTAGTAACATACATAACATATATGCACTGAGGTGTGAACTTTATGGAATACATTGCATTAGAAATAAGAATTAACAAGTTTATTAATTCATAGTGAATTGACTTGTTAGTGAGAGGAAATATCTGCAATTAAAGATACAGCCATGATAAATTTACTTATAGAACTGCTCCCACCAATCTAGTTGATAGCGCTTACCAGCACGGAACAGTTCTCATTCATTTTAAGAAGGGGTGACTAAGTAGATCTTTTTTTTGTTTTTCATATGTTGGCAATGGAAAGAGGTAGCTTACTAGCATGGATATTTTTGGCAACAAGTAAAAATTTAAAACGCCTTTCTAGTTTGTCATCAAAAATAAACGGGACAAACTTGAATAGATTTCTTCAAGCATCCACAACAGAAAAAAATGGTGAGGTATGTATAGCAGCAAACTTTGTGTCAGAAACAGTTCTCATTCAGACAGACTGTATGCAGTCTCAGTTGAAAAGAAATACACAACGAACTGCAAAACTTACCTAGTTTAACTGATTAATATAACTCTTATCCATTATGAGAAGAAAAGTTGTTGAGGGGTTTGAAACTGCTTAATTGTACATTTTCCAGGAAAACAATTTAGAAATTGTAAAAAAAAAATTATTTTTTATTTTTATTTTAGTGTGACATAAATAGTAAAACATAATTACTAAACAATGAATATCACTTCACTCAGAAATACTGTTTATGGTAATGACTTTTCGAGTCAGAAAATTCAAAGTAAATTGCAGTTTATTTCTATTAATTGTATTGAGAAAAAAAATTTCAGATTTCAAGTACTTTGAGAAAAACTTAACTGTTGAACATGGAGCAAGAAGGGTTGGCCAAATGGTAAATTTCAATTAGGAAATTTTTATACTGGAGTATTTTTGTGGTACATTAGATGAATAGGTACTGCCAGGATTATAATTGTATAAAACAAGTTTTTATTTATAATTTTCTTACTTCTGCATAAGTCATGTATGTTTTCAAAAAGTCAGAAGACTGGCCAGGCACCTATAAATATACAAAGGAACATTTAATTAATAGCATAAAAAAATTCTGTGTAGAGAAGCATAAACAAAAATTTCCGTATGAGAGGTAGAAATGAATATCAGCTGCCAAATGGTGAACTTTAATCCATTTATGGATATTTATGGTACAGAAAGGTGTTATTATGATACATCTTAAGGTACCTACAGGTTGTTATTGTAGCTGCAATAATCAAGAGAGCCATTTCATCTTAACTAATTATTTCATGGCTTATTCCAAACCACTAATGATCATTCTGTGCTGCTATTGCATTTATCTTTTCCATCTGGTTATTACTTCATGTGTAGTTACGATAATACAGATATTTCAATTATTTATACATTAGTTATGATACTCCGAAAACCCATGGTTATGTCAGTTCAGAGAAACCATTTTTAAGAATATATTCAAAAAATTGATGGTTTCAGATTTTGTGTAACAGTGAATGAGTAAAGGTACGTTTCCAATATGACGACTGAAACAACTACGGCCATGCGATTAGAGGTGAGCAATCAGAACAGCATGATCCTAGTTGCTAGTTCAATTTCCAATCCCATGACTTTCAGTCCCTACGGGAACATCATCAATGTTGCTTTTTCATTCTCTAGTCCAAGATTCTATGTTCACGATCGTTAAAGATAGAAAGAAAATTACAACAGATTTCGAAATTTGCAGAAAATTTTACACCATATCGATACTATAAATGTGATTTTCTTTAAATAAATCATTTTTAAATTGTAACTAAGATATTCATTAAGAACACAAAAAGGACTATTTATCTCGTTTTTCAGAAAAGGTATAACTGAAATGGAGTATTTTGTTGCCTTAATCTACTGCATAAAATATAAAGCCATTAAAGGGTCATTCTGAAATTAAGTGGAAATTTGAGTCACCTGCATTTTTTTAAAGAATTTTATGCATTAATTGATTTTTATACAATAGTAATATATTTTAATTGAGGTCATCAGATAGTGTTGTAAATAAATACTTGCATATTTATAGTTAAAAAAGTGAATTAACCATGGAAAATGTCACCTCCATGGCTGTCCCTAACCCTGTTTCTAGATGAAGATATAGTTTAAACTTAAACAGTGTAAGAAATTCCTTTGTTTAGTAGCTCCATTTAGTATTAAGAGTTTTATTGTTACACAATACACTTATGAAATTATTATATTTTTAAATAAATTTCATGTTGAAAAATTAGTAACTTTGTTCCTGCTATTTTTGTCAGCTCTGCATAAAATGTAAATAACCTTTATAAAAGTCTACTAGAAGGCAGCACATATCTGAAAGTGTAATTAAAAGAAGCTCTAAGCAGCTATCTTTACTGTAAGATATCTTAGACTCAATAGTAAGTATTATTTTGTCCTTTTCTTATATTTATGTTTAGAAAACTCATGAGTTCTTTTAACAATGTCACCTCCATGGCATTTTTTACTTTATTTAATTACATTTATTGCTGAACCTTTTTCAACAGATAGTTAGAAATTGTACAAAATAATCTGGAAATCAAAGCACATAGCTGGAATTGTTTTAGGTTAGGCATAAATGCAGTCCAACCAATGAAATGTCACCTCCATGGCTAGGTTCCAACATGGAGGTGACAGTCATCCATGGAGGTGAGCAAATATTTCTTATGAGGAATTTGTTGCAATGACATGGTTAAATATTGATTATAAATGGTTATTTATTAAAGTAAGAACAATCTTGGATAAACAAATAAGGAGTCCAGTTGTTTTTTCTCGAACCTGTACTGATTTAACCAGCCAATTGATTCTAATTTGAACCTATAGTGTTAGCTACCAGTTTTATTTGATTTACAATGTTTGAACACTTGTAACTTTGACTCTGATTATGTATGTGATAAAATCTTTAATTTTTCTTCAAAAATATGGCATTGAGAGTTGGGTGATAATTTTAGTATCCTCATGACTGAAATTCTCTTTGCAGTTTCTGACATGGTACCATGTCAATCTGCCTAGTTGGTACCATGTATAAGAAATCTGATGTAATCAAATTCAGGAAAATCAGAAAGGTGTCTAAGCAAAAAAGAAATAAAATTAAAAATGATCCCGAACTGTATGTAGAATTTAAAAGGAAGGAGCTGGAGAAACATTATAGAAGAAAAGAGGAAGGGAAAATATAAAAAATTTCAGTACTTTCCGACAGAAATGAGGGCTCAGTAACAAAATGGGTTAAAAAGACAAGAAAATCTCGATTTGAAGAAAAAAATAAATTTATATTCCACCAAACAGTGAAGTAGTTGACCTAGTAGAAGCTGTTGGTGTAGGACTTCAAAGAGCAGCTGTTATTCGGAGAGTAGTAAGCAGCAGGGAAAGAGGCAGAAAAAAGCTAGCTGAAAGAAACAAATCAAAGTCCTACTGAGCAATTAAGCGACTTGAAAAGGAAAAGAAAAAAATGAAGCTCAATACAAATAAGGAGAAATATAAGAAAGGAACTATTGTTTGAAAGAGAAGTTTAAAAATATGAACAGTCCACAGCAGAAGGTCAAAAATCTTTTACGAGGAGAAAAAGTTTCTCCCAGAGTAAAAGTCTTGAATTTGGAGCTGCGTTAACAACCCAGATAGAGAAAAATTGCAATAAAAATAAAGGAAATGACAAAAAGCATTTGGTTTGGTACTGTCTGGGAAAATAATTAAAAAGTATCAAAGTTTGCACAAGATCCCACTTTAGACCATACTGAGAAAAATTGAATAAAATAGATGGTGAGAAAAACAGTGTTCAAGTAATTAAAGAGACAAGCACATAGCAAACAAAAAATAAAATGAGAATAAGATCTGACATCGTGAAGTGTTTTGAGCAAGACGATGTCAGCCGTATGGAACCAGGAATTAAGGACTAATACTAAAAACAAAAGAGAATCAATCCTAATGAGAAATGTTAAAATCTCCATAAAAAGTTTGAAGTAGAATCTGGCTATAATATTCCATACTCAACAATCTGGGTTTTTTTTTTACCATTTTAGGTATTGCAACCTGATGTAAAAAACATGTGCTTGTGAAAAGCATCAAAATGTTTTTAATTTTTGAAAAATGAAAAAGGCTTGAAGTTCTTAATTACAATGATTTAGACCAGATGGTTAAATCTCTGTTGTCAGGATGTAGTAAAAAGTAAAGAAGAATGTCTAGAAAGGAGATGTAAGAAGTGCATTAACAAACACGTTGAGACAAAGGATTTTGAAAATGTGATTACATGTGTTGAGCAATGGAAGAGGAAAGAAGTAAAGTTTAGTTAAAGGAATAAAAAAGTAAGCTAAGATAGTGGTTAAATCAAAAGTAGAAATAGAAGTCAAAGAGCTAGTTAATAAATTTAATCATATGCTTCCTCATTTCATGAAGCATGTTTGCAAATAGTCCAATACAGGTTAATTTTCAACCTAAAAAATAACCTCGGAACAGATGAGAGTTGACATGTTGATTTCAGCAAAAATTATTAATGTAAGTACACCAAGGAGATACAAAGTGTGCATTTCAGAGGTTCAGATAACCAAATCACATTACATAGGTAGGGAAATTGAAAACAGTGAAAAACTTAATGTTCTGCTCATTGTTTGAATCTTTACGACCCGACTCAAGTGCATTTAATGAATATGTAATTGTCAAAGTATTTGGTAGAAAAGGCGTTTGCTATTATGTGGCAAATGTCACAGAATATTTTGAAGCTTCTTACCAGATCCGCTTCATGTATGTCAAGATGACATGATACTAAAAACAAATTTGTTTTTTCCAAAGAATGTGAAGCAACAGTGCAAGATGAGGTTGAGATTTTTGTGGTCATTTTAAAACAACTGACAATGAACACTCATGAACAGTAAATTTTTTATGAAATACCTGAAGATATTACACTGTGTTAGATGAAACTGAAACATTTTGTCACCTCCATGCAAACACTTGTCACCTTCATTCCCATGAATGTCACCTCCATGGGACTATATGTCACCTCCATGTTTTAAGGAAATAAAAAATTGGCTTTAATTTGCTTAAAATGCTTTCTTGACCTCTGTTTGATGGTTATATAACTTCATTTGCCCTAACATGACACTAAATAGATAAAATAAATAGTAAAACTTTAATTTTATTTTTCAAAAGTTTTGACTCAAATTTCCATTTAATTTCAGAATGACCCTAAAATACTATGAAAAGTTAATTGTATGAGATTTTTTAAAGAAATATTACCCTACTTTCACACAAAACTTGTAAAAATATGATAGTTTACAAAACAGATGACGGTAGGTAATTTAATTTCTAAGATAATCTTTACCGACAACGGTCCATTTTAGTTTTTCTGTGCGGAAAACATCTTTAAAATAAAGCTGAAATTAAACGTTCAATTTGAAAGCAAAACTTTTAAGTTATTTTTTTAATGTCCACAACATGAAAAGTGCAAGACTTTTGGTGATGATGAAAAGCAATCATATTTTAAAATATGATACACAGTAAATTCTGAAAAGCAAAATGAGGGATTCTAACCCCACAAAAAATAACAGTTAAAGCAGTTTAAAAGAATTGATCCTCATCCGATGTACTCGGCGAGGGAGTCTTTTCAGAATATTCTAAAACAGACATCTTTTGAAGGATGATTCAGTATTTATAAAAAATTTTCTTTCATAATATTGGCAAGTTTAATTACATTTTTTAGATCATTGAAAAAGTGAACTTAATATTAACTAGTTACAAGCTCAGTAATTTTAGAATTTTATACACATGTGGTCAAGGTGTATGATGTAAAAGTACAACTAATAAGAATATTATACAAGAAAAAGTAATATAAACACAGGAACTCATAAATCTAAAAGCAGGAAAGAGCAATATTTAACACCAGTGTTTTGTGACTCATTAATATAAACACTCAATGACAATATGCAACACGAATCATCCATTTCAAGCTGATAATTGGTAATTTTAGTTAACGTCGTACTAGAGCAACACAACGGGCTATTGACGACGGTCCAGGATCAGTCCCTTCAAGCTGATAAAGGCAAACTACAAAAACACTTCCAATCACGTTGGCTGTAAAGTTTAGACTGCTCGACAGAGCATTCGAGTTCTACTTTTTAAGACATCTCACTAAAGTCGTTGTTGCATGGCCTCTGAAAGGGGCCATGCAACAACATTGCCATTTGAAAGGGGTTCCATTCATTTACCTTGAAGTCTTTTTTATACACCATTCTTTGATGAGACACTACAGTCATGTAGAAATAGTAGTTTCAATGGTCACATTGGAATCGTACCTTAAGAATGTAAATGTAATCAATGTTCAAAACTTTTGAGAAGTATTAACAAAAGAACAAGTTTTGTCACAAGACAATTTTGCTATTTTCATTTGTTACTATAAAAGTGACAAATGAAAATGAATGTCACAAAGAAAAATAATTTTTTAAATCACATTCTTACTTAAAAAATGCTCTGTCTAATCAGTGTTTTGAAAAGTCTGGATGTACTTACGGTTCCTGCAGTATCGTAAAATCTGAGTTTTTCCTTTAATCCTCTATCCATGTTTATAACAGCACAATAAATATCTTCAATAGTTGGATACTTGAAAAGAATTAACACACAATCAGATTTCTTTATAATACAATGTAAAATTTTAAAATGATCTTTTATATGAACTTAACTTTTTCCAAAAATGGTTCTAATAGAAATTTAAAAACTAAATACTTCATTACGTAAAATAAAAATAATTGGAAAGTATTGGCTAAGGAAATGTCATAAAAGTTACTAAAATGAAAATTTCCTTCAATATAATCAAAACTTCAGAATTTTATGAAACAAAACAATATTTTCTTTTTGTGTTCATTTTTCCAAATAATTCAATGAAATTTTACATACTGCGTAGCATGGAAAGTTTCCAAATATGACTTGTTCCAAAATCGAAGTTTTACCACTACTTCGATAACCACATATTAAAACTTTGCTCGTCTTTCCTGACACGGAAGACCGCAGCATTATGATTGACTTTTGAAAAGAATATCACTTTCAAAAATGTTAGCTAGTTTCTTTCTTAAAATATAAAAATATTTCTAAGTGGATGGGTGGTACATTTGTTTATTTACAAAATTCAGCTGCCAACTTGCCACAAAATAGTTACGGTTACAACGGGTGCGCAAAACGAAACTATATGAGGTACTGTTAAAATGCTATAGAGAATTTAAGTTTGAAATGATTATTGAATTTGGGTACGTTCGGTATTCCTACTTGATATTTTATAATGTAATGTATTTCGTGAAATGCTAAAAATAATAATATTTTGCTTTCTGTTCCAAAAAAGTAAAAGATTTTCGCGCAGGAATAATTTGAGTTTCGCTTTTGCTTTCAGTTGTAGTATTTCGTTAACTCAACTCAGCATAAGAAGCAGACGATTTTCATGGTTTCAAAATGTGGGCATTCGAAGGTTGAACATTTTCCGATCTTGTTCAACGTGAGATTTTTATTCGCGTCTGTTTTAAAATGAGACCATTCTTGCAATTATTTGGTGGTTCATCATGCTCTTGGAACCACATTTTAAAATTGGTTGGCCACGAAAGCGTAGTTTAAATTTGCAACCTAACAAAAATAACCTTTTAGAAAACTTAAAAAAAATACACTTTGTTTCATTGGTTCACAAAACTCTTCTCATCTATTTTTAAAAATATTTGACTTTATATTTTGTTCCATACGAGCGACAATTGGTTATTCCCCCCAAATTAGCCATAAAATGCTTTCTTATACAACTAAATGGAAGCCTAATGAAAACCGTTTTATCAAGTTAAGTTTTATAAAAATCAACTTTGACTGCATATTCATGTCAAAACAATTTTAAGGAAACATCGTTTGTTTCAAATACTCAGTAAAATATTTTTAAACTTATTCCAAATTTACTGGTCTTAAAAAAATTATTCCAATCTCTCCTAATATTTTTGCCCTCAGGGACACATCTTCTTTAGGTGTGTTCGGACATCACAACTTCCAGGTACCCGACTGATCTTTGGTCATTTTCATTTTAACCCTCACCTACCCATCTGTACCTTGCTTTATCTTCCTCCATATATCTTCCTGTGTTAGGCGCAGCTTGGATGTTGTGTTAATGTTAAACGGATATCTTATCCATTCAATATTTTTAGTTAAATCAGGGAAATAGTTTTTCAAGTCTACTTGCAAACTCTCCAAATGCTGCGTTATGAATTTCAGAGCATCAGCACCAATTTTAGTAGTCGAAAGTGTTATAAACTCACGAAAAGAGGAAAACGAGTCTACTTCTCCATTGCCAACTCTCTTTTGCCATAACTTTAGTTTTGCGATGGCAGCGTTCACTTTATCTTGAACGTGAAACAATGAAACTTGTGTTGTAACAATAAGTTGAAGCAATTTAAAACAGAGAATATATCTCCAAAGTATGCTAGTTTACAAAGCCATTTCCAGTCATGTAAACAATTTCTCAACTCAAATCTATCATTAAGAAAACATTGAAGTTCATGTCTAAGTTCAAACAATCGATCTAGAATTTTTCCTCGAGATAGACAACGAACATCGGTATGATAAAGAAGCTGGGTATGATTTCCACGCTTTCATCCAGAACTTTCTGTAGATCAGCGGGCATCTTAGGTGTTGCCAAATCCTCTCTGTGTATGCAACAATGTGTGAATATGACATTTGTGGAAACATTTTGAATTCTTGCAACGAGTCCTTTATTAATTCCGATTATACTTTTTGCTCCATCTGTGCTTATTCCAACACATCTATTCCAATCAATTTTGTTCTCTTGCATAAATTTTTTCATAACATTAAAGATATCTTCTCCTGTTGTGTGACCTAATAAAGGCTGGCAAAATAAAAAGTCGTCATGAATTTCTTGATTTTTTTCGTATCTAGCAAACGCCATAAGATTTGTAAAATTCGCAATATCAATGGACTCATCGACTTGCAATGCATAATAACGACTTTGAGAAATCTCATATAATCAGTTCACCAAACTCAGGTGCAACGCGTACCCCCATCAAACTCTTCCCGTCCCCCTGGGGGTACGCGTACCACACTTTGGGAAACACTGCCCTAGACGATCAATTTTATTGTCAATGTGATTGACGGTTTCGATTGATAGGTGCTTCATTATACGTAGCTTCAATCAACCCGTCAATTTCATTCGGTCAATGTTTTACGAAGGAACGTGACGTGTCTCATTTTTGAGTTACAAAATGGTTTCAAATTAAGATTTGGGTTTACTTGCCTTGAATTTGGCTGTCTGCAATCGGAAAAAAGAAGAGGAAGAGACGCTGATCCAAAGAGTGGTATAAACTGAGAAGTCACTTTACTCACAAATATTTACCAAACTTTCTGCGGGATTCTGAATCGTACGCAGAATATTAATTTTCTGTTTTAATTTTTCCTCAGCATAATCTGATTTGTATTGTTTTAACACATTAACTATTTTTTGCAAAGCAATACTTCTTTTTTTTTGTTTAAATACTCACTTGACTTAACTTTCTACAACTCAGAATAATCACGATACAAAGTTATTATAATCTTCACTAACTCCCTTGGGAGCAAAAATTACTTAAAACTGCGATGTACGTCGTAGAACAAAGTCTTTGCAGAAAATTTTTTCCTTAATTTTATCAAAATCTTGGCCAATTTTTTATTTAATCATAAGTTACGATGTTCTGCAGTGCAAAGCGCGCTCCTTGCCCCACCTTTTTTTTTCTTTTCTAGCTACGGAACAACCTTCCTACACCACCCAAATTACCACAAACACTTTAAATTCTGAAAGTATGCCTTGGTTTTAAAAAAAGTAAGTTAATTAATTTGTATGTTTTATTACAAATATGTAATACATATTTAGCCGATAATTGTGTTTTACGTCTGTTTTTTATTTGACTGCAATTTTCAAAATTCGGACAAAATGCGTGCAGAACAATTGCAATTGCTTGGAGTTATGTTGCAGAAAACTGAATATAATTCTGCACCTAGACAGTTAACTTGCGTTTATTTTACAAAAAAAAACTTTTTTCGCTTTATTATGTTAGCCTCTAGATCGGAAGGTTCCTGGTACGAATTTGGGTTAGGCATGGATGTTTTAAAGCATATGGTGTAGTGGCGGCTGGAGCACCTTAAATTTGTCATGGCCGAAAGTCTTCACGTTGGGTTGGTGTGGAAGTTTGAAGAGTGGGGTGCCAGATCAGATGTTGCCTCGTCATCTGACCCTGGTTCCAAATTACGTGGCGATACACCGAATAGCTTAGGCTGGGATGGTAGTAACTAGTTGAAATATACGCTTTATTACAACAGAGATTTGAATCCCAAGTCCATTTGTGTCAACAGATTTTTCAGGGAATCAGTTAAAAATCACCTGCACTCAAAACCAACGACAAAACAAAGACCACCTGCGTTCCCCTGGTAGATGACAGAAAGTCTCAGCTTAATTGAAAAAAGGGCTTAAAAAATTTAGAAAACATACTAAAACAAAGAACGCGTTATAGTTACAAAGCAAGAAATAGAAATCATTAACTTGCTATGAAGAAACTCTGCGTGAGAAAAAGAAGGCTTTGTGTGTCAGACGAATTTGTTAGATTTTATGAAACCATCGACATCAAAAGAACTCTTTACTAACTCGGTCATTTTTTAATATTTTGTATTAATATATATCTATAAAAAACTACAGTTTTATTAAATATTTTTCATCTAAACAACACAGTTTTTGTTGGGCCCAATTAAATAATATTTATATGTAGTTGTATGCAAAGTTGTACCCCGACTTACATTCGTATTACTTAAATTCGTATTGCGAAAATATAAAAGTTTCAATTGAAAACTTATTTATTAACAGAAATTTACATTTAAGATATCTATCTGGAGAAAGAGTTTCCTCATATTTCAAATGCGTTGAAGTTTTTACTCTATCTTTAATGATCGAGAAGATAAGAAACTTGGATTAGAGAATGAAAAGCCCTACTGCCCGAACGATTGACAATTGCGTATTTTAAACGATCAATCGGCGCAGGCAATTGCGCCCGTCAATGTCCATCAATCAAAACTTCTATCAATGTGCATCAATCGATTGACAATCGCGTCAATCGCCTCCTACGCGATCAATTGATTGCTTCAATGAGCTTCATTGATAATCACATTGACAATAATGTTGATCGTCTAGGGACCCATTTCTGTATTTGGATTTTTCGACGGAGAATTGGCGCCAAGAAAAGTGCCTTGGCGACCGACAGTGCAGCGATTCTCCATTACGTTCCTCCCGAGCTCTTCATTCATGGCAGCAAGCGCGTGACGGGAGATGGCCAAAAAGACACTCACCCTCGACACCATGAACCCGCTGATCAGAGATATGCGGGGGCCGGAGCCCTCGCCCACCGTGCGGAGGGCCCTCGAAATCGAAAGGGAACTCAGAAAGGTGAGTTCTTGCATGAGATGGAAGGAAAAATGCTCTTTTAGAAAACAATTTCGGGCCCAGTTTTCTATTCCAATCTAGGGGGCCGTCGTGGCTCAGTGAGTGTGCCCACCATGCTAGCAACCTGCGAGTTGTTGGCGGTACAGATTCGATTCTTCCCTGGATGTATTGTTCTCTTTCCTTGCGTGTCCCTTGATGCTGCATGTCTAATGTTTCGTGCATCATGACCAAATATGGCACCATTCATATTGAGAGTCCGCAATGCTAAATACGTTTGACAATTTTTCCCTACATACATTTTACTTACGTATCAGAAACAAAGCTTCAATGTTCCCTGATTAAACATAGCGTCGTTTTAGTTGCAACATTTGAAATATGTCGATGACTTCCTCTGAAAACGTCACTACCTGTTTAGGAGAATAGATGAGGTATTTTTCTCGTCCCATTCACTCAGTCCACTAGAATTAACCCCTTGGGTACATTTGGCGACTGAGACTCGTCATGCACTTGTTTTGCCTAAGTTACGGATGACGAGTCTAATTCGTCATTGAAACTAGGAAAAAATTAAACGTACATTCTTGTTCATGGCAAGAGTGATTGCTGTTCCGAGACTCTCTTTGAATCCAATTATTCAATCGTTCTCTACATAAATACACTTTATTTAATTTGACTCCATACATGAAATATTTCCACGGCTGCGTTAACAGACATTCTTTTTTGGAATGAACGCAAAGATCAGAAACTGTGCGATCTCTCTCATACTGTTGCCATTCTTATCAAACGAAATTATACGAAAATGTAACAGTCACAAATGTGCAAAGGATAGTACGAAAATATAACAGTAATTAGTTTACAGACGATAGTACGAAAATATAACAGTAACGAATGGGCAAACGATAATCCGATTTACTTTTTTTCAAATAAATCTGTACCTAAGGGGTTAATTAAATAATTGAAATAGAATTAACCTAACCAGTCCATATAGACGGGATTATTCGCTTGCTTCAACAACTGAATAACAAGCATTTTTGTGTTTCCAAACATACTAATTATCTCACAATTAAACCTCGGTCGCTGTAGCTCGGTTGGTAGAGTTGGCGTATTAGCAACTGCAGGGAAACTGCGAGTTGCGCGTGCGAAACTCGACTCAACCGAAGTCCGTCGTGTACGGGCTAGCTCACGTTGGTGTAATGTGGAGAGTGGGGTGCCAGCTCAGGTATTGGCCTCGTGGCGAGACGTTGTCCGCTCTGGATTGATTCCAGTAGCCCGCTGTGTTCCTTCAGTGCGACGTTCATTCAACTACCATCCACCCCACAGTTAATACTCATAACTGTTTGACTCCTTACTAACACCACAAATTTCTAAATGGACAACATTTTTCATGTCAGTCAAATATGTAGTCAGAATGGTTCAAATGACGTGGTGTTGTCCTCGAATCTTTTTTTTCTTTGATATTGATACCGGACCATCGCCAATAGCCAGTTGTGTTGCTCCAGTGCGAAGGTAATTAAAATAACTACCTAAATGCACGGGCTTTCATGGATCGCATGCTTTTGTGCGTTGGTTTGTATTCCCGTGACCTTTTCGAGAATCCTTTGATGCTTTTGGACTATTTTTTAAAGACGAGTGGTTTCATTGACTTGATCTAGCACGTGTTAGAGTAAGAAGAATTAGAAACAACTCTACGACTGCTTCCATATGTGCACGATTTGTTTACCAATCGGTTTTATAAAACTTCGATTGGCATCGATTAAATTAAGCATTTCGCCCCCTGTTCCTCTCCGAATACTTTTCTGGTTTATGGTAGCGGTTTCGTTCCTTTTCGTATAACAAGACTGTAGGGGAAGCAAACCCCCTTACAGTTGTTGCCCCTTTTTTATTTCTAAAATTTCTGTTTTTTGTAGATAGTTTTTGACGGAGGTTTCCATCTTAAATCTTCTGCGCTTTGTTTGCTTTTTAACTTTACATGATAATCTATATAAATAAGAATGGAGTTTTTTCTGTACATTAATATTTTCGACCTATTTCAAGTTTCCTCACCGTTTTGTTCCCTTCTGATGTAAAATTCGTCTTTGGCGCGTTAGGTGTCTGTCTGTATATGTGTGTCAGTACTACGTCCAAACGGTTGAATATATTTTCATGACACTTTGCATACTGTGAGTACTTACATTCATTTAGTGACTGTACCTGGTTGCATAAGTTTGTCTGTCCGTCTTCCCTTTCTATGTTCGATTTTGCGTTGAGTCTGTGTACTTGCCACAAGTACCACATAACATTTATTAAACGTTAGCAAAATTACGACCTAATTCGGGTTGAATTGGTTTGATTGAAAGTGACCAGAAAATAATCACTTTCCTCTTTTGTAGAAAAATGCCAAATCATTATGAGTATAATAATTCTTTTAACACCTTTTTAACATTTTTATAATTTTTACAACCTTCTACACAAATTCTATATATTTATATCCATCCATGTAATACATTTCACATGTATCGCACCCCCGCTAAAGTTACAAACTGGCAAAAGGTGACAGACACTAAGGTAACTACTTCAAAAGACGATTTTAAGGAAGTATTAAGAATTTCCTTTCCTCCCCTAAGGTTTTTTTTTCTGTAAAAATTACTCAGCTCAATTGAGCTGAGTTGGTAATGAGCCACATCCTTCAACATCAACAGCGAGTGCACCAATCTATATTTATAAAAAAAAGTAGTATGTATGTATATCCTCTATACAAAATCTACACTGTTTGACCCATCAACACCACATTTTGTACACAAATACTTCAGAACAGTGTGGAAAACATAGGCTATTTCTTTCCTGTCTTCAGACCCACCTGTAGCCATGAAAATTGGCACACAGGTAGTCCTAAAAGTGTCCTTCGAAGCCCCAATTTTAAAATCTAAAGTTTGTTTTTCTGCAATAAATGGAAATGGACAAGGAAACACGTTCTACAGGGTTTGTGTATTCAGTTAACACAGGGAAATGTTGAGGTCATATTTGAAACCCGAGAAATTCAGGGTTATTCAGCTAGTTGTCATATCTCACCCCGGCAAAAAAAGTGACACAAGTTAAAAAATAAAATTTTTGATGTTATGTCATTGAAAAATATGAATGAGGTGCCCCAGCGTGTTATATTACTATTCTATAGAATATAATCAAAGTTACCACCATAAATACTTACCTAAAATCTAAAAGAAGCTTATACTATTTCAATGAAAGTTTATTAGTATCATTTAAGTTGATGTTTCACAAATTCTGCAATTTTGATCTGTGTCACTTTTCTTGCCGGGTGCGATATATGTGCGGAACGATGAATATTTGATGTGTGAGATTAAAACAGAGTCTAGAGCTAATTTCTTTTGCTGTCCTTCACCATATAGTTTCACTGACATATCCTGCGCTTCAAACCTAGCGGCCGTGTCCCGACACAGCCCTGTCCGGTTTTTTTTTCTATCTCTTGATCTCGCACAGTTGACACAACTAGCAATTAAAAATTATGTAAGATTTAAAAATATGACAGTAATTTCCAGATAAACAAAACTGAAAACTTCACTGCACATGGCAAACGAACACGAGTATTCATTTCGTCGCAAAATATCGCCTGTCCCAAATATTCGAGTTTGGATAGTGGGGTTCCAGCTCAGGTGCTGCCTCGTCATCTGACCATGGTTCAAAATGACGTGGTGTTGCCCTCGGATTTTTTCCTTGGGGGATCCCGGACCGTCGTCTATAGCCCGTTGTGTTGCTCTAGTACGACGTTAATTAAAAATTACATTGCCTCACCCAAATATTCGAAAATAGTTTATAATTTGAAGAAAAAAAAATTAGATTCAAAATCCAATATACTATTTTTTTTTCCAAAAGCTTTTTTTTTTTTTTTTAAATTTAAATTCTAATACCGTAGAATCGGGTGAATAGAATCGCAAGTGCGAATCGAAGCAATTTTGCGGAAAAGTTGTATGGTTTATCACATTACCCTGTTGAATGCAAAACTTTTTTGAAAAAATACTATTTAATCTCTCTCATACGAAAAAAGATCAAAATCAATTCATAATTGCACTGAAAATGACGCAAGCTGGGATATCAGAGGTAATTTATGTGCACAACTGATAAATTGTCTTCCATCACTGATTAGAGGACCCCAACTACAATACGTGGTTGCAATATACGTTTCTGGTGTTTTGCCTCAACCTCACCCTAACTCATACATCTTAGAATCTGATGGTACAACTTTTTTCTCATTTTTCGTTAATTTATTATAAATTTTTAATTATATTTAGTCAATTTTTATGAAAATAGAAGCATTCTTGAGGCTTAAAAATACAAAGATTGAATACGAGGGATTCCCTACAAAGTCTCTAAACATCTGTTACGTTACTGGTTGGTTTTGGGGGTTTTATGGCGAGCCACAACGACACGTACCGTTACTGGAGAACAACTTTCGGGGAAGCTCCCAACACCCATAGAACTTTGTCGAGGACAGAAAATTTTTTCCATAAACACAGAAATTTTGTAAATTTTTATTTTGCTTCGTTGTTTTGAAGAATTGTGCAATCCTGATCTGTCATTAGGTATTTTTGTTGTTAACTTTATAAAATTTTGTTAGAACCTACTCTTTTTTTTTTTTTTTCATAATTAAAAGAAGTTGTAAACTCATTGAGATTTTCCTTTTTCTTTTCTAGAATTTGCTCAAAAGTGCCTTAAAATGTTTCTAGTGATTTGCCAAGGCCAACTATTATTTTTCTAGGGCTGATTGTCTTTTTTATTACATTTATAATTGGTGATTTGCCATTTTAAATGGTAGGTCCTAAGTAATAATGTGATTAGTTGTAAACTTGAAAGAAAATAAAAAAAATTGTTGCTAATTTTTCTTTTTCCAAATAAACCTTTTATGGATGGTGTTTTAAGATTTCTTTTGGAAACCTTTAAAAGGTTTTTTTAAGATAATAACTGTTTTAAATCAACTACCGAGAAATCAGAATTTAAACAGAATTGAATAAAAACAGGTACCTTCTTCTATTCGTACGGACTTAACGGTAAATAGAAGCAGTGCTTAAAAAATATTTTTGCCGTCTCTGTCAAAAATTAACTTTTTTACTATTTAGGCTTATAGGGTATAGACCGCCACTAAATTTTTGAGATATCTATATATATAAAATTCAAATACCACTCACTGACTCACTCACTGATTCATCACTGTATCTCAAGAACTACAAGTCCTAGGAAGCTGAAACTTTGCAGGGGGATTCTTCTTATACCGTAGGGGTGCACTAAGAAAGGATTTTGAAAAATTCGAATCCTAAGGGGGCTAAAATTGACCTAAGGCCTAAGCCAAAATCAATTCGAAATCGCCATAGAAATAACATTGAGTATAAACGATTGCTATACGCATCTCAGATTGCTTTACCAGTGTTGATCGAAAAACAATTTTCTTAAAACAAATTAAATTATAATGTTCATGTTTGAACTGAATTTTTACTTCTTCTCATGATGAAAATAATATTTATAAATATTTGATTGATGAAGAAAGAATATTTAGAACAGTTTAATTTCATATTTACTTAAATTTTATAATGGAGCACGAAAAGCCCAAACTATAAACTCATTTATCATAAAAGCGTAATTTTGCTACTCGGTATCTGGCAACCTTAGAATTAATGTTTAATTTTTTAATTTGATATATAATTCTTTTTTGGGGTATTTAAGTTGAAAAAGAGATGGTTGCGGTCACATTTGGGGATTCCCAAGTATTATAAATATGTTTTTTTTTGCTTATAAATCATTGTCTTTATCAATATTGTTCAAGTTTTTTGTCGAATTGTTTGACTTCAGAATATATTCAGGAAGTGAAAATTCAACAAGCTAGAAATTTTTTTTTTCAGAATTTTGCCTTTTTTAAGGATTAGAATATTGTTTCTGTTTGCTTATGTGTTCCGGTATATTACCTATTCCAGAAATATTATTTAGGAGTTGGATTTTATTTATTTCCTGCAAAATATCACTAGATATGGTACTTTCGTGGTGGTATATGTATATTTACAAATCAAAATATTTTTAAGTGTGTAATTTATTATTTTAAAATGACATGAAACATTTCAAAAATAACTTTAAAACAAGATGGGTTACGTTAAATTAAAACTAGTAGTCATACTTTGTAGTTCAAAATATATTTCAAATTTTGATATAGCTTTTCATTGAAAGACGATTAAAATAAACTAAATTTCATTTGTTTTTCGTGTTTCATTATTAAAACGTGGTGTTATTAAGACGCGTGTTAATTTCGTGGTGTTATTAAAAGCTTACGCCGTAGTCAAGTAACTACATCTATCATTCTAAATAGATCCGTGCTTTACATTTAGAAACCAAATTTCTGATCTTAAAAAGTACCATAAGGGTTCAATTTAAAACTGTATGTGTGTTGGATAAAAGGGAATTTTTAACAAGACTTTGTTGATTTTGGAATAATATCACACTAAGTAATTTTGAGAAATTGAAATTTTATGTCTTAAGAGACAGAAAGTCGAGGTTGCTTACTCTATTTATTGAAGCTATTCTTACGCAACTTAGATGCATGTGAATCGTTCGTTGAAAAATTATTATCTTTTTTTAAAAGTGCTAAAATCAACCTTCTGTTTATTAAAAAAATTGTTATCGATTGGGTTTAATTTGTCTACTCTGATGACATGTATTTCTAACGAAAGCTCTGTTTTTCCAAATGCCACTGAATGGAATTTTCTGGAAAAATGTGCCGTTTGCTTCAAATTAAATTATTTACGAATGCCGTAAATGTTTAGCCCCCCTTGGGCATTATAGAAAGCGTGTACTATCATATCCGCAGGGTTCTAAAATATAAGTCAGGCCTCGAAATAGATTTTTTAATACAGGTACACCTTGTGCACCTAAGTTTTTAAATTAGGTGCACTGTGTGCACCTAGTGGGAAAAAATTAGGTGCACAATTATATTTTCATGTGAACAGTGCACCTGTGCACCCGGGTATTTCGAGCCCTGATATAAGTGTATCAAATGTGTGGATTGGTCGAAAGGTGGATTAGTGTAGAGAACAGACAAACTTCAACTCTGCTTTATATATCTAACAGAAGTTCCGTTATTCCATCTGCCGCTGAATGGAATTTTCAAGAAAAATTGCGTTTGCTTCAATCTAAATTAGTAACAAATGCTGTAACAATTTAATTTACCATCTTCTCATATTGATGATGATATTCGAAAATATCGCATACTAGGTGAAAGAATGGCACAATGAAAACAGATTCATAGGAAAACTAAGTGCAAGACTATCCACCGAAATTTGCCAGAGTTTTACTGAAATTGAATGCACGAAAATATTCGTAGTCACTCGAAAACTTGAAATCAACTTCAGCAGAAGTGTGACGAATATGAAATGGATTATATGGTTGGATACAACATATATGCATATTTGCGTCCGAAGTAAATTGTAGAAACGATGAAGAAGTTAAATACAAGTTAGTTTTAAAAAAATTTCCCGTACACTTAAATGATGCTAACATTCTTTTATGAAAAAGAATTGATGACTTTTCAATCAACATATTATTAATTCAACCCGAGCAAAGCCGGGTATTTCTGCTAGTTAATCATAATTTTAAGTGTACTTAAGAAAGTTTAATATTACTGTGAAATTCAAAAAACTGTGTGGTTCTATTCACCAGATTCTACGGTTCTTCATTTATTTTAAGACCCCTCCCCCCACTTCTGATTTACGAAATATAATTACGAAAAATTCTGAATATTTGGAACAGAATATTCAGGACGATAAAGAGGATAAATATACGCAACAAGACCTTTTAAAATAGTACTGGTAGATAATATGGCAACCTTGGTATTTTTTTAATCGTTTGCTTTTTAAATTTGTGTCCGTTATATTCCAATAATCTGTTTTTTGTAGTGGTGAAAAACCAGATACATTCATTAATTTTAGAGCGAAGCTTTTTAAATCAGTTTTAAGATGTATTTCTGGATTTTCTCTTAATTTGATATTTTTCGTTCAATAACTGTAGTCAAGGTAAGTAATGGTTCAGTTAGTTTTTTAAGCATTTTTAATCATTGTATGATAATTTTGGTAGATTCTTTTGTTTCTTAATAATATACAAGACATTTATATGCACACTCTGAACTGTTTTATGCATTCTGGGTAACATTGGTCTAGAGCAGGCTTGTTCAGCCCGCGACCCAGTACGACTATGAATGCGGCCCAGCAAAAACACATATATTTACAAACTTTATGAGATTTAGACTAAAAATATTCGCAATACTACAAATACAATTTTAACATGCTGTTATTTTATATGCCGATGAATTTTTAAATTAAATACGTTCTTTAGCAATGATATATCTATAACATCATTCAAATTAATATAATACGATGCAATTGACTTCCAAAATTTACGTAAAGATAAAATATCAGTGCATTATACACCAAGAACAACAAAGGCTTTAACGATAGAAAACGCCATGCAAGTTGTCATCAAGACTGTAAATTTAATAAGAGCCAAGGGATTGAAATCCTCGCCAATTGCAGGAATCCTTAAATTTATGGATGGTGACTATGGAGACATCATTTACTTTTCGGGAGTAAAATGTTGACAAGATTTTATGATTTGCGAAATGAAATCAAGTCGTTTATGGAATCAAAACCAAAATTTGTGCCAGAACCTGACCATGAAAACTGGCTCAGATTTGGCATTTTTAGTAGACATTATTGCTCTTTTAAATGAATTGAACATTGCGTGTTCAAGGTGAAGACAAACTGATCAATACAATGTTTCTGACTAACACATTCGAAATGAAACAAAACTATGGCAATTTCAAATTAAGACAAACACTTTTATGCATTTTGACACGTTGTCTAAACACGATCCTGTGAGCAACGAAAATTACGCATCCTTCCATTTTGGTTTGAAACAGGAATTTGAGAACAGGTTTCTAGATTTTTGAAAAAACCATCAATCTATTGGTATATTTGCAACTCCATTTCCAGGTAACATAAACATATAGGCGAATTTTGTATCCCTAATTTTAAAATATTAATCAACAACATTTTTTAATTCATTTATTCATTATTAGCCACTGCGTGGCCAACACGGTGTTGCCTGTGACAGTTCTTCCTCGTCAATGTCAAATGTGGCCAAATTCGAATTGCGATGAGATCCAATCGGCGTGCCGTCACAATCTATTGCGAAAATATAAATATTTAATTGAAAAGTTATTTGTTAAAAGAAATTTCGTGTTTGTTTTGCTTTCCTTCGCTGGAATCGTTTGAGCGCAGGAAATGGAATCTGGGATTTCTTGACAGCAAAGATCAAATTCACGTGGAAAATAAATATAAAAGTTACAATTTAAAAATTATTTATTTAAAAAGAAAATCCTATTTTTAGGTATCAATCTAATGTGAAATTTTCCGCAGATTTCAAATCCGTTGAAATTTTTTCTTCATCTTTAACGATCTAGGAGATAGAAAAAAGAACTACATAGCTCGAATTAAAACTTTATTTGTTTTTTTCACCGGGGCTAAAAGGGTTGTTCGGAAAATGAAACGGAAAAAATAAATTTTAAATCTGTCATCTCTTTATAGCGTTGCCATATTCTAAGGAAAACCAATAATAATTCAATTCCAATAAATTAATTTTAAAATGTTCTAGATTAAATTTTAAAATTCGGGCTTCGCACAAAAATTGCAAAAAATTCGTACCAAATCTCATTATTGTAAGTGCCATAGATTCGTCAGGACACTGCGTACAACAGGACAAACACTTCCTTTTATAATAATAGAGATTTACTAAAGCGAAAGTTAGTTAAAAACCTATTCAATCCGAGTAACGCCGGGTAATTCTGCTAGTTAAATGTAAGAAAGAACCTTTTTAATGTTTTATTATGTCCTATCCTATTCTATTATGCTTTCAAAATTACACCTGGGAGAATAATTTCTCGTTCAAGTAACGGTTCATGAATTCATATGTGTATCTCAAAATAGAATGAAATTTTTTAACCGTACAAAACTTAGAAACGTTAATTATTCCGATCTCAAGTTAAAATATCATCTCACAACTGAATTTGAAATCCATGATCCAAGATTACAAATAACTAATTTTTGAAGCTTATTTTTAAAAAAGGTTGGTAGTTAATTAATGTCGCACTGGAGCAACATAACAGGATATTGTCGACATTATCAATCTCAAAGGAAAATAACCGAGGATAATTTTGAACCACGGTCCGATGACTATAAAAAAGAATTTTTTTAATTGCCCATTTTAGCAATAAGATAACAATTTGAGTATTTGCGAGGAATTTGTCGTTCTGTTCTTTGTTTATGTTGTAAAAAATATCCATAAAGTAACTTGCTGAAAGCAAAGTAATCCTGAATACCCACGTAATGAATGGTGAAAACACTTTTCTCACTATTCCTGTAGCTTTGGATGGGGTTAAGGGGTAGCCTGGTTGGAAGAGTAATGGATTAGCAATCGGGGGGTGGGGGTTGCAATTTCGGTCCAAACAAAGACCGTGGAATACATAGGGTTATATCTGAACGGCTTTCAATGTCCTTACATTGGCGTGGTGTGGACGTTTAGAGAGTAGGGTGTGTCAGCTCAGGTGTCGACGTCTATTTTCTATGAAGCTAATTTCAGCATGTATCTTTTAATTCCAAAATCATCACGGAAGACCTAGTGGGTACTCCCTCATGTAAAATATCTGATTAGTGCTTTTCAAATACTCTCATGTAAAATGTGCAGATTCATAAGCTTCTCATAATACAATCGCGTAAGCAGCCGACTAAGAACGAATAAACATAAAATGGATGGTTTAAAACTTCTCATTTCAAATTGGAGGCATCCCTATTCTTTCTCAGGTACACCGCACTTTGAGGAGTGGGGCAAGGAGTGTGTATCGACTAGAAGACCTTCCCTGTCATTTTCAACACAAACGAACCCCTGTTCCGTCTGCGTGGATAATTAAACGCTCGCCCCTATTCCAACAGGTGTGTGTGCGAAGGCGTTCTCGTCTCTCCCCTTCAAGAATTCGGTGGCATCGTTCCAAGGGGAGCCGAGGTCCCGTTCTCTGTTGGCTGCCCTCCACTGCATTGTCTCACACCTTGTCGTTCGCGGTGGTGACACTTTCCACGGCTCGCCCCCGAAACGAACACGGATCATGTGTCCGGTTGTCCGGGTGAATGAGAGATCGCGATACGAACAATCTCGCCACTGAGTTTGTGCGTACGGGAAGACTTCTTCGAACACCGTCGAGAACTTCTGGGCCTCGTCCAAACCAATACGTTCTCCGGAACTGAGAAAACGTCTCCGAACTCGCCTCGTTGACAGGTAGCAAAGTAGCGGAACATCGATAACTGTGAATGCCGAGATCAGATCCAAAACAACAACAAATCCTATGCTTTGGAACAGAGGTTCCCAGTCTTTTTTACCCCTTTTTAGAATATATTTCTTTGGCGGAGCCCCTTAGGTCTACCCTATATTTCAAAAGTTAACGGCGTTTAGGTAATTTAATAATTTTTAATTAACGTCGTACAAGAGCAACACAGCGGGCTATTGACGACAGTCCGGGATCAATCTTCTAATGGAAAGATCCGAGGACAAAACCATGTTATTTTGAACCACAGTCAGATGACAAGACCTGAGCTGGATCCCCACTCTCCAAACTTCCACACCAACCCAATGTGAGGAGTTTCGGCCACGACAGATTTAAAGTACACCAGCCGCCTCTACACCATACGCTTATATCCATGTTCCTCTAATTGAATCATTACATCCAATTAGATTCAAAGAGGTATTTATTCGCTATTTATTATTCGAATTTTTTGTTAGTCATTGAGAAGACAATTCCTATTTAATTTCACTAAAGCTTTAGTGCAACAGTAGGCCTATATTAAGACACTAGCAGGCCAGCACGGCGTTTCCTGTGATACTTCTTTTCGTTTTGTACTGATACTAAAAACATTTTTAAAAAAAATAATAATCATTTTTTTTTAATGAGTCTCACTTTACCCGAGATGACACGAGCCTGTCTCAAATTCGCATGATATTCGAACTACCTGAGGTACCGATCTGATGTAAAATTTTCCACAGATTTCAAATCCGCGCGTTGAAATTTTTCCTCTATATTTAACTATCGCAAAGATAGAAAACCTCAAATAGTTCTTTTTGTGTTCGTACTGAATATCTTCGTCAAATGCGGCCAAACGCGCTGTCTTTGAGCTGGATAGAAATCGTTTACAAAGCTGCTATTTGGTATTTAAAACTAACTTCACAATGGAGCACAACAACGGGCTATTGGTGACCGTCAGATATCAACCCCAGAAGGGAAAGATTCGGGGACAACATCTTGTCATTTTGATCCTTGGTCAGATAACGAAAACAACACCTCAGCAATACCAATCCTAACTTCCACACCACGCCAACGTGAGGACATTTGGAGCCACGACACATTGAACGTGCATCAGCCCCCATTGTACACGACGGCCTTTGGTTAGATTCGAACTCGCAACCCTCAGGTTGCTAATACGTTACACTTCCAAGCGGGCTTCCGCGGCCATATTTAGAAAGGTTTACAAAAAAAAACATTAATAGTTATATTAACCCTTCTTTGCATGATTTTTTCTTTATTGGTGAAATAAATCAAGGTGATATAATTCATGTTCAAAATTAAAGAAAAAGTGGTTAAAAAAATCTTAGTATATATTTAGAGTATAAATTTAGCAAAAAACAATAGGATGGTATCATGTGGTATTTTTTTTAATTAAACGCAAACATTTTCAGAAATTGCTCTAAAAATAACAGAAACACATGTTACAAACCTTTCTTCCACTCATTTTCACTTTTTTAGCAATAGAAACTCAACTATAATAAAACAAAATTAAAAACGAAATCATACGTTTATTGCAACTGCAACAAACAGCGGAATGGCAACTTCAAGCTCGTTTTACTGATAGTGACACTTGCTTATTTTTGACACTAGCGCCTCAGCGTACAGCGTAAGTGTCCGACAAGTTGACTCTGATTGGCTCCTCATATATATATTGTATGGTTGTTGTTAGTAGTATTTCTCGCCAACTTATAATAAGGGGAGGCAAAAATGAACTCTTCTTTTAAAGAGCTCCTCTTGGTGAAGCAACGATGGCCAAATGGCTAAAGTCACTTACCATCAGATTGGCATTAGCGGCGGAGGATGACTTCCCGAGTTCGAACCCAACTGGCGGAAATATTTTTAGATCATCCAAATTATTTTAAAACAATTCCAATTTAATTCCTTTTGATTCTAAATTACTTTTCCTAATTTTTAATACCCTTTTTTTATTTTTCCAAACTTCCGTTGATTTTACATAAATAATCTAAAAACCACTCCTGAACTCACTACCAGCTAATATTTTTCCTCCCCTCTGCCGTCCCCTTTGCTTTAGGATGATGGTGTCGTATCCATCCCTGGTTTAGGACCATTCTGATGTAACAAAAAGCATACATAAAACACAAACTTATATAATTATTAACTTATATAATAAAAGGATACAATTTTCGGTTCAAAATGTTAAAACCTTTCGAAAACCGTTCCTATCAGTCAAAGAGATCTGCGCCAAAACGTAGATAAATAGCCAAATGAAACACCTTTACGTCTCAGGCACATGATCATACCAGCCAATCAGAGTCAACTTGTCGGACACTTACGCTGTACGCTGAGGCGCTTGTATTTTTGACAGCTATGTTTTTTTATGCAATAGACATTAAAAAGGTATACAGACACGATCAACTTAAAGTGAACTTGTTCTTTTATATAATTTTTGGGCATTCAATGTTATGATGGAAATTTCCACCATTATGCAAAGAAGGGTTAAGGGCCGCGATAAAGAATAATAACGAATTAGCAACTGGAGGGTTGCGAGTTCGAATCCAACCAAAGACCGTCGTGAACAGATGGGGCTGATGCATGTTAAATGTGTCGTGACCTCGAATCTTGGCTAGGCGTGGAAGTTCGGAGAGTGGGGCACCAGCTCAGGTATCGTCCTCGTTGTCTGACCGTAGTTCAAACTGATGAGGTGCTGTTCTCGGATCTCACACCTCCGGACAGTCGGCAATAATCCATCGTGTCGCTCCAGTGCATCGTACTTTCAACTACCTACCTACCTACCATCGCAATTGGATCGGTTGCTTAAACAGGCGAAAAATGTTTAGTGGCTGTTCAGGATTGAACCAAACGAGAGAACAGTGTCTATTCACCTTGACGTAAGTGAGACAAGTTGGCACGTTTTGCGACAGCTCACTAGATCCGAGATAAATTTAAATGTTCTGGGGAACATTTCAAAACTAAGCACTGAAGCTCATTAAGGCCTGTTGCACACATCCGGGTTTTCAAAGTGCAGCACCACTGCGGCACCGAAGCCCAACTATGCACACATAACCGTGAAATGACGCAGGTACTCATTTTGCGCCATTTGCGATAAATATTCTATCGAAGGAAACGTGTTTATTTCGTGTAAAAAAAAAAGTTTATTTTGAAACAAAATAGACGTTACTGGAAACAACCATTTATTAACTATTGTTTATATTCCATTTGTTTATGAAAATAAGGTACTTCAGACCGGAGAAGCGTGTGCGGCAAACTGCGGCGCCGTGGGGAACTGCGCTAAAAATTGCACGCAAGTTGGATGTTTGTCGCCGCAGCGGTGCTGGAGGCATGTGTGCACTACTCCATTGGATCTAATGTAACTCAGACCGCACTTGGGTTGCGGTAGCGGCGCTGCACGTTGAAAAACCGGATGTGTGCACCTTCCTTCCTTCGAATGGAAGCAGACCCCTCCGTACCGAGTTATTGAAAACCCACAGCGGATTAGCCGAAGCTAGGGAAAGCCTCTAATGAGAGGATTTGTGCACCGGGCCTAATGTTCGCCACTATGTCCGAAATGATCTGTCCCAAATAATCGACCGCCATCGCGACCTTGCGATTGGAAAAGGAAACGAAATTACTCTCCGCATATGCAGCAGAGGAATCCTTCCCTTCAGGGTAATGTTATCTGGAGGATCAGTCCCAAAATAGAACCCGCCCTCACGCCGCATTGTTTCCATGTGAGAGTGCATCTCCAAATGAGATCTTGGCCCACCTCCAAGCGACGTACTTTTGACGAATCCATTCACAAGGGGGAGGGACGCCCTCGTTGTGTCCCCGCTATTGTTTGGGAACCCTTAAACGGAGCCTTAAAGCTGCCTACGGTAAAATTAGACATTATAAGATTGATTGTGATTGTAAATGCGCAGAGCGAATTGTACCGTGAAATGTATCATGCAGCCTGAGCCTCGAAACAAACGCAGCGAGTCACGACGGGCAACATTGATTACAAGGATACTCGATCCCAAACAGTTTTTTTTTATTTGCCATAGACGACCTATTGCGTCAAGTACAATCACCTTCTCTCGTCATCTGACCGTGGTTCAAAATTACGTGGTGTTGTCCTCGATAATGGTAATTTTAATTAACGTCGTACTAGAGCAACACAACGGGTTACGGATGACAGTACGGGATTAATCTTCTAAGGGAAAGATCCGAGCACAACACCACGTAATTTTGAACCACGTTCAAAAGACGAGGCAGCACCTTAGCTGGCAACTCATTCTCCAAACTTCCACACCAACCCGACGTGAGGACTTTCGACCACGACAGATTTAAGGTGCATCCGCCGCCTCTCCACCATACGCTTACAAATATCCTTGCACTCACCCGGATTAGAGCTAGGAACCTTCCGATATCGTGGTCCTCGGATCTTTCTCTTAGGGGATTGATCCCGGACCGTCGTCAATAGTTGTGTTGCTCTAGTACGACGTTAAAATTACATTTCCCGGACCGTCATCGTTGGGTTGCTGTGGAAGTTTGGAGAGTGGGGTGCCAGCTAAGGTGTTGCTAGTGGCCATGGTTCAAATTACGAGGTGTTGTCCTCGGACCGTCGTCAATAGCCCGTTGTGTTGCTCTACCACATTATGACACCTCTGGTAAAATCACGCAAGAGACCCGTTCACATCTAGACCGTGATTTCCACACTTTCCCACCAAGTCCAAAACGTCGATGTGGTGAGCACAGGGGAATCTGCGGTGGTACAGGGGAATTCTGGGAATCGCCTGGACACACCACACTGACATTTCCTTTTCTCTCTCTCTCTCTCTATTTTTCCCATACTTTATCACCTTACTCCCTAATCATCACCACAGCTCATGCATTGCGCCACTTCTTTTCAGTACTGATTGCTTGCCCCTCCTCGATGATGTCCCCACCCCCTTTGGAACGTGAATCCGACTCCTAAATGTATCAATTACTAAATTCTATCATCTATCTAAATTATTTACCTTTTTCATAGTGCATTGTCACTACCTTCAACTTTCTTCCCTAATTTTTAAGTTTACAACCATTAAATTCTCTATTAATTATGATGTGGAGGTTCGCAGTTTTCTGCAAGGTACTCCGTAATTGATAGGTCCGTTCCGTTAGTACGACGTTAACTAAAATTACCATTACCATTACCCGTACCGTCGTCCATAGCCCGTTGTGTTGCTCTAGTACGACGTTAATTAAAAATTACCTTACCTGAACTGGTAATTTGTTAATTTGAGTTAACGTCGTACTAGAGCAACACAACGGGCTATTGACGACAGTCCAGGATCAGTCCCTTCAGAGAAAGATCCGAGGACAACACCTCGTAATTTTAAACCACGATCAGATGACGAAGCAACACCTGAGCTGGCACCACACTCTCCAAACTTCCACACCAACCCAACGTGAGGACTTTCGGTTACGACAGATTTAATGGTAATGGTAATGGTAATTTTTAGTTAATGTCGTACTAGAGCAACACAACGGGCTATTGACGACAGTCCGGGATCAGTCCCTTGAGGGAAAGATCCGAGGACAACACCTCGTAATTTTAAACCACGATCAGATGACGAAGCAACACCTGAGCTGGCACCACACTCTCCAAACTTCCACACCAACCCAACGTGAGGACTTTCGGTTACGACAGATTTAATGGTAATGGTAATGGTAATTTTTAGTTAATGTCGTACTAGAGCAACACAACGGGCTATTGACGACAGTCCGGGATCAGTCCCTTGAGGGAAAGATCCGAGGACAACACCTCGTAATTTTGAACCACGGTCAGATGACGAAGCAACACCTGAGCTGGCACCCCACTCTCCAAACTTCCACGCCAACCCAACGTGAGGACTTTCGGCCACGACAGATTTCAGGTGTACCAGCCGCCTCAACACCATACGCTTACAAACATCCATGCCCGAACCCGGATTCGAACCAGGAAACTTCAGATCTGGAGGCTAACACCTTAACCACTATACCGGTTGGTCAGCTTACCTGAACTGATAGGAAACGTTATTTTCTGTCAAATGCCTCGTCATCTGAACGTGGTTCAAAATGGCGTAGTGTTGCCCTCGAATATTTCCCTTCGGATCGTCGCTAATAGTCCGTTGCGTCGCCCCAGTGCGACGGGAATTGAACAGGTACGTACCTGGGGAAGGGGTAGTTTATTTTCTCTTACTTGGATCTTCATTCCTTTCGGGTAATAGGGCAGTTTTGTCACCACGAGATATCTCGTTCGCAGAAATATTGACTCGGTCTCGGACGAGCTATCTCGTTGAAACACTTAGAGGGCTGAAACGGAGAGGAAGCGCTTAGTCGGACATTCGAAGTCGCTGGGAAATCCTAAATATGTCCTTGGGAGAATCGGGATCATGCGGTTTTAAGCCGCGCTTACACCGGAGTTGCAAATACTTATATCTCCCTTTTTGTGGCGAAGACAGTTTACGACTCCTTTTTGACCCACTCTGGTGTAAACGCTTTGTCGAATTTTATCGGCAATGCAAAGGGGTGAACACTCTTCTCACCCCTTTGTACAGAAGAGTGATCACCATTCATCAAGATGTCGAGTGTATAGGATGTTGCGCTTGTAGCAGCAGTCTACGTAATTTTGTCGAAGCAACGGGCACCCCGGAGGTACTGGGTGAGACCATCGTCAACCTTTACGCTTCGATTTTCTCAATCGTCTCATTGAACGGTTCTTTCGCCAACATGTCCGACCCCCCCCCCTTACCTTATTACCTAACTTGAGCGACAGAGCCTTGAGTGGCATTTACGACTGACGCTTTCCTTTCATAGTATTGTGTGGTGTATCGTTTGGCGTGAGATAGATATCACCGGAGCGATCTTCTGCCTTTCCCCCAAAGCGATCGCACCTCACGGTCGATGGGGGAGGGTACCGAACAAAAGGAGGAACCCTCTTGAAGTTCAGTCGCTGACAGCTCGTAAATAGTGATCGATGCCAGCGATCACTTAAAACGTGGATAACATCCACCATACACAGATCAAAACCATGCCGCTGGTGTAAGCGAAATTTTAGTGATAACAATTGTCTATCTGCCGTAGCGTATAGGTTAAAAGCGAGAGGCGAGCGGTGAGGGGAAATTGTCACAAACAGCGGGGAGCGGTGATTGTCTGCAATATCGAAAGAGGACGAAATAATGGAGCATTTTCGTCCAGAATTTCGTCTCGGTGAAATGTCTCCCCATAAGTTGCAGTCCTTTTTATCTTCACCGACTTCTGGAGGGAAACTTAATTAGAGTTGCAAACTCGCCACCCCGACACAAGATCTAGACGATAAAATGAGTGCCGTTTCCCGGAATATCTTCGATGTTTGGAGTTGGGGACGCGTTTGGGCAACTCCGGAGTAAACTCAGCTGAAAAAGTCGAGGAGTTCCTTGGGACCGCTGTGGGCAATCAGTAGGTTAAGAACCGTTGTGGGGGTGGTCCTGCTCCTTTGGCCCGGTTCCCCCTTTCCAGGGAGTGGGGGTGGTGTTCGCCGCATATTCGAGGGTCGTTTGTGGAGCGCGCATTCCCGAAATAGGAGGAAACAAAAACTGTAAAGATAAACAACCTTTAAAAATACCTCTCCCTCTCTAATAAGCTGTTTTCCTATACTTAGAATGCTTCAATTCGATTCATCTCGTGAGAGCGTCGAATAGGCCGGCTCCCGGCCAAATACCGCGCTTATCTTTGAATGGATTTACAGCTCATTGCGACGCACTTTCGGAGCCAGGGGATGACGTCACCACGCCAAGAGAACGCGTCACTCCCGTCTCTGGAATGCGAATCTCGGAAAATGATCTTCCGTCCCTCTCTTAAACCGCGTTTATACGGGAGTTGTAAATATTTGCATCCCCCTTTTTGCGACGAGGACATTTTATGTTCCCCTATGCTGACCTCTTTTCGACCCACTCCGGTGTAAACCCTTTATCGGCAAAAATAAGGAGTGAGCACTCTTCTCACCCCTTTGAAAAAAGATGAGTGATCGCCATTCATCGCGCCATTTTAATCGAATAGGTTACTCACTGACAGTTTGGCGGGAGTTGTGGTCAAGACAAGCGATGGGAGAAAAATGTCACCGTGAGCGAACAAAAGACGGCGTGAGCGACCATGGGGTGCCGAATGGCAGAGGGGAGCGGTGATTGTCAAGCAATACCGAGAGGCATTTTCATCGCAAATTTGGTCTCGGAAAAATGTTATATTTATCGCAAATGGCGCGAAATGAGTCATTTCACGGTTATGCGTGCATAGTTGGGCTTCGGTGCAGCAGTGGCGCCGCACGTTGAAAAACCAGATGTGTGCACCGGGCCTAAAATACTTACCTGCTGACATGATTGAATCAGTGTTTAGCAGAACGTGTGAAAGACAGTGACAACTTTGTCTACCCAAAAGTACTTCATAGTGGTGTTTTGGGTTGCATACATACTGAAGTGCCTAAAGTCATGGGATATCTCCCAATATCGCGTGGGACCTCCTATTGCCCGGCGAACTGTAGCAACTCGACGTGGCATTGACTCAACAAGTCTTCTGAAGTCCTTTGAAGAAATATTCAAACATGCTGCCTCTACAGCCGTCCATAATTGCGAAAGTGTTGCCGATGCAGGGTTTTGGGTCACGAACTGACCTTTCGATCACGTCCCACATATGTTCGATGTGATTCGTGTCTGGCGATCTAGGTGGCCAAATCATTCGCTGAAACTGTCCAGAATGTTCCTCAAACCAATCGCGAACGATTTTGGCACGGTGACAGGGCGCATTGTCATCCTGGAAAATTCCATCGTTGTTTGGGTACATGAAGTCCATGAATGGTTCCAAATGGTCTCCAAGTAGCTGAACATAACTATTTCCAGTACACATAACAATAGCACGTTGTGTTTCTCCAATACGACGTTAATTAAAATAACTACCTACCGTGTCTCGATATAAAGCGACATTCGGTAATATAAATTTGACTATAAAAATAGCAGAAATATATACATCTTTTTTCCAGGGTTAGTTGACAGTAGGCAAAATAAACGCTTACCAAATCTTCTAAAGCGATAAATTCAGCAAGTCGAAAGCATTGATTTCTTAACGAAATATTTCTTTTTCAGGGCATAATGAAGCCGTTCACAGAAGTGATTCGAGCAGACATCGGGGACGTTCAAGCGATGAGTCAGAAACCTATCACTTTTACCAGAGAAGTAGGATTTTTATGTTAGTTGTGTGAAATAAAATGCTGCGTCTATTACATGTATCACGCATTTGCACACGTTTGCTTTCTGGATCCTTGATCGTTTCACTGAGCTCATTCGGACGCCTAAAGTTTCGTTTACATCTGGACGTCCTCGTCCACTCTACATCTCCATCGAACCAATGAGCGATGAGAATGAGCACGATTGACTGATTAATACCCTACCAAGCTGGAGCGTTGGATTTTGTTCAACTTTCCACGCGAGTATTTGAAGCGTCAATTGCAGTTAAGGCAGCAGATTATTTCCGCGCTCGACTACACGTGTATCAATAATTACCTGTAGCAGTAGAACGATAGTTGCCAACAACACTTTTTTTTTATCCTTTTACTTCGTCATCTGACTGTGGTTCAAAATGAAGTGGCGTTGTCCTCGAATCTTCACCTTCAGGTTTGATCCCGGACCGTCGTCAATAGCCCGTTGTATTGTTCCAGTTCAACGTTAATTAAAATACCAACCTACCTTTTACTTTATGTTTATCTTATTCATGATCAAAACTATATCAGTTCCATGTCTGCGGGAAAAAAATGTCCAAACAATTTCTCGTATCATCATGAATGCACTTCCATGACACCCAGTACGTGGTGTCAGGATTAATCACGCTGTTACACTGACAGTTGTGGAAGCGTCAAATCTCTATACAGACAGGTTTATTGCAATTAGTTATGTCTTGCAAATGCTGACTGTGTTGTCTAGATAACTTGAAGTTGGCTTTTTCTCCTAACTCCTGAGCTGCTCTTCGTCGTTTCTGAGAGTCTGGCAAAATAAGGCCCTTACGCCAAAACACCCCAAAAAACATCCACAACCAGATAATTTTGTTAGAAATTCAGAAAAGTTAACCCTTAACTGCTGTGCCACAAACCGTGTCGTAACCAGAGTGGAGGGGTCACTCAGACCTTGCTCACTAAAGTGCGTATAAAGTTGATTAATGCAATATATTAATGAAAGATTCTTTAGGTAATTATTATTTATACATTTAAATTTAGATAATTCATTTCTTAACATGAAATACATTTTATATTACAATATAAGTTAAGTAGATTCCATGTCTCTTCAGGCTCAGCTTTTGGACCTAATTTTGCAGGACGTTTCAACCCTGTAAACTGTAAAACGGTAAAACTATGTTGTGTTTTGGTGTTCTAACGGCACGATTAGGTTCCCCCCGGCATCCCATTTGAAGTTATTTTTTACGTAGAAATATTCTTGTGAAGACGCATTTGAAATGTCTTCATCTTCATCTGCCTAAATTTCCGAATCCGTGTCTAAATTTCCGAAATCTAGTACTCTATTTTCGACCAACTATCAACAATATCCTGAATTTATTTTTGTGTAAAATACACAGGTCGTTTTTTAGTAAAGTTTGTTGCCATTTTAGGCTCTTTGCCGAAATTCCTTACTCCAACTTAGACGATTTCATTCAACAAGAACGGTAACGCAAATGCTGTGAAAGGGTCTAAGAGACCACGCGAGAAATGCAAATAATGTAAAACACAAAATAGTTGGGGCAGCCAAATCAGTCTTGATATTTTTGGCTTCTGTCGGACGTAGTAGAAAGGTACTGAATAGGACAGGGACCAATATTCACCTTGAGGTGTAGAAACGACCTGTCAAAAATGACTCGGGGTCTATGAGACCCATGACAGCAGTTAACGGTTAAACGTTCTGAACTTTACGTTGATACTTTGATAAGAAAGGTGGTTATGAATGAAATGTAAAATCTTATGTTCGATTGTATGTCCTCTCACACTCTTGGGTCAGGAACTTTTGGACTTAACTACGCATGTTCCTGTTTTATTGCATGTCTTCGTTGTCATGCAATCGGGAATTGCTTGACGGTAAAGTGCGTGACGATGGCACGCAACAGTTTTGATAGGCCTTTGATCTTCAGGTTCTGACTGCCTGCACCTATCCCCTTCTGCTGAGCGATCCATTCATTCCCAGTGACGTCAAGTTGAGGACGAATCAAATCCTGGACGAATGCGGAGGAAGGAGCGCGGGTAAGTACCCCTTTTAGTTAAGCCGCGTTTACGCCGGAGTTGCAAACGCATCCCTCTCCAAACATCGAAGATATTCCGAGAAACGGCACTCATTTTATCGTATAGATCTTGTGTCGGGGAGTCGGTAAAGATCAAAGGACTGCAACTGTTTGGGAGACTAACGGCCGTATTCACAAGTCCCAGTTAACTCGCGGATCAACGATAATCCCCGAGTTATCGAAAAAACCGTATTCACAATGCCTGATCCGTGGTTTAAACTGCCGTTTCGGTGTTACATTCTGATCCTCCGAAATCGGAGAGTTAACTCGCGAGTTACATTTAACGCATGCGCAGTACTATCTTTTTTTGCGAAGGAAACTAGCAGAACAAAATGGATGACACATTTCATTCTATGCTACAGTATTCTTGCAACGACGAGACTGAGCCTATCATTACGGAGCACCTGCTCCATAGCAGCTCATCTCATAATGTTGCTTAAATGGAAAAATTTTAAACATAATTTTATTGAAATTGAAAAGAAAAATGGAAATAAAGGTAGCTGCGTACACGTAAACAACCAGCTTGGCGAAAAGATAGATGGCGGCACCTCCGTCCGCTCAGAGCGAAAGGAAGAATATGACCATGGCAGATGCAAATTCGTTGTAGAATAAAAATTATTCTGTTGATTTATTGCGAATGAAAGAAAATTGACGATGCAAGTTACTTTGCACACCACCAACACACACTCATACTGACAAGTACAAAGATAATCGGTTTACGTTCATTTTGTCTAGACACACATTGCGTACAATTCTTTCTTGCAAAATTTAGGTTTTCATAAAAATCCAATTTGAAATTAAATACCTTTGCATTTCTTTTCCCAAACCCAAATTAAAATGCCGTAATATAAATATATAATACATCTATATACTCTATTTCATATCATATTTTTCATCGCGATTCAGCTTCGCATCTTTGGCAGTAGACACTCGAACACCAACTCTAAACCGAGTGTGAACAATCACTCCGCCTCTTACCGTTTTCTAGTTTGGTAGAGCAACTAAACCACTCGCTACTCGACTAAATTACTGGCTTAGTTTGCAGCAGCCTTTAACGAGGATCTCACCCAGTACCTCCGGGGTGCCCGTTGTTTCGATAAAATTGCGCAGACTGCTGCTGTAAGCGGAACACCACGCTTGACACATCTTGATGAATGGTGATCAATCTTCTCTAGAAAGGGGTGAGAAGAGTGATCACCCCTTTGCGTTGCCGATAAAAGTAGTCCAAGTGCTTACACCGGAGTGGGTCGAAAAGGGGTCGTAAACTATCTTCGTCACAAAAAGGGGAGACAATATTTGCAACTCCGGTTAAAACGCAGCTTTACGCGCAAGGAACATGAAATTTTACAGTAATCCTGCGACATATCGGGCCGCAATAATAGAGTAACGGATTGGCATCAGGATGGTTGCAAGTTCGAATCCAGCAAATGACCGTCGTGTATAAAAGGGGACTGATGCTCGTTCAATCTGTCGTAACCCAAAACGTCCTGAGGTCGGCGTAGAAGTTTGGAGAATGGGGTCCCAGTTCAGATGTGACCTCGTCATCTGACCGTGGTTCATAATGACGTGATGTTATCTTAGGATCTTTCCCTTCAGCATGGAACCCGAACCGTCGCCCATAGTCGTTGTGTTGCCGCAATTCAATTATCTACCTTACCACGAGAAACAATAAAAGCTATGAATACTTCTGATATAGCTAACAAGCAGAAATACCCGGCTTTGCTTGGGTTGAATTCTCAATACTTTGAAAAGTCATCATCAATTATTTTAATAACCATTTTAACTTTTCCGCCGCCTTCTACAATTTACTTCGGACGCAAATATACATACATGTTGTATCCATCCATATAATACATTTCATATTCGTCAGACTTTTGCTGAAAGTTTTTTTTCTAATGTGACTACTACAAAGTTGGTTTGACAACGAATATTCATTCCCGTGCATTTATTTTCTGTAAAAATAACGAAATTTTGGCGGAAAGTCTTGCTTTTAGTTTTTCTTGTGCCATTCTTGCATCTAGTATGCGATTTTTTCGAATTTCATCATCAATATGAGAGGATGGTAAATTAAATTACTACCAAATCTGTTAGGCGCAGGTCAGCGCTCAAGCGGTCACCCTCCCAGACACTGGTCACGACCGAAGGCACTTAATTTTGGACGATCCTCAGTGCCATTGATGTTCTTGCAGAAAGCAAGTTATACATTAAGGTGTTGTAATAGGGAAAAAGTTGGGTAGAAGTCAGATTTAAGAGAAACAGAGAAATTCTGTGATACAATGAATGCTCCAGGCAAGTCCTTAACCCTGTAAAGAACTGAATCCAACAGGGTAGCGCATCAATCACTAGATTTCTTACAGCGTAGAGTTTTCTTTATTCTAGATTAATGAAGTTATTTACAAATTGTTTAAAGTTCAGGGACAGGATTCGGATGGAGTACGACGGACGTTCGGAACAGGATATTCCCGAATTTGAAGCAGTTTGGAACCGAATGTTCCTGAATTACACAGCAATTTTGGAACAGGATGTTCCCAAAGTTCAATCAGTTTGGAACTGGATGTTCCTGAATGTCACAGCAATTTGGAACAGGTTGTTCCCAATCCTCTCAATAGGATAGATATCCTCACGAAAATGTTGGAGTGAGCGCTCGCTCTTTTCAAGACTCCACAAGTACGCAAAACACCAGGAACCGCTGTTCCATCTCTGCTCAACCGTCAGTATAACGTCCAAAAGTCAAACCGTCTCTTCTTTTCTCCTCCAAATTCAAGTTCTCGGGTCGGCGCCTCGTCCGAATTGGCTGAGAGCCTTCGTGACGTATCAGTAGTACGGTCATTCGCTGGACAGTCGGCGACACTCCCTCTGTACCCCTTCAAAAAAGGGGAAACAGGTCTCCGTTTGCAAGCTTACATAGGCGCCAGTTAGGCCTATGTCCAGATAGCCAGGTGTCATATTAACTGTTTTATTGGAAGAATCAATTGATTCTTCACAACCCAAATTTACTGGTTTCCGAACGCGATCCAATTAATAAGGATTACAAATGTTATCTACTATTTTAAATTATCAACTTTTCTCCACTATTATAAAGGAAGTGTTTCTCTGTGTACTGTATGCAGTGCCATGACGAATCTATAGCACTTACATTAATAAAATTTGGCACATAGGTAGTCCTATTTATTTGCGATTTTTGTGTCCAGCCCGAAATTTAAAATTTAATTACAAAAAATTTTAATTAATCTAATCATTTTTTTCACCTTTCTTTCTTCTTTCCGGAATGCTACGTCATTGAAGAAGAAGAGGATTTTTCTATTTTTTTTCGACCGCGCTGTAGTCGCAAGCGTTTTTTGTCCAAATGCCTTGGAACCATGCCAAGCTTTCGTATTCTAGCGTGCTTTGATTTGCGTTGTTGATAATAGCCACTTCAAGGCCATCACGGCGTTCCATGTGGAGTTCGTTTGCGAAGCAAACCAAAGGGGAATACGTAGCAATCACCGGGGATTGGCGAACGTCAGCGAGCAGTGGTCACACTTGACCCCATGAAAAGAACTGTCACGGGAAACGCCGTGCTGGTCACGCAGTCGCTAGTGGTATATATAAGTGTAACCCAACTACACCGTAAAATACTTTTTGGTAGACAGAGTTGCACTGTTTCACACGCCAGTTTACCCCATAATTTCATTTTATTTTTTATTTATTTTATTTGTCCGGTATTAAAAGAACAGGATGGGAACCACTGCATTAACATCTAGAATACGGCGACAGTTGTACCATGATCGCGCCAAGAAATAATTTCAACAACGACCAGTGCATCAGTTGTAGCTTGAAAATTATAAGACTTGCGCCAAGAAAGAATAACGAGTAGGATAACTGGAGTCAAAAGGTACCCTATCTGGTGTTCAACTTGCGTACGACTTTGATTAAGAAATTAGAGAAGTAAGTGGGAAGAACAAAGACATAATTAATACAACTCCCGTAATTCACACAGTTACTTTAATTGTACTTAATAGGAAGACATAGGTGTAGGTAAAAATTCAAATAAAACAAATAAAATTACCTTCAACATGCTCTTGGAGGTTTATGTGTGTATTTAGTGCTACAGTTGAGCCTGCTGCTCACTGCACAATTGTTCGAATCGTGGAATTAAGATACATCTACTCGATTAGATACATCTAGTGATTTAGCTACTCGCATTTCTTTTATGACATTAATTTTCGAACAATATTCGCTCCTTACAACACAACTGCTTCATGGGCGCTTCGCGGCATCCCTAATCGCTCTACGTGGCACCCCAGGGTGCTGCGGCACACACTTTGGGAACCCCTGCCTTAGGGGATTGATCCCGGTCGTCAATACTCCGTAGTGTTACTCTGGTACGATGTTACTTAAAAATTACCATTACTACCAAAAGGTTAAGTGACGTACATGTGTACCTTTTTCAGGGGCTTACACGTACAGCGAAGGCATCAACCTCATTCGGGAACATGTGGCGCAGTACATCAGTCGGAGGGATGGCTTCCCCACAGAGGCCAACAACATCGTTCTCTCGTCCGGTTCCAACGAAGCCTTGCGGGTAAAGGGTAAACACTTACCCCTGCCATTATTACTGCCTTCTTTATTTCGTCACTCAGTTGTGTTCCATGGTGCCCGAGTGCTCACGTGTGCTGTCTTTTCATTGCAGTCCGTCCTGAACGTCATCAATTCGTGTCAGAAGAACGTGCGAGTCGGAGTGCTGGTCCCGGTGCCCAGAGATCCGTCGGTCTCCGCGCTTCTGGATGAACTCGGCATCGTACAGGTAAGAGCACTTATTAGACGTGTTGGCTGCCGTGCGAGAAGTGTCCCTCTGTGACGAGGGTCGTCATCTGACCGTGGTACGAAATTACATGGTGTTGTCATCGGATCTTTCACTTAAGGGATTGATCCCGGACCGCTGTCAATAGCCCGTTGTGGTAGTCTAGTACGTAGTTAATTACAAATTATTTAAAAATTTACCTTACCTGTGGCGAAGGACGTGGTAGATTCGTTAGAAGGGTAGCGGATGAGCAACCCGAGGGTTGCGAGTTCGAATCGAACCAAAGACCGTCGTGGACAAAGAGGGCCGATGCGCATTAAATCTGTCGTGGCCTCAAATGTCCACGTTACCGTGTGGGCCGACCAACCGGCATAGTGGCTAAGGTGTTAGCCTCTAGATCGGAAGGTTCCTGGTTCGAATCCGGGTCCAGGCATGAATGTTTGTATGCGTATGGTGTAGAGGCGGCCGGTGCACCTTAAATCTGTCGTGGCCGAATGTCCTCACGTTGGGTTGGTGTGGAAGTTTGGAGAGTGAGGTGCCAGCTCAGGTGTTGCTTCGTCATCTGACCGTGGTTCAAAATTACGAGGTGATGTCCTCGAATCTTTCCTTTAAGGGATTGATCCCTGACCGTTGTCAATAGCCCGTTGTGTTGCTTTAGTACGACGCTAACTAAAATTACCATTACCGTCATCTGACCGTGGTTCAAAATTAAGAGGTGTTGTCCTCGGATCTTTCCCTTAAGGGATGGATCCCGGACCGTCGTCAATAGCCCGTTGTGTTGCTCTAGTACGACGTTAACTAAAAATTACCAAATACCAATTATCGTGGAGGTGCCAATTCTAGTGTTGCCTCGTCATCTGACCGTAGCTCAAAATTACTTTGCGTTGTCATCTTATCTTTCCCTTCGGGTTTAATCATGGACCCACCTCAATACTCATTGTGTTAAATCCGCGTTAACGAGGTCAACAGCTAAACTGGAACCCCAATCACCAAACTTCCACACCATGCCAACGTGAGGACATCTGAGGTTGCGACAGATTTAACGTGCACCAGTCCCCTTTATCAATCGGATAAGGCGATGACTTTTTGTTTCCCTCAGATATTTATAGGGCCGCGATAACTCGGTTTTAAGAGTAACAGACAAGCAACCGGAGGGTTGTGAGTTCGAATCCAACCTAAGACCGTCGTGTACAAAAGGAGGCTGATGCACGTTAAATCTGTCCTGGCCTCAAATGTCCTCACGTGGAGAGGAAGTTTGGAGAGTGGGATGCCAGCTCAGGTGATGCCTCAAAATCACGGGGTGTTGATCCCGGACTTGTCGTCAATAGACCATTGTGTTTCTCCACTATGACGTTAATAAAAATACTTCCCTGCCAAATATTTACGAATGTACATAACAGCTCGTAATCTTCACACCTAGTTAAAAGCTTTTTGTGTTATAAAGTAATAGGATCGGGAAACTCATAATCCTCCTGATCGCGCATGATCCTTACGGCTCAGCTGGTCCGTCTTTGGACCATGCGCCATAAAACCCCAAGATCCAACCCAATCGGATCCCAATTTCGCAATTTTTTACACATCCTAAACGAATTTTTATGTTTTTTTAAAGATTAACTAACAAAATTTAAAAGTTTGAATGCTTTAAATTTTAATTTCGGCTTGCAGAATATGAAAAACTTTGACTTTTGTCACGTGACGTCAATGCATCTCCCTGTCTAATTAGTCGGATCTTTCCCTTAAGGGATTGATCCCGGACCGTCGTCAATAGCCCGTTGTATTGCTCTAGCACGACGTTAACTAAAATTACCAATTACCTGTCTAATTAGTCCGCTTCAAGCAACAAAAATTCCATTCACCATGGAACGCGAAATGTAGGACATTAGAGAGACGGGCCTACATCTTTGACTCCTCTTCAAGTCAGGAAGGTTCTTCAATTAAACAAGACCGATTGTCATCATGATTGAAAAAAAAAACTACATTTAAACATAAACTCCACTTGAATAGTCTGGTGGGGAAGAATAGAAGTATGATTGTGTTTTACTAATTTTTCCTGCTTGCATTCCTTGGCCCCCATCCAGTCCATGCCATTGTTTCGAATCGTCTCAAAACAAGCGCGCTGCCAACACATACGTCCTTTGAGAGCGCCCCCTGACTAAGTGTGAATCAACGAGACAAGCATGTGACGTAAGAGCAGTTTGGAATTCATACTCGTTTACTCCAAGCAGAACCTACCGTGGTTCAAAATTACGTGTTGTCCTCGATCTTTCCCTTGGGGGATTGATCCCGGACCGTAATCAATAGCCCGTTGTGTTTCTCTGGTACGTTACTTAAAAATTACCAATTACCTCGGATCTTTCCCTTTGGCGCAGTGTTTCTCAACCTTTTTTGGTTGACGGCCCACTAAAAATATTTGGAATTGTTTTTTGCGGCACATCTAAATATAAAAAATGTAAAATTTGTTTTTAAAAAAATTATTTTTTTACAAAATTTATTCAATGAGAGGGCCTGAGCCTGTTTTCTTGAACAAATTAAATCAAAACAAGGTTCAAAGTCGCCAGACAAGTTCATATTTCAATGTCTCAACTTTTAAAAGTCTTTTTTGATTTTTGGACTTTATTTCTGTCAATGCTGAATATCCAAATTCGCAGAACCATGAAGATGCAAAAGGCGAAATAATTTTAATAGCTTTCAAGCTGGTTGCAGGACACAAATTTCTGACAGAAAGCCAAAACTCATCTAAATTTTTCTCGAAGAATGTTGAACGGTAAAACGTATCGTTTCTCAAATCAATGAGCTGTTTATTTTTCTGTTGTCAAATTTGGTGTCTTGCAAATTGCAAATGGGTTGAGGAACCATTCATATTCGTCAACCGAAAGCGATGGAAAGTAGCTTTTAAGTGAGGTTTGAAGTTCGTCAATGGTGCTTATAATTTCGTCTGCAATTTTCTTTTTCGGCTGATATTCATTGACACCCGGAAAGCAGTCAAAATTTCCTTTTGAAATTTCAGATTTCCAATGTTAATTTTTCTTTAAATGACTTCAATTTTGATGTTTATGTGGCGATATTCTCATTGGCGACCTTGAAGACTTAAATTCAGAGAGTTCAGCTTTTCAAACAAGTCCGAGAGAAATTGAACTTTAAGCCACCAAATCTCGTCATGAAGAGAAAATCCAAAAGATGTTTTTTCGACCTCCAAGAACAGAATCGCCTCTGCTTTCAGGTGTATGAGTCGTTTCAAAACCTTTCCTTTCTAAAGTCAACGCACTTCGGTGTGATACAAAACAGTTTTGTAGTCCGAATTGATTGCGTCCCACAGCTGAGAGAAAATTCGGGATTTAAACGGCCGACTCTTGAAATTAACCACTTGGATGACTTGGTTCATTACAATCAACATATCTGGAGTTAAAGATTTTGAAACTAGATATTCTCTGTGATTCAGGCAGTGGACGCTTATAATATTTGGATTTTGTTTTGTACACAAGTGTTATAAATCCTCTTTAGTGTCCTAAGATTGATGAACATTCGTATGTACAAACACCAACGCAGTTTTTCCACAACAATCCAAAGCTTAAAATATTTTCTTTTACAAGCTCAGATATGTCTTTTCCTGTCGTCGTGCTCTTCAAATCTTTGCAGAAAGATACTTACTCAAAAATTTGCCATTATTAACAAATCGAATGAAAGTAAGGAGTTGTGCTTTTCCACTGATATCTGTCGACTCATCAACCTGAAATGACCAGAGTTCTCTGTCGTGCGATTCGTAATGCTCGACAATTTGGTTTTTTAAGTGCGAAGATAAATCTTCGATTCTGCGTGATATTGTGTCATTGGATGATGGTACTTTCTTGACCTTCTCTGTCGATTCCTTTCCCAGCATTGTTTCGACAATGATAGCTAATGCTGGTGCAATGATAGATTCGTCATCGGTGTGTGCTTTTTTGCGTTGTGCTATTAATTGTGCAACCCTGTAGCTGGCTATCAACTCCTTTTTTGGCATCTTCGTATTGTTTTAAAAAGTTTTTTGCTGTTTTATTTTGCTGCGCTGCCAGGTTTTTAAAATATTCTCTAAGTTTGTTTTTGACCTCTGCGTGTGAAGAGAGAGTTTCCAAATGTCTTTTCAGTTTACTAGGAATGATAGAGCTTCATTTGCAAATTTATTTTTGAAGACTACACAGAATGGTATTTGAGGGTCTTCCGTTTCAATTGCGATAGATCCGAATTCTATGTAGTCATCTTTATACTTCCGTTTGTTTATTTATATTCTGCTTGTAAGGCACCAGATTTTATTAAATGCTTGTTCATTATGGCTAAATGAATAAAACATTTGTTAATTACACTGGTATCCAAAATATCTTTACATACATAGATTTGCGGATTTCTCAGAAACAGTGAACTATAATTTTATAAATTTGTCTAGAATGTGATAAAACATTATAACACATAAATAGAAAGGAAAAAAATTAAGAACACTGCATATGATATAAAACTAAACATGAAACCATAAAAATGGACGGAACCAACTTTCTTCGATTGGACGTGACCAACTTTCGGCGATTGGAAGGAACCACCTTCCAAGTTGAATGAAGATAGAAGATTCCAAGATTGGATGAAACCATCTTTCAACGATTAGACGAAACAAACTATCAGAAATTTTGACAGTAGGTCGGAACCAGCTTTTGGCAATAGATCAGAACAGACTTTCGACAGTGGGAAGGAATTAACTTTCGGCAATTGGAATGTACATTGCATGCGCAGTATACATTTTTCCACTGTGCAAGCGCTTAATATCTATTTATTTGACCATACCAAATCGATCAAGAGTTTGAAGATAGACACAAGTTCTAACCGTTAAAATTCTACATCCGACGTAACCTGGAGCTGAAACAAAAGGAACAAGTTAAATGAATGACAGAATAATTTACCACGATTAATGAACGATGCTCGAACACTTCAAACGAGTCGGAAAAGTAAGACTGGGTGAAAATTGACAATCTACGCTTTAGTAGACGAATCCACAGTATTAATTTCGTAATCCAGAGCCAGAGCTTTACCACATACGATTGCTGCTATACTACATAGTTCACAGCAATGCAATCTCATTCACGAAATTTAAAGGCTTATTTATTTCGCAAAAATTTTGATTTCAAGAAAGAGCCAATTTGAATCAACGTCAACAGCAATTGGAAAAAAATAAAATATCTAATAAAAACGCGGGAAAACAAAATAAAAAAAGAATTTTTTAGTAGCCATTGAGGTAATTGCAAATACTATTTCAGTTACAAAACTCATGCAATTTTAATTAGTTGTCAAAAACCCTGGTAGCACATTTGACAATTTCTCGTGGCACACAGGTTGAGAAACACTGCCATAGGGGATTGATCCCGGACCGTCGTTAATAGCCCGTATTGTTGCTCTAGTACGTCGTTAATTAAAAATTACCAATTACCCAGATCTTCGTCAATAGCTCGTTGTATTGCTCTGGTACGACGTTACTTAAAATTACCTTACCAAACAGAACCTCGACGACCAACCGGTTTGGTGGTTAAAGTGTTTGCCTCTAAATTGGAAGGTTCCAGGTTCGAAACGTAGTCAGTGCATGGATGTTTGTAAGCGTATGGTGTAGAGACGGCTGCTGCACCTTAAATCTGTCGTGGCCGAAGGTCCTCACTTTGGGTTGGTGTGGAAGTTTGGAGAGTAGGGTGCCAGCTCATGTGTTGCCTCATCATCCGACCATGGTTCAAAATGACGTGGTGTTGTCCTGGGATCTTTCCCTTAGGGGATTCATCAGGGACCGTTGTCAAAAGCCCGTTGTGTTGCTCTAGTACGACGTTAGTTTAAAAAAAATACCAAGCAGAAGCTGACGTGGGATTTACGTTGAGATTGATTCCGGACTGTGTTACTCCAGTGCGATGATAATTCAAATACCTAACTACGAAACATAAATTTTCTATTTAAAAGGTGATAAGTAGTTAATTAAAGTCTCACTAGAGAAACAGATCGTGCTATTGATGACGGGTCTTAAATCCATCCCCAAGGTAAAGATCCGTTTTAAAATGATGATAAAGTGCATTATGTGATACATTATGAACTAATTAGTGCCGTAATAATTGTGCAAATAAATTATTGTTCCCAATACCAATAAACATACTTTTTTTATTCACCCTTGATATATCAAATTTTTCTCTTGTCCCCCCCCCCTAAGAAGTGCGATATATCGAAGGTTTATAGTGCTTACAGTTGAGAGTTATGAATGATTTTGGAACTCAATTTACAGATAGACTATTATTTAGAAGAGGATTACGGCTGGTCAATAAATCCGGAAGAGCTTTCTGTTGCTTTGGAAGCTGCGGATCGTTATTGTATACCCAAGGCGATTTTAGTCGTGAATCCAGGCAATCCTACAGGTATGGAGTTATTTAAATTACAGTGTATCACAATTGTGATGTTCTATCACCAAAGAAAATGCAATCCATTTATGTTAGAACTTTAACTTTATTATTTAAATCCATTTTTCTCTATTTACTATTGAATGTTTCGGTAGTGTAACATGCACGTTGAATAAGTCAAAAAAATGACCCGCACTTTCGCTCTAGCATATCTTTAGGTTTGTCTCACTGCCTTCTACACATGCATGCTTCGAGTTGGTACTACTGTGGTCACGTTACCAGCATCACGTCATTTTCTTGATTCTGCTTCAGTGTCAACATAGCCGCTCCACTAGCAGTGTGGGCCGCGGTGGCCCGGTTGGAAGACTAACGGTTTAGCAACCGGAGGATTGCGAGTCCGAATCCAACAATCACCGTCGGGTACAAAGGAGGCGGATGCACGTTAAATCTGTCGTGGTCTCAAATGTCCTCACGTTGGCGTGGTGTGGATGTTTGGAGAATGGAGTGCCAACTCAGGTGTTGTCTCGTCATCTGACCGTGGTTCAATCTTGGTGTTGTCCTCGGATGTTTCCTAGGGGGATTGATCCCGGACCGTCATCAATAGCCCGTTGTGTTGCTTCAGTACGACGTTAATTAAAACTACCTACCGTTAGCAGCGTACACCACAAAGAGCAGTGATCTCATTTCTAGAGGACGGTGGATGAGGGACTGAAGCGCATCGGGGGGCTTACGACACACTACGGGGACAGTGCTCTACCACGTAGAAGCGTGCACGAGTGGATCGAGAAGCTTAAAAGGGGCCGGACAAGCGTGAAGCACGAAGAAACAGGACGCCCGTCTACCTTTACCACTGACGATAAGATACGGCGAACTCGAGAAAATGTACTGGCAAACCGGTAAATTACCGTCGACAGTGTAGCATGCTCTCTGCAGATTTGACGGTCAAGGAAAAAGGGGAAAACGGTGCACAAATGTTGGGGCGATTCACCCCCCCCCCCAATCTTCTTGTAGGAAATACGCAAGTTTGTAGACCACTGGACCCGGTGCATCGAAAAGGAAGGAGACTAGAAAAATGACGAACGTGTTGAACCCCTACATTGTAAAAATGTGTAATGTGTAAATAGATTGAAAAAAAAATTGCGGGTCATTTTTGATTTTCTCTCGTATAATTTTTGCTTTGAATTAGACGAAATTTTTAATTTACGACGTTGTGTTGCTCTAGTACGACGTTAACTAAAATTACCAATTACCAATTTAATTTACGATAATTTCCAACTGTAAAATACTCTTCTAACGAAAGTGAAAAAATTTCAGCACTGTTTAGAATCTGTGATTTGAGTTTTGCTTTATACTTCAGAACGTGTACGTTTACAATTAAATTTGTATTAGCACTTTAAAATCAGCTTTAAGACTAGGGTAACACACGGTTACTTTCTTTTTACTATGAATTACTGGGTGCTTTTCAGTTATTTATTTCTAATTCTGAGTATCATAACCTCCAGAATCTATATTTATAAAAAAAGGATGTGTATGTGTATACACACAATATTTTCTATTCAAATGTACACCGTTTGACGCCAAATTTGGTACACTTATACTTTAGAACACTGCGGAAAACATAGGCTATTAATTTCATGTCTTCTGATGAATCAGTAGTACTTACAACCATGAAAATTGGCACACAAGTAGTCCTAAAAGTGCCTTTTGCATCCCCGATTTTAAAATCTAAAGTTGGTTTTCCTGCAATATACGGATATGGAAAAGGAAACACGTTCTACGGGAAACTGAAAGGATACAATGGTTCTTATTTTGGACGCGCGTTTTCCTCGATAAGCAGAACTTTGTCACGAGGAATGCCGTGCGAGTAATAATAATAAAATATTTAATTTTTTCATAGCTTACATTTTGTAGTGGAACACGAAAAGCAAAACGAAAAACTCATGGATCATAAAAGTGTAATTTTGCGATTTGAGATATGACCAACCAGAATTAATGTTTTATTTTATAAATTTGATTTAGAATCCCGTGTTTGTGTAGTTGGAAAACAGGAAAATGTCGCAGTCATATTTGAGCATTACTAAATTTCATAAATCATTATCTGCTTTATCATTATTTTTCAAATGTCTCTTTCCGAATTGCTCTATTTTAGCTCAGGAAGTCGAAATTCGACACTTTGCACTCCTTTTGGTTTTCAGAATTCTGCATTTTTTCATCAGAATTTCGTTTCTGTTTGTATAGTCTTACATATTCAATTTATTATTCAGAAATTAAATGTATATATTAACATTCTAAGTAAATTGTATAAGCTATGCTAAATGAAAAAGTTAAAACGAATTGTAAAATTATTTTCCGTACGACTTAAATTATTGAAGTTAAAAAGTATTTTCCGTACCACTTTAAACGATTGAAGTTTAAAAGTATTTTCCGTACCACTTAAATGATTGAAATTAAAGAGTATTTCCCGTACCACTTAAATGATTGAAGTTAAAGAGTATCTTCCGTACCACTTAAATGATTGAAGTCAAAGAGTATTTTTCGTACCACTTAAACGATTCAAGTTAAAGAGTATCTTTCGTACCACTTAAATGATTGAAGACAAAAAGTATTTCCCGTACCACTTAAATGATTGAAGTTAAAGAGTATTTTCCGTACAACTTAAACGATTAAATTTAAAAAGTTTTCCGTACCACTTAAATGATTGAAATTAAAGAGTATTTTTCATACTACTTAAAGGATTGAAGTTAAAGAGTATCTTCCGTACAACTTAATTGATTGAAATAAAAAACATTTTCCATACAACTTAAATGATTGCTTTTTTTCTATGTGAGAAAAGTGATTATTCTAATTCCTTTTTCAATCAACATTTAGCCATTTCAACCCGAGCACAACTACGAGTTATTCATCTAGTTATAAATAAATCTGTTTACACGTATCACATTCAAAGCGTTCCAAGTCTTTTGGAACATGACATCGAAGGACCTCCACACGTTCTTCCTCGTTGATATCCTCCACATCTCGAGTCTTTTTCACCCCTATCATGGTCCTTTCGCCTCCTCACCCTCCAAGAACCTACGCCCTTCAGGTGTCAAATAGTTCCTTCCGACCTCAGAGTCTGTCCAGAGAACTTCAACCTAGAAACAATCAAAGCGAGGTTGAAAAATTATTGTCACATCACTCGATACTACCGTCACAAAAGTAGCCCAATGGAAGAGCAGCTGATTAAGCAACCGGAGGGTTGCGAGTTCGAAACTTGATCCAACCAAACACTACCGCGTACGTGGGAGCAGATGCACGTTCAATCTGTCGTGGCCTCAAATGTCCTCACGTTGGCGTGGTGTGGAAGATTGGAGTGCTAGCTCAGGTATTGACCTCGTTATATGACCATGGTTCAAAATTATGAGGCATTGTCCTCGGTAGGTAAGTATCTAATAAACGTCACACTGGAGTCACCGGTTCGGGATCAACTCACAAAAGGAACGATCCGAGGACAACACGTGATTTTGAATCAATGTCCGATGACGAGGTCACGTCTGAGCAGGCATCCCACTCTCCTAACTTCCATACCCCATCAACGTGAGGACATAGGTAGCACACAGATTTAACGTGAAACAACCCCCTTTTAAACGACGGTCTTTAGTTAGATTCGAACTCTCATCCCTACGGTTGCTAATCCGTTAATCTTCCAACCGGGCTTCCGCGACCCCCTCGTCTCGGATCTTTCCCTTCGGGATGGATCTCGGACGGTCGCCAATCACCCATTGTTGCTCCTTAGTGACATAAGTTTACTACCCACCACCGCATGAAACTCAATTTCAGACAAAAACGAAACTCCGATGAAAAAATGCAGAATTCTGGAAAACGAAAGGTGTGCAAAGTGTCGAATTTCGACTTCCTCAGCTGAAATAGAGCAATTCGAAAAGAGACGTTAGAAATATATTGATAAAGACGATAATGATTTATGAAATTTAGAGTTACGACATTTTCCTGTTCTAACTCAAGTACACAAACACGGGATTCTAAATCAAATTGATGGTTATGAAAAAAATTAAATATTTTAATTATTACTCGCACTGCGTTCCTTGTAACAAAGTAACGCTTATAGAGAAAAACGCAAGTCCAAAATAAGAACCACTATCTATATCCTTTCAGTTTCCTGTAGAACGTGTTTCCTTGTGCATATCCATATATTGCAGGAAAACACTGGGATTTTAAAACGAAGTGCTTTATTGGAGACTGGTTTGTTGATATGCTTATTGTGTTGCTCCAGTGGGACGTTAATTAAATACCTATTAACTACCTGTTCTTCCAGGTGCTGTCCTCACACCCCGGAATATGGAGGAGGTGGTTCGGTTCGCCGCAAGAAGAAGACTCGTACTCTTGGCTGATGAGGTGAGCGGTACGTAGAAGTAATTACTTTGTACCTTTTTCTGCCCTTCTACTTTTGAACAAATCTTTACCTTCTAATTTCAATATCTATTTTGTGGGATTGTTTTGTGAAACTTTCAAGTGTACAAACTTCTTTGTCGCAATCTGATACATTTATCTTTCATATTTCTATTTGGACATATGCCGAAGCACGAAACAGCAGACAAAACTAATTAGAGTGGAGCTTTTAAATGATGTCTATGGGTTTTCAATAAAGGTTTGGTAAGCTGGAGTGAACAAATGCAACTTTTGTCTTCTAAAAAGTTATTTATGGTGGTGTAGGATTACACTGCTATAAACACTACCCTACAATAATGGACCGGACAGCAAGGTGTGATGGTATAATGGAAATAATACATGCTTTAATAGGGAGATGGTCTCCTACGTGCTGTAATGACACTTTCAACCCTTTTGAGCATACTTTCAACAAGGTTTTCATACACAGCTACGGGTATTGTTGTCCATCCTGCTGCAAGAATGTCGCCAGCTCAGCTGTCGATTTCGGACGTGGTTCCCTGGTACGTAAGCGTCGCTCTAAAGCGTCCCACAAATGTTCTACGTGGTCGGGACTCTAAGCAGGCCAGGGAAGACTTTTTACATCATTATCTTGATACCACTGCTTGACAGAGGGTGCAACATGACACGGATCGTTGTCCTGGAAGTAACATTCGTCCATTCCCTAAAATTGCCAGAGCGTAGGAAGAACCTGAATGTACAAAATGTTCATGTAGGCGTCGGCGTTCAATTGACCAGGAACGACATGCAAAGGTCCCAGACCATACCACGAAAAACACCCCCAAACAAGTAGTCGGATTTTATGCAAATCCGCTGGCGGGGTAGTGCATACCATTACGTCGTAAGTTAATTTTTGGAGTGGTGGAGTTTGCCACACTACTGCCCCTCTAGAATTGAGCGGTTGCCGGATTCGATAAATGGCACCACGAGTTGAGTGACTGCCATTTGCGTGAGGTATTAAGATCACGGGTGTACTTTCATGAGTGGTCAAGCCATTTTTTAAGATTGCAATCGTAATTGTCCAGCTTTGCCTTTAAAAGCCGAGTCATGCTGTGAAGAGAAAAACGGCAAAGCAACAACGAAATGAGTGAAGACGTCATTGGAAAACGAGCAGCTATCACAGAGCCTCAGACGGTTATTGAAAGTGATTAGCATCGCATCGACAAATCAACTACCATCCATCGAAGTTTTAAAGTTTGCGTGTTGAAATCACGTCCGTCGGTCACCCACTTGGCAAGCTGGTGTGAAACCGTCTAACTGTCTACCAAAAACTACTTCAAAATAACGTGGTGTTGTCTTCGGATTTATCCCTTCTTGTACACAAAGGGCTGGTGCACATTAAATCTGTTGGTCTCCAATGCCCTCACGTTGGAGTGGTGTGGAAGTTTGGAGAGCGGGGTGCCTCTAACTGTCTACCAAAAACTACTTCAAAATAACGTGGTGTTGTCTTCGGATTTATCCCTTCTTGTACACAAAGGGCTGGTGCATATTAAATCTGTTGGTCTCCAATGCCCTCATGTTGGCGTGGTGTGGAAGTTTGGAGAGCGGGGTGCCTCTAACTGTCTACCAAAAACTACTTCAAAATAACGTGGTGTTGTCTTCGGATTTATCCCTTCTTGTACACAAAGGTGCATATTAAATCTGTTGGTCTCCAATGCCCTCATGTTGGCGTGGTGTGGAAGTTTGGAGAGCGGGGTGCCAGCTCAGGTAGTGGCCTCGTCATCTGACCGTGGTTCAAAATGATGTGGTATTGTAAACGGATCCTTCCCTTGGAGATGGATCCCAGACCGTCGCCAGTAGCCCGTTGTGTTGTTCCAGTGCGACGCTAATTAAAATACCTTCCTTCCCCACCCCAATAAATTCTAACTTCATACCCAGTGCTCTGACCAATCCGTCCAACTCATCCCTATGACTGCTTGACCCCTCCCAATTCCATCTATTCACCATGCTGTAAATCGTTCCCTTTCGTGTAGCTTTTATGCGTAGTGCTATCACGAGACACGTATGACTTATGCATAGGACTTATACGCATGACTTAAGCTCATTGCGACCTTTTATCGTTGTGATCTTCTGTTTACAGGCGTGTCAGTTTAATGCCTTCGCGCAGGGTTGCCACTTCCAGTCCTTCAAGAAGACGCTGATGCAGATGGGACCACCCTGCAGTAGCCTGGAGCTCATCAGCCTCCTGTCGGGCTCCACCTGCATCATTGGACAGTAAGGAAACACTTGGTTGCGCTTCAATGCGAAAAAACACACAATACAAGAAAGCGTGATGCGCTGAAGGGAAGGCCGAGAAAAACTGATTTGTTATAGAAATAAACGCAAAGCTGTTGCGCGTTTTGTATTTAGCTGAACTATAACACTAGTTTTTATACAGCTGCGGGAGGAAAAAAGAACCACCCCCTTTATTTCGAGCGCTATTCATAATATAGCAAATTAAATTCAAAGGTATCATTCAATAGGAAACAACGTCCTCTCGAAGTTCAAATGCGAAAAGATTGCATAAGAGGACGTCTTCATATGAAATTTTCAACAAAAAAAATTATAACGGGAACACCCTGTTTTGATGCCTTAATCCAATTCTGCATCGTTACATTAGTCTGGATATGAAAAATAATGACTTTATTATATCCGGATATATTCAATGTTAAAGTTGTTGACCATATCAGGGATCATATCCGCATCGAAAATCTCTGTTCCAAAAGCGAGAACAATTGTAGTTATAGCTACCCGAATTACAAATTTGAACACTATTTCAAACTTATTTGGCAGCGTCCGCTAACGATCCGAGAATTGTATTTAGCATGCAAGCGAAAATAATTCGAGAATACCGTTATTATATTTATTATGCAAATTCAAACGATCCGAGAATCATCCGAGTTTTGTCAGACTTTTTATAAACCATTAGAAGTCCTTTTTTGAGTCGTTTCCCATCAAAATGCAGTTGTGTTGCTCCAGTACGACGGTAATTAAAATGCCTAAATAACTGCCTCACTTTGGAAATTGCAGAATGCTCTTGATTTTCTTTTTTGTTTCTGTTTTGATTCAGGAGCTGTCTTCACTGGGGTTACAACGAATTCGTGAACATCGGAGAAGACGTCTGCAAGGTGTTCAAGAAGTCCATCTGCGTCAAGATGTGCCCCGGGGTGTTGGGACAGGTAATTTGTTCTCCTAGCCTTATAAGAACTCTGTGAGAGTCATGCTTGGGTTGGTTATTGCTTAAAGCACGAGGCCTTAAATCTCCGATATCGAACTTTGAGCTTGAGGTAATGGAATTGCCTCGGTCTATTAAGTATTAAAGTTAAGGGAGGTTATGGTACTATGTCAGCAAAAATAATTAGTGAACTAAATGTTCAGTCCGCAAATTTCAAAAGAAACACGAAATAAAAACTAGAGTGTAGTTCTCGAGGTCTTTTTTTGTTTTGTGGTAGGGTCGGGTCATAAATTTCTATTTCTAGGAACAGCTGCGCTGTTATTGTCATCGATTTGATTAAGAAAATTTTGTGAAATATTTTGGATAAAGTTTTTAATGGATGGAATCTTAAGGACATCATCACAAACAACATCAAAGACAACAACAAAGAAACATAGAATATTAATCATGGTGTCACATCGTTCAAACAAGCAGTACTAACTAGAGCTTCAACATCTATCACATGTCAGAGTGCACGCAGCGTCCTCTGGTCAGCATTCAAGTTTCAACACAGGATGCTCACAGAAATCTTCAAATAACTTGTAAAACTGCCCTTTCAATAATCTTTTACTCGTTATTGGATGTACACAATATAACGATGCTTCCTCCGTTTACTTCTCTCCCGAAGCAAAAGAGCGATTGCACAAGTAGTTTCAATGACATCCATTGGAAAACTGTTCTAATTCAACTATTTATTCCATCGCAGTGTATGCACATTGTAGATTTTCTGTTGCAGCGATTTTTTGGTCGCCGCGACTAGAAATCTAAAATGGAGGCCTAGCCTGTTCGAAAAACGTTTCTGATACAGCCGTAGCTCTGCTCTGCCGTTCCCATTTTAACAGCACCGTGCATCATATGCATGTCCGCTGTAGCGTCTCCGTAGGGGGTCCCTCTGACCACAGCTTTCATGGTGGTCCATGAATTTATGACCGGATGGGGGTATCCCCTTCTCTTTGGGCGATAGCGGAACGTGTGGGGTCTTCTCTCGAGGAAAAGGAGAATCGTGGAAAGCAGGAACGTGAGCGGACGCAGGACGACTCTGCTCCGATTGAATCCGCGGGACTGAAACCCTAATTTGTACAATATCTTTTTGCCTCGAAATAGTTTTAACTTATATGTTTTCTTCTATAATTAATTAAATGTGCTGTAATTTTAAATGTCGTTTTAATTATCTTCAAGCCACTCGCCACGTAAACTATACCCACGACGTTACACCGCCTTTTCACTACTTGTAAAATCTACCACCACAGTCGACAGCACAGTTGCAAATGACGTTTTCCCGCAGATACAACAGATCACGGATGGTCAGGTACACTAGAGCCCTCTATCCATAGCATTACCAGTCAATCACATCTACCAAGCATGTATTACGGTTGGTGGTCGTAATTTTGAGCATATATAGTAAACATTTCAGCATAGAAGCACTTTGCAAGTATGTTGTACATAAACAATGTTTTTCTGTTCATACCTCCGCGCGTCACTTTCGACCCTACATTCCTATACGAAAAATGTATGTTTTAGTAAGCTGTACCACCCCTCCCAAGTTTGTCCCATGACCGTAGAATCACCCTGTATAGTTTGCAGTGGAGTATTATTTTGCTTTACTTTTGAGAAATGTACTAATTGAAAATTTATATTTCCTACCCAGGTTGCACTGGATTGTATGATTTGTCCTCCTCAGCCTACGGAACCGTCTTACGATCGTTTCATACAGGTGAGTTCTCGTTCAGTACCGTTATGTTACTATTTTCAGGGGCCCCTTAATTGCTCCCATGTGCTTGGCAAGAGTAGAGGTGAAAAAGGGGTCGTATCCCTTGGAAGAGGAGAGGTAGTTATCGGGAGGTATTTTTAACTAACGTCGCACTGGATGAACAGAACGGACTATTGGTGACGGTCCGGGATTAGATATGACCTAGTCATTCTTACTGTGGTTCGAAATGACGCCACGTTCTCCGATTTTACCCTTCGGATTAGATCACGGACCGTCGCCAATAGCCCGTTCCCGTTGTATTGCCCAAGCGTGACGTTAATTAAATACCTACCAACCTCGGTTAGATTCGAATTCGCAACCCTCCGGTTGGAAATCCGTTACTCTTCCAACCGAGCTACCGTGGCCCCGAGACAGTTATCGGAGGAATGATTCCTATATAAGTGGTTAGTACGTAATTGAAGAACATTGACCGTCCACACTTGGACAACAGTAACACGGTACTGCTACCGTCGTTTCAGGCAACGCCCACACTGTCTGTCCAACGGGACAAATTGCCTTGGTTTCCAAGGCCCACCGACCTGTTAGGTCGACCACGTACACGTCCCGACTTAGCCTTTCAAGGCGGTCAGAGGATTTTTCGAGAGGAGCGTCAGGGACCTGTTCTGCATTCATTTCCTAATAGAGGATTTCCTTAACCATTCGATTGGCAAATCAGATATGCCCAAAGTTAAGGGTGAGACGGAGAGGACTTCCTTCACATACGAACGAACGAACCGAATTGTTGCCAGGAGGGACGAGTGACCCGGACGTCAGCCAGCGTCAACGCCGACACCCATCCTCTGGTGAGAGAACAACAGGTTTCGGTTTCATCACAGATAAGAGTTCCGTCCACTCCTCATCCGACGGAAAGTGCCTTCGCAAGGTTCGCCGGATTCTCAGGTAAAACAAGGTTCTGGGAATCCGCTGCGGTTGTGCAGATAAAAGGTAAACCAGGGGATTTGCCTTCAAACTGGACACAATCCGCAACCAGAGAGAAAAAGTGGAAAGTGTTTCGTAATCGTCTTTGCAATATTTAAGGAAAGTTAATCCCACCACTACAATACTTCACTTATTGAAATCAGAGGTCGATATAACATTGTTAGGATTTATAAAAAAATATAAGACATAATTCAACGGGTAATATTTAAAACGCTAATTTCCCTCCCACTATTAGCGTTGCTTCAACCGTACCCTATTTCAACCGACCCCGGTCTCCCCTACTCTAAAGAAACCTCACGGCTGAAGACTGAAAATTTGCACGTGTTTTGCTCACTCGCGTTGGAAATTTCGCTTGTTCAACTGACACTCAATGCACCCCAAAACTAATAGCCGCATCGGAAAAAAAAATCTCCTTTATCTTGTTCCCTGTACAATTTTGAACAAACCATGTTAATTTCGTAATTTTCTGATCCGTATTTTCTCGGGAAACCATCTAAAGCCGCGTTTACATTACACCGGATTTACAAATACATTTCTCTCCCTTTTTGTGGCGAGGACGTTCGACGTTCCCTATGCTGACCCCTTTTCGTCCCTTTTTTCGACCGACGCCGGTGTGTACGCTTTGTGGACTTCATCGGCAACCATCCGAGCCCACTCTTCTCACCCCTTTGTAGATAAGAGTGATCACTTTTCCTCAAGATGTCGAGTTCCTTACCAAATCTGATGTATCATATTTAGAATATTTACATTAAGATATATGTTGAATTTATTTTATGTAATTGATACATTATTTTATGTAATTTTAAAGTGCTCACAGTATGCAAAGTTTCATGAAAATATATGCAACCGTTTGGACATGTATTGTGCACAAACATGCGACAAACAGGCGGATGGATAGACAGACACCAAATGCGCAAGAGACGGATACAGCATCAGAAGGGTCTAAAACGGATAGAAAACTTGAAATGGGTCGAAAATATTCAATGTACAAACACTCCATTCTTATTAATATTGATTTATTGCTCCTATCCAATAAGTAATGTTGAGAAGGAAAAACGTGTCTTTTCGACGTTTAGCCAATATATAATGATATACAGGGGTTGGACTAAATAATATGAACACTTGTGAAAAAATAGCACTCGAAAGAAACTTCTCCATACTACTGCCACCTAGCGGATGAGAAAGTACACACATCAGTCTGCTACTAGCAGTGATAGAAGTCGGATGCGAAATACACAGTAATGTGACCACCACCTACTTTCGACGTCAACGTGAAATAAGCAATCACAAAAGGCAGATGGCAGCACATTGCAGTGGAGTGTATATAAAGGATGTCCTAGGGCATCGGAAAGCATTTCAATCGTTGGCGTAATGCAGAAACGTAGCGATTTATCCGACGTCCAAAAGGGCATGATTATTGGCTTTCGGGCAAAGGGTGGAAGCATTTCGGAAACGGCTAATTTTGTGAACTGTTCGCGTGCCGCCGTGGTAAAAGTATACTGTGCATGGCAAAATGGCACTATCCAAAATCAGCGGCACATGTGGTGCACCACGGGCTATAGATGACAGAGGCGAACGAAGGCTACGGAGATGCGTTCGGGCGAATAGACGTGCAACTGACCGCCCAGATGAACCAAGGGGCTACCAAGAGTGTATCCTCAACAACGGTTCAGCGAACGTTGCTGCGCATGGGCCTCCGCAGAAGACGCCTGGTTAATGCACCTATGCTGACTGCGGTTCATCGGCGCGGATGGCTGGAATTTGCACGCCAGTACCGCAACTGGACATCCACAGAGTGGCGACAGGTGGCTTTTTCCGATGAATCACGTTTTATGCTCCATCGGACAGATGGACGTTGGCGTATACTGCGTGAAACGTCTGAAAGCAAACACCCTGCAACAATTGTCATGGATCCTCAACCGCGTAATCTATCGCAGCTGGCCACGGCACTGGAGTCGGCAATGCTCAACATCCCAGTGAACACCTTCAGAAACCTAATTGATTCTCTTCCTGCACGTCTCGCAGCGGTCCGCTCTGCCAAAGGTGGTTATTCTGGCTTTTGACAGGTGGTAACATTAATGTGACTGGACTGTGTATATTTCTGTGTTAAAATAGCGTTATGGCTGACCTCTCTGATTTCGAAAGAGGCATGATTGTTGGGGCCCGTCTTACTGGAGCCTCAGTTACGATAACGGCCACCCTTCTAGGTTTTGAGAAGTACAGTGTCGACTGTAATGTCAACATATTTGAAACAGGGTAAAACATCATCTAAAAAGTACAACAGTGGTCGAAAATCAAAGCTGAATGACAGACAGAAGGGTTTTGAAGCGGATTGTGGCAAAAAAAAACAAAAGACATCCCAGATAACATCTGAGATGAACACACATCTACAGGAAGCAGTTTCATCAAAAACTATCCGGCGTGAACTGCATATGGCAAATATTCATGGTAGAGCGGCTATTTCAAAACCATTGATTGCACCATGCAATGCCTTGAAGCGACGAATACGGTGTCGCGAGCATAAAAATTGGACACAACAACAATGGGAGAATGTAATATGGTCAGACGAATCGTCGTTCACATTATTCCCGACAAATGGACGTGTTTACGTTTGGAGAACGCCACCAGAAGCCTATCAAGTTCACTGTCTTCGGCCTACGGTTAAGAATGGCGGCGGTTCATTGATGATCTGGGGATCACATCGTGGTCTAGGCCCACTTGTTGTTCTGAATGGCCGTGTTACAGGAGAGGATTATGTCAGTCTTCTGGCCGACTATCTTCACCCAATAGTGCAAACTGTGTTTCCTGATAAACGACCAGTCTTCCAAGATGATAATGCCCCCATTCACACCTGTGGAATTGCCCGAGACTGGTTTTATGAACACGACGATGAAATAGAGCACCTCGTCTGGCCCCCTCAGTCCCCTGATCTCAATATAATTGAACCTTTGTGGGGTATTTTGAAAAACAAGCTCCACAGTCGATTCCTCCCTCCAAGGACACTTTCTGAATTACTGACTTTTTTGCAATTTGAGTGGGAACGTATCCCTCTGAAGGTTGTACGTGACTTGTATTTGTCAATTCCTAGTCGGATACAAGCTGTAATTCTTGCAAAAGGAGGACCAACGGCCTATTAATAATAAAAAATTCTCTTTTCACAGGTGTTCACATTATTTTGTCCAACACCTGTATATACTATATTATACATACAATAAACACTGTAACTATAAAATTAATAATTTAAAACTCACATAAGCGTCTTCTGCTTGTCCTATTGTAATTAAGTAATAGCGAAATCCTAAGTAACAGTAAAAGTAAATCCTATTGTAATTAAGTAATAGCGAAATCCTAAGTAACAGTAAAAGTAAATCCTATTGTAATTAAGTAATAGCGAAATCCTAAGTAACAGTAAAAGTAAATCCTATTGTAATTAAGTAATAGCGAGCGAGGGGATCGATAAAAATTAATGAAACTTGAAGGGGTTGATGGTCTAAGAAATTTGCCGACTCCTCGTTTAAAGTGTCGGTTGGCTTGCCTTCGAAAGACTTAAAAAAAAGTGGATGCATCACTTTGGCATGTTCTTGCGCTCATCTTGAAGAGTTGCAGCGCCCTTTCCCCCACTTGTTTCTATTCCAGAATATTTTCTGGGTCGGTTACCGTTTGTGGACTCAATCTTTCTCTTCCCTCGTCAGGAGTGGACGGACATCATGCAGTCCTTGAACGAGGAGGCCTCGACCTTGATCAAATCCTTGAACGAGATCGAGGGAGTGGAGTGCAGTCGACAGACGGCGGCGAACTTCGTCTTTCCCAAAATTTACGTCCCAGCCAAAGCTATTGAAGAAGCGAAGGTAAGTGAGCATATTTCGCTATTTGGAAATGCAGTTGTTACCGTGTAGATAAGGTTGACAGCTTTGTGCGCTTCTGCGATTTCATAGTGACTTCTCTGAAAGACTGGAAACAGAGTTAACCAGTTTGCACATTCCTTTCTCGGAGAGCTTAACTACCTTTGTACAAATGGATTTCTCCAGTCATCTGCCCTACCAAAGTCGTACTTGTATAGTATCAACGATAACAAAAGCACAACTCTATGTAAAAAAAATTTTACATATTATCATAACAAAATTGATATTCTATTTATGGTAAAGATGTAGTATCAGGCATGCTTGTCGCCAAGTAATTTTTCTCGCCAAATAAAGATGACGGCTATCTGTATAGAAAATATACACACACATGCTTTTATATATGTATATGACAGGGATGAATATTTTCTAAAAATATCAATAGTTAAAATTTGTCTGAGGGGCAGTCTTCATATTGAATTGGGTGCTTGCTCCGATATTTTCAATACGAACCCCCATCTTTTATCACAAATTTGGATTCTACACACAATTTCAGGCGGATTTGATGAAAAAATAATGAAACACGGCGTAAAATTGACGGAAAAAATCCATAAAAAGACATTAAGGGTGCGTGTTAAATTTGAACTAAATTACAGTATAAAGAGCGGATTCTGTGAGTATGTGTCGCTTTCAACGACTGTTTGAGAAAAGTTTGTTAGAGTGACACGTAGATAGTGTTGAGTCCAATAAGTGAATTCTTACAATCCTAACCTACAATAGTATAAGTAGGTTAATTAAGTTTCAGAAATATCTGAATTATGAAGTAAAATTGTGCCTAGCAAAGCGTGATAAAATACCCTTCATACAAAAGCTTTACAATAAATCATTTAATAATAAAATATACAAATCACATTATAAATATTAATAAATATGATGCGTAGTGGCCGTCGCAGTAAATGATTTCACTGTTTCCTACAGGAGGCTGATAGTTTCTTGACAGATTTCCGAGACATTTCTGTTTTCACTTTGTAAACAATTCCCACTAACCATAATAATCATTGAATTTTGCAAACAGTCTCACTACGCTACTAATTATACACGTAATGAGATGAAATTTGGAATTCAGATGCTTCAGTAACAGTTCAATCACAAAATTTGCCCATGTTTCTATTCATAAGTTTTAGGAATATTAATTTTATAATAACAAAAAATAGTCAAATTTAGTTTGATAGTCAAAATGTTTATAGATTGTGTTTGGGTTTTTGGGTAGCAAGGGATGGAAAAACAATTTCCAAGAAAAATTAATGTTTTTAGCACAAATATAACAAAAAACGTGAAACACAAATTTAACATTAGGAGAGATCTAATTTTCAAACATTTAAAAAATTGGTGAGAAATCCAAAAAAATTGAACTTTTTTTATATATTTTCGCATGAAATTGTGTGTAGAATCCAAATTTGTGATAACAGATGGGGATTCGTATTGAAATTATCGGATCAAGTACCTAATTTAATTTGAAAACGGCCCCTTAGACAAATTTTAAATATTGATATTTGTAAAAAACATTCATCCCTATCGATTGCTACTTCCGTTTTGTTCTACGATGTAAATTGTACAATTGCGATCGGGTGAGTCGGGTTTCTTTTGACGGGTGTACACCGTTTGACCAGTCCACACCAAATGTGGTACACAACTTTAGAACACTGCGAAAAACATAGGCTACTACTGTCCTGCCTTCAGACGAATCTGTAGCACGACAATGAAAATTGGCTCACATGTAGTCATAAAAGTGGCCCTCAAACACCAATTTTAAAATCTAAAGTTTGTTTTCCTGCAATACATGGATTTGGACAAGGAAACACGTTTTACAGGAAATTGAAAGGTTACAATGGTTTTTATTTTGGATGCGCGTTTTTCTCTATTAGCATATCTTTGTTGCAAGGAACGCCGTACGAGTAATTTTTTAAATATTTAATTTTTCATAACTTACATTTTATAGTGGAACACGAAAAGCCCAAACGAAAAACGTATTGATCATAAAAGCGTAATTTTGCTGTTTGAGATCTGGCTAACTAGTTTGCACATCTTTCGTTTTTCATAATTCTGCATTTTTTCATCGGAATTTCGTTTCTGTTTGTATGTTTTAGTCTTTTGCATATTGCAATATAGTTACCATGTTTGGCGATAAATCGCTGTTCGTCCGCAATCGCCTGCGATTACCCGAGAATATGGGGGCCGCGGTAGCCCGGTTGGAATAGCAATGGACTAGCAACCGGACGGTTGCGAGTTCGAATCCAACCAAATACCGTTGTGTTCAAAGGGGGCTGGTGTACATTAAATCTGTCATGGCCTCGCATTTCTCCGCTTGCTAATCCATTACTCTTTCAACGGGGTAGGAATGTATTTTAATTAACGTCGTACTGGAGGCTCCTCGTCATATGACCGTACTTCAAATTTACTTGTTGTTGTCCTCGGATATTTCCCTTAAGGGATTGATCCCGGACCGTCGTCAATAGCCCGTTGTGTTGCTCTAGTACGACGTTAATTACAATTACCTTACCTTACCGAGGACAACGCCACGCCATGTTGAACCACAGTCAGATGACGAGGCAATACCTGAGCAGGCACCCTTCTCTCCAAACTTTCACACGACGCCAACGTGAGGATATTTGAGGCCACGACAGATTTAATGTGCGCCAGCCCTCTTTGTACACGACGATGGTCTTTGGTTGGATTCAAACTCGCAACCCTCCGCTTGCTAATCCATTACTCTTTCGACCGGGCTACCGCGGCCCCCCATAACAGAGATGTTTTGCTAATAAAGTGAACGGCACGTTGTTGTATATCTTAGGATAATTTTATTTTTTTGAGGTATGAAATCCATTTATTCTCTAAGGGCGCCTTCACACGAAAGAGATCGATCTCTCAGGTTTGATATTGTTACCAGGAAATGTTTACAGATTCATTTCCTGTGCATAAACTATTCGAGCAAAGAGAAGCAAAACTAAATTTTTGACTGGAATTGTTTAGTGTTTTTTTTTTTTTTTTTTTTGTAAAGTTGGCATTTTCTTTAAATAAATACATTTCAATTCAAACTTTTATATTTTCGCAATACGAATTTAGCCGCATTTGACGTAAATATAAAAGTTATGCTAGAAATATTATTTATTTAAAGAAAATCACATTAAGGGTATCGATCTGGTGAAAAATTTTCCGCAGATTTCAAAACCATTGAAGTTTTTACTCTATCTCGAACGATCGCGGAGATATAAACTTGTACTAGAGAATATAAAAGCTCTTTTGTTTTGTTCCTCGAATAAAATAAACCATGACATAAAAAAAGTCGCCGGCGACTGAACTTCCTCGGTGACTACTTATTAGTCTCTCATAACGGTTTCCTGCTAGTCTTCTCGTGTGAAGTGCTCCTATGATTTCCATGTAAGTTCCGTCGCCTTCAGACCGGTCTGTGCGATCGATCTCCTTCGTGTGAAGGCGCCCTAACGATCTTCCGACAGGTGATTACGAACACAGAAAGGTTATAAGAACAGTTGTTCTTGTGTTCTGGTTGCTACTCTTCTAGAAGAAGAACATCGATGTATGACAGTGCCTGTGTTCTGATACGATCAAGAATATGAAATCTTGGGTTCTGTTCAGAAAAAGAGCACGAATAAGTCAGATTTGATGTACACTTCAGAGTGAGACGGTTTTTTTTTTTTTTTTTTTTTTTTTTTTTTTTTTTTTTTTTGCACCGGACGGTGCGGTGTGTATATTTGAAACTTTATAATATATTGTAAATAAATGTGCAAGTCCAATTTAGGCCCGGTGCACACATCCGATTTTTCAACGTGCGGAGTCGCTGCCGCAACACAAGTGCGGTCTGAGTTACATTAGATCCAATGGAGTAGTGCACACATGCCTCCTGCGCCGGTTTGGCGACGCACTTCCAACTTGCGTGCTATTTGTACCGCAGTTCCCCTCGGCGACTCAGATCGCCGCACACGCTTCTCCGGTCTGAAGTACCTTGTTTTCATAAATAAATGGAATGTAAATAATAATTAATAAATGGCTGTATCCAGTAACGCTTATTTTGTTACAAAATATACTTTTCTTACATCAAGTAAGCGAAATAAACACGTTTTCTTCGATAGAATATTCATCGCAAATGGCGCGAAATGAGTACTTGCGTCATTTTACGGTTATGTGTGCACAGTTGGGCTTCGATGCCGCACGTTGAAAAATCGGATGTGTGCACCGGGCCTTAGGTATACAGTGTCCCTCTGTTCTTGGCCACTAGTACACACATTATCTATCATATTAGACATCGCTCGGCCACTCTGACAGATTGATTAAAGAGGGATTTAAATAAGGTGCATTGAGAGTAATGACATTCCGCCATCCATAAGCAAATAAAAGTTAAAAATTAACCAACCAAAATTTTTTTAAATTTTTATCCTTTTTTTCAGAGGAGGGAGCTGAGCCCAGACTCATTTTATGCCCTCAGTCTCCTGGAAGAAACTGGAATCTGCACGCAGCCGGGAGAAGTGTTCGGACAGCTTCCTGGGACACATCACTTGAGGTTTTTGCTTTTTCCTATTCTGCTTTGTTTCATGTCCATCCCTCTGGAAACTTATTCTGCGCCATTTCTTACAAATGAGTAGGGTAATGGTAATTTTAGTTAACGTCGTACCAGAGCAACACAACGGGCTATTGACGACGGTCCGGGATCAGTCTCTTAAGGGAAAGATCCGAGGACAACACTTTGCAATTTTGAACCACGGTCAGATGACGAAGCAACATCTGAGCTGGCACCCCACTCTCCAAACTTCCACACCAACCCAACGTGAGGACTTTCGGTCACGACAGATTTAAGGTGCACCAGCCGCCTCTATACCATACGCTTACAAACATCCATGCCCGAACCGGGATTAAATGGGTAGGGAGGAAGGTATTTAAATTAACCTCGTACTGGTGCAACACAATGGGCTGTTGACGACGTTCCAGGATCAATCCCCCCAAGGGAAAGAACCGAGGACAACACCGCATAATTTTGAACCACGAGGCAACACCTGAGCTGTCACCCCACTCTTCAAACTTCCACATCTTACAAATGGGTCGGTTGGTATTTTAATTAGCGTCGCACTGTATTACAAATGGGAATTGTTGCTTCAGGGATGACATTTTCGAATTTCACCCCAAGGGAAAGTGGGTAGGTAGTTAATCAACATCGCACTGGAGTAACTTAGCGGGCTATTGGCGACGATCCGGGATCAGTCCATACAAGGAAAAAGCTTCATAATTTTGAACCAGTCATATTACGACGTCCATACCTCAGCTGGCACTCCTGTGCGAGGACAATTGAGGTCACAATAGATTTAATATACACAAGCCCCCGGGTACACGACGGTCCTTGACTGGAATGAGTTTCGAACTCGTAACCTTCTAGTTGCTAATCGGTTACTTTTCCAACTGGGCCCCCATGAAAGTGAAACGGTCGGTAGGTATTTTAATTAACTTTGCACTGCAGCAACACAACGGACTGGAATCAATCCCCCCAGGGGAAGGCAGCAAGCATTAGCAACCAGATTGTTTAAAAAGGTTTTGTGCTGCGTTTTACTTAATTTTATGAAAATAACTATACAACCACGTTATTAACCTTTAGACTACGGCCGATACAGCATGATCACGCCAAGAAAGAATTTAGACAACTGCCAGTACATCAGACGTACCTTGAAAGTTATAAGAATCGCGCCAAGAAAGAATCACACTTTTTATATCTATAGCCGCTGTCAAAAGGTTAAACCAGGAGAAATGTAAATCACAATAAAAGTATGCTGTCGAAAAAGGAACTCACATCTTTATCAATATTGATCAAGAAAATAATTATTTTTCAATTATCCCAACATGAGGACATTGGAGACCACAATAGATTTGACGTGCACCAGCCCCTCCCCCTGTAGACGACGGTCTTTGGCTGGATTCGAACTCGCAACCCTCCGGTTTCTAATCCGTTATTATAACCGTCGGGCTACCGCTGCCAAGAAGGAAAGAGGGATTGGGGAAGAGTAGTGAGATGAAAGCAGAAAAAGATTGCTCGCGTACCCAGAGAGCATGATCCCCGTGTATACTGAAGATAGTAAACCCCATAAGAAAACATCACTCGAGTATCTTAGGGCCGCGAAGCTCGTATACACCTCAGGGAGATGTGCAAGGGTTCAACTAACAGAAAAGCATTTGAAGGATTAGTTTTACATTGAAGGGTAGGTCAAGGATATTTTGGGCTTAGTTGACAGATAAGTAACGTGATTGGTAGAAATTAAACCACTCGCGAGATAAGACAAGAAAACGTTTCAACAAAAATATCAAAACGCGAGACAAATCGAACACAATTTGCTAAAAACTCAAATAACAAAAATGCTATAGATATCTAGAGTTAAGATCCGTCACAGGATTTCTGTCCATTGTAGTGTCATCGCCCCAAACGTAGCATGAAAGCAGTACGAATCGTACACAAGGAGAGGACCAGGGTCAATACTCCTAGGAGGTATTGCCAGAATAGTCACCCTCTGCCTCCGGCTCTATCTATCGTCTCTCGTGCTCTGTAACCGTCGTTCGTCAACAGTTCAAAAAGAATCTAACAGTAAACGATGTGATCCAATCAGAGATCTCCTGGACCGCCTGTTCTACTGAAGTCGTAACAACAGATGACACGGAATAATAATCAGTCAGAATATATTCGGCATTCCGACAGGTGTAAGATAGTAATTGGTAATTAACGTCGTACTAGAGCAACACAACGGGCTATTGACCACGGTCCGGGATCAATCCCTTAAAGGAAAGATCCGAGAACAACACCGCGCAATTTTGAACCTCAGTCAGATGACGAGGCAACACCTGAGCTGGCACTCCACTCTCCAAACTTCCACACCAAATCAACGTGAGGATTTTCGGCCACGACATATTTAAGGTGCAACAGCCGCCTCTACACCATACGCATACAAACATCCATGCCCGGATTCGAACCAGGAACCTTCCAATCTAGATGCTAACACCTTAACCACTATACCGGTTGGTCGGCAGTTAGTGTGAGTCTTCGCACTATACTGCACTGAAATGCTAATCCCGGGAGCAGAGAGTGCTTAAAACTAAACTGCGACGTACGTCGCAGAACAGTCTTTGCAGAATAATTTTTCCTTTATTTTATCACCGACCAACCTGTACAGTGGTTAAGATGTTAACCTCTAGATCGGAAGGTTTCTGGTTCGAATCCGGGCATGGATGTTTGTAAGCGTATGGTGTAGAGGCGGCTGTTGCACCTTAAATCTGTCGTGGCCAAAAGTCCTCACGTTGATTTGGTGTGTTGAAGTTTGGAGAGTGGGGTGCCAGCTCAGGTGTTGCTTCGTCATCTGACCGTGGTTCAAAATTACGAGGTGTTGTCCTTGGATCTCTCCCTTAAGGGATTGATCCCGGACCGTTGGCAATAGCCCGTTGTATTGATCGAGTACGACGTTAATTACAAATTACCATTACCTTAATTTTATCAAAATTTGGGCAGGATTTTTTTCAATCATAAGTTACGATATTCTGCAGTGCAAAGCGCGCTTCTAGCCACACCTACTTTGCTTAGCTACGGAGCAACCTCCTTTCACCGCCCCAAATTACCTCAAACCCTTATTAAATAACACATCTATGTCAATGACAAAATAGTTAACCTTAAAAGTTATCGACAGAAGGTCTGAAAGTATGCCTCGGTTTTAAATAAAGTAGTTTGATTAATTTGATATTTTATCATAAATATGTAATACATATTTAGCCGATGATTGTGTTTTAAGTCTGTTTTTGATTTGACTGCAGTTTTCAAAATTCGGGCAAAATGCCTCCAGAACAATTGCAATTGCTTGGATTTGTGTTGCAGAACACTGAATATAATTCTGCAACTGGGGTGCTAACCAAAGTTCACATACCAACAAAACCCAGCTCTAGTTATTATTTAATAATTTTTCAGATTCAGTACAATTCATGCATTCTTAAACACATTTAACCTCTATTACAGGTTAACCATTTTACCATCCAAGGATAAAATCGAGAAAATGACGGAGACGATCCGTCAGTTCAATTCCTACTTCGTGTTGAAATACAGTTGAATGTCGCAGCGTGTTGTAGAGAAAGGAAACCAGAATAGATGGGCAACAGTTCCAACCTTGTCTCTTAGAAAGCTGCAGAAGAGAAGAATAAAGACCGTTCTTTCGGAAAAGGAAACTGTCAAAAATCCGGCCACTTTCCGGTTGCTCTTCCACCTCCCACTCAAGACAACCCCTGCGTCAGCTGCCTCCCGACGCGCAAAGCCCGTTTGAAATGTCTAAACAAAAACACGTTTCCTCAAACGTTTCTTTGTAAATACACTGTAAATACTATATTAAAATTTTATTCTTCAAGCTTTCTTGTCTTTATTATAGTGAACTGGTCAGCAATTCTCAATTAGGATTCAAGAATCACTCTTTTTCGTCCTAAGTTTCTATTTCCAAACTTAAGAATAGCCAGGAAAGAGCTCAATCCTGATTTCAATAGATGAAAGCTTTAATTTGAATATACAGCAAAACATTGCTTCTTGGAAGGGATAAGGAAAGTACAAATTTTACATCATAGCATGTGTTTTTTTAGTTCAAATTATGTAGGTAGTTAATTAACGTTGCACTGGAGCAACAAAACGGGCTATTGGCGACTATCCTGGAACAATCCCAAAGGAAAAGATCGATGCCAGCCTCATAATTTGTTCCAGTCGAACGATGAGCTAGCAACTCACGAGGGCATTTGCAGCCAAGACAGAGATTTAACGTATACACAATCTTTGGTAGAACTAAGTTTGGAACTCCCAATCCTTCGGTTGTTAATCCGTTACTTTTCCTCGTCATCTGACCGTGGTTCAAAATTACGAGGTGTTGTCCTCGGATCTTTCCCTTAAGGGACTGCTCCCGGACCGTCGTCAATAGCCCGTTGTGTTGCTCTAGTACGACGTTAACTAAAAATTACCTACCTATATTACCTACCGTTACTTTTCCAACTGGGCAACCACTGCCTAGTTACAATTAGGTAGGTATTTAATTAAAGTCACACTGGAACAACACAAAAGGCTATTGGTGACAGCCCGGATCAAACCCGAAGGCCACTTTCCGAGAACACCACGGCATTCTGAACAATGGTCAGATGACAAAGTCACGTGAGCTGACATCCCTCTCCTTCGACACCACGCCAACGTGAGGACGGCATATTTAACATGCAACAGCCCCCCTTTGTACAGGACTGTCGTTGGTTGGATTCGAACTCTCAATCCTCCGGTCGCTAATCCGTTACTCTTCCAACACGGCTCAGTTACAATTCGGTAATAATACAAAATGGTAGAAAATGTTTGTATGATAGTTTACTTATGACCTTTCTTACCTCCACTGGATCAACCGATAAACCTGAAGTCCTTTAACTTATCAATGCCCTTATAGAAATTTCACATAATGGCGTTAGGGCCAATGGAAAATACTTAAGGCAACTGGTGGCCTTTGAGAACCAATTCTAAAAATCTTCACAACTTAAAATTGAGCACGTAACAACAGAAAAAGATCGATACAGCTGGGAACCGTACGAGGAATTAATAGTGTACTACTTTTTCCCACATGTCCTCATGTTGGGATGACTGCTTGGAGTTCCATGGTCTCATTGACATTCAGCTTCCGGCAATGTGGTAAATAGAAGACATGTCCTCTCAAATAAAATGTGTCCTCAACCACATTTGAAATGAAAGATAAAGTCACCAAAACCTTAATACAGAACCCATTCTGACGACCGTACTCACAAGTCCGAGTTAAACCGTGGATGAAAGATAATCCACGGGTTATCAAAAAAACAGAATTCACAATGACTGATCCTAGGTTTAAACTACCCATTTCGGTGTTACATTTTTAACCACCGAAATCGGCAGATTAACTCTCGGTTGAGAGTTACGCATGCGCAGTACTATCTTTTGGAGAAAGAAGCGAGATATATTGTATACAAAACAAAATGGACGCGACACATTTCATTCTGTCCTAAATTACAGTATTCTAGCGACGACGCACATTTAACTGATCTTATATGAATCGGAACAAGAACGTGATTACATTTTCTATAAAATAGTCTATTCCCAGATGTGTTCTGCTTCGAACAATACACTGGCACTTCAGCGTATATCCCAATGAGAGAGCAAACGGTAGAATATGACCATGACAGATGCAAATTCATCATGGTATAAAAATTATTTTGTTAATTTATTACGAATGAAATAAAATTGACACTGGCCAGTTACTTCGCTTTCCAACATCCAATTTGAAAATAAATACCTTCGCATTTCTCTTTCCAAACCCAAATTAAAATGCTGTTGGGTAAGGCGGGGTAATTACAAACAGAATCTGTATGTTCACTTTCAATCCCTATTTTCAAACTCTTGATAAAGTAATTAAACATAGTTCATCCTACTAAACTAACTTGTCACTATTCTACTTTGATATTTAATTAGTACGAAGATTCTAGAAAAGAAATTTAATACCGTACTCTGCTACAATTACTCTGTTTACAATTACTCCTGAAAGTAGGGGTAATTTTAAAAAACGATTTTCCTCGTGATGTTAAAATGAGTAGTAGTCACGGAAGAAGAAGGAACTCCAATGATATTTTTACCCTTCTAATACCATGTTTACAATAACCTAGTTTTGATCTTAACCTTTACCAAATACTCCCACTTCTTACCCCAAAAAATGTAGTGACACTTGAAAGTTGCATTGATCATGAGGTGAATTTCCATGAATACACAAGAATAAATTATTCAAACATTTACTGAATAAAGAATGTATTTAGCGTAAAGAACAAAAAAATTACAAATTTATAAATTAAAAAATACAATCTTAGATACAAAAAACAAACACACATTAACAGTGCCCTCAAATTGGAAAATTTCTTTAAGGCCTTCTTTGCTACAGGTTGGAGTAAGTAAAATTGCTTTGACATAGTCTTTGGTAACACAGAATTAGTCTTCTTCAACCACAGCGAATTTAGTATATGCATTATCGATGCATTTGAATCCGGTGATTTCAATCCACACTTCATACATAAGAAAAAATGGGTTTTTTCTCTCTCCCCCTCAACAGGTACAAACGTAGTCGTTTCAATGTCTTCTATGAATGGCACCAATATATTTAACTTCTCCTACAAGCTAGTCTTCTATATTTTGCTTGAATGTTTAGAGAACTTCAAACTCTTCACCGTCAATGTTACTAGCGCCTCAGCGTACATCGTAAGTGTCCGACAAGTTGACTCTGATTGGCTCCTCATATATATGTTGCATGGTTGTTGTTAGTAGTATTTCTCGCCAACTTATAATAAGGGGAGGCAAAAATGAACTCTTCTTTTAAAGAGCTCCTCTTGGTGAAGCATCGATGGCCAAATGGCTAAAGTCACTTACCATCAGATTGGCGTTAGCGGCGGAGGATGACTTCCCGAGTTCGAACCCAACTGGCGGAAATATTTTTAGATCATCCAAATTATTTTAAAACAATTCCAATTTAATTCCTTTTGATTCTAAATTACTTTTCCTAATTTTTAATACCCTTTTTTTATTTTTCCAAACTTCCGTTGATTTTACATAAATAATCTAAAAACCACTCCTGAACTCACTACCAGCTGATATTTTTCCGCCCCTCTGCCGTCCCCTTTGCTTTAGGATGATGGTGTCGTATCCATCCCTGGTTTAGGACCATTCTGATGTAACAAAAAGCATACATAAAACACTAACTTATATAATTATTAACTTAAATAATAAAAGGATAAAATTTTCGGTTCAAAATGTTAAAACCTTTCGAAAACCGTTCCTATCAGTCAAAGAGATCTGCGCCAAAACGTAGATAAATAGCTAAATGAAACACCTTTACGTCTCAGGCACATGATCATACCAGCCAATCAGAGTCAACTTGTCGGACACTTACGCTGTACGCTGAGGCGCTTGTGTCAATGTTAGTCAATTCTTTCAATAGTTCCTCATCCTCGAGTTCTGCTGCCCTTCCCATTTCATTATTTCTTGGTTTCTTGCTTACTTCTAGCTCTTTCACTATCTCTTCTCACCAGGCTTTCTATTGTTCTTTTTCTCTTCTGCCTCCTTCAACCGTGACAGAACTTTGTCAGTTGTAAAAACTTCACCGTATGTGTGAAGTTTTAGTAAATCAGTCTTCCTGCTCCCCAAGAACACGAAAAATGCAATAAAACGCAATTCAAACGTACTAAATGCGATTTAATACAAAATTACACGGGAAAACATGTTGGTTTTCTAACCAAATCGAACGAAACTATTGGCAAAGTTATGTTTACAATTACCCCATCCCTTGAAAAATATGGGGTAATTGTAAACATTCAACTGTAGGTGCATTAAAGTTCCCAGAAGCAAAAGTCAATGATTTTCTGTTCGATAGAAACATAACCGACCATAGTAAACAATTGGAACAACATACCTTTCAATATATTATAGAGGGCAGCACACACACAGAAAATGCAACACACAAAAACTTTAAAACCCAAACTTTTCAACCATAAATTTATCAACTAAACATATTGCTATCAGCTGTGGTTCAAAGAAATACGGTATCACCATATTGCATCCTATTTTAACTTTTTAGTTTCTCGGAATCCCATGTGGGCGCTTGTATGTATAGCTTGTTTACAATTACCCCGTCTGACCCTATGCATTCTATTGAAATCACAATTTGGAATCAATCCTGCCGGCGAAATACGAGTTTGACCAGTTTGAAAGTATAAATGCAGATTCGGGCTTCGTAACAAATACAAACAATATCACCTGATAATGAGAAGACGGAAGTAGCCAATCACAGCGAGCGTATCATTTTAATCCGTGGATCACTTAACCCGCCATTTGAGAATACGGTTCTTGATTATCTGCAAGCTAACTCTAACCCGGGCATCAACCGATCCTCGGGTCAACTCGAGACTTATGAGTATGGCCGTGAGCAGTGCTGTAGTCGTAAAAAAAACAGAGGGTATAACATGGGCGCCAGCAGAATTCCTTCCACGAGGAGGCGAAACATGTACTTACTACTTACACTTTCCACAAGGGGAGGGGACAAAAAAATATGTACACACGCGCACATACATGTATATATCTACGAAATCCACAAGCCTGGGTGTTAACCGCCCTCTTGCCCCTTCCTCCGGGCGCCCATGGGGTATACTCAAAGGACCGAGGAATATGTTCGAATTAATCGAAGTTCAAATTATCGAGAGAAAAAAGCCTATATTAATTTTATGTTTCATGAAAGGGGGAGAATTGTGGAACTTTGAAGAAACTTCGACCGTAGCACAAATTCGTGTTCACTAGGTTCGTGTTATTGGGAGTTTATTGTATTGAGTCTTTCGGAAAGTTCGCGTTTTCAAATCGAAGCTAGCTTTGTTATTATTACGGTCTTATCTGCTTACACTGCATAATTAAAGCATGTGTTGTGGCATAATTTTAGTTTCACTGCAGTGCTAAGAATGGAGAACCAGAACGTTCATTTTCGTCATATTATGCTTTTATTTAAAGGAAGGAAAAAATGCTAGTCAGACAGCTCCTAAAATGTGTGCTGTATATGGACATAGTGCTGTTTCTGAGGCCACAGTTCGAAGGTGGTTTGATAATTTAATCGCAGAAATTTCAGCCTCGAAGAGGATGTCCGCTCTGGACGACCATCCTTTGTAAACGAAGACCTATTAAAAGATGTTATCGCTGAAAATACACGTTACACAGTTCAGGAACTATCACGCAGTCTCATGATCAAGATTGTATGTGCAAGCCGCTACGCGCGCGCGCGCGCGATGTATGGGTACACCATACTTCAACACAGCAGAGACTGTCAAACAGCACCTCGATAACTTCTTTATAAATAAGCCTAATGATTTATTCAAAAATGGAATTTTCCAGCTGCCAGAAAGAAGGCAAAAAGTCAAAGAACAAAATGAGGCTTGTGTGATTCAATAAAACTTTCGAAAGATTTTGTACTGCTTCGTTGGTATTTATCTTAAAAAAAGCGCAGAATTTCCCGGATGACCCAATATTCATGCGAAGCAAAATATGCAGACTAGCATCGAGTGATATTCAAATTTGAAAAATATCACTACATTAATATTTATCACCCACATATTGTGGATAAGCAAAGTGCCCAGTGATACGTGGAGTAAAAAAATAAATCATCAGATTTAAAGAGCTAAAAACATTTATTCATTAAAAGCTGTAAAAACTATTTACAGAAAAAGAAACAAAGATTGGAAAACCAGAGATACATCTCTGTCCAATGTATGACAACAATTGAGCACTGAAAGAAAGGAATTCTCACTTCTATACTTCTTGTATCTCTAGAAATTAGCATAAATATCTCAATGGAAAGATTGCCATAAACAAAATCATAATTCTGCATTAAGTATAATATTGGCCATAATATTATGACCACACCCCTTTATAGGTGTGATGTCATACTGTGGTCAATCACAAAAGCATGACAACTCAACTTGTTTGTTTACATTATCATAACCAAACAAGAAGGAGGTGCAAACATGTGAAGATGGATTCAAATAAGCAAGTTATCTTTATCAATATTTAACTATTATATATAATAATTACAGGAAATGTTCAGAGAAAAATATTAAACATATATAAAGTAGGATGTAATTTTTTAAAAACAAATTTTAAGTCCTACCTCTATTATTTTCATTCACATATTTTCCAAACTGCTTGTCTCTTTTTATAGCGCATTCTCATGATCTATTGTCTAGTAAAGAGCAGTCTATAGGTGGTCCATTTGCATTAATAAACATTTGAAATCTACAATGATCTAAAATCTGTTACACTATGTATTCATTATACTGAACCCACGCTTGCATCGGCCGTGGAACATGGTAATATTTCAATTTTGCTTAAAAGAGGCTTTATTTTTTCTGGAACAACTTGTTCGTTTTCATTGGTTCCTCAAAACCTGAATAGCGCACATTTTATCGATACCAAAACGTCAACAGATCTTTTTTACCTCCTTTTCGCTAAGGTGAATATCTCCTGTATTTATATTTTCTGGATCAAACATGGATAGGTCTTTCAAAAGTTGACAATTTTTTTCAATGACATCAGAACAAAGTCTGGATTTTTCTCATTCTATCGACAGTACTTAGAATGAATTGCTTTTGATTAATAGGTACGATTTTTGAATTATATACCAAGGTGATATCTTGAAATAGAAACTTTTCTTTTGCTTCTACAGCTATCTGTTTCACGTGATGTTTTGCGCATTGCTTTCTAGGAAAAGCAAAGCGTGTACATGGTTTTTAAGAAAAAGCAGAGGGTATACGGAATTTGCTGGAAATACCAGAGGGTATATGGCCTATACCCTCCACTACAGCGCTGGCCGTGAGTATTGTTGCTGGCCCTGTGATGATCAAATAAAGTCCACGTTCTTTTCCAGTTGAATAGTGTAGTCACTAAATTTACTTTGCATTACACAAACTTACAATTCTCATGACGTCACTAGATCATAGAAAAACAGTAGAAATAAACCAACAAACATGAAAGTAAAAAATGTTTATTTTTATTGTCTGTACAAAGAGTGTTCTGAAATAAGGGGAATCGTTTTCATTTTAGGTATTGAAAATGCACCGCATTTTAAAAGCATTCAATTCAATTAACATATTGCTCGAAGTTTGTGACAACGATGGAGCTAGAAAATAAAGAGTTCCATGGCATTTGATTGAATAGGAGTGGAAGTGGAGCTGTTGTACAGTAAAGGCAAGGCAAACATAAAAACACACATCAGATACAGAACATGTGTGACTTACAACATCGTGTGTATGTGTGAAGGTGAGTTTCAAATGGCAGAGGAACAAACAAACAACACTCGAAACAGAAGTGACAAAAATCCAAAGCTTTAAGTAACTCGCAACTTTAATCATCATCTGAATCGACGGCAGCCCGTCTCCTGTCAAACTGAAATCAAATTAAATGACATTACAACCACAGTGAGACACTAACGTCGCTACAGAAAATAAACGTTGTGAACCAAATGTGCATAACAGTTTAAGAATCAGTGGAAACACGATAAGGAAACTAGATTTATGCCAATGACAGAAAGAAGAAAAGTAAGTAAACAAGCTATTGAGTAAAATATGTTATTTAACCCCTTAACGCATTTGCCCGTGTCTCACACGGGCGATCTCGTATTATTTTATTTCTAATGCCCATCTGGGATCCGTTCTAGTAAAAATAGATAGGCTAGATCATAACTAAACTTATTTACCATAGATGGCACCACTATGCAGCATTTTTCTTGTGTAAACCATGTGGTGCATTTTGATGATTAGCTATGTTTGTTCGGACTTCTTTGTTATAAAGCAGTTGCTTGGTGTGGAAAGGAACACCATTTTCACTGCGTTAAATATCATAAAAGTAAACAGTTGACCATAAATTAATTTTTACTATGTGTTTTTGTAACTTGTTTAGAAAAAGTTATCTGAGAGGAGTAAAGAGATAAGGAAAGAAACAAAATGCTACTGTAGGAACTGTAATGTTGGACTTAGTGCTGCACCATGCTTCATGGTACATTGTACCAAACTGAAATTTTAGCCATTCTTATGCTTGTAAGTATGACAATTTGATTTTAATATTTTGAAATTTAAAATAAACATGCAATAAAACCGTTACACTTTGTTTGTATAATAAATTTTTTTATTACTCTTACCCCACCCCCACAACTGAAATTGCAAAAAATAACTTACACTCTACCTATATATTCATTTTCTGTCCAAACAAACTCGATATTTTTTTTCCAAAAAAATTTGTGCTTTAAGGAATTACCTGAATATAATTGAAATTTATTTTGTTGGGTTACACCTCAAACCTTTATTCAAGCCAGTTAGAGTACTTATCTACTTCCACCTCTACATGAGACCTGTCAATTGCAAATGCATTAGCAGAATTGACAGCACAATTGTCACACCATGCAAAAACCACCTGAAGATGTTTGGTTTTATGGAACAAGGGCCACACTTGGCCATGCTATTCAAGATGCAATAGCGTAATAGACGTACATGCAAAACGAATGTGGTAACTAAGACCGCTAGCCACATCCCTTTTCAAATTTATTTTTAGCCTATTTCAGGGTGGAACTGCTCCCTCGACTACCTCCAGTGGCTTTTCAATCCTTTTCGACCACTTGTTCTTCTGCTCTTGGCGTTGCTGATGTCAGTTGCTGCTATGACTTATGACTTGTAAAGGGGTGACTCCAAAGAGTGCCAGCACTGCGACTAATAGTCTATTGTACTGAGACCCCTACTGATCCACTAAAGACCGATGGCCAAAATAAATATCAGCATGTACCTGATTGGAATGACAGTTCCCAGGGTTCGATACAGTGGTATCCCAGATATTCAAATCGTTGTGCAGAGTAATGTCTTGTGTAAACCATGTGGTGCATTTTGATGATTAGCTATGTTTGTTCGGACTTCTTTGTTATAAAGCAGTTGCTTGGTGTGGAAAGGAACACCATTTTCACTGCGTTAAATATCATAAAAGTAAACAGTTGACCATAAATTAATTTTTACTATGTGTTTTTGTAACTTGTTTAGAAAAAGTTATCTGAGAGGAGTAAAGAGATAAGGAAAGAAACAAAATGCTACTGTAGGAACTGTAATGTTGGACTTAGTGCTGCACCATGCTTCATGGTACATTGTACCAAACTGAAATTTTAGCCATTCTTATGCTTGTAAGTATGACAATTTGATTTTAATATTTTGAAATTAAATTGTTTAATTAATGGTCACATTCACATAGACTGTGTACAGAACTCTCCTCTACCATCCGACAACCTCTATATAATGGGTCATCTATAACACCCATAATGTTGAGGTGTCTATTCAGGGTACAGTGGCCAGTTAGGAAACCAATAGCTATCCTGATTTCTTTCCTACTGAAATTCAGCAGCTCCCTTGATCTATCCAATGGAGACTGCTGATTGAGCTCTTTGGCTTGTCTTTGATAATAAGATTGACGAGTTGCTGCTATAGACGCCTTGTTTAATAAATCTATTTGCCAAGTTTTGAAAAACTACTGGTCCTGTCTGATTCTACAGGATCTCAGCCTACAAACAGATTTTACATAGAAGAGAGGTTGGTATTTAATTAATGCCAAACTGGAGCAAAATGACGGGCCCGTGGTGACCGAAGAAAATCGGCAAACCACTAAATGCTGCCACATTGCCGCTAGTTCACAACATTCACAATATTTTAACGATCGTATATTTTAATTTGAGACCAATGTCACAATATTAAGAGAATATGCAGTCTGTTTCGCACAGAAAACAGTAAAATAATGTTTTTATTGCAGATAATTTTGCTTGTGAAGCAGCTTCTAAACCACAAAATGCTGAATTCGTAACAAATTGGGTTGTTTTTCTGAATATTTTTCTTAGAAACATTACGTTCTGTGCTCCGAATAGGGAGTGAAAGTTAACTTCAAATTTTCATATGACTGTGTCTCCCACGGGCGATCTTGTATCTCGCATTATTTTATTTCTAATGCCTGTCTGAGATCCATTCTAGTAAAAATAGATAGGCTAGATTATAATTAAACTTATTGACCATAAATGGCACTACTATGCAGCATTTTTCTTGCGTAAACCATATGGTGCATTTTGATGATTACCTATAAGTTTGTTAGGAATTCTTTGTTGTAAAGCAGTTATATGGTGTTGTAAAGGTAATATAGCCATTTTTACTGCATTAAATATCATAAAAGTAAACAGTTAACCATAACTTAATTTTTACTAAGTGTTTTTGTAACTTGTTTAGAAAAAGATATTTGATAATGAGCGACTCTGATAAAGGAAGAAACAAGATACTATTGTAGGAACTGTAATGTTGGACTAGTGCCATACGATGCTTCATGGTATATATATCAAACCAAACTGAATTTTTAGCCATTCTTATGCTTGTAGACATGACAATTTGATTTTAATATTTCGAAATTCAAAATAAACATGTAATCAAATTACTTACACTTTGTTCGTATAATAATTTTTTTATAGCTTTAATAAAAACTATCATTTTTTACCAGTTTTTCCGAAAAAAACTCGTGTTTTAAGGGGTTAAGGTGGTACAAAAACTTCAATCTAATTTGCTCTGTACCTCTTCTGTGGAGACGGTATCATTTGACTGTAATTCAAATTTTGAGCAGTTTAAAAAAAATTGTTGTTCAGTCGTTGAATACTTTACTTTTCCATGATTTTATCATTAAAAACTAAATTCCCAATTTCTCCAACTATGCTTGGAAATGGGTATAACATGCTGAGGAGGAAGCAGCTCACTTTTAAAATCTCTCAGATACCAGCAAACCCAGAGAAATTTATCAAACTTTTTATTTTTTAAATAAAAAAAGTGTTACTACTAGACATTGTAATGTAAAACATCACAATATTTCTTGTCTCATTTGTTTAGTAGCAGACAATGCTGCATCAGAACCTTGTTACGAAGATTTCTTTAAAAGTAACATCAGGAAAAAAATTGGTGTGAACAAAAAATTATTGTGCAAGATATTAAGGCATCTGGTAAGCTGATTTAACATTCTGCACTCCCTGCTTATAATCCAGAAATGGTTACATCCAATGTCTTGAAACCCAGGGTGAAATTTTAATGTGGATTCGAAATTTTGCAACAAAATTGATTGTCAGTTGAAGTTATGAAGTTTATGTACAGTTGGATATGAAGTTGTTTGCTCATGCAAATTTTATGAATATGAATTTTCAGAAATTATTAATTTAATAAGTGTATTATAATAAGTGTATAAGTAATTATAAATTTAATAAGTGTAAGCTAACTCTTGCAAGTAATTTTAAATTTAATAATTGTAAGCTAACTCTTGCAAGTAATATTCTATTATAATAGCTGCTACAGAAAGACTATTGTATTTAAAAATATTGCAAAATCATACAAATGTAAAAAAAACATTCGGCATTTAAACCATTCTTTTTGATATTATCTAATTTTTATCTTGAACAAAATTTAAAAGTTCTTAAACAGGGTGGCAACAAAATCCTTGCAAAAAATTTCCCTGATTTTACAATTCCCTTAATAAATGTGATCTGTGATTGGTATCGATATACAGAATCCACAGATTATTTTTTAATACTTAGGGTCAGATGGGGTAAAAAGATAATTCTCCACAAATATTTTGTATTTTTTCTCTTCAAATATTTTAATTGACTGTAAGGGTTGGAACCCCTTAATAGAACTCTTACAATAGCAATTGAAAAAAACTGTAGAGAAATAATACAAAATATTTTGAATATGAACATTCAACTGAAACTACATTATCGTACTATACATCAAAATCAAATGCAAATATACATCAAAAATTCTACAAAAATGTAATTGCAAGCAAAAAATATTAATTGAATGCACAAAAAAAAACATTATTAGTTAAACAAATTTCAAATTGTGTACTACAAGTTGTACCACCGGCTTCACAACGACAAAACGCTGCAGCCAGCAAAAAACGACAGTGGCGGTTTTCACAGCGTTCAAAAATTACGACGTCAGTGTTCTTTATTCTAATTACAATTTCGGCAAATACGATTTATTCGATTCTCAACAGTACTTGTAATCACGCATTTTTAAATAGGACAAATGACAATAGTTGCCATTTCAGTTATCAAAATTTCCCCGATTTTATGTGAAATTTGGAAATTTTCCCTGATTTTTTCAGAATTAAAAAGTTTCCTGAAAATTCCCTTATTTTCAGGTTCTGCTACCAACTTGTTAAATATTAAGGAGTATAAATACAAGAAATGAGTTATGATGATATGCTCTAAAAAGCCTCACAAACCCCCTGACCTCATAAATATTTGGGGTGAAATCAAGTCGAATCTGTAGAGCGTATTTCTCAAAAATAATGATTGCACAAAATTTTCTGCATACAAGTGACTCATGTCTACATATACGAACTCATAGCATGTGTACATTGTCATACAAATTAATGAGAATTTTGCTATTCACATTGGATTGCCAAACGCTTAAAAATCTATGTATAGTTAAGCTTTACGTCAAATTTGAGGGTGCTAAGTTGAACTGCACTGACTTTAATTTTGACTTTACTAATATAATGTTGCCGACTTTAATATAAGGTTTCACTTTTCAAGCTTTCAATATAACAGAGAAACCATTTTTTTTTCCTATTCTAGACAACTTTGTAAAATATTGTAATTAAATACAAAGAAAAAGTTCCACAGTTCAGTTGCAAGCAATCTACTACATTTTGTAAAACATCTTCAATAAAAACTTAGGTGCTCACTAAAATTTAAAAACTTAAATCAAATCAAATATAAATGAATTCCAAAATAACAATAGAGCTAGTACCTTTACTGTAGGAGTATTGTGTTTAATCTGGCGGTTTACTTCTTCTAAGAGATGCACAAATTCATTATCTGCCATCTGTGAATTGGAAATACATGAATGTAGTCATACATATTTTGATACAAAGATGCACATAAATATCTTGAAGAATCAAAAACAAAAGACAAAGAAAATTTTATGTACACAACATAGAGGTTATTATAGTACGGTGTGTTCATACTTCAGTCATGGGATTTTGAATCAGTCAACATATTAAATTAGAAAACAGGGTAAACAGAGCATGAAAAAAAAAAAAAATTTAATAAAAAAAAAGGATTTATTTGATTTAAAATCAGATTTTTTTTTATAATTAAGTAGGATTTTTATCAGTGTAGTTTCTAGATAGCTTTGATATGTATATTAAAACATTAATATTTATGATGAATAGCATTAATGTATTAAGAAATATAGCATGTAAATTTTTGAAAGATTAAAATACGACACATGAATCAACAAAGTTAACACGATAGAGTAAATAGAACAGCACAACAAATGCAATATTTTCCTATCTAGTTATTGAGTAGTTTAGATTCGTTTGATTTTAACCCATAACTGAAGGCACTACATTTTTTTAACTTAGATAAAGTTTGTAATCCCCTTAATGCCACATAAATTCTCATAAAATTCGAAAGTTGAGCCGAATTTCAGAACTTTTTTCATTAAAAAATGTATGTGTAGAATTTTTGAAGTTTTTTTTTATAGATTAATTAATCAGAAAAAGACTTGTTTACGAGAACCAATAAAAAACAAAATAAAAACTCTCACCAAAATTCATATTTCTCATAAATATTTAGCATGCAAAAAGTATTTATTCGTACAAAATGATACATGTACGATAAAATAAAAAAATTAGACCAGCCATGAAAATATACATGAAATCAAATATGCCTATTATCAAATTTTCTGAGCATTGATAAGTATTTCAATGGTATTCCAAGCACACACAAAGAGTTTATACATAACATACAAGAAAATGAAGCTTTTCCATGTAAAGCCTAGAATACAGTAGGTGTCATAATATTCCCCAGAACATGCCAATTGCCCAACAGTAACTGTCTCTGAGCAAATCAGCGAGAATGAAAAATGACAAACACAGCAATCGTAACTGTTTCCAATTTTTTTTAGGGGGGGAGGGGGGCACTAATTGAACAATACAAAATTGCAAACTCCTTTTAAGGCATAATTTGCAAATTGGACTGGTTCATAACACTAGACAACCATCAACTTTTCAAATAACTCATTTTTATGATGTATTCCTACACATTACAGTATGTTCAGTTGCAGGCAATCTTCCTTATTGAATAATTTCCCTCCCTTACATTGAAATTCTATTAGTAAAAACGATCAAATACCCACAAACATTTGAATTCAAATAAAAATGTATGCTTTTCTTACTGAAGGAACTGCATCATTACAAAACATTGAATGCGTTTTCAGAAATATCAGGCATAAAATTCAGCTGGAAAAACATACCCGACATACCCCATTCACTTCTGACAAGATACAGAACAGGTGTTTCGCCATGGTATGATTGTTGGCGATTTCCTAGTTTCATATTACAACCTTTTAGAGTTCTCACTAATTTAAAAACACATTTGCAAGAGGCAAAACTACAAAAACTTCTGATCGATAAGGAAATTTATTACCATGGTTCTCTAGGCTGTGATCATAAGTGCTATTTGCTTAGTGTTTGTTACAGATGACATTTTATAGCTCTAGCATCAGCAACACTCTAGCTAGTTTCGAAAAATTAGTGGTCCAATATTTAAAACTAGGGTAAAATTTTCAAAATGTTGTTTTTAAGGATTGCAAGCAGGGTATGCTGATTTAAATTTATTTTTAAAACAATCATTAATTTAAATCAAAATATTATTTTTCATTCTGTGCATTATGTTTAATAATACTGAAAATGAAATAACCATGAACAAGATACATGCTATTTTATCTAAATAAGTTAGGTTATTTTATGCAAATAAGTTAAGACCTTTGCTTGTACTCAGTTCACCCCAAAAATTATACTAAAAATCATCCTTCCCCACCTTTTGAAGACATTAAAATAATCTCTTTTGGTAGGGATCATAATTACCAGACAACTATGTATGTCCCTCTTGGGCCATTGACCAACAGGTGTCACTCACAAGCCTTTTCATCCGGGTTTCGTTTTAAATATTACATGCGACTATATATCCAAAGGGCAATTTTGAACTATTCATCTCCAAATGATGGGTGAAGAAGCTCAAAATACACCCACTCAAATTATTAATGTTGTTGCAACTTGTATTCTTTATTAAGATCGAGTTATTTTCTTAGTATTGTAGTGTTCATGAAAAAAATTCTTATAAGACTGACACAATGAAAAGATTTTTTACATTATCACAAAAGCATTCCGATTTTGCACATAGATCTTTATAATGGGCAATTTTAATATTTTTATTTTATTTTGGTGGTTATTTTTACTTAAATTTTATGGGAAAACTTTATGCAGTGATCCTTGGAATTCTTCATATATATAGTTAGCTTGAACATTCTGTATTTATGGAATTAAAATTTAGCAAGTAAGAGTTAATTCACTCATCGGATGATTAAGTGAGCATGTTGAGAAAACATTTTATGGATTGAACAGGAAAGCTATTTGAATGATTATGATGATTGCAATGATGAATTTCTTATTGCAAGCTCAAAATTCCACTCGGCATGTTCTGAAGGAATGCTATTACACTTGTTCTATGCTGTTTCAGAGAAAAGCTTCATTTTCTTGTATGCTATGTATAAGCCTTTATGTGAGCTTGGAATAATCCTATGAAATACTTGTAATGCTCATAGAATTTTTAAAAATAGGCATATTTTATTTCAAATTTATGTATTTTAATGTCTTGTCTAATTTTTTACTGTGAGTAAACAATTTTTCAAAGCTAATTTTTGCAAGCTAAATATTAATGGAAGGAATGTTTTCAAAATGCAAGTTCCTTTTATTTTATTTGCTATTGGTGACATGAATTTTTCTCAAAAGCAAGTCATGAATCAATTAATTATTTTATATCAAAACAATTGAATTAATTCAAAACATTTTATTAATATATAATAAATATATAATGGAAAAAAATTCTGAAATTTGTATGATTGAATAATTTTATGTAACAATTTTTTTTGGCAAAGGTGGGATCCCACAACCTTATTTCTATAGAACTACACATTTCAAAATACTTGTTCTGTACCGAGATGGTTCACCTTGGCGACATCTTGGCTACTTGTAAGCATGCCAAGAGAAAAAACTAAATCAGTGTACTCTTCCCAACTGTACAAGGAAGACGTTCATCTTTGTCTCTGTAAAAATACTAGCTCATGGGAGCAGTATATGCAATGTCAATTCACTTCGTTTGAATGGTTATAATAAACTCATATTTCAGCAACATAGTCCACTAGCAATTCTTATGGCAGAACAGTACTTATGTGTTAAACTGAAAGTAATTTAAACTACTTGAGAAGAAGATGGAAAAAAACATTGCATATTTGTCGAATGGCATTTGTAGCACTATTCTATTTACTCTATTGTGGAATTTACTTTTCTAATTCCTATGTTGTATTTTAATCTTTCAAAAATTTACCCAGCTATATATTTTCGAAAACATTAATGTTAGACATCCTATATGTTAATGTTTAACATAAATCAAAACTATCTAGAAACTACACTTGATTTGCATATCTTATGTTCAACAAATTTGACCTTGTGTGGGCAAGGAATTAATTAAAATCATCACAATCTTATTTAATTTTTTTTAATCTGATTTAAATAAAAAAAAACTGTGTTTGATTTTTTTTTTCATATCCTGATTGCAAGTCAGATCTATATGTGAAACAATTTACATGATGACGAAGCCTTTATCTGCAGTTTTAGATCATTTAAATGTAAAATAACTCATATTATTAACAGTATCGAAAAGTTAATTAGCCATTCTAAAAACTGCATGGAAGTAAAGGACCATTTACAGAAAAACAGAGTTAGAAATTTGTTTTCTCTTTAATACCCTTAGGCCGGAAACTTTTCTACTTTACTACACATTCAAGTCTTAACAAAAGTGTGTCAACTGTTCTTTCAACAGGGAAAATTCAGAATTACTTCATTAGCAGATAAAATATAACCCAAATCATTCCATGTAAAAAAAAAAAAAGCAATATCAATTTTTGTGAAGTTGGATTTTACTGTGGTTTTTTCGCCCTAGTAAAACACAAGTCGACTTTTGATTCATGTGGAACAAATTGTGTTTACGATTATTTCAGACATTGGGAAACTGGAATTGAACTTAAAAGGAAAAAACTTTTTAATACGCTATCCAATAAATGTTACTACAACAAATCTAATTTTTCTGTGTGGCATTTACTCTGAACATGTCAGTTATTTTGTGTTGTTTCATCAATTTGGTACAGGTTGAACGCCTTGTTCTTTAAAAATAGGAGGAGAGATTAAAAAAAATGCTGTTTAGCAACACGTCCAGATTTAGGACAATTCCGGATAACTGGATTTGGGACCTTGTACTGTAGTAATAAACTGTCATCGAAAAAAAGAAAACTCTTTCATGGAAATAAAATAACCTGTGCTTAATGAGACAATCATATTTTAAATTGGAAAGCTAAAACTCACCTGTGTTCGTATCTGACCCGTGCGAGCCATGTTAATTATCATATTTTCTAGCATTTTTCCATTTTCAGGCTTAGCTATTGAAATGGTACTCACTAGAAAGAAAATAATTAAATGTCAATAAGCCTTAATCATCATAATGGCAATGCATAACTAGAGGTTCAGACTGGCAATTTCTTTGGATTGGTACAAGGGATTTGGAAAAATAGATTAGTCTTAAAAACACACAATATTAAATCCAATGACAACCTCATATTCACAATAAAATATGTAGATTACTACAGCAACTATGTTTCCAACAGAACTTTTTCGATTGATTTCCTTATGAATAAAATTTGACAAAGATGGAGATAATTCAACTAAATGTTGCCCTCGTAACAATACTTTTAAAACTGTATGTATTGACTATTTAGGTATCTGGAATCAAGTATTGATCTGTTAAATAGTATTGAAAAACCAGACACCACGACAAACAAACGAGAACTAAGCAGATTCGTATACATTGAATTGAGAATCAGAACATTTTAAATAATTAATTTTAAAATGCAAAAATCAATGGTAAAAAGCTCCTTTTTTCATTGATGATATACATGATAATGATATATTTAGTACATAACAAGTTAGTACATTAACGATATGCATAATGCATAAGTTAGCACATTAATGATATAATTCAAAAGACTATATGGCAAGTTAGTTATTGTGTTAATAAGTGTAAGAAAACTGTTTGCTGATTGTCTTAACATATTTTCTTTTCAGACTGATATGAAAAATAACAAGTGTGGCTTAGCTATTGATGATAATTCAAATGTGATGTTAATCCAATGGTACATATTATTTCAACAGACAAAACTCACATCTACTGCGAGCTTCTTTGGATAAGACTTGAGTTAGTATTTGATTCCGAAATTCTTCTTCTTTAGCTTTTTGCTCTTCAGCTGCGGCTTGGTTAGCTTGACCACCCTAAGAGAAAACAGACATTTCACTCAAAGATTTTCAAAAATAAAATAAAAATCAATTTTTTATGAATGAATAAAACTCAAGCAATGCTGAGAATATAAAGCAACAAGGAAAATAAGGGATGATGACAAATGCAAAAGAGGTAACTAAAGTAGGAGGTTTGTTGGGGTATTAAGGCACAAGGGCCATAAAACCCAGACAAAGTGACATACAATAACTATCAAGAAATAGGCAAACACAAAGAAAGTTTTAACAGACAGGAATCGAGCCTGCTACAATTAGTGCAGTCCACCCACTGCACTGCGATGACCCCAGAAACTCAAAGGACAACAGTAAACATAGGGCAAGTGGAGAAAAACCCGCTTTTTGCAGAAAGGTATATCAGTGACCCAGGTTTTATTGAAAAGTCATATTTTCCTTGGAGCTTCGCAGACAATGCCCTATAGAACGAATAATTTTGCAACCTCCCACAAATTCTGGAAATGTACAGTTCTTAGATAATTTCTTGCCACCCTACAAGATTTTTTGGTTGTTATTTGAGTTTTCCAAACTGGCTTAGTTTAAAACTTGGTTTAAAATCACAATTTTGCTAAAACATTACCAAATTGCAATCTTCCATCAGTAATTCAATTACCAAAACACATTACAAAAAAAAAACTCATCTTGCTTTTGGCATCCAAAAAAATCAGTGATCTTCAATGCAAAACAAATCCTTCACATGATTTTCTATTGATAGGAGATCCACAACACCAGTACGTTTTACAGCTGGAGAGTAAGTTTCCTTCTGTAAAGACGGAAGAAAACAAAGCATTGCATATTTTTAGATTTTTCACGGCTAGATTGGACTTGATACAGCTTGTCCGGAAGTCGGATTCTCATCAGATTGAGTTGTATTCCATTGCTTTGGCTACTATTCATGACAAATACCCTGACCAGGAATGGTTACAGGTTTTTACTGACGGATCCGCCACTTCTTCAGCTGGTAGAGAAGGAGCCAGTGCTTACTCCAAATATTTTTGGCTAAGAGAACCACTCGACACGGGCGGATAATTTTGATGGAGAAATGCATGCAATATTCATGGCCATCAGAGCTATTGGAGAACCAGATGAACAAAATATTGTCATCTTCGTCGATTCTCAGGCGACGATTCAAACCATTACAAATTACACTTTATTGCCCACTGAATTTGAGCTCGAATGTAAACAGCACATTGACTCTCTTTTGCGTTCTGGAAGAGAGATTGTCTTCCAGTGGATCACTAGCCATTGTGGCATTTATGGAAATGAACAGGCTTGACACTTTGGCTAGGGAGGCTTCATCTTTGCACCCATCTTCCTACCAGGTCCCTCTTCGAAATGCTAAGAGACTTTTTGGGAGCAAAATCAGACTTGGTACAATTTCTGCTCTTAGGAATATGGCAGATGGAAAACCATGGGCTTGCCTTCTGGATGGCCAACCGTGCTCACGTCTTTCCCTCCTTCCCAGGGCAGAAGGAGTTGCAAATTTTAGAATTATTAATGGACATGACTATCTGCAGGCCCACTTACATAAAATCAACTTGATTGATTCACCTCACTGTGTACTTTGTGGCACCTCGCATATGACTGGGGAGCATCTCTTTAGTTGCCCCTCTCTTTCTAACGTCCGCTCCAGTGATGACTTTCAGGCCCTCACACCTTCTGGAGCCACTTCGATTTTATACTGGACTGCAAGACGTCTCGTGTCCAAAATGATGATGGCGGGCGTAATTTAAAAAATATATATATATATATTTTTAGATTTTTGAGTTGTGAATTGAAACGTTTTATATTGCCAAAATATGAACTGCCTAAAGGAGTTTACAAAACTGTGATCCACTCGTCTGTGCCTAATCCAAGGCAGCGTTAGTCATTTGTCAATTTGCAGTTAGCCCTATTTTGCCCGTACGTGTTTTTTTTTTTAAGTTGCCATTCCTGAAGGCTAGTTTTCCAGAAACCTTGCTTATTGGACACAAATTCTGGCTGATCAGCCACATATGTTTTCTTCTAACAAACACTCTACTTCTGAGAAAATTCTAAAGTAATACAGCTCTCTAAAATTCAGTGATTCAAGAGCAAAAAATGCTAAGTATGATCAATTTGTCCTGAGCACTCTAATGTGTAGTGTAAGTGCACAAATCTTGATTGGGATATAAAAAGTAAAATTTTTGTAAGTTATTACATATGCAACTTTTGTCACAAGTTCCAGGTTAGTAAGTTGACTGATGTTAAAAATAGGTTTAGTGTTAAAAATAGCATATAAAAAAAACTGTCTTATTCAGCCTATATAGTACTGGTGAAGCTTAGTTGGGTTTCATTGCACAAGGAGGTCATATTTCTCCCATCTGTTCCAAAGTGATGGATACGGTCACAAGGAAAGTTTCACATAAAATACACCCAGGGAAAGGTTACAGAAATTGAACCTGCTGTGCATGCAACTCACAGGTTATGGGACAAACACCATCTGCAAAGGACGTCAGGGCTTATAACAGGTTTTAAGGTCTAAAAAAGTGATTAATCGAGCAAAAGAGTGACAAATAACAATAATGCGAAATATATTCAAGTATAAAAGATAGAAAAGAAAAAGATCCTATCCAGCCACCCCTATTGTTTTCTTTCTTTTTTTTTGAAGGATATTTTATTTTCTTCATTTAAAAAGTATATCATTTTAAAATATTGACATAAAAATAAAAAAAATTGTAATTATGATTTTGAACTTTATTTTTGACACAGCTTGAGGAATATTTTCCTTTTCTTTGAAAGATTATGTCTTTTTTTTTTTTGTTGAAAATGTGCCTTTTTTTTAAGTCTGTCTTTGCAGACTAGCATTATCTGAGACTTTTGCCGCTCTTTCAATCATTGCCTGAGCACAAGTGCTGCTTCCTTAAAATCTTTATTTTTTATCGCCTTCTTGAGCCTACCATTGGCTTCCTTTAATAAGTTTGAAGCACTGTCCAACGCCTCGTCCTCTTTTTTACGCATAATTTTTAAGTTTTCTTTTCTTTGCCAGCTGCTTTAAATTTTTTTTCTCTGCTTCCAGTCTATCTTTTTCTTTAATGTCCTGTAATTTTTCTTGTGCCTAAATTTTATATCTTCTAAATAGGCATTGTATTCTTCATATGTAACCCTTCCCATATCCATCAGCTTTGATGTGATCGGCACCAAATAAGGTCGATTGTCAAAATTTTGGTTGGCAGCAATGCATTGAGTGTTTGTTCTAACATTGATACTGTCTGCTGTCAAAGCTCTTCCTGAGGCTGAGAAGCCACATTCAATGTCAGCACTACCATGAGAAAGTGACAGAGCTGCCTTCACTAGCTTTGACACAACTGGGTATTTAGGATCCACACTACTAAAGTCTCGCAGTCTGAAGAACTGGTTCCAGTAAACATAAATAGGCTTCATTTTAGATCCTTCTTCCTCAAATTTTCTTGGAGTAATTTCCACTCATCCAGAAGTATGTCTGTCGGAAGGTCGGGACATCCCATGAAAGATACAGTTTTATGGAGTAAGGGCCCTATTTGGCCGTGCTTCGTCAGACACAAGACATATCACATCAAGTAATAGACACACACAATGAAGGTTTTGCTGATACAGAAGAGAGAAATACACCAAGGGAGGAATGCACCTACGAACCTGAATAGTGCAGTGGGCATACCCATTAAGCCATGACAACACCTCGCCATTTTGACCATGGTGAAACAACGAGGCAACACCTGAGCAACCCAACTCTCTAAACTTCTGTACCACACCAACATGAGGGGGCCCAAGACAGATTGGCAATTTTAGACATGACAATTTTATTTCAATACAGGCTATAAACGGTAATTTTGCTGTCGACAAACACAAAAACAGTTAAAATAGTGAAATATAGTTTAAAGTAGCCTTTGAATTCAATTCAAAATTAAACATTTGCTCGTGTTAGTCCACGAACATAGTCAGAAATCGTAAGCACAAGTATTCGAAACCACAAATAAGTGAAACGAAATGTTGAATAAGTTTGTATTTTTGATGAGATAAAATCTTACAGCATTTCTCGGTCCTTGCAGTTCAGCTAAACGCTTTGCTCTTAGAGCTTGCAATTCCTCGTCGTCCATGATTTCCAATTCTGTACCCAAACAAGGAGTGGAGATGAGTTGGAATCTGACATCCTCTCTTTATCAGGTTTAAAAAGGACTTGTTCGAAAGTTATTGATTTCTAAGATTGAATCGTAAAATTTCCAAAAGAAAGAAACAGATTATATATTTGACGAAAGTTTATAAGTAGAATATAATGAACTAAGCATTTTCATTCTAAGATTTATCGGTAAGACTGATATAGTCGTACATTAGATAATATACACTTCAACTTCGACTTACCTATGTTTGTTTACATTTTAATGTTTACAAGCAAGTATAAATCTGTCAGGTTAGTTGGGTTGGGGGTTTTATAGCGCAATGGCCATATCAGGACCCCCACAAAGGCAATATTGCCGTTCCAATATTTTGTTATACTTCAACAAGTCAAGTTGGGTAGCTGAGTATATAGATCATTAACGAGTTACACAACTTAAAATTTGAAACATTGAATTTCATTAATTAAGTCTTCAACATTTATTATTCTTCTAATACTGAAGCCCGAAGAACCCCCCTCCAGTTAGAGTACTTATTGTTTTGTTATTGTCATTATTATATTTCCGTTGCAAAAAAAAAAGCAGAAATTCTGCCGCCACTGTGTGGACGGTGTTTTTGAATGAGGTTTTACAGGGCCGACCGGCGCCCCGTTATTACGGGTGTCCTTGGCTGAGGCCTTCTTCTTCGAGTAAAAGCAGACCCCTCCGTTCCGAGTTATTTAAAGCCCACAGCGGATTAGCTGAAGCTATGGAAAGCCTCAAAGTAGAAACTTGAGAAGTAAGCCATGTGACGCGCCGTCCGAAAGCCCTCGTCCACCCGTGATGGGTGCGACGGGGAGTAGACGTGGTCGAACTGTGAGTGTGTGCACTGAAGATAATGTGGTCCGGCTCATTGTTTTCAGTTAACCTTAGGTCCGAATTGAGCCGGAAAAGTGTTCTTCATAGATTCAAGTCGACGGGTGTCAGAGGCGCACACCTTGGCTGAGGCTGATTGGCCCTGATTAAAAAACACGGGTGTAGAAAACAGACAGAAAGAGACTACGAAAGAATCCATACAAACCCGAGTGTTTTATTATGTTGACATTTTTCTGATTTGGGACTGTTCCCTGTACTTCTGTCGTTTCTTGGTTTCCTTCATAGTTTTCGGATGATTCTCGCAATCTATCGCATATATTTAAATGTCAAAGAAATTCATCCAGTTTTGAAATTTTGGTTTGAAAGGAGATATTTCTCATGTACAGAAAGCAATTTCGAAACGTTATAACAATCGTAAAAATACAAGTTAAAAATCAAAACACATACCTCACTAAAACCTAAGTTACTGCAATGTAAAGAAAATTAAATAGTATGATTTTAAGGCGTCAATTTTAACTTGGAGGGTGTTAAATCATAATACGAAAAATATATCGATCACCATTTATCACATAGTGGTGTGCCAGCTCAAGTCGGACCTCGTCATCTGACCGAGGTTCAAAATGACGAGGCGCTATCTTCGGATCTTTCCCTTCGGGAGTTGATGCCGGACCGTTAACAATAAACTGTTGTATTACCAAAGTGGAATGTTCATGAACTACCTTCCTCCACCATTTATCACAATAATCCCAGCGCGATATTCAACGACGACTTGTTATGAAGCGGAAAAAAGTAGAAATATAAATTTCAAATTGCTCTAAAATCGAAGCGGCATTGTGTGGAAGAGCTTAAACTCGTTCGTTTCAAAATCGAACATCTGAAGCAATATTCCAAATTATGTTCGACGATATATAGTTCGAACGATTTTCGGGATCCTTCAGAGATGATTCTGAGGCAGATAAATGCATAAGGAACATTTAGTTTCATAGATCTCCGAGGGTACTGATTAAAACAAAATTCGGGCTTTATCTTCTCGACTGTGTTTCTCTAAAAAAAAGTGTTTCTCTGTCTGTGTCTCTGCAAGTAGTGTCCTGACGAATCTAAGGCACTTACAATAATGAAACTTGGCACATAGTGAGTCCGAATTTTTTGCGATCTCTATTCATAAGTAGTAGTGCAACTATATATTTATGAATGTTCGTGAGTGAGGAGTCAACTTAAGAAGCCACGACATATTTAACGAGCAACAGCCCCCTATCAACACGACGGTCGTGGGTTGGATTTGAACTCGCAACCCTCCGGTTGCATATCCGTTACTCTTCCAACCTGGCTACCGCGGACACTTTCTATTCGGGATGGCCCAGACCGCAGGGCTCGTTAAAAGATTTTGAAGCTGGCAGAAAATATTGCTCTGAGCTTTTATAAACTGGCAGCAAAAACGATTCAGCTCGTGGTAAAACCTAAAATTTCCGTAATAACGTTATTTGCAGTTGGCAAATTTTTCGCTAAACTTTAAAACGATTGAATGAATAATGGCAATGAGAGGAAAAAATGCATTACTTTTCTTGCAAGAGCTTTCTGCAATTTCATATGTAACCCTAAAATACCTCTGAGATAAAAAGAAACACTCAAATAATATATTGTAGACACACGTTTATTTCCTTATTATCAAGTTTACGAAGGCTTCAGTCAGTAATTAGGCTAGAGAAAATTGCAGTTGTTTCATAACTACCTAGCTAAAAACAATGTCTGCGATCCCATGCACAAAGTCATTTCTGAACTGCTCGTTCAGCCTTAAAATCTGAAAGCGAAGGAGCATCCGCACTTATCTTCACTAAGGCACATAGTTTTTTTCTTAAAATATTTTTTCAATAGCTGGTATTTGAAAGAGAAATAATAATAATTTCAAATACTCGCAGCAAAATTTGCCGTGAGAACCGTTGATCGTCACGGCGATTTAAGCTAAGCTCACGGCATTTGCAGTGGTTGCCGCGACTTACACTACCCTCCTAAAGTTAAGGTACAGGATGTTTTTTTTTGTCTAATTTGAAAATGAATGAACATAGAAACAAGAAATTCGGAGGAAATATGCACTAAACAGTTCTTTATTGAATGCGACTTAGAAATGTACATACGGTCAACACAAAAATGATTTTCAACAAAAAAAAGCACTCTTCGCATAAAAGTCCACTCTTGGAGAAAACAGTACATCACAGGTTTATGTGGGAAAATGTAGTGGAATCATTAAAAAATGGGTTCTAATAAGGGGAATGTGTCCACCCCTAACTGCAATGCACTGGCGGCATCGACTTTCCATACTTTCAATTAAGTTGTCGGACACCGAAATGGGAAGCGAAGACCAGACACGGAGTATTCCTTGTTCCAGCTCATGTCACGACCTTGGAGGAGGACTTAAAGTAGCAACGTATCTGCCAAGGTAGTCTCAAACATGATCTATTGGATTACGGTCTGGATATTGAGTTGGCCATTCAATTCGCTCCAAACCGTGACCCTCAAGATAGTCCTCAACAAGCACAGCTCTGTGAGGTCTAGCATTATCATCCATAAGAATGAAACCTTTACTAATAGCAGCGGCATATGGGCGGACATATGGATCAAGGATCTTATCCAGATATCTCACACCAGTCAGAGTTCCTCCATGGAACACATGCAGGTCAGTGTGACCACCGAGAGAGATCCCTACCCAAACCATGATTCCACCACATCTGTAACTTTGTCTTTCTACAATGTTGGATGGGTTGTACCTGGTGCGTTGTTCCCTCCAAACCAGCAGACGCCCTGAATCGCTCTCCAGTGTGAACCTGTACTCGTCTGTGAAGAGTACAGAAGCCCATTGCTGTCTGGTCCAGGAAACGTGTTCTCTTGCCCAACATAAACAGGCACTTCTTTGACGTCGGTTCAGTGGGGGACACACAAATGGTCGTCTTGCATAGATACCTCCATTGTGAAGGCGTCTTCGCACCGTAGTGGCAGAGATTCTTGTTCCTGAATCGACAAAATGATCTGAAACGAGCTGAGGCACAGTAGTGCTTCTCCTCCTTCGGACAGAAAGTGTTCGAAAACGGTCTCCCGCAGGTGTTGAAACTCGTGGTCGGCCTGGAACATGTCTTCTAGACACAGAATCTTCGGATTGAAACTGATACCACATTCGTTGGACCACACTGCGAGACACATTGAGACGTCTAGCAGCATCCGCTTGTGACAATGACAACCCCATTTCCATCCATCCGACCAACCGCCACCTTAGCGAATCAGGTAAACGACTTCTAGACATTCCTAGACACTCCTGGATATTATCAATGAAATATCTAGCTAATAGTCATGTGCAAAACTCACACACAAAGTTACGAAAGTCTGAATTTTGCACATTTTTATTAAGTATCCATTGCTTTAAAATAAAAGTGATGACTATCGTTTTTTGCATAATTGCTCTTAAAGTTCGTTACTATCATTCATATAAACTACGAATTTCTTGTAACTGCAATTTTTTTAATGGCGAGCTTCGAAAAACATCCTGTACTTAAATTTTTGTAGGGCAGTGTATTTCGAGCCCTGCCATATCTTCGCCAATAGCCCGTTTCATTGCTCCAGTGAGATGTTACTTAATTGCCTACTTTTGCAAACCCAAACGCACACTTTCCGATATGCTATCACGTGTACCAGTATTACCAACATCCTTTTTCCCAGCTTCTATAGGTATAGTGGTTAAGGTGTTAGCCTCTAGATCGGAAGGTTCCTGGTTCGAATCCGGGTTCGGGCATGGATGTTTGTAAACGTATGGTGTAGAGGCGGCTGGTGCACCTTAAATCTGTCCTGGCCAAAAGTCCTCACGTTGGGTTGGCGTGGAAGTTTGGAGAGTGGGGTGCCAGCTCAGGTGGTGCTTCGTCATCTGACCGTGGTTCAAAATTACGAGGTGTTGTCCTCGGATCTTTCCCTTAAGGGACTGATCCCGGACAGTCGTCAATAGCCCGTTGTGTTGCTCTAGTACGACGTTAACAAAAAAATTACCAATTACCCAGCTTCTATATATGAAATGGGATAGCGTCCGTTTCCGTCAAAAAAATCTATATAATAGTATACGAGTAAAATTTATTTATTTTTGTAAAAGCTTTTCAGTTAACAACTTACCTTTTTTCATATACGTATAAAGATTAGTCAAAAAGAAGTCTTTAAAAAGCGACGTGGCACAACAGGTTGTTACTGAAGTATGGATCGACTTGCAGTAGAGAAGGTTATATTTACATAATGACTATAGTTTCCCTAGCTAATAGTTCATGGTAATTTGGTAATTTTTTAATTAACGTCATACTAGAGCAATACAACGGGCTATTGATGACGGTCCGGGATCAATCCCAAAAGAGAAAGATTCGAGGACAACACCACGTATTTTTGAACCACGGTCAGATGACGAGGCAACACCTCAGCTATAACCCCACTCTCCAAACTTCCACACGAACCCACCGTGACAGATTTAGGTCACGACAGATTTAACACCAGCCGCCTCTACACGATACGCTTACTAACATCCATGCACTGACTCGGATTCGAACCAGGAACCTTCCGATCTAGAGAGTAACACAACCTTCAGACCGGATGATCGGCTAATAGTTCATGACACATCTAGTAGATGACGACATCGTACGGTAAAGATAACGGACTATCTCCTATTAAGCAAGTATCTCACAATCCGTCACTTTCCCCTACATCATTTGTGAGTTTGTACCACTGATCTAACATGTGTTTGGAGTTATCACAACTGTTGGTACATATGATCGTCGACATAATCAGATCAATTTCCTTTATTTCGGTCATACACGCGGTCTAAGGGTGCACCTGTATGTATGTTCATTCTGCGTTCCCCTCAGGTGGTTGGCCGTCTTTAGCTGTATAATTCCCGCGGGTGTCATTGTCCTCTTCCAGAAGCATAGCGATCTGCAACAGGAGGTCAACATCGGGGGCCTCTTGCTCTTGGATTTCGCCCATTCGGGCCTTGACCATTTCGCCAGCCTGCAGCAAGACGGAAATCAGGTGGCCGTTCCGGTCCCTCGTCGCCCGGATCCGCTCTTCGAGCAGCACCTGGTACCGGACCTGGTCCGCCCGGATCTCAGCCACGTTCGCCAGATAGTCCTCCACGTGGGCGACCTCGTTCAAGGTGCTCTTCAACTCCCTCCTCAGGGCTTGCAAGTCCTCTGGCTGGAATCCCGCTGTCCTCTAAACGGAAACAAGAATACGGTTGGTAGGTTTGGCCGTTTCATGACCCTATTTGGCCAAGCTGCACGAGACCAACAACGTCAAGTGGAAAAGTCGTGAAAAGGGAAAAAGGAGTGATTGGAGAACGTAATAATGGGTATCTAGTTAAATAACGTCCCACTGGAGGAACACAACGGGCAATTGGTGACGGTCAGGAGCCAACTACCTAAGGGTACAACGAGTTATTGGAAACCCGAATCCCAATGAATCCAGAAGAGAAAGATCGGAGGACAATGCCTCGTTGGTTTAAACCCCTGTCAGATGACTAAGTCAGCACCTGAGCTGGCACTCCCTTCTCTAAAATATAACACCAACGTGAGGACATTTGAGGCCATGACCGATTTAATCTGCACCATCCCCCGGTCTTTGGTTGAAATACTTATGCATGTGGGAGCCAGTACACGTTAAAACCTGTCGTGGCCTTCATTGTCCTCACACTCGCGTGGTTGTGAAAGTTTGGAGAGCGACGACTCCTCAGGTGGTTGACCCCGTCATCTGACTGCGGTTCTAAACGACGAGGCGTTGTTCTCGGAACTTTTCCTTCGGGATGGATCACCGGACAGTCGCCACTATGGCCCTTCGTTTTGCTCCAGAGCGACGTTAATGCAACTACCTACCAATGCAATCATAAACAGGACAGGGAGAAAACATTCTACCGGGTAAGAAGAACTCCTTCCTCCCTTAAGTATGATAAACAACGACTTTGTATTTTGAGAGGACACGAAAACTCTACCTACGTCAATCAAAACCGAATTTTCTTCCATCAAGGACCGAAAGCGATGATTCAGACGTTCCTTAGTTGATTCCACTTCGCTCTCGGTCGACTTCTGGGCTTCCGCCTCGACGTCGACCACCTTCTGGAGTCTCTTCAGCGTCCGGCGACGGTCCTGAAGGACCAGGACGTCGTCCGACACTTTACTGCACTCGGCCCGTAGCCGGAGGTTTTCCTGAAGCTGCCGCTTGGCGTGGACCGGCAGGCTCCGTCGGAAGACTCCTTCCGCCTCCGAGGCAAGGCCGTCGAGCAGCTTGACGAAGGCGTCGCGCCTGACCAGCAGTTGCGACACGCCTTCCGAGTCCGCCTGTCGACTGCGCAGTCGCTCCTCTGACAGCCTGTCGCGCAAAGTCTCCTCCAGGTGCTTCAGGTGCGCCAGCTGGCTGTTCCGTTTCAGGCGCTTGTCTTCCAGGTGGGACAGTTTGTCTGAAAGGAGACAGGTAGATATTTTAATCAACAGGGCACTGCAGCAACACAGCGGGTCATGAGGAACGGTCAGATGACGAGGTCACACCGCTCCACGTCTCCAAAGTCCAAACATCCACACCGCGTCAACCTCCCAATTCGAGAGAAATCACGACCGTAGGATGTTAAAGAATGCTACCTTTGTTTTTAACTCTACCCCTTCGTTGAAGAGCCGACCAACCGGTATAGTGGTTAAGGTGTTAGCCTTTAGATCGGAAGGTTCCTGGTTCGAATCCGGGTCCGGGCATGGATGTTTGTAAACGTATGGTGTAGAGGCGGCTGGTGCATCTTAAATCTGCTGTGGCCGAAAGCCCTCACGCTGGGTTGGCGTGGAAGTTTGGAGAGTGGGGTGCCAGCTCAGGTGTTGCTTCGTCATCTGACCATGATTCAAAATTACGAGGTGTTGTCCTCGAATCTTTCCCTTAAGGGACTGATTCTGGACCGTCGTCAATAGACCGTTGTGTTGCTCTAGTACGACGTTAACTAAAATTACCATTACCCTTCGTTGAAGAGAGACTAAAGGAGCGGCGTAGAGGTAATTTTTAATTAACGTCGTACTTGAGCAATACAACGGGCTATTGACAACGGTCCAGGATCAATCCCATAAGAGAAAGAAAGATCCGAGGACAACCGTCATTTTGAACCACTGTCAGATGACGAGGCAACACTTCAGCTGACACCCAACTCTCCAAACTTCCACACCAACCCAACGTGAGGACTTTCGACCACGACAGATTTAAGCTGGAGAAGCTGCCTCTACACCATACGTTTACAAACATCCATGGACTGACCTGGTTTCGAAGTAGGAACCTTCCGATCTAGAGGCTAACACCTTAAGCGCCAGACCGGTGGATCGGCTAAAGGAGCGGAGTCCATCATTCCCTCGGCAGGTAGGTTGGTGGTTTTATGGCGCAATTGCCCTAGATGGTCATTCTGCGCTTGACCCAAGACATACAATATCAAGTAATAGACATGTATGTTGCGTACTCAAAACCCCATCCGCCAAACCATCTGCACAGTGGCGACACTTGTAGCGACGCCAGCACCACAGACTATATCACGGAGCGCAGGTGCGGAGGGAAGGGCAGAGTATTGAAGAGCGAAGTCGCCAACAGCGAAGCTCTCATCGATGTTTCCGTTTTAATGTGTCTTTTAGTTAGGCTTCAGAGCCTAAAGTTGTATGCTAAACCTGAGAATATATAGTTATTGTTAGAACCTGACTTGTTCTTGTCTTCATACATCAACACCCTAGACAACCCGAACCAGAACATGGGGGCTCAACCGGTTCTGAACTTTGAGAAACGAAATGAACAGCTCTTGGACTAACAGCAACGAAACGAAATTCTACAGCCAAACCAAAGCTAGAGGCCAATTACCCCGCCTCAACGAACAAGTCCAGTGCAACTTTGAAGCAACTAAAAGCGCAGGCCAATTCCCCCGCCTCAACTAACGTGTCCAGTCAACAGTCAAGCAAACAACAACGCAGAGAAAACGGAAGCAGTAGGACAAACTCCCCGCCTCAACGAAAGTGTCCAGTGCAGCTCACCGACGTGACAAAACGGAAGCGATAGGTCAATTTCCCCGCCTCAACGAAAGTGACCAGTGCAACGGTCAAACAGATGACGGTGCCAAAACAGAAGCCAAACAAGAATCTAAGGTAGGACCAAACCTTTATTTTAAGCATGTATAAAAATACGAAGAAAGAAGACCTCATAAAGGTTGTTCAAGAAATTGATGAAATTGTACCGCCGGAAGGTGCCACTATAATCAAACTAAAAGAAATTATTGAGAAAAATGATACGTTCAAACAAGACCCAGAATTTATAAAAGATTTAATGAGTTCAATCGTCGAAGAAAGAAAGGCTAAAGAAGTCGACACCGAGAAACTTAAGTTAGCAGAAATCGAAAAACTTAAGTTAGCACATATAGTCGACACCTAGAAACTTAAGTTGGTACAAATAGAACGAGAACTTGAATTAGCTATTATAAGAAATAATGCAGGAGCAAACCAATCTCCTACCGGAAACAATACTAGAATGAACGAAACATCACCGCCGAACATAGAAAGTTGTATAAAAAGTGTTAAAACGCTAAGTATGCCAGTCCCAACTAAGGCAGAAAATTACAATCTATTTTTCCATTCGCTCGAACGTGCCTTTGAAACAAAAAACGTGCCACAAGAATATAAATCCGAAATATTAATTAACATTCTTCAAGAAAAAGCTGCCAATATCCTCCTATACGTTCCAGAAAATGAACTCAAAAACTACGAACAGGTCAAAGCTACCGTACTAAAAGAATTCCAACCAACGCCACAAGAATGTCTCGCAAATTTCCGTAGATGTCAAAGTTTCCTAATGAAACACTTACTCAATTTGCAGCAAATTAACTAGAGCATTCGAATATTATTGCAGACTTCGAGATGTCAATCACTTTAAATCTGTATGTGAACTAATGGTTTCGGACAAACTTTATAGTACTTTAGAAAGGGATACACAATCACATATTTCAATTCGCTCTGGCGAAAATTGGTTTAGACCACCACAACTCGCAAAAGAATGTGACATTTACTTCACTTCAAAGCGCAAATCACTCGATGACACACACACGCGCCAACCTACTTTCGAAAACCATTATAGACAAACACCACACGAACAGTTTAGAAGACCAAACAATCCAACGCGAGGATTGTACAACCGAAACTCACCTAGACCAGATAATACGAGATTTAATCACAACAACCCAGTAAATGAAATCGGAAGCCACAAACCACAGAAACGAAAGGAATTCGTCAATACATTACAATACGAAAACATTTTGGTTAACGGAGAAAAATTTAAAACCCTCATCGATAGTGGAACCGTAATTTGCTGTATTAAAGAATCGCACCTCTCCCCAGAAACGAAATACGAAAGTTCCATTACGTTACGAGGAGCGTTCGGTAATTATCAAGACGCAAAAATAACAAATCTTTCTTTTGCATTTCCCAACAACCCTACAAACACTATAACAATTCCCGTAGCGGTTTGCAAAAATTTATGTGAGGACTTCATTATTCCCCCGAACATATTCGACAATCTAAAAAAAGAACCCCACCGAATCCACAAAAGCACAGCTGACAACGAATGTATAAAAAAGCAAAACGATAAATCGCAGCCGAAAGAACAACAAAACAGTAGACTAAACACACCCCTCGACGCCTGTGATGATTTGCTTTTATTCAACATCGAACTAGATGCGTCTTTACAGGAAGTCGATACTTTGCACATCCGCGATTTGAATTTGAGGAATGAGCTCCAAAGTTTGATAAATTCATATACACCGAATAAATCCAAACAAACCAATTTGGAAATGAAAATAATTCTTTCGGATGATATTCCTACTGAGCAGCGACCAAGCCGGTTAGCGGAAATTGAAAAGCAGGAAGTTAACAGACAAATATCGAAATGGTTACACGATGGAATAATTACAGAGAGCAATTCAGATTATATTCATCTCCAATAGTGTTAGTTAAAAAAGCGGATAATTCAACGAGAATTTGTGTTGATTATCGTAAGATTAACACTAAAACCATAAAAGAAAGATTTCCACTACCCCTTATAGAGGACATTTTTGACAAATTACAAGGAGCCTTAGTATATAGTAATTTAGATCTTAAGAATGGATATTTCCACATTCCAATCCAAGTTCTAAATATACCAGTTTTGTAACGCATAACGGTCAATATGAGTTTAAAAGAGTTCCGTTTGGATTATGTAATTCTCCATCTGTATTTCAAAAGTTTATTCAGTCTATTTTTAAGGAACTTCTAGCTGATGGAACAGTAATTATTTACATGGATGATATCATCATTCCTTCCAAAAACAAAATTGAAGGGGTTACAAAACTTAAAAAAGTTTTCAAAGTCGCTTCGGACTACGGACTTTAATTTAATTTTTTAAAATGCAATTTCCTGCAACGGAAAATAACTTTCCTAGGACACATACTAGAAAAAGGTACAATACGTCCCTCTGAAGCCAAAACAAAAGCGGTACTGAATTTTCCTGAGCCCAAAATTAAACATGTCCAATCCTTTTTAGGGCTAAGTTCATATTTTCGAAAATTCATCAAAGATTTTGCAATAATAGCCAGACATCTTAGTGACCTTTTACGGGACAAAGTGCCATTTCACTTTGATCACGAGCAGAAACGGGCTTTCCTTGCTTTGAAGCAAGCCCTGTCATCAGAGCCCATACTTAAACTTTACGAACAATTAGCACCATTACAACTGCATTGCGATGCAAGCTCGAAAGGCTTTGGGGCTATACTTTTACAAATGGATTCAGATAAAAATTTTCATCCAATATACTATATGAGTCGTAAAACTTCCCCTCAAGAGGAAAAAAATTCAAGTTACGAATTAGAAGTGTTAGCGATAGTCGAAGCCCTTAAAAAGTTCCGACATTATTTAGTAGGAACAAAATTTCAAATTTTTACTGATTGTCAGGCGTTTCAAAAAACAATGTCTAAAAAGGATATCCCACCGAAAATAGCGAGATGGGTCCTTTTCTTAGCAGATTTTGACTACGAAATACTCCATAGGCCAGCTAAACAAATGCGTCACGTCGATGCCCTAAGTCGTTACCCAGTTTTGGTAATACAGCACGATGAGCTCACACAAAAAATCAAAGATGCACAAACAAAAGACGAGTTTACACAAAGTATCAAACAACTGCTTAAACATTCTTCAACTTCAGAGTACACATTAAAACATGACGTGCTGTATAAAATGGTCAATGACCAAGAATTTTTAGTAGTTCCACAAGACATGCAGAAACACATTGTTCAGCTTGAACACTCGAAAGGCCATTTTGGTATAAACAAAACTGAAAATTTGGTGAAACAACAATTATTTTTTCCCAACATAAGGAAAGTGGTTGAGACTGTCATTTTCAATTGTGTGCAATGCATACTATCATCTAAAAAATCAGGCAAACAAGAAGGGTTACTACATCCTATCCCAAAGGGAGATGTACCACTTGACACTTATCACATTGATTTTCTAGGACCACTGGCATCAACACATAAAAACTACAAATACATATTCACTGTCGTTGATGCCTTTACCAAATTTCTTTGGATATATCCGGTCAAATCTACTTTATCACATGACGCGTTAGAAAAATTAAGACAACAGCAAGACACATTTGTGAACCCATCGAGAATTATTTCTGATAAAAGTTCAGCTTTAGCATCAGCAGATTTTCAAAAATATTGCCAAGAAGAAAATATCACACACATTCCAATAACAACAGGTGTATGTAGAGGTAATGGACAGGTGGAAAAGCTTCATGCGACAATAATCTCAGTTTTAACGAAAATTTCAATTGAAGACACCACCAAATGGTTCAAGCACACATCCGCAGTGCAACGAGTCATCAACAGTACGATATCAACATCAACCAAATACACCCCATTTGAACTTTTGACGGGAATTAAAATGAAAAACAAGGATGACGTTAAAATTAAGGAGTCACTTCAAGATGAATACATACAGATATCGCTACAAAATGTCCAACAACTACGTGAGGAAGCTAAGGCTAATATTTTGAAAGTGCAGCAACAAAGTAAACAACAATACGACAAGCGACGAAAACCAGCACAAACATATGGTGTAGGCGACAAAGTTGCTATCAAGCGAACCCAATTTGGAGTCGGACTAAAGCTTCGACCACGGTTCTACGGACCATACCAAGTCGTGAAAGTTAGACCTAATGACAGGTATGATGTGGAAAAAGTGGGAATCCATGAAGGTCCACGTGTTACTTCAACCAGTGCAGATTTTATGAAACCTTGGGAGAAGACTTAGTTTCCCCCCCCCCTCTTTCTCTCATTTCATGTGAAGATTTCCTGAATGAACAATTTCAGAAAGCGTTTTGTGTCTGCAAGACAGATTTTGTAAATATTAGTTTTCCCTTTTCCTGTCTTTTTCTTTTGATTATTTTTCAGATCCTCAATTCACAGCAAAGGTCGGCGGACCGACCAGTCAGGATGGACGAGTGTTGAATACTCAAAACCCCATCCGCCAAACCACCTGCACAGTGGCGACACTTGTAGCGACGCCAGCGCCACACAGTATATCACGGAGCGCAGGTGCGGAGGGAAGGGCAGAGTAGTGAAGAGCGAAGTCGCCAACAGCGAAGCTCTCATCGATGTTTCCGTTTTAATGTGTCTTTTAGTTAGGCTTAAGAGCCTAAAGTTGTATGCTAAATCTGAGAATATATAGTTATTGTTAGAACCTGACTTGTTCTTGTCTTCATACATCAACACCCTAGACAACCTGAACTAGAACATGTATACAATGAGATTTACTGAAAAAAGAAGAGAGAAACACAATCGGGGAGGAATGCACCTGTAGGTATGTGTTTAATGTCACACAGGGTGGTGCAACGGGCTATCGTTGACATTCCGGGATTAAAACCCGAAGGCAAAATTTCGAGACCACCACGTCATTTTAAATCGCTGTCAGATGACGACATAAATACCCCACTTTCTAAGCAGCTCAGTTGGAAGAGCAACATATTAGCAAACAAAGGGTTGCTATTCCGAAACCAGGTGCTAGCATAGACCGTCGTGTAAACGAGGGCTGGTGCTGGTGTTAAATCTGCTATGGCCTCAACTGTCCTCATGTTGGCGTGGAATTTTGACAGTGGGGTGCGATCTCACGTGTCACCTTGTCATCGAACTGTTGTCAACACCTGATTTGGCGGCATCGCACTCACCAATCTTTCACACGATGCCAACCAGAGGACATTTGGTGCCACTTCAGATTGAACTTGCACCAGTCTCTGGTTTGTGGCTGGACCGAGTATCGAACTCGTTACCCTTCGGTTGCTAATGCGTTACTCTTCCAAACGGAAACACAAATTGAATCCGAAAATAGATTGAATCATGAGATGAGATGAGGCAAGTCGCTCATGGATTCAACATCAGTCCAGCCTGTGTAACTCGAAGAGGGCTCCAGCCACCGAATGGTGTCGGTCGCTATGGGAACAAGGCTAGTTCGCTTGGAGTGGGAGCTCTTATGTCTTATATTTATTTTGTTTGGGGGAAATGCCGACGACATTTTTACGACAACAGACAGTCGCGAACTTGGTGACTGGAGCATTTCTCGAGTCGGACAGACACTAAAAAGGATGGAACAGGATGGATGTGATAAAGGAAGCTTTACGGTATTTCGTTACAAACTTTAGCGTGGTGGGCCAAACATTACCTGGATGGACTCACCCAATCACTGGGGGTGTGCACTCACCTTCCAACTGCGTCTTCTCTTGTCGAAAGAGGCTCCGCCCCACTTCACGGTTCCGGTCCAGATTCCGGGACAGCTCATCTGCCCTCCGCTCGTCCAGTTCCCTCGCGTCCTTCACCAGCCCGAGCCGCTCCCGCACCTCGTCCGCTTCCGCCACGCGCCGCCCCAGCACCCTACTCAAGTGCCGGACGCACGACCCTCCGCTCGCTCTCTCGGCCGACAGCAGACACTTCAGGTGTTCCAGGTGCGCCTGGGAGTGTTCCAGCTCCCGGCAGACGGAACCCACCCCCTCCTCGAGTTCCGCCACCCGGGATTTGAAGACGCTTTTCTCGGAAGGCCTCTTCTCTTTCTTCTTATCGTTCTTCAACTTCTTCGCCATCGTCAACCTTGAAAAAGAAGTGTAAAGTGAGCAAGGGCGTATCCAGAGGCGCCCCCTTCCCTATACGAAACGTGATTGGTACGGAAATAAATGCAGGATTTCGCTTCATCGATGCAACTCGCAGCTCAGTTAAGCCTGTGGGGTTCGCTATTGCCAAGTTGGAAGAGTAGCTGATAACCGTCGTGTACAGAGGAGGTTGGTGTATGTTCAATCTGACATGGAGATCCAATGTCCTCACGTTGGTATGGCTTCGACGTTTGAAGAGTGGGGTGCAATCTCAGGTGTTCTCGTACCTGAAAGTGGTTCCAAATGAGGTGATGTCCTCGGATATTTCCCTTGGGGGTTGATCCCGGACAGTCGCCAATTAGACCATTGCGTTGCTCCAGTGCGACGTAAATCAAAATACCTACCTATCTTTTTGACATAAGTCACCATGAAAAAGATCCAAATGTCCTCACGTTTTCGTGAAATTTTTGAGAGTGGGGTGCTTGCCCAGATATGACTTCATTATCTGACCGAATTTCAAAATGACGTGTTGTCTTCTGAGCTTTCCCTTTGGGCCAACCAACCGGTCCTTAAATCTGTCGTGACCGAAAGTCCTCACGTTGGGATCGTGTGGAAGTTTGGAAAGTGGAATACTAGCTCAGGTGTTGCCTCGTCATCTGACTGTGGTTCAAAATGACGTGTTGTCCTCGACTCTTTCTCGTCCTTAGGGGATAGATCCCGTGCCGTCATCAATAGCCCGTTGTGTTGTTCTAGTATGATGTTAATTTAAAAATTACCTATCAAATTACCCGGACCGTCCCCAATTGCCCGGTGTGCTGCTTCAGTGCGACGTTAATTAAAATACCTACCTTTCTTATTGGAATACGAGTCAACCTATAGTGACTCATATGCCGATAAGAAGTCTTACCACCAAATCTATGCGGTGGAGGTTTCTGTGCAGTAAGTCAGCGCGAAACTATATTCGTTCTCTCCTTTGATTTTCTCTTCAAAAATCAAGTTTCGAAATAATTGGATGCTAAAAGACTTCGGACTAAAGATGTTTTCTTCAAGCAACAATTGGACACTTCCAAACATCTGTTCTTATCTGTTCTCTGTGTTTAGTTAACACGAGTTCTTTAGGGGAAATAAATGTTTATTTTTTTAAATTGTAGGTTTCACACTTCGTCGAGTTCAGGAGTATTTTATTTATTTCAATTTATTTTATAAAACACTCTGCCTCAAAATTCATTTTCATTACCACAGTTTCTTTTACCGAATTGATGCCAACAGTGTCAAGAAAAATGGCACCAAAATACCAATTGGTAATATAAAGTTTGGGGAATTAATTAATGTCGCACTGAAGCAACACAACGGGCTATTGGCGACGGTCGTGAATCCATCCCGAAGGGAAAGAGCGAGTATAAACCCACGTCATTTTAAACCACGGTCAGATGATAAGGAAACGTCTGAGCTGGTACCCCACTCTCCAAACTACCATGCCAACATAAGGACATTAAAAACCACGTCACATTTAACGTGCACCAGTCCCCTTCGTACACAACGGATTTTGTATGGATTTGAAATCGCTGCTAATCCATTGCTCTTCCAGGACGTTCTCAAAATGTGGGAACACTAATTCTTAAGTATGAATAATTTTTAAATTTTTTTAAATTTAACATCAATACTTTTTACTGTATTGTTTACAGGCTTAGAATACAATATACAATCATTCAAAGACGGGAACTGTTCTGTAAAATAACAAATTAAAACATTTAATTACAAGATCTGTAGGTTACAGATTACGGACATTGCTTTACTGTAGGTTACACAACTTTGGCATTTCCCAACTATAATGACTTTTGGACATTGTGTTATTGATTTTTGAATCATTTTTGTAACGAAACTGATAATATGATATATTGCTATTATATTGCGAAATGTATCTGATCAAAACAGTTTACAACAGATATACATATAACAGGTATGTATCTGGTCAAAACAGTTTACAACAGATATAAAAAACAGGATACTTAACTGAATTTCACACTTTTTTTAAAGAAATACATTTATTTAATGTCTACTAATAGGTATAAAAATATGATCCATCAGTCATTAGTTAAAAATTGTCAATGCTGTAAAATTAGAGTATATTTGAATATTTTAAAATTATAATTTTGTTTTTTTCCGGATTTTCAAATCATGGATTTTTTTAATTTTGCAAAGTTTTATTACTAATTGCAAAAGTTCTGGGTTTGGTTGCTTTGTGATTTTTTTAAATAATATATATTTACACACACAAAAAGGAAAACATGATCATAAAATAAAATTAACTTTACCCTTGAAAACTCCTGGAAGAGTTAGAATTCCTATAGAATTAATCAGGGAAAAAAAAAGTTCTTGAAATCTTTATCTTAAAAAAATTATTCAAAGGATATCATTACAGCCATAAAGCAGAAGATAAAAAAGAAAGAAAAATATAATTTTGAAAAAATAAAAGAAAAAGAAATTCTTTACAATCTTATTGAGATTATTGCTACATCACGTCCAAAATTGAGTAACGATCGACGCCGTCGCCATTTGACATCGATCGTACACATTTCTTGGACATATGCTCAGTAATGGAATTAATTTTGTACCTGCAAATTCACTTTATTTTTTGACATAAAACTATTAATCTGATGAAAGGAGATCGTAATTAAAATGTTCTTTTTTTTTTATGTTTTGGGACATCGGCACCTTCGTAACAAAAATTAAATCGGCAGTTCGATCGTTACGCAATTTTGACATCGCATTTTTAAAAATAAGAAACGTACGTTTACGGCAAAGAAAATGCACAAAAACACATAAAAAAAATGTTTAAAAAGTTATTTTAAAACAAATAAATGCAGTTTATAGTATTTACTGCTTTATATGCCACTTATATACTGCTTAAAGACCAATATATTTTTTTCTTCAGGTATAGAGCTATTTAGATCGTTAATTTTGGACATCGCAAAACATGCTGGATGGCTTTAGTATTGTTTCTTTGTTAATTCTTCAAAATTTTAAATTAATAATGCCATCTGCTGATCAAAATAGTAAACAAACTATCCTTATACTCTATTCATTTTTTTTTCTGCAATTCTGGAATATATATTAGAATTTATTTTCTTGGTGATGTGCTGTATCAGTTAACATTATAGATGTCCAAAATCAGGCATTTGTAACTGAAGAATTTAATTTTAAGGATATTTACACCAAACTGTTTTAATAAATAATACTAATTCTTGTCTCTGAACAGAACTAAAAACCCATAGAGAAAAATAAATAATTTCAAGAGTTAAATTTATTTGCTGTCAAAGCTTTGAGTTATGAAGTGTGTCTTGTTCCCACCTTTTGAGAACTACTCCCAACTGGTATGAAGTTTCTATAACTACTAAGAGTAAAAGGGACAGTTTGATTCTACTCGTGCTGCCATCTGTGGAGTATCGGAATAATTTATGTTTGCTACAAATCAGTTTTCTATCTTTAAATTTGATTTTACATGGTAAACATAACTCGAATTTTTTTTAGTTTTCTTTTTGTTTCGTTGTCAAATGATTATTGTGGAATGTCGATTCAGGGAGCGTAAGATAAGGGAGATGGGGTAGACAACGTTCCCATGGTAACTTTGATCGGATATCTAAGAAATCTGGGAAACGGAAAGTTACACATTTCGGAAGTAGTACTCTCTTAATATGGGTTGTTATCATGAAAAAAACTTTCAAAAACATTTAGAGAGAGAGAGAGAGTACGATAATATTTCCAGAACGTAACAACTCTTAGATTGACTTTGTCGTTATTGATACCGTTTATCAATATAATATCTATTGAGACACGAATAAACGATTTGTAACACGAAAATATGCGCAAAATATTAACACTTACCGAGTTCCTATTGCAGTTCTCTCAAAATTAAAAAATGTTTTGTTAAAATTTTGAAAAAAAAAAAGATTTATACTGTCAATATTTAGTTACTTGCATTGAAGAAGAAAATGTAATTTTGTTTACATAGTGATCACATGCTGTTGCGTGCTCTAACTTTCACTGTATTACTTTTTACCCCTCCTGTTCCATTTGAGTATCCAATATTTAAAATTTTCGAAACTAGTACAGTGTTCCTTGCTGGTGATACTGGTGGCGAAGATTGGTTCTGAATATTCCTTGTAAACAAATTACGTCCTTTAAAAAAATAGTTGACTCTAGCATAACTTCATTGGTCCTCCAATGAACGAAGCATGTAGGCGGAGTCTCAGAAGTGTGGATCACATGGTCTTGGGAATCGCCTCAGGCCGATTGGCTATCGAGGTTGATGGATACATTATTTGCGTAGCCCCGAAGCCACATAAGGGGCTACAATTCGGGATCCATTCCGGAGGACAATTCCTTTTGAACCATCAGATGACGGGAACGCCTGAGCTGGCATCCCACTCTCCAAACTTCCACACCCCGCCAACGCCAAACCAGCTCCCGTGTACACGATGGTCTTTGGTTGGACCGGGTTTCGAACTCGCAACCCTCCGGGTGCCAATTCGCTACTCTTCCAACTGGGCTACCGCGTCCCTCAATTGGCTATCAAAGCGCAAGCAAGTTTTTTTTTTATCTCGCTCGATAATCGTACTAACCAGTCAATGATTAGTCAAACAGCATGATACGGGCTTTCTCCCAATACTACGTGGCCGACCTACCGGTTTGTTGGTTAAGGTGTTAGCCTCTAGATCGGAAGGTTCCTGGTGCGAATCCGGGTCAGGGCATGGATGTTTGTAAGCGTATGGTGCAGAGGCGGCTGGTGCACCTTAAATCTGTCGTGGCCGAAAGTCCTCACGTTGGGTGGGTGTGGAACTTTGGAGAGTGGGGTGCTAGCTCAGGTGTTGCTTCGTTATCTGTCCGTGGTTCAAAATTACGTGGTGGGGTCCTCGAATCGTTCCCTTAGGGCAGGTAATTGGTAATTTTTAGTTAACGTCGTACTAGAGCAACACAACGGGCTATTGACGGCGGTCCGGAATCAGTCCCTTAAGGGAAAGAACCGAGGACAACACCTCGTAATTTTAAACCACGGTCAGATGACGAAGCAACACCTTGAGCTGGCACCCCACTCTCCAAACTTCCACGCCAACCCAACGTGAGGACTTCCGGCCACGACAGATTTAAGGTGCACCAGCCGCCTCTACACCATACGCTTACAAACATCCATGCCCGGACCCGGATTCGCACCAGGAACCTTCCGATCGAGAGGCTAACACCTCAACCACTATACCGGTTGGTCGGCCCCTTAGGGCAGGCGTTCACAACCTTTTATTAACTGCGTGCCATTAAAAATTTTTGGCGTACCGCCAATCCCCTATATATTTTTTTTAGAAACATATATCTAATATCAGAAAAGTGTCCAATGGTTTGTTTTATTTTAATTAAAATACCAAGAAAGCTTCATATTTTATGATTAATGCACTTGTATTTAGTATTAATAATGTTTTAATAAAGGAAAAAATAAAACGATTATTGAAAATTACCAGTTTCATTTTTTACTCACAGGTCTAAAAACAACTAGTCTTAAATAATTAGTACAAACTAAGCAAACATAGATTAACATAATCAAAATCAATTTTTAGTGCGAAACTTTTTGTTTTTCTTTTGTTAAAATATCAATACCAGGGGTAATGGAGCTTAACTTCTATCTAAGTTGTTCAGAAATTTTGTCAACTTCACACTCTTCAACACTTACTCTGTTTCTATATTTTTTTTTTTTATATATATATATATATATATATATATTTTTTATATACAAAAATTCAGAAAAACCACTCTTACACAAGTAACTAGTAACAAATGGCATAAGAAATAGCATAATGTGGTTGTACATACTGAAAAAAAAAACTTAGCAGAATATTTGGGCCGCTCGTATCATCCTTGAGTACCACCTACCGCGTACCACCGGTTGGGAATCCCTGCCTTAGGGGATTGATCCCGGACCGTCATCACTAGCCCGTTGTGTTGCTCAAGTACGACGTTAATTAAAAATTACCATTACCCAATACTACGTGACAGATCTTCACACCGATCGATCGGGAGAAATAGTATAAAGGTGCGTGCACATGCTGAGTCTATTTCATCAGGGCCGAGTTAGACCGGTAGCAAGAGTAACGGATTAACAACCGGAGGGTTGCTAGTTCGAATCCAACCAAAGACCATCGTGTAAAAAGGGATGCTGGTGCACGATAAATCTGCCGTGGTCTTACATGTCCTCAGGTTGGCGTGGTAAGGACGTTTGGAGAGTGGGGTTCCAGCTCAGGCGTTGTTCTCGTCATCTGACCGTGGGTCAAAATGACGTGTTGTCCTCGGATGTTTCCCTTCGGATTTGATCCCGGATCGTCGCCAATAACCCGTTGTGTTGCTCCAGTGCGACGTTAATTAAAATACCTACATACCATCTATTTCATTAAAATGTTGATGAGTAGCATCTGCACACAAGTTTTTCAATTGCTTTCGTGTCTATTGGCTACAGTCTACACTCACATAAAGTGCACGTCGTAGTCATGGTAACTACAATTAGCACCCGAACGACCACTTCAATCGCATCCCAGTCACTTGTTCAATGGCAAATTGGTAATTTTTTAGTTAACGTCGTACTAGAGCAACACAACGGGCTATTGACGACGGTCCGGGTTCAGTCTTTAAAGGGAAAGATCCGAGGACAACACCCCGTAATTTTGAACCACGGTCAGGTGACGAAGCAACACCTAAACTGGCACCCCACTCTCCAAACTTCCACGCCAACCCAACGTGAGGACTATCGGCCACGACAGATTTAAGGTGCACCAGCCGCCTCTACACCATACGTTTACAAACCGGGTTCATGCCCGGACCCGGATTCGAACCAGGAACCTTCCGATCCAGAGGCTAACACCTTAACCACTATACCGGTTGGCCGGCAGTCACTTGTTCAAAGGTGGCCCTAAAAGACGACTGAACCTAGTATTTTCGCTCACATTTTCTTACCAGGTTTCCAACGTCCGGATTTCTTATTGCGTTCTGTAGACCTGAATAACTTCATTAAAGTACACTTCTTACGTCTAGGTTTAGCATAATGTGCAGCTCTTTTGTTCAAAGAAGCCTATTTAGCCTAAGCGGCAAAATTGACTCTTCTTTAACAAGCTTTTATATTCATTTGATGCTACCCTACAAACAATGTCGATTTGTGTGATATGTACAGTCGCTGGGAAAAAACTGAACCACTTACTTTATTTCGAGCACTATTCATAACATAGCAAAATATCATTCAATAGTGCATAACGTCCTCTACAAATTCAGATGCAAAAACAAAAAAGGCATAAGGGAACGTCTTCATATCCAATTTTACACTTACAAAATTTCTAAAGAAACCATTGTGTTTCTATGCCTACATCAGATTCGGCATCGTTAAATCAGTCTAAATATGAAATTTCATGAATTTACCATCTTTATATCAGGAGGTATTCAATGTTAAAGTTGCCGTCAATTTCGGGGATCATCACCACACTGATAATGGCTATTCGTAGATGGAGATTAATTGTAGTCACCCGAGGCTAATTAATTGTAGGCTACCCGAATTTCAAAATTGGTCGCTATTTCAAATGTTTGCGCTCACTGTCAGAGCGTGCAAACAATCAGAGAATTATTATATTTACTATGCAAGTATAATCCATGCGAGTATCTTAGATTTGTCAGCCCAGTCCTGAAACGATTTCCATCAAAATACACAATAAGGTTCCAAATCATAATTTTTCCAATCATTAATTTAATAACCATCATTGCATTCTAAAAACTATTTCTAAAATAAAATATTAGATGGATGTTCTTTGGTTTGTTTAACAGTAACATGGTACAAAATACCAGAGCTATAGAAATATTATTTAAAAAAATATCCGTAAGTCTAAGGAAAGGATTTAATACTAGGGGCGCCAATATTTCTGTACTCGTAACTTCGAAACAGCAAGACCTAATGACATGAATTTGGTATCTGAAGTTAGATTATATGGATTCGAAATTATGTGTCGAAATACGGTTCTTTTCATTGGAAACGTCCACTGATGCAAATTTCATGCATCTGAATATATAGAATACGTTACTTCCTGTCAAACACCATCTTGGAATTTTTTTCTCTACTGTTCAAATTGGTGAAATTCATTTTTATTTCCTCGGCTCCTATTCGGCTGTAACTGGGCATTTGCCTTTTGCAATAACAATGTTTTCAAGGATCCTTATCGGTTTTCAGAAAATAATTTTTTGTGAAAAATCTCCTCCCTAACCTTCAACAAAAAAAAAAGCAATGTTTTCGGACCTATCTGCAGGAAGCCGATTTAATTGACTACAACACCGAAAAAAGTTGAGAGTGAGCCAAAAAGTTTTTCCATTCCTCAATCTGTCCATTTTGTCCTATAAGAGTTAACACAGGTTGCTGTTGTTTTTCTGTCGCGCGTTAAACACGGTGTTCGTAGACTCTTGAAGATAACCTTGGTTTATCGGATTCAAAAAAGAACAGGGTTCGAGTAACAAGAGGTTTGGCGAGTTGTTGCTCTTTTTCTGTAATACGTTAGATTTTACTGGCAATTATAAAATGAATGTGAAAAAACTGGACAGAAAACTTACCAAATACAGAGTCTGTTCGGACATTTTTTGAACGATTTTAATGAACTGTAGATCTATTTTTGCATGACAGTTTTGGGTTTTCAATGTTTTATTTGATAGCCCTTATTGTGAACTATCTACACATTCATTTCCATGGTAATAATGACCTTTGTAGTACCGACAGAGGTATTTTGTCCATTCTTGTTCCACTTTTCCTAAGTCTTTGAGTGGTGATTCGATCGACGTTTCGATAATGCTCTTTTTATAAGTCTAAAAGCACAAAATTGCATGGGTGATATATCTGGAGATTTAGCAGGTCATTTTTTTTAGTTAACCTCGTACTAGAGCAACACAGTGGGCTATTGACGACGGTCCGGGATCAGTCTCTTAACAGAAAGATCCGAGGACAACACCTCGTAATTTTGAACCACGGTCAGATGACGAAGCAACACCTGAGCTGGCACCCCACTCTCCAATCTTCCACGCCAACCCAACTTGAGGACTTTCGGCCACAACAGATATAAGGTGCACCAGCCGCCTCTACACCATACGCTTACAAACACCCATGCCCGGACCCGGATTCGAACCAGGAACCTTCCTATCTAGAGGCTAACACCTTATATAATATACCGGTTGGTCGGCGGAGATTTAGCAGGAATATCAGAAATATTGATACCACTCTCTTGTTCCATTTATCCCAGGAATTTAGTCCTCACGTTGGGTTGGCGTGGAAGTTTGGAGAGTGGGGTGCCAGCTCAGGTGTTGCTTCGTCATCTGACCGTGGTTCAAAATAACGAGGTGTTGTCCTCGAATCTTTCCCGTAACTGATTGATCCCGGACCGTCGTCAATAGCCCGTTGTGTTGCTCTTGTCCGACGTTAACTAAAAATTACCATTACCCAAGAATTTAATAGTGGATTTAGATGTGTGGTTGCTTGCTATATCATGATGGTACTCTAATGATTGTCGTCACTGCGGGTAAAGATATGGTATTTCTTTTTTGAATATTGGGTAATTGTAATTTTAGTTAACGTCGTACTAGAGCAACACAACGGGCTATTGACGTATACAAACATCCATGCCCGGACCCGGATTCGAACCAGGAACCTTCCGATCTAGAGGCTAACACCTTAACCACTATACCGGTTAGTCAGCCCAAATTAAGTGTTGTTGTCCTCGATTCTTTCAGTGGTTAAGGTGTTAGCCTCTAGATCGGAAGGTTCCTGGTTCAAATCCGGGTCCGGGCATGGATGTTTGTAAGCGTATGGTGTAGAGGCGGCTGGTGCACCTTTTATCTGTCGTGGCCGAAAGTCCTCACGTTGGGTTGGCGTGGAAGTTTGGAGAGTCGGGTGCCAGCTCAGGTATTGCCTCGTCATCTGACCGTGGTTCAAAATTACGAGGTGTTGTCCTCGGATCTTTTCCTTAAGGGATTGATCCCGGACCGTCGTCTATAACCCGTTGTGTTGCTCTAGTACGACATTAACTAAAATTACCATTACCAGCGGTGTGGAAGTTAGGAGCGGGTTGCCAGCTCAGGTGTTGACCTCGTCATCTGACCGTGGTTCAACACGACAAAGTGCTTGTTAGCTTGGGATTTTCCTTGGGGTTCGATCCCGGATTGTTTCCAACAAAAGCCCGTTGTGCTGTCCCAGTGCGACGTCAGTCAAAATATCTATCTATCCAACAGGGCTACGGCGGCCCCCTGAAAAGTTTGGTAATTTTAATTAACGACGTACTAGAGCAACACAACTGGCTATTGACGACGGTCTGGGATCAATCCCCCTTAAGACAACACCACGTCATTTTGAACCACGATCAGATGTCAAGGCAACACCTGAGCTGGCACCCCACCTGAAAAATTTGGTAACAATTGGTAATTTTTAGTTAACGTCGTACTAGAGCAACACAACGGGCTAGAAAAATTTGGAAATCGCTGATTTGGAACGTTTGCGAGCGACAGACCCGCATCGAGCGCCTCGCCGCGTTTCCGGCGGCCGTTTCAATCCTTTTGGCTCGGCCACCTGCCCCGAGAGAAGAAGCGCGTGCACGGGCAGCCCTCATTTGCATTCGAGACTCGTTAGTCGAGTCTGGCGAACCGCGTGGGCGGTTCATTGTTCGCCGCCCCTTCCAACAAGAGAAACCGTAGAGCAGAGGCTCGGCCGTTCTTCCAATTATCGGGTGCTTTTTCTTTTCATTCCATTCGCATTCTGTGGGGCAGTAGTGTTAGAGCGCTGGCCGGATTAAGTGGCGCGGCGGGCCGGGGTGGACAATGGATTAGAAACCGGTGGATTGTGGGTTCGAATCGAACCATCGTATGCAAAGGGTGCTGGTGCACGTTAAATCTACCTCAAATGTCATCACGTTGGCGTGGTTTGGAGAGGGTGGTGCCAGATGAGGTGTTGACCTCGTCATCCGACCGTGGTTCAAAACGACAAGCCGATGTCCTTGGTAGGAAGTTATTTTAATGAACGTAGCACTACAGCAACACAACTGGCAATGGGCAATGGGCGAGTGCCAAACTCGAAGGAAAAGGTCCGAGGACAACACCATGTAATTTTGAACATTCCAAACGTCCATACCAAGCCAACGTGAAGACATTTAGGCGCCACGACAGATTTAACGTGTACCAGCCCCTTTGTACACGATAGTATTCGAATCCGTTACTCTACCGACGGGGCTGTCATGATTGGAGAACTAACCCAATCACAAAAAGGTTAGGTTTAGAGCCATGGAAAGGACCTAGTCGGGCACCGTCGTCAATAGCCCGTTGTGTTACTACAGTATGACGCTAATTAAAATACCTGTTGGTTGGTTTTCGGGTTTTAAGGCACAAGGGCTGTACTTGGCCAAACTGTGCCAAGCACAAGACAAACAACGCAATGAGGGTGAAAGAAAAAGCAAAAACCAGAATGGTAGACTAGGGTAAAAAGGAAAGGGATGATAGATCACTTGGGTATCTCGGGGTTTATGATGGCCATACGCACCTGAAAATGTGACGCAGAGGACTGACTGGAGATTTAAAAAAATTTAGATTTACGTTGATTAAATTAGTTTTACTATATTTTGGACCAAGTGAGCATTATCTTGCACATATTTCGGGTTATTTCCAGGTAGGAAGGTAATTTACGTCGCACTGAGCAACACAAAAGGCTGTTGGCGACGGTACAGGATGAATCTTGAAGGGGAAAATATTATCAACACCTCAGGACGACATATGAGCTAGCACCCCGCTCTCCAAACTTCCACAGCACGTCAATATTTTTCAGAACCTGTCTGTATTTTGCAAAACTTCGATTTTATAGATTATTAGCCACTGCGTTGCCAGCACGGCTTTGCACGTAACAATTAATTTCGTGGGGTCAGGTGTGATCACTGCTCGCTAAAGCTCGCCAACCATTCATTTAATAATGTTCCAGATTAAATTTGAAAATTTGGGATGGACAATTTGAAAAAAAATTAGGACTTACTGTGTGCCAAATTTCATTATTGTAAAAAGGTAAAACAATAATGCTCGCCAACCCCCGGTCATTGCTACGAAGTTCCCAAAACGATCGCAATAGCCCATTGTGTTGGTCCAGTGCTGGGTTAATTAAATACCTATCAACCAAAAACAATTGCAAAGAAGATTCCTAAGGACGAAAACGTCGTGACGTCATTGTCTAATGCGCCCATATTCGTAATACAAAAATAAAAGAACAATTGAAAAATTATTTATTTAAAGAAAATATCATTTTTAGGTAATTAATTTTTAATTAACGTCGTACTAGAGCAATACAACGGGCAATTGACGATGGTCCGGAATCAATCCTCAACTAAGGAAAAGTTCCGAGCACAACACCACGAATTTTGGATTGAAAGGATTGGATATGATTTTGTGGCATTGGGTCCTCTTGGGACATATTATGCCAAACTCAAGATAATAAATCAACTATATAATCTCTCTATATTAAAAAAAAGTTACCGCCGCCGCCGCCGCCGCAGAATTGAAATTTTTGTTGTTTAGCTCCATTCTTAGACGGTTTCCCGAGAAAGTACTGATCGGAAAAATATGAAATTAACATGCTTTGTTCTTCATCGTATTCCCTGGATAATTATTAAGATTTTTTTCCGATGCGGCTATTAGTTTAGGTTTTATTAAGTGTTAAAGTTGAAGAAGTGAAATTTCTTCCGCGAGTGAGCAAAACACATTCAAAATTTCAGTCTTTAGTCTTGAGTTTTTTTTTAAGAGTACCTCTCAACGTAAATTTTTGCAGCTCGTCGAGTTTTTTTTGAAATTTAAATGTGGTTCTTGATAATATTTTTTTGAAATTCGGGAAAAATCGGGACATTTTTGTTACTTTTTTTTAAAACTGCCGTATCTATATCTAATTACTATTAGTTTTTAATTTTTAAAATATCGCAGTATACCTCAGAATATACTCTTTCTTACGGTACTATTATTTTTGAAATCGGTTAATAATTAAATTGGATGCGATCAAAAGTTCGTGATACAAAATTCGGAATCTTCGGATATTTTCGCTACGTTTTGTTAAAACCGTTATGTCTACGGCAAAAACCATTATTTTTTAAATTTGAGAACATCACTGAATACACTACATTACACTCTTTCTTATGGTACAATTATTTTTCAAATTGGTTAATAAACAAAATCGATGCAATTAAAAGTAGGTCATACAATTTTCGGAACTTTCAGATCGTAACTTCCGATACAAAACTAAAATGGTCATATCTATATAGTATTACTGTTAGTTTTTAATTTTAAAAATATTGCAGTATACCTCACAATGTACTCTTTCTTACGGTACAATTATTTTTAAAATTGGTTCATAAATAAATTCGATGCAATCAAAAGTTGGTGACACAAATTTCGCATTTTTCAGTTCGCATAGCTGGTTCCGCAAACAGCAGTGGGTTGCAATTCCTACTATCGGGTTTGCCAGATATCAAATTTATCGTAGCAACAATTGCCATAAAAACGATTTCTTTTTATTTGGCGAGGAAAAAGGCTCGCTTTTTTCCCTCTGTTCTCAAGACAGTTTACCGACAAAGTACAATCGTAAAGTTTTGATATTAACACTGTTTACTTAAAATTGTACAGGGAACAAGATACAGAAGATTTTTTACTGATGCGGCTATTAGTTTAGGGTGCATTAAGTGTTAAAGCAAAAAAAAGTGAAATCAATTGCGAAAGAAGTATTGGTTTGAGAAAGCAAACCAAACGGGATTGCGTAGCAATCCCCGGGGTCGGCGAGCGTAAGCGAGCAGGGCGCGAAGCCCTCGCTGTGACGTCATGTACCGGAAAGTGAAATCAGCATAATACGAATTATTCAGATAGTTTCACTCTGTGAAAGGAATGTTGGTTTGCGAAGCAAACCAAATGACATCTGTGAAAGGAGTGTTGGTTTGCGAAGCAAACCAAATGGGATTGCGCAGCAATCCCCGGGGGTTGGCGAGCGTAAGCGAGCAGGGGGCGGAGCCCCCTAGTATAATAAAAAAGTGAAATGAGTCAAAACATAATGAATGAATACTACATAAAATTATATGTGATGGGTAAAACCAATGTCATGTAAAAAGCTAAAAATATTTGGATGAGGATTCTCTCCGATCATGTCATCTAAAACCAAGGAATAAGAATTAAAATGTTTAAGTCGTTGACTGTTAAAATGAGAACATTCTATTAAAATGTGTTTTACGGTTAGTGGACAAATACAGTAATTGCAAATGGGATGATCTTCGAGGAGGAGGTGTCTATGGGTTAAACGAGTGTGTCCAATACGGAGACGTGTTAGTATTACATTTTGTTGTCTAAGAGGTAGCGATTTCCATTGAGTTATAATATTTTTAACAGCGTGAAGTTTGTTTTCCGTTTGTTCAATCCATTCGTTCTGCCATTTTATTTCTAAAAATTTGTAAATGAATGATTTTAAGTCGCGATAAGGAATGGTATGATTAATATTAGTTACGGCCGATTTGGCGGCTTTGTCGACAGTCTCATTTCCTGATATCCCAACATGAGATGGAATCCAACAAAATATTAAGTTAAAATTCTTGGATGAAAGATGATAAATTCTTTTCAGTGATTCTAAAACAATGGGATGACTGTCATAATCAGGATGTTTCAATGACTGTAAAACACTCAATGAATCTGTGAAAATGATATATTTTTTATGACAATGATCAGATATATTTTCTAGTGCTTTATAGATGGCCATTATTTCAGCGGTAAAAACAGAACATGAAGAATGAAGTTTAAAACTGTGAAGGGAATCATTAATAGTGAACGCAGCTCCAACATTAGTTTGCCCTTTTAGACCCGTCCGTATAAATATGTATAAAATTAGAGTATTTTTCTAAATGCTTTAGAAATAGTTGTTTGTAAATGATATCAGAAGTATCTGCCCTATAAAAATCCCGGAAGGGGTTTTGAAATTCAAAAACATGATTAAACCAGGGAGGGAAAGCATACAGTTTTTTCTGGGTGACGTCAAGTGAAGAAATTTCGGATCCGTTCATTAAATCCATTATTCTTAAATGGAATGTAGGGATGAAGGATGTTTTTGCTTGATAAAGGCGTGTTTTAAATATGGACTGTGATGAATGGTATGCAATGGGTGATGAGGTATTGAGGAAATTCTAAAATAATATTCAAAGGACAACAACTGTCGCCTTAAGTCCAGAGAAGGTTCAAAATTGTCCACATATAAGCTGCTTACGGGTGAAGTCCTGAAGGCACCAGAACATAAACGTAAAGCTGCGTCCACGAATTTTGAACCACGGTCAGATGACGAGGCAACACCTGAGCTGGCACCCCACTTCCCAAACTTCCACACCAACCCAATGTGAGGATTTTCGACCATGACACATTTAAGGTGCACCAGCCGCCTCTACACCATACGCTTACAAATATTCATGCCCGGACCCGGATTCGAACCAGGAACCTTCCCACATTTTTAGGTATTGATCTGATGTAAAATTTTCCGCTGATTTCAAAACCTTTTTAATAATTTATCTTTAAAGATCCCGGAGATAATAAAAAAAAAAAGAATTCCAGTTAAAACTGTTTATTTGCTGTGTTTGTCCGCTGAAATCGTTGCTCGGAAAATGAAAGGGAAATATTATTTTTAAATCTGTGAACTCTTTATACTGTTGCCATTCTTTTTGGAAAACAATAATAATTAAATGCCAATGAATTAATTAAATGTTCTAGATTAAAGTTTAAAATTCGTGATGGAGACAAAAATCGCAAAATATTAGGACTACCTGTGTGCCAAATTTCATCATTTTAAGTGGCATAGATTCGTCAAGACACTGCTTACGTTGACGCAGAGAAACACTTCCTTTCATAATAGTAGAAATTGTAACTATTTCTGTTGTCATTTGGTTTCTTATAGAACTTTTGTGATATTTGTATTTCAGGGGTAATTTCCTCCGTATAGGGTTGCTAATTACAGGAATGCCCCAGTTTGATAGAAAGTCTTCTCTTACCCAAACAAAATTACTTCGAAAACATTTCTTGCTCGGAATTCCCCAACCCTCGACAGGTGTCCGGCGCCATGTGTTTTACGCCCCTGTCTCCACTGCACGATTTTAAAACTATCCCAGCGAAATCGAATGTGGGGGAAATCCGTCCATTTTTGTCGGTTCCAAGGGGTCTGGGTCCGGGCGGAGACAGACAGCCGGACACCGCTCGGAAATCGATCGCCTCTTTCTCTTCGTCGTCACCTTTTGTTGCTCTTCGCAACCACGGAAGTCCCCGATGCATTCGGGGAAAAAGTGGGCGCGTTCGCGGAATGCGAAAAGCAATCAGCTGGCGCCGATCACAGACCGAGTGGGGCCGAGTTGATTCCTGTTCTCCTGCAGAAAGGGTTCGTGCGTTGGTTCCCTAACTTTTTTGGTTGCGTTCTTTTTTCCATTAAGAACATCCCCATAGACGGAAAAAAAGGATTGTAATTATCTGTGGTTTCCAACCTTCCTCCGCAACAGTTCTAAACAAAAAAGTGGTTATTCGCCGATTCTGCTATTATCTAAAGTGTTATCCTTAGAACAGAAATCATTCGTATTTCAAAAAGGAAGAAAATCAACAAATGAAATGTACTATTAGTCTAGAAAAGAAAGCTAGTTTGTGTGTATGTATGTGTGTATCCAACCGAAGACCTCCGTGTACATAGGAGGGTCTGGTGAGAGTAAAATCTGTTATGGCCCCAAATGTCCACACGTTGGTGTTAATATGGAAGTTTGGAGAGTGTGGTGCCGATTCAGGTGGGACCTCGTCATCTCACCGTGGTTCAAATGATATGATGTTGTCATCGGATCTTTACCTTCGGGTTTGACATTTGACCTTCCCCAATAGCCCAGAGTATTGCTCCAGCGAGTCGTTAATTAAATGCCTATCTTCATATTAATAATGTGCCGAAAAACCGGTACAGTGATTCCTGGTTCGAATCCGGGTCCGGATGTTTGTAAGCGTATGGTGTATCTTAAATCGGTCGTGGGCAAAAGTCCTCACGCTGGGTTGGTGTGGAAATTTTGGAGAGGAGTGCCAGCTCAGGTGTTGCCTCGTCATCTGACCGTGGTTCAAAATTACGAGGTGTTGTCCTCTGATCTTTCCCTTAGGGAATTGATCCCGGAACAGCATCAATAGCCTGTGGTGTTGCTCTAGTACGGCGTTAATTAAAATTTATCAAATTGCTATTAATAATTGGTAATTTTTTAATTAACGTATTATGAGCCACCAACGTATTATAAACTAATTTTTTCTTTCCTTCCACAAAAAAATGTGATGGATAAAAGGAAGTGTTTGTCTTTTTGTCCACGCAAAGTCCTGACGAATCTATGGCACTTACAATAATGGGATTTGGCACACAGGTATGTTTTTGCAATTTTTGGGTCGCGGAGAATTTTAAAATTCAATCTAGAACAATTATAAATGAATGTAATGCAATTTAATTAGTATTGAATGCAACAGCATAGATCACAGATTCTAAATTTATTTTTTTCGTTTCCGTTTTCATTTTTAGTTGAGGAATGATTTTCCAGCAGACTATAAAAAAGAAATAAACTTTTAACTGGAGTTTTTAGTTCTTTTTTCTATCTCTTAGACCGGTTAAAGATAGTAGAGTAAAAATTTCAACGGATTTGAAATCAGCGAAAAATTCAATCTAGAACATTTTTAAATGAATATAATCGAATTTAATTATTATTGAATGCAACAACATAGAAGATACAGATTCTAAATTTATTTTTTCGTGTCCGTTTTCATTTTATGCGGAGGAATGATTTTCCAGCAGACGATAAAAAACAAATTAACTTTTAACTGGAGTCTTTTTTTCTATCTCCTAGACCGTTAAAGATAAAGATTTCCCTTTTTTTTTTACTATAATATTTAATTCACCCTAGACTAATAGCCGCATCAGTAAAAAACATTCTCCATCTTGTTCCCTGTACAATTTTAATTAAACCATCTCGTAATTTTCTTATCTGTATTTTCACGGGAAACCGTCTGAGAATAGAGTGAAAAAAGAGAGTCTTTTTCCTCGCCAAATAAAAAAACGTCGTTGCTACGACAAATATGATACTTGGGAAACTTGTTAGTCAGAAAATGTAACCTTCATTTCCGTAAAGGTGAATGAATGCTCGCTCCGCGATCTAAAAAATACGAAATTTGTATGACCCACTTTTGATTGCATCGAATTTATTCATGAACCAATTGAAAAAATAATTATACCGTAAGAAAGAGTGCATTGTGAGCTTTCACGTGATATTTTCAAATTTTAAAACTATTAGTATTAAGCTATAGATATGACAGTTTTAGTTTTGTATCGGAACTTACGATATAAAAAGTTCCGAAATTTGTATGGCCAACTTATAATCGCATCGAATTTATTTATTAACCAATTTAAAAAATAACTGCATCATACAAAAAAGTATTTCAGTGATGTTTTCAAATTTAAAAAAAAATAGTATCAAGCTATAGATCTGACACAGTTTTAACAAAAGGTAACAAAAATTTCCCAATATTCCGAAATTTGTATGACTAACTTTTGATGTCATCGAATTTATTTATTAACCCATTTCAAAAATAACTGTACCGTAAGAAAGAGTACATTCTAAGGTTTCGTGTGATGTTTTTAAATTTAAAAACTAATAGTAAAGATCGACAGTTTAAAAAAAAAAACGCAACAAAAATGTCCCGGTTTATCCCAATTTTCAAAAAAATACTATCAGGAACTAAATTAAAATTTCTAAAGAACTCGACACGATGCAAAAATTCACGTTTAGCGGTACTCTTTAAAAAAATCCTCAATGCTGAAGACTGAAAATTTATTTTTTCTCACTCGTGGTAGAAATTTCGCTTTTTCAACTTTGACACTTAATAAACTCTAAACTAAAAGCCGCATTGGAAAAAATCTTTCGTTGAAAAAATCGTTATGACTGGACAATTTTGAACAACCATGTTAATTTCGTAATTTTCTGATGCGTACTTCCTCGGGAAGCCGTCTAAAAATCAAGCGAAAAAACCCAGTTTCGATCCTGCGGCGGTAATTTTTTTTAATATAGAAAGAAATCGTTTAACAACAAAATAACAATCTCTGAGGCGAAGGGGGAAATTTCTGGAATCTTTCCAGACAGCTGTCGAATATAATTGTTTCCTTAATCCTTTTATCGATATCAATTTCGTAAAAGTTGCCCACCACGCCCGATTATATGGAAACATGCCTCGGTGCACGATTTTTTTTATTTCAAACAAAAATGGATTGTTGGCATCGTGGCTACCTACTGTAGAGGACGGTCAATTTTGTGTTAAATCTCATTAAAGCTCCAAAGGCACTGGATAAAATGCCGTATATTTCCTTGTAGACAAATCAAAACCATAATCCAATAATTTTCTATATTTATTTACATTTACAAAAGGTTCGGAAGAAACACAACACGTCTAGCGACAATCAGTTCTGATACTACAATGTGCTGATGAGGTGACATGGAGAACCTGAACCGATGGGTCCTCAATCTCCAGTATTTGACCCTATACTATAGCTCTTGATAAATGGGTCTGCCTTGGTATTTGGGAATCCTAATAAATTCGTGGAATAAAAAAGAACTGAATAAATATAATATAATACCGTACAACAGGGCTCGAAATACCCGGGTGCACAGGTGCACATGAAAATAAAATTGTGCACCTTATTTTTGCCCGCCAGGTGCACGCAATGCACCTAACGTTAAATAAAAGGGGGAGAGTAACGTTTTGTGTTATTTTGATGTTTGAACAAAATATTAGTATCGACCTCTCTCTCACTAAAGGAGCGAAATTAAAATTGCGAAATACACACTATACAAAAACAAAATAGAAGTGCGGGGGTTTCAGGAGGAGAGTTTAGTTGTGCCACTGCCACCAGAACTTTCCGATGATCGAAACTTTTTTCCAGATGACTCTGTTGAAGCGACTTTCGCTACAGCCGGAGAAGGAAGAATTTAGATCACTTGACCACCTTTTAGCGATAGGCATCCTGCACATTCCTGTACACACCTCATATTTCAAAAATGTGTAACGCCGTAGGAATTGCTGATAATTTTATCTGGCCACAAATATTTACATTATTTATCTTTAAATTCAGATTTTATCGGCTTAAAAAATATAGTGTACTCGTTTATTTTTTATGTGTTTTTTGCCCACCAACGTCTGATGAGGACTGAATATTTGTAAGTAATAATTCCGCAGATTAAAAAAAATTGTTTAAATATATTTATTTACTATCGACTACTAACCTATCTAAACATACCCAATTAATAAAGTAGTTTACAATACATTAATGCTCTAACATTACATATTTTTAAATGTGCAACTAAAATATATACTGTGCACCTAATTTAAAAACTTAGGTGCACCTGTATTAAAAAAATCTATTTCGAGGCCTGCCGTACAATATAATATAACATATATAATATACTACCCTACAATTGACCGGACAGCAAGATGGGATGGTATAAGGGAAATAATACATTCTTTAATAGGGGGATAGTCCCCCACGTACTGCCATTACACTAGTAACCCTTCTGGGCATACTTTCAACAAGGTTTTGATTTCCAGCTATGGGTATTTGTGTCTATTCCTGCTGCAAGAATGTCGCCAGCACAGCTGTAGATTTCGGACGAGGTTCTTTGGTCCGCTAGCGTCGCTCTAACGCGTCCCACAAATGTTCTATGGGGTTTAGGTCGGGACTCTGGGCAGGCCAGGAAAGTAGTTTTACTAACATATCTTGATACCACTGCTCGACAGAGGCTACAACATGACACGGAGCGTTGTCGTTCTGGAAGTAACATTCGTCCATTCCATAAAATTGGCAGAGCGTTGGAAGAACCCGAATGTCCAAAATGTTCATCTAGGCGTCGGCATTCAATTTATCAGGAACAACATGCAAAGGTTCCAGACCATACCACGAAAAACACCCCCAAACAAGTAGTCGGATTTTATGCAAATCCGCTAGCGTCCGGTCCATTATTGTAATTGAAAATTTTTTTTCGTCCACAACGCCAAAGTAAATTTGTTTAATTGAAATCTTGTAAAACTTGAGCTTTGATCTGGATGAGCACATGGGAGAACTCCGAAGTGCTGATCTCGAGCGTTAAAACGGATGAGTGCTCTTATTACATAAATCGATCGTGCCCCAGTTTAGAAAAACCTAAATAACACATTCAATGTTGCCAGAACGCACACACAAAACATTACACTTACAGTGGCTTCCAAAATTGAGAACAGAACACCTCAAAAAGAATTCTTTAAAAGCCCAAAGCTGCGTAAAAATTTTTAATTTGAACTAAATTGATATGTGAACGTAAAGTACTTATTTAAGACCCTGCCAGGGTAAGGAACAGTTCTACATTCGCTGTAATATTAAAAACATTTTAAATCTCGAAGTTACAAAATTCTAGGTCACGAATTCTAACACGCAAACTATTTTTCGTCTAATACTATCTCTATATTAAAAAAAGTTACCGCCGCCGCAGGATTGAAAATCGTGTTGTTTATCTCGATTCTTAGACGATTTCCCGAGAAAGTACGGATCAGAAAATATGAAAGTAACATGATTTGTTCTTCATCGTGTTCCCAGGACAATTGTAAAGATTTTTTCCGATGCGGTTATTAGTTTAGGGTTTATTAAGGGTCAAAGTTGAAAAAGCGAAATTTCTTCCGCGAGTGAGCAAAACATATACAAATTTTCAGTCTTCAGCCGTGAGTTTTTATTTAAAGAGTACATCTCAACTTAAATTTTTGCATCTCGTCGAGTTTTTTTCGAAATTTCAAAATTTGGTTCTTGATAATATTTTTTTGAACTTCGGGAAAAATTGGGACATTTTCGTTATTTTTTTTTAAAACTGTCATATCTATATCTTATTACTATTAGTTTTTAATTTTGAAACTATCGCAGTATACCTCAGAATGTACTCTTTCTCTAACGGTACAATTATTTTTAAAATTGGTTCATAAATAAATTCGACGCGATCAAAAGTTGGTCACACAAATTTCGTATTTTTTATATCGCAGCATTTTTTTCACGAAAATGAGGGTTGCATTTTTGACTATCGGGTTTGCCAGTGTATCAAATTTACAGTTGCAGTAATTGCCATAAAAACTATTTCTTTTTAATTGGCGAGGACATAGGCTCGCTTTTTTTTTCGCGACCGGGGGTTTCCTTTTAAGGGGGTAAGCGAGCAGGAGGCGGAGTCCCTTAGTAACAATAAAAGATTGAAATAAATTTTGTTTCATACATGTTTTCCATATAGAACAGATTCTAACTCGAAAGGCAGTGAATCACAAAGAAATCGTTTTGTTTTTCTGTTTATTTTTTCCCATTTCTCTAAAACCGCTCTTACATTCTGTTCTTATGTTCTGTGCTCTGAATAGCCGTCATTTTCAACCACTTTTTCCTACTAAGATCACTCATTCTCATGACCATAGCGGTCCTGAGATTATGTTAAGGTGTATCGTTCCAGTTTAGGATCCTATAGACACTTTCTTTACTTTTTTTGCTCTATACCTCTTAACTCTCTGTGGGGACGTTATCTACTGTAAATAAAAAAGTTAAGTCAATTTTGGGTACTCCTTTAAAAATTGTTGCTTAGCAACGGAAAAGAGTTATTTCGTTGGCAGACGCGATTCTTTCCAATCCTATAAAGTCCTATATCATATCCCTAATCTTATATCACAACAATAATTATCATCGGCCTTAGACGCATCCGAATTGATAACCATTGAAGTACGAACTCTTTTCAAATATACCCAATCTCAAAGCAAATAGAAACTGTACCTAATCGACTGTATATATTTTGATAAAGCCCTCTCTTCGTTCATATCGATAAAGACCCGGCGTGTAAAGGGTTAGCTGGAACTTAAAAGGCGATTGTTCTGTGGTCGAAGTAAATAATTATATATACCACAAGGGCTAATATTGGAAAGATAACTAATCAACAAAGCTGCACGTGCTGGCGAGAATGCGAGTGTAGAGGACGATCAATGTTGTGTTAAATTAACGAGATAAAAGTTGCAAAGGCACTCACTGGATATGACACAAAATGCAATCAGTTTCCTTGCAAACAAATCAAAACCATAATCCAAGATAATTTCTATATTTATTCACACACTAATCACTGCGTGGCCATCAAGGCGTCGCCCGTGACAGTTCTTTTTGTGAGGTCAGATGTGACCACTGTTTGCGAATAGGGATGCGACATCGACAAAAAATGTCAATCGGCCTTTTGCACAGGTCACACAGGTCAAGTGTACGAAAGCATGTGTCCGTGAAAAATTTAGTAAACACGCTGTGTTTGTTGTTCCAGTGGACATTCCAGTAGACATGGTAATTCAACTACCCATGTACTACTCGAAAACCTGTAATGGTAAATTAACATAATACGATTAATGCTTTTTACAATGTTTTCAGACGCTTCATGCGTCTGAAAACACATGGTTTCGTACACTTGACCAGTGTGATAAGTAAGGCAACTTTTTGCAACAAATGCAACTTTTTTTTCACACGTTCTACAATGCATGCAAAGTACTAAAACCAAAATTGCTCCTGCAAGGGGTGTATTGTAAGTGAGTTATAACCGCAACATAAATGCAACATGAAACTTTTTGCATACATGCAACTTTTTGCATACATGCAACTTTTTGCATAAATGCAACTTTTTGCAAAATGCAACCACCTGTAACTTTTTAAAATTAATTTATATGAAATTACTATTTAATTTTTTGCCCTCTGAACCAACTCTTTGATCACGTGTGTCTGATCTTGCGAACGCCGAAGTATTGAGGATCAAACAAGAAATTCATGCAAAAAAGGTGCTCGTCCCAACAGACGAAAGTGAAATAAATGACAAAAACTACTTTTAACACATTGGTTGGCATTCTTGATAATCCAGAAGAAATTTGCGTAATCGACTGCAGAGTTTGCGAGGCGAGTGTTGATCATCAATATGTTGTTCGCCTTGTAGATGACAGTTTAAAATCTCTGAATGTTGAGCGAAAGGATTTTGCGCTTCTGCTATCCGATACAGCACATTATATGACTGCGGCTGGCACAGTTTCTCAATGTTAAAGAAATTATTGGCCAAGGATCGGCCATTCAACGTTATTCTGTATTTAAGAATGTATTATAATACTGCTGTACACGACTAAAATTGTCAATATATTTTTAATTTTTTACGAATAATTTATTTAGAATTTGATGTATCAAAAATAAATGCAGCTTTATTTCCATAAATGGCAACACAGGGAATTATAAATGCAATTTTTCCCATTTTTACTGCAACAAAAAAGTTGCCCTAGTGATAAGCTAAAGTTCGATTGACGCTAAAAAATTTGATTTAGTGAGTGAATTGTTTTGTTTTATCTTTAAATTATGTGGGGATGGGCTCAAGCCCAGTGGGGGGCCTTTCGTCAGAATGCGTCCTTGGTCACCGGTGACAAAGTGACTCGACTTTTTTGCTCGTCTTTTCCAATCCGTTCCCTTTCAGTCACCTGGCATACAAATGCTCACTTCAGCAACTGATCGAATTCCTAATAGTAAATGAGCATTTGTTTTGAAAATATTTTCCAACAACCTATATAGTTAGGGTTGATGCAGAAATTAAGATGTAACAGGTACGCGATGTACAGCAGTAATGTTCCAAAAACATGCTTTTTTTAGAGAAATGAAACTTAAAAGAAAATAAATTTATTTAGACTAGCCACTGCGTGGCCAGCAAGGCGTTGCCCGTGACAGTTATTTTTGTGAGTTCAGGTGTGGCCGCTGCTCGCCAACCCCCGGTGATTGATACCTATTCCCATTTGGTTTGCTTCGCAAACAAACTCCACAGGCAACGCCGTGATGGTCTCGGAAGTGGCTATTATCAACAACGAAAATCAAAACACGCTAGAATCGGAAAACTTAGTATGGTTCCAAAGGCATTCGGTCGAAAAACGATTGTGATGTCAGCGGTCGAAAATCGCAAAATCCTCTTCTTCAATGACGTCACATTCCGGAGAGAAGAACGAAAGGTGAAAAAAAAAAACTAATAAATAAATTTAAAAATAGTCTAGATTAAATTTTAAAATTCGGTTGCGACACAAAAATAGCAAAAAATTAGGACTACCTGTGTGCCAAATTTCATTATTGTAAGTGCCATAGATTCTTCAGGACACTGAGCACAGAGACACATACATAGCAACACTTCCTTTTATAATACTAGATATGTAAAGGGAACCTCCCCCCCCCAGGAGCAATCGAGAAAGAAAGAAGGCGACTCTTACAAAAAAACGTTCAACCGAGGAGAACTATTGTGAGTGCAGCTGAACGTTGCTTGTTCGTCTAGGTGGTGTTGGCTGAACTCGCTCAGAAGACTACTGATTGTGTACCAATGGGCGATAAGATATTCTACAGGATAATCCAAACTCCCTTTTTGTCTGAAGGATAATCTTTTGAGGTTTCTAATCTGTTTTTCCTGTACTGATAACCCGGAATTTATAGATCAGTCTCGATAACTTAAGTCAGTATAATGTTCAGATTTAGTTTTAAAAAATTTTGAAATCATTACTATACTTCTTTAGTTCGTCCTGTTTTTGGCACACGATGGCATTGCATTGAAAAAGTGTCATCGACTTCACACGTGTAAAGTTTGGATGTTGTTTAAAAGAAGGAATATCAGCAGGTGCTCGGGAGGAAAAATTGTGGTATTGGGTTAAATGTTTTTAAAATTGTGTTAAACAGTCAGAATGACTGACAGAGTTTTAGGATGTACCGGATGAAATGGAGTGATGACAGTAAGAAATGGTGGCGTAAAAGAACAAGATATTTGGGTTTCACCACAACAACACATTCATTCTAACATCCTACAGCTTTCAAGATATACATAGCAAATTAACAGATATTTTGGGACAAGGGTTCGGTAGAGGTTAGCAAACGTGTCCTCTCGCTCTCAGTTCCCAAGGGTCTCTGTGGTAAAATCTAGCGTCTTTCAGGTCGCCTTTCAGCTGAAAAGCACCTGTCGATGGAATTTCGAGTGTTCTCAAGGGGCTTTAAATTTAGTGCCCAGAATTTTATGACCGATGTAGTGTCAAATGGAATACTGTAATAGTACTTCCAGGGTTAGTTATTGTTACGATCTTCGGACAGGTGTCATGGATACAGATAAGAACGGTCGTTCTTGTATTCTGGTGGCTCCTGTTCTATTCCTCTCTCGGTCAACATTACTCCCCCACGGAGTGTTCGGTGGTTGGCCCCGACCCCGGGGGACGAAAAGAGGGGAGTGAAGACGACAGGGGTAGTTCGAGGAGACGGTGGAACCAGCGGTCTTGAGGTAGACGTGTTTTTTTTTGTCACCGGACGGGGCAGTGTATATATCGAAAACTTCTGTTGCACAAAATAAATGTGTAAGTCCAACTTTGGTAAGCAGTGTCCCTCTGTTCTTGGCCACAACTACACACATTGTCTTGCAAAGTAGACATCGCTCGGCCACTCTGACAGTTATGGACAGTAGATAACTTCAAAAGAGTTTTATGATCTCCAATTAAGGAATACTTGAATATGTCTGCTTTATGTCGGCTTGATCAGAGAAGCTGCCTTTAGAGTGTTACAACGAGCATTTTCAACCCGTGGTGCTTTTTCTTATTTCAAAGAAGGCGAGAATGCTTCGCATATGCAAAATAAGATAGTTGTGTGGCGCAAGAACGCCCTTGGCGATTTCATATGCTGTAGAGGTTTGGAAAATTTCATCAACCGGGTCCGTTCTTTAAAAAGAAACTTAGAAACCTGTAGGAGCGCGGGATGATGCAGTTAGTTACCTTAGATGGAGAAAGGGCATCGAACAGAACGGCACATAATATACTGATTCAATGTCACTTTTAGTCAATAAAATCATTTTTTTTTGTCAAAAAACGGGTTGGTCTTTTTTTATACAAATACAAATATTGACGACCAGCTACAGGCTCAAGCCCAACAAGACTGGTCCTTTGTTTATGAATTCTCCAATTCCCACTGACTATCCAATTGTGTCTTAAATTCGTACATTCCCTTTGAATTAACTATATTTTCTGGCAACGCGTTCCAACTGTCTATTACCCTATTAAAGTAGTAGTTTTTCCTTAAATCCCGATTAAAATGTGTCTTATTCAATTTATACCCATGGCCCCTTGTTCTGTTAATCCTATTGAAATTTAGGCCCTCTGTGTCCCCTTGTTTTACAAACTTGAAAAGCTGAATCAAATCCCCCCTCCTTCTTCTTCTTTCCAGTGTATACATGTTTAGCTTACTTAAACGTTCATTATAGTCGAAATTTGCTAGCCCCTTTATTATTTTTGTAGCTCTTGTGCTGAACCCTTTCAATTGATTCTATGTCCTTCCTCATATATGGAGCCCAGAATTGTACAGCATATTCTAGATGTGGTCTTACTAAACCCTTATATAACGGCAAGATTATATTCTTATCCCTTGAAGTTACAGTCTTTTTAATTTTTCTTTCTTTCTTTTGTACGGTCTTTTGCAAGGGAAAACTTTTGATCTAACCCAATACTATGTGCTAACGATATGTATTAGGGATGCGACATCGATGTCGCTGTTTTCAGTATCGATGTATTGGAGCCGATGTTTTTTTTTACCATCGATGTATTGGATGTTTTTTTAATATCGATGTTTATACTTGTCGATGTTTTATTTTTGAATGAAAAAGCACCATAGTAAAAATTAAGAAAAATAACCGTGCAACTAAATATTTGTCAGTGATGGCGACATCCGTCCCATCGGAAAGAGCTCTTTCCCTAACTGGTGGGATAGTTAGTGAAAAAAGAAGTCAGTTTAAAAGGTGGAGAAAGTTAACAAACTTCTTTTTTTACAAACTGTAAATAACAAATATTGGGGCACATAATAATTATATGCTTCAATATTTTTTATTTACAGAAAATAAAAAATAAGTTTGTTGTGTTTCCCCCATCCCATAAGTTGATAAATAATGAATAATAACTAACAATAATTAATGTTATGTACCTACCTAATTGTATTTATAGTTGGTTTACAAATTGTTGAAAATATTGTTTTCTTTTATTTTATTCAATTTAAAAATAAAAGATTTGTTAATTGTTCTTATTTTTTTTACTTTGTTTTGACAGTTAAAAAAAGTCTGAGCTATAAATTAATAAACGCGGTAGATGACAAATGAAATCTTCACCCCGGGGAACATTAATGTTTGAGGTTGCTAAACCAGTTTTAAGAAATGGGGAGGGGGAGTTTAAATATATTGATGTTTAAAAACATCGATGTTTTCTTTGCGATGTATTATCAACATCGATGTTTTGCTGTCGATGTCGCATCCCTACTATGTATTCCCACAAAACCTTGCAGCTAACAGTCTCAACGATTTTTACGGTGATTGTTTGAAACACGAAGGTTGGTCACATTAAAAAAGTTATGTGTAATAAGTATTTCGTAGAGTTAGACGTTTAGTGTTATGTAATACCTGTTTAATAATAGTAGGGGAAATGTGATTTATTAGGTATTACACTTTTATTATGTCTGTTGCAACAACATTTTTCTTTACAAACGTTTCGCAATGTGATGTGGTGACTTTCAATCTCAAAATATTTGCTGACAGTCATTTGAAATTGAATCGCAACAAAACGGAATTTTCATGTTGCTGCTTCAGTGGAATTTTGAGACTTCTAGAAACACACTAACAATCTTTTTTTGATCGGAACTGCATAATTCGAGATATCAATTTCCAGGAATTCACGTTCTCATTCTTGAGGTTGATCAAGTAGAAGACATCCAAAAAAAGCATTATTTTTAAAAATTTCTAATGCTTGATCAGACCTTCTTTACATCTTTCTTTGAATACGAAGGACAGGTTGGCGTATCAGACCTGGTCGTTAAACTTGGTCTATCAGACGGCAAAATCAAGAGGAATAAGCAACAACACGTGTCTAAATTGAAGATAATTTGGATAAAAATGAGCATTCTTCGAACGATATTAATTTTAATGATGTTCCCAACATTAACGTGGTTCAAAATTACGTGTTGTCCTCGGATCTTTCACTTAGGGAATAGATCCCGGACCGTCATCAATAGTCGGTTGTGTTGCTCTAGTACGACGTTAATTAAAAATTACCACAACATCCTAATACTGATTTTTTTTATAAAGATAATTTTATTGTGTATGCATAAACAAAACCCGGTTGGCAAAGTAACGGACTTGCATCCGTAAAGTTGCGAGTTCGAATTCAACCAAAGACCGTCGTGTACAAAGAGGGATGGTGCACGTTCAATCTGTCGCGGACTCAAATGTCCTCACGTTGGCGTGGTGTGGAAGTCTTGGGTGCCAAATTAGGTGCTTACATCATCTGACGAGGTGTTGTCCTTGGATCTATCCCTCCAGAATTGATTCCGGACCGTCGCCAATAGCTCGTCGTGTAGCACCAGCGGGACGTTAATCCTACTGGCTAAATTTTTGCCTGACACGACTACCCTACAGCAGTGCTCCCCAACCTTTTTATCGACCGGATCAACGTTTGATAATTTTAACGCGGCCCGCTGATGGGGGGACGTTGATTGTTTATATTTTAGATTGTTTCGATTTAATAATTTTAGTTTTATTGTATTTAAACATACCTTCAAAATAAAATACAGTTACACCAAAAAAGGAATATAAAGTGATTTAACATTTTAACTCACTAGAACGCTAAATCAATGAGAACCCTGAGCTTGTTTCTTTGCAACGAGATGGTTTCATCTGGGAATAATATGAGACAATGACACTCGAAAAGTGTTGCTTATGTCCAGTTTATTCCGTTGTTTTGTTTTGGGGTTGCTGTCACTGCAGAAAAACCCCAATTCACACAGATAGGTTGTCGGAAATGGCAATAGGGATTTAAGTGCTGTGGTGGCGATCTCAGAGTATTCTGCCATGACTTTAATCCAGAACACCGGCAGAGTTGTTGTCTTGGACGTAGTTTTAAGGCCGCCTTCATTTGCAATCTCCAGCAGTTGATCTTCTTGCACAGACATGCTAGATTCGCCTGATCTGTTGACAAATGGTTCGCGGATCCATTCCTTACTAGTTCGGGGGTCTTTTGTGGTTGGGAAGAAGCGCTCGAGCTCTTTTAAAAGCAAAGACAAGTAATCGTGCACCAACTGGGAGAATGAATGTTTAGGCTCAGTCTCGCCTGAAATCCCCACTAATGTCTGAAACATGTCCAAAATGCCTCTGTTCACGCGCCCCGTCCCGACAACTTCTGTTTGACTTTAAATGCAGCTACTTTGTCTACCAAATTTGGAAAATAGAGACATGCAGAATTCAGAAATCATAATTGAAGTTCTAATAACAGAACAAATTTCAAGTTCTGATTTACCGCCTCCTAATTTGAGTGGACATTTCATAGATAAGAACCGGACAAACCCGAGAGAAATACACCACAGTAAATAAAATGGTATTACTTTAATGTATCTTGGGCGGCCCGGTACCATTTGATCCACGGACCGGTACAGGTCCGCGGGTTGGGGACCACTGCCCTGCAGGACACCTGTTTTGAATTACTGTCCTGCCTCACCTCAACTGTCCTCTCTACAGACAACATTTCATTGAGGACGGAGACGACATCCTTCACAGCATAGGTAGGTATTTATTTAACATTGCACTGGGACTGGAATACTCCGCGGAGATGAAAAGGTTGCATTTTTAACGGGTGTGCCAGACATAACATTTATCGCCGTAGTCGTAGCAACAATTTTTTTTTTATTGACCGTTGAAACACGCTGACGTTATGTCCAATCAGGAATAACGAATTATGTGCGAGATTCAAGTACAGGAAAATATGCCTTTCCAACCCGTCTCATCATGGGGGGAGGGGGGGGGGAAACCGATTCCTTACGATGAAAATTATAATTAAAAAAATTTTGGACATCATATAGGTTAGTCTTCGCAGAGATGAACAGATCATATTTCTAATGGGTTTAGTAATATGATCCTTAGTATTTTTTTTAATCGTTTGTCTGCTTTATTTAAATGCCTGTTATATTCCAAGAATCTATTTTGTAGAAGAAAAAAAAACCCAGATACATTCATTACTTTACGTACGAAACTTTTTTTTATGTTTGAGATACATTTCTGGATTATCAATTTAATATTTTTCGTTCGTTAACTGCAATCAAAGTAAAAGTAATGGTTCAATAAGTTTTAAAATATTTTTTAATCATTGTATTACAATTTTGGTAAACGCTTTTGTTTTTAAATGACATACAAGACGGATATGTATTACTCTGAACTATTATTGCATTCTGGGTAGGAGATTGGTTCTCTAGACTTTCCTTCCACACAAAATTAAATTCTGCAGAAATTGTAAAATGTTAATTGATACATTTATTTACATTTGTGTATTTAGCAATTTTGTATCGTTATTAGAACAAGGTAGTTGTTGCGAGCGATGAACAGGAAATACAATTTGTTGCCGAAAGCAGAAGTTAATTAACCAATTTAACCCGTGCAACGTCGAATATTTCTGCTTGCAAAAAACAACAGTAAAACTTTAACGAAACGCGTATTTTATAACATGACCCATCCAAAAAGTTTTTGAAACCAGTTGGCTTCCGACGGCGGGAAATTTAATTCGATCAGACGAAGAATGTTCCGCCCGCTCAGGTGTTCCTCTACTCTACTAGTACACGCGCTGATCTGAAACATAATTCAGCTGCCGTAGAAGAAAAACTGTCCTCGTTCGTCGATGACGTCAATTGTGGGTGTCCGCGAATTTCGCGCGAAGTTAGGCTGAAGCAATAGAGAGCTTGGGAAGGGGAAAAAGAAGTTCTGTGACGGAGGAAGAAAACTCAGAATCCCAAGGCCAAACCGCAAGCGTTTGTTGTCGGAACACAAAGTTTCCGGATTTCGTGCATGTACCGACGGCTCTGGTCGTGAAAACGGACGAGAAAAAAAGACGTGGAAACCCACGCACTTTCTCGTTTGCGGAGGTGGAGCCGTGATTCCCTTTGTTTCAGTTCTAAATTTATGCTATAGTTTCGGCCGAAAACTAGAAAACAGTCGCCATTTTTACTATCGTCTGTTCCGTAAGTTTCCAAGCAGAAGGGGTTCGGGGTGAAAGCTCTGACCCCTCTGAAAACTTTTGTTTTCCCCCACATTTTCACACATACGCTAGCAGAATTACCCTGCGTTTCTCGGTTAACCAACTCTTCCGTTTTTGGAAAAAAATTATAATTTCTACATGTCACATGTTCCAACTACCAAAATCCAACAAAGCTACACAATTTCACAAACGTAAATATATCGCACCCCGGCAAGAAAAGTGACGCAACTCAAAATTTCAGAATTTGAGAAACATCAACTTCCTGTGTGCCAAATACAATAACTGCAAGTGCCATAGATTCGTCAGGACTTGGCGCGCAAAAAACAGACAGAAACAAACACTTCCCTAAAAATAATAGAGACTAGTCACTGGGTGGGCGTTGCCCGTGGCAGTTATTTTTGTGGGGTCAGGTGTGACCACTGCTCGCTATCGCTCGCCATCCCCGGTGATTGCAACGCATTCTCATTTGTTTTGCTTCGCAAACCAACACCACAGGCAACGCCGTGATGCCAATAAATTATTTTAAAAATATTTTAGATCAAATTTTAAAAATCGGACTTGACACAATAAATCTTATTGATACTAAAAACATTAAAAAAAAATAATAATAATTTTTAGAATGAGTTCCGCAGATTTTAAATCCGTTGAAATTTTCACTCCATCTTTATCGATCGCGAAGATAAAAAACCTGAAATAGTCCAAAGTTTTCGATCCGATTCCACGATTTCGCGAATTGTTTTTGGCTTACTACCTTATGTCAATTTTAGGCCTCTTAGGAGTCGAATTTTTCAAAATTATTTCTCAGTGCACCTCTACAGTATAAGAATCACCCTAAACATTTTCAGCTTCCTAGGCCTTGTTCGTGAGATACAGTGATCAGTAAGATGAGTGGTATTTTAATTTTAAGATTGTAAAAAATTTCGTTTTTTTTTTAATTTTAAATAATACTTTTCTTTCTTTTTTATTTTATGGCTGTAATGATCCTTTGAATAAATTGTTTAAGATGAAACTTGGATTTTTGCAAAGTTTATTTATTTTTGATTAATTTTAAAGTAATTGTAACTTTTCCGGGAGTTTTCAAAGATAAAGTTATTTCTATTATATGATCATGTTTTCCTTTCTGTTTGAGTAAATATATATTATTTAAAAAATCACAAAAATCAACCAAACGCAAAAGTTTTGGAATTAGTAATAAAACTTTACAGAATTAAACAAACCCATGATTTAAAAATCTGGAGAAACAAAATTCTAATTTAGTTTAAAATGTATTCAAATCTACTCTAATTTTAAAGCATTGACAATTTGTAACTAATTTATTATTAGCCATTAGACTTGGGAAATGCCAAAGTTGTGTAACCTACAGGCCAGCAATGTCTGAAATTTGTAACCAAAAGGAAAGCAATTTCAAAAATCTGTGACCTACAGATCCATTAATTAAATGTTTTAATTCGTAATTCTGCAGAACAGTTCTTGTCGAAATTTAAAAAATTATTCATAGCTAACATTTAGTGTTCCCACATTTTGAGACTGTTCCATTTATTAAACTGTTCCGTTTTGTTCTCAAGGTTCTGGAGGAGAGGTGACGTTGATTTCTAGCCCTTCGACAAGAGAGAACCATTGGAGTTTTGAACACAAGAGTTGGTCTGCTCCGGGGCTGAAACCAGTTTGTATGCGTCTCTTTTAGACTCGAAATCGCCTTAATTTGTTAACCTAATTACTTCAAAATTTCATTCTGGCTGAATGTGCTGTTTGTTTTAAAGCTGTCCTCCATCGTTAAAAACTATTCGCCACTTAAATTTGTCCTACGTTATGACAGGATAGTTATTTTAATTAACGTCGTACCGGAACAACACAACGGAATATTAGCGACGATCCGGGATAAAACCCCAAGGGAATCAGCATAAGAAAGAGTACATTCTGAGGTTTTCGGTGATGTTTTCAAATTTAAAAACTAATAGTAATAAGCTAAAGGTATGACAGTTTTAACTAAAAGAAAAAAAAAATATCCCGATTTTTTCCGAATTTCAAAAAAATATTACCAGGAACCAAATTTAAATTTTCAAAAAAAAAAAAAAAAAAAAACTCGGCGAGGTGCAAAATTTAAAGGTACTCTAAAAAAAACCTCACGGTTGAAGACTCAAAATTTGTACGCGTTTTGCTTACTCACGTTAGAAATTTCGCTTTTTTCGACTTTGACACTTAATGCACTCTGAACTACTAGCCGCATCAGAAAAAAAAAATCTTCTCCATCTTGTTCCCTGTACAATTTATAGCAAACCATGTTAATTTCGTATTTTTCTAATTCGTACTTTCTCGGGAAACCGTTTGAGAATCGAGCGAAAAAGGTCAGTTTCCAATCCTGCGGAGGCGGCAGAAACTTCTTTTTAATATAGAGATAATAGTCCAGGCGACGATAAAATGTAGATTTACAAACATAGGAAAAAAAGCAAAAAGCAGAAGAGTAGAGCAGAAGAACGGTAGTGAGGGTAGATCACCCAGGTACCCTAGAGGGGATTGGAAGTAATAGTTTCATTAAATTAATCATTCACTAACAGTAGTTAGGCTAAAAGTTGACAAATAATACTGATGCCACCCTTCTTCAGAAGAAAAAAAGAATTTTCACTATCATCTTTAATGGAGGATAAAACCTCCAAGCATGAATTGGAGAGAACCCTCCCCATAGGAGATGTTGTCACATGGCGGCCATGATGAATCGGGACATGTCTTCCTGAAAGCCAGCCTTTGAAGAAACCAGAAAACTTCAAGTAGACGATCCAACTTTGGCACTAACGAGATTCGAACTCGAAACTCGTCACCAGCAAAATGGGTCTGATATTAATGAACGGATCCCTCGTCATTTGCAAAATGGATCGAATTTCGATGGACGAGATATCTCGTCAAAACCACTTGGAAGGAAAAGAAAAAAAGTCGAAAAATATTACTGATTCTTAAACAGTACCATGTTTGAAAGAGGTCTATTTATTTTTATTCTTTACCACTCTTTTTTTTTTATTTTACCACCCAGTCTCTTTGTATTTTTATTATTAATTTTAATTAAATTCTGGGCAATTTATCTTCGATCGTCATTCTACCAATGTCATCCTACCGGAGGTTAAGGCCATGCATTCTACTCAACGCTCTACCGAAGAGTAATAACCTGCTGATAGAAGTGCTAAAAGTGCCGGTAAAGTTATTCTGATGTTATTCTCTAAACTTTATAATATTCTGAGAATATTCGAGTATCTTCTATTTAAAAACTCATTTATTGATTGCTGAAATTAGACAATTTTATTTTTAAGTATCATTCAGAGTATATGTAAGCTGTTTTATAGAAATAATTTATAATTCTTAGTATTTATTGCAAACCTTGATAAAGTTTTCATATTACTGATAAAGTTGCTGTCACGGGGAAGTAGACATATGATAAGCAACATCTAACTCCATAAATTCAGTTTCATACAGTAGTGCAGCGCACGCATAAGGTAGGTACTTATTTTAATAAACTTCGCACTAGAGCAACTCAACGGGCTATTGGCAACAGTACGGAATCGAATCAAAAAGGAAAGATCAGAGGACAACACCACGAAATTTTGAACCACGGTCATCTGGTACCCCATTTTCCAAACTTCCACATCACGCCAACGTGATGGGAGACACTTGAGGCCACGACAAATTTAATGTGCACAATCCCCTTTTTATTAAAAACGAGGGTGAATTCGAAGATAACTACACAAAATAACGTCTGCACTATCAAAGAAGAAAACAATTAACGCTTCGAGAAAATTCTAGAAAAGAGAAAAGTACAAAAATAACTGAAGAAAATGTTTAAATTATTAAAAAATTTTAAAACTAAAACCAACTTTAAAACTTATTTCTTTTATGTCTTCATTTATCGATTCAAAATGTATTGCATGTCATAAAAAATTATGCCTTAGAAAAGAAATTCAAAAGGTATCGTGAAATTTACATCTGTAGGCGGGTGTACGTTTGTACGGTAGTTATGTTTATATTGTAGTGTTGCACAAGACGTGAAAAATTAAGCAAAACCGCGTTTTTTCGAGATAAAAAAGAGTGGGCAATCTTGAGATAAGGTTGCACGAGACAAAAATACACGAATGTAATCAGTAAAATACGAGAATTCTGCTCTCAATATCGTTATCGAATCAAAGATTGCTGATTAGAAGAAAACGGAGTTTCGTTTGTAGTTTGTTTAGCCCTAGAGTTATTTTTTGCTGCAATAGGACCCAGAACAAAATGAAACGAATCACGTCTGCTCTCGGGTCACATTAGATGACGGGCGAAATAAAAATAAGTCTCAAGAATTCACTGTTCTTCGGTCCTCGGGAACCAGTAAAGTGAAAAAACATTAAAAGAATAAATTATCTTTACTCTCAAAACACTAAATTATAAAAATAAGTCTCAAGAATTGAATGTTTTTGGTCCGTTGGGACCGTTTTGGGTATAAATTATTTTTGCTCTCAGAACACTAAATTATAAAAATAAATGTCTCAAGAATTGAATGTTTTTGGTCCGTTGGGACCGTTTTGGGAATAAATTATTTTTGCTCTCAGAACGCTAACTTATGAAAGTGTCTAAGGAATTCAGTGTTCTTTGGTTCTGGGTTTAGTTTCCGTTTTGGAAAAACGTTAGAAGAATAAATTATTTTTACTCTCTGAACATCTCTAATATTACAAAAAGAAGTGTTTGTCTGTTTTCTACACGCATAGTCCTGACGAATCTATGGCACTTACAGTATTGGGATTTGGCACGCAGGTAGTCCGAATTTTTGTCACTTTTTGGGTCGCGGCGAATTTTGAAATTCAATCTGCAACATTTCAAAATGAATTGAATTATTTTTGAATGCAAGAGCATAGAAGATCACAGATTTTGAATGAAGTTGAAATAAACTTTCAACTTGAGTTATTTTTTTCTATCTCCTAGACTGTTAATTAAATATAAGTGTCTTAAGAATTATAAAGATTCGATTTCCTCTTGAGAAACAGGCCTAGTGGGTTCAATATAGCCGAGTAGATCCCCCCCCCCCTCCGATTCTCGGAATGACTACTTTTTTTCCCTAGTAAATCAATTTTGCAAGCAAAGAAAATGTTTTATTGCAAGTACAGAATTTTACTAAAGAACCCCCCCCCTCAATTTGAAAGGTAAAAAACTAAGGAATAAACACTTTTTCAAAGGGGACACCTTCCTTTCTCTGAAATAATATTTAAATGTTGCGACTGTTCGAAAATTATCCGAACTTTCATTTTTAACGACCAGTTTAATTGTTTGGACTAGTTTAGTGAAACATTTTTTTTATCTGGTCTATAATAAAAACGTAATTATTTACTGGAACACAAACTCTAAAGTTTTTTTCAATTTAAATGGTTTCAGTATTCACGCTTAGAAAAGTTTCGAAAACTTCGACCGAATATTTAGCAATCATCAGACCCAGGGCCGCCCATAAGGGGGGACAAACCCGACAAATGTCGGGGGGCCCGGACGTTTGAGGGGCCCGCGGCCCCAAGGTTTGTCCAAGAAATGATCTGCCTCATTTTAGGGCTATTTTCCGAATTTGACAAAAAAATTGAACAGAAAATATGTATTCTTTTCAAGTTTTTAAAAGGGCCCGTCAAGGTGGTCTCACATTTTCAGCAGTCCGGTTAACTACAACAATCCTTTCGACAGGCTGAAGACTGGTTAGGTGACAAATTCCGAGACAAGAGATAAGAGCCCCTTCTCACTCAGTGGGGGGTTGAGTAGGAGAAAAGGATTGGGTCTGAGCTTCCTGGAAAACGTGAATTCCTGGAGTTATAGGGTTGTTTCGCTACCCGCAACCGTCGTGGTTCGACCTTTCTCTCACATCGACGATTGACCATAACGAGCGTGTGTCTATGTGAAAAACTACCTGACGTTTTACAGGCCCTTCAAGATGTAAAAAATCAGTGAAGTTTATCGCAAGAGGAAACGGCAAAAATAAATGGTTTCCTCAATTATTTTTCAAAATTTGATTATCGGTATATACTTCTGTTATGGGTATGGATGCAGAATTTTCCAAAAAAAGAGGACGAAAAAGGAACCTTTTCTTTGACGAAGCCACCGAAATAGTGTCTGAAATATTAGAAATCAGACCAAATTCAAAAGTTCAGTTTTTGTGTGTGTGTGATATAGTAATCAATAAAATAGTTTCTCAGTCAGAATCAAGGGTATAAGCAAATGAAAAACATATGCAATACATTCGAAGCCATATTAAAAATAAATTTTAATTCTAATGACAACAACAACGCACTTAAAAAATTAATTGAAAGCTATCCAGATGATTTAAGTCACAATGTACAAGACCGTTCGCGAAGCTACTTTTTCACATTCAGCTAAGTTATAAAATATAAAGGTCTTCCACTCTACCTTTTAAATATCTATAGATTAAAATTGCAATTTATTTTCCCAGAACTTTGCATAGCTTTAAGAATTTTTATTTCCCTTCCCATCACTGTGGCTTCTGGTGAAAGAGGATTCACTAAACTATCTAGAATCGAAAATCATTTACGATCTACTTTGGGCCGAGAAAAATTGAATCATCATGGAATGTTTTCAATTGAGCATGAACTGGCGTCCAAAATGAGCTTCATTGATAAATTCATTAATGCGAAGAATAGATTTACTGCACTCTCCTCAGTACTGCAAAAGTTTTCTGAGTTTTGACTAGTCTTCAGCGTCTAAGGTATGATTTTTGTATGGGTGTTTCTCTTACAAAATCTATCTATAGAGATATTTATTAGATAGTTTTCTGATTGTACTTCATTGTCCTTATTGAAGTCCTGCTAGATCGCAAAATGGCCACACTTCGGGCTTTAGGCGTAAAATATACATATTTCCTTAATTACTTAACAGTTCATTATTAATTTACTGTGTGTTTGCTTGTACATTTCTGAAGTTGAGTATTTGTAAATATATGGATACTTGGAAAAATGAAAACTTCCTACAAAAAGAAAAAACTTAGGGGCCCGCGTGAAAATTTTGTCGGGGGGCCCGGGAAATTTATGGGCGGCCATGGACCAGAGTATATAGTCCCTAGCGTAGCTATATAATCTAGTTCAGACAGGTAGTCGATTAATGTCGCACTGAAGCAACACAGCGGACTAGTGGCAACAGTTTGGGTTCAATCCCGAAGGGAAAGATCCAAGGATGACACCACGTAATTTTGAACCACGGTCAGATGACGAGACCAATACTTGAGCTGGCACCCCACTCTCCAAATTTCCACAAGACGCCAACGTGAGGACTTCAGAGTCCTTGACCGATTGAACGTGTACCAGCCCCGTGTACACGACGGTTCTTTGGCTGAACTGAGTTTCGAACTTGCAACCCTCCGCTTGCAAATCCTTTGCTCTTCGAACTGGGCAGAGGTTTCTTAGAAGATGAAAGTTCAAAGTTTCCGAAACAAAAATTATCCGATCTTGATGTGTAATTTTCCACATTTGTTTGAATGAGTAATTGAATGTGTAATTTGTTTCAAACACACAAGTTTCTCGCCATGTCGATCTTCGAGAGAGACGAGAAAAAAGTGAGAAAAATCGAAGGGTACTGAATTTTAAACATCGGAAAAATAGAACAATGAAAACGTCTTCAGTTGCGAACAAAAAAAAAGAATTTCCCCGATACGTTTAATCGTAAACCGAAAATGTCTTTCGTACATTCCGAAAGAGAATTCTTTCATAAAAATATATCTCAATTCGAATAACTGGGTTCGCGATTCCGAGAGAATGTTTGTAGGGTATTACGAACGGATGCAGACATCGAGAGAGGGGGGGGAGGTGTCGAGCGTAAGGTGGACTGATTGAAACGTCAGTCTGACGTCCGACTCTTTTTTCTCTACGTACGCGAATCCGCTACTCTCATTGGCCACTTCTCCTCACCATGATGTCATCGGGATCCAATGACGAAGCTTCTAGGTGATGTCACGCATTCTTCATGTATGGTGAGTCAGCGTTATAAGCTGATTCCGAGCAAAATTTGGGTGACTCATGTTACTCCACGTTGTCCCATCCCTTTGAGAATGAAATTGTGTTTACTTCTTCAGTCTTCGCACCAGTAATCGAAGTCTACTTGCAGGTGGTGCCCAGTTGGTTCTGAAATCTGTCCGTGCTCGTGGATGATTGCAAGGATATTGGATTCGGTGATCTGAGACTCGATCTTGTGTTGTGTTTTTTCGCACCCTCTCTCAAAGGTGGACCTCTCAAAGTCCAAAAAGGCCATGGAGATGACTTTTTACGACGATTCTGTGTTTCGCGGTCAGAAAATCGACGGCAAGGTCCTGAAGCGGCCAGTGACGTTGGATTTCGAATCCCCGGACACAATGAGCAAGAAGCAGAAGTACGCTGCCATACTGACTTCTCCCGATCTGCACATGCTGAAACTCGCCTCCCCGGAGCTGGAGCGCTTTATCATTTCCAATGGCAACATCACCACCACTCCCACTCCAACACAGTTCTTATTTTCCAAAGATGCTACTGAGGAGCAGGAGCAGTACGCAAGGGGGTTCCTCGATGCCCTCAATCAGCTGCACCAGACGCAGTTCGAGATGAGCACTGGTGCCCTGATCACCTGCATCAGCACCGGCAACACCCCAGTCTCCGCGAACACGTCCCTGGCCAACTCGGTCCAAGCCTCCCTGGCCAATTCCATCTCGCAGAAGACCTACAGCGTGTCACCGCCCGCCTACAGCCAGACTGCGTCCACGACCAGTGTCATCCGATCGCTTGGCAATGCCAGAGCTGCTCCCAAGTCCCTGCTGGTGGTGCGACCGCCATCCGTCGACAACACAAGCAGCAACAGCTGTAACAGCAACAGTATGTCCAGCAACAGTGTGCCTATGTCCCTGGAGATCGCCATCAAGGAGGAGCTCCAGACCGTGCCGAGCGACTTCTCAAGCCCGCCGTTGTCCCCGATCTCCAAGGGCCCCATCGACTTGGAGTCGCAGGAGCGCATCAAGCTCGAGCGAAAGCGGTACCGCAATCGCCTTGCAGCCAGCAAGTGCAGGAAGCGAAAGCTGGAGAAGATCTCTCAGCTGGAAGACAAAGTCAAGGACCTCAAGGATGAGAACACTCAGTTAGAGTCGATGGTGGACCGGCTGCGAGAGCAGGTCTGCTCCCTGAAGCAGGAGGTGCTCAACCACGTCAAAAAAGGTTGCCAAATCATGATCTCGCACTCGTGAGGAATGCTTCCGCAAAACCCGTCCGTGCCTTTTTAAAGTGTCATTTCATCTGGACGTGAGCGTGAAACTAGGAAGAACGCTCCTCAAACTCTTCATCTGTACAGTTTTCATTCGCTTTGAAGTGCCAGTTGCAGCAGGTAAATCGAACTTTTCACATAAAATGTATGGAATATTTTATTGTTCAAACGTCATTGTTCAATACTGAACGCCCCAAGAAAAAATGTTTTGCAAAGACGAAATCACTTAAGCCTTTGAGCGAATGTATCCAAATCTATTAATAGTACCTCGTTTCAAAGGCCTCATGTTAATTATCAAAATCTGAAACAATGTGCATTGGTTGATTGAGTATGCTTATATGTATCGAATTGTGCAAGGTTTTATTTGCCCGTGTATGGCTAAAAATAACAGCCAAGCAACAAACCAACCTCGTGGATTCGATTTTGAGTATTGCACGTTAATTGAGTCATAAAACCTTTTTAAAGCTTGAACTACCTGATGCTTATGTGTAATTCACACCAACTAAATGGTATGCTATTAATGTTATTTGCTATTTAGAGGCCTGTAAATTTTATGAAGAATATTTTCAATCGTAATGTGCTTTCCAATTAAATTATCAAAAATCTTATTGACTATTCAGGTGTTCAGAACTAAAATGGATCAAGTCTACTTTCTGGTCAAACTATGATAATCACACTCTAACTCCTTTTAAGTTGAATCTTAAGAGCATCTTTGTTGCTTTGGTTCCTAAGAGAGGCCCTAGAAGAAACTGTATCTCAAAATGTTGTAAAATGGACTTGATCTACTCTCTAGTTCTGACTGCCTCAAATTATACTATGAAAATATTAAGATGTATTTTAAAAAAAGGTTTATTTTCGTAGCTATAATTTGTTTTACTCAAAATGATCGAATCTGTTTCTACAAACTTTTCAGTTCTAATTGATTTCTAATCTATTTATTTTATCCGAATGGTTTTTCACCACAGAAGCTTTTGTATTTGTTAAAAAATTAAGATTCTTCTGCTTTTAACTCTGGATTCTTGAAGAAATATTTGATATAGTCTAGAATATATTTTGTATTTTTGTGTGTACACTTGGAAAGTGATACTCGATACGAAATCCTTTGATAACAATCAAACCTTTTGCAAAGATTTTTTTTAATTGTTACTATTTTTGTATCTGAAAATGTGAAAAGGTCAGGGCCTATGGTTTTGTTAGGCTTGTTTTGATGAGTGCTGTGATAATGGCCAATACCTACCATGTGTTGATTTGTTATTTCATTTGTTATCGCTCAGATGTTTTGTAGATATGTCATATGACATTCAATGATGGTTTATAGAATTTTATATGCATTACCGATATATGTCAAACATATTTTTTGTATATGCTCTTGATAGTGACTGCATTGTAAATAAAAAGTTTTAGCAGGTAAAAACGTGTTTGTTTATTCAGTTTACAATCACCTAAAGTTATTTTTGCATTACAATTTCAAAGCCAAATAGTTTACAGTTTTCACACTAGGCTAATTAATTGTGCATGTTTTTCAGTTTATATTCGATCCAGTTACATAAATTGTATACCTGATAAAGTATATCAAACATCATAAGTGGAGAGTATTGGAAATTCCTTTATAATTATAAGAACTTTGTTGATTGGCTCCGAATTCCTTTTTGATTTTGTAAGAACTTCGAACATGCTATACTGTAACAAGAAAAATTTTCTGTGTATGATTGAAACGACTTTAAACATCTGCAGAACAGTGAATTTCCTTTTTGCTCGATAAATATGACAAAAATAAACAGTCAAAGATTTTAATTGTTAATGAAGTGCACTAAATATGTTACAGAGTTCTGAAAATTGATATTATCAGCCTAACAGTAAAATATTCTAGCTATTTACAGCTAATGAGGTTGAGACTGTTCTGTTTAAAAATGTTTGATTCTGAATACATAAAACTCTTCATGAAAAGCATTGAATACTGAAAATTCCTTTTCACAAGAGCTTTGTGTTTTAGTCGTAACACACAAAATAGTTTAAAAACATTACACAGGTTAATTGGATTTCATATTATGAGTTTTATACAAATTATATATGTTTATCTTTGTTAAATTTCTTAATGCAATGAACAATAATATAACTTCAAGTTCAAACGATTTTAAGTATAGAAACAAATCAGGAAGCATTTATATTTATACTATCTTAACTTAAAAAGTAACTGACAAATATTTGTGTTTAAAAAGTTTAAACATTTTTATTACATTCACCTGTGAATCGCTCAAATTTGATTTCCTATTGTATAACCATATTGACATTGGATTCCAAAATTTAAATGGTATTTTTTTTGAGAGAACTGTTTATTTCTGAACCCTTACTGGCAGGTCTTTTACAAATGGGATCACTTCATATGAAAGGTACTTGTTGTTTTCTTTTCAAGTTATGTACACAATAATTAACACATTCAAAACAATTATACAGTATATTTTAGGACATTCTAAAAAATAAATAATTGTAAAAATCAAATAATTTAAATTTATAAATAATACATATTTTTGCTGTCTTTTTCATTGTGTAACAAAGTAACTGCATGTTAGGCCTAATGAGAATGACAGTTTTAAGTACCCCTTTTATTATTAATTTTAGGGTTTTATTTGGTTGATTTTTTTATTGTTTTAGAATTATTTCTCTCATTACTTAAACACATGTATGTAAACTAAAAGTATTTAGCTTTCATTTCAGATAAACCAAATTTTGTTTTAAAATCAAATTAAAAAAGAAATTGTTGATTAACCTGGCTGAAATTGCCTCAATTGATGAAGAGGAAACCTTAGTACAGTAATGGTGCAAAGAAAAAGATTCCTACTTTTCAAATTTGACAGTTTTATTTTACAATAATGAGAAAACTGAATTTATTTTAAAGTAGACGTTAATACTTTTACATTGGTCTGAGATTTACAGTTTTGCTACAGGGCGTAATGTTGCATATAATGCTAAAATATGATACAGAAAAAATGTATACCCTGTCAGATTAAGCAAATTAAATTATTCATTAGAATTTTGATACTTGATCTTTAAAAATGAAATTTTAATTTCTGAGAATTACAAAAGATAGCTATTGTTCTAAACCATGGGAAAACTCTTGATTGGTTAATGTATAAAAAATACCAAGTTATTTTTTTTAGTGGAGAAATGTAATAATTTACAACCAATCTTGGACACTTCATGATAAATCAGTACATTTTTTATATCATTGATGGGTACTAATATAAGGGGTAAATGTGTTTATAAACTTACTTGTTTGAATCAAAACAAGAATCAAATAAAATGTTTATTTGCCATTTAGTCTTGTCTGCCAATTTGAGTTTTTATAATAGGCCCTTTCCAAGGATAATCTTACATGCCCTTATCCCAGTGACCCTAGGTGTCTGGTGGTTCAAACACTGCCCAAGTGTTGGTTCTTGATTTAAAATATCTATAAATAAAAATACAATAAACACGAAATACTTTTATACTCTTCAAAGAAACGAATAGGGTCATTCCAATGCAAATCAACTGTGGCTGACATTAACCAATTTTTTCGTGAAAATTAAAGTTTTAATAATATCAAATACAGAAGAGAAAGGAATGAGTAACTGCAAAATATTAGATTTCAGAAATGTTTTTTGTTGCTGACAATTAAGAATTCAAAGTCACATGAATATAGATTTTTTTAGCACTAAAGATAGTCAGTCTGTTTAAGACCCAAAATTTCAATAAGTTATTGACACAAATTAAACATTTTTAGTGTGTGTGTTCACATATTGCTTCAGAAAAAGGTATCTGGAAAAGTCAATATAATTTAATAACTATCACTTGAATCAGATCGACAAAAGCAAATTGTGTCTGTTTGCTACCAATTTCAAATTGCTCTCTAGAAATGAAAAGACAATGTTAAAAATTATTCTTAATGAAGAACTTTTAAAAACTTTGTAGTGTAATGTATTGTGTGTTTATATATATATATATATTCTTTAATAAATAAAAATATGCATTTGAAAAGTAAAATTGTGGAAAATTAACTCTTGTTAAAAAAAATTCATATTTAACCATGAGGGAAAACTTGAAACATTAAAACTTTTCAACTCAAGATGATGCCTATTGTACGGTCCTCGAAATTTCATTAATTCCTTTCCGCCCTCAATAGTCAGAGGCGTAGATAGGGGGACATTTTTGAAATTTTAAAATAGTCTTGTTTTATTTCAAAAAAATATTTTCTGAAATTGTTTTGTATTTTCTCTTCTAACTTCTTAGTTTTTTCCGACTATTTAGATAAAAGCATGAATAGAGAAAAAGGAAAACCCTCCATAATGTTTCATTTATATAACTTTCAGGGGGTTCCTTCTGTGGCTCGAGGAGAGGTTAGAACGGGCCTAGATATTAATTATTTCAATTTGTTATAGCTCTTATGAAAACTTTCAATACAATTCTATAAAAATTTCTATAGAAAATGTGGTTTATAAAATCCTATAAAATTATGGCTCATTTTTCAAGAAGCTCTTCTATACATATATTCTATAGAAGTAACTTCTATAGAATATCTGTAGAACCTCTAGAATTCCAAAGAAGCTCATTTCTTCTTTCTCAACTACTTTTCTATAGAACTTATCTAGACACAGAGTTTTGTTTCTTTATAGAAATCTCAAGAATTCTATGGAACTAAATGTTTTTAGTAAAGGGGGGGGGGTATGGTAATTTCGTTTATCAATCTTCCAAAGATTCCTACTGTTGTTAATGGGAGCAGTAATTTAAACCCACAGGGGCCATGGGTATAAATTGAATAAGACACATTTTAATCGGGATTTAAGGAAAAACTACTACTTTAATAGGGTAATAGACAGTTGGAACGCGTTGCCAGAGAATATAGTTAATTTAAAGGGAGTGTACGAATTTAAGATACAATTGGATAGTCAGTGGGAATTGTGGAGTTCATAAACAAAGGACCAGCCTTGTTGGCCTTGAGCCTGTAGCTGGTCGTCAATATTTGCATTTGTATTTGTGGGTGTTTCTCAGAAGTAAAATACATTGGTATGATTCAAAAGTTCCTCCCGTTTTTTGACTGAAAGTGTAGAAAAATTATTTTATTGATTAAAAATTACATTGAATCACTACTACAGTTCTGTTCGAAGACCTTTCTCCACATCTCCAGTAATTACATCTTCCCGCGCTCATCAAGTTCCGAGGTTTCTGGATCAAGAACGGATCCAGGTGACGAAAATTTCCGAACCCCTTACGCCAAATAAAATCACCCCCCCCCCCCCCGAAAACAAAATCCTATTTTGCATCTGCGAAGCATTTACGACTCTTCAAAACGAGCCGAACTTCAGCATCAACCCAGTATAGGGTGGAAAAAAAATTCGATCAAAAAATTATAGTAATAATTACTGTATTTAAAACTAGTAAAATCAAAATCTAAACCATTCAATTGACGAAGTTATGATTAATCAACAAATTGTAGGTTATCAGCACAGAAAAACAGATTAGGAACCTCAAAAGATTATCCTTCAGACAAAAAGGGAGTTCGGATTATCCTGTAGATTATACTATCACCCATTCGTTCTCTATAAAGAGTCTTCTGAGCGAGTTCACTGACAATACTTCTCCTCGGCTGAAAGTTTTTTGTTTGCGTCATCTTTTTTCTTTCTCAATTGCTTCTCGGGCAAAAAGGTTTCCTTTACTTCTCTACTATTATAAAAGGAGGTATTTCTTTGTCTGCGTCTCTGTGCGCAGGGTCCTGAAGAATCTATGGCACTTACAATAATGAAATTTGGCACACAGGTAGTCCTAATTTTTTGTGATTTCTGTGTCGCGCCCGAATTTTAAAATTTAATCTAGAACATTTTAAAATTTTGTTAGTTTTTTTTTTTTCATCTTTTGTTTTTATCTCCAGAATGTGACGTCAGTGAAGAAGAGGATTTTACGATTTTCGACCGCTGACGTCAAAATCGTTTTTCTTCCTAGTGCCGTCTTATTTCAGATTTCCGTTTCTAGCGTGTTTTGGTTTAACGTTGTTGAAAAAAGCCACTTTGAAGCCAGCGTTGCTGTGAGGATGCCTGGACGCGATATTCCACTTTGACTAACTCCCGGGCACTCGCGTCGCCAAGCTTGCCAAACCAGTCGAATTTTTAAGCTGTCTGTCGTTCCGCGGTAATCCCTCCCCCGTAAGTTGGCAACCCACGTCCTCATGCAACGCGCCCGTCTCGTACCGTCGACACTAGCGCGTCTATTGTTTGTTTGTTATCCAGAGGCTTGATTATCAATTATCATCGAAGATGGACACGTTTAAAGACAAATATTTAGGCGAGTTGAAGAAGGAATTCTTACTTGCATTAGACGAGTATAGTTGAAACGACGAAAAAATCGTTTTTGATGTGCAATCCAAACCGAGAAGGAAATGAAGATGTTTGGAAAGCTTCAGCTCACTAACCAACACGATGTCATATATATGTTTCAATGATATAACAACAAATTTTTTATTATTTGACTACTGTCACTTTTCTTGCCGGGGTGCGATTCGTAAATTAGCACTCCATAAAAACTTAATTAATTTCAGGCATTACGCCAGAAAAGATGTGACTGTTTATGGAATTCAAAACAAATAGTGAGTTGAAGTGGTGTTGCACAAAAACGGGTTTAAAATACACATCGGATGAGCTCTTGACAAAATGTTACAGCAAAACATTAAATTCTCCGTAAACAAACAGCGCGCGATCACTGCGGCTCGCGAATAATCTCGTGAAACGCGAGAAAGCGCGAGGTTGGCATCAGGGATTGGCGTAGTTGCTAAATCCTTGGCGACGCGAGTGCCCGGGAGTTAGTCAATGTGGAATATCGCTGCCTGGACATCACTTTTAAAGAGAACATGTCCTCTTTTCTTTTCTTCTTTTTTTTTTTTTTGACTCCTTTTTTTTTCAAGATTGTTTCTTGACCTAAAAGGTATTCTTAACTTTTGTATGATAAATTTCTTTTCTTATAAGTTAATTTTTTTAGAAGTCTGTTTTTGCAAACATTACTGCGGCACATAATTAACTATTAAATCTCATCAAATGGTTAAATGCGTGTTCCCCTTTTGTGTAATCGGGACTCAAAATTGACGCGTTTTGCTATTTTATTAAAAAATATTTGGGTACTTTTGAGAGTAATAATATTCACCGACAGCTCAGTTCTTGGCTAGTTCTGTTCTGTTTCATATTCTTTACCTCTGTGTACATAATGGTTGGTATGTAGATATTTTAATTAATGTCGCACTGGAGCTACTCAGAGGGCTATTGCAAACCAGAAAGGAAAGAGTCGCGGACAACACCACGTCATTTTGAACCACGGTCAGATGACGAGGTCACACCTGAGCTGGCACCTCACTCTCCAAATTTCCATACCACGCCATTGTGAGGCTATCAGAGGCCCCGATAGATTTAACATGCACCAGCCCACTTTGTACCGACGGTCTTTGGATCGATTCGAACTCGCAACCCTCCGGTTGCTAATCTTTTACTTCACCAACCTGGCTTCCTTGTACGAAAATTATACGCATTTACTATACATTGGAAGCAGTTAACTGCATCTAGGGTAAATTGAAAAAGTCAAATATAAAGTTATGTTTAAATTTTAGATTCAATTTTGAATTGAACTACGTCTGTGGTGTGTGTCACATAAAATTTGTTAGTTATAAATTATGATGGTATATCTTTAGAAATAACTCGAATTAAAATAATCAAAATAATTCTAACATTTTAAAAGTTGCACAGAAAGATTTCAAACCAATTTTTAAAATGTATAATAATTGTATACTATTTTTGTATACAAGTCTTCGCACTAAGATATTTTGTTTAAAATAATAGTATGGTACAGTACGAAATCATTCTATTGTGAGTTACAAAAAACTATTTTGTATTGATTTTTATCGAATACTTTTTGATACTTTTACCGTGATTTTCTTATACTTTAGCTATGACACGAACAAGTGTTACCGACATAGAAATTTGTAACTTTTTTCAACATTTTGTTGTGTGATTTTATGTGCAGTATTTATTATTCGTATTCGTGGTATTTTTACTGTTAGTTGTAGTTTTTTTGTACTTGTTTTTCCGCAAAAGTACATGCTTTCATAATTATTGTTTTATCATCTGAATGTTTCAGAGTTGTTTCGAGAGAAAATTACGCTACGTAATGTTTTACGTAACTGCTACAAATACAAATACAAATACAAATATTGACGACCAGCTACAGGCTCAAGCCCGACAAGGCTGGTCCTTTGTTTATGAATTCTCCAATTCCCACTGACTATCCAATTGTGTTTTAAATTCGTACACTCCCTTTGAATTAACTATATTTTCTGGCAACGCGTTCCAACTGTCTATTACCCTATTAAAGTAGTAGTTTTTCCTTAAATCCCGATTAAAATGTGTCTTATTCAATTTATACCCATGGCCCCTTGTTCTGTTATCCCTATTGAAATTTAAGCCCTCTGTGTCCCCTTGTTTTACAAACTTGAAAAGCTGAATCAAATCCCCCCTCCTTCTTTCCAGTGTATACATGTTTAGCTTACTTAAACGTTCATTATAGTCGAAATTTGCTAGCCCCTTTATTATTTTTGTAGCTCTGTGCTGAACCCTTTCAATTGATTCTATGTCCTTTCTCATATATGGAGCCCAGAATTGTACAGCATATTCTAGATGTGGTCTTACTAAACCCTTATATAATGGCAAGATTATATTCTTAACCCTTGAAGCAAATAAATTAGAAATGGATTAAAATAAGTTTTTTTTTATAGCAGTAATGGTGGTAATATATTGTGCCATTATGGTTACTAAATAACTGATCTAGTCTATTCATTTCCTATTAAGACAGAAGAGCAACAGAAATAAAATGATTTGAATAAAAATATTTCTTTTAAGCTCACAATTTTTTTTATCAACCCTTAATGCCAATAAATCAAATGCATAAAATTTGCATAAGGGGTCATCTTCATATTAAATTGAGCACCCACTTCAAATTTGCTATAGAAACCTACTATTTGCATACAATTTCGAATCTATATAAACATTCAACATCAGACGCCAAATTTCATATCATTAGGTCTGACCGTTTCAAACTTATGAGTACAGAAAGATGGGAGCTTCTTATGTGAAATAAGTTTTTCTTAGACTTTTATGGATATCTTCCTAAATTATATTTCTATTGCGTTGATACTTTGTGCACTTTTCAAGAGCCTCCCCTGTTATCTTAAAAATAATTTTTCGTAACCAATGATTATTAAATTAATTTTTTGAAAAAATTATGAATTGGAACCTTATTCTATTTTAATGAGAATCTGTTAAGAATAACGTATATGATCATGCAAAATTTCGGCTCATTTCAATATTTACTTTTTGGGCTGCATTAAATTTTGCTCGTTATGGCGATTTTAGGATGAAAATAAAAGTTTGAAAAACATCCGACAAACCTCGTGTTATCGCCAATAGCCGTTGTGTTGCTCCAGTACGATGTTGATAAAAATAATTAACTATTTCCTTCAGCCCCCCCATTATTCTTCCTGGTCTCAATGTAGAGCAACGACCCCGTCAGGAATATTTCTAACAAGTCGGAAACTTTTTTTTTAAATCGCCGCTGATAACATAGAGCTTTGATAGCATAAAAATGAGATCGATATACGAATAAAATAATCATAATGGTAGGTAGGTATTTTAATTAACGTCACACTGGAGCAACACAACGGCTACTGGCGACGGTTCGGGAAATGGTAATGGTAATTTTAGTTAACATCGTACTAGAGCAACACACCGGGCAATTGACGACGGTCCGGGTAGGTAGGTAATTTCAGTTAACGTCGTACTAGAGCCAGGGCCCGATTTAGAAAATTTGGTATAGTAGGCACAACACGCAGGAAGGGGCCCCCATGTTATTTGTTCATCACAAAAACTAATTTTATAACAATAATTGGTACTTGCGTATTTGACTGTTGACCATTTCACAGATGTCACCAAAAAGTTTGAGAAAATCGTGACATTACTTACAACTCTTGGCAAAACAAAATAAATCAGATGAAAATTAAAAACATAATAGTTAGATGATTAATGTAATTACAAGAATGTGATAGTGGGGGAAACGGTCGACGGACATTTACTTAAATACCCAATAATTTATGTAAACTACTTAAAAACTTTTAAAATTTTTTAGATACATTGGAAACTTAGGGGCCCTTTAAATTATGGGGGCCCTAGGCCCGTGCCTCACGGGCCTAATGATAAATCAGGGCCTGACTAGAGCAACACAACGGGCTATTGACGACGGTCCGGGTAATAGGTAATTTTTGTTAACGTTGTACTAGAGCAACACAATGGGCTATTGACGACGGTCCGGGATCAACCCCTTTAAGGGAAAGATTCGAGGACAACACCTCGTAATTTTGAACCACGGTCAGATGACGAAGCAACACCTGATTTGGCACCCCACTCTCCAAACTTCCACGCCAACCCAACGTGAGACGACGGTCCGGGATGAGTCCCTTAAGGGAAAGATCCGAGGACAACACCTCGTAATTTTGAACCACGGTCAGATGACGTGGCGACTGTTCGGGATAGATTCGTGGATAACACCTCGTCATCTGACCGTGGTTCCAAATTACAAGGTGTTGTCCTCGGATGTTTCCCTTAAGGGACTGATCACGGACCGTCGTCAATAGCCCGGTGTGTTGCTCTGGTACGACGTTAACTAAAAATTACAAAGTTCCCGGACTGTCGCCAATAGCCAACTGTGTTGCTCCAGTAAAACGTTAATTAAGACTACCTTACCTTACCATGCACAACACCACGTGCTTTTGAACCACAATCAGAATAATCAATATAGTTTACGGGCAAAATTTCAGATGGTAGTACTATTGTAAATCCAAGTGTTCCTTCACTGAAATAATCCTTTTGTCTGTTATTTTGGGAATTTTTAATTAACGTCGTACGAGAGCAACACAACGGGCTATTGACGACGGGCTATCCAGGGGAAAGATTAGAGGACAGCACCGGAAATTTAAACATTAAATACTATTACTGGTGAATATTTAATACGTTTTCCAAACATTAAGTATTATAATACAAGTAAAATACAATCATTTTGAAAATAGAAAATAACTTAAAATTCCTGAACTTTCAAAAAAATGGTATTGGTAATTTTAGTTAACGTCGCACTAGAGCAACACAATGGGCTGGTAATGGTAATTTTAGTTAACGTCTTACTAGAGCAACACAACGGGCTATTGACGACGGTCCGGGATCAGTCCCTTAAGGCAGTGGTCCCCAACCCCCGGGCCGTCCAAGAAATATTAAATTATTTCCATTTTATTTACTTTGGTGTATTTTTCTCGGGTTTGTGCGGTTCTTATCTATGAAATGTCCACTCAAATTAGAAGGCGGTAAATCAGAACTTGAAATTTGTTCTGTTACTAGAGCTTCAATTATGATTTCTGAATTCTGTATGTCACTATTTTCTAATTTTGACAAATGTGACAACTGTTTTCAAGTTGGCAGACAAAGTAGCTGCATTTCTAGCCAAATTGAAGTTGTGGGGACGGCGCGTGAATAGAGACATTTTGGACATGTTTCAGACATTTGCGGGGATTTTAGGCGAGACTGAGCCTAAACATTCATTCTCCTAGTTGGTGCATGATCACCTGTCTTTGCTTTTAAAAGAGTTCGAGCGCTTCGTGGGTTTTTTGTGGTTGGGAAACTATTTTATTGATTTAGCGTTCTAGGGAGTTATATAAAACGTTGAATCACATATTCATTTTTTGGTCTAACTGTATTTTATTTTGAAGGCATGTTTAAATCCAATTAAATTAAAATTATTAAATCAAAACATTCTAAAATGTAAACAATCAACGTATTTCCCTCCCCCCCCCTCAGCGGGCCGCGTTAAAATTATCATTTATATTATAAAAAATTATTAATTATAAAAAAGGTTGGGGAGCACTGCCTTAAGGGAAAGAACCGAAGACAACACCTCGTAATTTTGAACCACGGTCAGATGACGAGGCAACATCTGAGCTAGCACCCCACTCTCCAAACTTCCACGCCAACCCAACGTGAGGACTTTCGGCCACGACAGATTTAAGGTAGCCGCCTCTACACCATACGTTTACAAACATCCATGCCCGGACCCAAACGAGGAACCTTCCGATCTAGAGTCTAACACCTTTTAACCACTATACCGGTTGGTCGGCAGCTTGAGACATATCCATTATGTAAAAACAAACTGTTTGAAAGAACTTTCCGAACTTTTATATAAAGCCAGAGCAGCTTCGTCAACTATTTAATGAATGCCAAGAGCTATAATATGGGAACACGTAATTATCATTCTTACATCCCTATTCCTAAAAATACGCCAATACCCGTTGTGTTGCAACCAGTGCGATTGTAATTAAAAATACATTCCTACTGTTCACAGTAGCGGATTTGGCACAGTAGCGGATTTGTAACCGGAGGGTTGCGAGTTCAAATCCAACCAAAGACCTTCGTGAGCGAAGGCGGCTGGTGCACACTTTAAATCTGCCGTGACCTCAAATGTCCTAACGTTGCCGTGTCACAGAAGGTATTTATTTCAATTAACGTCAAAAACTGGAGCAACATAACGGGCTACTGACGACGCTCCAGGATCAATCCCTTAAGTTAAAGATCCGAGGACAACACCTCGTAATTTTGAACCATGGACATATGACGAAGCAACACCTGAGCTGGAAACCCACTCTCCAAACTTCCCCACCAACCCAAAGTGGTGTTTACTTCGAAACCTTCCCTTCGGGTGTGATCCTAGAATGTTGCAATAGCCCGAAGTGTTTGCTCTTGTTCGACGTTAATAATCTATACCCTTCCGTTCACTACCTATTTATTAGCCATATGCATAAGCAACCAGTCCTTCATCCAAGCAAATTTATATTTTTATAAAACCAAAACAACGCTTCAGAAAAGTCTCAGATTCTAAAAAATGTACTTGATTCGTCTTGAGAAAGGATATAAAATTTCTGCCAAGCTTTTCAACACTGCAAAATGCGCCGTATGTTCGGAACATGATTAAAACTTCCAATTGATTGGGTCAAACTAATAATTATACGAATCAAGGGACAATTCGTGTTCAAATTCAACGTGGGAAAAGCACTTTCCAATGTGAGAAAGCTGAACAAGTTTTTCCGTTACACATATCGAGAAAGGTTTTAATAGTCTTTGTCTCTCGAGCAATCGCGCGGATGAATCAAACGCTATTTTGGATACAAGAACGTGCTGACATCTATATTGACAAACGTAAACTAAACAGTTCACATCACATATTTATTATGCAATTGTGGAAATAGGTCGTGCTGCCATCTTGTGGGAATAACACTAACCAGCAATTATTCACTTTGATTCCTGCATTAGTTTCAAAGATTTTAATTTTATCTATGTTTTTGATAAATTATCTAAATTAGTAGAGGGAAGGGGAAAATGTTGTGTGAATACCTTTGCGAATTATGTGAATACCTGTCTTTTAAACGTCATAGAATATTTTGGTAAACGTATAATTTAAAATTATCTAATAAATTTTGAACACATATCCGGTTACCAAAACTGTTGACTACAAAAGTTATCTTTTTTCCATTAGTATAAGAAATGTGGCTTATCAGTTAAGAGAGTTATAGCATATTTAAAAAGAATAATTCATGATGTTGATAAATTTTTGTTAGAGCTGAATAACACGCACCCACTATTGCTGAAAGGTACGTCCCCAGTTTAGTTTTTAAAAACGTTTTAGAAAAAAAAATCCTTGGATGTTTTTTCCACTCGTTTGCAGGTTTTGGGGCCTCTAAATGGTCTTGGACAAATGGAGGACACAAAGATAAATGGATGGAAATAAAAATTTTGCTAAATTCAAAGGTAGAAAAAATCAAATACATTTGCGATTGAAATGCTCAATGGGTTTGTTAAAGAAAGAGACGACTCCAGCTATGTGCTAGGTGACTTTTTTTAGAATGGGGCAGAACGTGGCACTTTTGACGAGACGTGAGGGTAAATGGGTAGTTATTTTAATTAACGTCACACTCGAGCGAGACAACGGGCTTTTTGCGACGGTCCGGGATCAATAAAGAATGGAAAGATTCGAGGACATCACCACGTCATTTTGACCCACGGTCAGATGACGAGGTACACAGACGGATCTAAAACCCAGGATGGAACCGCCACCGCCTTTTGTGTGTTCCTGGACGACAGGAAGATCTTCGAGTGGGTACGTAGACTGCACGATGACAACTCAGTTTTCCAAGCTGAGTTACTTGCCATTCGAGCAGCTTCATCCAAAGGAGTCCGAAATTGCTCGGAAAACATATGTATCTTCTCGGGCAGCCTGTCCAGCGTGACTCTTTTGACCAACCTTCTCACTACTAACCCGATGGCACAAAGAATACATTCCATCATTGAAGTGGTAGCTCCATCGATGTGTATTTATACATCTTGGGTCTGAGGACATTCCGGTGTTGAAGGAAACGAAGCAGCAGATCATCTTGCAAGAAGTGCCACCGTTAACACGTCCCTCCGCCTGCATCCCTCTCCAGACGTCAGATCTGAAGAGGTCCCTCAAGCTTGAATCAACTAACATCTGGCAAGAGAGATGGATAAACTCCATCGAAGGTCGGAGAACATTCGGGTTCTTTCCCAAGGTCTGCAAAAAGCGTCTCGTCTCCACCCTAGAGCTCACACACTTTTACACGGGCCACGGCCTATTCCTGCAGCATTTATTTCGGATGAATATCCATTGTAGTGACCTCTGCATCTGTGGCATGGAAGCAGACCCGGACCACTGTAATACCACCTGCCCTATCACATCTCATCTACACATCAAGAAACCAGCAACTCAGTACTACGACGCCTGGCTTAAACGCCCGGCTGTGTTCATCCTTGTTATAAAGGGAAATAATACAAATCGTGCGATTTGTGGCCGCTGTGAAGTCGCCACTAACCTTGACACCACCACTAACCTTTGATTCCAAATTCCTGAAACATATGCCCGAGCCTTGCCGATGAACGTCGCAGCAGCTGTCCCGTTTGTTTTGGGGTGCCAGTGATTTGTGGCTGGCGGAATGGAAGGTCTGCCGACACAAGAGATCCGTTGCAGAGCTTGAGGGAAGCGGAGGTTTTTGTTTTGCGGTTCTCGTTGATGAGGCCGCGGCTGTTGAGTTTTTGCCTGTTTCGCACCACCCGTGTCATGAGGATGCAAATCTCTAGTGTACAAAGTATAAATATAATTATTTGCAAAATAAATTCAAGTTAGTTTTAAACTAGGCTGTTTCATTTTGTAGAAAGGCACACCACTCGGCCCACTACGTTACACCTCCAGGGAGTTCGAACTCAAGCACAAGCGGTTTAATCTCCCTTTTTTTGACCTACAACACTTTAATTGCCTCTTTAACCTAAAAGAAAACTTTTTTAGAGCAGCACCTGCGTGTGCATTTCTTAACTCAAAATGTCTGCTTTGCATCACACAAAATATATATTTTTTCTTTTTCTCATTTGGTCCTCTTCACGTTATGGGAAATTTTGTTTACCTCAAACACAATCGTAGGGTCAGTATCCCATGATGGAATTAAGTTAAGTTAAGTCACACTTGAGCTGGCACTCCACTCTCCAAACATTCACACCACCGTGGGGACATACACTACCCTAGAATAATGGACCGGACAGCAAGATGTGATGGTATAAGGGAAATAATACATGCTTTAATAGGAGGATGGTCCCCCCACGTGCTGCTCTTACACTAGAAACCCTTCTGAGCATACATTCAACGACATTTTGATACACAGCTGTGGGTATTGGTGTCCATTCCTGCTGCAAGAATGTCGCCAGCTCAGCTGTCGATTTCGGACGGGGTTCCCTGGTCCGTAAGCGCCGCTCTTACTTGTCCCACAAATCTGTGCTCAGATGGCAAAATGTTATAAGTCCCTTTTCCCAAAAAATTGACTAAGTTCCATCCTGGAGTCTTTTTTGTTGATGTCGTAAGTCTTTTTCTTTCAGTTTATGAGAAAACAAAGGAGGGAAAATTGTAATAAATCAAAAACCACAGAACCACATGTTGAATCTTGAATCTTAAAATTACTGTCACGAAAAATTAAAAAAGTGACTTATAACATTTTGCCATCTGAGCACAGAAATGTTCTATGGGGTTTAGATCGGGACTCTGAGCAGGCCAGGGAAGACTTTTTACATCCATATCTCGATACTACTGTTCGACATGACACGAAGCGTTGTCGTCCTGGAAGTAACATTCGTCCATTCCATAAAATTGGTAGAGCGTAGGAAGAATATGATTATTCAAAATGTTCATGTAGGCGTCGGCGTTCAACTGACCAGGAACTACAAGCACAAGTCCCAGGCCAAACCACGAAAAACACCCCAAACAAGTAGTCGGATTTTATGCAAATCCGCTGGCGTCCGGTCCATTATTGTAGGGTAGTGTATCAGGTTGAGTAAAAAGTTTTCCGCCAAAAATTTTTAATTTTAAAATGATAAATACATACGAAAACAGCAAAGCTAATGAGGATAGTAATCTCCTTTCAAATCTACAATCGTCTGCCAACGTTTGGCAATTTTTCAATCCCTCCTGGTAAGAACTGTGGGGTGCGCGAGTCCAGAAAGAGATCGAACTCCTTTACGACCTTCTCATTTGAATTGAAAATTGCGCCATCAAGATGCAGCTGCAGATGTGAATACAGATAGAAATCTGAATGTCTGGGCTGTATGGTGGATGTTGCATCAAATCCCACTTCGGCTTGCATAGCGTCCAGCAGGTCATCGTACTAACATGTGGCCGAGGGTTACCTTGCTGAAATAGAACCACCTTCCTTCTGAACTCGTTTCTTCGTTGTTCGTGAAGGGCATCACGAGCTTTAATCAGCATGTTGCTGTATATTGCACTGTTGATAGTCTGTCCGCTTTTCAGGTTCTCTTTGTCATTAATTCCGCGACAATCCCACCAGATACAGAGAACCACCTTCTTGTTAGTTAAGGCTCGTCTTGCAACCGAGCCTGCTAATTTCCCAGGTGCTGACCACCCTCCTTTACGATTTGTTTTGTTATAGTACACCCATTTTTCATCACAGGTCACAATTCTGTCCAGAATTTTCTCCTTTCTCTGATCTCTGAGCAGAGCCAAGCAGGCCACTTCAGCAGTCAATTCCTGAGGCACCAAGCGGTTGACCTAAAACGCTAGATTTATGCGTTTCAGAGTTTTAACTATTGTTTTTTTGGCAATAAATCAACTCTAACGCAATAGTTAGTGTTGAAACATTTCTGTCTTGATCAATGATTTGCTGTAACTGCTCACAATCAACTTCAATAGGGCGGCCAAAACGTGGTTCCTCTTCAATGTCGAAATTTCCAGCTTTAAACTTCCGAATCCAAACTTTGACTGTATCATAAGAAAGTATTGATGCCTTAACTTTCACACATTTTTTGGTGGCCTTCAGTAGCACTGAATTTGTTACGGAACTCATAGTACATAATCGTTCTGATCTGTTGGCGTGGTAACTCCATTTTAAACATTTTTTTGACGCAAAATATAATAAATTTTTAACAAACAAATTACACAGTCGTGTAGTTCTAACTTTCAGCTTCCGAATGCAAAAACCCGTTTGTGGAAAAGATAACAACCACAGAAATGACAGCTGTTGGCGCGGAGGTATCTCCACGTGGCGGAAAACGTTTTACTCAACCTGATATTTTGCAACCACGGAAGAATGTCAAGTTTCGTGTTCGCAATCCTCCAGTTGCTAATATCACGCTCTTCCGACCGGGCTGCATATTACCAACGTGAAGCATCGCCATTAATGATGATATCACGTAGTGACGTCTTAGTCGGCAGTTTGAAACCAACGAATCAGAGGGCTTAAAATTTCCCCATGTCTTCTATTTCAGGTAAAGGTTGTTAATATGCGACCGGGCCAATGCGACACTTTCTGGTAAGAAATCACCGATTATCGTGCGGTTGATGACCTTGGGTTGATGCAAAAGTTCGTCCCGTTTCTGGCACTTGATAGCAATACATCGTTGTCACCGTTTTATCTACTGCACACGTGTGCAAGTTTGATATTGTTTGAAAGAAGGAGCTTCAGCGAGTACTTGTAAAGTCGAAAAAAAAATGTGTTATTGGGTTGCGTTAAGCATTCAAAATGGCAGAAAATAAGGAGCATTTTCGACTAAGGATGCATTTTTAAATACTCCGAAAAGGGAAGAATGCTTTGCAAATGCAAAAGAAGACAGGTGTTGAGTAGGGTGATGGTGCCGTTGACGATTCCGAGGGGATCGAATTTTGTCGGCACCTGGATCCGTTCTTTGGCCTGAAGAATCGGAAATTGTATGTGTGCGGGATGATGCAGCTAGGTGGAGAAATGTCACAGAACAAGAGCGGCACATACAATAGCGATTCAATGTGATTTTTAGTAAACATAAAGTAAGTTTTCTTCCATTTTTGTCAAATAAAACGGGACAAACTTTTGCACTAACCCAATATATTGACACTCGATATAAAAAATGGTATTTTAAAACTATACATTTTTCGAATACAGGTAAGCCTCGTATAGCACGATACTTCTATAACACGGTATCAAAATTGCGGCATCTCTCATATAATACGCCAAAGTTCTCTTTATTACACGGTTTACAATAACAATGATAATCTATACAAATAAGAATGGAGTGTTTGTTTGTACATTGAATATTTTCGACCCATTTCAAGTTTTCTATCCGTTTTGGGCCCTTCTGATGCAAAATCCGCCTCTTGCGCGCCTGTCTGTTCCGTTCTATCTGTCTGTCTGTTTGTCTGACGAGTCTGTTTTTTGTCTGTCTGTATGTGTGTGCCCTCTACACGTCCACACGGTTTAATATACTTTCATGAAAATTGTGGTTTCTATATTAACTCATATAACAGTCCTTTGGTTTCCATATAACACGGTACGCATTATCAAATATACAGGGTGGTCCCGAATTCATGGTACAAACTTTAATGGTAGGTACAGGACATTGTAACAATGATTTATTGTATAGGAATGTATAGTCGCAAGTGACGCGGTGAGGCGAAAACAGGGGAAATAACGGCCGAAAGGAAAAACAAAGATTTTATTGAAAGCGTTGTTGACAAGTGTCATGTTTACAGTAATTGTTCAAAATTGCGTCCACCAGTATCGATACATGCTTGACAGCGTCGGTGGAGCGATTGGCGTACACGTTCAAAGATGCCTGGTATACGCAGCTCTGCCGTTACCATTTGCACGGCCGTACATGTAATGCATGTCTGCTTTTTCTGCATACGTAAAGTCACCCATCGTCTACGGCAGCACAATTGTGAATGGCGCTTTTCCCTACTGCGATGCATCATGTTCAACAGCGGCTAGACATCTACTGCCCTCTACCGGCAATGATACCAACCGATCACTCCATTTCTCTTTCCTTTTATTTCCCCTGTTTACGCCTCACCGCGTCACTTGCGACTATACATTCCTATACAATAAATCATTGTTACAATGTCCTGTACCTACCATTAAAGTTTGTACCATGAATTCGGGACCACCCTGTATATGACCTCTGAGGTTTGATTAACACAGTTTGTACGTAGCACGAGTTTCCTATAACATGATTCCCACATAGCACAGTATGCAATATCAAATTTGTGGGACTTGTAAGTTTCTTATAACACGGATCATATATAGCACGGTACCAATTAAACGTCCTATACATAGGTTACCAATATATAGTATCAATAAGAATTATTTTTAAAAATAGTATCGGGTAGAAATGGAAAATCAGTGGGAACGAGTAAACAATTTTTATGTCTTGCCATTAGAAACAAGAGCCCTCATTTAGACTCTGCAATCGGAAGTTGCACTGTTCCGGTAAACAGCAATCTCGTTAAAGTGGAAGAACTGTACAAGAGCACAAGCCCAAATATAGCCCAAGTTCAAACGGCTCTCTCGACTCCTAACAAACCTCCCGTTAAAGAGTGATACACTGTGACAGTTATCCCTACTTCCGCGGACACACAGAATAGCCCTTGTTAGCTTTTCATCACGAACACGTTATCTAGTTGTTGGTGGATAAACTTTCACTCTTACCTACTATATTTATACCCACTTATTTTCTCAATAACTGCGACTGTAACCCCTCGATCCCGCTGGCCAATCAGCAGCCAGAATGCCTTTCAAACGAGCGAAGAAGAGACGGAATTACTGTTGTTGGTAATTGGGTCAATTTCCCCTTATTCTTTGGGAAGTGGTTCGTCACTCAAAAGGGAAAACGAGTCTTTGGAGATCGAAATCGGTGGTCTTCGATGGCGGATGATTTTGAATTGGGTGGATTCCATGGAAAATTATTTTCAAAAGGATGATCATTATTTTGTATTTTGGGCTTGTTATTTTTATAGAACGTTCCGCTTCTTTTCAAAAACTCCTGATTGGATGACGATTGAAAACATTTCGCTACCATCAAGAGCTTCGGTCCAGAGAGCCAAAAAAAAACTTATTAAGAAGCTTTGTGGTTTTACGGGAAAAACATGTTTTCCGATTTCAAGTCCAATTTTACAGCAGAAGTATTTTCTGATGTAATGCCCGTGAAATGGACATGCGCCTCATCTTAAGAACACAACTTTTAAACTTCAATCCATCCTTTTGTGCGGTGCCGACCAACCGGTATAGTGGTTAAGGTGTTAGCCTCTAGATCGGAAGGTTCCTGTTTCGAATCCGGGTCCGGGCATGGATGTTTGTAAGCGGATGGTGCACCTTAAATCTGTCGTGGCCGAAAGTCCTCAAGTTGGGTTGGCATGGAAGTTTGGAGAGTGTGGTGCCAGCTCAGGTGTTGCTTCGTCATCTGACCGTGGTTCAAAATTACGAGGTGTTGTCCTCGGATCTTTCCCTTAAGGGACTGATCCCGGACCGTCGTCAACAGCCCGTTGTGTTGCTCTAGTACGACGTTAACTAAAATTACCATTATCAAATTTCCACACCAACTCAACGTGAGGACTTTTGGCCACGACAGATTTAAGCTGCACCAGCCGCCTCTACACCATAAGCATACAAACATCCATGTACTGACCTGGAATTCTACCAGGAACCTTCCGATCTAGAGGCTAACACCTTAACCACCAGACCGGTTGGTCGGCTGATACTCCAGGGAAAGAGAACAGTTTTCACAAGTTTTCCATTGAGTCATTGGGTAATTTTTAGTTAACGTCGTACTAGAGCAACACAACGGGCTATTGACGACGGTCCGGGATCAGCCCCTTAAGGGAAAGAACCGAGGACAACACCTCGTAATTTTGAACCACGGTCATTGAGGCATTGGGACAAGTATTTTTTGTAAATACATCAGACGACTGATTGGATAGGGAGGCCACAACCTCCACCTTCTCTCTGGTGCTCAGTCTGCACCCCCGACGCTTGTGGGGTCCTCGGAGTCATCGCTCCATCCCACCGCGAGAGGATTCCTCTTTAGCCCTTCCCCCTAGCAACGAAACTGTTTATTCGTCTCTCGATAAGCGTCGCGTTATTCCTGCGAGATGAAGGTCAGTCAGTCCGCGATGTGTTTTTGGGAGGGAGAATTCCGTGTCCGCGAAAACAAGACTCAGATAACGATCGCTTTCCTTCGACCCTGCAAGTGAGGATGCAATATTCGGTGTCGGTATTTTCGAACACAACGGGCTATTGGTCCTGAAGAGAAAGATCCGAGGATAACACTTGCAGTGTTGAGAGTTCGAATCCAGACAATTACCATCGTGTAGAAATTGGGCTGGTGCACGTTAAATCTGCCGTGGCCTCAAATGTCATCAAATTGGGCTGGTGTGTAAGTTCGGAGCGTGGTGTGCCAGCTCAGGTGTTCCTTCGTCATCTGACCGTGGTTCTAAATTATGAGGTATTGTCCTCGGATCTTTCCCTTAAAGGGTTCCGGGACACATTGAAATTGTTTTTTTAATTATTAATTTAGAATTTTGAATTTGTTTTAACTGATTACCCTTCTAACTAATAAACAAAATCACAACACAAAATTTTTCCAAAAGTTTTTAGAAATTTTAAATTAAAATTTTTTGAAAAAAAGAGGGGTCATTTTAAATTGCTAAAACTAAAATTATTCTTGATCAATTTTCAAAATTCTTGCAGTAAATTATTCACAAATTTATAAACTTTAATTTTGATTCAGCAATTTAAAAAATATTAATTTAATAAAAAATATTTGAATGAAAATTTTAAGGTACTTTTTTTTAAAGTAAATATTTGTTACAAATTTGCTGAATCAAAAATAAAGTATAATGTTTGAAAAAGATATATTCCAAATTTCAACCCTTAAACTTATCGGTTTTCGACTTATAGCAATTTGAATACAGGAAACCTTAAAAAAATGTATCATGGAGAAAAACGCATTTAAAGATTGAAAGATCGAAGTTGTTGCCATGACAACAACTGTCTAGAGCAGTGTTTCCCAACCTTTTTTGTGACATACCCCACCTAAGCCTTTTTAAAATTCTTATGCCTCCCTATATTACCTATACATATTTTTTAATATTAAAAAATTGAATTATTCACTTAAGAAACTTAAATGATAGGTTTTAGGAAGAAATCACTAGATACTCCGAATATTGACGAACTTTTTTCTTGCTTGCACCACTCATTTTACTATAGGCTGAAAGAAATATATGTAAGATCAATTAAAAACTAAAACGAAAGCAAGTGTTATAACTAATGTGACATAGAGTAAACGTATACTAAAAAATGCATATTTATTTAAATGTATATAACACATTTACCACACCGCCACCGCAAAATAACATATTTTTTCCATTTGACAAATTTTTCAGGAAAATTATGCTTCTAAAATTAAAATAAATAAAAATAAAATCAACTTACCAATTTAATCTATACAATGTATACATTTTTTAAATCAATAAAACTTTTACAACAGTTTTTACGGACGCCTATTTCAAATTAACACCAACTGAATGCTGCGAAACACTACACAAGTTGCCACGGGCCATTCAGATGCGAACAACTGTGTTGTTTAGCGAGATTTTAAAGCGTCTGGGGGTCCACGCGGAGCCTGCCGTCTGCCGCAGGGAGGTTAACTTGACGACCCCAAAAACCCAGTTGATATTTTGGTCTCGTCAAACGAATTTATAATATTTATTGGCCGCAATTATTCAAGAATTTGCTTTTTTCTTTCAATTTTGGCACCGAAATCTAGCATTGCATTTAAATGGCCCGGAGCAAAAGGGTTAAACTCGTGTCGAGTCCATTTTAGAATTGCCCCCTTAACAATCAAATTGCCCCACTGTGGGGCGTGGGCCCCACGTTGGGAAACATTGGTCTAGAGTGTTAGATTTCCAAAACACAGCACCACAAAAATTATCATATCTCTAGTTCTAAATAAGATAGAAACATGATTTAGACGTTATTTTAAGCAGAAAAACACAGAGAGAGAGAGAATTTCTTAAAATAATAAAAAAAAAATCGAAAATTTGACGATTTTTGTGTCCCGGACCCCTTTTTATGTATATATAGACCCCTTTTAGTATTGACGACGGTCAGGGACTGATCCCTGACCGTCGTCAATATCCTTTGTGTTGTTCTAGTACGACGTTAACTAAAAATTACCACTTTTTTTACCCATCTTCATACTTCAACACCACGCCAACGGAAGTACATTGAAGGCCTTGACAAATTGAACGTGCACCAACCGGGGCCTTTGTAAACGATTCTGAATGGATTCAAACTCGCAAGGCGACGGTCCGTGATCAATCCGAACTGAAAGATCCGAGGATAACATCACGTAATTTGGAACCACTCCCTGCTGGGAGTTAGGCCAACACATTGCTGCATGGATTATGGGTAACAAATTCACAGGTGGGTAATTTAATTAACGTCGGATTGGAGCATCAGTACAGGATTACAGTTTAGATGAATTCACACTTGACCAAAAGGGTGGTTCCAAATTACGTGGTGCTGTTCGCGGATCTTTCCCTAAGGTGATTGATCCCGGACCGTCCCGTTGGGTTGCTCTAGTACGAGGTTAATTAAAATTACCTTACATTGATAAAAAGGTTGGAAATGGGGAGTCATGGTGAAGAGACAATAAACCTTAAATTTTGGTGGGTAATGGTAATGGTAATTTTAGTTAACGTCGTACTAGAGCAACACATCGGGCTATTGACGACGGTTCAGGATCAATCCCTTAAAGGAAAGGTCCGAGAACAACACCTCGTAATTTTGAACCACGGTCAGATGACAAAGCCACACCTGAGCTGGCACCCCACTCACCAAACATTTACACCAACCCAACGTGAGGACTTTCGGCCACGACAGATTTAAGGTGCACCAGCCGCCTCTACACCATACGCTTATAAACATCCATGCCAGGACCGTATTCGAACCAGGAACCTTCCGATTTAGAAATAATCGTCTGACAAACCTATGCTAGTAATTCTTGGATCGTTTCCACTTGCGTAATAAATGTAATAATTCTAGGATCAATGTGAAAAATACGTTTGAAATAATGTTCAAATTTGAAGTTCGGGTTGCTATAACTATTATTGATCCCGATCTATTGTACAAATAGAAATTTTCGATGTCGAGATGAATCCCTGAAATTTTATACTCATTTCAGGATTGATATATCAGGATATAAAGGTAGTAAAGTCACGATATTTCATATTTAGACTAATTTAAGACGTACAAGGGGGCGGCAAAGGAGTTGGACGGTTTTCAAATGGAAATAACACAGTGGTTATGCATATCACAACGAATTTATTAATGCAGAAAAGTCTGGCTATGTGCGCCGTTTGGATATTTGTACTTACATTTAGGCTGTCTTGAAAATTACGTCCTCAAATGCTGTCCGCCTCCCTCTCCATGCACCCTTCAAGTCTTTCCGGAAGATACGTGTCGCTCTTTTCAACATTTGGCCAACGATGTTGGCGATTTCCTGAGAAATGGCGATATTCAGGTCATCGATTGTTCAGTGCCTGTTTACGTACACTTTTGATTTCGGGTAACCCCACAGAAAATAGTCGCAGATGGTAAGGTCAGGCGAACAGGGAGGCCGAGAAATTATGTACCCTCGAAATATGGCACAGGACTGTCATGGAATTTTCAGCTGTATGAGTCGTGGCACCATCTTGCTAAAACCATATCACACGCCTATTAATCCCACGAAGACGTCTACGCAGTTGTGGTTGAAGAAATCTTGTCAGTATTTCGATGTAGCGTCCACTGTTCCCGTTCTCCTTAAAAAATAAGGGCCTATGATACAGAACCTAGACACAGAACCATAAAATGTAACCGTATGGTATGGTTTAAGCAAGATGGTGCCACAGCTCATACGGCAGAAAATTCCACGACAGTTCTACGTCGCATGTTTCCACGGCACATAATTTGTCGGCGCGGCGACATTTCCTGGCCTCCCTGTTCGCCTGACCTAACCATCTGCGACTATTTTCGGTTACCTGAAGTCAAAAGTATACGTAAACAGGCCCCGAACAATCGATGACCTGAAGATCGCCATTGCTCATGAAATCGCCAACATCGTTGGCCAAATGTTGGAAAGACTTCAGGGAAAGACTTGAAGAGTGCATGGAGAGGGAGACGGAAAGCATTTGTAGACGTAATTTTCAAGACAGCCTAAATGTACAAATATCCAAATGCCACACATACATAGCCAGACTTTTTTGTATTAATACATTCGTTGTGATATAGTACATAACCACTGTGTTATTTCCATTTGAAAACCGTCTAACTCCTTTCCCGCACCTTGTGCAATTTTATTATGGCATCAAAACATGGTGTTCCATTAGAAATTTCGTCGTTTGTGCCAAATTTGATGCGAAGACGTCTCTCTATGCAATTTATAAATATACGTAGAGGACGTTTGTCCCAACAAATTTAAATATTCTCTATTGAATTTGCTCTGGCATGAATAGTGCTCGCAATGAAGGACGTGGTTCGGTTTTTATCCGTGACTGTATATGAGTTGCAATTATACAAAAAAATAACAATACAACGGTTATGGTACACACGCATGATCGTGCGTAAGACGTATCAGCACAGGAAGGTCTCTAAAACAGAGGTTACAATACCAACACAAAAAACGGGTTAATAAGGGGTATGCTCCCCTCTTACAGTTTTACAGCGTGAATACATACATAGGGATGCTGTTTTCAGGACCTGGATGGTTCTGAGAGGGTAAGGCGAGTTGCAATTGTCCTCCCAAAATGTGTGTTACAAGTTAACATTGAAAACTTGTAATAATCCCTTCCCCTTTCCTTTATATTTCGTTTGAAAGAAGTCCATCATCTAACCTGGTATTAGAGACAGGATTACATATATAGGGTGGGGATATAAGATCACAAAATTAGATACGATGAAATTAGAAAATGTCTGAAATACACTACCCTATAATAATGGACCGGACGCCAGCGGATTTGCATAAAATCCGACCATTTGCTTGGGGGTGTTTTTCGTGGTATGGCTTGGGACCTTTGCATGTTGTTCATGGCCAATTGAACGCCTACATGAACATTTTGGACCATCAGGTTCTTTCTACGCTCTGGCAATTTTATGGAATGGACGAATGTTACTTCCAGGAAGACACCGCTTCATGTCATGTTGCAGCCTCTGTCAAGCAGTGGTATCGAGATACGGATGCAAAACGTCTTCCCTGGCCTGCTCAGAGTCCCGACCTAAACCCTATATAACATTTGTGGGACGCGTTAGAGCGACGCTCACGGACCAGGGAAAAACGTCCGACATCTCCAGCTGAGCTGGCGACATTCTTGCCGCAGGAATGGACACAAATACCCATAGCTGGGTATCAGAACCTTGTTGAAAGTATGCCCAGAAGGGTCGCTAGTGTCATTGCAGCACGTGGCGGACCCCCCCCCCTTTTAAAGCATGTATTCTTTCCCTTATACCATCGCATCTTACTGTCTGGTACATTATTGTAGAGTAATGTAAAAATTAACGATTTCCTTGTTTCCCGATACTTAGTAGATGTGACTGTGTATTGTCTTGGGAAGATACGACTCGCAAATGTTGTTTCAAAACCAAACCATTTAATTACACAAACGCGAAAAGACAACATTACACATATTTGAAACAAAATACATCTCTACTCTGGATTAAAATGAACATGGGCTTAAAAAGAACAAAACCCATTTCCCACGAGCTGTTGTCCAGTCCATTGCAAAAACGGCTCTTCCCACGGTCTCCTTGTTTACCCTCCTACTTCACCCCTCTTCGGAAAGAGGTAGTATGATATCAGAAACCTCGAAGGTGGCTCCCTTTGTCGCAGTACCGTACATATATAACGATCAAAGAAACGCACACAAAATAGAGGATAAGTAAATTTTTTATTGATTTCAAAATTTCATGGATTGTGCTCCTATTTTTTTTCAATACAAAAATTAAAAGGTATAACGATATGATTCTCGATCAGCCAAATCAGATTTTCAAGTCAGCTTGTAAAGGTTTTGTAAAAAAGTTTTAAAAAAGGTTTCTGTGAAATAGTTATGTACTTTTTGTGTTGATTCTTATTAATTAAGATATGGAGTGCTGAAGAAACGTCGAATTTGAACATTCCTTTCAGGCAAAACATTGTCTCTTCCACATGACTTGTATAACTCTTTATCTGTTTTTACTTCTAGTTCCAAGAAATTGTCGTAAAGCATGATGTATATCCCATGTATCTCTTGTAAATCCCGTCTTCTGGGCTACAAAGCGCTTGGGATTCTTTTTCTTATGAATATACCAAAGTCATAGTGTTCTTCATTAAGATCTGTAACGGATTATGCACAGTCAGCTTCGTTGGTTTTGTCAATGGAATTCTTTTAAGCCTCGAATAGAACCCGATCCGCCATTTCGTCTTCGATGGTTCGCAGACGCAAGTCCATAAACTCCTCGGGATGTTCGACATTCCACTCTGCGAGGTAGTCGCTCTCGACGTATGGCTTTTCTTCTACTTTCTGTTTCTTTGCCTCTCTCTTGGCTAGCTTCTTTTTGCTACGCTTTTCTCGAAACTTCTTTCTGAAACAGCAAGTTAGAAACAATTATTTTGCTATGCAAGACATGGCGAAGGGAAATCGAATTACATTTATGTTAAAACAGAGTAACTAATATTTAAAGACAAAAATAGGTAGAGATGTAGTATACGGTGCATAATTATCGCTAAGTAATTTTTCTTGCCAAAACAAGAAGGCCGCCGAAGTTACTATTGTAGCCTTTTTGGCGATTCGATTAGAAACATAGAAGTGAAAATGAGCAAAAAACAAATAAAACTAAAGAATAGTTTGAATCAAATGTTCTAATACCTTATAAGCAAAATCCACACTGTGAACCTTTGCATTTTGGATTTAAAAATGAGATGAGCAACTTACTTGAAAAGAGAATAGGAAAGAAATTCGGTGACGTACACACAAGACGTACAAAAAAGACGTATACACAAATGCAGTTCGATCATTAAAAAACAGTTAGATGGTGAGATATGTTTAAACCAGTTAAAATCATTCTTTAACTAATTAAAATTTAACAAATTAAAATAATTCTTTAGCCAGTTGAAATAATTCTTTAACCAGTTGAAATCATTCTTTAACCAGTTAAAATCATTCTTTAACCAATTAAAATGAAACACATTAAAATCATTCTTTAACCAATTAAAGTCATTCTTTCATAAGCGCTAAGAAATAACGCAAGCGATAACCAATTACCGAACGCGATACATCTAAATCCAAAATTTGAAATTCAAGTTTCGTTGCCATGTAAACAAACTATCCAACCTTTACATAGGGTTGCCATAAATCTATACACAGTATTAAGGTTTTATGTGTGGCGAAAAATCGCCGTTGCACCGTATACTATATCTCACCCCACAAATATATAAAAAAATAAATTTTAAGAGTACGAAGAGCACTTACATTTGTGTCCTGCACCAGTCCAACATCTTGAAAGGTAGATGAGACGCCTGTAATAATGACATAAATAGCACTAAAAAGTACTGTTTCTTTGAAGATAGCTCTAAAAAGTACTGTTTGTTTGTAGATAGCACTAAAAGTACTCTTTGTTTGTAGATAGCACTAAAATGTACTGTTTGTTTGCAAAAAGCACTAAAAAGTACTGTTTGCGAATAAGTTGCAGCAGAAAGATTCTTCTACGACAAAAAAAAAATCGCTTAATCAAAGGTTTATATCACTTGATCAAAGCTCTAAAAATCGCCAGTTAGCAGATTGATAGGAATAACATGAATGGAGAAATATTTTTGTAAGCGATAATATTAACTTACAACAATGCTTGATTAACAATCAAAACGTAACACAATGTTTCAAATGTATTTGTTTAAAAGCATTCGGAAAAATATGTATTATTATAATTGAAAGCAATGCATTTTGTTCCCAATTAATAGAGTTCTTCAAAATTTTCATTTTTACATTTGATAATTGCAAATTTTGCTGCTCGTTAATGGGATGAAAAAACGTATAATTTTAACAAAAATTTTGATTTGATACTTAAATGTTTCGTCATTAAATTAACAAGAATCATTATTATGTTTACAACAGCAAAAGTACCCGATCCCACTTGGATTGAATTTGTAACTATAAATGGTAATCACTTTCGGAGAAAAATGCAAAGTCATTTAAGTGCTGAGTAAAATAATTTTTTAACACTTTTTCAACCTTTTTATAATTTTTACACAACTTACTTTGTACACAAATCCTATACATTCATTTCCATCCATGTAATACATTTCTCATATATCGGACTCCTACTAAAGCTACAAACTGACGAAAGGTGACATACTACTGTGATCAAAAAGTATATACGGAATGCTTCTATTAAATTCATATATAGTAGATATCGTCTGTGCAAAATGTTATCAAATATTTTCACGACTTATATAAACATGTGGCCACAATTAGGGATTTATTCAATTTTATCGTCTGAAAATACATTTGTTTTTATTAAGAGAATAGAATTTTCATTTCGTATTGAAAAAGTAGATTTGCGTGATTTAAGTTAAGCCTACCTCTCGTCATTGTACTACCGGGTTAGCACACAGGGTAGTTAGGTAGGTATTTATGTAACGTCGCACTGGAGCAACACAACGGGCTATTAGCAACGGTCCAGGATCAACCCGCGATGAGAAAGATCTGACGATGACAACGCGCAATTCCGATGACGAGGTCACACCTTAGCTGGCAGCCCACCTCACCACACTTCCACACCATGCCAACGTGAAGACAGTCGAGGCCCCGACGGATTTAACGTGCCCCAGTCCCCCTTTATACACGAATGTCTTTAAACGGATTCGAACACGCAACCCTACGGTTGCTAGTCCGTTACTCTTCCAACAGAGCTACCGCGTCCCTACCGTGTTAGAAGTTTGGAAAACAACAGCGCCACCATTTTCAACGGGCTTACTGGTGATAATTGCGAACTACAGTTTCAGTTCTCACTCCCATTAGTTTCAGTTCTCACTTCTAAACCGTTCCTATTGGTTTTACTTTTAGTTTCAGTTCGTATATAACGCTTACATCTTTGTATGATAGCAGTGTGCTTTTGTCTCTGTTGTTCTGACGTGTATGTGCTGTGATGTTCGCAAAATAAAAAAAAAACTTTCAAATCACGTCCGGGTCACCAGTGAAGCAGACATTATCAGAAGGTTTTTTTATTTTACGAACATCACAGCACGTACACGTTACAACGACCGAGAGACGAAAACTACCCTTTCCTTTCTTGATCAGTTATCTCTTACATGATCGATTCTGTGCCAGCTTCTTTTCATCTTCCTGATCTCTGTTGTCTTATCACTGACCTTCGCTGCGAGAACACATCGGTCGGGTTTTCTTCCGCACCGGAGTTGCACCCTTAAGCGGGCCCTAGATGATCAATATTATTGTCAATGTGATGGACGGTTTCGATTGATAGGTGTATCAATATAGCTTCAATCAACCCGTTAATCTTATTCGGTCAAATGTTATTCGAAGGAGCGTGACATGTTTCATTTGTGAGTTTCAAAATGGCTTCAAATTCAGATTTGGGCTTTCTTGCTTTGACTTTGATTGTCTGCAATCGGGGGGGTGGGGGCGAGAGAAAAAAAAGACGCTGTTCCAAAGAGTGGTATAAACTGAGAAACCGCTTTACTCACTCACATTTACTAAACTTACTGCGAGATACTGAATCGTACGCATAATATTAATTTTCTGTTTTACATTTTCCTCGGTATAATCTGATTTTTATTGTTTTAACACGTTAACCATTTTTTACAAAGTAATACTTCTTTTGTATTTTGTTTAACATTCATTTAACTTTATATAACTCGGGATAAACACGGTACTAAGTAATTAAAAGCTTCACAAACTCACGTTCCAAGACACAATAGCTTCTCGCGGGGCTCGATGCATCCGTTATGCCTGCTGAAACTGCCGAACGATTTACAATTGCGTATTTTAATTAACTAGGGGGCCTGCCCCCTGCTCGCTAACGCTCGCCAACCCCCGGAGGATTGCTTCGTAATCCTCATTGGTTCGCAGCGCGAACCTGTGCTCGCTTCGCTCGCATCAATGAAGACATGTGTCCTAGCATAAGAAAACGTTTTCAAAATAGGATATTCAAAAAAAATATTTTTCAAATCTAAATTTTTTTGCTGTTTTTCAGAAAACATATATACAGTACCTATGGAATCAGAATTCAAATGAATACTTTGAGCAAATTTGGCTCGAAATGTGAGCGCTAATTTGGAAATTGAATACCCAGCATGTTGTTTGTGCGTACATTTACCCTTGCACTCGAGCCACCACGCTTTTTTATTGAGTTTGTTGTCGAAAGTTGTAGTGCAAGCGTCTTGTTGAACTATAATAACTGGCACTGAAAAGGACCTTTTTTTTAAATGGCCCTGAAAATATCCTACGCTTTCTTTGATTTCTATTATTAACTGCAACAGCTCGACTAAAATTAATTTTTTTTCAGTAAAATTTCATCCGATAACGCTATAAATTCAATGGAATCGCGAGGCTTCGTGATAAACAAACAATCATACAATGTTGCCAAAACGCGATTACAAATAAAGTCTTTTTTGCGTGCCACGTAAGAGAATTATATATATAGATGGGCAGAGTGGTGTGCCTGTTCACAAAACGAAACAGCCTAATTTCCAAGTAACTTGTGTTCATTTTACAAAAAAACCTATATATGCACTTTCATATATAGATTTGAATCCCAGATCCCTTTGTGACGACAGATTTTTCAGGGAATCAGTTAAAAATCCCCTGCGATAATTGAAAAGGCCTTAAAAAATTTAGAAAACAAACTCCAATGAACAACGCGTTACCAGCAAGGATAAAAAAATATATTAGCTTGCTACGAAGAAATTCTGTTTGAAAAAAGAAGGCATTGTGTCGTCAGACGAATTTGTTAGATTTTATGAAAACATCGACATGGAAATAACTTTTTTAGTAACTCATTAATTTTTTTAATATTTTGTATTAACATGTGCAAAGAGAACTGCAATTATATTAAATATTTTTCTTCTAGACTAGTGTTTTTGTTTGCTCCTGGTCCCAATAAAATAAAATTTATATGCAAAGTTGTACCCCGACTAACGCGATTTTCCTTCGGTCCCACCTATTGCGTAACTTCGGGGTATTACTGTATCTTCAAAACATACTATTGAATTTTCATCCTATTTTTAGTGGCTATTTTTATAAAGCAGTGAATTAAGGCAACTGAGTACTTTATTGGAGTTATATCTTTTCTATAAAACGAGATAAATAGTGCTTTTTGTGTTCCCGTTATGGACATCTTCGTCAAATGCGGCCAAATTCGTATTACGAAAAAAAAATTTTTAATTGAAAAAAAAATTTATTTACAGAAATTTACATTTATGGTATCGATTTGGTGTAAAATCTTCCGCAGATTTCAAATTCTGTTAAAATATTTACTCTATTGTAATGATCTTTCGACAGGTGATTACGAACACAGATAGGCTATAAGAACAGTTGTTCTTGTGTTCTGGTTGCTACTCTTCTAGTATACGAACATCGATGTATGACAGTGCCTGTGTTCTGATACGATCAAGAATACGAAATCTTGGGTGCTGTTCTGATAAAGAACACGAATGTCAGATTTTATGATGTACACTTCAGAGAGTGAGACGTGTTTTTTCACACAAGACGGTGAGGCGTATATATTTGAAACTTTATAGTATATTGTAAATAAATGTGCAAATCCAATTTAGGTATGCAGTGTCCTTCTGTTCTTGGCCACTACTACACACACTGTCTATCAAATTAGACATCGCTCGGTCACTCTGGCATCTATCTGTAACGAAACAGGACCTAGAACAGGGGTTCCCAATTTTGTAGTAACTGCGTACCACTTGAAATTTTTAGAAGTTTTTGACGTACCACTAGTCCTATATTTTTTTAGAAACAGATATCTAATGTCAGAAAAGTGCTCAATGGCTTGTTTTATTTTAATTAAAATACTAAGAAATGTTCATATTTTATGATTAATGCACTTGTATTTCGTATTAATAATGTTTTAATAATGGAAAAAATAAAACGATAATTGAAAATTACAGTTTTATTTTTTATTCACAGGTCTAAACACAAATAATTTTAAATAATTAGTACAAACTAAGCAAACAAAGATTAACCTAATCAAAAATCAATTTTTAGTGCGAAACTTGTTTGTCTTTTATTAAAATATCAATATCAGGAGCAATGGAGTTTAACTTCACTCTTAAGTCCTCTTCAACACTTACTCTGTTTCTATATTTATTTTTTATACACAAAAGTTCAGAAAAACCACTCTCACACAAGTAACTAGTAACAAATGGCATAAGAAATACCATAACGTGGTTGTATGTACTAAAAAATCGAACAAACTTCGTAGCTCGTATCATCCTTGCGCACCACCTGAAACGTTGCCGCGTACCACCGGTTGGGAATCTCTGACCTAGAGGATAAAAAAGCCCTGTCGATTGACAATTGCGTAGGTTACACGATCAATTGGCGTCGCCGATGACGCCCACGTCAATGTCCATCAATCAAAATTTCTACGATGTTCGACAATCGCCAGCTACACAATCAACTGGTTGCTTCAATGGGCATCATTGACAATCACATCGAAAATAATATTGATCGTCCAGGGAGACGTTTAGCAACTAAACGAAGATGTACCCGGACAGTGTTTGCATGTTGGTTCCTTAGCTTTGGGGGATTATGGCGCAACGGTCCCGTTGGGCCATGCTACGCCATACACAAGACATACACTATCCAGTAATACAGACACACGCAATGACAGTTTCACTGACACAGAAGAGAGAAATGCACCCAGGGAGGAGAAGCCCGGAAGGAAGAGTACCGGATTAGCTAAACGGAGGATTGCGAGTTTGAATCCAGCACAAGACCGTCGTGTGCAATGGGGGTCTGTTGCACATTAAATCTGTCGTGGCCTCAAATGTCCTCACGTTGGCGTGATGTGGAAGTTTGGAAAGTGGGGGTACCATCTCAGGTTTTTCCTCGTCATCTGGCCGTGGTTCAAAATGACGTGGTGTTGTACTAGGGCCTTTCCCTTAGGGATTGATCCCAGAAATAAAAATATCACAACAGTGCTATTGAAAATAAAATGACAACAGAATACGTAAGCTCATTGGGAGAGCGGGGTGACAGCTCGGGTGTCGTCTTTGTCATCTGAGGTGTTGACAATATCTTTCCCTTCGAGATTCATCTCGGGCCGTCGCCAACAGCCCGTTGTGTTGCTCCAGTGCGACGTTAATTAAAATACCTACCTACCTTGGCTGGATTCAAAACTCGGAATATTCCGGTTGCTGGAATATTGCGACTATTCCAACCGTTCTATTCCAACTACTGTTCCAACCGGAATACCGCGGCCTGGCTTAAGATGGGGTCAATTTTGCGAATTTCGACTTGAAATTAGGGATGCGACATCGATAGCAAAACATCGATGTTCAAAATTAAAACATCGATGTTGATAATACATCGACCCAAAAACATCGATGTTTTTAAAATTCAGTGTATTTAAACTTTTTTCTCCATTTCTTAAAACTGGTTTATCAACTATTGATGAGAGATCGACAGCAAAACATCGATGTTCAAAATTAAAACATCGATGTTGATAATACATCGCACCAAAACCATCGATGTTCAAAATTAAAACATCGATGTTGATAATACATCGCACCAAAACCATCGATGTTTTTAAAATTTAGTGTATTTAAACTTGTTTCCCCATTTCTTAAAACTGGTTTAGCAGCTAGTGATGCGACATCGGCTCCAATACATCGATGTTTTTTTTCTTCTAAAACATCAATGTTTAGAAAACATCGACATCGCATCCCTACTTTTCTGACCCTTCATCCTTGGTCACTTTGGACCAAAATTATTTTCAATTTGCTGATTATGAAAAATTATGCTACTTGGTTATTTTTAAAATTTTTATACCGGTACTCTTTTCTTTTAAAAATAAAACATCGACAACGTAAAAACATCGACTCCAATACATCGATGTTTTGAAAACGTCGACATCGATGTCGTATCCCTACTTGAAATACGGTACACATGTTCTCGGGACCCCAACAATCAAAATACGAGAAAAATACAAAAAATTAATTTCTTTCGCCTTAAAAAAAATAGACCTTAACTCTCCAGTCAAATATTCAGTTCCACCATCAACTTAAACCGGGCTATAAAAAGCAACGGTTGTTTTTATTCTAAATGGAAGAACACGGACTTCGACCCTCAAAAGGGAAAGTAAAGGCCAGAATCGGGCGTTTGTTAGACAGCAGTGTGAACTCGTAAAAAATATCGCATAGGAAATATCTCAAGCAATCGGGTGGCACCCCAAAGGTCATGGTTCCCTTCGCACCGATATGCATCGCTTCGTCTATCGGACCAAGGTTTGGAAGATAAGATAACGCGTGGGAAAATATGTATATCTAAATAGCATAATTTCATACCCTCAACTTAAGTTCTAGGGTATGAAAAAAATCAGTGCTTTATGAAGAACTAGCTGAATAACCCGGTGTTGTTCGGGTTTAAAATATGCCAGTCACGTTTCCCTGTGTTAACTCAAATACACAAACTCTGAAGAGCGTGTTTCCTTCTGGTCCATGTCCATTTATTGTAGGAAAACAAACTAGATTTTAAAATTGGGGCTTCGAGGGCACTTTTAGTTCCAATATCATATCAACCAGTGTGCCAATTTTCATTGCTACAGATAGGTCTGAAGACAGGAAAGAAATAACCGATGTTTTCCGCAGTGTTCTAAACTATAAGTGTACCAAATTTGGAGTGAATTATTGATCAAACGGTGTAGATATGTATATAGAATAGAAACACACACACATACACACCTTATAATAATGGACCGAACAGCAAGATATGATGGCATAAGGGAAATAATACATGCTGTTAAATCTCTGATACATTGTAAAGGGCGCTGTGTGAGCGAGTGGGTGACATTGAGGCTTGAGAGACGGAGGAGAGAGGTGCTCTCCTAGAGCTGATGAAAACGCGACTTCCTTAGCCCTAATGGGTACTAGGCTTCCTTAGCCTAAATGAGAGTGGTCCATCCACGACATTGTTAAGTTTACTATTAATAAAGGTTGTTTTTGTTACAACAATTTGCAATAATTCAAATACAGTCCACTATATATAGAGTTATCGGACCAATTCACATGCTTTAATAGGACGATGGTCCCCCACGTGCTACAATGACACTAGCAACACTTCTGGGCATACTTTCAACAAGGTTTTGATACACAGCTATGGGTATTGGTGTCCATTCCTGCTGCAAGAATATTGCCATCTCAGCTGTAGATTTCGGACCTGGTTCCCTGGTCCGTGAGCGTCGCTCTAACTCGTTCCACAAATGTTCTATGAGGCTCAGGCCGGGGCTTTGAGCAGGCCAGGGAAGACGTTTTACATCCGTATCTCAATACCACTGCCTGACAGAGGCTGCAACGTGACACGGAGCGTTGTCGTCCTGGAAGTAACATTCGTCCATTCCGTAAAATTTACAGAACGTAGGAAGAACCTGATTGTACGAAATGTTCATGTAGGTGTCGCCGCTCAATTGACCAGGAACAACATGCATAGGTCCCAGACCATACCACGAAAAACACCCCAAAACAAGTAGTCGGATTTTATGCAAATCTCCTAGCGTCCGGTCCATTATTGTAGGTTAGTGTACATTTGCTATAGGGTAAACCTTTTGAAACCTGGGTTCTATGTTATCAAGGCCACCCGTGGAATTAAACCAATTTGGATCATGATTTTTTGTACAATGAATTCCGTCCATTGAGTAGTTGGCACAAAGATAGATGAAGATAGAAGATTAATATTTAAGATTTGTTTTGGCTTCGTTGAGTACGTGAACTTAGTGTTTTGAAATTTAGTTTCTATGATCCACCACAAGTTACGATGATAGGCAGGTAGGTATTTAATTAACGTAGCACTAGAATAACACAATGGGCTATTGGCGATGGTCCGGTATCAATAGTGAAGGGAAAAATCTGTGGACAGCACCACGTAATTATAAACCACGGTTCCCCAAGCGACGATGACGGTATTAAGTAATGTATAGGTAACTAGAGGGCCAGCCCCCTGCTCGTTAACTCTCGCCAACCCCTGGAGGATTGCTTTGCAATCCTCATTGGTTCGCTGTCCGAACCAATGCTAGCTTCGCTCGCATCAACGAAGACGTGTATCCTAGCAGAAGGGATTGTTTACAAAATATGATATTCAAAATAATATTTTTCAAATCTAAATTTGCTGTATTACAGAAAAGATGTATACAATACCTCTGGAATCATACTTCAAATAAAAACTTTGAGTAAATTTTGACTCGAAATGTGAGCGCTGCTTTGGAAATTGAATACCCATCATGTTGTTTGTGTGTACATTTACCCAGAATTCGAGCCACCCACACTTTTTCATTGAGTTTGTTGTCGAAAGTTGTAGTGCGAGCTAGGGATGCGACATCGATGTCAATGTTTTCAAAACATCGATGTTTCTTAAAAAACCTCGTTGTATTTAACATCGATGTATTAGGGTCGATGTTTTTGTAACATCGATGTTTATACTCGTCGATGTTTTTACGTTGTAAAAATTTTAAAAATAACCAAGTAGCATAATTTTTATAATTAGCAAATTGAATTTACTTTTAGACTAAAGTGACCAATGGTGAAGGGTCTGAAAAGTAGGTATACGACATCGATGTCGATGTTTTCAAAACATTGATATTTTAATTTTGAACATCGATGTTTTGCTGTCGATGTCTCGCATCACTAGGTGCTAAATCAGTTTTAAGAAATGGGGAAAAAAGTTTGAATTCACTGAATTTTAAAAACATTGATAGTTTGGGGGCGATGCATTATCAGCATTGATGTTTTGCTGTCGATGTTGCATCCTTAGTCACTAAACCAGCTTTAAGAAATGGGGGAAAAGTTTAAATACACTGAATTTTGAAAACATCGATGTTTAAAAACATCGATGTTCTGCTGTCGATGTCGCATCCCTAGTGCGAGCGTCTTGCTGAGCTATAATTGTTGGCCCTGAAAAGATCCTCCGCTTTTTTTGATTTCTATTATGAACTGCAACAGCTAGACTAATATTCAAATTTCTTCAATAAAATTTCATCCGCGATAACGCTATAAATTCAATTGAGGCGCGAGGCTGCGTGGTAAACAAACAATCGTACAATTTGCCAAAACGCGATAACAAATAACGTCTTTTCTGCGTGCCACGCAAGAGAATTATATATACAGATGTAACAAAGTAATTTTAACACAGAATAACCGTGGCTACTATCTATGAGAGGGATTTTCATTCTAAACAAATCACATGGGATGATAAGATTTTACTTCCGCAACCCAATGCTGCACCATGTTCAATGGACCGCGGTTATCTCGGTTGGAAACACATCGGATTAGCAACCGGAGGGTTGCGAGATCGAATCCAGCCAAAGACAGTCATGTACAAAAGCGGTTGGTGTGCGTTAAATCCGTCGTGGAACTAAATATCCTCACGTTTGAGTGGTGTGGAAGTTTGGAAAGTGAAGTACCAGTATAAGTGTGGCCTCGTCATCTCACCGTGGTTCAAAATTACGTGGTGCTGTCCTCGACTCTTTCCCTTTGGGATCAATCCCGGATCGTCGTCAATAGACCGTTGTGTTGGTCCACGACGTGAAAAAGAATACCAATACCCATGATATATAATTAGGTTGGCGTGGTAGTTTGGAGAGTGGGATGCCAGCTCAGGCGTGACCTCGTCATCTGAACCGTGGTTTAAAGTTACGTGGTGTTGTCATCGATTCTTTCCCTGTGCGATTGATACCGGACCATCGCTAATAGCCCGTTATGTTTCTCGAGTGTGATTTTAAGTGAAAATACCAAAACATCACGTGGTGTAGTGCTCATATTTTCAACTTGGGATTGATCCCAGACCGATGTCAATTGCCCATTGGGTTGCTACAGTACGACGTTAATTAAAATACATACGTACTTGTGTAACAAACGAATTTAAACACAGAATAACCATGGTTACTATCTTTGAGAAGTGTTTATATTGACGCCATTTAACTTGTTTTATTAAAAACATCGATTTATTTTCCATCGATTTATTGTAGCCGATGTGTTTTTGCTATCAGTGTCTTTACATTGTCGATGTTTTATTTTTGAAAGAAAAAAGTACCACTGTAAAAATTTAAAAAATAGCCGTACAACTAAGTATTTGTCAGTGATGGCGACATCCGTCCCATCAGAAGTAGCTTTTGCCCTAACTGGTGGAACAGTTAGTGAGATCCGCGGTAGCTCAGTCGGCAGAGCGTCGGGCTCGCATCAGAAAGGTTGTGGGTTCTGTCCTCGGCGGAGCCTCCAATTCTGATGATTGCGAGATCGGCGCTTCGACCTGGCTAAAGACCGTCGTGTTCACTAATGGTGACTGGGGCAGGTTAAATAGGTCGTGGTCACCAAGTCCCCCATGTTCCCATACCAAATCAATACCACTGGGGGTACCTGATCAGAGGGTTATCGGCCTCTGATTGGGATCTAAATTGCGATATGTGTGAGTGAATGGATGTATGAAAGGGACCTTCCTGTAAAACGGATGTGTCATGTATGTCGAGCAAAAGTCGGACTTCCTCCCAATGGGGCTCAATAACATAGAAGGCGCACCTCCCTCGCCTCTTGCCGTCTTCGACGGGCCTGGCACTCCTCTGGTCTGCCAGTGTAGGCATGAGAAACAACAACAGAGTGAAAAACGGAGTCGACTTAAGGGGGAGAAAGTTAAGAAGCTTCTTTTTTTACAAACTGTAAATAACAAATATTGAGGCATATGATAATTATAGGCCCCAATATTTTTTATTTGCAGGACATAAAAATATATTTATGTTTCCCCCCATAAGATGAATAATTAATAAAAACTAAAAATAATTATTGCTATGTACCTACCTAATTATACTTATAGTTAGTAGTACCTATATCACTGTTGTAAATATTATTTTCTTTTGTATTATTCAATTTAAAAATGAAGTATTTGTTAATTTTTCGTTTTAATTTTTTTTACTTTGTTTTGACAGATGAGCAAAATCTTAGCTATCAATTAATAAACACGGCAACTGACCAACTACATCTTCCCTCTCGTGCTAACTTTAACTCTAAAGGTTTCTAAACCAGTTTTAAAAAATGGAAAAAACGTTTAAAAACATCGATGGTTTAGGTGCAATCTATTATTAACATCGTTGTTTTAATATTGAACATCGATGTTGTGTTGTCGATGTCGTCTCCCTATTAGGGATGCGACATCGACAGCAAAACATCGATGGTCAAAATTAAAACATCGATGTTGATAATACATCGCCCCAAAAACATCGATGTTTTTAAAATTCAGTGTATTTAAACTTTTTCCCCATTTCTTATACTTGTTTAGCAACTATTGATGCGACATCGACAGCAAAACATCGATGTTCAAAATTAAAACATCGAAGTTGATATTGCATCGCCCCCAAACTATCGATGTTTTTAAAATTCAGTGTATTTAAACTTTTTTCCCCATTTCTTATACTTGTTTAGCAACTATTGATGCGACATCGACAGCAAAACATCGATGTTCAAAATTAAAACATCGAAGTTGATATTGCATCGCCCCCAAACCATCGATGTTTTTAAAATTCAGTGTATTTAAACTTTTTTCCCCATTTCTTATACTTGTTTAGCAACTATTGATGCGACATCGACAGCAAAACATCGATGTTCAAAATTAAAACATCGAAGTAGATATTGGATCGCCCCCAAACCATCGATGTTTTTAAAATTCAGTGGATTTAAAGTCTTTCCAACATTTATTAAAACTGGTTTAGCAACTAGTAATGCGACATCAGTTCCAATACATCGATGTTTTTTATAAAACATCGACATCGATGTTGCATCCCTATTTTTCAAACCCTTCACCCTTGACCACTTGGGTCTAAAAGTATGTTCAATTTGCTGATGATAAAAATTATGCTACTTGGTTATTTTTTAAATTTTTATAACGGTACTTTTTTCATTTAAAAATAAAACATCGACAACGTAAAAACATCGACAAGTGTAAACATCGATGTTACAAAAACATCGACTCCAATACATCGATGTTAAATACATCGATGTTTTTTCAAAAATATCGATGTTTTGAAAACATCGACATCGATGTCGCATCCCTAATCCCTATCTGGGAGTCGTTCCAAAGGGAGAGATCCCAGGATAAGAAACTCGTCATCTTCAACCACGGTCAGATGACGAAACACTCATGAGCTGGCACTCTCCACTCCTCACTCTCCAAACCTTCACACCATGCCAACTTGAGGACATTTGAGGCCACGCCAAATTTAACGTGCACCAGCCTCCGTGAACACGATGGTCTTTAGCTGGATCCAAGTTCGAAACCTTCCTGTTGCTAATCCGTTGATCTTCCAAGTGGACGGCTGTCAATGTAAGTTCACCACTTTATACCGAATTTCTGACTTCAATATAATATACACTACCCTACAATAATGGACCAGATAGCAAGATGTGATGGTATAAGGGAAATAATACATACTTTAATAGGGGAACGGTCCCCCACGGGCTGCAATGACACTAGCAACCCTTGTGGGCATACTTTGAACAAGGTTTTGGTACACAGCTATGGATATTTGTGTCCATTCCTTTTCCGGATGTGGTTCCCTGGTCCGTAAGTGTCGCTCTAACGCGTCCCACAAATGTTCTACGGGGTTTAGGTCGGGACTCTAAGCAGGCCAGGAAAGACGATTTACATCCATATCTTGATACCACTGCTTGGCAGAGGCTGCAACATGAACGGAGTGTTGTCGTCCTGGAAGTAACATTCGTCCATTCTATAAAATTGCCAGAACGTAGGAAGACCCTGATGGTCCAAAATGTTCATGTAGGCGTTCAATTGGCCAGGAACACCGTGCAAAGGTTCCAGGCCATACTACTAAAAACACCCCAAACAAGCAGTCGGAATGTATGCATATTCGCTGGCGTCCGGTCCATTATTGTAAGGTAGTGTACTTCTTAGTTTAATAGGGCCAGTTTATAACCTTAGTTTAATAGTTAGCTTAGTTTAATAAACCACATATTATTTTTACTTTTATGAAAACGTTTGAGGCAGGCGTGTAACTATCTGTTTTTTTCTTCAACTATTCTAACAAGTAAAAAAAAGCTAAAAATACCAACATTCAAAATTTTGGTACACCTTTGATATACATTTACTTTTGTGGCAACGCGCTCTAGGCGCGTTTTTTGGCGCATGACGGATTAAAAGGCAACCCATCGATTTAGGATTATTCCCGCTTTTATGGCAACCTTGTCAAGCGGAAAGTTTAGATTTTCGTTTCGAATATTCTGGAATGTTCGTTTTATTTCCGTTAAATTGTCCTTTGATTTCATTGATTCTTTGAAAAAAATTCTTTCCAATTATTTTCCGTTTTAATACATATATTCGTCTAATTATTTTCCGTATAAATTGGAAGAATTGAACGTTCAGTTTGATTGAGTCACGGCCTAGTGCAGTCGTATCAGTTTGTGTTGTATCCTTTCTTGCTATTTTCTGTTTTTCAAAATCGTTACTTAGAAAAAAGATGTTTTCTAACTCTTTCTGAGCTGATTAGTTTCCGTTGTGCTTATTAGTAGCCAAAGCTTATTTTCCGTTAAGCAAACCGATTTTTTCTAAAAATTTCTTCCTTTCCTACTAAAAAGTGCGTTAAAAAACTCGGCAATAGCCTTACCACAAAAGTATCCTTATATCAAAGCTGAACGAAATTTTTTTACCTTTGTCAAGTGTTCTATTCAATATAAAGTTAGCCGTCTTTCCCTGTTCGGTCTGGTGCTTAAGGTGTTAGCCTCTACATCGGAAGGTTCCTGGTTCGAATCCGGTCAGTGCGTGGATATTTGTATCTTCTAAGCTGGTGCACCTTAAATGTCGTGGCCGAAAGTGCTCACGTTGAGATGGTGTGGAAGTTTGGAGAGTGGGGTGCCAGCTCAGGTGTTGCCGTGGTTTAAAATGACGTGGTATTGTCCTCGGATCTTTCCCTTGGGGTATGATCCCGTACTGTCGTCAATAGCCCGTTGTGTTGCTCTAGTACGACGTTAATTAAAATTATCTTACCTTAACTTTATATAAAGTTAAATGGATTAAAAATGTTTTAAGATGGTTATCCATTTACAAGCATTCTATATAACAGTTCATACTCACTTATTACCGCAAATGCTTTGAGTTAGGTAGGTATTTTAATTAACGTCGTACTGGAGCAAAACGAAGGTCTACTGGGGACTCCTGAGCTGGCACAGATTTGGGTCCAGAAGTAGCACATCATATAGGATTGATGCAGTAAAAATTATTCCTAAGCGTATGCTCTATAAGTATATTAATTATTATATTTATTTAATTACAGATTACTTTTCTCATAGAGCATTTGACATTGATGGATTTGGATGCATTAAAAAATATTAGCATCGAGGTAATTTTTAATTGCTTATTACAAGTCATAAATTTCGGTGCGATATGAAAATGCATAGCATGCTAAATAAACATATTAATTCGTCATATCTGAACCAAACCAAACCTGAAGTACATTCTTTCTTACAGGAATTCTTCCTATCATCAATACAAGTGTTTTATTATCACAGAATTTATAGAAGATTTCAGCTACGTAAGTATTTATTCTCTTTTAAATTAAAGTGCTCTTCTAAGAGTACTTACTTTTTTCAAAGTAATTGAGAAAGATGTCTTCTCTACTATTATAAAAGGAAGTGTTTGTCTGTCTGTTTGCTTGTTTCTTGCCCGCGAAGTCCTGACGAATCTATGCCATTTACAGTAATGAGATTTGGCACACAGGTAGTCCAAATTTTTTGCAATTTTGGGGTCGAGGTGAATTTTAAAATTCAATCTAGAACATTTAAAAATGAATTTAATATTTTTTTCTCCTTTGGATCTTCTTTTCGTCCGGCTCCGGCAATTGGAATTTACCCTATGCCGTCACGTCACAATCGTCACTATTGACGTCAGCCTTTGAAACCATGCCAAGTTTTTTTATCTTCCGCTCTCAATGAAATGGAAATGCGTAGTCTCCGTTCAAACGATTCCACAGCAGACATTTTGACTGGCATTGTATAATTCTTTTTTGTGGATCGTTAAAGATAGATTGAAAATTTCAACGGATTTGAAATCTGCGGAACACTTTACTCCTTATTTTTCAACCTTGATTTTCTTTTAATAAACAATTTTTCAATTAAATATATTGTCGCAAGAGATCGTGACGTCACGCCGATTGGATCTCTCCGCAACGTTTGATTTTGTTTTAATAAATAATTTTTCAAATAAATATTTAAATTTTTTGGTTTGCGAAGCAAACCACCACACGAGCAATGTGACCTCTACGAAAAGAACTGTCACGGGCAACGCCCATTTGGTTTCCGAAGCAAACTAACACCACGGGCATTATGACTTCCCCGAAAAGAACTGTCACGGGCAACTCCGTTATGGCTGTTATCCAATAGGCTACGAACTCTTATTTGGTTTGCGAAGCAAACCAATAACCCCACAAAAGCAACTGTCACGGGCAACGACGAGCTAGCCACGCAGTGGCTAGTTATATATAAATTCGTCTTTTACAAATTAATTCTTCCAGTGGACAACGTATGAGATTACGAGGGGGAATGCTTTCAACGAAGAGGCTTTTTAACACTAAGGTTCACATGCATTCACTGTGACTGATGGGAGGAAACATAAAAGTTATCGCTCACATATTACTTATTTTAATTATATTTATTATATATTATTATAGAGAAAGAAGAAATACAAGAGAGAGAATATAGAGAAAGAAGAAAGTACATAAAGACTAATTTAATTCGCAACATTGCATTTATAGAAGAATTAAAAAAAAAAAAAATTTCCAGGCACTGGACGACTACAAGGCCGGAAGTGATGCTCGACTAATTCCAATGGCGGGCACTAATGACTTATCCTTGGCCACTACAAGGACGGAAGTGATGGTCACTTGTGAAGGGGCCCCCAGTGAGAGGATCATCATTGACCCAAACAAAGGACAACACAATTTTACATCCATGCCCTGACCTCGGATTCGAACCAGGAACCTTCCGATCCAGAGGTCAACACCTTAACCATTAGACCGGCTATTTTTAAATATTTGGTTCGATTTTTGTAGTCACCAAGCGCATAACTGTTTCTAAATTTTCATTCGTCAAGCGGTTTCTATTTTTCGATTTGCTAACATTCATGACTAAAAACGTTTGTTCTCAGTTATTTGTTGACCTAATGATGTTTGTGCATATTTTTTAATAGATCGTCTAACAACGATTTACAATTATTTTTAATCGTCATCATCGTTTTAGCGTGTCGACGAATTAAAGCGGTACTGATTAGGGGTGCATTTTCAATATTAATGAAGACTTGTAGTGGCTAGTGATGCGACATCAACAGCAAAACATCGATGTTCAAAATTAAAAAAATCGATGGTTATAATAAATTGCCCCCAAAACATTGATGTTCTTAAAATTAAGTGTATTTAAACTTTTCGCCCCATTTCTTAAAACTGGTTTAGCAACTAGTGATGTTATATCGACAGCAAAACATCGATGTTTTGAAACTTTGATGTTCAAAATTAAAACATCGATGTTGATAATACATCGCTCCCAAACCATCGATGTTTTTAAAATTCAGTGTATTTAAACTTTTTTGCCCATTTCTTGAAACTGGTTTAGCAACTAGTGATGCGACATCGGCTCCAATACATCGATGTTTTTTTTTTATAAGACATCAATGTTGCATCCCTGCTTTTCAGACCCTTCACCCTTGACCACTTGGGTCTAAAAGTATGTTCAATTTGATGATTATGAAAATTATGCTACTTGGTTATTTTTTAAATTTTTATAACGGTACTTTTTTCATTTAAAAATAAAACATCGACAACGTAAAAACACCGACAAGTATAAACATCGATCTTACAAAAATATCGACTCTAATACATCGATCTTACAAAAACATCGACTCTAATACATCGATGTTTTGAAAACATCGACATCGATGTCGCATACCTAGTAATGGCCGTCGCAGTCAATGACCTGTTGCAGGCGCCTTGGTATGAAGTCCATTAAGATGGTGACTAAGTCAGAATGCATTCTGATTGAATCCCAGGATCTGTTGGCAGAAATTTCTGTTTTCACTTGGTGAACAATCCCCAATAACGATAATAACCATCGAATTTTGCAAACAGTCTCACTGCGCTACTATTTATGCACGTGATGAGCTGAAATTTGGAATTCCGATGTATATGTAACAGTTGAATCGCATAAGGTCAAAATTTGCCCAGGTTTCTATTAAATTTTTACGAATTTTAATTTCATAATTAATAAAAAATAGTAAAATTTAGTTTAATAATTAAAATGTCTATAGATTGTGTTTGGGTTTTTGGGTAGCAAAGGATGGAAAAACAACTTCCAAGGAAAATTAATGTTTTTAGCAAATATAACAAAAAACGTAAAACACCAATTTCACATTATGATATCTTATTTTTACCCTCCGGGGCAATGGCACCCCCAATTGGGCCATAATATGGCCCGCACAATAACAACAACAACAAAAACATATCTTATTTTTAAACACTTACAAATCGGTGAAAAATCCAATAAAATTAAGGAACCTTTTTTTATTCCCGCCTTAAATTGTATGTAGAATCCAAATTTGTGATAAAAGATGGAGGTTCGTATTGAAATTTTCGGAGCAAGCACCCAATTTAATATGAAGACGGCCCCTTAGACAAATTTTAAATGTTGATATTTGTAGAAACATTCATCCCTATCGATTGCTACTTTCCGTTTTGTTCTGCGATGAACTGTGCAATTGCAATAGGATGAGTCGTTTCTTTTGGCGGGTGTACTATACGTTGCATGTGTGGAATTAATTGGTGGTTTGGAAAGATTTTGTTTTAAGGTTTAGGGGGGGTTTCACTGCCATGTCTATGGCAAATATTTGAAATAAAAGTAAAATTTATGACTATAGTGCAACTTATCTTCAAATGGTGTTTTCACGTGGACTGACCACTATGTTATTATATGCAATGCAACAACAGACAATCGGTGCTTGAGCATTTCAACAAGATAGCAAAAAAGGCACTCACAAAAGCTAAATAATCTACATTATGTATTGCTGCTCTAATTATATGCACCCGTAATTCTTCTAGAAGTAGGTTAAATATTTCATTCTCTTCGAATAAATGAAGTAAATGGAATTAATTTAAATAAATTCATTCATAGGGGAAAAGGGAACCCATAATTAATTTGTAAAGTTACTTTGATAAGCATTACGTTGCTCAAACCCATATAGTTGTCTTCCAGGTAGGGCCGACCAACCGGTCTGGTGGTTAGGGTGTTAGCCTGTAGATCGGAAGGTTCCTGGTTCGAATACAGGTCAGTGCATGGATGTTTGTAAGCGTATGGTGTAGAGGCGGCTGGTGCTCCTTAAATCTGTAGTGGCCGTAAGTCTTCACGTTTGGTGTGGAAGTTTGGCGAACAGGGTGCCAGCTCAAGGGTTGCCTTGTCATCTGACTGTGGTTCAAAATGACGCTGTGTTGTCCTTGGATCTTTCCCTTCGGGGATTGATCCCGGACCGTCGTTAATAGCCCAGCTGTGTTGCTCTAATACGACGTTAATAATTAAAAATTACCAATTACCCTTTCAACTCGTATATTTGCATACTTTCAGACTTGTTCATTATTTTTCTACTTGTGGTTTCAATAAAAACTAGTTCCATCTATTACTTTCGCAGCATCCAGTACGTTTCAAAGGGTGTCCCCGTGCGGAAATTCCCCTGAAAGTTGGGTTGCTAGTTAAAATTCAACCAAAGATCGTCTTGTACAAAGGGCCCTGTTGCACGTTAAATCGGCAGTGGCCTCAAATGTCACCTTAGTGAGGTGTGGAAGTTTAGAGAGGTGGGGTGCATGCTCAGGTGTGACCTCGTCATATGACTGTGGTTCACAATGACATAGTGTTGCCCTAGGATCTTTCCCTTCGATTTTGATCCCGGACCGTCACCAATAGACCGCTATATTGCTCCAGTTTGACGTCAATTAAAAATGCCTACTTACCTACCCTGAAAGTTGTGCAAGCATTTCACTTGACAGAGAAATATGACTGAAACTTCAGTACATTCCTTCAGTACATAATAGCAAAATCGATCCATATTGCGCAGTTACGTAACGATACAGTCGAAGAGTTTTTCCCCGATAAGCGTTTTCATCGCAGAACTACCTGTTGCCCGACATTGGAAAACTCCAGAGAGCCGATCTTGACCCCCAAAGAATACAACGTTTCACTTCAGTTCATCGGTTTTCCTTTAAAGCTCTTGTTCGAAATATTCCATTTGGAATCGTTATGGTGGTTTTTACTGCTGTCCTGACCGCATTTGCTTTCACCGCGTAACCACATTAGCTCGTTTCAGAAGGGCAAAACGATGGGGAAGAATTCCAACTCAAACAAAAAGACCGAAGGGGTGTTGTTGCGGAATCGGTTGTATCCTTGTCGGCAGACAGGGTCTGGAGAATCGAAGGTGACTTGAGACATTTTATTCCAGACGTCTCTGCTAGAGGCTGTATTTGTCTTTTGACATAGGTTTAGGCCAATCACCTTAAAAAGTAAGCAGTTTTAGGTGCCCTATATTTGAAACTTCCCAACCAATTGAAGCATTCGTCCAAAGATCAGTCTAGGTGCAAGTTTTTCGAAGAAGTGAGATATCAATGGAATAATAGTCTATACAGTAGGGATGCGACCAAGGATTGCAATCTTATCCGGCAGATCCGGTATCATTTGGCTACCTACCAGATCCAGTAACAACTATCGGATCCGATAAACTCGAATTTTAAAAAAATTAAATAATCGATTGTTCAAACCTAACTTTAAATGCGCAAAATCGTTTATTAAACAATCGATTGTCAATTAATCGATTTTATATTTTTCAATCATTATTTCGGAGAATTCTAGCAAAAATAATAAATTAAATTAATCTCTTTAATCAATAATATTTTTTTAATAAAGAGAAATTAGAAAAGCAAAATTCTGCAAGAAAAAGAAGACTATTACAAAAATGACAAACTTTAGAAAAGAAACAGGTTTTGAGAAAATACTGATGAAAGAAATGACTTCATATGAAATGGAGTCAAAGGAAAATATTTGTCGCTTATGTACGACTACTTAATGACGGTTGAACCAGCTAGTGTCGAAGCTGAGAGGGCCTTCTCGGTTGCTGGTTATATTTGCAGCTCATTGATAGGAAGTAGGTAGGGGGATGACAAAATTAATACGATTTGTTTCCTTAGATCGTTCTTTCAAACTCAAAAGTGATTTTCATTACTATATAACTTCGATTTAAGCAATTAAGAAGAATTAAGAGTTCCCTTGTTTGTTAGGTTGACCAAAAACTGCCAAAGATTAGATTTTTATCTTAGTATGAGACAAGGTAGGGTACAATTTACATGTCATTTGCTCAACGACATTAGAGATAGAGATTACTTAATTTTAAATAAATAGAAAAGTACTACGTATAAAACAAACTGATGTTTTTTGGTGTGGAAACTAGTAAGACTGATCATCATCAATCGTTCAATACTTACTACTAGTAGTTAATATAATTAATTGTTGGTGATTGATTTCCTACCTATGGATAGTTATCAATAAAGTTGATTTTCTAATGCTAAAATAAACGTTTAATTCGTTAATTTGGAATAATATCCTTTTTACCTACTTTCACTCAGCCGATTTTGGAAAAATACATACTGATTCGATAGACTTATTAATTAACAAAGTAACCAATCCGACCTCATCCGAACGGATCCAGCCGGATTAGTGTCAATCCGGACGGATTGAAAATCGTATCGGATTGCAATCCCTAGATGCGACACCGATGTCGATGTTTTCAAAACATCGATATTTTATAAAAAAAATATCGATGTGTTTACCATCGATGTATTGGAGCCGATGTTTTAAAGCTATCGATGTTTTACTTTTGAATGAAAAAAGCACCATAGTAAAAATGTGAAAGTGTGTGTAGTACCTATCTGAAATTGTTAGAAATATTATTTTCTTTTATACTATTCAATTTGAAAATAAAAGTTATAAAAATAATTGTTCTTATTAATTTTTTTGACTTTGTTTTGACAGTTTAAAAAAAGTCTTATATATTAATTAATATACAAGGCAAATGACAAATTACATCTTCCCTCAGAGAACATTAATGTTTGAAATTGCAAAACCAGTTTTAAGAAATGGGGGGAAAAAGTTTAAATATACACTGATGTTTAAAAACATCAATGGTTTTTGGGCGATGTATTATCAACATCGATGTTTTAATTTTGAACATCGATGTTTTGCTGTCGGTGTCGCAACCCTACTATACAGTAGCTATCGATGCCTACAGTTAATTCCAAAGTGTAGGGTTACGTTGAAGTGGTGTGGAAGTTAGGAAAATGGGGTGCCAGCTCAGGTGTTGTCCTCGTCAACTGACCGTGGTTCAAAGTGACGAGGTATTGTCCTCGGATCATTCTCTTCGTGATGGACCGTTGCCAATAGCCTTTGTGGTACTCCAAAATAAACTTCCATGTGATTTAGGGGTGAGTTAGTCCACTGCGCTAGCAACTTCCGAGTTGTAGGCGGTGCAGGTTCGATTCCTGCCAAGTGCATTCCTCACTGGGTTTGTTTCTCTCTTCCGCATCAGTAAAAGCTTTCATTGGCCACGTTCACATGAGGCGTTTCTACGCGCGTTTGGCAAGGTCCCGCTTTTTGTAAGCATTAAATTATGTGTTTTTATACCTCTAATTCAAGTCTCTATCTTCGCAATCGTTGAAGATAAAGTGAAAATTTCAACGGTTTTCAAAATCAGCGTAAAATTTTACGCCTAATAGATACCAAAAGCAGATTTATTATTTATTTTTTTACCATTTGTTTATTTTATTATAATTAATAATATTAATTAACGTCGTACTAGGGCAACACAACTGGCTATTGACGACGGCCCGGGAAGGGAAAGATCCGAGGACAACACCACGTCATTTTGAAACACAGTCAGATGACGAGGCAACACCTGAGCTGGCACCCCACTCTCCGAACTTCCACACGAACCCAACGTGAGGACTTTCGCCACGATCGATTTAAGGTGCACCAGCCCTCTACACTATACGCTTACAAATATTCATGCACTGACCCGGATTCGAACCAGGTAATTGGTAATTTACGTCGTACTAGAGCAACACAACGGACTATTGACAACGGTCCGAGATCAATCTTCTAAGGGAAAGATTCGAGGACAACACCAAGTAAATTTGAACCACGATCAGATGACGAGGCAACACTTGAGATGGCACCCCACTCTCTCACACTAACCCAACGTGAGGACTTTCGGCCACGGCAGATTTAAGGTGCACCAGCCGGCTCTACACCATACGCTTACAAACATCCATGCCCGGACCCGGATTCGAACCAGGAACCTTCCGATCTAGAGGCTAACATCTTAACCACTATACCGGTTGGTCGACCGGATTCGAAATGGGAACCTTCTTATCGAGAGGCCAACACCTTAACCACCAGACCTATACACGATGGGAAGAATGACAGAAATCGAACCTACGCAACTCGAAGGTTGCTAGTGCAGTGGTTATACGCACTTTGCCACGACTGTACCTCGTCGAGATTTGAAAGGCGTCAAACCTTGCTAGAAGCTTTGTCATATAGGAATACTGGGATTGAGATTGCCGTGGTTGGTTTTCCTCCAACAATACGTCATCACTGCTGTCGCTTTCAATTCCGAACTATAATCTTGGAACCAGAATCCACAAAAAGACCCAAGTAGTGGAAGCGCTTTTTATATACTTTACCACCAGTCCCTGATTTAATTAATGCATTCGTTCAACGCCACGTTACCTCCCGGGGAAGTCTCGTTCTAAGAGTTCCCATGTTATTCTCATCCAGTTATTGTTTGCTACTTTAAGATGTGGTTCGTGAGAAATAGTTGAACATTGAGCAACGTCGCTTCTAATATTGAACACAAGATTAACCAATACCTCACTTATCTTGACTTAGTTAGAAAATGGCGTATTGATTTCGTCGAAATCATATTTTTCACGGGTTCATATTTTCATCCGAGATACAACGCACAGATTAAGCGATTTGTTTTTCTCAAAGTTTCTCCTTCAAGTGTTGTTTCATCCAGTAAAAGAATTTAGAAGGGGAAAAACAAATTATAACCCTTGCATCACTCAAGATGCTTCGAATTTCACTAAAATCGCTTTAAAAGCTGTTTACGCTAAACGGATTTTTCAAACGCTCTAGCTGGAAAAGCTGATAGTTATTTTATCGGGGATTGAGGAAGGATAAGGAACTTCTAACTATTCACCAAAAAATGTTATTTTTTAAACCACGGACTGAAATCACGTGTTTATGGATGCGATCTTTCGTTGACATTTCGTTTTTATTTGCGATTATTACACCCGCTGTCTATGCAGAAAATACTTTTAAAAAATTTCAATTTTATTCACGATTTTTCAAGTTTCAACGAATGTTAAGGCACTTCTATCCATCATTACCAGTGGGGGTTGTTGCATGTCCAATCTGAGCTCGGCTCAACTGTCCTTACGTTGGAGGGGGGGTTGCTGGAAATGTAATTAAAAAAAAAAATTAACGTCGTACTAGAGCAAACACAACGGGCTATTGACGAAGGTCCGGATTCGAACCAGGAACCTTCCGATCTAGAGGCTAACACCTTAACCACTATACCGGTTGGTCGGCCCATACGCTTACAAGCAACCATGCACTGACCTGGATTCGAACCAGGAACTTTCGGATCGAGCGGCTAAAACTTTAACCACCAGACCGGTTGGTCGGCTGGTGAGGTATGGAAGTTAGGTAGGTATTTAACATCTTACAAGACAAACACAACGGGTTATAAGCGACGGTCCAGGATGAGACTCGAAGGGAGAGATTCAAAGAACAACACGTAATTTTGAAACACGGTCAAATGACAAGGTCACACCTAAGCTGGCATCACACTCTCGAAACGTCCACACCTCGCCAACGTGAAGCCATTTGTGGCCACGACGGATTTAACATGCACCAGCCCCCTGTGTACACGACGGTCTTTGGTTGGATTCGAACTCGCAACACTCTGGTTGCTAATCCGATGCTTTTGTAACCGGTCCACCACGGTCCTCCCTTTTACTTTGTCTCCTAGTAGAAAATTGGACGGGTTGATATACTAGAGTGATAAAAAAATACACGGAATGATGCTGTCATAAAACGAAAACTATCAATTTATAGGTCAAAATGTATAAAACCTCTTTCAAAGTAATCTCCTTCGACTTCAATGCTCGTCTGCCAACGTTTTTTCCAATCCTCAAAACATGTCTAAGGCCCGGTGCATACATCCGGTTTTTTAACGTGCGGCACCGCTGTCAGTGCGGTCTGAGATACATTAGATCCCATGGAGCAGGGCACACATGCCTCCAGCGCCGTTTGGTCGACGCACGTCCAACTTGCGTGCAATTTGTGCCGCACGGTCGCCGCACATGAGTCTCCGTTCTGAAGTACCTTGTTTTCATAAACAAATGGAATATAAATAATAATTAATAAATGGTTGTGTTCAGTAACGTCTATTTTGTTTCAAAATATACTTTTATTTACACCAAGTAAGAGAAAAAAACACGTTTTCTTCGATTATTTATCGCTAATGGCGCGACACGAGTTTGTGCGTCATTTCACGGTTATGTGTTCATACCTGCCGACCAAACGGTCTAATGGTTAAGGTGTTGGCCTCTGGATCGGATGGTTCCTGGTTCGAATCCGGGGTCAGGGCATGGATGTAAATTGTACTGTTCTTTGTGAGGGGTAATGATGGTCGCCCATTGGGTGCTCCTTCACAAATGTCCATCACTTCTGGCCCTGTAGTGGCAAAATGGTTACAAATCAACAATGCCCGCCATTGGATAAAAAAAAAGATTATGTGTGCATAGTTGGGCTGCGGTGCTGCAGCGGCGCCGCACGTTGAAAAACCGGATGTGTGCACCGGGTCTTAAAGTCGTTTTATGAAACCCCTTAAGGGTTCGACTCGAATTATTTTTTATTGCATCCATGGACTCAAAACGGTGACCACGAAGAGGGATTTTCACCCGTTGTAATAAGAAAAAGTCAAATGGTGAATCAGGTATTCGCGGAGCTTTTGGAGCCGTATTTGTTGAATGCTTTGTAAAAAAAAATCACTAATAATGGCATTGTGAGAAGGCGCATTCGCGATGCAAAACCCATGAGTTATCTCGCCACAATTCGGGTCCTTTTCGACGAATTGCTTCACGCAAACGGCGCAAAACACTCAAGTAATAATATTTATTGACCGTCTGGCCAGTTGGTACAAATTCATAGTACACAACACCACGACAATCAAAGGAAATAGTCAACATTGGTTGGTTTTGAGAGAATTTCACATGGTCTTTTCGGTCTTGCTTCCTTTCAAGCGCCATTCACTTGATTGTTGAGCTGTTTCTGCATCAAAAGCATCTATATATATATAATTATCTTACGTGGCACGCAAAAAAGACGTTATTTGTAATCGCGTTTTGGCAACACTGTACGATTATTTGTTTATCGCGAAGTCTCGCGCATCGATTGAATTTATAGCGTTATCGGATGAAATTTTATTGAAAAAAAAAAGGAAATTTTAATGAGCTGTTGCAGTTAATTTATAATAGAAAACGGAGGATCTTTTCAGGGCCATTTAAAAAACGGTCCTTTTCAGGGCCAACAATTATAGTTCAACAAGACGCTTGCACTACAACTTTCGGCAACGAACTCAATGAAAAAGTGTGGGTCGTTTGAGTGCTGGGAAAATGTACACACAAACAACATGCTGGGTATTCAATTTCCATATCAGCGCTCACATTTCGAGTCAAAATTTGCTCAAAGTTTTCATTTGAATTCTGATTTCAGAGGTACTATCCTTTCTGAAAAACAGCAACATATTTAGGTTTGAAAAATATGTTTTTTGGTACAACATATTTTGTAAACAATTCCTTCTGCTAGGACACATGTCTTTATTGAGGCGAGCGAAGCGAGCATAGGTTCGCGCAGCGAACCAATGAGGATTGCGAAGCAATCCTCCAGGGGTTGGCGAGCGTTAGCGACCAGGGGGCAGGCCCCCTAGTAGATCCAATTTCATCACAGGTAATAATGTGTCTTACAAAGAAATCGCCTTGAGAAAGTATCTCTCGGGATACTACAACACGTTGTTGTTGAACAAATTCAAAGTTTTTAGAATTACTCGAAAAGTAACGCGTTGTAAACTTAAATGATCTTTTAAAATTGCTTGACATAAACCAAATGATATAAGAACTTGTGCAATAATGTTTCTTATATTGAAACGACGATCAGTAAGCATCAATTCTTTATAACCTGATTGACATGTTGTTCATTAGTCGAAATGGAGGGTCTACCCCAGATCGCGAATCATCTACCAACTTTAAACTTTTTATACCAATCAAATACGGTTGTTGTTTTTCAAATGTTTTTGTAGCAGAAATTGCATTGCGGGAACAAAATTTGATGCATGTTCTTTGCTCAATTACATTCGACATTTTGGAAAATCAACGAAGCGAATTTATTTTCAGACGATAAAATTAAATAAATCCCTGATTACTGTCACATCTATATATTGTAAAATTCAAATACCACTCACTCACTCAATACTGTATCTCAAGAACAAGAAGCTGAAATTTTGCAAGGCGATTCTTCTAATACTGTAGAGGTGCAACTAAGAAAGGATTTTGGGAACAGCTACACTCTACGTTTATGAGCAATGGCAACGGCCTTGGCGATTTTTTGGCGAACTTCTAAAGTTGCCAAGGAAAAAATTATTTCCTAACTCTTTTTCTGCCACAATTTTTTTTTTTTTACAACACACTTTTTAAACACATTTCAAAACGCTTTAAAAAGTATATATTTTTAAATCTTTCACAAAAAGTAGTAAGCTTAAGCACATATCAAAACACATTTGTGAACCAGCAGAGAAACTAAGCTACGAATGTTGGGTAAGAATACCCTGCAACTTATCAATTACACTAAATACAGTGGGCATGTTGAAAAAGAAAAAGATTTACAAAAGAAAAAAAAAGCAAGAAATAATACAACCTGATGTCAGAATTCTTTCGTAAAAAAATAATGAAAACGAAAATGGTTAAAAAAACCAAACTCTTAATCCTTTCGTTGAAAAACTATTATAATAAAATAAAAATTCCACAACTGTCAAAATACAAATAAATGGACCAATGGTATCGCAGAAAACGATTTAAAAGGACCAATGCAATCAAAGGATATTTAAAAAACAAAATAACCAATGGGAAGAAAGAAAAAATTTCAAACGAATCAATGAAATCAAGCGACTTTAACGGATTTTGGAAGAACTTCTTAGAATACTAGCAAAATACCCGACCTTACTCGGTTTGAATTGGTTTACTCTATATTGAAGAGATAATCAAAATATATAATGACTTACGTTTTTTGTAGAGTAAAAATTTATTTCAACATCTTTCGCCATCTTTATATTTTCTACAACTTACTTTGGACACAAATCCTACACATGCATATCCATTCATGTAATACATTTCACATACATCGCACAATTGCTGTATGACAAAGCTACAAAATGACGAAAGGTGATACTAAGGTTACTACTATAAAAGACGATTTATAGGAAGATTTGGAATTCCCTTTCTTAAGTTCTTTTCATGTTCAACTCAATTAATTAAAATTACGATTTACGGCGAGTGCTCTCGCACTCATAGTCAACAAAACAATATTTTTTTACTTGTGGGACTCTTGCCTCCGGTATGCGACATTGTGAAATTTTGCAATCTTCCCCTGTCATTATTACAACGAATTTTTTAATGTTGGAAAAAGTTCCAGTTTGGATTAATAAACATTATTATTCTTTCAGTAAAGGCATTATTCTTTAAATAACGGCATCATTCTTTCAATAATGGCATAACTACACTTAAAATTTACTGAAAATTTATACTGACTTACCTAACATTTTTAAGTCTAATACTTTGTGGTGCTGTTGCGTGTGATGAGAAGGAAAACACATTTATTAAAATAATAAATATTTAAAACAGGAAACAGCAAAGTAAAACAAAATAAAAGATGTCGCAAAAAATTGTTCTAAAGATATTAATTTGTGATTCAATTTTATCTCTTGATCTCGTACAGTTGCCACAACTTACAACTAAAAGTGTACAAAATTTAGAAATGTGAAATTAATTCATAGCGAAAGAACCAGAAAAAAATATCACTGCTCGCGCGTTCTTGTTCATTCTCGTTTCATTGAAAAATATCGTCTGTCCCAAATATTGGGAAGTCGTTTTCATTGCGCAAAGAATAAAAATAAGACTCGAAATAAATGAAGTATCAGAGATGAAATTCCATTAAATTTTTTTTTTTTAAGAATAATTACTTTTTCAGCAGTAATGGTAAAGCAATCGAAGTAATCGTAATATTCAATAGACATTCCAATTTTTCCATAACTCCCAAATTATGGTTGATTTAAGTATACTTACTCAGGTGTTTTAGCATGAAACTCAACTAAATATAACAATAAAGAAATGTTTAATATTGCATTCACTAAACTAATAGATAATGTATAAAATAAAATACAATGCAATCAAATATCTGGAATAGAATTCCTGTGATGTCTACACAAACACAAAATCGAGCGTAGAACAGAAAGACGGACAGACAGACTTTCGCAACCAATGCCACTCACTAAATGAAGATAAGTACTCACTGTATGTAAATTTTCATGAAAATATCTTAAACCGCGTGGACGTGTATAGGGCACAACATACAGACAGACGGACAGACAAAGCGTAATTTTGCTACTCGGGTATCTGGTGACGTCAGAATTAATGTTTAATTTTCTAATTTGATTTAGTATTCTGTTTTTGGGTATTTTAGTTGACAGCGAGATGTTGCTCTCAATAACTGAGGATTCCCAAGTATTACAAATATGGGTTATTTTTGCTAATAAAACGTTATTGTCTTTATCAATTTTGTTCAAGTCTTTTGTCGAATTGTTCTACTTCAGAATATATATTCAGGAAGTCGAAATTTAACACGTTAGAACATATATTTTTCCAGAATTCTGCATTTCCTTCAAGGATCGGAATTTTGTTTCTGTTTCCATTTATATGTTCTGGTATATTACCTATTGAAGAAATATTATTCGTGAGGAAGATTTAATGACTTATTTATTTCCTGCAAAATATCACTAAACATGGGTAATTTCTTGGTGGTTTATGTATATTTTGACCAACTTTCTTTAAATATTTTGTTGAATATGTAATAGTGTAATTAGTTGAGTTTAGTTTGTCTACACTGATGAGACATGTATTTCTAACACAAGCTCCTTTATTCCACATGCCACTGAATGGAATTTTCAGGAAAAAGTGCGTTTGCTTCAAACTTAATTAATCACGAATGCCGTAACAATTTAATTTACCATCCTTTTACATTGTTGATGAAATTCAAAAATATCGCATATAATAGGTGCAAGATTGTAAGAAAAATGTGCATCGCATACTACTACAAGTAAAACATATTCATAAGGAAACTAAGTGCAAGTCTATCGTCAAAAATTCGCCATATTTACTAAAAATGAATGCACGGGAATATTCGTAGTCTCCAAAACTCAAAATCAACTTCTTTGGTAGTCACCTTAGAACAAAAAAACTTTCATCCGAAGTGCGACGAATATGAAACGGATTATATGGATGGATTCAACATGTATGCATATTTACGTCCGACGTAAATTGTAGAAGCGACTGAGAAGTTCAAATGGATATCAAACATTTTTTTCCGCGTACACTTAGATGTTAACATTCTTTTATAAAAAGAATTGACGATGACTTTTCAATCAACAAATTTTTAATTCAACCCCAGCAAAGCCGCGTTGAATTAAATAAGTCGTAAGTCAATTAATAAGTCGTAGCCAATTCTGTTCTCGTTTTTTTAAACGTAAAAATATTTGGTAAAAGTGTGCAGACGATATCTACTATATATGTATTTTAAAGGAAGCATTCCGGATACTTTTTGATCACAGTAGTTTATGTTACCTGCAATATAAGAAAAGCAGGCATTGTATAGAATGCCTAGGCAATATATAGGATGCCAGGAGTTTGGGGGCAAAGTATGAAATATGAAAATTGTTTTAATATTATATATGCTTTCACAAGGCATTGTGTGTTATTCCTAGGTGTTATATAGAATGACAAATGCTGTTTAGGCACAGTATTAAGATAGTCATGAAAAGGGTTATTAAAAAAGATGGACCCAAGTTAATTAATTTGTATCACACGAAATATAAATTGGATATGAACAGTCTACATAGCGAGTTCCAAAGTATTTTTTACCACCGCTTGGGCGGTGATAGTTGCATTGTGGAGAGTACGAATTGAAATTCGTTGTTCTTGTCAGAAGCAGACGATTCGCGTAATATCGCTCTCTTTCTCTCTCGGCGCAAGTTTGTAATGCGCATGCGCGAAGCATTGCGAACGGAGCGCGTATCAATATTCTGACTTCTTAACTTTTCCCTTTCGGTTGTGTTCGTCTTGTGTCTCTTTTCGTCTTGTGGAATAAATTATTGTGTTCTAATTTATGTTGTATTAATTGCACACCAACGAACACCACAGCATAAACGGCTGCTAGGGTACTCGCGCCTGTAGGCAGGCATTGCGTGTAGAGATGGGGAAAATGACTCTTTTCAGGGATCGGATCGGAACCGCTCACTCACTAAAAAGAGCTAGATCTTTTTGATGACTCACCGCTCCTTTGAGATATATAATAATGTATATAACATATCGAAATGTACACAATATGTTTGGGCCATCGAACATCCCTCGTTGTCACGTGAGCGCATGTGTCCAGACGAAGAGGCGCCAAGCGTGCTTGAAACACCCACGCACACAACACTTGAAACACTCACTCATCCAGCAATTGCGCAGTTTACCTCTAAAATCAACAAAAGGAGGGAGACGGGGCCCGAGGACGATAGGCATTGCAGCATAGGGCTGCTAAGCTGTAAAATTTAATTGCTAAGGCATAAGATGGCACAAAACCATGTCAATTCATATAACTTTGAAATTGTCCATAAAGAATAAATTACTATGAGGACACTTCTACTTTTGTAATTCCCGTCATGAACCCGTTGAGATTACAGAAGTAGCAATTAAAATATCCAAACACGTTAAAAATCTCATTTTAGACCAAGAATTCTAAAAAAGTTTTCGATTTTATTGGATAGAGTATTTATTTGACTTTCCAAAACATATTTAATTTTTTCTCTGTTAATTACTTGAAGAAGTATTAAGATTTTAATCAAGGCGGGAAAACAAGAAGTAAGAATGGAAAACACTGGAAATGGCCATTAAAAGGTCAAAAACATGCAAAATCTAAATTTAAACCTTACTTTTTTTTGCAAATATAATTTTAGAAAGTTTTTTTTCAAATATTTAAATGGTTTCTCTTTTGGAAATGGAGTGAACTTTTTTAAAGAGAAGGAAGAACAAAATTGTTTACACAAAGAGCAAACGCAAGGGAGCAAGCGATGCACTTGAAACTACCTTTAACTCTAAATTAATATTTTTGCATTATTTCCTCACTTCAAATGTTATAATACAAAAACTTATAACTGGATTCTAGTAAACTTTTGAGAGTTTGTTATTTATAATGTTGTCAAGTGAATGAACTAGAATAATTATGCTGAGTTCAAAAGTTTCTAAATTATTACTATTTATTTAAGAAATAGGACTAAAACTATAAAAAATCTTCTATTCATTTTTCAATCACTTGTAAAATTGTTGTTTATTTAATTGTCTCAGCCTTATACTGGACCACATCCTGTTCTTGATCGTTCGGAAAAGTACTGTCGGATTATTGTGAATGGCAAAACAATTTCTGTCACGTTAGACAGAGTAAAACCTGCTCATATTCTGCGTGACGATAGCAACATTAACTTATCTTTGCCTTCTAAATCTACAGAGTCCAGGGAATCTGTTCAACCTCTCACAACAAGAAGTGGAAGAACCGTACATTTCCCCAAAAAGCTTATTGAATATATTTAATGTTATATTTGTACATATTAACGATTATCATTGTATATTTGTGTTTACTCATTCATTTTCAATTTTTTTTAACACATTCTATTGTTACGAAAATGTGCGTATTTTTCTTAAATTTGTGTTTTTTATATTTTCAATGTATATATAATCCTCTATTATGACTGTATATCGTTCCTCGGTATCCCTCTTTCACTGGGGGGATACTCTGTGGAGAGTACGAATTGAAATTCGTTGTTCTTGTTAGAAGCAGACGATTCGCGTAATATCGCTCTCTTTCTCTCTCGGCGCAAGTTTGTAATGCGCATGCGCGAAGCATTGCGAACGGAGCGCGTATCAATATTCTTACTTCTTAACTTTTCCCTTTCGGTTGTGTTCGTCTTGTGTCTCTTTTCGTCTTGTGGAATAAATTATTGTGTTCTAATTTATGTTGTATTAATTGCACACCAACGAACACTACAAATGGTGACCCGCTATTAAAGAACGCACAATACCTGAATCCGGATATATTTTTCAAAATTATCCATTATTTTTCTTCAACGTGCTGTGAAGCCTTGGACTTAAAAATGACCGACGTCAGCGCGGTGAAAATTCCGTCCTACAACTTCAGCGACCCTGCACTTTGGTTCCACATGTGTGAGAGTACGTTCGAATTAGGAGTACCCAAACCAATAACGGACAATCGTACCAAGTTTAACTACATTGCATCCAACCTTCCTCCAGAAGCAGCGTCGACAGTTCGCGACGTCATCACGAAGCCGGACCCGACCGACCCTTACCAACATATCAAAAGGGAACTAATCAACCGAAGTGGCGAATCATCACACCAGGAAATTCGGAAACTTTTAGCTGGCGAACAATTAGGAGACAGGAAGCCTACTGAATTGCTCCGCATCATGAAGCGACGTGCCGAATCGCATCAAGTGCCAGACGAGCTCATGCTCGAACTTTTTCAAACGCATCTGCCAACGCGAGTACAGTCCATTCTTGCAGCCATAACTCCTCTGACGATCGAGAAAGCAGCGGAAGTGGCCGACCGAGTACTGGAAGTGACGCCGATGCCGGTAAGTGCTTGCTCAGTTGCCTCAGTTTCCATGGAAGATCGATTATTTGCAGAAATTGAAAAATTAAATCTGCGCATAGATAACCTTTCTCGTGGCAGAAGCCGCAGTCATAATAAGCAACATCACGCGCCGGGTAATCGCAGCAAATCGCGATCCAGCCAAAACCAACACGACCAATGTTGGTATCAATTTAAATTTGGGGGAAAGGCCCAAAAATGCACACCTCCCTGCAAATTTCAAAAAAACGACCGAGGCCTGGTGTAGAGGCGACTACCATCTTGCCCAAAAATTCTCATCGCCTATTCGTACGCGACAGACGTACTAATATACAGTATTTAATCGACACAGGTTCTGACGTTTCCATAATTCCCGCATCAAAATTACAAAGGAGAAATGGCTCGGAAATGACTCTTTCCGCAGCAAACACTTCCCCCATCCATGTATACACATCACAAACTCTCTCCTTAGATCTGGGTTTGAGACGCGTATTCACATGGACATTTTTAGTTGGAAACGTGTCCACTCCCATAATAGGCGCCAATTTTTTGTACAATTTTAACCTAGTGCCAAATTTAGTGCAGCATAAATTGAATGATGCACAAACAAGCATAAACACTGACGGTATAATGCGCAACAGTAGCATCCATTCCGTAAAAACGGTATCTGGTAATAGTGTATACCATAAATTGTTAATGGAATTTACAGAAATCACACGACCTCCACGCCCGGATCAGGAGATAAAACATTCAGTTGTTCATTACATCAACACGACTGGTCCGCCCGTAACGGCCAAAGCCCGCAGACTTGCACCTGACCGCTTACACATTGCTAAGGAGGAATTCAAAACAATGATCCAATTAGGCCACATGCGCCCCTCGCAAAGCAATTACGCATCTCCTTTGCACATGGTACCGAAAAAAGATAGCTCTGAATGGAGACCTGTTGGTGACTATCGAGCACTTAATGCTCAAACAATCAAAGACAATTACGGTGTACCAAATATTTTAGATTTTACATCGAACCTACATGGCACAAAAATTTTTTCGCACATAGATCTCATGAAAGCGTATCATCAAATCCCTGTAAATCCAGAGGATGTTCATAAAACTGCCATTATTACACCCTTTGGTTTATACGAAAGCTTACGTACGCAATTTGGTCTGTGTAACACCGCATCTACTTTTCAACGATTTATCAATGAAGTAACTCGAAACCTCCCTTTCGTTTATGCTTTTGTTGATGACATATTAGTGGCTTCTCGATCATCAGAATAGCATATCGAACATCTACAGATTTTATTTGAACGAATACAACATTATGGCCTTACTTTAAAACCATCAAAATGCGTTTTTGGAGTCTCCTCCATTGATTTCTTAGGTTTTAAAGTTTCCGAATCGGGTATTGAGCCTCTGCCAGAACGTGTAGAATGCATCAAAAATTTTCCAAAGCCAACCACTATCACACAATTAAGGCGTTTCCTTGGATTATTTAATTTCTACAGACGTTTTGTACCCAAAGCAGCTCATATATTAGCCCCTTTAAATAAATTCTTAGAAGGCGTCAAAAATAAAAAGAAATCTAAACGAATTACAGTAACCAAACTTAATGAGTTACTTCAATGGACTGATGTGGCAGAGCAATCATTTACGGATGCTAAAAATGCCTTAGCAAGTGCAACTCTTCTGCAACATCCGATACCTGGAGCGAAGCTGAGTGTCTGGGTCGATGCAAGCGATTTAGCTGTTGGCGGTACTCTTATGCAACTGAATAAAGATGCCTGGGAGCCTATTTCATTTCTATTTGCCAAGCTTTCCAAAAGCCAACGGAACTGGTCCACATATGACAGAGAACTATTAGCAATATACACATCCGTCAAACGCTTCAGACATATGCTCGAAGGTCGTGATTTCATCATTTTCACCGATCAAAAGCCTTTGATTTACGCCTTCAAGCAGAAGCCAGACAAGTGTTCGCCAAGACAACTCCGTCATTTGGACTATATCTCTCAATTTTCAACAGATGTCCGCCATACAAAAGGCACTAACAACGTCGTCGCTGATGCATTATCTCGCATAGAAATTGACACTATCTCTTCTCCATTAAATTTTCAAGAATTTGCTTCAGCCCAAGCGAATGATTCAGAGTTAAAGGCGATTCTAACCAAAAACGACACTTCACTAATTTTGGAAAAGACTTATTTTCCAATCGCTAATTTGGAACTGTTGTGCGACATGTCCACCGGACAACCTCGACCATTTGTCCCACAATCATATCGAAAAATCATATTTAACCAACTTCATGAACTTTCCCATCCAGGAATCTTCGCTACAAATAAGTTGATAACTTCTCGATATGTTTGGCCAGCAATGAACAAATGGATTAAAGAGCAGGTACAATGTTGTATTCCTTGCCAACGTTCTAAAGTCCATCGCCACACCAAGACTCCACTTGGTACATTCAAATCTACCAGATGCTCGATTTTCCCATATACATCTGGATTTTATTGGACCACTGCCATCATCTGACGGCCAACGTTATTGCCTCACGATAACTGATCGTTTCACTCGCTGGCCTGAAGTAATCCCGACTACTGACATGACTGCCGAAACAGTTTGTCGAGCACTATTAAGTGGTTGGATTTCCAGATTCGGCTGTCCTACAACAATAACAACAGATCAGGGCAGAAGTTTCGAATAAAATCTCTTTAGACAGCTAACTAAAGTGCTTGGAACCAACCACATCAATTCCGCAGCGTATAGACCCCAATCTAATGGGTTAATAGAACGTTTTCATCGTCACCTTAAAAGTGCTCTTAAATGCCATGAGCATACAAAATGGACCGAGGTACTACCAATTGTTTTGCTAGGATTGCGATCTGCAATAAAGAACGATATTAACGCTACGTATGCAGAACTTGTATATGGAACAACACTTCGTTTACCATCTGACATTTTATTAAGTGAACAAGTTTCTGCAACAGCCTTTCCATCATACGTAGATCAACTTCGCACTTTGATGCAAACTTTAAATCCAATTGCAACATCAAAACATTGCAAGGATTCAATCTATGTTCATCCCTCATTGGAAACATGTTCTCATGTGTTTTTACGTGTGGACTGTCACAAACCTCCATTGTCTCAGCCTTATACTGGACCACATCCTGTTCTTGATCGTTCGGAAAAGTACTGTCGGATTATTGTGAATGGCAAAACAATTTCTGTCACGTTAGACAGAGTAAAACCTGCTCATATTCTGCGTGACGATAGCAACATTAACTTATCTTTGCCTTCTAAATCTACAGAGTCCAGGGAATCTGTTCAACCTCTCACAACAAGAAGTGGAAGAACCGTACATTTCCCCAAAAAGCTTATTGAATATATTTAATGTTATATTTGTACATATTAACGATTATCATTGTATATTTGTGTTTACTCATTCATTTTCAATTTTTTTTAACACATTCTATTGTTACGAAAATGTGCGTATTTTTCTTAAATTTGTGTTTTTTATATTTTCAATGTATATATAATCCTCTATTATGACTGTATATCGTTCCTCGGTATCCCTCTTTCACTGGGGGGATACTCTGTGGAGAGTACGAATTGAAATTCGTTGTTCTTGTTAGAAGCAGACGATTCGCGTAATATCGCTCTCTTTCTCTCTCGGCGCAAGTTTGTAATGCGCATGCGCGAAGCATTGCGAACGGAGCGCGTATCAATATTCTGACTTCTTAACTTTTCCCTTTCGGTTGTGTTCGTCTTGTGTCTCTTTTCGTCTTGTGGAATAAATTATTGTGTTCTAATTTATGTTGTATTAATTGCACACCAACGAACACCACAGCATAAACGGCTGCTAGGGTACTCGCGCCTGTAGGCAGGCATTGCGTGTAGAGATGGGGAAAATGACTCTTTTCAGGGATCGGATCGGAACCGCTCACTCACTAAAAAGAGCTAGATCTTTTTGATGACTCACCGCTCCTTTGAGATATATAATAATGTATATAACATATCGAAATGTACACAATATGTTTGGGCCATCGAACATCCCTCGTTGTCACGTGAGCGCATGTGTCCAGACGAAGAGGCGCCAAGCGTGCTTGAAACACCCACGCACACAACACTTGAAACACTCACTCATCCAGCAATTGCGCAGTTTACCTCTAAAATCAACAAAAGGAGGGAGACGGGGCCCGAGGACGATAGGCATTGCAGCATAGGGCTGCTAAGCTGTAAAATTTAATTGCTAAGGCATAAGATGGCACAAAACCATGTCAATTCATATAACTTTGAAATTGTCCATAAAGAATAAATTACTATGAGGACACTTCTACTTTTGTAATTCCCGTCATGAACCCGTTGAGATTACAGAAGTAGCAATTAAAATATCCAAACACGTTAAAAATCTCATTTTAGACCAAGAATTCTAAAAAAGTTTTCGATTTTATTGGATAGAGTATTTATTTGACTTTCCAAAACATATTTAATTTTTTCTCTGTTAATTACTTGAAGAAGTATTAAGATTTTAATCAAGGCGGGAAAACAAGAAGTAAGAATGGAAAACACTGGAAATGGCCATTAAAAGGTCAAAAACATGCAAAATCTAAATTTAAACCTTACTTTTTTTTGCAAATATAATTTTAGAAAGTTTTTTTTCAAATATTTAAATGGTTTCTCTTTTGGAAATGGAGTGAACTTTTTTAAAGAGAAGGAAGAACAAAATTGTTTACACAAAGAGCAAACGCAAGGGAGCAAGCGATGCACTTGAAACTACCTTTAACTCTAAATTAATATTTTTGCATTATTTCCTCACTTCAAATGTTATAATACAAAAACTTATAACTGGATTCTAGTAAACTTTTGAGAGTTTGTTATTTATAATGTTGTCAAGTGAATGAACTAGAATAATTATGCTGAGTTCAAAAGTTTCTAAATTATTACTATTTATTTAAGAAATAGGACTAAAACTATAAAAAATCTTCTATTCATTTTTCAATCACTTGTAAAATTGTTGTTTATTTAAATATCCTTTTATTCTAGTTCATTCCCTAGAAATATGCATGTAGTTTATTTTGGTAGCATCATTTTTCAAATTGGTTGAATAGATTTTCATGTAGCACATTTGAAGTTTTTGACACATTTCTTTAAAATTTCATACATAATTATCATATTTTTACAAAATTATTAATATATACTTTTAATATTTATAGCCCATTGCTATTGTTTGAAACACAAAATATAAAAATATCATTAAAATGTTTCTATACCACATTAAAAAAAAGTGTCTTGGACGTGTTTGGATACATTAAGATTTCTTTCTAAAACCACTTAGTTACCAAATGAGACTTCCTAATAATTTAAATGATATTTTAAAACCAAATAATAAAAATATTAATAATTTATTTAAATACTTACGATTTGTAACTATTTATTTTAAGATATAGGTATATAATACCCTCGAATACTCATTGTCCCAAAGATTTTCAAAATCCAAGTCCCTCCCTGTCTTTTAATAAAATATTTTCAAAATGCCTTGTTTTGTGAAGGCAATGCAATAAAAACGAGTTACGTTTAATTTAATTTTGTGTAGCTTTATTAAAATGATATCACTCCCGAGAAATCAAGGTTTTATTATAATTATTATATTAATGTTAAGTGAATAACATAATAACTGTTAGAATATGTTTTAATAACAACCTTAAGACTAGTTTTAATTAGTGCTAAAAGGCGTGATATGACGAAACTTCAAAAAAGTAACAAAAAGCTAGGGAGCGCAAAAGAACGAATGCGGAATTGACTCTTCGAGAGCGATAGTTATCGAAAAGAGTCAAAGAGTTAACTCCCAAAAGAATCAACTTCCAAAAGAATCAACTCCCAAAAGAATCAGTGAGCGCAAACGATCGAATGCGGAAATGATTCTTCGAAAGAGCCAACTCTCGAAAAGAATCAACTCCCAAAAGAATCAACTTCCAAAGAATCAACTCCTAAAAGAATCACTGAGCTGGTGATCGCATGCGGAAATGACTCTTCAAGAGTGGAAGCGCTGATTCGTTAAAAAAGAGTTACCGCTCTTCAGCCCTGATTGGTTAAAAAAGAGCTATAGCTCTTTTTTGACGAATCAGCGCTCGCTCACTCCGTCAAGAGAGCTAACTCTTTGAGTCAGCTCCTGAGCGGATCGCCCATCTCTAATTGCGTGTCCCGTTAGTTGTGAGTAAGATGGATACTATGCAGAATAAGGTTTTCCGAGTTCTTGGGTTTAAAAGGACTATGTTAAGGCAGGTTTACACGCTACGATAAATTGTGACGATGTGATTGACAAATTTATTGTTCCAATAAATCGATAGAGTGAGTATTGTTTACACGCTACGATAAATCGTAACGATTTCTTGTCAAATATTCGTTGTCGACCGCTAAATAAGCTTTTGCCAAGGAGGAAATAGTGTTGTTATTATATATCGGTTGTTTAGCGAGAAAAGTGAAAAAGTCGCGAAGACCAAGAACAAAGTGGAACCGTCAATGGTTGCTAAAGAAAAGGGAATTCTCTCATGTAAAATGATTGAAAGAATTAAGAAATGGACCAAATGACTGGCGAATTTATTTGAGAATGGATGAAGATACTTATTTTGAGTTGTTAAGATTAGTTTCTCCGTTTATTGCGAAAACTGATACTGTTATGAGAAGAGCGATATCTGCGCACGAAAGACTCTCAGCTACCTTACGATTCCTTGCCACTGGAAGAAGCTTGAAGGACATGGAATATTCAACTGCTATTTCTAAACCAGCTCTCAGCAAAATAATCCCGGAAACCTGTGAAGCTATCTACAAAGTATTAAAACAATTCATACAGGCATGTTAAGAACAGTTTTTTATTTGCTTTTAAACCATATATACATTACAAACATTATAACAAGTAATTATACATACATAACTCTCGAGGAGTTTGTTTAACTGCCATAATTACCTATTCGAATAAAAACAACAGTCAACCAAAGAACGAACTATTCGACACAACCTTTCTGATGCAGATGCAAACTGAGTCTAATCGTAGCGAGAAATGGCTGCCACTTGTTTACACGTTCCAACATGTCGTTACGATTCGCAGAAATTGATGCCGGTCGGCATCAACCATCCAATCCAATTCCAATTAATCGCTACGATGTCCTGTTTACACCCAACGATAAATCGAAACAATTCGATCGTTACGATAAATTGCTAGCATATATCGTAGCGTGTAAACCAGCCTTTAAGGAGGCTGTTTACGTCCCACCTCAACCCCCACATCAGGCCGACCTGCGGAACCGTGTCACTGCTGCGGTGCACTCAGTAATACAAGACATGCTTTTTCGCGTGTGGGACGAGTTTGGCTACCGCTTAGATGTTCGCCGTGCAGCAAAGGCGAGACACATTGAACATTTATAACCCCTCTGTGTTAAAAAAACTTCGAAACTTCCTCGTTTCATTAGTATGTAGACTGTTCATGTCCAATTTTTCTTCATTAAATACAAATTACTTAAATTGGGTCCATCTTTTTGAATAACCCTGTATTTGGTCAAATTGCTATTATCCACAGTACACATTCACTCTGTTCTTTCAAGCGCGGAAATTGACTCAAATTCTTATTTTCTAACTGAGATGAATAATTAGAATTTAATTTTAAATGAATTCATGCTATTTACTAAGCTGGAAAATAATTTATTCGTGCTTTGTAGTTTCGAATTTAGATGGCTAGTAACATCGACTAAAAATACCAAATCAAATAGCCAGTTGTTATCAAACCATAGCGTTCTTTCATCAGTGACAGAGCGATGTCTAATTTGATAGGCAATGCGTGTAGTACTGGCCAAGAACAGAGGGAAACTGCATACCTAAATTGGACACGCACATTTATTTTTACAATATTATACAGTTTCAGATATATACGCCGCACCGTCCGTTGCAAAAAAATACGTCTCTCTCCCTTCAAGTCTATAACAAATCTGCCTTATTCGTGTTCAGTGGTGCCAGATTTTCAGTACAAAGTACCTCTGTTTTGCAGGCGTAAACCTCTAGGAAACCTCTGATTTAGAGATCTGGGATATATCGACGTATCTAGTGGCGCGATATTACCGACGATATTTTAAACTACGCTGATATATATCGATATTTTTTATATGTGCCATGTGCTAAGTACACATATGGAATTTATTTATATGCGCATTGTGCTCATTTTATTTTTACTGCTGCGTGCTGCTGAATTAAAAATCATGTGTATGCTTTATTTTTTCTTCCAACTTTAATAAGCTTTTGATAAATATGCCAAAAAAGGGCTAACGACCTTTTTTTTCTCAAGTATTAGTCTCCCGTCTATGCAGCCCAGTTCTTAATAACATACAGTCTGTTTTAAGCAAAATACATTAATTTAATGAATAATTTTTTACTGTTGTGTTCATTATTTACTATTACTATCTTTGTTCAATTGTGCAGTGCATATTCATACATTTATTGAAAACTGAAAAGAAAGCTACCAGATCCTTCAAAAATCTCCCAGATTTAATCTTCACTTTTTTCAAGCTCAGTTGTCTCTTTGGGCTTTGTGCCATACATTGCATATGAATTAAATTTTATCAGCATTTCTTTACTAGGATTAAAGTCTACACAGCTTTCACCTTTAAATTTTACTCCATACTTAACCATCATGATTGACTCAGTTGTCTTCAGCTGTAGCGAGTTTCTGAATTAAGGTTTTACATTACTCAGTTGAGAAAAAATTCTCTCGACAGTTACATTAAAAAATGGTCAACTCATTAAGGTAAATGCAAGCTTACAGAGCTGAAGAAATTATATGTTCCTGCAGCATATGTTGGTTTATCTATAGAGGCCCTGAATTTGACAGGGCTCTGCTTAATAAATTCCTCGGCTGACACTTCTGAGATCAATGGTAACCGATCCCACTCTCTCTGGTACTTATCCACATTTTCACACACAGCTACGAATTGTGCAGCAAGTTGGACAGTGCTACACTTCACTTTTCTCACAACATTAGTGGGATGTAGTGTTGACAAATGAAGCAGCACACCAACATTATCTGGTAACCTACTACGTAATTCTTTGGCTAGTTGAACAGAGAATTCTTTACAGCGACGACATTCAACTGTTCACTTGATAATGTTTATACTGTGACGCCATGTTCATTCATTCAATCCATTGGCACTCTAAACCGTTATATAATGGAAGCAATCTCACTTATGTGGATTTCGCTAAGCCTACTTCGATACTCTAAATCTTACTTCTTCTTGACTTATGTGCAACACGGAGTAGAAATGGTCATTGCGTAAAACACTCTGAACCTAGGTTAAACTCTGTGAATCATAATCACTTCTGAAAAACCAGCATGCCAAATCAAAGCATCATAAAATCCTCTAGGCTAGTTTACAAACGGCATTAACTGCGTATTATAATTATACTTCAGACCTCTACATAAACCTCTGTTCTTTTTTCCAAACCTCTATTTTTACCTCTGAGCATTTTGTACCTCTGTTTTTACCTCTGAAGCGAATTGAAACCTCTAGATCTAAAGGTAAAACCTTTGATCTGGCACCCCTGTTCGTGTTCTTTTTCAGAACAGCACCCAACTTTTCGTATTCTTGATCGTATCAGAACACAGGCACTGTCATGCATCGATGTTCGTCTATTAGAACAGTAGCAAGCAGAACACAAGAATGATTGTTCTTATCTGTGTTCATAACACCTGTCGGGAGATCGTAACAAACAGGTAGTTCATTTTCCTGTTCTAAAAAAAATATAAACAGCATTTTTCATTTTCCAAAATCTACTCAGGTTCTTTAAAAAGCTAGCGCAGCTTACAATGAAGATCAAGTTCACCATATTCCTAAAAATATATCATCTGCACTTCCATTCTCCTTTCCTGGAGTATGTCGTATTATTAGGTTATACTGCTGAAGTGCCAGCGCCCAACGTGTCAGCTTCGGGCTTCTCGAAGTGGTCACTGATAGATATTTTAGAGGATTATGGTCCGTATATAGATGTATCTCAGATCCGAAAATTCAATGTTCGAATTTCCGTAACCCGAATAGTACACCATGGGCTTCCTTCTCGATCGTCGACCAGTTCCTCTGAGTGTCCGATAACTTTTGACTTGCGAACCCAATTGGTTTAAAATGGCCTTCGTTGTCAATTTGGGATAAACAAACTGAAATTGATAAATTTGATGCATTGGTATGCATTTGAAAAGGAATGGTGAAATCCGGAGTAGCGAGTGAGGAAGCGTCGCATAGTCGACGTTTAAGTTCCCGAAGTGACATATCGGTTTTTGCATCTTAAGGCACTTTATTGGGTACGGATTTTTTTGTTAGCTCAGTCAAAGGTGCCAAAAATAGTGCATAGTTAATACCATTGGATCTATAGAGAACGATTAATCATAACACCGAACGAACATTGTTTTTTGTCATTGGGCTTCTAATTTCTCTGGATCCGGTGCAAGTTTCACAAGTATGTGACCCAAGTATTTCACTACGTGTTTTGCAAAATCGCAGTAAAATTTAAATTCGTCAATTCTCCCAAAACGGAATTTATATGATTTTTATGTTCCTCCTAATTGTCAGAGAAAATGGTTATGTCGTCGATATATGCTTGTGCATATTTACTATGTTTCCTAAAAGACTCATTCATGGAATTTTGAAATCTCGCTCACGAAGTTTTTAATCCGTATGGCATAGTGCACCAATTTCATACTCCTGAATGAGTTGCGAATGCTGTGAGATGTTTGCTGCCTTCTTCCATAGGAATTTAGTGATAATCCTTGCACACGTTTATAACTGCAAGCCAGTTGGCTTTGCCTGTGATCAACATTAGACCTTGAGCATTTTTCATAGGGAAGCTCGACGCTTTGCTTACGCAATTAAGGTCTCTAAAATCCGTATACATTCTTATACTAGCATCTTTCTTAGTGACACATACAATAGGATAAGCGATTTCACCTTCGGTTTCCTCAGTTAAACCTAACCTCCACAACCAGGGCCGGCTCCAGGGTAGGGCGATCCGGGCGGCCACCCGGAGCGCAATGATCTAAGGGCGCCAAAATCATGGAAAATGAAAATAAACTGATAAAAAAAATTAAGTTACAGGCTTTTATAAAATGCACTAAAACTAAAAAGTAAAGAATATTTTTTTATCATTCTGATATCATATCAATAAATTATTTTTCATAATATTGCATTGGTCATCGGACCCTCTGTAAGTATACCAAATTTCATTGAAATCGGTTCACGGGAATTTTCTCAAAAACGCGTTGCAAGATTTGACTGATAGTTGACAAGATTAAGAGGTGGCTGGTGGGCAGGCGGAATTTATCATTTTTATTTCTAAGCACATAATTCAAATAATATAATATATTTAAACATTAAGGCAAAATCTAGTTGAATTCAATTCAACATGACAAAACCACTCAGTCACCGCCTTTCAAGAATTGACAAGTTTTTCGGCCGGTGGCAACACGACTGTACAGGAAACAACAATTTTGAAACCAAGCGAAACAAGATCTAACAGAACTTTTTAACTGCATATAAAAAGGAAGTAGACTTAAAACAATGCATTATTTGCCACTAGACTTCGGCTGGTGCGAAATAAAATAGTTTGTTTAAATTGTTAGTGCAAAAAAGCTTTAAAAAAGTGCTTGTGCAAATTGTCCAGTGCGTTTGGCTTCTGTGAAGGTAAGTGTTTTAATTTTTGTTTTCATTTTTAATAACTAATAAAATCCATCAGACATAAGCCAAAAAAAGGGTGTGGGGTTGATTTCAAAAATTAGAGTTTAGATCAAAACATGGCTTGTGTGGTATGAAATGAAAGGTAATTGAGTCTGGAGTTGAATGAAATGCATTTTTTTTTAAAGTCAGTGACGCATAAGGGGGGGGGGGATTTTGAAAATTAGAGTTTAAATCAAATCATGGCTTGTGTGGTATCGAATGAAAGGTAATTGAGTGTGAAGTTGAATAAAATACGTTTTTTTTTAAGCCAGTGGCGCACAAGTGGGGGATTTCAGAAATTATAATTTAAATTAAATCAAGGCTTTTTTTATATTAGTATTATCTTTTATTTTAATTAAATTTTTCCAGAAACCAAAATGTCCGATGCTAAGAGAAAACCCTCTGGGAGCGAATTTAAAAAGCGGAGATTGAACAAGCAAACACAACTTCAAAAACAGTCGAGTCGACTCATTAAAAGCTCCGCGGTTTCAAATTGGTCCAATTCACGATGCTTTGTATAGCATATATGAAGATTCAGAAATCGATAATATGATCAGAGACGAGGCTAGCGGTTTATTAAATAATTTGAAGCAGTTCAAATTTATATGCTCTGTTGTGATCTGGTACAAAATTTTGAGTCATATTAACCCCATCAGCAAACTTTTGCAAACTGTAAATTTTAATATGTCACAAGCTATTGATATGCTTAGCAACTGCAAACTCTTCTTTGGAAACCTGAGATCAGATGAAGCTTTTGAAAGCATCATTTTAGAAGCAACCGAGCTTGCTTCAGAGATTGACGTGGAAGCTAATTTCGAAACCACCACACCACATCATCGTGTCAGAAGCAAAACAAGAACGTTTTTGTATGAGGGCGCGGATGAACCCGTTCAAGACCTCAAACAAAAATCTAAAATATATTTTTTTTCACACTATAGATCAAGCAATAAATGCTTTGGAAACCAGATATAATTTGCTAAATACTCACAGTAATTATTTCAGCTTTTTGTATAATATTTTTGGTCTAAAAGACATACCCAGAAATGAGCTACTGGCTCATTGCAAAGATTTGGAAGTAGTTTTAACTGATGGAAATTCAAGCGATCTTAACGCCCTGGAACTAGCCGATGAAATAAGCATTGTTTCGTCATTATTAACAAAAAAGGAAACCCCTGTTGAAGTTCTCAAGTTTATCGCTACACTTAAATTCGCACCAAACCTCAGCATAGCATTAAGAATCCTACTTACATTGCCAGTCACTGTGGCTTCAGGGGAAAGAAGCTTTTAAAAACTAAAAATAATAAAAAATTACCTCAGAACGATGCAGACGCAAAATCGTCTCAATGGATTGGCAATGATAGCTATAGAACACGAAATTAGTGACAAATTAGACTTAAAATCACTGGTTCGTGAGTTTGCCGAAAGAAAAGTTAGAAAAAGGTCATTTTAATTACTTTGGTTAGTTAGAATTTATTTATAATATGGGGGGGATATTAGTTCAGTTAGCATTACTGCATTTTAATTTTTGTTATTTTGCCTTAAGTGCTAAATTGCTTATCTTGTTATCTGATGATTGAGTTTATAATAAAACGGGTTTTTTTTTTCATTTTTTTTTCAATGTTTTCTTGACTTTCTGATATGGTCGCATGAGATTTACTTAAAAAAACCGGGGAGGGGGGGGAGGCGCAAAATTAAGATTTTGCTTGGAGCGCCAAAATGTCTAGGGCCGGCCCTGCCACAACTCCTCAATTTTTTATTGTCTATCGACTTATCGACTTTCTGTTTACAAACTTCAGAGATATTGTACTTATATATGGGGTTTGGTCCTGGTTGCTTCACTTAGAAGTTCTATTTTATGAGGTCGAACGTTTGCATCCTTATTGAATAGTTTGTTGTGATGCACCAACAAGTTCCTCACTTCCTTTGAGTGCTTCTCACTTAGATGCTGTAAATCTATATAATTTATTTTATTAATTACCTCATAGTTTCGTTTATCTCTCGGTGTCGGAATATGTACTACCTCTCCAAATTCGTCTTCCCCTTCAAATATTATATTTAAAGAATTCATTGTGGCTAAAAATTTTCTTATCATGTTTTGATGTACTCGACATCTTTCCCGTCCTCAGGTTCAATGACGTATGTATAGGGTATATTGTGTTTAATAATCGTTCCTGGTCCTTGCAATCTAGCGAACAATTTGTGTGTGGAGTCTGGGATCAGTACAATTACCTTTTCTCCCACGCTGAATGTTTTTACTGAGGGATATTGATGGGCCATTCGAGATTGCTGGATTTCCGCAGTTGTTTTTTCTCATTTCGCAGTTTCCTCAAGTCTTACATTTCATCCAAATATTTATGCATGGGAGTTGTATCTAACAGTGCATTATGTACTTTTCCATTCCAAGTGGACTTTAATATGGAGAGTGGACCTACTGGTGGTCTACCGTAGAGTAACAAAAATGGGGCTACCCAGGTGGTGCTATTTGGGATCTCTCTATACGCCCACAGAAGATATGGTAATTGCTTATGCCATTCTTTTTCATCTGTATTTATCACATGATGTAGCATATTTTTCAAGTTCGATAACTCGTTTTAACAAGCTTGATTAACTCGTTCTACTAGTCCTTGGGGGGTAATATGGAGTTGAAAAACGTGGACTAGCTCCTAATTTCCTTTCAAATTCCTTAGTTAGTTAGTTCGGAAGTAAAATTGGTCCCATTGTCTGAACTGATGACTGAAGGTATTTCCGTTCTAGCAAAAATATGAAACAATGTCTCATATGCCGATCGAGGCGTTAGAGATCGTAAAGGAATGGCCTCATCCCAACGTGTATTCTGTGGTTTACCAAACATAATACATATCTGTGCCCTGCAAAACTAGGAGGACTAATTGGACCAATAATGTCAATATTGACGACTTAGAACGGTAATTCTAGTCTTGCTACTGGTGTAATGGGTGTCAATCACACTTTTTTGCCGGTCGTCTTAACTGGCATTCTTTACAGGCACTACAATATTGTTTAACCTCTCTTGCCAACCCCTCCCAATAAAAAGGCGTATCGTATTCTTTCCTCCGCTATAACCTCTTGCCGTTTCTTTGCGGGTAAAACAAGCTGAGAAACATCCAGCCCCCGATCCTCTTGTGAAAATGCAAGAAGTCGATACTGAAATAGTTCCTCTTTCCCCTCGCTGCCAAATCCACCCCTCAATGAGTCGCTTGCATTTTGTGTGCGTTGAAATTCGTCGGTGAGTGACTGTCTCTGGCCCTTTTCTCTTTCTACAGTTTTGTCTCCACCCCCGATCTCTTTTCCCTCCAGGACGATTTCTCTACACTCTGCCATTTCTACGCAAGTCTGCTGGTTCGTTACGATCATTTTTGCCCTCTAACATGTTAACTAGTGGATCCCAGCTCATGTTGGAATAGAGGGGAACGAATGTGCAGATGCCCTTGCAAAAGAAGCATGCGACAAAGATCAACCTCGAGTAGTCACCTGTGCAGATGCGAATGCCGTCGTCAGCCTAAGGATCTACAACCAGCATTTTAGCAAGGCAACAATCCCCGATCTAAACTGTCCAAGAAACCTCTCCTCTACAATAGCTAGGCTACGTACTGGACATTTCAAAGGCATGAAGATTTCACGAACTAATATAAAATCCTATCCCATCTGCAAGTACTGTCCCCAATCGCAAGTAACTCCAGATCATGTTTTCGACTGCCAGGCCATTATCGGTTCCCTCTTTCAACTTGGAGCACCTCCAATCGAAATCCTCCATAGCCATAGAGCTCCAGAACTTGCAGATCTTGTCACCAAGGCTTTTGGAGGACTCTAAACTTTTGCACTAGTACTGTATGCATAGACACGACAACAACAACAACAACACCATGTTAACTATTTGTGGGTTAAGGATCCCTTCCTCAAAAATGTGAAGAGTGATTGCACATAGTATTGGTCTGTGCACTACGTTAATATTACTTCCATATGGGATAGCCAAATTCACGTGTATCAAGTCCGCGACTATTGTCTCTCCGAAAGCTGGATTTAAATGGATCTTACCTCCCGTTTTCGACTAATTCTTGAGAAGGTAGTTTTTTCTCAATACAGTTACTTGATATCTGATATTCATCAAAGCATTTACGATTTTACCTTCCGCACGTATTAAAGGATTTAGAAAAATTCGAATCCTAAGAGGCCTTAAATTGTATTATTTAAGAGTTGGATTTTATTTATTTATTTCCTGCAAAATATCACTAGACATGAGTAATTTCATGGTGGTATATGTATATTTCCACCAACTTTCTTTAAATCTTTGGTTGAATACGTATTAGTGTGTAGGTAAAAAAAAAAAATTACTAATCAAAATATTTTTAAGTGTGACTTTATTATTTTAAAATGACATAAAAAATTTCAAAAATAACTTTAAAACAAGATGGGTTACGTTAATTTAAAACTGGTTGTCATACTTTGTAGTTCAAAATATATTTAAAAATTTTGGTTTAGCTTTTCATTGAAAGACGATTAAATAAACTAAATTTCATTTGTTTTTCGTGTTTCATGGGCGTTATTGAAAGCTTACGCCATAGTCAAGTAACTACATCTATCATTCTAAATAGAAACGTGCTTTCCATTTAGGAACCAAATTTCGGATCTTAAAAAGTACCATAAGGGTTCAATTTAAAACTGTATGTGTGTTGGAGAAACGGGAATTTTTAACAAGACTTAGTTGATCTTGGAATAATATCACACTAAGTAATTTTGAAAAATTGAAATTTTATGTCTTAAGAGACAGAAAGTCGAGGTTGATTGCTCTATTTATTGAAGCCGTTCTTACACAACTTAGATGCATGTGAATCGTTCCTTGAAAGCAGTGATTTTCTTTTTATAAAAGCGCTGTAAAATCAACCTTCTGTTTATTAAAAAATTGTTATCGATTGGGTTTAATTTGTCTACTCTGGTGACATGTATTTCAAACAAAATCTCTGTTATTACACATGTCACTGAATGGAATTTTCTGGAAAAGTACATTTGCTTCAAGTTAAATTAGTAACGAATGCTTTAAAAATTTAATTTACTATCTTTTCATATTGATGAAGAAATTCGAAAACATCGCTTACTAGATGAAAGAATGGCGCAATGAAAACATATTCATAGGAAAACTAAGTGCAAGACAATCCACCGAAAATTCGTCATTTTTACTGAAATTGAATGCACGGGAATATGCACGGGAACTCGTAAACTTAAAATCAATTTCAGCAGAAGTGTGAAGAATATGAAATGGATTATATGGTTGGATACAACATATATTCATATTTGCGTCCGAAGTAAACTGTAGAAGCGACGGAGAAGTTAAATTTTTAATAAATGTTTTTCCCCGTACACTTAAATGATGCTAACATTCTTTTATGAAAAATAATTGAAGACTTTTCAATTAACATATTATTAATTCAACCCGAGCAAAGCCGGGTATTTCTGCTAGTCGTATATATTTCGTAAAGAACAAAAATGCGACTCGTAATAAATGAAGTATCTGAGTTGAAATTCCATACGAAATAATTTTTCAGAAAATTATTGCTTTTCCTGCAGTAAAACTGGTAAAACAATCCAAGTAACCGTAATACTCAATATACACATTCCAGATTTTTCAAAACTACTAAATTATGATTGATTTAAGTACACTTTCTCAGATGTTTTAGCATGAAACTTATCTAAATACAAAAATAAAGAAAAGTTTAATACTGCATTTGCTAAACTAATATATGATGTATAAAATAAGACATTGTAATCAAATATCTGGAATAAAATTCACGTGATGCCTGTACAAACAAAAAATTGAATATAGAACGGAAAGACGGACAAACAGACTTACGCAACCAAGTTCAGTTACTAAATGAATGTAAATACTCACAGTATGCAAAGTTTCATTAAAATATATTAAACAGTGTAGACGTGTATATGGCATACACATACAGACAAATGGACAAATAGACAGACACTACACCTTTGCTCTTCCATTTGTACACAGCACGTATGGGCGAGTCTTTGCTGAACCAATTAAAAGTAGCATATTTCGTCACTTCCAAACCAGGACAGAAATCACGTGATATTAGAAATTTCACTATATGGAGTACTCACTTCTTTGTCTAATTGGCATTGCGTAGAATGTCTATAAAGGAAATGCGGGAAATATTAATTCCTTCATGCTTTGCCCTAAAACGCCAGCATTCTATAAATCACATAGGCATTCTACACAAATGTCCAAAATTATCCAAACCAAAAAATAATTATATTCCATGAAATACCCAATTGATATAATCCATTTTTGCAGGGAATGTGTGAAAGACAAGCCTAATTAGAATTATCCAATCAAGTGTTCAAACGATTTCTGATATGCAAGTCAAGGCGTTACGTTATCCGACGATGAATCAAGCGCTTTGCGCAAGGTGAATTTCTGCAATACAGCGCTTGATTTCAATGTGAAAGGACTCGAAACGGTTTGTCATGGCTCCGAAGTATCATTTGGAAGAATCTGGGAAGTGGCGCATTATTGGCCGTTTAGAAGGAGGTTAGACAATCATGGAATCAGCGAGATGTGTGATTTACTTCAAGACAGACAGTCTCTGTGCTATGGAAACAATTTCAGAAATGTGGAACTGTTGTAAGGAGTCCTAGACAAGGTCTTAAACGTATAACAACTGCTTCTCAAGATCGATATATGGCAATAACTGCTCCTCGTAACAAGAAGTCTACTGCTTGCCAGTTAAGATCAGAAATTGCAGTCACCACGGGAACTGTTGTATTACGGCAAACTGTATACAGAAGGCTTAAAGAGAAATGCCTTTACGCCAGAAAGCAAAGGTTATGTGTTTCACTGTCTTCACAACACAAGAGGGATCGCTTTAATTGGTACTAAGAACATCAGAACTGGAGTCAACACTAATGGACCCATGCTCTCTTTACTGATGAGTCAGAGGTTTAGTGTAACATCTGATTCTAAGCGTCTTTACACTCGCTGCCAAAAATTAAGCACGAAAGGTAAAATGCGAAAAAAACGACAAGTACAGCTAACGACAAGTAGCAAATAGGTTTATGCATGAAAAGAAGCAAAGAATTAAATACAAAGATGAAAACAATATTGAATTTTCGTAAATTATAAGATGAAGTCATATTGGAGTCATTAACAAAATGATGTTTAAATACAAAACAGACATTAATAGGGTATGTGACCACCCCTCATCCTCATACAAAGTTTACAGCGTGTGACCATGCTTTCCATGAGGTGATCAACCAACCCCGAGTCAAGTAATCGCCATTCCTCCTGTAGAGCAGTTTGCAAGTGTGTGATAGTAGCTGGGGGTGTGAAACGTGCAGATACAACACGGCCGAGGTCATCCCAAAGATTTTCAATGGGATTATGGTAGGGCGAGTACGCCGGCCAAACCATACATGCAATCCCCTCACTCTCCAGGTAGTCGTCGACGATGCTAGTTCTATGGGGACGCGCATTATCATCCTTTAAAACGAAAGAAGGACCAACTGCTGCAGCGTGCAATCTCACAGTGGGTTCTAGGACTTCATTCTGATACCGAACAGTCGTCACAGAACCCCGTCTATAGATGTGCAGGTGGGTGCGATATCCCAACGAAATCCCGGCCCACACCATGATGCTTCCACTTCGGAATGCGTGATGCAAGATGATGTTCAGAGGCCGAATGCGTGTGCCTTTTTCTCCAGACTCTTATACGTTTGTCATCTGGCTCCAGGGCAAATCTCGACTAATCCGTGAACATAACGTTAGCCCAATCAGACACAGTCCAATTCACATGTAGCCGACACCGCTTTAATCGTGCCCCTCTGGATTGGACGGATAGAGGATGTGCTACAGTTTTATATCATATGCAGTGTTCTTAACTTTTCCCCTTTGTATTTATGTGTTATGATGTTATGTCTCGTTCCAGACAAATTCATAAAAATATAGTTCACAGTTTCTGATAAATCCGTGATTCTATGCATGTAAAGATAATTTTGGACTCCAGTGTATACTATTCCTGCTTCGCATACTTTGCCGGTAGACTGTAAATGAAATTGCTGTCGACAATCGTTCGTTGAAAGCAGTGATTTTTCGACTTCTTTATTAGCAAAATTCGAAAAAAAACCTTTGTAGTTTGTCTTACAGTTGAATTACGATGAATACGAAATGGATTATATAGATGGATATATCGTGTATACATATTTGCGCCCGAACTAAATTGTACTCGTAGAAGCGATGAAAAAGTTAAAACAATATTAGAAATTATTTTCCGTACACTTAAAGGATACTAGCATTCTTTTGTGAAACTCGGGGCTTCGCCCCCTGCTCGCTTACCATCGCCAATTTCTACGCACTGCAAATTTGTATGTGTTTTGCTCACTCGCGGAAGAAATTTCGCTCTTTCAACTTTGACACTTATTAAACCCTAAACTAATAACGGCATCGGAAAAATATCTTTACAGTTGTCCAGGGAACACGATGAAGAATAAACCATGCTAATTTCAAATTTTTCTGATCCGAACTTTCTAGGGAAACCGTCTAAGAATCGAACTAAACAACACAATTTTCAATCCTGCTGTGGCAGCGGTAACTTTTTTTTAATATAGAGAGATAGAAGCGATTATTCTGAGCACTTTTCAATCAACAATTAATTAATTCAACCCGAGCAACTCCGGGTGAATCTACTAGTTAAATATATTTTAAATATTCTTGTATCATCAATCAAATATTCATAAATTATTTACATCATGGGAAGAAATAGTCATTTGAGACAAAAATATTATCATTTAATTTGTTTTGGTAAAAATTGTTTTTCGAGCAATACTGGTAAAGCAATGTTATTGGAAAACTTGATTTTCGATTAACACTGGTAAAACAATCTGAGGTGAGTATAGCAATCGTTTTATACTCAATGTTATTTCTATGGCGATTTTGAATTAAGTTTGTTCCCTTCTGCACATCTTGGACTAATAGAACGGCGGTTAAGAGTTACCCTTTCGTTTCCGCATTATTCCATAGTATATGTCAGGGGTGGCCAACCTGTGGCGCATGCGCCAAACTTGGCGCATTTGAAGATTACAAGTGGGGCATTGCATTCTTGCGCCTACATATTATTTGATTACAAGTGAACAAGCATTTTCATCCATGAAATTCATTAAAAGGAAAACGAGGTAGCGAATGAATGATTCAAATTTGAAAAATTCTCTATTGCTCTCAGTAACAACTTTACACCAAACATTGAAAGACTAGCGATATCCAAACAGGCTCAAAAGTCTTATTAATGGTAACTAGGGGGCCTGCCTCCTGATCGCTAACGCTCGCCAACCAACGGAGGATTGCTTCGCAATCTTCAGTGGTTCGCTGGGCGAACCTATGCTCGCTTCGCTCGCCTCAATGAAGACATGTGTCCTAGCAGAAGGGATTGTTTACAAAATATGATACCAAAAAATATGTTTTTCAACTTTAAATTTGCCCAATTACAGAAAATATATATTCAGTACCTCTGAAATCAGAATTTAAATGAAAACTTTGAGCAAATATTGACTCGAAATGTGAGCATTCCTTTGAAAATTGAATACCCAGCATATTGTTTGTGTGTACATTTCCCCAGCACTCGAACGACCCACACTATTTCATTGAGTTTGTTGCCGAAAGTTGTAGTGCAAGCGTCTTGTTGAACTATAATTGTTGGCCCTGAAAAGGACCGTTTTTTAAATGGTCCTGAAATGATCCTCCGCCTTCTTTGATTTCTATTTAAATTAACTGCAACAGCTCAAAAAAAAAAAATTGTCAATAAAGTTTTATACGTTAACGCTTTAAATTCAATTGATGCGCGAGACTTCATGGTAAAGAAACAATCGTATAATGTTGCCAAATTGCGATAGCAAATAACGTCTTTTTTGCGTGCCACGTAAGAGAATTATATATAGAGATGTTTATGTGCTGTAATAGACATTGTTTTACGTACAATAGTTAAAGCATTTAAAAATGTTAATTATGTCTATAAACATACTTTTATTAAAAAAAAGTTATTAAGAATATGACAGGACCATAAACGTAAGGTAGAAAAGGTGCTCGAGTTATATGGCGCATCGGAACTCGTATGTGAAAAAAAATTGGTGCATGGTATGTAAAAGGTAGGCTACCCCTGGTATATGTGTACCAAATTTGGTGTGGAATGGTCAAGCGATGTTGATTTGCGGTGTAAGAGTGTAGAAAACTGACATACAACCAACTCTGCTTTATATACGTACTAGCAGAAATACCCGGCTTTGCTCGGGTTGAATTAATAATATGTTGATTGAAAAGTCTTCAATTATTTTTCATAAAATAATGTTAGCATCATTTAAATGTACGGGGAAAAACATTTATTAACAATTTAACTTCTCCGTCGCTTCTACAGTTTACTTAGGACGCAAATATGCATATATATATATATATATATATATATATATATATATGTTGTATCCAACCATATAATCCATTTCATATTCTTCACACTTCTGCTGAAATTGATTTTAAGTTTACGAGTTCCCGTGCATATTCCCGTGCATTCAATTTCAGTAAAAATAACGAATTTTCGGTGGATTGTCTTGCACTAAGTTTACCTATGAATATGTTTTCATTGTGCCATTCTTTCATCTAGTAAGCGATATTTTCGAATTTCATCATCAATATCAGAAGATAGTAAATTAAATTTTTTCAGCATTCGTTACTAATTTAATTTGAAGCAAATGCACTTTTCCAGAAAATTCCATTCAGTGACATGTGGAATAACAGAGATTTTGTTTGAAATACATGTCATCAAAGTAGACAAATTAAACGCAATCGATAACAATTTTTTAATAAACAGAAGGTTGATTTTACAGCGCTTTTACAAAAAGAAACTCACTTTCAACGAACGATTCACATGCATCTAAGTTGTGTAATAAATTGTTCAATAAATTGTTGTTCAAAACTAAGTTGTTCAATAAATAGAGCAATCAACTTCGACTTTCTGTTTCTTAAGACATAAAATTTCAATTTTTCAAAATTACTTAGTGTGATATTATTTCAAGATCAACTAAGTCTTGTTAAAAATTCCCGTTTCTCCAACACACATACAGTTTTAAATTGAACCCTTATGGTACTTTTTAAGATCAGAAATATGGTTCCTAAATGGAAAGCACGTATCTATTTAGAATGATAGATGTAGTTTACTTGACTATTGCGTAAGCTTTCAATAACACCCATGAAACACGAAAAACAAATTAAATTTAGTTTATTTAATCGTCTTTCAATGAAAAGCTATATCAAAATTTTTAAATATATTTTGAACTACAAAGTATGACTACCAGTTTTAAATTAATGTAACCCATCTTATTTTAAAGTTATTTTTGAAATTTTTCATGTCATTTTAAAATAATAAATGCACATTTGAAAAATATTTTTATTTGTAAATTTTTTTTTTACCCATGGTCAAATGGGTTTTGTTCTCGGAGAGGGTTTTCAAGTCGTCCGGTGTAAGAAAAAAAAATATAAAGATGTAGGAATACTAAACAACGGTAGTTGTCTACTAGTCTGGAAAGAACTCATTATAAGAGCAACGAGACTGGTAGGAGTCAGTTGCATTGTAGTAGGAATGCAAGGCAAGACTGTCACGAGCCAGTCACATTCCGGTATTCAGTTACGAGAAAATTAATAGAACAGACACTTTTTCCCCTGGACGCCATTGAGAGCTGACGTATTTTTTCCGAGCAGAGACGACTGCTGCAGATAATGACGGAACTGTTTTAAAATATAACTCAACTGTACATAATAATTGTGGATATTTATTCATTAAATGTCAATGTGCTGTAAGATTCGAAGTCTTTAATATAGACCTCAAAGTCGCACGAGAAAGCACAGCGGTGTTGCCATTTACGCCAAGAATAATATTGAAACACAGGAAGCTCTACAGTTCCCAAATTATGACACGGGAGTTCACATTGTTGTCGTCTATTTAAAAAACAATGTTCGTTTGGCCGTACTATATGCCAAGCCAGGTTCGAGTACAGATGACATTTTAGAAGCGATCTCAGAAGCATTGGGCACAGATTGTGACGAGTATAAATCAGTCTTGGCTGGAGACTTTAATATCAACATGAACACTGAAGAAGGGAAAGAATTCTGCGAAGTGTTGAGAGAAGTCTATTGGTTGGATCTAAAGACAAATCCTAAATATTGGACAACGAGAGGCAGAACTTCGATTGATGCAATCTTTTCCACGCACGATTTGAAATGTTGTGGAGTTTACGAGAGTACGTTTAGCTATCATGTTCCGCTTTACGGAAGACTAACATAAAAATTTAAGCAACTAGTTATATATCTATTATAAAAATAAAAAAAAAACATTTGACCATGGGTAACTTGTAATTGGCTTTCAAGACAATTACAGATAATTTTTTTTTTTTAATTTTTTTTTCTTTGATTTAAAAAATTGTAAAACTTTTTTTAATTATTTTAAATTTTTATTTACACACTATTACGTATTCAACCAAAGTTTTAAAGAAAGTTGGTGGAAATATACATATACCACCATGAAATTACCCATGTCTAGTGATACTTTGCAGGAAATAAATAAATAAAATCCAACTCTTAAATAATATTTCTGGAATAGGTAATATACCGGAACACATAAGCAAACAGAAACAAAATTCCAATGCTTAAAAAAGGCAGAATTCTGAAAAAAAAATCTGTTCTAGTATGTTGAAGTCTGACTTCCTGAATATATTCTGAAGTAAAACAATTAGACAAAAAACTTAATTCATTATTAAATTAACAAACAAAATTCATAAAAACAATGATTTATAAGCAAAAAAGAACACATATTTATAATACTTGGGAATCCCCAAATGTGACTGCAACCATCTCGTTTTCAACTCAAATACCCAAAAAAGCAATTATAAATCAAATTAAAAAATTAAACATTAATTCTGTGGTTGCCAGATACCGAGTAGCAAAATTACGCTTTTATGATCAATGAGTTGATCGTTTGGGCTTTTCGTGCTCCATAATAAAATTTAAGTAAATATAAAATTCAATGTTCTAAATATTCTTTCTTCATCAATCAAATATTTATAAATATTATTTTCATCAGGGAAATAAGTAAAAATTCAGTTCAAACATGAATATTATAATTTAATGTATTTTAAGGAAATTGTTTTTCGATCAACACTGGTAAAGCAATCTGAGATGCGTATAGCAATCGTTTTATACTCAATGTTATTTCTATGGCGATTTAAAATTGATTTTGGCTTAGGCCTTAGGTCAATTTTAGGCCCCTTAGGATTATAATTTTTCAAAATCCTTTCTTAGTGCACCCCTACGGTATAAGAAGAATCACCCTGCAAAATTTCAACTTCCTAGGACATGTAGTTCTTAAGATAGTGATGAGTCAGTGAGTGAGTGAGTGGTATTTGAATTTTATATATATAGATATATACATAAATTGTGTAATATGTCATATATATTCTGGAACAGTTGAAGGAAATCGAGACTCACTGCTGTAGCATAAATTTCAAAAGGATAAAGGAAATAAAAATGGATCGCTGACTTTGAGTAGTAACGCATTCCTCCATCTATTCCTAAAAAAAGTCTTTTTTTTTTTATATCAAACAAGAAATAATTTATAAATGTCAAACATTTGAAATGGAATCACACCACTCTCACAGGTTGTTTGCGCCTGGTTCTATTCAGTAATCGAACACCGTATAACTTCACCGATCACTCGGAGTATTAACGAGGTCTCTCCTTCCCACGTGTTTGGTCTCTTCACTTCTGATCTGTGGCTTGTGTATCGAGACAAATGAATTAGTGGATCGTTTGCGATTCAGCTATGCGATTCTGTCCCCGTAACTCCCCTCAAATTGCGCGGGCGTTCGAAAATGGAATGCGGGGAGAATGGACTGGTATTGCATCGGAATTGAACGTTGACCGTGAAATCCAATTGCATGGTCAAATGTTTAAGGCCATTTGGAGTTATTAACTGGAGCACACACCACGTGATTTCCTGATGCGTTCGCGGTAATCTCTTTGATATGTTGAATAGAAGGAGTTGAAATTTTTGGATAAATTTTGATGCAATGTCATCAGAGCCGTGGAAGTTCGGCTGGAAGAGTGACCGATTAGTAACCGGTAGGGTTGCGAGTTCGAAGCCAACCAAAGACCGTCGGGTAGGTGCACGTTCAATCTGTTGTGACCTCCCATGTCCATGCTGGCGTGGTGTGGAAGTTTGGAGAGTGGTGTGCCAGCTCAAGTGTGACCTATTCACTAGGGATGTGACATCGACAGCAAAACATCGATGTTCAAAATTAAAATATCGATGTTGATAATACATCGCCCAAAAACCATTGATGTTTTTATAGTTATTATTAATTAATTATCTAACTATGAGGGGGGGGGACACAACAAACTTATTTTTTATTTACTGTAGATAAAAAATATTGTGGCCTATAATTATTATAGGCCCCAACATTTGTTATTTACAGTTTGTAAAAAAGGAAGTTTGTTAACTTTCTCCACCTTAAGCCGGACGGATGTTGCCATCACTGACAAATACTTAGTTGTACGGTTATTTTTCTTCAATTTTACTATAGTGCTTTTTTTATTCAAAAATAAAACATCGTCAATGTTAAAACATCGATGTTAAACAAACATCGGCTCCAATTAATCGATGGTAAATGCATCAATGTTTTTTATATAACAGCGATGTTTTCAAAACATCGACATCGATGTCGCATCTCTACTTTTCAGACCCTTCACCCTTGGCCACTTTGGTCTAACATTATGTTCAATTTACTGGTTATAAAAATTATGCTACTGGGTTATTTTTTTAAATTTTTATAATGGTACTTTTTTTCATTTAAAAATAAAACATCGATAGTTATAAACATCGATGTTCAAAAAACATCGGCTCCAATACATCGATGGTAAATATACACAATTTTTTTTTTATAAAACATCGACATCGATGCTTAGAAAACATCGACATCGATGTCGCATCCCTACTAATCACCGGACCGGGGTTCAAAATGACTTGGTGTCGTCCTCGGATCTTTTCCTTCGGGGGTTGATCTTGGACCGTTGCGCTGCTGCATGCTGCAGTGCGACGTAAGTTAAAACTACCAATATCCGGTCTGAATACGGTTTGTGTATTCAACAAGACTCAAAAAAACATTTTTTTTTCTTCCAAGAACGCCCTTGACGATTTATCTCGTAAACCAAAATCTTTCCAACCGAGCCATGTACCAGCATATTCGTATTGTAATTCGAATGTAACAAACGTTTACCAATGGCTTGCTGAATATTAGTGAGCGGCATAATAACAAATTTTACAATAGGTGGAAAAATTATCTGACATGCAATGCTGTAACTATCGAATCTTACCATATCGAATTTCTATGACATCATTTTATTGCAACACAAATTTACTTCATCATTTTAAATCTTGATAATGGATGAAATATTGAGAAACTCATTAGAAGACATATGTCTTTTTGCAAGCGGAAATTCATAATGGATAACATATTACACGTGTCTAGTACAATTATGCATGTCTAAAATTTTTTTTAACTATCTAATATCCTGATATCAAAATTATTTCGAAACTCTTCTTTGAAAAGGTAAAATTAAAACAAAAATTGTCAATCTATAATTAGATTATATTTTGGCTTTGGTATATTAAAAGAATCGCTTATGCTGCATCTTTTGCTTTTCAAAACTTGTCTGTTGGATCGCCTGGATTTTGACCTATGACTCTCCATTCGCACGAAGTCGGTGACGTCACAATGACGTCAATAGTTTATGGTAAAGGGGCGAATTTGATAAGTCGTCAGCTGCATCGAAATAACACTTTAAAAAATTTTTATCGATAGCTTTTGCATTTTAGTTGCCATGGTTTCTTTTCCTAAATTTTTAATGAACACCGAACAAAAAGGAAGACTTGAGTTATTTTTTCAAGAAAAGTTTATCTCTTTTTAAGTATAAAAACTACTCACGGGAGTTCAAATTATTTATTTCTCATTATAAATTCGGGATAGGTTCTCTAGTCCATAAATATCTTCAAGAATTCGGTCAATTTCGAGTTTGTTTAGAAAAGAGATTAAGGCAATGATAAATTTGCAAACGGTGACAACTACCTGAATCCTATTTCAAAAGAAATATTTTTCTAATTTTTAATTCTATAATTGCAAACTTGTATCATTAAACCCATGATGTAGAATTTCCTTGCTTAATATGTATTACTCAAAGGCTGAAAAACACATGCTTATGCTCTATATATTCCACTGACGTACTTGGCAGAGAAATCAACGTCATTTGTATAGTGTCGAATGACAACAACGGATACAAACAATACAAAATCGACCGTTATGGAATGTATACGCTTATTTTGTCGTTTCGTTTAAATTTGCTCGATATGAATTATGGAGATGCACGCACGAGTTCGCTACTGTAATGAAATTACTCAGCAGTCTGAAGACAGAAAGCAGAGACATCTGGAAGATAAAAACCAGCGTAGAAAAGAAAACATTAGCAAAAATAGATTTAGGGTTAAAAAATGCCGAATCGTCTTTGAATGGAAGGGAATTGAAGTAGACGTTCAGAAACTAATTATGGTAACAGGACTGCGATGTACTTCTTGCCATGGAAATAAAGATTAACACCAGTGACGAAATGCTACAATATCAAATGGATAATTTTTTAATAATTTTATTTAAAATTATTTTTTTTAGTAATTTTTTTGGATAATTTTATTTAATTTAGAGGTATTCTACCCAATTATGTCAATATGGAAGCTATATTCAGTAAAATGGATAAGTACAGGTAGCCACGATGGCCCCTATATTCAAGAGGAGCCTATTTATTTAATCTGTCCTCAGGCTTGGACTCTTTCCATAAGTTTAACTTGCAATTTACAGAAAGTGACACTTGAAGTATTTTTGGAGCTCCCAATGTCACAGGTAGGTAGATAGATTAATGTCACACTGGGACAACACAACTGGCAATTAGCGATGGTCCTACATCAAACCCTTAGGGAAAGTTCCGAGGAGAACACCACATCATTTTGAGCCACGGTCAGATGACGAGGCAACACCTGAGCTTGCACCCCACTCTCCAAACTTCCACACAAAGTTTGGTGGTTAAGGTGTTAGCTTCTCGATCGGAAGGTTCCTTATTCGAATCCGAGTCAGTGCATGGGTATTTGTAGACTCCTTTGTACACGACGGTATTTGGTTAGATTCGAACTCGCATCCCTCCGGTTGCTAATCCGTTACCCTTCCATCAGAGCTACCGCGGCCCCGACAAGCTAAAAATAACTAAGTAGGTGAAAGCGCGAAACATCGAGGATTCATAAGCATCAAAAGTCTATTTATAAGATATTCCTTTGTAAAAAGTCTTCGATTTTCAAGAAAAAACAAAAAATTCAAGCTATCACTCGAGTTACTATTAAAAGACATGATCGGACTAAAATTTTTCCATGTAGGTCATTGACTTTAAATGTACACATAAACACATACTACGTGCCCATAATCAGGGTTGTGATCTGTTAACATTTTCTACTTTGGGATGAATTTCCACGAAAGTGTGGGAAACTGAGGCCTTTGCTTTCGTTCAATTGAAAGTATTCTCCTTAGGCCCGGTGCACACATCCGGTTTTTCAACCTGCGGCGCCACTGCGGCACCGAAGCCCAACTATGCACACATAACCGTGAAATGACGCACGAACTCATTTCGCGCCATTTGCGATAAATATTCTATCGAAGAAAACGTGTTTATTTTGCTTACTTGGTGTAAAAAAAAAGTATATTTTGAAACAAAATAGACGTTACTGGATAAAACCATTTATTAACTATTATTTATATTCCATTTGTTTATGAAAACAAGGTACTTCAGAACGGAGACTCATGTGTGACGACCGTGCGGCGCCGTGGGGAACTGCGGTACAAATTGCACGCAAGTTGGACGTGCGGGGCCCCATCTGCGCTGGAGGCATGTGTGCACTGCTCCATTGGATCTAATGTATCTCAGACCGCCAGCGGCGCCGCACGTTGAAAAACCGGATGTGTGCACCGGGCCTTAGATCATGAAGAGCCGCGGTAGTTCGGTTGGAAGAGTAACGGATTAGCAACCGGAGCGTTGCTGTTCAAATCCAACCTGTCATATCCAAAGACTGTCGTGTACAAGTATGGCTAGTGCACGTTAAATGTATAGTTTCCAGCAATGTCCTCACATTGGCATGGAGTGGAAGTTTGGAGAGTGGGGCGCTTAGTGAGGTGTGACTTCATCATCTGACCGTGGCTAAAAATTGCGTGTTGTCCTTCATTTCGTTTCGGGTTGGATCCAATCGCCAATAGCCCGTTGTGTGGTTCCAGTCAGACAATGATTAAAAAAACACTTATCTATTAATGGGTTTAGGGAAGCAAACAAGAGAATGCGCCCCTGTAATCTACACTGGTGTCCAAAATTATCTCTACATGCTTAGAATCACGGATTTCTCAGAAACTGAATTACAATTTTATGAATTTGTGTGGAATGAGATATAACACCATAGCACATAAATACAAAGAAAAAAAATAAGAACACTGCATATGATATAAAACTGTAGCATGAAACAACAAAAATGGCAATAACATGTTACAAGAAAAGTTCAGAAAAAAAAAAGAATAGTTCAGGAGAAAAAAAATTAAGGCTTATGAATTTAATATAGAATGTGAACACCCCTGACTTATACACAAATATCACAATGTGATTTCATGCTGACAATAATGTTGTTAACCACAATTTGAGGAATGAAGTTTCACTCCTCCAGCAATACAATCTTCATGTTCTTTATATCACTAGGAGGAGTATGTCTCCATGTAACTGCTTTACCAAGGTTGTTCCATAAGTTCTCTATAGGGTTCAGATCAGGAGATTTTGCTGGCCACGTTATTGGCTCAATAGCTTCATTTTCAAGGAATTCGTCAACGAGGTTTGCTCGATGTGGACGAGCATTATCATCCATAAATAAAAAAAATCAAATCCTCTTAAAAAAAAAAAAAAACGTTCCAAGACCTCATCCCGATATCTCTGGCCGGTCACAGATCTTCTGTTGAAAACATGTAGGGGAGAATGTATATCGATCATTATTTCTCCCCACACCATCACACCTGCACAATCAAAACGGTCCCATTCCATATTGTTCGAAGGAAGATTTCGCATTCCTGAATCCCTCCAGATGTAAAAACGCTTAGAATCAGATGGTAAACTAAACCTCCGACTCAACAGCAAAGAGAACATGGGTCCATTAGTGTTGACTCCAGTTCCGATGTTCTTTGTACCAATTAAAGCAATCCTATTGTGTTGTGAAGACAGTGAAACACATAACCTTTGCTTTGTGGCATAAAAGCCTTTTTCTTTAAGCCTTTCTGTATACAGTTTGCCGTGATACAACAGTTCCCGTGGTGACTGCAATCTCTGAACTTAACTGCCGAGTTGTAGACTTCCTGTTACGAAAGGCAGGTATTGCCCTATATCGATCTTGAGAAACAATTGTTATACGTTTACGATGTTTTCCAGTCATCCTTACAGCAGCTCCAGAGTTCAAAAATCGTTTCCATAGCGCAGAGACTGTATCTTGAAATATTCACACATCTCCCTGCTTCCATGATTGTCGGCCCTGCTTCTAAACGGCCTATAATGCGTCACTTCACAGATTCTTCCAAATGACACTTATGAGCCATAACAAACCGTTTTGAGTCCTTACACACTGAAATCAAGCGCTGTATTGCAGCACTTTGTGCAATTCGCTTGATTCATGGCACGGGAGTGTGTGTTGGTGTTAGTTAGTTAGTCGGATAACGTAACGCCTTGATTTGCATACCAGAATCCGTTTGATCACTTTTGATTGGATAATGCTATTTAGGCTTGTCTTTCACACATTCCCTGCAAAAAAGGATTACATCAAATAGGTATTTCATGGAATATAATTATTTGTGGGTATGTAGAGATAATTTTGGATATGAGTGTAGTTTCGTAATTTCCAGATGTTGGGTTGTTGAGAAGACAATTTTATCGCTTTGTGTCTGCGCCGAATAGTAACACAATTTCAAGGCGCGACATGCGATGAAAGGAAGGATTGACTTTTAAATGGTGTGTTTCAAAAATGACATGCTTGAAAGCATCCCCTTATACACGAAGCAAGTGAGAATACTTCTGACAAATTATTAAAAAAATTAAATATTAAAAAAAAAAATAGTAAAAAATTAAAATACTAAAAAAAATTAGTAAAAAATTAAAATATTAAAAAAAATTAGTAAAAAATTAAAATATTAAAAAAATTAGTAAAAAATTATTAGAAACAAATATTTTCCACAAAGCTTTTTCACAAATATTTTTGAAATGCCGCTCCTTCAGATCGGGCTTAGGCAGTGGTTCTTAGCCTGGGTGCGAGAGAAGTTTCTTAATTTTAGATGGGAACTACTGTCTGTGGGAAACTAGCGAACGCTACAAAAACTTTTGGTATATTAATTGGAGCAGGTGATACTGCTTCGAAGAAGGCACCAAAATGCACCAGGCAAGAAAATCCTAATTACTGAGTAATATTTTACTCTCTGCAGTCGTAAAAAACATTTCTTTTGAATAAATAACCAATATTTTTATGTTCTATTAATTATTTCTTCCACGAATAAAATGCAAATTATATTTTTAATGGAAATTATCATCATTACCGGAATTTTCATAACCTTTGCACATAAAAACAAAAGCCAGAAATCGCTTAAATGCAAATGTTAATTTACGGGTGGTTCTTTCAAAAGAAGGAGCCTCTCTTCAAAAGTATCTAGAACTAGCAAAAATACCCGATATCGCCCGGTTGAATTGGGTAAATATAGATTGATAGCCATCAGGAAAATAACTTTTCCTTTTATGTAGAAAAATGCCAAATCATCTAAGTGTAAAATAATTTTTAAAACCTTTCAATTATTTTTATAACTTTTTTATGACTTCATTTTTATAACTTCTACAACCTACTTTGGACAGAAATTCTGCACTTGTATGCATGTTCATCCATGTAATACATTTCACATATATTTCACCTGTGCTAAAAAGTACAAACTGACGAAAGGTGACTGACACTAAAGTAACTACTACAAAATATGATTTTGAAAGGGAGGATTATGAACACCAATTTTGTTTTCTAAAGCGAATACGCTTTTTCTTGGAAATTAAGTTTTGTAGCACGTACAATAATAACAGAACTTCTTTTAAAATTAAATGTTTACAGTACAGACGAAGCTAAAGAAACCTATACATTTTTTAACAGTAAATAGAATTGTAAAATAAATCACCTTGATCTTCTGTCGCTGAGACAAAGAATTTGTGATGCTTCAAAAGTCCTAGTTCGGATATTTTTAACATTAACGTTCATTCAATATTGGCAAAATTCGATATAAAATTTACTTTATTCTTACCTGCCACTTCAAAACAAACACTCTGCGGTGGTGTTGTATGTGATTTAAATAAAAAATTATTTATTAAAATAATAAATATTTTAAACAGAAAACAGAATTAAAACAAAATAAAAGTCGGTTGGAAATAAGTTGTTCTAAAGATATAAATTGGTGATTCTTTTTTATCTTTTGATCTCGCACAGTTGCCAAAACTTACAGCTAAAAATAAGACAAAATTTAAAAACACAAAATTAATTCTGAACGAAAAAACCGAAAATATCACTGCTCGTGGCAAACGAACACGAATTTCCGTTACGTTGCAGAATATAGTTTGGCCCAAACATTCGCAAACAGTTTATATTTTGAAAAGATAAGAAATAAGGTTCAAAATACAAATGTATTGGAATTTAAATAAAGTAAAAATAGTTTTTGGAGAAATAATTGATTTTTCAGCAGTTCTGATAAAAATAAGTAATTACAATACTCAATATACATAGTACCTTCCAGCTACTCCCACATTTCCAAATTATGGTTGATTTAAGTATAGTTACTCAGCTGTTTTAGCATAAAACTTGCCTAAATATTAGCCGAGAAATTTTAAATTAAATCACTAAATTTAAAAAAGTATCAAATATATATAGAACACATTACTTTTAAATATGTTGAATTTATTTTATGTGATACTTGTTCAGACACAAAATCAAACATAAAATGTTAAGACGGACAGATAGACTTAAGCAATCAAGTTCAGTCACTAAATGAATGTAAGTACTCACAATATGCAAATAGACAGATGGACAGACACATTTTTGTCAGGACCCAATACGGATAGAAAACTTGAAATACACTACCCTACAATAATGGACCGGACTGCAGGATGTGATGGTATAAGGAAAAAAATACATGCTTTAATAGGGGGATGGTCTCCCACGTGCTGCAATGACACTAGCAACCCTTCTGGGCATACTTTCAACAAGGTTTTGATACACATCTGTGGGTATTGGTGTCCATTCCTGCTGCAAGAATGTCGCCTGCTCAGCTGTCGATTTCGGACGTGGTTCCCTGGTCCGTAAGCGTCGCTCTAACTCGTCCCATACATGTTATATGGGGCTTAGGTCGGGATTCTGAGCAGGCCAGGGAAGACATTTTACATACATATCTTGATACCACTGCTTGACAGAAGCTGCAACATGACACGGGGCGTTTTGTCGTCCCGGAAGTAACATTCGTCCATTCCATAAAATTGCCAGAGCGTAGGAAGAACCTGATTGTCCTAAATGTTCATGTAGGCTTCGGCGTTCAATTGACCAGGAAAAACATGCAAAGGTACCAGGCCCTACCAAGAAAAACACCCCAAGCAAGTAGTCGGATTTTATGCAAATCCGCTGGCGTCCTTTATTTTGTTGTTTCTTATGCCTACACTGGCAGACCAGGGGAGTGCCAGGCCCGTCGAAGACGGCAAGAGGCGAGGGGGGTGCGCCTTCCATGTTATTGAGCCCCATTGGGAGGAAGTCCGACTTTGCTCGACATACATGGCACATCCGTTTTACAGGAAGGCCCCTTTCATACATCCATTCACTCACACATATCGTAATTTAGATCCACAACAGGGGCCGATAACCCCCTGATCAGGTACCCCCAGAGGTATTTATTTGGTATGGGAACATGGGGGACATTGTGACCACGACCTATTTAACGTGCCCCAGTCACCATTAGTGAACACGACGGTCTTTAGCCAGGTCGAAGCGCCGATCTCGCAATCATCAGAATTGCAGGCTCCGCCGAGGACAGAACCCACAACCCTTCTGATGCGAGCCCGACCCTCTACTGACTGAGCTACCGCGGCTCGTCTTTTATTTTATTATAGGGTAGTGCAGGTCGAAAATATTCAATGTACAAATCCCATTCTTTTTTATATAGATAAACAATAACGTAACCATTAAAAATTGAAATATAAATATACTAGAAGGCCCGTCCCCTGCTCGCTAACGCTTGCCAACCCCCGGAGGATTGCTTCGCAATCCTCATTGGTTAACTGCGCGAACCTATGCTCACTTCACTCGCATCAATAAAGACACGTGTCCTAGCAGAAGGGATCGTTTACAAAATATGATATTCCAAAAAAATGTTTTTCAAATCTAAATTTGCTGTATTACAGAAAAGAAAATACAGTACCTCTGGAATCAGAATTCCAATGAAAACTTTGAGCAAATTTTAACTCGAAACGTGAGCGCTGATTGGAAATCGAATACCCAACATGTTGTTTGTGTGTACATTTACCCCAGCAGTCGAGTCACCCACACTTTTTCATTGAGTTTGTTGTCGAAATTTGAAGTGCAAGCGTCTTGTTGAACTATAATTGTTGGCCCTGAAAAGGACCGTTTTTTAAATGGCCCAGAAAAGATCCTCTGCTTTTTTTGATTTCTATTAACTGCAACAGCTCGACTAAAATTCTTTTTTTTTTTCAATAAAATTTCATCCGATAACGCTATAAATTCAATTGAGGCGCGAGGCTTTGTGGTAAACAAACAATCGTACACAGTTGCCAAAACGCGATAACAAATATAACGTCTTTTTTGCGTGCCATGTAAGAGAATTATACATATAGATTGTGCTTATTTTTCAATAAATAAATTATCTTGCAATAGATGTAACTTCCTAAATAAAGAAATAGGAACACATTTCTCAAGGTGCCACTAATCAAGATTAATCACTAATCAAGCCTTGAATCAAATTATATTTAGATTCAAGGGGTAGAGGGTGTTCCCTAAAAAGGTTAAGAACCACTGGGCTAAAGGAAGATGCAAGTGGGCTGAAGGTCCTTCCATCTTAATTTCAATATTCCATTTCCGATCTCCTTCGCACTAAGCGAAGAATGAGGACGGAGGGAGACTTCTGACATTTAAACGGGGGGAGGTTTCGAATTAAAATTCCCCGCCGATCGTCTGGGGCAAGGAAGGCAGGGGTGTGTTGCAAAACCGATTGTCTTATATCGGGAAGGAAATTGGCAATTACGCACCAAGCTACCCGACACCCGCTCGCGATCCAAGTCATTTTTATTCGTTCGAAAACAAAATGGGACTTCTAGAGATCGAGTTGTGTTGCTTTCGAGTGAGTGGCGAAGACTTCTGATTGAGGGACGACTCCAAAAGGGGAAACTGAATAAGCTCCAATTAAGGTGTTGATGTCGGCGTTTTGGGAATCGGGAACCTCATTGGGGATCGATTGTTCAGTTGAGTAAGAGGACGATGATGTTTTCGTGAATTTGCCGATTTTGAATGCGGTGTTTTCGTGAATTTGCCGATTTTGAATGCGGTGTTTGTCGGTCTTATTTTTAGATTTGAAAAGAGACTTCGATTGGTGTTTACTGACTTCTCTGATGAGCAGATTCAAAGATCCCTTCATTCAAAGGTTCCTTGAAAAAAACCCCGCTCGCTTAATCGATGTAAATCGAAGTCCCGTTAAGCCTAAATAAAGGGAAGAAAAGTCTGAAAACATTCAACTGTATTTGGAAAAGATAATGTTCATTTGTATTTATATCTGGTACTAGGATAAATGGCTCGTCATACGACGGTTGCATAACAAAATTTATTTATATTTTGGAAAAATTTCCTTTATATACTTTTTAAATCCTTACGGTGCGTGACTGGCCTATAAACCTTTTATTCACCACTATCTGATCAACTTTTGTTGATCACTGGCTAGCTATAAACCTTTTCCATTATATGTCAACTTGCCTTGCTTTCGCATGGTGTTTTTTGTGCAATACTGGAAAAACAATATTATTTGAAAACTTAATTTTTGATCAAGACGGGTAAAACGATGAGCTGCTTACGGCGATTGTTTTACACTCATTGTTATTTCTAAGGCGATTTCGAATGTAATGATTTTTGATATTTCGTATCTCGTTTCACTCGTGACCTCACACATCCTATCAAAGCAATTTATAACTACGCCTTCGCGTGACGCCACACAGCCAATAAAATATTTAATAGCCACGGAAACACAGCGGATTTTACAATTTTAAAAAGATAAACAATCAGATAGACCACACTAGAGCACCACAAAAGGGCTATTGGCGACAGTCCGGAATCCATCTCCAAGGAAAAGAACCGAGGACAGCGCCGTTCAGATGACGAGGTTAACACAATCTCCAAACTTCAATACCACGCTAATGCAAGGACATTGGAGGTCACAACAGATTGAACGGGCGCCAGCCCACTATATACACGACGGTCTTGGATTGGATTCGACTCGGAATTTTCTCCGGTTGATATTCCGCTACTCTTCCAACCGGGCTACCGTGACCTGTCTGAATGGGAAGGCAAAAGACGAGCAAAATCTATTCCCTTAGACATGGGTGATCCAGGACGCATTTAAAACTCCAAGTAGTTTCGACGAGGTATCTCGCTCATCAAGATCTGAGTAATTTTGCCAATGACGAGATATCGCGTTTAGATATTTCGATTTTTTCATGGTGGTCAGTTTCAGACCGTGTCAGCTTTCTTCTAATGACGAGATATCTCGTCCATCAAGACTTGATCAGTTTTGGTAACTCGTCGAGATAAACCACTAGGAGGGTTAATAGAAGGGCTCATAAGGATCAATCTTTTCCCGAAATATTTTATACGTTGAAATAAAATCAAAATACATCTGCGTTTTTTTTACAAATTTTTTTTTATCTCAAAAATACTACTTATAAAATATTACTTTAAAAAGACTGCTATCTTAAAAATACTATACTTTTTTTATTGAAAATTTAATTTTTTTCGGGACAAAATTGAAGCAACACTTGTGAACAAATTATTGATCGGATATTCTACCCTACAATAATGGACCGAACGCCAGCGGATTTGCATAAAATCCGACTACTTGAAAGGGGGTGTTTTTTGTGGTATGGCCTGGGACCTTTGCTCCTTGTCAATTGAACGCCTACATGAACATTGTGGACAATCAGGGTCTTCTTACGCTCTGGCAATTTTACGGAATGGACGAAAGTTAATTCCAGGACGACAACGATCCGTGTCATGTTGCAGCCTTTGTCAAGCAATGGTATAAAGATATGGATGTAAAACCCCTTCCCTGACCTGCTCAGAGTCCCGACCTAACTCCCATAGAACATTTATGGGACGTGTTAGAGCGACGCTTACGGACCAGGGAACCACGTCCGAAATCTACAGCTGAGCTGGCGACATTCTTGCAGCAGGAATGGACACCAATACCCATAGATGTGTATCAAAACCTTGTTGAAAGTATGCACAGAAGGGTCGCTACTGTCATTGCAGCACGTGGGGGAGCATCCCCCTATTAAATCATGTATTCTTTCCCTTATACCTTCACATCTTGCTGTCCGGTTCATTATTGTAGGGTAGTGTATCTTCACTATTTTATAAAATTAATTTTTACTTTTTTAATGAGATTTTGTTTTTGACGAAGGGCGGCATTAGCATTGTTCTAGGGCCGCGGAAGCATAACGAACTAGCAACTGGAAGATTTCGAGTTCGAATTCAACCAAAGACCGCCGTGTACAAAGACAGCTGATGCCTGTTCAATCTTTGGTGGCCTCCAATGACCTCATGCTGGCGTAGTGGAGACATCTGTGGCGTTTTGGGCACCACAAGCAATACAATGGAGTTGGACTAAGCTGATTACCTTTTCAAGCTATATATTTCACTTAAAAGGTTTCAGTGGCAATTAAAAAAATATCTAAAAAATTATGTACAAATGAACGATTACTGGGGAATGACTCTTCATGAGAAAAAAACGTCTCTCTTCACAGTTAGTTTTTTTTACCGGTGTTTAACCTCACCGTATAGCTGTCTTGTGAGCCTTGTGTCTTGTGAGTGGTCTTTTATTTGGGGGGTCGTCTACTCTCCTCTTGTGGCAGGGCCACGATGATCTAGTTATCGAAAAGGTTTTTTTTTCCAGACGTCGTAGTGCCAGTTTTTCTTATGTGACCTCGTCATCTGACAGCGAATCAAATTGACGTGGTGTTGTCCTTGGATCTTTCTCAGGGTTTTTTACATAATTACTTAAATATATCTAATATTATAAAAGGAAGTGTTTGTGTGTCTGTCTGTTTGTTTTCAGTCCGCAAAGTCCTGACGAATCTATGGCACTTACATTAATGGGATTTGGCACACAGGTAGTTCGAATGTTTTTCAATTTTTGGGTTGCAAAAATTAAATCTAGAACATTTTAAAATGAATTTTAAGTTTTTTCACCGTTTTTTCCTCTTTCGGAATGTGACAACACCCGAAGAACCACATGCATATTGACATTATCTCCCTCTGTGACGTCACTCTTGACGTCAGCCTTTGGAATCACGCCAATTTTTTGTCACCTCTCGTGTATTCACAATAAATGGGAATGTTAGTGAACAGATTCAAATGACCTTCGTTTGATTCGAGATCAATTCATTTTGATTTCCTGAGAAACGGATTTGAGTGAAGCAAAATATATTATTAAAGTTATCACTGGCGTTCTTCAGTGTTTTCTTCTATCTCAGCGATCGTTAAAGACAGTAAAAATTTGAGCGGATTTGAAATCGGCGGAAAATTTTACATCATATTGATATCTTATACGTTTGATTTTCTTTTAATAAATAATTTTTCAATTAAATATTTATATTTTTTGTTCTGCGAAGCAAACCAACACTACGGGCAATGTGACCCCCACGAAAAGAGCTGTCACGGGCAACGCGGGCAATTCCGTTATAGCTGTTATCCAATGGGCTACCAATTCCCATTTGGTTTGCGAAGCAACCCCCGGGGGTTGCTACGCATCTCCGGGGGTTGGCGAGCAAGGGGCGAAACCCCCTAGTATGGTACAAAAATGTAGTGTCTTTGATAACTAGATTGTTAAAAAATGGCATCAGTTTTTGTACATTTAAACATGGGTAGCGATGATGAGGTCGATAAACTCTGGTTTTGGTAGGAGCAATATTTCGTTCGAATCCAACCAAAGATCGTCGTGTAAAAAGAGGTCAGGTGCATGTTCAATCTGGCGAGGCCTCCAATGTCCTCTCGTGGAAGTTTGGAGAGTGAAGTGCCAGTTCACGTGAGACCTCGTCATCTGATCGTGGACCAAGTACCCCAATCGTGCTTGAGAACTGTCGAAGTCTTTTTTTATATGGTTCGTTAGTTTTAAGACCTTTCGATTGAAATAGAAATACGATAGAGATCTGATTCCTCCAAGAATATTTTCAAATGCGTGTACCTTTCAACCTATGAGAATCACTCCATTTGCTGAGTTACAAAGATTCGGGCAGCTAATTAGCAACAAGATGCATTTGAATTTCATGTGGACTTTTCATTTGATCTGTGAACAGAAACTACATATATATTTTAATTTTATACTAAATCGTAAGAATGATTTTACGTAAGAGTATAATCGCTGGCGGAAGACCGTTCAAATCTTTCATTCCCCTATTCCACCTATAAAAAATGGTAAATTGTTTACAGCACAGTTTTCTAAACACAATTCTCTAAAATCATGTCATCCTTTGCCAAAATTCCTGCAGGAGCATGATTGTAACAAATAGGTCACAGCATCATATTTTAAAAACAATTCTCTAAAATGGTGCGATCCTTTTTAAAAATTGGAGCGTGATTGTAACAAATTTGTTTTTAGAAAATTGTGCTGTGACCATTCTCTAAAATCGTGAGATTCCTGAGTCAAAATTTCTGCAGGAGCGTGATTGTAACAAATAGGTCACAGCATCATATTCTAAAAACAATTCTCTAAAATCGTGCGATCCTTTGTAAAAATTGGAGCGTGATTGTAACAAATTTGTTTTTAGAAAATTGTACTGTGACCATTCTCTAAAATCGTGAGATTCCTGAGTCAAAATTTCTGCAGGAGCGTGCTTGTAACAAATAGGTCACAGCATCATATTCTAAAAACAATTCTCTAAAATCGTGCGATCCTTTGTAAAAATTGGAGCGTGATTGTAACAAATTTGTTTTTAGAAAATTGTGCTGTGATCATTCTCTAAAATCGTGTGGTTCCGTTGTCAAAATTTCTGCAGGAGCGTGATTGTAACAAATTGGTCACAGTACCATATTCTAAAAACAATTCTCTAAAATCGTGTGATCCTTTGTCAAAATTACTGCAGTATTGTGGTTGTAACAAATTGGTCACAACACCTTTTCTTAAACCAATTCTCTAAAATCGTGTAATCATTTGTCAAATTTTTCACAGGGGAGACCACTCTTTATTGTTATGTATACATTTTTAACTGAAATGTAAAAATTTGTTGTCCACGGGCAAAATAACTCAGTGAACTAAGTTATCCTTTACTTGGTGAAATTGGAACCACGCTATCAGTGCAATTCTGCCCATTTTTATCGTTAAAATCGACTAAAATATCTACACACGTGCCAGACATAGTTTCTACATCACTCCTTATTTCACTATAACAATAAAAAAACTATCGCAGAGACCGTGTTTTACATTCACTAATTGAACTCCTTTTGCGAATATGATAAAACTCGATCGCACGCATAAAAATACTCTTTCATTAAAATAGGATAGCGATTTTCCCCTTTCCACATTTCTTTTTACGGAGGAAAAAAAGTTTCACCTCATACATCCGAGAATAGCGTTTTATAATTTAATTTCGAAAATTTCTGAAACTCATCAGAGATTTACAGCAAAGTTTAAGAAAGGATTTCAATTTTCACGATATGCAAATATTTGTGTCACGGAACCGAACTGGGGATAAAAGAAAAGCCTCTGTTTATCCATCGAGATTATTACACTCCATTCAGAGATTGATAAATTTATACATTAAACCTTCCGCGTTTGCTTAATTTATTTTACCTTCTACTAACCTCGTGTCTTTAATGACTTTTTATTTGCTATTATCTGTTCACTGTCGATCCGTTTTGGGTCGGGGGATATTTTCATCTTTTACAATTAACCAGACAGAAAAGTTTTATTCATATTTGACTCGTATAATTAAATTTTTTAATATATACTTCTGAACATATGAATTTGGCATTTAAAAACACGTGTGCTCATTTAAAGAAATTGAGTGGGTTTTAGCTATATCTCTCTTCCAATGCTTCCGGTGTTAAAATGAATCTTCAGTCGTGAAAAAAAAAAACCGAGCCACCCCCTTTGTTTGGAACACTATTTCATAGTAGAGCGAATTCAAAGACATCATTCAATAGAGAAAAATGTCCTCCACAAACTCAAATAAAAAAGAAATTGCGCAAGATGTCGTCAATTGTGTCGTATCAAATCACGTTTTGATGCTTCATATTCTGCAGTGTTAAATTAGTTTTAAATATGAAATTTCATAACTTTACTGTCTTTATATACCCCGAGGTATTCAATGTTAAAGTTGCTGTCAGTTTCAGAGATCATCTTCACATTGAAAATCGATGTTCGTAGATCGAGATTAGTTGTAGTCATAGCTACCCAAATTTAAAATATTCAAACTATTTCAAACGCATTTGTCAGCCCATGCAAACGATCCAATGAATATTATATTTACTATGCAAGTGAAAATAATCCAAGAATCCGACGTTTGTCAGATATTTTTCAAACTTTTGGTTGCCTCCAAAAATTGCCGTAGCGAGGAAAATTTAATCTAACGCAAAAAATCAAACATTAAAAGAGCTGAAACTTTGCATAGTCATAAAAGCAATCCTGAATAGGTTCCCATCAAAATATAGTAATAATTGGTAATTGTTTTAATTAACGTCGTACTAGAGCAACACAACGGGCTATTGACGACGGTCCGGGATTAATCCCTTAAGGGAAAGATCCGATGACAACACCTCGTAATTTTGAAACACGGTCAGATGACGAAGCAACACCCCAACTGAGGTGGCATCCTATTTTCCAAACTTCTACACGAACTCAACGTGAGGACTTTCGGCCACGACAGATTTAAGGTACACCAGCCGCCTCTATACCATAAGTTTAGAAACATCCATGCCCGGACCCGGATTCAAACCAGGAACCTTCTGATCTAGAGGCTAACACCTTAACCACTATACCGGTTGGTCGGCCAAAATGTAGTGAGGTTCCAATTCATAATTTTTGCAAACATTAATATAATAAGTATTATTGCATACAAAAACCATTTTTAAAATGAGATATTACGTGTATTTTGTTTCGTTTGCTTAAAAGTAACGTGGCACAAAATATCGAAGCTATAGACATATTATTTAGATAGGTAGGTATTTTAATTAACGTCATATTGGAGCAACACAACGGGCTATTGACAACGGTCCGGGATCAATCCCAACGCGAAAGATCCGTTGACAACAGCACGTAATATTGAACCATGGTCAGATGACGAGGCAAAACCTGAACTGGCACCCCACTGTCCAAAATTGCACACCACGCCAACGTGAGGAATTGTAGGCCACAATAGATTGAACGTGCTCCAGCCCCCTTTGTACTCGATGGTCTTTGACTGGATTCGAACTGGAAAACCTCCTGCTGATAATCCAATCAACCAATATTCCACAGATTGTAATTTAACCTTTAGAGCTTTAACCTTTTAATTTACGGCTATGGAATAAATGGCGATATTCTTATAACTGTCAAGGTGCAACTGCTGTACTGGCTTTAGTCTAAATTCTTTCTTAGCGTAATCAAGGTAAAAATGCTGTACTGGCCGTAATCTAAATTCTTTTTTGGCTTGTTCAAGGTGCAACTGCTGTACTGGCCGTAGTCTAAATTCTTTCTTAGCGTGATCAAGGTACAACTGCTGTACTGGCCGTAGTCTAAATTCTTTTTTGGCTTGATCAAGGTGCAACTGCTGTACTGGCTGTAGTCCAAATTCTTTCTTGGCGTGATCAAGGTGCAACTGCTGTACTGGTCGTAGTCTAAAATTCCTTCTTAGCGTGATCAAGGTACAACTGCTGTAACTGCCGTCTAAATTATTTCTTGACTTGATCAAGGTGCAACTGCTGTACTGGCCGTAGTCTGAATTCTTTCTTAGCGTGATCAAGGTACAACTGCTGTACTGGCCGTAGTCTAAATTCCTTTTTGGGTGATCAAGGTGCAACTGCTGTACTGGCTGTAGTCCAAATTCTTTCTTAGCGTAATCAAGGTACAAATGCTGTACTGGCCGTAATCTAAATTATTTCTTGGCTTGATCAAGGTGCAACTGCTGTACTGGCCGTAGTCTAAATTCTTTCTTAGCGTGATCAAGGTACAACTGCTGTACTAGCCGTAGTCTAAATTTTTTTTGGGGTAATCAAGTTGCAACTGCTGTACTGGCTGTAGTCCAAATTCTTTCTTGGCGTGATCAAGTTACAACTGCTGTACTGGCCGTAGTCCAAATTCTTTCTCGGCGTGATCAAGGTGCAACTGCTGTACTGGCCGTAGTCTAAATTCTTTTTTAGCGTGATCAAGGTACAACTGCTGTAACTGCCGTAGTCTAAATTATTTCTTGGCGTAATCAAGGTACAACTGCTGTACCTGCCGTAGTCTAAAGGACCTTTTGTGACTACGACTCTATATATATCTGGCGCGATTCTTATAACGTTCATGCTACAACTGCTGTACCGTTGTCTAAAGGACCTTTTGTGACTACGACTATAGATTTAACTGGCGCGATTCTTATAACTTTCATGGTACAACTGCTGTACCAGCCGTTAAGGTTCAAGTTTATACTCACTGAAGTTTTACTTTACTTATAGGCAGTGGTGGACCAAGTCAAGTGGGGGCCCCAAGCGGTAAAATTTCTGGGCCCTCAAACTCAAGTTAGAAAAAAAAAGTTTCAAGAAAACTCTCATTAAGTTATTTACAAAAACAAAGTAATCAAAAATGTCATACCATAACACATTAGATAATTTTATTAAAACAACATTTTTTACATGAATTTCCGTCTTGCTTATTTCTTAAAATTGGTCAGTTATTTTGCAGTCTCAACTCGGTTTAAGATTTCTTGCTCTATGTACAGGATGGCCATATTAATTAATCTTTCTTCTCCCTTAATACTCCTTAAATAATTTTTTACACGTTTTAAAACAGAAAACAATCTTTATACTAACGTATTAGATAAGGGAAGTGTGAAAAAAAATTTTAAATACTATTTCATCATTCGGAAATGTGTAAGACATTTCTTTGGCGGCTCGATAGATATCTGGTGTGGTTTTTATGGTGTCCTCATTTTCTTTAGAAATATTAAAAAATGGTCAAATTCATCTTCAAAAGTACAAACATCAACATCAATTTTGAAAATATCCTTCGACTTTTTTATCGTGTTCTTTTTTTTTCTATTGATAAATCCCAATAAAAAAGATTCGAAAAGGCTCCACTACAACTTCATACGCCTGAGTTCTTTGAGATAATTCTGCCTTGGTGTAATCACATATGACATACTGATAAATCAGTTACCTCTTTTTCAAATTTTTTTTTGAAATTATTTATAAAATTTTCTAATGACTTCAGTAGGATAGATCCTTTCTCAATAGTTCGCAATCCACGCTGATTGCAGTGATTTGCTAGTAGCATTTACTATTTGTAAAATAGTATTCCAAATAACTGTCATTAGGGCGATTTCATATTTGTCCATTTTCTTCAGAAGTGAAGCCGCCTCCACTATAGTAACTTTTTTTTCTTCTTCCGAATTACATATTTCAGTTGAAACCTCTTTTATCTGGGTGAAACCAAGTTTCCTAGTTAATACAGCATCTGATCTTGCTGACCATCTTGTATTAGAAACTCTTTTTACTGAGACGGAATGTTTACACATTTCTAGATTTCTGGATAAAATTATCCAGCGATAGGTTGACGTTAAAAAAAATGTGAATAAATTCTTCACAAACAAAATACTGAATTGCAGCGCTACAACTTTCTGCAGAGAAATTTTCAATTAAGTTTAAGGAATGATTAACACACGGAATAAAAACTGCACTTGAGCTGTTCTTTAATGTGTTCTTGCAAATCTGAGTACTCCCATGACATTTTAGAAGCATTACCAACTGATTGCCCTAGACAGTTTTCAAAATCTACTCCTAATTTTATTAAAGTTTTCAAAACTTCTTGTTCCAAATAATGGGAAAGAATTCCACAAATATGTCCTTTATATTACCACCGGATGAAACATCGTATCACAAAAGTTAGTTGATCGATATGCGAAACATCGGGAATTTAGTCAACAATTATGCTATTATAAGTCGCACATTTGATTTCTTCAATTATTTCAGCTCTTGATTGCAAATAAGAACTACAAATTCGTCACAAATATTATGAGATAAATAGTTTATATTTCCTCGTCTTTGGTTGGCATATTTTTGTAGGTGTAACTTCCAACCTATCAGCAGTCCAAGTAAGTTAAATAATTTCCTTTCTTATTGAATTATTTGCATTCATCGTGACTCCTAAATCCTAATCCTAAGCAACTCAAAAGTTTTATTGTTGATATAATTCTATTCAACACACCTCTCAAGTACAATACTTCTTTTCCTTTTCCTGTAATAGTTGAGTAGCAATTCTAATGAATTTTGTTGATCTTTCATACATAGTACACATGGCTGACATGTTCTTTTGAAACTTCGTGGTCCGATAAAATAACAGTAATTGATATTCAATTTCGCAAACTAGTTATTAATTTAGACTTTGATGTTGAGTAAAGTTTGCAAGGGTAGCTGTAGACACTTTTTTTTTTGTTTCTGAAAACATCAACCAATTTCTCTCTTCATAATTCCATTTGATTTTTCTTTGTGTAAAAATTATGATAAGAAAGTCCTCTGTAATACACTTCATCTCTGTCTTTATACACTGATTTAAAATTCTATATATTTCCGATATTTTTTGGTTTTTTACTAAGAATATGGTCAGTAACAGCATCTGTTAATATTGTTGACCATAAATCTGTATTATTTACTACTTCGATGTCTTCTCTGTCGAGACCTATTTCTGGACCATCTCTATCTTCTGCGTTTTCGCAATCCCTTTTTACCGGTCACAACTTTCCTCGAACCCAAATGAAAAGACATTTTAAGACCTCTGGGCCCCTTTGATATTCCGGGGCCCTACGCGGCCGCTTAGTCCGGGTACCGCTTAATCCGCCACTGCTTATAGGTTAAAGTTCCATTACCTCAAACTGTCCAAAGACAGTTTGAGGTAATGGAACTTTAATCTATACGAGTTTTACGCATTATAATTTAATAAAAATAGCGTAAAACTCTTTGTATTATAAATAACTCCCTTCGTTTTATTTTAGCTATGTAGATCAAAAGAAAACCGCTAGGCCAATGCTACGTTGCAATGGTTCAAAGCTGAGTTTCCGGGTACGCTCAATTTGTGTGCCCTGTTTACGGGAAAACCTCGTCTTTAATGGCATCGGCTGATGGACACCGTTTTTTGTTACCGGTGAGCGGAATTAATTATCACAGATTGGGAACGTCGCCCCAGGCCGCTGGGGGCGTGACGACAGGCAAGCGCACCTTGAGAGACGATTACCGGGGCTCCCAGTAAGCCCCACTGTCTAATCTTAGCTCAGCGTGTGAGCCAAAAAAAAAAAACTTCGATGGACACTTTTCTGACATGAATAGTGTACGATCCAAATCGGAGTGTTGCGAAACGCGTTAACACTTCGGACGCTTCTGTCTCCCAACCGTTTTCACGAAAGGGAAAAATCTGTGTTAATTTTATCGGCACTCCGTTTGAGATTATTTATAACTCACTTCAATACTTTAATACTTAGAATGAATTTATTTTTTGCGATGAAAGGAAATTTTTACCACACTACTTTGAATTGAAACATTTTGTAAAGTATGATACGTTAATGTAAGTAGTTTACGAAAACCGGCAGGTAGGTACACTATCCTACAATAATGAACCGGACAGCAAGATGTGATGGTATAAGGGAAATAATACATGCTTTAATAGGGGGATGGTCCCTCACGTGCTGCAATGACTCTAGCATCCCTTCTGGGTATACTTTCAATAAGGTTTCGATACACAGCTATGTGTATTGGTGTCCATTCCTGCTGTAAGAATGTCCGTAAGCGTCGCTCTAAAATTCGTGCCTCAAATGTTCTCTGGCAGGGATTCCCAAACCGGTGGTACGCGGTGGTACCGGTGGCTCGTATCATCCTTGCGTACCACCGGTACCACCGGTGGTACGCAAGGATGATACGAGCGACCCAAATATTCTACCAAGTTTGATCGATTTTTTAGTATGTACAACCACACGTTATGCTATTTCTTATGCCATTTGTTACTAGTTACATGTGTGAGAGTGCTTTTTCTGAACTTTTGTGTGTAAAAATTAAATATAGAAACAGAGTAAGTGTTGAAGAGGACTTAAGAGTGAAGTTAAGCTCAATTTCTCCTGATATTGATAATTTAATAAAAGACAAAAAAAACAACAAGTTTCGCACTACAAATTGATTTTTTATTACATTAATCTTTGATTGCTTAGTTTGTACTAATTATTTAAAATTATTTGTTTTTAGACCTGTGAGTAAAAATAAAACTGTAATTTTAAATAATCGTTTTATTTTTTCCTTTATTAAAACACCATTAATACGAAATACAAGTTCATTAATCATAAAATATGAAGCTTTCTAAGTATTTTAATTAAAATAAAACAAGCCATTGGCACTTTTCTGACATTAAATATGTTTCTGAAAAAATATAGAACTGCTGGTACGCCAAAAATTTCTAAAAATTTCAAGTGGTACGCAGTTACTAAAAGGTTGGGAACCCCTGTTCTATGGGGTTTAGGTCGGGACTCTGAGCAGGCCAGGGAAGACGTTTCACATCTATATCTTGATACCACTGCTTGACAGAGGCAGCAACGTGGCATGGAGCATTTTGCCGTCCGGGAAGTAACATTCGTCCATTCCATAAAATTATCAGAGCGTAGAAAGAACCTGATTGTTCAAAATGTTCATGTAGGCGTGCAATGTACCAGGAACAACATGCAAAGGTCCCAAGCCATACCACGAAAAACACCCCCAAACAAGTAGTCGGATTTTATGCAAATCCACTGGCGTGATGTCCATTATTGTAGGGTAGTGTATATTAAATAGCGTCACACTGGTATGAGGTATTTTTGGATAACGTCACACTGGAGCAACGCAGAGGGATACTGGCGAAGGTTCGGGATCAAACTCGAAGGAAATATCCGAGGACAACACCATGTCATTTTGAATCATGGTCAGATGACGAGATCACACCTGAGCTGGCAACCCGCTTTCCAAACTTCCACACAACACCAGCGTGAGGACATTTGAAGCCACGACAGGATTAACGTGAACCAGCTCCCCTTTGTACACGACGGTCTAATGTTGGATTCGAACTCGTCACCTACCGGATGATAATTCGTTACTCTTCCATCGGGGTTACTCCTGCCCCTAACGTCACACCGAAGGAACCGTATGTTTTGGGAAATGTTTTATCGTGTAGTGCTTTTCAAATGTTGTCAAACATTCAAAAATGGCTGAAAACAAGGAGTATTTTTTATGCTTTTTTATTCAAGAAAAGGCAAGAATGTTTGACAGACGCAATCGATCCGTGTCGGGTAGGGTGAGAGTGCAACTGACGGTTCTACTTCGTCACATAAATCGGCTCTTCAGGCAGAAACCTCAGAATTTGTACGAGCGAGGGCTGATGCAGCTACCGGGTAAGGGTTAACGTCATGGTAGAGCAACACAACGGGCTATTGATGACCATGATCAATCTCCTAAAGGAAATATCCGAGGACAACACCACGTCATTTTTAAACATTGTCAGATAACGAGGAAACACCTGAGCTGGCACACCACTCTCCGAACCTCCACACCAACCCAACGTGAAGACTTTAGGCTACAACAGATTTAAGGTGCACCAGGTGCTTAGGATTTAAGGTGCCTCTACACCCTACGCTTACGGACATCCATGCACTGACCCGGACTCGAATCAGGAACCTTCCTATCTAGAGGCTAACACCTCAACCACCGGACTGGTTGGTCGGCGATGCAGCTACCGGAGAGATGGAGAAAGGTCATAGAACAGAACGGCACATAATTAGATTGCTTCAGTGTAATTTTTAGTCGATTAAATAATTGAAATATTGTTTTAAAATTGCCTTGGGGTGAAGTATATGACGTGCTGACAACTAGAGCAATAACCCCATGTGGATACTTACAACAACACCAATCCCAAACTCCTTCAAACTCATCTAGTATAAGTAGAGTAGCTGTTGCAAATATCGCCTAATCGTATTTGCAAGCTACTATGCGTGACATCTATGAGTTTGCGTAGTTACCTCGACGGTCAAGGGTTTTGCCACACCTAGCATCACCGGCAAGTTTCTTATCAGTTATACCAACAACACTATTGCATCTGAAGTATTTGAGGCTGTGATCAACGTATTTTTTTGTGTCCAATCCATTCAGGCAATATCCAGGTGTTTTCCAAATCATAATTTCGTTTATATGACTTGAAAGCACATTAAATCATAGAGGTATGTATGCATGCTCTACTAGCAACTCATTTTAATAGTAGCTCATTTCGCCTGGTGGGTGGTAATAGGAACAGGGGTAGGCATTATTAGGAACCCATGCTTAAAAATTCTCTTGGTGAAACTTTTTGAAGTCTTACTAGTTAACTTAAACTGACATAAGTAAAGAAAGTATAAGATATCTGGAAACCAAAGGAGAATAGTTCCTAGTGATATCCATTTAGTCTCCAGCTTGATTTCCCATCCCAGGAGGCTGAGACATAGAGAAATAGTTAGGGTAGGCGATATTTGGAACACCTACTAAAGACTTCGAGGCCAAATATCTCGAAACTACTGAAATATGACATAACCCCTTCTTCCTCTAATCCCCTTCAATGGTTCTTCAATTTCTGCCCTAAAAACGTGAACTTTTGCATTAACCCAATATTTCTAGACACTCATATCTGGTTTGTGACTCATCCATTCAGAACCCCAGCGACGCCAAACAGTACTAGTATTGTTTTAAGCACATTTAAGTTTGCGGGGAAATGTTCCCTTTCCCTATAAATGTTCCCGACTGAGATGAAAGAATGGATTAAAAAAAATGGATTTGAACCACTTCGGATTGGATTTCGCCGTTCTCTTTCGTTCTCGCATCAGAAAATTAATAACGAAATCCCCCGGATCGAAAAAGAGAACACTTCGTCATCCAAAAAGGTTTATCTCGGAGGGAGAAGGGGTAGCCATTTTGTTTTCAGAGGCGACATCCTTCGAGGGAGAAGCAATCCGTTCTCGACTTTCTAATCCGACATGCGGGGGAGAGAGCACAAAGGACCGCATGACGAGTTTCGAATGGGGATCTCTTACAAATATTGACACAAATACACGAGGCGAAACCGCTTTTCTTTGCTCGAGATCTGAGAGTGATGTTTGATCGCCCGCATCATGAGGGGGGGGGGATGGGGTGCGTGCGCGTTTCCAATTAGCATTTACGGGACTGAAATCCGATCTGGAGAAAATGCAGGATGAATGAAATCGGAAAAGAATTTCGCGATGCCATTGAAGTGGGATGAGGTCAAAGGGTGGGGAGAACACTACCCCCGAAACATTATTGACGTTGTAATATAAATTCTGAGGACAAAATTATTGACATGATCTGTATACATTGATCGATGTCAATAATTGTTTTGTCAAGCCCCTAAGTAGATGAAAAATCCTCAAATATATTTGTAAATGAAATGTTCGTTTAGCATTGTAGCATTTGGGTTGATTGCAAAAGGTAAATGGTAATTTTGAGGAGACCCGTAAGGAAAGACCCAAAATTCTTATTATTCATTTTACATAACCTATTTTTTTAGAGATAATTAAGCACGAATTTTAAAGCAATAATCAATAAAAAAAATTAGTTTTTGTTCGAAAATTTATTTTATATTACGATTTTAATATGTTTTTTAAGTCGATATACACACTTTTTATAAACCCTACTCCTCTGTCAATTTTCAATATTTTTGTATATAATCAATTTTTACAATATCGTTATAGTATAAATATCGTTAATGTATGCATAAGACATAGGGAGAGATTTTCTAAAAATTATTTACGAGTTTTCATAAAAAAAATATTTTATTCATTATACGTTCAATTTCTATAAAAATTTTCAATTTTTTTATGTTTATTAATTTTTATAAATTTTTCTGAACTCTTTATGCAAAAAAGCTCTCTCTTTGTCTGTTAAACAGTTATTAAGTTGCATTCAAAAAATATAAACTGTTTAACTCTAAGTCAGGGCTTGAAATAGATTTTTTAATACAGGTGTACAAGGTGCACAAGTTTTTAAATTAGGTGCACAGGTTATATTTTAGGTGCACATTAAAAAAAGTAATATAAGAGCATTGATATAATGTAAACTACTTTATTAGTTAGATATGTTAGATAGGTTAGTAGTAGATAGTAAATAAAAATATTTAAACATCTAAATTCTCCCTTCTCTGTCGCACGACTGTCGCTTCAAAAGAGCCATCTGGAAAATGTTTCGATCTTCGGAAAGTTCTGTTAGGCATGGCACAAATAAACCTTCCTCCTGTATAAACCCGTTACGGCCCATCGATTTTGTTTTGCTATAGTGTGTATTTAGGAGAATTTCAATTAGGCTCCTTTAGAGCGAGAGAGGTCAATACTAATAGTTTGTTTAAGCATCAAAATAACATAAAAGGTTCCCTCCCCATTTTTAACGGTAGGTGCACGGCATGCACCTAGCGGGAAAAAATTAGGTGCACAATTTTATTTTAATGTGCGCAGTGCACCTGTGCACCCGGGTATTTCGAGCCTTGCTCTAAGTGCATAGATCAAAAAGCCTTAGTACTTTCAACTTTAAGGGGGGGGGGAAACGATTTTGAGAAAATTGCATTTTAAGTATAAAATACAACAGAGGTTAATGAAAACGTACTTTTTGCAAATTCTATTTTTTTATATATTAATTTCTATTATATTCATACTCTTATCAAAACAAGAGTTTTGATCGTACACTCGAATATATTTTTTTAAAGCCGGTTTTATCTCTGATGACAACTGAGTGATTTGTGATAATTCACTGAAAAATTATACATTTCTTGTCTAATAAACCGAAATAAAATATTTTATTGGATCAGTATACTATTTTAAAATAAACTACCACTGTATAAACCACACCTTCTTTTTTTCTACACCTATTTTTTTTTCTGTAAACGAGTCTTTTTTTATAGTGATAGGCATGCGACGAAATTTAATGCAATTTTTTCAATGTGTTTCCTTCAATGGTGTCACCACATGCTTTACATGAGGACCTGAATTTTGTCCTTTAGCTTTTGCAGATTGATAGAAAAACCAGGAGTCTACATTTTAAGGGTATTTAAAAAGTTTTGGATGATCATCGGTAGATACACTATGATATAACGTTGCGTTTTCATGGAAACCGAAACCAATGGTTGGCAGTCGATTATATAGTTGGCGGGTCAAATAAAAATTAAAAAAACAGCTGTTAGCAATTTCCTTTGACTCTGAAATTTTGGCCATTTGTTCTTGAATATCTGATGCATCGTTTTATCCAATAAACCAAAAAACACTTTTTGAAATTTTTTCGAAATTTGGAGTTTGGGTCTCCCTTAACGTCATAGGGTCATTCCACACCAAATCAACCAATGGTTAAAACATTTCTTCAGATCTTTATGATTTTTATAGGAGATTGTATTTTTTATCTACTAAGCTAATACTAAGTTTTAAATTTTTTTTCACCTTTGGTTTTTGAGTTATAAATTTTTCAAAAACGCCAGTTTTTAGGAACGTTTTGATATATTTAAAAGCACGTAACACAAAAACCGTTTGTCTTAGAAAGCTCAAATTTTTACCATTCTCATTAGAATCACAAAGGATTTAATTTGAGATAACTTGAGTGTACCACGCCACTGTATTTTTTCCAAAAACTCAAAAACCCTTGAGCTTCATCTTGTAGAACAAACGAATAATTTTCGGCAAAATCCAATGTTACTACAGCTTTACTTTCTTCCTACAAATATTTTTTTTTTCAGAGAAAAAACTTGATTGTTGTTTTGCAACGAAGTTTTTTTTAAAAGCTACTCAATTGGTTGCCAAATTTTTGAACAAAAGCATCAAATGGTTTGTTAAATGTTTTGAAATTGTTACGGTCAACAGTAATCCATTGTTTATGTGATGTTGTCAATCATTTCCTCCTGGAAACACCCGGTTAAAGCTTCTTTAAAGTCCTCCATTTTGGGACATTAGTCACATTTATTTAGAAAGCATGTCTGTAATGGTGGATTGAACATAACTTTAGTCATACATTCCTTGTAACTCGATAGAGGACTTTCAGAGCAAGGAAGTGTCAATTTATTTAACCTACCTCCTGAAAACACGAGTTTCATATTCTGGTGTGAAGTGCACACAGACAGAATGATGCCACTGGTACCAGCAATAAAATAATTCAGTTCTTGGGCCTCAGTTCTGCAAACTTTAAAAAAAAAAAAAATTTCAAAGTGAATTTTGATTTGGGAAGAAAAAAAAAAGTACATTTCACGCACATTTCCTCAAATTAACCTTTTTTGAACATGGATTGGCTTTTTTTCAGTGTCCTTACCCATAGAGACATAATCTTTTTTCCAGGCATTTGCCAGCTCACTTCGTCGTTATTATAAAATTCCTTTATCAACACAGCTGTTTCGCGAGGTAGATTTTTGAGGGATTTGGATCAGGTATCGATAGCACTCCCTTTTCATCAAGGAGGTGTTTTTTTGTGTGCTTTCTTCGTCATATAGTTACTAATATCAAATTCACGCTCCATTCTTGCACACGACCAACTGGCTGGTAAAACTGTTAAAATCTGAAGTTTTTCACTCTTTCTTGCTGTTGCCAATTTTTCTTTTTCTTTATCTCGAAGTTGCCGCAACTTATAACTAAAAAGGGCAAAAAATTTAGAAATGCGAAATTAATTCAGAGCAAAAGAAACATAAAATATTACTGCACGTGATCAACCAACACGGGTTTCCATTTCATTCCCGTTCGTTGAAAAATATCGTCTGTCCCAAATACTCGGAAATCGTTTACATTGTGCAAAGAACAAAAATAAGACTCGAAATAAATGAAGTATCAAAGCTAAAATTTCATAATTTTTTTAAAAATAATACTTTTGATAAATAATACAGCGGGGTTGGTAAAGCAATCGTAATACTCAATATACATTCCAATTTTTCCAAAACTACCAAATTACGGTTGATTTAAGTATACTTACTCAGGAGTTTTTTAGCATGAAACTCATCTAAATATAACAATAACGAAATTTTTAATGTTTAATTCACTAAACTAATAGATAATTTATAAAATAAAATACATTAAAATCAAATATCTGGAATAAAATTGATCTGATGCCTGCAAAAATACGCTAAAACAAAATCGAACGTAGAACAGAAAGACGGACAGACTTTCGCAACCAATTTCACTCACTAAATGAAGATAAGTACTCACTGTGTGCAAATGTCCATGAAAATATATTAAACCGTGTGGACGTGTATAGTGCACATACAATACCTACAGACAGACAGACAGACAGACACCAAACGCGCAAGAGGATGATTTGGCCTCAGAAGGCTCCAAAACGGATGGAAAACTTGAAATGTGTCGAAAATATTCAATGTACAAACAAACACTCCATTCTTATTTATGAAGATTAAAGCCCTTGTAATTCTGAAGAGAATGGTACAAATTTGAGCTTTCTAGGACAAACGGTTTTCGAATTAATTGCTTTTAAATACATCAAAACGTTCCAAAAAACTGCCGTTTTTTAATTTTTTAGAAATTTATAACTCAAAAACCGAAGGTGGAAAAAAAATTAAAACTTTGCATTTTTGGTCATACTGAGGAGTAAAACACAATCACCAAATACAATACAATTTGAAAACATCAAGATTAAAAATAATATTTTTATTGGTTGATTTGATATGGAATGGCACCCTACTAGAGCAACACAACGGGTATTGATGACAATCCGGGATCAATACCCTAAGGGAAAGATCCAAGGAAAACACCACGTAATTTTTAATTACGGTCAAATGACGATGGTTGCAAAAAAAAAGCGAAGAATCCTTCTTAGTGGAGGAACCGGTTGGAAGAGTTCTGGATTAGCAACCTGAGGATTGCGAGTTCAAATCCAACCAAAGACAGTCGTGTCCAAAGGCGGCTGGTGCACGTTAAATCTGGTATAACCTTGAATTCCCTCACGTCGGCGTGATGTGGCCGTTTGGAGAGTGGTATTTATGCTCAGTTGTGGAACAAATTTGCGTGTTGTCCTCGGTTCTAACCCTTCGGGGATTGATCCCAGAACGTCGGGAATAGACAGTTGTATTGCTCCAATGCAACGTTAATTGAAATACCTACCGACATTCTATGTGGTGGATCAATAGTAAGGATTTGGACAAGATGGGTTCCGCGGGTAAGGTAATTTTAATTAATGTCGTACTAGAGCAACACAGCGGTCTATTGACGACGGTCCGGTGTAAATGTGGACAATAATGGATAATAATGGACAACACCATGTCATTTTGAAACAAGGTCAGAAGACAAGGCAACACCTGACCTGGCACCCCTCTCCAAACGTCCACACTAACCCAACGTGAGGACTTTCGGCCACGACAAATTTAAGGTGCACCAGCCGGCCTTTACACCATACGCTGTAAGGAACTGAATCTAACAGGGTAGCGCATCAATCACTAGATTTCTTACAGATAGTTTTCTTTATTCTAGATTAATAAAGTTATGTACAAATTGTTTAGAGTTCAGGGACAGGATTCGGATGGAGTACGACGGACGTTCGGAACAGGATGTTCCCGAATTTGAACCAGTTTGGAACCGAATGTTCCTGAATTACGCGGCAGTTTTGGAACAGGATGTTCCCAAAGTTCAATCAGTTTGGAACTGGGTGTTCCTGAATCCTCTCAATAGGATAGATATCCTCACGAAAATGTTGGAGTGAGCGCTCGCTCTTTTCAGGACTCCACAAGTACGCAAAAAACCAGGAACCGCTGTTCCGTCTCTGGTCAACCGTCAGTCCAACGTCCAAAAGTCAAATCGTCTTTTTTCTCTTCCAAATTCAAGTTCTCGGGTCGGCGCCTCGTCCGAATTGGCTGAGAGCCTTCGTGACGTATAGCAGTACGGTCATTCGCTGGACAGTCGGCGACGCTCCCTCTGTACCCCTTCCGCAAGGGGGGAACAGGTCTCCGTTTGCAAGCTTACGTAGGCGCCAGTTAGGCCTAAGTCCAGATAGCCAGGTGTCATGTAAATGTTTAATTGGAAGAATCAATTGATTCTTCACAATCCCTCCCCCCTTAGGGAGATTTTGACGTAATGGCAAAATCTGCAAGGCAATTGTTAGACCTGGTTCACCTGACAACAACATTAGAGGCACAAAATTATTTAAAAGAAAAACTTTAGAACACTAATTCTTGTGTACAATTCCAACACCTTACTACATGCTACTTAAATATAATATACTACACTTTACTAAATGAAAGTACACAAATACAAAAATAATAAATCAAAATCAAATATTCAAATACAATGCTTTCTTAATTATCAGGTAGCATTCTGCTCAGACAGTCTGCATGGCCAATGTCTTTTCCAGCCCTGTGAATGATTTTGTAATTAAAGGGCTGCAATGCTAACGCCCATCTCATGAGCCTTGGGTTACGTCCAGCATTCGTTTTAAGAAATACAAGGGGATTATGATCTGTTTCGATTGTGAAATTCTGACCATCCAGGTAATGGCGTAGTTTTTTTATGGCATATATAATGCCAGAACATTCTTTCTCTGTAGTTCCAAATTTACACTCAGCTCCGGTAAACTTCCGACTTAGATATAAAATGGGATGGTCGGTATTATCCGAACCTTTTTGAGCCATGATTATCCCTATTCCCTTATCAGATGCGTCTGTTTGCAAAATAAATTCTTTCGAGAAGTCAGGGGCGTATAACACAGGCTTCTCTGTGAGAAGTTTCTTCAACTCATTAAAAGCCGCGTCACACTCCGCTGACCAATCCACATCTTCCTTCTTAATTTTCCCTTTTAACGCGCGGGTCAAGGGTTCGGCAATAATTGCATAATTTTTTATATATTTGGCATAATAGCCACTCAATCCCAAGAATTGTCTGATTTGGGTTTTGTTTTTAGGTGTTTGAAAGTCAACCACCGCTTTGATTTTTGCTTCAGTCGGTGTCCTTTTCCCCCCTCCTACCATATGTCCTAGGTATTTCACGCAATCCTGCGCGAACCTACATTTAGCGGGTTTAATTGTAAGACGGGCTGATGCGATTTTTAGCAGCACAAGATTGAGATGCTTAAAGTGGTCTTCCCACGTTTCGGAGAATATCGCTACATCATCAAGGTAAGGAACGCAAAATTCTTCGTAACCTTGTAGTAGTTGTGCCATAAATTTCGAAAAACAAAAAGGGGCATTTACCAGACCAAAAGGAAGAACTAGGGGCCTGTATGTTCCGAAAGTGGTTACAAACGCAGCTATCCTTTGCGCTCTAGGACTCAAAGGAATCTGCCAGTATCCTTTGGTCAGATCGATCACTGTGATGTATTTGGCTGCGGAGACCTTCTCAATTCTATCGTCCATGTTGGGCAATGGATAGTATTCCATTCTAATGATCGAATTTAACCGTCTATAATCTACACACGGACGGGGGTCGCGTCCAGGGCTTTCGACCAGTATCATTGGAGAGGTATAATCGGACTCTCCGATTTCAATGATGTTTAGGTCCAACATGCGCTTAATTTCGGTTTTTAATATCTCGTTCTGTCTGGGGGAGGTTCTATAGGGTTTAGATCTTACAGGTTGATCACTGATTAAGTTAATGTCATGTTCTATCAGGTGTGTCCGGCCCGGATCATTTGAGAACAATTTCCGGTGCGATACCAATAAGGTCTCTAATTCCCCGAGCTGTTCGGGCGTACACCGTTCTTCAAGGCGACTATCTTTCACGATTTCACTAAAATCAAAAATATTAGGACTCGCGTTAGGGTACGGAATCTCTAAATCTGAGTCAATCGTTTCCCTTGAGACTGTCTCGCTCATTACTATATTTACGCTCTCAACGCGTTGATGGTAAGGTTTCAGTAAATTAATGTGATACACCTGTACCTTCTCTAATCTCCCAGGCATTTTAACAACGTAATTTGTTTCTGATAGCTTCCTCTCTATCGTTCCTGGACCGATCCAGCGAACGGCTAACTTATTAGGAGGGCAAGCGGATAACACTAATACCCTATCACCTATTTTGAATTCACGTTTGACAGATCCTCTGTCATAATACGTCTTTCGTTTTTCCTTCGAATCTTTTTCTACCTCAGAGGCCAAAAGTTGACACCGCCTTAATCGGTTAATAAGACTGAACACATGTTCAGTTACAATATTTTCGTCTGGTGGAATTTTACTCCATCTTTCATAAATGAGCGTCTCTGGTACTCGTAAATTTTTGCCGTAGATTAATTCGGCTGGGCTGAAACCCGTTGATACATGCGTTACATTTCTGAGGGCAAGCAGTGCTGAAGGCAAGCATCTCTCCCAATCCTCCCCAGATTCTACACACATTACTTTTAAAAGACGTTTGATGGTTCTATGAAACCGTTCCACTGGGTTCGTCTGAGGGTGATAGATTGAACTATGCCTAACTTTGATGCCAAACTTTTCAAAGAAGGTAGTTGTGAGGAGGCTAGTAAAATAAGACCCATTGTCACAGCTCACATGCTTTGGATATCCTATTCTACTAAATATGGTTAGCAACGCATCAGTCACATTTTCCGAATTTACAGTTTCTAAGGGAATTGCCTCCGGGTATTTGGACGCAAGACAGATAGCCGTCAAAAGGTACCTATTTCCCTTCGTAGATTCGGGTAAAGGCCCAACAGTGTCAATATTTATATCAGCGAATACTTCGGTGATTACTGGCACGATTTTGAGAGGCGCTTTTTTCTGTTCGGATGGATTTCCTACTCTTTGACAACTATCACAAGTTTTGACAAATTCGTCACTCTCCTTAACGCAACCTGGCCAAAAGTAATACCTAAAAAGCTTGTCTTTTGTTTTTGTAACTCCTAAATGTGAACCAACACCATCATGACAAAGACTCAAAATTCGACTTCTATACTTAGTGGGGATCACTAATTGATTTCGTTCTTCGCCCCTGTGATCTTTAGAGATCCGGAAGAGTATATCATTATCTATTTTGAATTCGGATGTCTTATTCTGCCTTACCCTCTCCCAAATTGGTTTAAGCTCAGGGCAGCTTTCTTGTTCTCTCGCGAACGTTTTAGCATCAACATCGAGTAACGTTAACTCGGATTTTTTATCTACGGGAGGTAAAATTATTTCTACCTCTTCCGCATACTCTACCACATCTAAATCCGGTACAACGGTTTGGCAGACTATTTCGTCTTGCTTTCCCGTTTCCGATTTTCCCTTAGAGTCATCGAGACTCCCGTTAACTTTTGATTTACTGTGACTTCGCGTCACTACTGCGTTAATTATCGCGGGATTCTTTTTCTGCAGCTCGATCAATTCCTGGGTGAAATTTCCTAATAGGTAATGGTCCATTTCGACTGATTTCCCTACTATCGCAGCTTTTGTTTCGACCCTACCAAACTCGGAACTCTCAATTTCGATATGAGCCAGTGGCAAACACCTGAACGAATTCTCCAAGGGTTGTTTTACCCAGACTTGCTCCCCGGTAAAATCTTCGGACTGCACTAAATGTATAGGACACAAGTCTATGCAGCTGCCACTATCCCTTAATACTTCTACTTCTATCTGATTTATTTTAGCCCTACTCAGGTAAGGGTTAAACGACGGAGAAAATTTCGAGTCCGAAGTGATATTGTTTACAATTTCTGCACTTCTTCTGGGTTCAGTACATTGGGGACGAATGTGACCTGGTTTCAAACAATTGTAACAAGTGGGGACCTTTCTCCTTTCGAATTCTTTCGTCCTCCAATCCGTATTTACATTATTTGTTTTCCGCCAGTCCTTAGCCCCATTCCTATCATCTGCTGGTTTCTGTGCGATTTCCGGTTTTCCGGTTGGTTTTTGTCTATCACCAAATTTCTTTTCGGGAGGTCTGGAAAGAGGTGGTTTTTTTATAAGCCTACGGGTGGCTTCATACGCATCTAATTTCTCCGCTAATTGACTTGGGTCGATTAATTTTCCCCATTGATCAATAAAATGGTCTTTCATATCGGCGGGAACGCGTCTTTTAATCTGATCTGCTATCATTAGATCTTTTAACGTCTCAAAATCCTCCACTTTTATCCCGTCAATCCATCCCTCCAAATAACTCCTTAATTCGAAAATCAAATCCTTCCATAACGCCCCATTTTGACGTTGATATGTTTGGAATTTGATTCTAAAGGCCTCTGGATCTAGTTTGAATCTATTTAGAAGCATAGATTTCATATACCTATAATCATTACTTTGTTCTTCAGGTTCCCTAACCATAAGTTGAATTATTTCTCCGGGCATTAAACTATACAATTGATGAACCCACTCATCTTCCTCTAAATTAATTTTCTTAGCCTGTCGCTCGAAAAGGGTTAAAAATATTGCTATATCTACTTTGTCTGGTTCGTATTGCTGCATCACGGATTTTATATTTTTATTTGATTTTCTGCTTTCGGAATTAGACGATGCTACACTATTTGTTTCCGCAGACTGCAAAATTCGCAGTCTTTGCAACTCGAATTCTTTTTCCAATCTCCTTTCTTCCGCTAACCTATCCTGGGTGTCTTTTTCCATGACCAACCTTTTTTCCTCGGTTAACCGTCTTTCCTTATCCTCAGCGTCCTCTAACATCCTATCCTCTATTAAACTTTGCAAAACCTCTTTAACGGCTGTTTCTTCAAAATTTTCGTTCTCTCGAATTTTCTTTATCAGATCGAAAATCCTATCATCATTATCGACCTCAATCCCTAATTCATATGCGAGATTTTTAAGATCTATTTTTCTGTGCTTGTTCAGAAACGCCATTTTAACCAGTAAGTTTTAGAATTCCTTAGAACGCTTAAACCACGGATTACAATACCTAACTTTTCCCTACAGGAATCAACAAACGGCTAACTTCTTTGACCTCTGGGACACAAGGTCGCACAAAACTGGTTCGCCTGCGTGGTTTTTCTCGGGGAAGGGGAAAAGTTATTTTTTTTCTTTCACCACTAACCCTGAATACTTTCAACAGCTAAATGGTATATTCCCTAACCGATTTAACAACTTTTTTCTACAGTACAACACAATTATACACATTCATGATCCACTTCACTTATCTTAGGCTTAGTAATTAAACACAATGCATACAGTTCTACCAAGATTTAAATTGTTACTTTAACACATGCAATACACAAAAATACTCTTTTCTATATCCTCTAAGAACACAGTATATTCAATTCATCAATTTAATATAATTTTTCATTCCCACACAGCACTGAAATTGATTCTAGTACGTAATTTTTTTGAACTCAGGAATTTAACACAATACTTAAATTTTCTATTACTAGTAAAATATTATACACATCATTCCTTTATATATATTCTACTTCACTTATTATTTCACCACTTGGTATTTTTTCATTTAATATTTACTTTGCATAACAATTTAAATTAGCCTCTATTGAAGATTCAGGCTTACCTTGTCTGTTGCAAGTCTCTTTTACCATCAACTGCTTCCACAGGCTTCCGTTCACTTGGGAATAGTTGTCTCTCACTTTAATTCGGGACGGGGTGTCACTTTCTCGTTTGATTTCCGGACGGGGCGTCCACTTTCTTGTTCGATTTCTGGACGGGGCGTCCACTTTCTTATTCGATTTCCGGACGGGGCGTCCACCTTCAGCTCGGTCCTTCTGGTCCGCTAGTTCAATTTCTGGACGGGGCGTCCACCTTCAGCTCGGTCCTTCTGGTCCGCTAGTTCAATCTCTGGACGGGGTGTCCAACGTCAGCTCAGTCCGGCAGGTCCGCTAGTTCAATCTCTGGACGGGGTGTCCAGCGTCAGCTCAGTCCTACTGGTCCTGATCCGCTTGTTCAATCTTTGGACGGGGTGTCCACTTCAGTGTCGATCCTCGATGGTTCACACTAAGTCTATTAATTTTTGGGTCGCTAGAATTTTTAACTTATTCTGGCAATCCAACACCGGCTGCCACCATTTTTTTATTATACTTTATCTGTAAGGAACTGAATCTAACAGGGTAGCGCATCAGTCACTAGATTTCTTACAGATAGTTTTCTTTATTCTAGATTAATAAAGTTATGTACAAATTATTTAGAGTTCAGGGACAGGATTCGGATGGAGTACGACGGACGTTCGGAACAGGATGTTCCCGAATTTGAACCAGTTTGGAACCGAATGTTCCTGAATTACGCGGCAGTTTTGGAACAGGATGTTCCCAAAGTTCAATCAGTTTGGAACTGGGTGTTCCTGAATCCTCTCAATAGGATAGATATCCTCACGAAAATGTTGGAGTGAGCGCTCGCTCTTTTCAGGACTCCACAAGTACGCAAAAAACCAGGAACCGCTGTTCCGTCTCTGGTCAACCGTCAGTCCAACGTCCAAAAGTCAAATCGTCTTTTTTCTCTTCCAAATTCAAGTTCTCGGGTCGGCGCCTCGTCCGAATTGGCTGAGAGCCTTCGTGACGTATAGCAGTACGGTCATTCGCTGGACAGTCGGCGACGCTCCCTCTGTACCCCTTCCGCAAGGGGGGAACAGGTCTCCGTTTGCAAGCTTACGTAGGCGCCAGTTAGGCCTAAGTCCAGATAGCCAGGTGTCATGTAAATGTTTAATTGGAAGAATCAATTGATTCTTCACAACGCTTACAAACATTCATTCCAGGAAACTTCCGATCTAGAAGCTAACACCTTAACCACCAGACCGGTTGGTCAGCTTAGTATTTGATAGTCTGTTCCATATAAATCCACTTGAAACAATTTCACTTAAAATTATTTATTACTATACTCTGTTTCACCTTAACTTGTCAGTATTGGGAAAGGCAGAAATGATGTTCATCCGCATGAAAAATAATTCCAACTTGATTTGGAATTTAAAATAAAGAAAATGCATATAAACGTGTAAAAATTGTCCTACAATGAAGGAGTGATTTTTGAACCTTTATAATCGGTTATTTATTTGTAAAAAGCATTTTTTTTTTACCAAAGCGAATGAATATATCCGAAACGGAATTCTAAACCGGTTTCCATGGTAACATTTCTGGCGAGCTAAATACGCTTTCCGGCCAAGTCTGCGCCATTTCGCTCTGCGTCTTTGCTAGCGTGTGTATTTACGTTCATATCTCTCTTGTGCTATTTTATTGGAGTGTGTTTGATACTCTGAACATGGCTGAAAAAGGAACGTCACCATCCAAGCTGTATACGCCATCAAAGCAAGGAAAATCAATTGGTAGTGGAGCTCGCAGGAACATATTGAATGTTTATTCTAGACTTCGAGAAGAAAACCATAGTGATTCCATTAACCAAATCGTCGGAAAGGTGTCTCAACTAACTGGTGTTTCCAAAAGAACTGTTTTTCGTTTGAAAAAAGAAAAGAAGACGACAAGTCCTTTGAGTACTCCAGGAAAAAAACGACCTTATGCCGTTGGAAAAAGAACAAGAATGATGAAATATGACAACTTTACTTTATCGTGCATCCGACGAAAAATTCATGATTGTTTTCGTCGAAATGAAATTCCTACATTGGACAAAGTTCTAAATGAAATTAACAATGATAAGGATATTTTTTCGACAAACATTAGCCGAAGTACACTGTACAGGATACTGAAAGATTTGTATATTTGTATATTTGTATTTTTTATATTCTATTTATTTATTGTGAATGTATTTTATATCCTCTATGTTATATGTATTTTTATTTGTTATTTACTTTCTTTAATATCAGAATAAATTTGATTTAATTTGGAGACTATATTTTGCTGTTAAGAAAAACACATATTTTAGCAGACGACGCACTCTCCCCTACCTTGTCCAACCAAATGTAAGACCAAAGGAGTAATTAAATTGGATTAATTTCCTTTAATAAAATTATTAAAATTGAAAAAAGAAGTATTAATCAAGGTGTTTAGCTTTCAGGTAAGTAAATTCAAAAAATGAATTTTATGGTTCATCACATCTTTAAATAGACTGTTTTTTTAAACAACATTTATTGTAAAAAAATTTTAAATATATATATTTTTAAATAACTAAAAATAATACTCATTTAGAAAAATCAAAACGCATTTATATTAACATAGAGTAGCTTTTTGTTTAATTAACAAATGTAATGCAAGAGCCATTAGAAATTAAAGATCTGTGAAACGTATAGAATTTCCACGTGCATTTTATCTCTCCTTGCCAAAAAGGGCGAATTTCCTCGCTTATAGCTGACTTCTTCTGACATTGTAACCCTAGTTTCTACGACAACGGCTGTGATGCGGTCAACGTAGCCTTTACTCTACTGACAAGTTAAGGTGACACAGAGTATAGTAGAATTACCCTGCGTTATACTCGGGTTGAATTGGTTAACTTACAGACTATGGCCGGTACATCAATTTTACCTTGATCACGCAAAGAAAGAATTTAGACTACGGCAGGTACATTAGTTGTACTTTGATCACGTCAAGAAAGAATTTAGACTACGGCCAGTACAGTAGTTGAACCTTACCTTATTTTCCGCTTTCGTTAATAAATTGCAGTTTCTATTCATCGCCATGTAACAATTATCATACTCTAATAAAAGTACACAACTGTTAAATTCACTATTTCCCAAATATAACTAAATGTCACATTTAACATTTTTTTAAATTTAAATTTTCGGTAAGAAAAGAAATACATAGAATACTTCAGAGTATGCATAGAAATATGCCTTGTATGTTATTTATGTTACTTAAAAACAAAAGCGTTTACAAAAATTATCATACAATGATTAAAAATGTCTTTAAACTAATTAAACCATTACTTACCTTGATTATAAGTTATCGAACGAAAAACATCATATTGAAAATCTTAATTGAAATCTTAAAACAGATTGAAAATTCAACTGGTTACACCGAATGGCTAAGGTTGGGACGGTGGTATCAACACGTAATTTTGAACCACATTTAGATAACGAGGTAATATCTGAGCTGTCACCCCACTCTCCAAACTTCCACACCAACCCAACATGAGGACTTTCGGCTACGACAGATTTAAAGTGCATCAGCCGCCTCTACACCATACGCTTACAAACATCCTTGCCCTGACCCGGATTCGAACCAGAAACCTTCCGATCTAGAAGTTAACACCTTAATCACTGAATGAAAAGTAACAAATGTGTGTTTTTTTAATACAAATTGATTCTCGGAATATAACAGACACAAACTTAAAAAACGAAACGATAAAAATAGCAAAGTTGACATATTAACTACCAGTCCCATTTCAAAAAGTCTCGTTCTGTATATTTTATACTAGAAAATACCCGACTTTACTCGGTTTGAATTGGTTTACTCTAGATTGAAGTGATAATCAAAATATATAATGACTTACGTTTTTAGTAGAATAAAAATTTATTTGAATACCTTTCGTGCCATCTTTATAATTTCTACAACTTACTTTGGACACAAATCCTACACATGCATATCCATTCATGTAATACATGTCACATACATCGCACCCTTGCTGCATGACAAAGATACTTAATGACGAAAGGTGACACTAAGGTTACTACTACAAAAGACGATTTTGATGGAGATTTGGAATTCCCTTTCTTAAGTTATTTTCATGTTCAACTCAATTACTCAATTAATAAAAATTACGATTTACGGCGAATGCTCTCGCACTCATAGTCAACAAAACAATATTTTTTTACTTTTGGCACTCTTGTATCCGGTATGTGACATTGTGGAAATTTGCAATCTTCGCCTGTCATTATGACAACGAATTTTTTAATGTTTGAAAAGTTCTAGTTTGGATTTTTTAAACATTATTATTCCTTCAATAACGGCAATATTCTTTCAATAACGGCATTATTCTTTCAATAATGGCATAACTACACTTAAATTATACTGAAAATTTATTCTGACTGACCTGCCATTTTTAGTGGTGGTGTTACGTGTGATAAGAAGGAAAACACATTTATTAAAATAATAAATATTTAAACAGAAAACATCGAAATAAAACAAAATAAAAGATGTCGGAAATAATTGTTCTAAAGATATTAATTTGTGATTCCTTTTTAGCTCTTGATTTCGCACAGTTGCCACAACTTAAAATTATAGTGCACAAAAATTAGAAATGTGGAATTAATTCAGAGCGAAAGAAACAGAAAATATCACTGCTAGCGCGATCTTGTTCATTCCCGTTCGTTGAAAAAAATATCGTCTGTCCCAAATATATCCATAAATCGTTTTCATTGCGCAACGAACAAAAATAAGACTCGAAATAAATGAAGTATCATAGCTGAAATTCCATAAAAAAATAATTTTTTGAAGAATAAATACTTTTTCAGAAGTACTGGTAAAGCAATCGATGTAATCGTAATATTCAATATACATTCCAGTTTTTCCAAAACTACCAAATTATTTTTGATTTAAGTATACTTACTCGGTTGTTTTAGCATGAAACTCAACTAAATATAACAATAAATAAATGTTTAGTATTGCATTCACTAAACTAATACATAATGTATAAAATAAAACAAACTGAAATCAAATATCTGGAATAAAATGCATGTGATACCAGCACAAACACACAAGCACAAAATCAAACACAGAACAGAAAGACGGACAGGTAGACTTTCGCAATCATTTTCACTCACTAAATGAAGATAAGTACTCACTGTATGCAAATTTCCATGAAAATATATTAAACCGTGTGGATGTGTATAGGGCACATACATAAAGACAGACAGACAGACAGACACCAAACGCGAAAGAGGCGGAATTTGGCATCATAAGGGTCCAAAACGGATAGAAAACTTGAAATGGGTGAAAATATTGAATGTACAAACAAACACTCCATTCTTATTTATATAGATAAATGTTTTATTTTCTTTATCGTCTGTCACAACTATCTAGATTTTTTTTAATTTCGCAAAGAAAAAATAAGGCTTAAAATAAATAAATTAATAGAATTTAAATTGGTAAAAATAGTTTTTGGAAAAATAGTCAAGTTTTCAGCAGCACTGTCTAGAAACAACCCAAGTATTTCAATGCACAATACATCTTCCAGATACTCTATAACTACCAAATTATTAGTATAATTACTCAGATATTTTAACATACCTAAATATGTAAACACAGTAAAATTTCGAGTAATGCACTCACTAAACCAAAATATGGTGCATTAAATATAAAACATAGCACTAAAATGTTTAATAAATCTTGTGATACTTGTACAGACACAAAATCGAACACAGAACCGGAAGACGGACAGACAGACTTACGCAACCAAGTTCACTCGCTGAAAGGATGCAAGTACTCACAGCATTCAAAGTTTCATGAAAATGTATTAAACCGTGTGGGCGTAGAATAGGCACCCCGCAATACAGACAGACACCAAACGAGTTAAAGACGGATTTTACATCAGAAGGTCCAAAAACGGATAGAAAACTTAAAATGGATCTAAAATATTGAATGTACAGTAGAAAGTCCCAAATCCAGAATCCTCCGGACCTCGGCCATTTCAAATTTCGGCCCTTTCCGGATTTTGGATAATTTGCATTTTTTGTCAAAAAAACCTAATTTGGACCCCACCCAGGCGTGAAATTTGATTTTGCAATAGTAAAATAGCAGATTTATAAATAGGAATGATTTTTAAAAAAAGGAAAAAACCTTTTTAATACAATGCAACAAATTTTACTTGCAAATCTAATTTTTCTATGTGGTATTTACTCTGAACATGTCCGTTATTTTGCGTTGTTTCATCAATTAGGTCCAGGTTTAACACCTTGTTCTTTAAAAATTGTAGGAAATATGTAAAAAGTGAGAGAAAAAAAAACGGCAGTTAGCAAAACGTCCGAATTTTAGACAATTCGGGATTTCGGATTCCAGACTTTGTACTGTACTAACAAACACTCCATTTTTATTTATATAGACTAGCAAAATACCCGACCTTACTCGGTTTGAATTGGTTTACTCTAAATTAAAGAGATGATCAAAATATATAATGACTTACGTTTTTTGTAGAATAAAAATTTATTTTAACATCTTTCGCCATCTTTATATTTTCTACAACTTACTATGGACACAAATCCTACACATGCATATCCATTCATGTAATACATTTCATATACATCGCACCCTTGCTGTATGACAAAGCTACAAAATGACGAAAGGTGACACTCAGGTTACTACTACAAAAGACGATTTTGAGGGAGATTTGGAATTCCCTTTCTTAAGTTCTTTTCATGTTCAACTCAATTAATAAAAATTATGATTTACGGCGAGTGCTCTCGCACTCATAGCCAACAAAACAATATTTTTTTACTTTTGGCACTCTTGCATCCGGTATGTGACATTGTGGAAACTTGCAATCTTCGCCTGTCAATATGACAACGAATTTTTTAATCTTTGAAAAGTTCTAGTTCGGATTTTTTAAACATTATTATTCTTTCAATAACGGCATTATTCTTTTAACAGCGGCATTATTCTTTTAATAACGGCATTATTCTTTAAATAACGGTATTATTCTTTCAATAAAGTCATTATACTTTCAATAATGGAATAAAGACTCTTAAAATTTACTGAAAATTTATTCTGACTTACTGGCCATTTTTATGTCGAATACTTTGTGGTGATGTTGCTTGTGATGAGAAAGAAAACACATTTATTAAAATAATAAATATTTAAAACAGAAAACAGCAAAATAAAACAAAATAAAAGATGTCGCAAAAAATTGTTCCGAGATATTAATTTGTGATTCATTTTTATTTCTTGATCTCGCACAGTTGCCACAACTTACAACTAAAAGTGCAAAAATTTAGAAATGTGAAATTAATTCAGAGCGAAAGAAACAGAAAATATCACTGCTCGCGCGATCTTGTTCATTCCCGTTCGTTGAAAAATATCGTCTGTCCCAAATATTCGGATGTCGTTTTCATTGCACAAAGAACAAAAATATGACTCGAAATAAATGAAATATCAAAGCTGAAATTCCATTTAAAAAAAAAAAAAAATTTTGAAGAATAATTACTTTTTCAGCAGTACTGATAAAGCAATCGAAGTAATCGTAATATTCAATATACGTTCCAATTTTTCCAAAACTACCAAATTATGGTTGATTTAAGTATACTTACTCAGGTGTTTTAGCATGAAACGCAACTAAATATAACAATAAAGAAATGTTTAATATTGCATTCACTAAACTAATAGATAATGTATAAAATAAAATACAATGCAATCAAATATCTGGAATACAATTCATGTGATGTCTACACAAACACACAAACACAAAATCGAGCATAGAACAGAAAGACGGACAGACAGACTTTCGCAACCAATGCCACTCACTAAGTACTCACTGTATTCACTAAGAAGATAAGTACTCACTGTATGCAAATTTTCATGAAAATACCTTAAAACGCGTGGACGTGTATAGGGCACAACATACAGACAGACAGACAGACGGACAGACGGACAGACAGACAGACACCAAACGCAAAAAAGGCGGATATGTCATCAGAAGGGTCCAAAACGGATAGAAAACTTGAAATGAGTCGAAAATATTGAATGTACAAACACTTCATTCTTATTTATATAGATTACTAGCAGATGGTACCCCCGGCTTTGCTCGTATTGAATTAATAATATGTTGATTGTAAAGTCATCATCAATTACTTTTCATAAAAGAGTTGATAGCATCATATCTGCTGAAAGTTTTTTTTTTCTAATGTGACTATTACAGAAGTTGATTTTGAGTTTTCGAATGACTACGAATATTCCAGTGCATTCATTTTCAGTATAAAAAAAAAACGAATTTTCGGAGGTTAGTGCACTTAATTATTCTATGAATATGTTTTACTTGTGCAATTCTTTCACCTGGTATGCGATGTGTCGAATTTCATCATTAATAGGAGAGGATGGTAAATTAAATTGTTACGGCATTCGTGGCTAATTTAGTTTAAGCAGACGCAATTTTTCATGAAAATTCCATTCAACGGCAGGTGGAATAACGGAACTTCTGTTAACCGAGTTGAGAGACGTATGTTTGTTCTATACATAAATCCACCTTTTGATCAATCTACACCAGATTTTTGTACACTTATATTTTAGAACCCTGTGGGTATGATAGGCTACATATTAACCCGCGTTCTATTTGTCCAAGGGGCTAAAAATTTACGGCATTCGTGACTTATTTAGTTTGAAGCAAACAGATTTATACCTGAAAATTCCATTAAGCTGCAAGTGAAATAACGGAGCTGGTGATAGAAATAAATGTGCTCAGTGTAGACTAAACTCAATCGAAACAATTTTTTAATGAACAAAAGGCTGATTCAACAGCGCTTTTACGAAAAGAAAAGCATTGCATTCAACAAATGTTTCACATGTATCTAAGTTGGGTAAGAACAGCTTCAATAAGTAGTGCAAGAAACTTTGACTTTTTGTCACTTTTGACAGCAAATTTCAATATTTCAAAATTACTAACTGTGATATTATTCCAATATCAAAAAAGTCTTGTTTGAAGTTTCCTTTTTATCAATAGACATATAGTTTTAAATTGAACCTTTATGGTACATTTTAAATGCAGAAATTCGGTTTCTAAATGGAAAGCATGTACCTATTTAGACTGATGGATGTAGTTGCTTGACTATAAAGTACAGCTTTCAATAACACCCAATGAAACACGAAAATCAAATGAAATTTAATTAATTTTAATCGTTTTTCAATTTTGAAATATATTTGAACTACAACGTATGACGTATAGTGAAATTTTGCAGGAAATAAATAAATCATTAAAATCTAACTCCTGAATAATATTTCTGCAATAGGTAATATACCGGAAAACATAAGCAAACAGAAACAAAATTTCAATCTTTGAAAAATAAATGCAGAATTCTGAAGAAAATAGATTGTTTTAAAGAGCTAAATTTCGACTTCCTGAATATATTCTGAAATAGAAATACTAGACAAAAGACGAACAATATTAACAAAAACAATAATGATTTATAAGCAAAGAGAGCACATATTTATAATACTTGGGAATTCTTAAATATGACCACAAGATCTCGCTGTCAATTCGAAATACCAAAACTAAGAATTCTAAATCAAATTTTAAAAAAAATTAAACATTAATTCTAAAAAATTAAACATTAATTCTCACGTTGCCAGATACCAAAAAGCAAAATTACGCTTTCATGATCAATGAGTTTTTCTTTTAGGCTTTCGAGTTCCATAACTAAATGTAAGTTATGAAAAATTAAATGCTTTAAATATTCTTTCTTCATCAATCACAAATACTTATAAACATTATTTTCATCATGGGAAGGAGTAAAAAGTCAGTTCAAACATGAATATTATAATTTATTTTTAAAAAAAAATGTTTTTCGATCAACACTGGTAAAGCAATCTGAGCTGCGTACTGCAATCGCTTTATAATCAATGTTATTTCTATGGCAATTTCGAATTGCTTTTGGCTTAGATCAATTTTAGGCCTCTTAGGAGTCGAATTTTTCAAAATGCTTTCTTAGTGCACCCCTACGATATAAGAAGAATCACCCTTCAAAATTTCAGCTTCCTAGATTATTTCTAAATGCCCGTCCACTGCCTTAACCTTTCTAAATTCTACGTGATAATATTTTATTATAAATGATGTCTTCACACATACATCAGAAAATATGCCTATGTTAAACACAGACGAACGGGCATTAGACAGAAAGTAATGCCCCAATAGAACCGGTACTGTAATAAATCTTTTATGCACAAACACATAAATATTAGTACTAAAACATCAAATGAAAAAAAAATTGAGATCCATTTGCTGATACTTCGATTTCATAACTACCTACCTGTTGAGTCGAACACTTCATTTCCCAACAGTCTGTAGAGTGGTCAAAGGTCTCATGAAAGAGTACCAAAAATTGTCTGCCCACCAGTCTTCCATCACTCTCACGCGGGGTAAAAAACATCATCAATCCATCCTTGATCGTTATTTTGTTTGTCTGGAAACAAACGAGAAGTCTGCTCTGTGACCATTCCATGCGTTTTCGCCACGCAACAGTAGCGAAGGCAATTTTGATTTGGGTCTGCATCGAATAACCACCTCAACATGAACGAACGGAACAATCTGGTAAGCATTTTGAACAATTTTTTCATATTTTTTTAAGCTTATTCCAGTGTTCAAGAATCAATACATCGATACCTCCGTTCCAAAGGGTAACAAGTAAAAAATTTTGTTACTTGAGATAAGCGTACGAAACGATTACCAGAACGATTAGTTACCTGTTCCGAAGAGAAGTAATTCGATATTTGTGTGCTATGTAGTTACACCAAAAAAATTTGATCAATCTAGAAATATTTCTGTTCCATAACCGTTTTAGTAATCGTTTCGTGCACTCGTAGTAAAAATTGTGATTTGAGTTGTTACCCTTTGGAACTGAGGTATCGTATATACAGAGTGTCCCAAAAAGATCAGAAAACTTCAAAAATTTATTTAAAAAAAAGAGTAGGCCTACAGCAAAATTAGTTACAACAATAGATAGAATAACTCAAAAAGTTTTCTCTACTACCTTAGTAAAGTTCCACATTAGATCCTTTCAAGACGATATTCCAATTCAATCCACGAACGTTTCAGCATGCTAACAATAGTAGCTACAGCTGCTTGGATCTTTTGTTTCAATTCCACGACACTGTTAACTTTTGTTCGGTACACAGCATCTTTATATAACACCAAAAGAAAAAGTCTAGTGGAGTATTGTCAGAAGACCGGAACGGCCGTGACACGGGGCCATATCTGCCAATCCAACGCTGTAGGAATGATCAGAAATATACTGTAGAAGAAAAAAAAACTTTTTGAGTTATTCTATCTATTGTTGTAACTAGTTTTGCTGTAAGCGTATTCTTTTTTTATAAATTTATGAAGTTGTACTGTTTTTTTGGGGGACACCCCCTGTATTTTCAAATACCGATTGGTAGCACGGTTGGTAGAGTTACGGACTAGTAACCGGAGGGTTGAGAGTTTGAATCCAGCCTAAGACCATCGTGTCCAAAGGGGGCGGGTGCACGCTAAATCTATCGGTTCCTCCAATGTCCTCACGTTGGCGTGGTGTGTAAGTTTGTAGGATGGGGTGCCAGTTCACTTGTGACCTCGTCATTTGACCGTAGTTCGGAACTACGTGGTGTTGGCCCTCGGGTTTTTCCCAAGGTCAGTTATGGCGAACCTTTTGAGTTCGGTGTCAAAAACGCTTAGACGCCTAGCTTTACTTGAGTGCCGTGTCACACCTTGAAATATCCCTACTTTTGAAATATTTTAAGCTTTAGTAAAAAAAAAGTTTTATTTTTTTTATGTATATATTTATTGAAAAAAGTAAAAGCACAAATAGTCCTCTACATTAATGAATTTTGTTGCTGAATTGCATTTGAAAAATATCTTCAATTGAAGGTTGGTATTTCGTGCACTTCAAGCCCAAGCAAGCGTTACCAATTTCATCAGTCAGTCAGTTTCTAAAAATTGTTTTAACTATTATTTAAGGACGAGAATAAAGTCTCAACGCAGTAAGGAGAGTGAAAAATTGTGGGTAAAGCCATCTCTAGATTTTTCAGGGTGCTAAGTGTACGGAAATCGGTTCCAAGCACTCCAAATTTCCTGTTCGTAGTGGCACTAAACGATTCTTTTCCATATTCTCAAATTTGGACCTCAAGTCGACAAACACTTGAGAGACCAGATGCAGTCTTAAAATTCTGTAAGTTGCATATCCAAAGCATCAAGTTGCATCCATTGGAAACCATTTAATTCCATAAGTACTGTAGACTACTACTTCCGGATACTTAACTATTTTAATTGTCCTTTTCAGACTTCTAAATTGATAAAATCTTTCGCCGAATGGGTCAAGTAATGAGTTCGCAATATGCTGATACTTTAAATCAATGCTCCATTTCATTTTGCGCAGTGTGAGTTAACTTTTCTTGGGTTAAGACCGTCCGTAAACGATGCGTGTGACCTAACATGTCTTGACATGTCACCTTTGACACGCGTGTCTTAGGTTCGCCATCACTGCCCTAGGGGTTTGTTTCCGGACCGTCACCAATAGCCCGCTGTTTTGCTCCAGTGCGACGTTGATTAAAAATACCTACAGACCTAATTCATGAAAGTTCGAAGCTATGCTTTTTCGCCTGAACAGACCAAAAGGTTCTAGTTGGATACTTTTTATCGGAAACAAATGGCGTGACACAAATTATGGGTCTCTTCAAGCAGGTGACCGCAAGTTTTTCATTAACACTTGATAAATAATCCAATCAAGACGAATAATCCCACCCAATTTAAGAAAATGTCTTCGTTCAAAATAAAATGTACCCTGGGGTCTTTGACTTGAGAATGAGCGTAGTGTAACAACTTTTGAAGGTATGATCGTTGTTTACATAATTACTCTTAATAAATACTCGAGTATTGAAAAATTCGTAACAAAATTCTTCTGACATAAGGCACTTAGTCTGTCTATTTTTCTTCCGAAAAAAGCGATCTTCGAAACGACTTGATTATGTTGTTTCAGTTTAAAAGCAGACTGCGATTAATTTAGATGGGAGCAAAGTTAAGACTTTAGCTATTTCAAATGGGTAGAGATGAAGGCAAAATGATTACTAACCATATAATAACACTTAAGTTTCTTATCTTCGTTGTACATCAATTTGTAAAGAGTTTTTTTGATTTGTACTTTGAAAAAAAGGAAGTGAACATGGAAAACAGGAACCAATTCATTTTTCAGCTAAGTGAACTAATTGGCAGCAATTGGTCTAGCGATCAGGATGCTGGCCTTTTTTATATAAATAAACATTTCAAATTGTTAAGAAAAACGAAACCTAACTGCATCGAATTATTATTTTTTTGACATAACTATCTTAAGCAATTTAAAATAGATAGTTGAAAACACACACACAATGGATATGATAGGCTTCACAACTTGTCATAACCGTCATCCATTTGCCGACCAACCAGTCTGGTGGTTAAGATATTAGCCTCATGATCGGAAGATTCCTGGTTCGAATCCAGGTCAGTGTATGGATGTTTGTAAGCGTATGGTGTAGAAACGGCTGGTGCACCTTAAATCTATCGTGGCCGAAAGTCCTCACGTTGGGTTGATGTGGAAGTTTGGAGAGTGAGGTGCCAGCTCGTTACCTCGTCATCTGATCGTGGTTCAAAATTACTTGGTGTCCTCGAATCTTTCCCTTAGAAGATTGATCAAGGACCGTTGCCAGTAGCCAGTTGTGTTGCACTAGCTCGACGTTAATTAAAAATTTACAAAATTACCGTCATCCATACTCAGGCTGCTTGGTTGGCAGAGCAACGAATTTGCAACAGGAAGGTGAATCCAACCAAAGACTGTTCTGTACAAAAGGGGGCGGGCTGGTGCACGTTCAACCTGTCGTTGCCTCCAATGTCCTCCCATTGGCGTAGAGTGGGTATTTAGAGTGTAGGGTGCCAACCCAGGTATTGTTCTTCTCATCTGACCGAGGTTCAAAATCACGAAACGTTATACTCGGATCTTTCCCTTCGGGTTCTACCACGGACGGTCACCAATAGCCCGTTGTGTTGCTCTAGTAAGACTTTAACAACCAACCTACCCATTGAATTACATAACACAGAGATGGATTCTCCGCTTGCCCTTTAACAACCGATCTAATTTCTTGTATACTAAATGAGCATCTCGTTTGAAAATACATTTAATTATTTTTAACTTGCCACACCGAGATTACTTTGATGTGTTTTACAAAACATCGATTAAGCCAACGTCAGGATTTATTGGGTGATGCAAATGTTCTGCGCGTTTTTATTGACAAAGGTGGAAGGAAAATTATGTTATATATATAAATAAGAATGGAGTGTTTGTTTGTACATTCAATATTTTCGACTCATTTCAAGTTTTCTATCCGTTTTGGACCCTTCTGATGGCGAATCCGCCTTTTTCTCGTTTGGTGTCTGTCTGTCTGTCTGTCTGTCTGTATGTTGTGCCCTATACACGTCCACGCGGTTTAAGATATTTTCATGAAAATTTGCATACAGTGAGTACTTATCTTCATTTAGTGAGTGGCATTGGTTGCGAAAGTCTGTCTGTCCGTCTTTCTGTTCTATGCTCGATTTTGTGTTTGTGTGTTTGTGTAGACATCACATGAATTGTATTCCAGATATTTGATTGCATTGTATTTTATTTTATACATTATCTATTAGTTTAGTGAATGCAATATTAAACATTTCTTTATTGTTATATTTAGTTGAGTTTCATGCTAAAACACCTGAGTAAGTATACTTAAATCAACCATAATTTGGTAGTTTTGGAAAAATTGGAATGTCTATTGAATATGACGATTACTTCGATTGCTTTACCAGTATTGCTAAAAAAGTAATTATTCTTCAAATTTTTTTTTTTAATGGAATTTCATCTCTGATACTTCATTTATTTCGAGTCTTATTTTTATTCTTTGCGCAATGAAAACGATTTCCGAATATTTGGGACAGACGATATTTTTCATTGAAACGAGAATGAACAAGATCGCGCGAGCAGTGATATTTTTTCTGGTTCTTTCGCTCTGAATTAATTTCACATTTCTAAATTTTGTACACTTTTAGTTGTAAGTTGTGGCAACTGTGCGAGATCAAGGGATAAAATTGAATCACAAATTAATATCTTTAGAACAATTTTTTGCGACATCTTTTATTTTGTTTTACTTCGCTGTTTCCTGTTTTAAATATTTATTATTTTAATAAATGTGTTTTCCTTCTCATCACACGCAACAGCACCACAAAGTATTAGACTTTAAAATGTTAGGTAAGTCAGTATAAATTTCCAGTAAATTTTAAGTGTAGTTATGCCGTTATTTAAAGAATAATGCCGTTATTTAAAGAATAATAATGTTTTTAAATCCAAAATGGAACTTTTTCCAACATTAAAAAATTCGTTATAATAATGACAGGAGAAGATTGCAAAATTTCACAATGTCACATACCGGAGGCAAGAGTGCCACAAGTAAAAAAATATTGTTTTGTTGACTATGAGTGCGAGAGCACTCGCCGTAAATCGTAATTTTAATTAATTGAGTTGAACATGAAAAGAACTTAAGAAAGGGAATTCAAAATCTTCCTATAAATCGTCTTTTATAGTAGTAACCTTAGTATCTCCTTTCGTCATTTTGTAGCTTTGTCATACAGCAATTGTGCGATGTATGTGAAATGTATTACATGAATGGATATGCATGTGTAGGATTTGTGTCCAAAGTAAGTTGTAGAAAATATAAAGATGGCGAAAGATGTTAAAATAAATTTTTATTCTACTAAAAACGTAAGTCATTATATATTTTGATTATCTCTTCAATCTAGAGTAAACCAATTCAAACCGAGTAAGGTCGGGTATTTTGCTAGTTGTCTATAAAAATGACATTGGATCACTACAGTACATGCCGCTCTGTTCAATGTCCTTTCTCCATCTCTCCTGTAGCTGCATCATCCCATACAAGTTCTGAGGCTACTGGCTAAAGAACGGTAAGGCAAATTTAATTAGCGTCGTACTAGAGCAACACAACGGGCTATTGACAACGATCCTGGATCAATCCCTTAATTTTGAGGCAACACCTGAGCTGGCACACCTCTCTCCAAACCTCCACACCCACCCAACGTGAGGAGCACGACAGACTTACGGTGCACCAGCCGCCTCTACACCATACGCTCGCAAATATCCATGCACTGACACGGATTGGGACCAGGAACTTTCCGATCTAGAGGTCAACACCTTAACCATCAGACCGGTTGATCGGCTGGTTAAAGAACGGATCCAGATGACGGAACTTTCCGAATCACTTACGGCACGTTGAATCGTCAACGGTACCCTCACCCTCGCATTCTCGCCTTTATGGAAATTAAAGAAGCATCATAGGTGGAAAATACTCCCTATTTTCTGCCATTTTGAATGCTTAACACAATTTAAAAAACCCAAACCCCATTGCACAATTCTTTCGCCAAGTATTCGCTGAAATTCCTTCTTTCAAATAACGTCAAAACACGACACGTATGAAGTAGATAACACTTCGGTTTTGCGAGGCAAAGCCATCGAACGCCCAAAACGGGACGAACGTTTGTACCATACCAATATTTTTGCAACATCAATAACATTTCGGGATGGGGGAGGGGTTGCCCAGGCGCGTGTCTTCCTCCCAAACAAACAAACTCCTGGTGGATTGGAAAGCACTTAGCATCTGTCAGATCCAACCAATGACTCCATTGAGCAAAGGCGATGCCTATACCCACCGCCGTATCATCCTACCAGTGCGTAATTTCTCACCACACAAAGGCAGCGAGGGACGGGAAAACTGGGGAAACCATTTTTTCCTTTTTCTACTTTTCGGGAAAAGAGAAGATGGAAAGCCTCGAGACGAGGGGTCCATCCATTTGAGTTGAAGCGTCATATTTCGCAATCTATCCGATGGCTGAAAACAAAACACAGATTATCTTTACCTGTTATGATGTATTTCAAAAATAGAGTTTCCTTATAATTCTTGTTTCGTATTCCCAGTCACGCATTTGCGACAGAGCGTGGTTGATCAATCTTGTGGAGGCATTGATTTTATTTTTACTCTCTATTATTTAGTTTTCACTTCCGCAGGTTTGGTATTTTATTTAACGTCGCACTGGAACAACACAAAGGGCTATTAGCGATTTCTTTACGACAAGATCAAGATCGGGTCAGTTTTCTTCTTATGGACTAGCTTTCACGTACATCAATTCGGGCTTAGGTGTAGCCCAGTCATATAAACATGGTTCTAAACAGCGTGGTGTTGTCCTCTTTGCTCTTGCGAATTGTAGAACACTGGATATAATTCTGCACCTGAACTTGAAAGTAATACGCGCCTGACAGCGTCAAAGCATGGGAGAAGCTCCATGGAAAACGGATCCCTTTGTAACGATTTCTCAGTCAAGGAGAAGGAGTATGAATATCCCACTTGCGTGTATATCACCTAATCTACATATTTAAAATTCCAAACATTGAAAGGTTTTTTTCTTATTTTTTAAATAGATAAATCGAAACAAAAACTTTTGAATCAACATAGAAAATAGTCTAGATTTAAGAGCCGGCTTCTGATGGAGTTGGCGAACGATTCTAACTGTGCAAGGGAATATTGAAAAATTGTCGCGACGTATGTAAAACGACACAAGAATTGTGACCCGAAAAGAACCCGATATCGAGGGAATCGAAGTGTAAGTAACATGGTTCGATTCAACAAGTTTCAAAGGATGAAGTAGAAGAGATTGAAAGGGGGACGACTTTTTCTCAAACATCAATGTTGTGTCCATTTTCAAATCGATTTTATACAATGAACAGTTTTAATTTTCATTTTGACCCCTTTCACGTACTTTTACATAAATCAATTTAAAAATTAGCTCCTACTTTCTTTTTTTAAACTGAAAATAATTGGTTTACCTACTTTGAGGAGACTAGAGACAATAAGTATTGATTGCAGATAATTATTGGGGACTGAAGTAAAACATCTCTCGCTTTCATATTTAATCGGGACTCAATTATTTGTTCATGTTACCGGCAATGTACGCAAAATAGGGATGCGACATTGACAGCAAAATATCGATGTTTTTAAACATCGATGTATTTATAAATTTTCCCCTTATTTCTTAAGACTGGTTTAGCAACCTCAAACATTAATGTTCGCCGGGAGGGGGCAGATTTAATTTGTCATTTGCTGAGTTTATTCATTTATAACTAAGACTTTTTTAACTGTCAAAACAAAGTCACAAAAATTGATAAGAACAATTAACAAACCTTTTATTTAAAATTGAATAATATAAAGGAAAATGATATTTGCAACAATTTCACATAGGTACTACTTATTATAAGTATAATTAGGTAGGTACATAACAATAATTATTGTAAGTTATTATTAATTATTTATCAACTTATGTGGGAAAACACGACAAACTTATTTTTTATTTACTGCAAATAAAAAATATTAGGGCCTATAATTATCATAGGCCCTAATATTTTTTCTATAAAGTTTGTAAAAAAAGAAGTTTGTTAACTTTCTCCACCTTAAGCCTACTTCTTTTTTCACTAACTATCCCACCAGTTAGGGATTAACTATCCCACCACTTTCAGATGGCACAGATGTCGCCATCACTGACAAATACTTAGTTGCACTGTTATTATTTTTTTTTAATTTTTACTATGGTGTTTTTTCATTCAAAAATAAAACATCGATGTTAAACAAACATCGGCTCCAATACATCAAAACATCGATGTTTTGAAAACATCGACATCGATGTCGCATCCCTAATGCAAAGCAGACAGCAAATGATCCCTTTGTTCCCATTCCATTCCACCTCTCAAAACCGACCAGCCACCTTAAAGCATTTTTGAGGGAGCGCATATGTGCGAGATGGAGAGATGTATGGGAACAGGAAAATACTGGATGACCTCTTTTCGAGGTCCTTCCCGTAGTATCCTACCACACTATGATCCGAGGCTTATGATGTGCTTCAATGGCCATGGCCCTTTTTAACAGTACCTTTTTCGTATCGGGCAAAGCGAAACACATCTGTGCATGTGGGTCGGTAGGATCTCCTCTCCACGCTGCTACCCCGATGTCCCTTCGCGACTCAATTTCACTTGTGCTGCAGCGAAAATGTTCATGGTAGGGATGCCACATCGCCAGCAAAACATCGATGTTTTGAAACATCGATGTTCAAAATTAAAACATCGATGTTCAAAATTAAAACATCGATGTTGATAATGCATCGACCCAAAAACATTGATGTTTTTAAACATCGATGTTTTTAAAATTCAGTGCATTTAAACTTTTTTTTCCCATTTCTTAAAACTGGTTTAGCAACTAGTGATGCTACATCGACAGCAAAACATCTATGTTTTGAAACATCGATGTTCAAAATTAAAACATTGATGTTGATAATGCATCGCCCCCAAACTATCAAGGTTTTTTAAAATTCAATGTAATTAAACTTTTTCCCCCATCTCTTAAAACTGGTTTAGCAACTAGTGATGCGACATCGGCTCCAATACCTCGATGTTTTTTTATAAAACATCGACATCGATGTCGCATCCCTACTTCTCAGATCCTTTACCCTTGGGCACTTTGGTCTAAAAGTATGTTCAATTTGCTGATTATAAAAATTATCCTACTTGGTTATTTTTTAAATTTTTATAAAGGTACTTTTTCTTTTTAAAATAAAACATCGACAAGTATAAACATCGATGTTACAAAAACATCGCCCCCAATACATCGATGTTAAATACATCGATGTCGCACCCCTAGTTCATGGATGGACAGCGCATGGTGAAAAATTGCATTAGGCCACAGAGAGTTGAGGAAGCGGATTTGTGGACTGGTGCATTTCTTGCTGAAGTATGGACATGATATGGTAGCAGTTACCTTAGTCTTTAAATTACTACCTCTTCTTCTTTTTCTTTTTTTATTTGTTTTGTTTGTGGTAATATTATTTTTAGTTAACTTGCTCAAATGGACAATCCCTTCTGCGAAAGGAGTTGCTTTACCACAGTGGGGAATTTTTTCCTTCCAAAATCCCCACTCTATAATTTTTTCACTTTCTTTTTGCTTTTAATAAAGTACCCAGGAGAGCTCATCAAACTGAATAAGTCCCTTAAAAGGACAGGCTCGGGGGCTCTTCTGGTGGTTATCTGGTTATTGCATAGAATACGTAGACAATGTATAGAATGCCTGGCGTTTGGAGGCAAAGTATGGAATATGCGAATTATTTTAGTATTATATGTACTTTCCCTAGCCATTGTATGTAATACCTAGGCATTCTATAGAATGACAAATGCTATTGAGGCAAAGTATTAAAAGAGAGTCATAGAAAGGTTTTTATTGGAAAAACGTATAAGGAAAAGAAAGAAATACAAACTAAGGTATCGGACTTTCTTATGGAGTAATATAATATATGAATCTACACTTGTTGCAATAAGGAAAGAAATAATTTTATTTTAAATTGCACTCAATCGTCTTTCTCGCAAAAAAGTAAAACTTGAAAAGAGTCATGAAAAGGCCTTCATTAAAAATACATAAATGAAGAAAAAAAGTAGGAAATATAAAATATATAACTTATTTTATTCTTTGCCGATTTGTCTTTTGGCATTGCATAGGATGCCTGGGAAATGTGTGGAATATCAATCGTTTCATACTTTGCCCCAAAACGCCAGGCATTCTGTACAGTAACCGCTTTGCGTTCTTTGCCGGTAACACTTTTTTTCCTTCACGTTGTAGGAGGCCAGGTGCCAACTATAAAAATACTAGAACCCATGGATTTCGGGTAGCTTGAACTTCTTGCCCACTCAGAAATTAAGTGGTCTTATGAAATGTAATCTCTGCTTATTTGATCATTCACATATTTGATTATCAATTATGTAAATGCGTTATCTAAGATAACGCATGTTGGTATGACAACTAACCAATACGTGTTTCTCTTTGTGCTTACTGGAAACACTGTCACACATATCTGCTTGGTGTTTGGTATTTTAATTAACGTCGCACTGGAGCAACAGAATGGGCTATTGGCGACGGTCCGGGATCAATCCCCAATGAAAAGATCCAAGGACAACACCACGTAATTTCGAACCACGATCAGATGGCGAGGCAACACCTGAGCTGGCACCTTTCTTTCCAAACTTCCACACCATGCAAAGGTGAGGACATGAGCGGCCACAATAGATTTAACGTGCACCAGCACCCTTAACAAATCTGTTGATCAACAGAGACTGTTTTACAAATACGAGGCCATTCCATAGTTTTAATTTTCCATGCTACTCATCATGGAAAGGATGGATGGACTTCAACTGATTTCCCTTCAAATGGGTTGATTGCGTTTTTATGGCAAGGGCCATATTTGACCATGATACGCCAGGTGCGAAGCAGACAATAGAAACGGATGCAGAAACTGAAAACTGGTTTACACGTTTCATGTCTTAGAAGATAAGCGATGCAAAAAGTGTATTAAAAATCATAAAAGGTAAAAAATTAACTAAATTCTCCTAAAAATTGATTTGAACAAAAATAAATCCGATTTTTAAAGATCCGATTCAAAAGACCAAGATTTTCAAGTCGCACAACGATTCATTTCCGTTCATCAAGTAGCCAGATTCCGATCCAATCCAAAATATAGGAAGGTAGGTAGTTAATTAACATCGCACTGAAGCAACACAACGAGATCCATCCCGAAGGGATCAACGTCTCGCCATTTTGAACGTCGGTCAGATGACGAGATCAACGCCTGAGCTGGCACCTCACCCTCGAAACTTACACACAACGCCAACATAAAGACATTTGAGGTCACGCCGATTCATAATCGGAATGAGTTTTTGAATTTACAGTCCAAGCACATGTTGGAAAATTCTTAGAGTTGTGTGTGACAATTGTATTCCTCCTTGAGTGTATTTCTCTTCAGTGGCAGTAAACCTTCCCTTGTGTATGTCAATTACTTGATGTTGTCTGAATTGTGTTTGGCGCAGTATGTGCTTTCGCTATGAAAATTGGGTTGTAAGAGGCAGATTCAATTCCTGTCAGGTTTGATTTCTCCCGGGGTCGACAGATGCTCAAACCTGGACCCAGATAGTGTCTTGTTAAAGAAAACAATCTTCGACCATCAGGGAGATATTAGGTTTATCTGGATTGGGCGCGCGTCGGGAACGAACGAACAGATGAGATCGCAAAAGGAGCCACTCAGCGCTGAATTTAGATATAACGACTAACGGCCATATTCACAAGTCTCGAGTAAACTCGAGGATCAGTTGATCCGCGGGTAAAAGTTAACTCGAGGATTATCAAGAACGGTATTCTCAAACGGCGTGTTAAGTGATCCGGGGAATTAAAATGAGACAATCGCTGTGATTGGCTACTACCGTCTCCTCACGATCACGTGATATTGTTCATATTGGTTACAACGCCCGAATCTGAATCCATACTCCATATTCTACCCTTCGCTCTTAACGGACGGAGGTGCCGCCATTTATCTTTTCGTCAAGCTGCTTGTTTGTGTTTTCTCAGCTACCTATATTTTCATTTTTCTTTTGAATTTCAACAAAATTATGTTTAAAATTTTTCCATTTAAGCAATATTATGATGAGGAGATGAGCTGCTGTGCAGCAGGTGCTCCGTAATGATAGGTCCAGTCCAGTTGCAAGAATACTGTAATTTAGCATAGAATGAAATGTGTCATCCATTTTCTTTCCTTCGCAAAACGATAGTACTGCGCATGCGTAACTCTTACTCGCGAGTTAACTCACCGATTTCGGCTGATCAAAATGTAACACCCAAACGGCAGTTTAAACCACGGATCAAGGCTTGTGAATACTTTTTTTTTCGATAACTCGCGGATTAGCGTTGATCCTCGAGTTAACTCGGACTTGTGAATACGGCCGTAAGAGATCCAGAGAGAACATAAAAGGACTTCTGAAGGAGGAGCACTTAAAAGAGTGGTAATTACGTTGGGATAAATCCACCAAGGGAAAAAAAGAACAGTATATAACTTATACAACAAAGTTTCAACTAGGAGACTCCAAGGTTCATTTGAGATAAATCAACTGCTGACGGGGCATGGAGCCCTAGGGAAATACCAAAATTACCAGCATAGATATTTTGCAAAGATCAATATGTGTAAATGAGATGAGGAAGAGAGTGGATCCTATTATTTAAAGGTGCAGATAATGAGACGCTATTAGAGACAAAAAAATTTCAGGGAATTACAAACATTCTGTTAGAAAACTATTACTTTCTGCTAAAAGAACTAGAAAAGGCCTTAGATGGATTAATGAAGGGAATTTTGGACAATAGATTACAAGAAATTTAAGATACAGGATAGTGAGGGGTTGATGCAATCCCAAAACAAACCGTTTGCCTATAGACGGGGCGGTAGCGAAACCAATCCGGATGTATTGCTCTCTTCTGCCACAGAACTTTCTGTGTGTGTGTGTGTTGATTTGCTTGACGTCCATTGGCGCAACTTGATCAAATTCGGCCTCTCGCCCATAAAACTCAACCAACTTCTACCATATTAGTAACATTAAAAGAGTTTTGAAACATCTGAAAGATTTTGAGCGTTATTCTTAATTTTACGCAATTTGTGTATTAACGTAAGTTAATGTGTAATTTGTGTATTTTTCTATAAAAGTGCGTTTTCCTAGGTCCTTGTTTTATCGCTCCTTGCGATGGATCATGTTTTTTATATCTCCTCAAGAAGCGCCATACATCAAGGGTTATATACACTCAATAACAAAAAAAAAAAAAATCACCACACCAAGAAGGAGTTGTCCGATTGCGATGAAAATTGGTGGATGTGAAGAAAATACATAGAAAAACGATATATTAAAATTTCAGAACAATTGAATGATTTATTTCAGAGTTGGACCGTTACAAAGGGAGGAAGGCGTTGGTCCACCTCTGGCCTGGATGCGTCCCCCGACGTGGCATCGACTGGAAAAGTTCCCGAATGGTGTTCTGCGGAATTTCTTGCCGTCTCCAACTGTCGGGCTAAATGGTCAACATTCCGGGATGGTTGCAATCGCCTCCCTATAACGTCCCAAATCTATGGAGAGAGATCAAGAGACCTAGCTGGCCAAGGAAGTGTTGGGACAGCTTGAAGACAATTCATAGCAATACGTGCCGCGTGCGGCCGAGCATTAACTTGTTGAAAAGTAAGTCCGGGGTGTCGCAAAAGGTAACACAACCAGTCGTAGAATGTCTTCTACGTACCGCTGTGTTATAAGTTTGCCAGAAATGCCTATCAAAGGAGATGGCACCCCAGACCATAACACCATGTTGTAGGCATGTGTGGCGTGCGATAGTAATGGCAGGATACCCACGCTGCCCTGTACGTCTAAAGAAACGTCTGCGGTTGTCGTCAGGGCACAGTTGGAAACGGGACTCATCACTAAATACTATACGTCCCCAGTCAGCGCCGTTCCAAGTGGATCGAGCCAGGTACAGCTCCTTCTTGGTGCGTCGATTTTTTTGTTATGAGTATATAACTTCAATACTATATATAATTCTCTGTTGCATATAATTTAGCAAGATGTGTGAAAAACAGTGTCACCCTTGTCAACGAAAAAATATTTAATAGTGCACTTGGTTGTATTGCTATATATACTACTATCAGATTTACCCGGCGCTGATCGGGTTAAATTAATAAATTTTGATTGAAAAGTGATCGGACGAATCATTTATCTTTCATAAAATAATGCTAGCATTATTCAAGTGTACGGAAAATAATTTTTTAACGTTTTCATTGCTTCTAAAATTTAATTGGGACGCAAATATGTATACATGATATATCCATCGATATCATTCATTTCATATTCAACGCACCTTCAGCTGTAAGACAAACAACAAAGGAGTTTTTTCTGAGGTAACTATATTTCATAGCTCGATTTTGAGTCTTCTAGCTATTTCGAATACATCCCCGTACGTTCATTTTAGTAACAATGGCGAATTTTCGACATATAGTCTTGAGCTTAGTTTTAGCCATGCATTTAGCTGCGTACTACGGCAATCGTTTTATACTGAATGGTATTCCTATTGCGGTTTAGAATCATTTTTATCCCCCTCTGCATACATTGGGTAAAGAGAACGGGGGTTAATATGTAGCCTATCGTACCTGCAGGGTTAAAATGTATAAATATCCCAGATTAGGTGTGGATTGGTCAAACGGTGTAACTTTGTATATAGAACGGACAGACATAACGACAAACAGACGCCAACTATGCTTTATATACAGTCCAGTCACATTAATGTGACCACCTGTCAAAAGCCAGAATAACCACCTTTGGCAGAGCGGACCGCTGCGAGACGTGCAGGAAGAGAGTCAATTAGATTTCTGCACCCAATGAATGCCATAAAAACATTCCCCAAACCATAATGCTCCCTCCTCCAGCCTGGATCCTTCCGGCAATTGTTGCAGGGTGTTTACTTTCAGACGTTTCACGCCGTATACGCCAACGTCCATCTGTCCGATGGAGCATAAAACGTGATTCATCGGAAAAAGCCACCTGTCACCACTCTGTGGACGTCCATTTGCGGTACTGGCGTGCAAATTCCAGCCTTCGTCTCCGATGAACAGCAGTCAGCATAGGTGCATTAACCAGGCGTCTGCTGCGGAGGCCCATGCGCAGCAATGTTCGCTGAACCGTTGTTGAGGATACACTCTTGGTAGCCCCTTGGTTCATCTGGGTGTCTATTCCCCGAACGCAACTCCGTAGCCTTCGTTCGCCTCTGTCATCTATAGCCCGTGGTGCAACACATGTGCCATGCCGCTGATTTTGGATAATGCCATTTTGCCATACACGGTATACTTTTACCACGGCGGCACGCGAACAGATCACAAAATTAGCCGTTTCCGAAATGCTTCCACCCTTGGCCCGAAAGCCAATAATCATGCCCTTTTGGACGTCGGATAAATCGCTACGTTTCTTCATTACGCCAACGATTGAAATGCTTTCCGATGCCCTAGGACATCCTTTATATACACTCCACTGCAATGTGCTGCCACCTGCCTTTTGTGATTGGTTATTTCACGTTGACGTCGAAAGTAGGTGGTGGTCACATTAATGTGACTGGACTGTGTATATAGATTGTATTGTAAGTTATCTTTTGTGGTGTTGGTGCTAAGTTCACCACAACCTAATAGATCTGAGGAATAAAGGATAAAAATATTAACCTTCCAAAGGGATTTCGACGAGATATCTCGTCCATCAAGATCCGACCCATTTTACTAATCCTTGCCATCAAGATTCTGTCGATTTTTGGATGACGAGATCAATATCGGGTCAGTTTTCTTCTAATGAAATATCGTTCATTATAAGAGCTGTCGTGGCCGAAAGTCCTCACGTTGGGTTGGAGTGGAAATTTGGAGAATGGGGTGCCAGCTCAAATGTTGCCTCGCCATCTGACCGTGATTCAAAATAACGTGGCGATACGCCGAATGGCTTAGGTTGGGACGGTGGTAACTAGTTGAATTATAAGAAATCTGACCACACTCATCTAAAGGTTTCGCTATTGACAAGGTGCCTCGTCTTAACACACACCAGGATGGTCAAGAAAGAAATATTCCAAACATAAGATGGTTCGAGTAATCCAATAAGCAGGTGACTCTCTATCTCACCTGTCAGATTGCTTAATGAGTGCCCATTGATAACTGAAGGATTGATATCTGAAGCAACCCACTCAATAGAGAAAATCTCAAATTACTGATTTAAGAATAAACACTATTGAAATTTGTGGTAAAACTTTTACACACAGCGTCACGAGATGTTTGAGTATTGCTTTTACTCAACACAGTGTCTGAATAACTGCATCGGAATTCTCCTAACACACGGATGACCCACTTCGGACTACCCCCCTCATGAGACGTCGATCCAATGGTTCTTCCTGATCAGCTTTCTTCGTGTTTGAACTATTCTATTGGTTGATTGGTATCCTAGAAGAGTTTGTATTCGTCGAAAAAGTTAAAACTGCTTAGAAGCCATGCAGTGAAAACTGATGAAGATGGATATGTGTGCAAATCCGTAAATAAAGAATACTAGGTTGATCGCTCACCATACACATATCACCAAAATCTTTAATCCATCTCTTAGAAACAAATCTGCAACAACCTATCACTATTATAAACTACTTTTATCTCTGATTTTTATTTTAACCCGTTTTTTTTAGATTACGTACAAAGTTCAAGTCCAGCCCACTTTTTAAAAAATTACTGTCCTTAACACGCATAACATTGTGTAAGGTAAAGTAATTTTAATTAACGTCGTACTAAAGCAATACAATGGGCTATTAATGACGGTCCGGGATCAATCCCATAAGGGGAAAAGATACAGAATAGTGTTAAGAGAATTCTGATATAGTTACTTGATCCTCTAAAGATCCGAGGACAACACCACGTCATTTTTAACCACGCTCAGATGACGAGACAACATCTAAGTTGGCACTACACTCTCCAAACTTCCACACAAAACCTAACATGAGGATTTTCGGCCACGACCGATTTAAGGTGCACCTGCCACCTCTACACCATACGCTTACAAACATCCATGCACTGACCCAGATTCGAACCAGGAACCTTTCGATCTAGACGCTAACACCTTCACCACCCGACCGATTTGTTGTCGCGCATAACACTGGGAACTTCTGCAAAAGAACAAAATAGATTTTAACACTACGAGAGTCAAGATTACCGTGTAGAGTTGCTTTTTCCTCAAAACATACATTCTGTATCCTAGGAGGGCTGGATTGGACGAGTTGTCAGATGAACCAGAAGATTGCGAGTTCAAAGCTCGGTCCAGCAAATGACCGTTATGTACAAAGGCGGCTGGTGCACGTTACATCTCTCGTGGCCTCAAATATCCTCACGTTGGCGTGGTATCAATTTGGAGTGGGGTGCCAGCACAGGTGTTTCCTCGTCATCTGACCCTCGTTCAAAAAGATGATGCGTTCTCCTGGGATCTTTCCCGTCGTAACTCATCCCGGACCGTGGACAATAGTAATTTGGTAATTTGTAATTAACGTCGTATTAGAGCAACTTAGCGGGCTATTGACGACGGTCCGGGATCAAGTCTTCAAGGGAAAGATCCGAGGACACCACTTCGTATTTTTGAACCACGGTTAGATGAAGAAGAAACACATGAGCTGGCACCCTACTCTACAAACTTTCACGCCAACCCAACTTGAGGACTTTCGGCCACTACAGGTTTAAGGTGCACCAGACGCCTCTACACCATACTCTTAAAAACATCCATGCCCGGACCCTGATTTGAACCAGGAACCTTCCGATTTAGAGCCTAACACCTTAACCACTACACCTATAAGAGACAAAGCTAAATTATGAAGCTTTCGCCAAGGTAAATCACAAATCTCTTAAGCCGACCAACCGGTCTGGTGGTTAAGGTGTTAGCTTCTAGATCGGAAGGTTCCTGGTTCGAATCCTGGTCAGTGCATGGATGTTTGTAAGCGTAAAGTGTGGAGGCGGCTGGTGTCCCTTAAACCTGCCATCACCGAAAGTCCTCACGTTGGGTTGATGTGGAAGTTTGGAGAGTGGGGTACCAGCTCAGGTGTTGCCTCGTCATCTGACCGTGGTTCAAAATTACGTGGTCTTCTCCTCGGATCTTTCCGTTATGTTGCTCTAGTACGACGTTAATTCAAATTACCTTACCTTACCTTACCCCGGATCTTTCCCTTAGGGGATTGATCCCGGACCGTCGTCAATAGCCCGTTGTTATGCTCTAGTACGACGTTAATTATAATTACCGTACCATACCACAAAACTTTTAAATAAGTATTCCTGAAATGCCTCCAATTAATATTCGGACATTCGGGGACGCCCCCTTTACTAAGCCTCTGGGAAACGCAGCCGTATCAAGCGATCAGGGGGCTCGGGCCCCTCGATAATTTTTTCCAAGTTGGCGACGCTGTCTAGGGAAAAGAGGTTCCGGAGCAGTGTTTCGGGTGCGTTCTCTGTCAAAAAAATAGCTCTTGTCCTGAGCAAAAAATAATCCCCAGAAATGGCGTTTTTCTACACAAGCGTGCGTTCCTTGGGAACCCTGGCGATGCCTATCTGCGACATAACCCCGCCGCGCATGTTCATCATCGGTGTAACATAGGCTGACATGTTTAAGGCACACTTGACATGCAGTAACAAATGGATCGAGGGACACGCTCTAAAAATAACGCGGATTCGCGCAATCTACACCCATTTTTCCCTCCCACAATTTTGACGGGTTCTTATGTTCTTAAGGGTGCAGAACCCGATAACAGCCGTGCGGGATGGTTTTCAAACCACTCCAGTGGCGCCAGTCGTTTGGACAAAAAATGTCGTTTCTTGTGAACCTCGTGCATGCTTCTGACTTGGAGGTACCACACGAAACATTCTGTATATGTGCCTTTTTATTAGCATCTCATATCATTTGTATTTTAGCATTGTGTTCTCACAATCCGTTCCAATGCACTCATTTCAGTATTAATGTCTCAGTCCTACACTTGTCCTTGGATAAATATTGGGTCGATGCGAAAGTTCGTCTCTGAGTTTTGACAAAAATTGAAGAAAAATTATTTTATTGACATTGATAGTTGGTAAATTTTAATTACCGTCGTTCTAGAGTAACCCAACGGGCTATTGAGTACGGTGGTCCGGGATCAATCCCCTAAGTAAAAGATCCAGACAACAACACGTAAATTAGAAACTCGGTCAGATGATGAGGCAACACCTGAGCTGGCATCCCACTCTCCAAATTTCCACACCAACCCAACGTGAGGACTTTCGGCAACAACAGGTTTAAGATGCACCAGCCGCCTCTACACCATACGCTTACAAACATCCGATCTAGAGGCTAACACCTTAACCACCAGACCGGTTGGTAGGTTTTATTGACATTGAATCGCTAGAGACTAATTTAACACAACCCTACAATAACGGACCGAACAGCAAGATGTGATGGTTTAATGGACAAAATACATGCTTTAATATGCGGATGGTCCCCCACATGCTACAATTAAACTAGCAACCCTTCTGACCATACTTTCAACAAGGCTTAGATACAGAGCTTTGGGTGTTTGTGTCCATTCCTGCTGCAAGAATGTCGCCAGCTCAGCAGTTAGATTTCGAACGTGGTTCCCTGGTCCGTAAGCGTCACTCAAACTCACCCCACAAATGTTCTATGGGGTTTAGTTCGTGACTCTGAGCAGGCCAGGGAAGACGTTTCACATCTATATCTCGATACCACTGCTTGACAGAGGCTGCAACATGACACGAAGCGTTGTCGAGCTGGAAGTAACATTCGTCTATTCCATAAAATTACCGGAGCGTAGAAAGAACCTGATGGTCCAAAATGTTCATGTAGGCTTCGGCGTTCAATTGACCATGAACAACATACAAAGGTCCCAGGCCATACCACGAAAACACTCGCGAACAAGTAGTCGGATTTTATGCAAATCCGCTGGAGTCCGGTCTATTATTGTATGGTAGTGTATTTCTTAGTTTAATAGGACTTTTATTAGGGTATTGAATATTATTTTTACTTTTATGAAAACGTTTGAGGCACACATGCGTGTAATTATACGTGTAATGCGAAACTTTGCAAACCACTCACGACACGTGGAATCGTCAACGGCGCCCTTACCCTATCCAACATATACTTTTCTTTTGCGTCTGAGAAGCATGAAATGTTACGATGATCTGCAGTGCAAAGCGCGTTTCTTGACAAACCTTTTTTTTCTAGTTACGGAATATCCTCTCAACACCTCCCAAACTATGACAAACCTTCATTTATAAATAACACATCTTCTATGTCAATGACAAAATATTTAACTTCAAAAGTTATCGCGACCAGAATTGCAAATTCTGAAAGTATGCCTTGGTTTTAAATAAAGCAAGTAATTAATTTTTATGTTTTATTATAAATATGTAATACATATTTAGCCGATAATTGTGTTTGACGTCTGTTTTTGATTTGATTGCAGTTTTCAAAATTCGGACAATATGCCTGCAGAACAATTACAATTTCTTGGAGTTGTGTTGAAGAACACTGAATGCAATTCTGTACCTGGATTTGGGAGTGCTACTATTTGATTTTGGTAAAACAACAAACGTTACGTCAGCTAACTAAAAACGTCAAGAAATGTCAATGAACTTCCATTCTTCTTGCTTCACCAGTCTCGTATCTTAGTACAAATGTCAATTGAGAAATATGGGAAACATCTGTAGTTTCATCAAGCAACATTGCTATATACACCTGTTTCACGACCTTGTGCAACGATAAAAGAATGGATTTCCATGTCACAACATCGAATTATGTCAATTTGAATAGTTTTGCTTATGAACTGAGTTTTAGAAGACTCGAAATTTTTACGAAGAACTTCGTCTCCAGCGGTTATTCTGAACCGCAACAAAGCACGAAAATTTCCTGCATTTGTCGTTGATGTGACAATGGAAGTCCAATGTTACCATCATCTCTGTGACCATGCAAAGCTAGGTTTTGCCTGCCACACAGCTGAATCTTTTAAAAAATTGGAAGCATAATTTTTCGATTCCAGTCGATTAATTCTTGGTGTTAAGTACACACTTGATTGGCAACATCTCGAAAAGGAGTTTAGTAGGTTTTAATAAAGTTTGAGGCTGCCTCTAATGATTGTTTATGATAGTGGGGCTCACCTCCTTTAAATAAGAGGAGACACGAGAATCGTAAGGAAGTGATCGTTCTTTAAGATGCTCCGATTTGACAAGCCTTATGGTTCCGTGACAGATTTGATCCATAATAATGCTGGGCCCTCGTACTCTTTAATAATTCTTAACTTTCAAATAATTTTCAAAATTATCTTTTAAATAAAGTTTACACTGCTGTAACCAGTGTAATCTATAATTAAAGACCAGAAACGTTACAGCGGATAAACTGAGGGAGGGAGAGCAAGTTAAAGTCTCTCCCTAATGATTTTTTAAATTTTATAATTTATTTTGAAAAATATCGTCTGACAGGGGCGATCGCCTCGCTTGCCCCTCCTGAAATCCGCCACTGTCTAGCGGTAGCCCACTCGAAAGAGTAGAGGATTAACAACCGGAAGGCTGAGAGTTCGAAACTCGATCCAAAGATATACGTGTATGTGGGGGCTAGTGGCCTCAAATGTCCTCACTTTGGTGTGGACGTTTGGAGAGTGGGGTGCCAGATCAGGTGTGGTCCAAAATGACGAGGCGTCTTCGGATGTTCGTCTTGGTACGTAATGAGATCATGTTATGAGGACTGAGAAAAATGTGCTTCTTGCAAATAAAAATCTAAAAATTTGGCATTCTTAGCGCTATATTTATTTGAAGTAAAACAGACGTGGCTAAAATTGCACATAAGGTAAGTCGAAAGTCGACTTTAAAATGTAGAAGGTTATTTCTCATTTTTGCGACCATCCTAATCTTTTTTTTTTATCAATTTAGTTTAAAATTGTTGAAGGTAGGTTGTTGAATTACTTACTTACTGGATTAGTAAAACAGGATAAACCCCGAAGGAAAAGATTATCTTATCATTCTGAACCATGATCAGATGAAGATGTCAAAACATCCGAACAGGCACCTCTCTCTTTAAACTGCCACACCAATTCAACGTAAGGACATTCGAGTCCACAATAGATTGAACGCTCGCCAGTCCCCTTTGTACTCGACGGTCTTTGGTTGAATTCGAACTCGCAACTCTCAGGTTGATAATCCATCACCCTTCCGACCGGGCTACCGCGGCCCGTTAAGCCGCGTTTATACCGGATTTGCACAGCTTCTCTTCCTCCAAACATCGAAGCGATTCCTAGAAACGGCATTAATTTTAACGTCAAGATCTCGAGTCGGCGAAGCGATTTGGAGAGTTTGCAGAGCCAAATTTGTTTTCCACCATGAGTCGGTAAAGATAAAAGGGTTGTAACTTTCGAGGGAGATTCCTCAGAGACGTTTGCTTTACAATAACTGCTCCTCTCTGCCCTTCGGCCCCCCTCAGTGGTCGTTCTCTGCGGTATTTTGCCCTCATCGCTTGCCTTGACCACATCTCCCGACAAACTGCTAGTGAGTGACCGATTGAAATGTCGTGGACGAAAGAGCTTATAATAACATTAACAGAACTATTTAGAGAGAGGCCTGTCCCTTCTGGGACCAAACTACACCCGAGTACAAAGACAAAAAGAACAATGCCTGGAGTGAAATGGGTGAGGAACTCGACATCTTGGATGAAAAGTGATCACTCTTCTCTACAAAGGGGTGAGAAGAGTGAGCTCGGATGGTTGCCGATGAAGTCCACAAAACGTTTACACCGGAATCGGTAGAAAAAAGGGACGAAAAGGGGAACGTAAAACGTCCACGCCACAAAAAGGGAGAGAAATGAATATGCAACTCTGGTGTAAACGCGGCTTAAAGCCGCTGTATGCTGTTTTCTTAAATAAAAAATTTATCGGACAAGTAAATAAAATCAGCGATAATGAACCGAGGCGTAATTTAACTGAAGAGGATTACTGCAATTTTGAAATAATACCGTATTTTTCTGACGAAACAAACACAAATACTTCTTACTTTTGGTTCGAAGGTTTGTTTGATTTGACTACTGGGTTCGAAAGTGCCTACATTTTTCAATATCAGCCAGGTTGATGTTAGTGTCGTCGGAACTTCTCGCAAAAACGGACCCAAAAGTGTCGGATCCGCGCGTTCTCGGAAACCGGCAGCACGCGTCAAATCGGAGGAAGATTCAACTGAAACAAACTCCAGAAGGACACCCCCTCCCAGAACGCAATCTCCTCGGGGGAGGGGGGCCTCTCAATCGATAGGCGCATGCGCAAACTCCTCCCACACTTTTCCAAAGCCTCGTATTTCTTTCATCCCAGCGTCTTCCGCACCTTCCCGGAGCATCATCCCTCCCGACTTCGACGTATCAGATCTTCGAGGCGTATTTTGGTTTTAGTTTTTAGTTTTTCCCACGATACCACGTGCTTCGGCGGTAATCCCCCACCACCCTCTCGCCCCCGGGAGATCGTTTGGGACGATAAGTGCGCCCGAGTATATAAGGGAGGTCGGAACGCGTCGTCTGCTACCGATCCCTCTTCGTGCTTCTTTCTCCAAACGATCTCTTCTCTTCCTTCAGACAACTCCACTCTCCGAAAAGCTTTTCCATGGCATTTAAGGTGAGTCCCAACTCTGTGAATCTGTTTCTGGGCCTCGACCCGGGGAGGTATAGCCTAGGGTAGTCTAGTCGGAGACGAAGTTCACTTTCTGGGACATGCGGTCCCTGTTTAGAACAAGATTAAAAATTTTAAATGAAGTTTAATTGTTTGGATAATATGTACTCATCGTTATATAGTTAGTTATTCATCACTAAAATAGTAATAAATTTCGATTCCAATTAACTATTGACTTATATCCATAAAAAGGATTTCGTTAGTGACTCCGGGACCGAATTAAGAAACATCTCCTCCCGTCTTGTATTGAGCTTCTCACGGACTTTCGTGAGATTTCTGTGACTGGTCTCTTTTCTGAGCAACACTTTGAAGATTGCTATATTACGAAATAATTGACTGTCGCGTATTTCAATCTAAAGACGGACCACATTAAATCATTTACACGCACAGCGCTGGAAAATACCTTTATGACGCGAAGACATAATACTGCTTAATAAATTTGCCCCCCGAGAAGACCACAAAATGTTGTTATGAACAACGTTAGCACCACGCCATCTGCACTTTTGGCGATTTCTACTATACAACATTTTTCGAGTTTATCCTTTTTTATTTCGTGACGAAGTCACGAATCAGCTCGATTCTGAGTGGAAATGCCGATTTTCAGGAAAAAACAACTTTTGAGTCGTCGCTCGATTGTTCCCGAAGCTTCCGGAACTTTGAACGTGTTTTCATAGAAACGTCAATTTGGCAGATTTGTGTCTTAGGCGTGATGGTAACGGTGTTTTTAAATGCCAAAATGCTATAGGTCTCCACCTTCTCTATCTTACGCCTAGTGTTTCCCAAATTTTAAACATCCGGAACTTTACTTATTTTTTAGTCCTCTTAGTGTAGGGTATATTCAAACCCAAAATCCTTTGATGGTATTTAAGTAGCATGTCAAGTGTTGAGTGCAATGATTATATCTATCTTTGCTGTAACGTAGCGTATTGCCAAAGGATTTTACTTTCTATTATACGGAAGTAAGTGAATTTAAAGTCGATCGGACAGTGAAGCCCATAATTATTCACCAACTTACCCTTCTAGTTGCAGAAAAATAATCAGTGACGAACTAAACCCACTATAACCACATCTAATAATTTTCATGCCTTATTCAATAATTTAGATTGTACTAAACAATTTGTATTAATATTTTGCGAACAATCGCATAAAGTTACGAACAAATCAGTCTACTTTGTGGTTTCCGAGACATTCGCTATTCGATTGTGTACAGAGAGAATAGAAACAGTAACGTCCACTGTGTACCACAACTTATTACTTTAATTTAATTGTTTAAGATTGACTTTCAATTACTTTATGTTGTCATATGTGAAATGAAAGTGTTTCTTAATACAAAAAAATATTAAAATTTTAGAGTAAAATGGAGTTGACCTAAAAAAAACATTTGAACTGTAAATAAAGTATAAGTTTTTAAGTACAACTTTTAGAAACTTAAGCCATTTGATCATTTTGATTTACTCTAGTCATCCAGATTATATTATTTGATTCATGTGTTCTAAAATTTCATACAATTCAAAACCACCCATTTTCATACTTACATAATATTTAATAACTCTTGTTTTCATAAAATAAGTACTGGGCTACTTGATAGAATTAAAGACATTTTTTAGAATAAAGTCTCCCTCTTTGTCATACGTTTACCACATAAACTTAAATTCAGAAGCTTTCTAATCGAGTGGATGATAAATCGACTTATGTGGCGTTATTTCGTGTCATAGACAAACTTTTTGTGTCAGAATATAGTACATGGTACCATCGGCAATTAATGCCAAACATTTTGGCCAAGGGCGATTTTTTTCCATCTTGGCGACTGCTACGGATTTGTAACATTGGGGCATTAATGAAAAGGTTATTCCAGGATTTTGCGTCTTGGCGACAAAAGAGTTAGCCATCAAAAAAATAAATAATACTCAACTATTAGTCTTTTTTGGAGTTTTTACTTTTTGCAAAACTAAATCTTATGAAAATTCTGAGTTTTCTCTCTGAAATTGTGATTTTTGTTAATCCCGTACAACTTATGAGTTTTAATTTAGAACCTATCTACTTTTAAGCTTCGCTGCCTCTTTTTTCCTTCCTGCTCATCAAAAGCATTTACCAAAATCGAGACACAAATACGTCGATGAAATCCGAAAATCTATCAATGTTATTAAAACTTTTACTTTTTTAAATATACGCCTGACTTCGAAATCCTTCCTTTATGTCACCATTTCTTTTCCATTTCGAGATTTGCCCATTAAAAACTTACATGAATGTGGGAAAGTAGCTTTACTTTTAAATTAAAATTTACTTACATGTTATTTTTGTTGATCAAAGGCAATAGGCCACGATAATTTAGAATTACTTCCTTGTCGCATGGTAACGTTAGTAAAGAAATTAACAATCATTAGAAAATATTTTTGAGACCTACAAGATAAAGAATGAGAAATTATCTTATAGATCCCCTTTTCAAACTCAATTCCTTTCTGTAAATACTGATCCTCATGCCACATCGGTGGTATTTATATTTAAAATGTTATATTTTATATTACATCTTATACACTTACAACATACACATTAGAAGTCGATTACATAGGATAATCAATTCATTACGAATATATCGCGGAATTTCATCCCTTCGCCTGGTCATGGTTCAAAATAACGTGTCCTCGGTTCTTTCCCTTCGGATTTGATCCCGGACCGTCGCCAATAGCCTGTTGTGTTCGTCCAGTACGACGTTAATAAAAACCTACCCGAGGAATTTCATCGAAAAGTTCATAGGTACGTTCAGAACTAAATAGAGCGATTCTGTGAATTTTTGAGTTCCATTCAAATGGAAGGGTTACTAAGACAATTATAAACGGTCAGTTAATGACGGAGCACATAAACAGCTGATGGTAGTCTGGAGCATTGGGCAACAGTGATGTTGAATTAGTCCATTAGGGCGAATTTTTCCCTTGGGACTTTCGACTCAAGGACATGATATTCAATGAAATCAACCAAGTTTCGTCAGTTATATTCAGTGGAGATTGCGATACGATAAATGAAATTGCACCGATCCTCAAAATTAATTCCGAATGGAGCCTCCTTTCGATTAGTCATGCTCTTGGGTAAACAAGACAGCTTGCGTCAATGTATCTTCAGGACGTTCAAATAAATCGTCACCACCACGCAAAAGGCACCCACCTGCATTTTGCCGAATTTCACCTCACTGAACTTTTCACCATTGAGTGTTTTACACTATGACAAAGCCACAGATCATCTTGATTCTTGGAGGAAATGCCGATTTTCATGAGGCCGAACAATGGTCTGTTTCGTTCTTTTATGAATACACAAACCATGTTGAACGTATTTCCTTGTCCATGTCCATTTATTGCAGAAAAACAAACTTTAGATTTTAAAATTGGGGCTTCGAGGGCACTTCAGGACTATCTGTGTGCCAATTTTCGTGGCTACAGAATGGTCTGAAGACAGGAAATAATTAATTAACGTCACGCTGGAGTCTGGGATCCATCGGTCTGATATCAAATCCGTAGAGAAAGATCCGAGGATAACACGTAATTTTGAACCACGATCAGATGACGAGGTGACATCTGAGCTGGCACTCCATTCTCCAAACTTCCACACCACTCCAACGTGAGGACATTGGAGGCCACGACCGATTAAACGCGCACAAGACCCCTATGTACACGGCTGTCTTTGGTTGGATTCGTACACGCAACCCTCCGGTTGTTAATTCATTACTCTTATGACTAGAATAAGGAAAAGCTATTTGAGACTAAGCTTGCTCTAGATAGCCTAAAGTATACTTTCACTCCGGAATTGTCGCATTGAAGATGTGTTTTCTTCCTTGCACGTATTACTCGCAAGTAGTCTTTAAATTGGTACTGGAGAACAATTTTTCGACTTTCCAGGATCAAGTACTGAGAAGTTATAAAACATTTGGGGATTCATTTGAGGAAAGTGATTTGCTGATAAAGCCGATTTTTTCACAATTGCCTCAATTGGTAGGCACATACACAAAAAATTGAAACTGTTTCTGATTACACGCTGTCTTTATAGACTTCACACCTATAATCTATACTCTCTATGAAATAACTGGTTTAGTACCCTAAAAGTAAGAGTTCACACAACCAACGTCGCCCAATATAAGGCATTCATCTCATGTTGGCGTGGTGTGGTAGTAATGCTGCTTAATTACTTACTTCTGCTGCTTAATTGACTACTTGAGGGTGTTTCTCCGAAACCGTAATATGTACCCCATTAGGAGATCCTGTAACAAGCAGTGGTTATTACTGGTCTACATTACTTGATGTGCGTCCTGTGTCTTGCGCAGCATGGCCAAGCAGGGTTCTTTAGCGCGTTCAAAAAAAAAAAACCTAATCCAGCCAGGACCGAAGCACCGCGGGACATTGTTTTCGAGTGTCGAATCTGTCGTCGCCCAAATCGCTTTCTTCCAACCGCCGAAAACAACAGAGCCGATAAGTGCTGGAGAATTTCGAGCCCAGCACTTGATGGCGATAACAGCATCGAAAAAAAGGGAAACGCTATCTTTGTGGGAAAATGCCTCTCCGAGTATCCCGATTTAGCCCCATTACGACACCCGGGTCAAACGAATCGTTTCTCGGGGCGGAAATCTCAACCTTGTTCGCCTCTCGCCTTCCATCAACAGGGTGTTGTTTATGACCCCCCCCCCCCCTTCTCGCCTCTCTGACCAACCAAGAGCCTTGACCTCCCCTGCCACTTGTTTTTGTTTACAATTCGAGAGGGAAAACTGAGGTGGAATCAAAAAGGGAAACGATCTCGTTACCGAGCGAAACACAGGGGGCGAAAATAAGGAAGGTCCCAAAAAAAGAGATTTTTTTTACGACTTTGTTTTTCCATACGGGTGTTGAGTTACCACAAAGAGGAGACACCGTAAAATGCGAGGACACTTCTCGTAAAAAGAGGGTTGTTAAGAGGGTGTGCTTTTTTTTTTCGGGAAGGTTATCGTCTGGGGTTATCGAAAGTGGTACTGGGTACACAATCGTCTGCTGCCACGGCTTTGTGTGTTCTTTAGGGAGGCATCAAGAGGGAAGGAATGTCATGGGAGTTTTTGTTCAGACTGCGGCAACTCGTAAAAAATGTCTTCTGCTGCTTAATTGTCTGTTTTGAGGGTGTTCCTAAACCGTAATCTGTTACTCCATTAGGAGATCCCGTTACCAGCAGTGGTTCCCCCGAACTTCTTTTTCGCTTGCCTGACGCCTTGGTAACCCATTTTCATGTATTGTATCCTTAAGCAGTTGCCTAGCAACCATTTCTTTTCGGAGAGGGCCAACAGTTGGAAACACAATTTTTGTGCCGAAAGATCTGGGCATGGTATTTTAAGGAAAAGCAGCTTCTCTTACTGCAATTATACAGACTATCATTCTATCATAACGAGCTTATTCCAAGCGCTGAAGATAGCCAAATATGACCCTAGTGCCAAATACCCAAAATCAACCAACCAAACGCTGAAGATTACCATGGATTTTACTATATTCTATTGTTTGCAACGTGATGCACGATTTCAGTTATCGATAGACGACATTCGTATAGAGTCTTTTTTACCTCATACTTTAATCATCAGAGTTTAATTTTAAAGTAAAGGATTTCTGAAAAGTTTACAAAAGTTACGATTCTCAGTTAATTTGAATGCTCTCTGCAATGGGTTGTGTGTTCACTTAATACAATTTAGAATACTGTTAAGCACAAATATATTCAAATCCTTTCTCGAAGGTGGTATTGGATTGACGATTGGAAACACAACGGGCTATTGGCAACGGTCGGTCCGGGATCAAACCCGAAGGGAGAAATCCGAGGACGTAATTTTGAACCACTGTCAGATGAAGACAAAGCGTGAGCTGGCACCCCACTCCCCGAGCTTCCACATGTCACTAACGTAAGGACATATGAGGCCACAATGGATTTGACGTACAGCAGCCCCCTTTGGTACACGACTGTCTTTGATTTGAATGTAACTCGAAATCTTCGGTTGCTAATCCGATGCTGTTCCCACCCGGATCCTTGAACCTAGTCAGATAACGTCGCTTCTCGATGTCGTATGCATATCATTTATCAAAAGTTCTTTTATTCACGTTTCAGTGCGAAAGATTCGTTTGTATATTTATCCGTTCCGTACCACTTACGAAAATTGCGTTGCGTTGGTCTGTATATAAAAAAAATCAAATGTTAGCATTGAGTTTAAACTGTTCAGATGCTCACTGTATAACAGCTTGAATCGCGGAATCAAACTGGATAGGGTTCTACGTGATTTACGATTTATAAAACCTCGTGCCATTTCAGGGAGAGTATTAGAATATTCCATTGCCCTCTCCGAGGCTTCTACGTCGCACTGTTTGGATTGTGTTTTTGTGGCACAAAGACCCTCTTGGGTCAAGCTGGGCCAAGCACAAGACAGACAACATCAAGTAATGGATATACACTCGCAAGGAAAATTTTTATTGACATGAGAGAGATGAATATACCCAGAGATGAATTCCAACCCTCGCCGCTTAAAACTCGCACGTTTAGAGCAGTGAGAAAAACCCAGGGAGCTAGGAAGGCGAATTAACGTCGCACTGGAACGACACAACGGGCTACTGTCGATGATCTAGGACCAATCCTTAAAGAACCGAGGACAACTCTACGTCATTTTGAAGACGACGAGTTCAACACCTGAGCTTTCACACCATTCTCTACACCACGCCATTATGAGGACAGTTGAGACCACGAGAGATTTCATGAGCACCAGTCGTCTTTGGAACACTCGACCCTTTCCCATTTCTAATCCGCCACCCTACCAACCGGGCTACCGCGGCCCGCATTGTTTGAGGATCACTGGCTTCAAGAATTCCGAAAACTAAAAGGTTTAACTAAGTTGTTAAAAATACACTACCATACAATAATGGACCGGACAGCAAGATGTGATGGTATAAGGGAAAGAATACATGCTTTAATAGGGAGATGGTCTCTCACTTGCTACAATTACACTAGCAACCCTTCTGGGCATACTTTCAACAAGGTTTTGATACACAGCTATGGGTATTTGTGTCCATTCTTGCTGCAAGAATGTCGCCAACTCAGCTGTAGATTGCGGACGTGGTTCCTTGGCCGTGAGCGTCTCTTTAACGCGTCCCACAAATGTTCTATGGGGTTTAGGTCGTGATTCTATGCAGGCCAGGGAAAGCGTTTTACATTCATATCTCGATACCACTGATTGACATCGACTGCAACATGACACGGAGCGTTTTGTCGTCCCGAAAGTAACATTCGTCCATTCCAAAAAAATTGCCAGAGCATAGGAAGAACCTGATTGTCCTAAATGTTCACGTAGGCGTTCAATTGACCAGGAACAACATGCAAAGGTCCCAGGCCACACCACGAAAAACACCACCAAATAAGTAGTCCTATGTTATCACGGCTACCCGTGGAACTAAGAAACCAATTTGGATCATGCTTTTTTGTACAATGAATTCCATCTATTGAGTAGTTGGCACAAACACGTCGTATCTGACCACAGATCGCGCGGTGGCTCATTGAGATGCGGCTTATCAGATGGAAGCGATCCGTGTCAAGTTTTCGTCGTATTTTGCCTAATTGATACGAAAAACAGGCTATCTGGAGTTTTGGGCTCTTAATTACTTTATTTTCATTCTTTATCTCGATGATTAGGAATCATCGATGGATTTTTGACCTTCGTGAGTCTAGACGTGAGAAAGTTCAAGGATTTATTTCATTCGCTCCCTATTCACTTCCCTTACTTTTATTTTCCGACTTTAGTGTAAATAGCCCATTGCGTTTCTCCAGTGCTACGTTAATTAAATATCTACCGACTGTAGTGTAATTAAAACCTTTTGACTACGGCTGTTGATATTACTGAGGCGATTCTTTCTTGGCTCGATTATTTTATTTTCAAAGTACAATTGCTGTAACAGCCGTGGCGTAGGTTTAAGACAGTGGCTTATAAGCACTCACGGGAATGCATCCCGTCCACAGAATAAGGAAAATCTAGCGTTTCTCGATTTGGAAACATCTTCAATTGGTGGTAGTAGATCTATAACAATTTACACCAGCGATGTTTAAGTTTTTTCGTATCATGTCACACAACATAATTATTGGGTTGATGCAAAAGTTCGTCCCCTTTTTGGGGCTTGATGGCATTGCATCGCAAAATCAAAGTGTTATCGATTTCACTCGTGTCAAGTTTTTATGTTGTTTGAAAGAAAGAATTTCAGCGAGTACTTGGGAAAGCATTAGAAAATGGCAGAAAACAAGGAGCATTTTCGACCTGCTATGCTTTTTTTATTTCCGAAAAGGCCAGAATGCTTCACAAACACGACCGATATGTGTAGGTGCCGTGGACGATTCCATGTGCCGTAAAGGGTTAAGACAGTTTTGTCACATGGATCAGTTCTTTCGCCAGAAACCTCAGAACTTTTACGAGCGCGGGAGGATGTAGCTACCGGAGAGATAGAAAAAGGTCATCGATGTCAATATTAGTGAATAAAATAACTATTCAATTTTTGTTAAAAAAACCGGGACGAACCTCAATCTAATACTAAAATTCTGCGGAATACCAAAAATATATTCTATTTACAGCCGATCAGACAAAAAACAGATATGATTTATCCCAATTACCTGCACTTTTTGCTCCACTAAAGTGGCCTAAAGTAGTGAAACTCAAGTGCTTCCAAGATTCCCCTATCGAGTATGGGCGAAGTCTCGTTTCAACGGCAACAGAGGCTTACTATCCAGAGCATTTCTCGTGGTAAGCTGATAGTTCGTCCTCAGTCTTCAACAGATTAGAAAATATTCTGACGAATATCGGGAATTTTGAATGGGAAGCAGTGTGACACCCCATGACTTCATCAGTACCATGATTACGACCACTTTTCAACCCTCCCAAAGAAAACTTCTGGATGCAAGCCTGATTTAGAACATTGGTTTCTGCACTCTAGTCGAATCTGAATCTGCGGCCGAGGAAATTGAAGTGATTGAAATTGAATTCGTCACACCACTATCTTTTCCCAATTATTTACTGCACGATTATCGTACTCTTAACAGACTTCTTTGTTGTTGATAGCAATGTCTTACAATCAGGTCTTCTGTTTCTTTAGTACATCGTGCAAGGAATCATATTTCGTTATTGTAGAAGTCGCTATACTTGGTTCATTCAACTTGGTCAATGATTCAGAATTCTATAATTGGGTGAATGTTTGTCTGCACTCGACAAGTCTACCAACTTGTTACTCGGTTCAAGGGTAAGAGTGACCTCTGACTTCAGACGCGTTTGGTCACGCACATATAGAGGAAATAATTTCGGAGGGGACCCACTCTCATCTATCCTGGTATTCCAATCCTATTAAAAGACCGCAAGTGCAAAATCTGTCTAACCTTTAAATCCTCCTGGTGGTTTACCTCGAGGAGGTAGCACTTCATTATAAATGACCAGATCTTTACGGACCGTCGGTGGAGAGTGGGGTGCCAGCTCGGGTGTTGACCTCTTTATTTGACCGTGGTTCAAAAATACGAGGTGCTGTCCTCGAATCTTTTCTTCGAATGTGATCACGGACCGTCGCCAATATCCCGTTCTGTTGTTCCAGCGCGACGTTAATTAATATACCTACCTGCCTAGCTGAAATCCTGGAACGCTACTGTGTTGAAAGAATATAAAGTGGCCATTTTCATGCACCTTTTTTTGTTAGCGATGCGGTAGATAAGTATTTAATTAACATCGAACTGGAGCAAGACAACGGGCCATTGGCGATGATCCAGGATTGAACCTGAAAGATCCAAGGACAATACCACGTCATTTTTAACACGGTCAGATGACGAGATGACACCTAAGCTGGCACAACTACTCTCCACACCACTTCCGGTTGCCAAGTCCGTTACTCTTCCAACCGGGCTACTACCGTGACTCCTCCTCTTTGCAAAGGCGATCAAGAGCCAGATAAACACAGTGCCCATAGTAACCAACGTGAAGAGCAGGCGAACACCCTATCCGTTTAGAGGCGCATCAACAGGGAGTGTTTGACACAATCGGTCAACAAGTTGTCAACAAGTCGCGAAGCCGTTGACGGGTTGTTTATGCCGGCCACTTGGAAAACAAATTTGCTTTTGAGCTCATAGATACAAGAATTAATGACTCACGCCGCTCTGGTCTTTCCCTTCTCCAGGACTGCCGGGAGATTTCGACTGAGGAGGAATAAAAAAACAACTCTCTTCAGATGAAGATCAAGCGACTTCTGATAGAGCCGATTTCGTGTTGACGTGTTGCTTTCTTGCTGCTTTTTTTTTCACCACCGCCTGCTCTTGTGACCCTGAAGCTCGAAAACACGAAAATAAGCTTGGTTCCGATTGAAAAAAAAAACATTCCATCGCGTGTTGTTTGTCCGTTTTGGTATTTGTGTACTTGGCTTTTAAGGACACTTTTGGAGTGGAGAGGGAAGAAGGTTGGATTGGAATATTGCATCACTGAATGCATGGCGAGATCACCCTTAGTCAGAAAAGTACAGTTATGAAGGGGTTCAATAACAGTTTTCGGTTTTCTATTCCATCTGCCTTGGTACTACTTTTCAAATATGATGTTTGTTCAATTTCTGATAATCCTAGCGTGCATTTTACCTGCACGATAAACCAAATATTTGCTCAACGCGATTAAATTAGCTTCAATATGTATTTTTGATCTCTTCCTAGCACTTAACCTTTTGACTACGGCTATAGATATAACAAGCACTACTCTTTCTTCACGCGATTCTTACAATTTTCAAGGTACAACAGCTGTAACTACCGTGGTCTAAATGATTTCTTGGCGCGATTCTTATAATTTTCAGGGTATAACTGATGTACTGGCCGTTGTCTACACTCTTTCTAGTCAAAAGTTTAAATGCGAATAAAAGGGATAGCATCTCTTCCTAGGGTCCTTCTGAATCACTTGTTGGCATTCCTGGCCATGAGAAAGCTGACCTATTTAGCGAAAACTGAAGAAAATAAACAACCTGGCACCAGTACTGTTCTACTCTTAGAGGACGACCACATGTCCGTACTTACAAGGCAATTGCGCAGATCATTTCCAGTACCTTTTCATCACTGGTACCACAGCCAAACACCTAGAGAGCTGCTTCCCTTCAATTTGTCCCGTAAGACTTTCTCTGTGCTTGTCAGGCTCCTGGCCATTTGAATATTCTCTGATGGCCAGAAATCCTTTCCCACCTATACAAAGTGCAGCTCATGACCAGCCTCACACATCCTGGAGCCATATATGAAGATATTTTTATGGATCCATCTGCTATTGCTGAACTTCTTTCGCAGACTAAATGACTTAACGTAATTTTTTTTTACACTGAGATAAGAAAGACGTCTTTCTTAGTCTTGTCTAATCAATGACAGATTTTTCCTGTCTTGTCCAATCCCTTCCCATTCAGATAGCCACTTTGCACATGGATGGATTCTTCTCTTGCTTTAGCAACCAATCAAATATGTTAAAATGCTAAAAGAGCATTTTGTTTTGCAAATAGGGTTAAATATACATTCAAACCTTTTCAGATTAAAACTTCGATTGACATCGACTGAGCAAATTTCAGCATTTTTATTATTGAATACCAAAAAACATTCCGGAGGATGTCCGGGCAACTTTCCGATTACGTCCTGTTTGTAATGGTCTACTCTTAAGATGGAGTGGAATGGAAATTGGTTTTATGGTGCCAAGTCCAGGAAAAGAAGAACAACCTCAAAGGATCAAACGGAATATTCTTGGCAATATTATAGGGTGATCAGAAATGTTTGAGGCGAAACATTAAACTTAATTTCACCGAGTTGCTGCCCCATGACTATAATAACCCTCAGATAAAATTTTTATTTCATCTTGATTAAACAGACAATCCTTTCAATACCCTTTCCTTCAGTTAAAAAACAGGCCGCGACTCTATTCTTTTGGGTTGGTTGTATTTTTATGGCGCAAGGGCCCGGTTTGGCCATGATGAGCCAAACAATATCAAGCAATCGACATTCATACATAATGAAAGCTTTACTGCCACAGAAGAGAGAAATATACCCAGGGGGAAAAGATCCTGCGCCGCCCACGACTCGCAGATTGCTAGCTCAGTGGGCATACCCTCTGAGCTTGTTCTATAAGGGTCTGTTTCTAAACGGGTATAAGCTAGAGTGACACACTTAAAAGGGTCCGGCACCTAAAAATTCGAAAAAAAATCATTATTGATATTTTTATTGTCTATAAAAATTTGAACTGTCCTCTTTATAACGATACCTTATTTGTAAAAATCCGTTGATTGAAAGTATTTTTTAATATTTTTTAAAGTAGATGCACTATTACCACGACGTACATCTCAGGACATACTTTTTCATGTTTGGGGGCACATTACTCGAAAACTACTCGAGGCACATTCTTGAAACTTTGTACGGTTGTTTATGAAGCACTTTTAAACACTTATACACAAGGTATAAGATATAACATGCATACTTAAAAAAAAACACACATATTTTGTAGAAATTACATTTTTTTTGTCATATTTAAAAAGTTTATAATTTTGTGAATATTTAAAAAAAACTACGTGTTAAAGTCTTTAAAAGTATACAAATATTACACTGCAAAAATTTCAGATTAATACAGTAATTTACGAATAAATGAGATGCCCCAAAGTTTGTGCATTCAACATAGGTGCTTATGATGGTGCATTAACCTTTACGAATTTACGATACGGTATATTAACTTTTGCTCCCACTAAAACATCGCTTACACCAGCGGCATGGTAGCGGTGACTCACTTTTAAGAGACCGATGGCATCAATCACCATTAACGAGCTGTCAGCGACTGACCTTCTAGAGGATCCCTTCTTTTGTTCGTTGGCCCCCTACCCTGGCGACCGTGAGGTGTGAACGCTTTGGAAAAACAAAAAGTCGTGAGGTGATATCTCTTCTAACGCCAAACGATACTATGAAAGGAAAGCGTCAGTCGTAAATGCCATTCATGGCCCTATCGCTCAAGTTAGATAATTAGGTATGGGGGCTCGGAGAATCAGGAGAAAAGCCGTTCTGAGAGACGATTGAAAAAATCTAAGCAGAAAGGTTAAGGGAATAAAACTCTGGATTCCTTACAACGCTTTAGATAATAATTAATTACAATAATTGAAAATGAGGTATATGAGATTATTACGTTCGTGTTCTAACGAGTATTAACGAGTTCATTCTTGCTATCTTTCCAGTATCTCTCCTTGTGTGTGGTGCTGGCGTGCGGCCTGCTGCTGGTGGACGCCGTCCCCCGACACCACAACATCCAGAAGCGCAGCATGCGGCTGTGCGGCCGCATGCTGGTGGACGCCTTGGCCACAGTCTGCCAGAACGAGTACTACGACCCCAACCGGATGCAGATGAGGAAGAGGAACTACGCCTACTCCGCAGGTGAGTCTCAGAAAGACCCCTTGCCTCCGTCCGTCTTTCTCAAGTAAAATGGGTAGGAAGAGCAAAGGATTAACAATCTTAGGGTTGCGAGTTCGAATCACCATACGCTTACAAACATCCATACACTGACCCAGATTCGATCCATGAATCTTTCTATCTAGAGGCTAACACACAACAGCAAGTGAATACGCGGGACCTCAAACTGCTGGCAAGTCACACATTGGACCAACACAAGTCCTACGACGCTAATAGCGACGGATGCGCGTGCGCATGTCCAATGTTTCTGACACGTCGGATGTTTTGTCTTAAGTTTGATGCAAGCTGTATAAATTCACCTACTCGTCAAGGTAGGTCGTTGAATCGACGTTGAGGTGAAGCAACACAACGGGCTATTAGCTACGATCCGGAATCCATCCCGAAGGGAAAGACGCGAAGACAACAACTCGTCAATTTGATACATCAGAAGACGAGGCCAGCACATGTGAGCTGGCACCCCACTCTCCAAATTTCCACACCATGCTAACGTGAGGATATTTGAAGCCACGATGACTTAACGTACCCCACGTTTTCGACGGGTCTTTTGTTGGGCCATGTTTAGAACTCACAGTATCCTCCGCTACTTGCTGACCAACCGGTTTGGTGGTTAAGGTGTTAGCCTCTCGATCGGAAAATTCCTGGTTCGAATCCGGGTCAGTGCATGGATATTTGTAAGCGTATGGTTTAGAGGCGGCTGGTCCAACTTAAATCTGTCGTGGCCGAAACTCTTCACGTTGGGTTGGTGTGGAAGTTTGGAAAGTGAGGTGCCAGCTCAGGTGTTATCTCGTCATCTGACAGTGGTTAAAAATTACGCGGTGTTGTCCTCTGATCTTTCCTTTAGGGGATTGATCTCGGACCGTCGTCAATCGCTAGTTGTGTTGCTCTAGTACGACATTAATTACTTTACCTTATTCATACTGGGTTAATTGTTTCCAAAACATCAAAAGGCTCAAGGCAATATAAAATTTTGGGGAAATTATGATTTGCAAGATAAAAATCAGAAAAATGGGAGTGAAAATAGTCATTTTCACCTGGCGCTAAAACTTCTGTTCCGTTATTGCCCCCCAGTAGCCCCTTATTATATGCTTGGAGTTTAAACTTGGATGGAGTGTCCCGATATCAAACTGTCCATTCTTGCCCCCAAGATGAGTTTTTCTGTATGTTTGTAGTTCGGTATTTTAATTAACGTCACTCTGGAGAAACACATTAGGCTATTGGTGACGGTTCGGCATCAACCCTCGAAGGGAGAGACCCGAGGACATCACCATGTCATTCCGAACTAGTCAAATGACGATACAACACCTAAGATGGCACCACAATCCCCAAAGCTTCCATGCCATGCCATCGTGTGGACATTTGAGGTCACGACAGATTGAATTTGCAGACTCCCTATGTGCACGACTATGTAGGGTTTGATTCGAAATCCCAACCCTCTGATTGCTAGACCGTTACTCTTCTAACCGGGCTATCGTGTACCTGTGTAGAAATTAAATATCTAAAAGGTGTGTGGTTGAACTTCGCCTACAGGTGGCGATTATGGATAGCATAGTCTGAACTTGTCATCAAATTCTTTTCTTCTTCTTGCAGATGCTTTCCCCGGCTGGGACCGTTCCATTACCGACTTCGACAGTTTCGTCGACCCCCAGACTGCCCTCGACTTCCTGGGCGTCCAGCTGCCCCGCAACTCCAGGGGAATCGCCGACGAGTGCTGCAAGAAGAGCTGCAGCTACAACCAGCTGCTGTCCTACTGCGGACCCTCCGCCCGTTCCTCCGGAGAGAAGTAGAGACAACTCAGCCCGGCCAAGAAACTGTGTGCGCCCGTGTACAACTAATGATCAGTAGTTGGGATCATGTTCCCCAAACACTAAAGTCGTCTTTTTTTTATTTATTTTGTTCCCTCACGAGAACCGACTTAGGTTCCGGAACAATCCCAAATAGAAAAGAATGCGGGTAGAACACAGACTTTTTTTAGGATTCAAATAATTTGTTTTGGAAAAGTATTATCGGACAGCCATTGTGTTTTCAGTATTTCACATTTTTCTCTTTCCGACTAGAATTCTCCTCGATTTGTAACCGCCATAACAATAGAAATTTTCCCCCTTTCCAATCTCCTCGTATTGGGTTTAATGAAATTTTTAACACTCATGGCACAATCTTTCTACATGGTGCTTTATATAAACAAACACCACGTGCCTTAAAATAATGGGAAACATAAAAAAAAAAAGAACGATTGCCGACATGTGTTCAACTTTTTAAAAAAATACAAGTTAATTCGTTATGTTTTTTAAGCCGAAGAGAAAAATTAACGTGAGGTGTACGATGTTCCAAAAATGTGTTCTTTTACCATGCAGTATTATCATTGACTACTCCACATTGTTCTAGAGAAAACCCCATTTTATTTGTTCTGTACAAAATCTCTTCATTGGATCGTTAAGCTGCTTGCCGAATCATTAAGCAAACTTGGCTAATTTAAAGAAAAAAACAAATTCTGTCCTATTCTCCTTGCGAAGCCCCAACTACTGAGCATTATTTCACCGCCTAAAGAATCTCAGTGTCTGTCCAATTCATTCATACTCTTGCGGGAAGCTCTTATTGGAGAATAAGAAAACGTGCTGTACCACCGGTCAGGAGGGACGCGCGACCCTTTTTGAAGGCACGTGCACCACCTACAAGCCGAAACTACCCATCTAAAATTGTATTCAGTTTAATGTTCATTTATATGGTTCATGGCACAGATATCGACTTTTAAATTAATGCACTTCTGTAAAATGTAGATATTTTGTCATGTTACTAATAAACAGTTTGTCATCTAAATGAATGTGTCCTTTTACCACACTTCGGGGCATTTAAGGGCCAATTGAAATTCACTAAAATGTCGATTTGGGGATTTCTGCATTTTATTAATATTTGAACAATTTTGAATAATATAGTGTGCACTCAAACCTGTTTTTGTGCGGTGGATAGGGATTGCATAAAAGAAAACGCATAAAAAAAAATCTTCCAAAACTACACGAGTAGCTATAAAAAAACACATTTCGCAACACATTTAAAAAGTATTTTTTTTTTGTGGTGAATAGGGACCGCATAAAAAAAAGTATCACGAAGAAATTAACTCAAAACCTTACGAAATAACTAAGTTTATATATGAAGCTGCCACTTTAGGGCGAATACTTTGTGGTGGTGTTGCGTGTGATAAGAAGGAAAATACATTTTTATAAAAATAATAAATATTTAAAACAGGTAACAGCGAAATAAAACAAAATAAAAGATGTCGGGAAAAAGTTGTTCTAAAGATATTAATTTGTGATTCCTTTTTATCTCTTGATCTCGTAGTTGCCACAACTTATAACTAATAAGTGCAAAAAATTTAGAAATGCGAAATTAACTCAGAGTGAAAGAAACGCGAGTTTTCGTTTTATTCCCGTTCTTTGAAAAATATCGTCAATCTCAAATATTCGGAAATCGGAACATTGCGCAAAGAACAAAAATAAGACTCGAAATAAATGAAGTGTCAAAGCTAAAATTCCATTTAAAAAAATAATAATATTAGGAAAAAAAATTGCTTTTTCAGCAGTGCTGGTAAAGCAATCTAAGTACGTACGTATTAAAAATTTTTTTTAATTAAATAATTTTTATTGATAATATTGTCAATTATGTTCTAATTTGATTGAAATTTTGAAAGGACTGTAAGTAGATTGTACTGAATAAATTTGTTTTACATACTGCACAAAAAAAGATCGCACAAAAACAGGTTTGAGTGTATTACATGAAGAATTCCGAGTATTAGAAGTGTTTATATTTAATATTTTAATGTAACCCACTCCTGTTAGTGGAACTCAACTAGTCAAATTTAACGCTCATTTTTTCAGAATCCCATATTTCTGATTTGGGAACACTTTTCTAAAAATCTGCTTGAGATAAACCTTTGAAACTTTTTACACAGATATTTTGAGTACATTCACAACCTTTAACACAGGAAATACAATCTATATGCAATTTTTTTTTCAAAAAAATTTTTTAATTAAAAAAATTTGAAATTATTTGAACACATTAAAAAAAATTGTATCTTTCTGGATTTTTTGCAAAACAAAACAACAAAAAAACGGTGACACTACCACGTATGGGATTCAGACAGTTTCGTCACCTGGATCCGTTCTTTAGCCACAGACCTCAGAACTTCTATGATGACACAGCTACCGGAGAGATGGAGAAGTGTCATCGATCAGAACGGCAGTTTTAGTCAAAGCAATTTTTCTTCAATTACTTGTCAAAAAAAAAAAAAAAAACCCGGGACGAACAAAAAAAAAACAATTTAAAGAATTACAATATGAATTTAGCACTTTGGATTTGAAGAAAGGGAACTTTTAATTACGATCTGTGGCATATTGGAAAATTGGGTCCTTCAGGTGTGGGTGATCTAAAAAAAGAGAGGGGGCAGCTGTCCTTTTAAACGGTCGGCGAGAGCGCCTTCGTCCTGTTTGATGTCCTCGTTGTTATCGAGGGAGAGTCCATTCAAAAATAACGTCACGGAGCTACCCCTAAAGCTATCTGTAGACGGGAAAGTATTTGGCATCATAGTGCAACGCCATCAAAAATTTCTTTAACCCTTCTTTGCATGATTTTTTCTTTATTGGTGAAATAAATCAAGGTGATATAATTCATGTTCAAAATTAAAGGAAAAATGGTTCAAAAAATCTTAGTATATATTTATAGTATAAATTTAGCAAAAAACAATAGGATGGTATTTTGTGGTATTTTTTAAATTAAACGCAAACTTTTTCAGAAATTGCTCTAAAAATAACAGAAACACATGTTACAAACCTTTCTTCCACTCATTTTCACTTTTTTAGCAACAGAAACTCAAATATAATAAAACAAAATTAAAAACGAAATCATACGTTTATTGCAACTACAACAAACAGCGGAATGACAACTTCAAGCTCGTTTTACTGATAGTGACACTTGCTTATTTTTGACAGGTATGTGTTTTTTTTATGCAATGGACATTAAAAAGGTATCCAGACACGATCAACTTAAAGTGAACTTGTTCTTTTATATAATTTTTGGGCATTCAATGTTACGATGGAAATTTCCACCATTATGCAAAGAAGCGGAAGAGCTGCTTGAAAGTTTTTTCTTTGGGTAAGACGTTGCAAGGGTGCATCAAAGGCAGGATCTATAAAGGGTCTTAACCCTCGTGCTGTTGGTCTTCACGAGGTACTTTGTCATTAACGCGAAACCATAAGTTGATCTTGATATCTCGTCATTATAAGAAAACTGACCAGATCTTGATCTCGTCATCAGAAATAAAATTGACAATATGTCTCGTCATTAACAAAATTAAAAGGATTTTGGTGGACAAAGATCTTTTCTAAGACTTTCTCATGCACACACACAATAAAACAATCATTATTTATATTTAAATAATTTATCTGCTCTCAAATCAAACATCATCACGAAGAGAATGATCTGAAATCTTGGTGTTTGTCTTTATAGGTTATTTTTTGAACATTTTAAACTTTTCACAAAAATTTTCTACACTGTTGAATGTTAATTCCCGAAAACCCGAAGTATCAGAGAAAATGAGTTCACTTATCTTTTTAATAGGAGTTGAAACATTCCACGATTTGAGCGATTTTTCGTTATTCTCTTGGGTCAAGGGATGGGGGGAAAATGCTATTCTTTTCGATGAACAGTTCTCAGCTGTTCCTACTCTTAAATAAATAACTGTTTGCTAACCTGCTCTTCCCCGCTCGCCACTGTGTTCCCAAATACCTACACTCTACTCAAAATGTACGCGTCCTGTTCTACACCCGTGTCCAAAATTATCTTTACATATCCAAAAATAATTATATTCCATGAAATCCCCAATCGATGTAATCCATTTTAGTAGGGAATGTGTAAAAGACAAGCCTAATTAGAACTATCCAATCAAAAGTGTTCAAACGGTTTCAGATATACAAATCAAGGCGTTAAGTCGTCCGACGGTGAATTAGGCGCTTAGCCCCAAAGTGAATATCTGAGTGAATTCCTGCAAAACAGCGTTTGATTTCAGAGTGTAAGGACTCGAAACGGTTTGTTATGGCCCCGAGGTTAAGGCCGTTTATAGACATTTACGCCCGAAAGCCAAGGATATGTGTTTCACTGTATTCACAACACTGGAGGGATCGCTGTATTAGGTGCAAAGAACATCTGAACTGGAGTCAACACCAATGGAACATTGTTCACTTTACTGATGAGTCGAGGTAAAGTTTAACATCTGATTCTAGGCGGTTTTACATCCGATGGAGTCAGGAACGCGAAATCTTCCCTCGAACATTATGGAATGTGACCCTTTTTGTGGTGTAGGTGTGATGTTGTGGGGTGGAATAATAATCGACGGATGTACGCCGCTGCACGTTTTCAACAGAGGATCTGTGACCGGCCAAAGACACCGGGATGATGTCTTAGAACGTTAAGTAAGACTTTGGTTCATATGGATCTGATTTTTTTTATTTATGGACGATAATGCTCATCCACATCGAGCAAACCTCGTTGACGAATTCCTTGAAAATGAAGCCATTGAGCGAATACCGTTGCCAGCAAATTCTCCTGATCTGAAACCGATAGAGAATTTATGGGACTACCTTGGAAAAACAGTTGTACGGAGACATCCTCCTCCTAGAGATATAAATGCTCGGAAAACCGCATTGCCGGAGGAGTGAAACTTAATTCCTCAAACTGTGGTTAACAACGTTATTGCTAGCATTAAATCACGTTGTGATATGTGTGTACAAGTTAGGGGCGATCGCATTCCATATTAAATTCATAAGTTTACATTTTTTTCTGAGTTATTCACATTTTTTTCATAACTCTCCTTGTCACATATTACCATTTTATGGTTTCATGCTACAGTTTTATATCATACTATCAAAATACCCGACCTTACTCGGTTTGAATTGGTTTACACAAGATTGAAGATATGATCAAAATGTATAATAAGTTACGTTTTTCGTAGAGTAAAATAATTATTTAACACCTTTCGCCATCTTTATAAGTTCTACCACGTACTTTGGACACAAATCTTACACATGCATATCCATTCATGTTATACATTTCACATACATCGTAACCCTTTCTGTATGACAAAGTTACAAAATGACAAATATTCGTAAATCGTTTACATTGCGCAAAGAACAAAAATAATACTCGAAATAAATAAAGTATCAAAGCTGAAATTCAAAAAAATATATATATATATAAAAAAATTATAGTGAAAAAAATTGTTTTTACAGCAGTACTGGTAAAGCAATCTAAGTACGTACGTAAAAAAGACTCGAAATAAATAAAGAATCAGAGCTAAAATTCCATTAATTTTTTTTTTTTTTGTTAATGATTGGTTTTTCAGCAGCATTGGTAAAGCAAATCAAAGTAATCGTAATACTCAATATACGTTCCAATTTTTCCAAAACTACCAAATTATGGTTGATTTAAGAAAACTAATTCAGGTGTTTTAGCATGAAACTCATCTAAATATAACAGTAAAGAAATGTTTAATATTGCATTCATTAAACTAATAGATAATGTATGAAATAAAACAAATTTCAATCCAATATCTGGAATAAAATTCAGGCGATGTTTGCACAAACACACAAGCACAACATCAAGCATAAAACAGAAATACGGACAAATAGACTTTCGCAATCACTTTCACTCACTAAATGAAGATAGGTACTCACTGTATGCAAATTTCCATGAAAATATATTAAACCGTGTGGACGTGAATAGAGCACTACATACAGACAAACAGACACCAAACGTGCAAGAGGTGGATTTGGCATCAGAAGGGTCCAAAACGGATAGAAAACTTGAAATGGGTCGAAAATATTCAATGTACGGACAAACACTCCATTCTTAATTAAATAGATATCCAGTGTTTTTTAATTTTTTCTTTTATATTTATGTGTTATGATGTTATGTCTCATCCAGACAAATTCATAAAATAAAAGTTCACAGTTTCTTAGAAATCCGTGATTCTATGCATGTAAAGATAATTTTGGATACCAGTGTACATCAGACTGTGTGACGCCATTAGATTTCGCGATATACAGACAGGTGGCGCTCTTTGTGGTCCTGCTCTTGAAAAATAACTAACCTTCTCTTCAGCTGTTCTACAATGTCTCCCTAGACTCAAAATTTACGCGTCCTGTTTTACATCCTAGATCGTGTGATGCTGGCAATTTTCGCGATAGACATTCGCACGTACAATGTATAAACAAAATACAAATGACTCATCTGCTGTCTCTTATATTGGAGGGCTATATCTAGTTTTAACTGAGGAAGAAAACGAATGATAAAAATATTTGGGGGTCTTCAAATTCTTAATCGATTGATTGATATGTTATCGCACACGTGCCAGGTCTGGCCAAGTTGCGCAAAACAATCAGTCATTACATAAAGTACTCCACAATAATCCATCACTTTGAAAACATTGTTAATTGAAACGTTTAAATTCTCTCTGGATCCCTAGTGGCAGCTTATAACGTCCTACATCTGAAGTGCGTTTTCCCAAACGTGTGCGGAGGTACTTAGGATAAAATAGGTTCGATAACCGAAGTAATTTAACTAGTAACCACCGTCCCAGCCTAAGCCATTCGGTGTATTGCCCGTAATTTTGAACCACGGTCAGATGACGAGGCAACATCTGAGTTGTCACCCCACTCTCTAAACTTCCACACCAACCCGGGATCAGATAATCACTTGGCAGATTTCTAAATATATATTTTAGCAATAATGAGTTTAGAGGGCAAAGATTATAAAACAAGACACAAATGGGGATTACCACTTGGAAAGTAAAATTAATTTAGTTGTCAAAAACAGTTCAATTGCTACATAATCTATCGTTTAAAACATGATGAATTTTAATCAGGAAATCCCTTTCGTTTTTTGACACTTAGTTTTATGGTGGGATGGTTGTTTCCGAGATGTCTTTATTAAAATCACAATCGATGACTTAAAATTGACATGGTTTGTTCAAAATTGTACAGGGAACAAAACGAATAAAATGTTTTTGCGATGCAGCTATTAGTTTAAGGTTTATTAAATGTCAAAGCTGAAAGATCGACATTTCTAACGCGAGTGAGCCAAACACATACAAATTTTTAGTATTCAGCCATGAGTTTTTTTTTAAAAAGTACTTCTAAACGTGAATTTTTGCAGCTCATCGAGTTTTTTTAGAAATTTCAATTGAGTTCCAGACAGTATTTTTTTTCAATTCGGGAAAAATCGGGACATTTTCCTTTTTATTTTTTAAACTGTCATATCTATATCTTATTACAATTAGTTCTTAAATTTAAAAAATCGCAGAATACCTTAGAATATACTCTTTCTTACGGTATAATTATTTTTGAAATTGGTTAATAAATAAATTCGATGCAATCAAAAGTTGGTCATACAATTTTCGGAACTTTTAGATCGTAATTTTCAATACAAAACTAAAACTGTCATATCTATAGCTTCATATTATTTGTTTTAAAATTTGAAAATACCAAGTGAAAGATTAGAATAAACTCTTTCTTAAGGTAAAATTATTTTTTAAATTGGTGCATAAATAAATTCGATGCAATCAAAAGTTGGTCAGACAAATTTCATATTTTTTAGATCGCGGAGCCTTAGCGTTCTCCTTCTTCACGGAAATGAAGGTTACATTTTATGACTAACGGGTTTGCTAGATATCAAATTTTTCATAGGAACAATTACCATGGAAACCCTTTTTTTATTTGGCGAGGAAAAAGGGTCGCATTTTTCACTATGTTCTTAGACGGTTTACCAGGAAAGCAAAGATCACAAAATTACTTTACTAGCACGGTTTATTTAAAATTGCATAGGGAACAAGATGGAGAAGGTTTTTATTGATGCGGTTATTAGTTTAGGGTGCATTAAGTGTTAAAATAAAAAAAGAGGAAATCACTTGCGAAAGGAGTCTTGGTTTGCGAAACAAACCAAACGGGATTGCGTAGCAATAACCGGGGATCGGCGAGCGTCAGTGAGCAGGGGGAGAAGCCCCCACTGTGACGTCATGGACCGAATTATTAAGATACATAGTTTCGCCGTCGCAGGAGATTGACTCTGCGAAAGGAATGTTGGTTTGCGAAGTAAACCAAATGGGATCTGTGAAAGGAGTGTTAGTTTGCAAAGCAATCCCCTGGGGTTGGCGAATGTAAGCGAGCATAGGTATAAGCCCTCGCTGTGACGTCATGGACTGTAAAGTCAAATCAAGATTGTACGAATTATTAAGATAGTTTTGCCGTCGCTGGAGATTAACTCTGCAAAAGAAGTGTTGGTTTGCGAAACAATCCAAATGGAATTGCGTAGCAATCCTCGGGAGTTGGCGAGCGTAAACGATCAGGCTGCGGAGCCTCCTAGTGAAACAAAAAGAGCAGAGAACAGGTTTGTGAAAAGTGAGCTTGTTCCAGTTCGTTTTGAATAGGTGAATAAAATTCGACTTTTCTCTCCCCCAGTGAAAAAAAAAACCTACTTAGGTCACAGAACTGCTAACTAACACCAAAACACACTCCCGTGCCCAGTGTCTACAGCGGTTGGACACAAAAATATTGAAACCCCTAAAAAAACGTGTAACCTTGCCTAATATGGTGTAGGAAAACCGTTGGCATTTAAAACAGCACGCTGTCTTCTCGGATTGGATAAATACAGTTCCGGTAAGCTTGCCAATTGAATCTACTAAACACAGATAAAGATGATGGTGGTTGATAGCGATCCCGTACTTCCTCTCCAACGTAGACCACAAAGATTCAATAATATTGAGGTTTGGTGACTGTGGTGACCACTGGAGATGTGTGAGAAATCATCCTCGTGCCCAGAAAACCAGTCCTGGACGATGTGAGCTGGGGCTTGGTCGTCTTGGAAGACACCATCGCCATTGGGAAACAATGTTTCTACAATGGGATGGACTGGATCGCCCAAAATGTTCATATAACCCTTGGCCTTAATGTGACCTTGCAGAGTAATCATGGGGCCTCCAGAAAACCACGATATGGCTGCCCAAACCATCACAGAACCCACGGCATGTTTCACTCTTGGCAAAAAGCAGTCTGTATTATAGGTTTCAATGGTGTTCGCCAGACGCTAACTCGGCCAGAAGTGGGAAACGGTGTGAAACAAGTCTCATCCGACCTAATTACTGTATTCCATTGCTCCATAGTCCAGGCTTTATGACTTGAACACCACTTTTTCCTGTTACATGTACTAGCATCTCTGATGAATGGTTTTTTAATTGCTGCTCGGCCAGAAATACCCTTGTAACGTCTTGAGAGCATCCAGAATCATTATTCAGAATCGTGGGAGCTTACAACGGGAATCGTTCCCCAAGTCCACCCCCTGGTCGGAATGCGTAAGTGACGACTGGAGGCGGCGGGCTGGGAAGAGACACTTTTGGAACAGAGGCTTTTTCTAGCCGCAGACGATTTGTGAAACTTTGATCTTTAGGAGGCTGTATTGTATCGGTGATGAACATCGTTTTTAATTATAAAACTGTAGCTGTACAATTTCTGTAAATATTTATTCTTAATACAACTATTTTAACCAGGAAGTGGTTTTACTTTTTCGTCAATACAGTACAGACCTGTCTGAGTGGTGGCAGCTTATGGGATGCGAAATCCGAGTTATATTTTTTAGCTACAGTTGAAGGTGATAAGACCGCCAGCGTCTTCTGGAATGTTTGTGTGGAACCTGCAATTGACGACCACACGCGTCTTCTGGAATGTTCGTGTAGAACCTGGATATTGACGACCGCCAGTGCGTCTGATGAGTGGTTATTTTAAAAGGGTAAGTGCCAACTTACCATAACTTTATTGTAATTGTAAGAATCGGTGCACACCGAAAATGCATTTGCTATAGATTTTTCTGTGTTTTGTAACATCCTGTTTCAAATTTTAGTTTGAAGTCAACTTGACTTGTTTAGTTTGGAAACGTCCCGTTTCCATTTTCCTTTAAGAAGTCGCCAGACTTGAGTGTGTTTTAAAGCATATTGTTTCAAAATTTGATTTGTTTTAAGTCAATCCTGACTAGCATTTAAGTCATTTCGACGTAGATAGAACATCAGTTCTGATTTTGTTTTTGTGTGTGGTTGTTTTAGGCCATATTGTTATTTGAGAAAAATTTATGTATCATTGTGTAATGATCATATTGGAAGGATATTTTGATAACAAGTTGTGTGTATTGTACTTAAGGTTGATGTTTTTTTAAACTGTTATATTGGTGAAATCAATTTTGATTTATTTAGTGTGAAATGTTTGTCAATCATTTTGGAAAAAGTCCAGTTTTGCTTTAGTGTAGGGATATTGCACTGAACAGTTGTCGTTACATATGAATACGGAAGTGCTTTCAAAATATGATATTATCAAATTTTATGTTGAATTATCATTTGAATGTGTTATTATCATTTGTTAATTTATTTGAGCAATTATAGAATTTAATTACTTCCTTTAAAAAGAATATATAAAAAATTACTGTGAAAGTTAGTGAAATATATTTGGTTCCTTTTTCTGACTCAAATCGACGTAGAATTGATTTGTTTTACCTGAGTTAATCACAGTACTATTTTAATAACTGATTTTCAGTATTTTGTGTATTCTATTTTGTGTGCTTTAAGAGTGTGGATTCTGGGTTATTTTATAATCAAGCATTGTTTTCGCTATTGAAATCATGGCTTATATTGCGCAAGCGAAAAAACAGGAGATTGTCGTTCTAACCGAGGAGTTAGGTTTGCAAATGGAGTCGAATTCTACTATTGTAAAGATGAAAACAGAAATCATCACATCTAAAAATTACGACGAAGAATTCGTTAAATCACTTCTAGAAGCGATTAAAACCGAACGGCTTCACAAGGAGGAGAAAGAAGAGAAAGAGGAGAAAGAAAAACTTCGGAAAGAAGAAAGGGCGTTTGAACTCGAAAAACTGCGTATTGAAAAGGGAGTCATTCCTCATAATTCAACAGAAGTACATCCGCCAAGGAGATTAACTAGAACTGCATCATCTTATGTAAAAATTTGATACTGAGGAAAGCGATGTTTCCCTTTATTTAGTGATGTTCGAGAGGCAGGTTCGTCGCATTAAACTCGACGAAGCCGAATGCGTTTCCCATTTGATTGGCCTCTTGCCAAATGAGATATCTCAAATTATAGCAAGGGAACCAGAAGAGAAGGCAGAAGATTATTTGCATATAAAAAAATTTATTTTAAAGAAATATAAACTGAGTCCAGAGATATTCAGACAGATGTTCGTTAAAAATCAAAAACAGAACGACAAGACCTGGGAAGAATTTGTTGATGAACTCCAAAACTATTTTGAAGAATGGATAGCTGGGTTAGAAATAAAAACATTTAACAAATTGGTTGATCTGATGGTTACTGATCAAGCTAAAAGAAGAGTACCAGCAGAATGCGAGAGCATTTCATCGATGAATGGAGTAAGATGACGTCTACCAAGGAATTTACTCTAAAAATGGACGAGTATGGAACCGTGAGAGGGTTTACGAAGAAAAATTTCGGAAACACTGAGAAACATAATGAAAAATCGTTTCCAAATTGGAAACCCAGAAATTTTGAAGCTCCCAAGGCACAATTCAAATTGGAGATATAAAAATCAAGATAATCCGAAGGAAGTTAAAGAAGAACATACGGATTCACTGAGAGTAACACCTTCGTCTACTGCTTTTGAGAGACGGTCAAGAATCCAATGCTATGAATGTCATGGTTTTGGCCATATTAAACCGAACTGCCCTAAATTGAAGAAAAGATCCGAAACTTCAGCGCAAATAAATAGAATTGTCAGCAGTACCGAAGAGGACCTGATGAGACCACATACTTGGGAAGGATGGGTAAATGGAGTTCCTATGAAAATTCTTAGAGACACGGGTTCGACAATCGACCTTGTTGACCGGAACCTCATTCGTCCAGAGATGCTGACAGGTGAGCAAATTTGGGTTATTCAAGCAATAGACAATACTCCAATCTGTTTGCCTTTAGCAGAGGTGGAGCTACAAGGAAAATTCGGACATGTAATAACAAAAGCCGCAGTTGTTTGTAGTCCTTCAGACAAAGAAAGATATTGTTTGAATGGAACGGCTACACTTCTGGAAAAAATTAAGGTGGATGATATGCCATATCAGGTGAATGCCATAGAAACACGTTCTCAAAGACGAATGGCTCAACAAGAGGAAGAAGAAAGGGAAGAAGTAAATTTAGTTTCTGAATTTGAAGCTGAGAGCGATATCGACGAAGACGATTTGTTTTCTTTCCTGCCAAATCAGATGGAGTCTTGGGAAGGACTTGAACTTCTGAAAATTGATTCCCAAACGTTCGTTGAAAGGCAAAAAGAATGCGAAAATTTGAAACCTCTGATGGAGAAAGTACCGAGTCAAGGTACTGACAAGAACACGGGTGAGTATGAAACACTCTCAAATGGTCTTCTGGTAAAAAAGAAAATTGATAAATCGGGAAAGGAAAACATTTTGCTAATGATTCCAACTCAATATCGTGGAAAACTGATGCCGTTGTGCCATGAAGGTACTTCAGGACATTTAGGAATGACCAAAACAAAGGACATTCTTGCAAGTTGTGACAAATGCCAGATAATTGGATATCCGAATGACAAACAGAAGACTCTGATGAAGTTGGTTCCTGTTGTTCAAGAATTTTTTTCAAATATCAACGTTGATGCATGCGAACCACCTCTTGTTATTCCAAGTGGGAAAAGGTATCGGATAACTACTATGTGTCTATCTTCCGAATATCCTGATGCTGTTCCCGTTGAGAATATCACTTCAACTTCTGTTGTGGAAGCACTCCTGCAGATTTTTAGTCGGATGGGATTTCCGAAAGAATTGCAACTTGATCAGGGAACTTCATTCATGAGTGAGCTAACTCACAGGACCGTCAAAAAAATTTTACGAGTCCTGTGCCTTGAAGATGGATCAGAATGGGAGCAAACACTCTATCCTGCTCTATTCGACTTGAGAACAGTGACCCACGAAAGTACTGGGTTCACGTCTTCTGAGTTAGTTCATGGTAAGAACTTACAAACTCTGTTGACGTTGTTGTTCGAACAGTGGTTGGACCAAGGAGATAACGGAGGAAACCCAGTGACCGAGTACATCTTTTCGTTGATGAACAGGATGAAACATTGCCAAGAACTAGCTGTGGCCGAGGTAGAGGAATCACAGAAGAAGACATGGTACGATAAAAAGGCTATATTTAAAGGTTCTGGGAGAAATGGTTGCATGGAACTGTCATGGGAAATTGAATTGACTGAAAACTGCATAGAAGCGTTTTCAGAAATTGAAGATGCAGATGAAACTGATTTTTTAACGATATAATAGGCAGCACCGGTCTAGGGATTGTGACTGTTCATGTCTTACATATTGTTGCAGCACAAACTAACTTGTGTTTGCCTGTCGCTCCACTTTCACCCCAGAGAGTTCAGATGCTTGCTACACTACCTCCAACTGCAGATCCTTACAGAAATGCACTGCACATTGTCTCCCGAGCTATACCTTATTTACCTTCCCATCTCCACATGCGTGTAACGCTTTTCGCTTGTCCTCAGCCTAGAACTAGAGAAGCAAGCTACGGGCAATTTATGCCCTTGGTCCCGACAGGACACAAGAAATTCGTTGGACAGATTGAAAATGAATCGAATCAGAAAAACATGGCGACTGCCAAAAAGCATTTCCACAGACAAGAAAAAAACTCTGAAACTCGGAGTATGTAGGTGTTATAGAATTGAAAGCGTTGATTCTTACCCTAGGGAAACTGACATGAGTGAAGCCTTTTTCCTTTACGGTTACACACCTAGCACACACACTCTTAAGTAAATGTAATTAAGTAATAATCTCTCATGTAACTAAGGTATTTTTTTTGTTTTATATTATTTGTATAATTTCTATCATTCAATTTTGTTGTGTAAAAATTGTGTCAGTACCCTGAATTTGGTGATGCACTGATTCAGTCTGGTAAGTTGGTACGGACCCCCTTGTGCGAGCACTTATGCTCATTACTTCTCACTCTCTTTCGGGACATTTCTTCGATCGAGATCTGCAGAAAAGTTTTCCTGGAGGGGAAGAGTCTGTAACGTCTTGAGAGCATCCAGAATCATTATCCAGTATCGTGGGAGCTCACAACGGGAATCGTTCCCCAAGTCCACCCCCTGGTCGGACTGCTGAAGTGACGACTGGAGGAGGCGGGCTGGGAAGAGACACTTTTGGAACAGAGGCTTTTTCTAGCCGCAGACGATTTGTGAAACTTTGATCTTTAGGAGGCTGTATTGTATCGGTGATGGACATCATCTTTAATTATAAAACTGTAGCTGTACAATTTCTGTAAATATTTATTCTTAATACAACGATTTTAACCAGGAAGTGGTTTTACTTTTTCGTCGATACGGTACACCCTGCTTATGGAGCTCCCTTCTTATTGTTTTGGTACCCACAGGGCTTGTGAGCACGACATTCATTTTAGCTGTAACTTTTGCAGCTATGGTCTTCTTATTTTTAGTTACAATCCTCCGTACGATTTGTCACGATCACTCAACACACACTTTCGTCCGCGCTGTGATTTAGTGGATGATGTTCTTCTGCTTTTCAAATATGCGGAATAAACCTTAGATACAGAACCTCCTGAAACACTAAACACTTCGGCTACCTTGCTTACGGAAGCACCCACCAGACGAGCTTCACAATTTGCCCACGTACGAAGTCTATTAGCTCTGACATGATGCAATTACAACTTCACAGAATAGTGCTCCAACAACGACTGATCTGTGCAGCGTAATTACGACGTTGTATAGGCGGCGTCAGTAGGCGAAAACACCAGCGCCACCTACACATTTCACGAGAATAAACACTTCTTTTCAAGCATGCATTTCTGCCACTGCTCGCTAGCCCCTGGTGATTGCTACGAATTCTCATTTGGTTTGCTTCGCAAACCAAATGGGAATTTGCAGCCTATTGGATAACAGCCATCACGGCGTCGCCCGTGGTGCCCATGGCCATTCCAAGTGGTGTGCTGAGCATACAGTTGAACGTAGACAGGGAAATAGGGGAGGCCGTAACTGCTCAGCCATTTCACCAACTTTAAATAAACATACCCAGCAATAAATCTTTAATGTTTTTTATTTCATACTTTTTCGATCTTTGAAAGTTCTTTTTGCTATATTGTAGTAAAAGATACTTATGAATATGCATATTTTGTTCTTAATTTACATAATTATTCGATAAGTATTCATCAGAGGGATTAACCATGAGTCTCGCAATCCTTTTTTAGAAATAAAAAGCTATCAAATATGCATGCTAAAATTTGAAGTTTCGCAAATATAAAATATACATTTAAATATGTCAGTTGTCTGCAAACATTCGAAAAGATCACAAAGCGCAATGTTCTTCAAACATTGAAGCCGTGATCAAATAGGAAGCTCAAAGAGACACACGCTGACCAATCAGAGCGCTTGCACCTCTCGCTACAGCACCTCTGATTGGTCTGTGTGTGTTTGTGAAATGTGTTCGGGAACACTTTGCGCTTCTTATCTGACCACGGCTTAAGGTATTTATGGAACCGGAAGATAGTCTGGATCATCCCCTAAATTATTTTCTGAAGATGTGCTTGATGAAGGGGGCGTTCTTTAGAAAATAAAATTCTTTTAAGATAAGGCTAGAGCAGCTATTACCGCAGGAACGTTCTGATAACCAAAAAAATAATAATTTTAGATTCTTCCAGATATGAGGAAAGATCGTAGCATACCTAGTAACATGCAATTTTGGAAATTTTGCAATTGAATTACAATTTTACAAGATTTAGTTCGATAGATAATGACTCTCAGAGTGCCTTAGTGGCCAAACACTTTTGGAAGTTCTCTGTTCTTAATTTTACGAGGGGCTCAAATTACGCAGTTCACAAAAACATATTTTAAACAAGTTGCAATGTATCACATTCAAATCTAATCCACCTTATAGGTATCATCCATAGATAATAGCAATGCAATCAGTTAGTAATATTAACTAACATTTCATACATGGCGGCTGGTGCACATTAAGTATGTCACTGTATGAAATGTCCTCACCTTGGCTTGATGTGGATGTTTCGGAGAGAGGGGTGCCAGCACAGGTGTTGACCCCGTTATCTGATCGTGGTTGAAAATGACGAGGTGTTGCTTCAGTACAACGAAAATTCAAATACGCACCTCATATTCCACGTCTATGGTATAATTGTGCGCTAACAGTAATTCCAATTTTCAACATTTGGGGTAGAAGATGTTACATAATACAGTACTTCTTTCGCAAAAAAACATGGGAGTTGCCTCCCATAACGGGAGGTAGTACAGCTGCAGTCTACGTTTATAAGCGGGTGGCAATGGCCTTGGCGATTTTTATTTGGCGCACTTCCAATGCCGCCAAGAAAAGAATTCTTTCAAAAATATTTTTCTTTTTACAACGGAAAATGAAAGCCTGAAAACACATTTGAGAACGTTTTGAAAAGTATATTTTTTTAAAACTTTCACACAAAGTAATAAGCTTAAACACATTTCAAAACACAATTGTGAACCAGCAGAAAAACTAAACTGCCTTTGTTGGGTAATAAAACCCTGAAATGTATCAATTACAATAGATACAGTGGGCATATTGAAAAAGATTTTTAAAAGAAAATAAAGCAAGAAATAATACCTGATAACGTCAGAACTCTTTCGTGAAAAAATAAATAATGAAAACGAAAATGGTCAAAAAAACTAAACTCTAAAGGGCTCCCTAGACGATCAATGTGATTGACGGTTTCAATTGATAGGTGCTTCAATGTTGCTTCAATAAATCCGTCAATCTCAATCGGTCAATGTTTTTCGAAGGATCGTAACGTGTTTCATTTTTGAGTTTTAAAATGGCTTCAAATTCAGATTTAGGCTTTCTTGCTTTGATTTTGCTTGTTTGCAATCTAAAAAAAAAAAGAAAATAGGAGAAGACGCTGGTCTAAAGAGAGCTATAAACTGAGTAGCCGCTTTACTCATTAACATTTACTAAACTTTCTGCGAGATACTGAATCATACGCATAATACTATTTTTCTGTTTTTATTTTTCCTCAGTATAATCTGATTTATTTTGTTTTAACGCATCAACAATTTATTGAAAAGCAATACTTCTTTTGTTTTTTAACATATTCACTCAACTTTCCATAACTCGGGATAATCATGATACAAAGTAATTAAAAGCTTCACAATCACTTCTCGTGGGGCTTGCCTAATTTACAATTAGCTTGCGTTTATTTTACAAAAAAAACTATATATACGCTTTATTATAAAAGAGATTTGTATCCCAGATCCCTTTGTGTCGACAGATTTTCAGGGAATTGTTACGAATCACCTGCTCAGAACCAACGGAACGGTTATCGAAGACCATCTGAGCGAACCGGACAGATCACAAAAGATCTCAGCTAGAGATACGACATTGATGTCGATGTTTTCAAAACATTAAAAAAATCTTAGCAAAAATTAATAAGCACAGCAAATGACAAATTAAGTGTCCTTTCCCCCGGCGAACATTAATGTTTGAGGTTGCTAAGCCAGTTTTAAGAAATGGGGGGAAAAGTTTAAATCCACTGTGGTTTTAAAGTTGATTGAAAGTTTAAAACATCTATGTTTAAAAAACATCGATGGTTTTTGGGCGATGTCGCATCTCTAGTCTCAGCTAGTTGATTAGGGATAAAAAAGTTTAGAAAACATAGAATCCAACGAAGAACGCGTTATAGATACAAAACAAAGAATAAAAAAATTATTAGCTTGCTACAAAGAAATTCTGTTTAAAAAAAAAGAAGGCATTGTGTCTGTCGTCAGACGAATTTGTTAGATTTTATGAAGCCATCGACATCGAAATAATTTTTTTAGTAACTCATTAATTTTCTAAATATTTTGTATTAATATGTTTTAGGAGAACTGCAATTTTATTAAATTTTTTTTCTTTTAAGCTAGTATTTTTGTGAGTCCTTAGTCCCAATTGAATAAAATTTATATATATATATATATATATATATATATATATATATATATATATATATATATATATATATATATATATTTTTTTTTTTTTTTTGATATGCAAAGTTGTGCTTCCACATATTCGTATTAAATTACGTATTCCAAAAACAAAAAGGTTTCTATTGAAAATTTATTTTCTAAAAGAAATTCACATTTAAGGTATCTATCTGGAGTAAAATTGTCCGCAGATTTCGAACCCATTGAAATTTTTACTCTACCTTTAACGATCGTGAAGATAATAAACATGGAATGGAGAATAAAAAAGCAATACTGCCCGAACGATTGACAGTTGCATATTTTAATAACAATAATATTGATCGTCTAGGGACCTACTAAATCCTTTCGTGAAAACTATTAAAATAAAATAAAAATTCCAAAACTGTCGAATTATAAATAAATGGACCAATGGTATCACAGAAAACGATTTAAAAGGACCAATCCTATCAAAGGAAATTTAAAAAACAAAATAACGAATGGGAGGAAGAAAAATTTCAAACGAACCAATGAAATCAAACGACTTTAACGGATTTTGGAAGAACCTTCTAGAATATTCAAAGTGAAAATTAAACGTTTCCGTTTGCCGAGGTTGCCATGAAAACCACAACAACCGTAACGACAGATGGTTTGCCTTAATTTATAATAACTCGCTACTAGAAGTGCGCCAAAAAAATCGCCAAGCCGTTGCCATCACTCATAAACGTAGAGTGTAGCTGTATCCAGGAGGTAAACATTAAAATATCATCAATAAGCAACCATAATTTTACCAATTTGGTGGCCCTGTGAGAAAACAAAGCGAGCAATCGACCACTAACGTGGGTTTGCCCAATTCTCTAGCAACCTGCGATTTGTATGTTGCGCAGCAGGGTGTGCAGATTTAAGTCAAGTGAATTTTATAAAACAAAAACATTGATTTGAACCATGCTTTTGCACACTTTCTGTATCAAGTGTAGTAGTGTTGAAAAGGAAATAAAAAAACACTATGAACGAGATGCATGTTATTTTATCCAAAATAGCCCGTTGTGTTGCTCCAGTGCGACGTAATTAAATACCTACCAACCTATTTTATCCAAATAGATTCAAAACTTTGTAGGTAATTTACTCCAAAATTTAAACTGAAAATCATCCACCCCTTGAAAACACTAAATAACAGTATTCATTGAATAATTACCAGAGACAATTATGTATTTCCCTATTGGGCCATTAACCAACCAAGTGTCAATCACAAGCCTGTTCGTCAGCGTGGATTGTTTTAAACATTACACTTGACTATAAATCGCTCGGGACCAATTTTGAATCATTCTTCTCCATGTGACGGGTGAAGATGCTATATTATTCACTAAAATTGCGGCAATTTTTGTATTCTTTATTACAACGTTCTAACTATTATTTATATAGTATCAGCAGATTCAACCGGCGTAACTCGGGTTAAATTAGTTAACACTTAACTTCCGTTTTCGTTAATCGAGTTCAAATACAACCAAAAGATCATCCTGTACAAAGGGAGCTGTTGCAGGTTAAATCTGTCGTGACCTCAAATGCCCTCGTGTTGGCGTGGTATGGAAGTGTGGGGTGCCAGCTCAGGTTTGACTTCGTCATCATACCGTAGTTCGAAATTATGAGGTGGTGTCCTTGATCTTTACCTTTGGAATTGATTCCGGACCGTCGCCCGTTGCCTAGTGCGACGTTAATTAAAATATCTACGTACTTACCGTTTTAATAAATTGTAATTCCTAATAATCTCATGTAGCTACCACATTAATAAAGGTAGGTAATTCTTCAATGCACTATTTTACAAAGGTAGATAAATGTCAAATGTTGCATTTTACATATTTGTAGAATCTAAATTTTTAGTAAGGTTTCTAGCATGTGCCAATGTTACCTAGAACACATAGAATAATTTAGTGTATACATATCTCACCTCAGCAAGAAAAGTGACACAAGTCAAAAATAAAAATTTTGATGTTATGTCATTGGAAAATATGTATGAGGTGCCCCAGAGTATACTATTCTATAGAATACGATAGAAGTTACCACCATAAATATTTACCTAATTTTGTTAAGAAGTTTATACTATTTCAATATAAGTTTTATGGTATCCTTTAAGTTGATTTTTCTCAAATTCTACAATTTTGAGTTGTGTCATTTTTCTTGCCGCAGTGCGATATGAATGCCTTGGTATATCATTTTGAAGACACAAACGTTTCCCAAAATTTTATCATACAATGACACAAACAATTATAAAATTATTTACCTTGATTAGATATTCAACTATTGAAAATCCAGACACATCTAGATAATAAAAAAAACAAAAACTTCGAACGAAAAGAGAGAGAGAGAGCAATGAAGGCACCAGATTTTTCACTTCAAAAAGGATTCGTGGAATATAATCTAACGGATTACAGAATTTTTTTTATTTCAAACGATTAATGATTGTTTTGATTTTTAAAAGCTTTTGTGCGGGACATGTTTTATTATTTATATCGTCTGCCTTACGGATTGATCCCGGACCGTCTCCAATAGCCTATTGTGTTGCTCGAGTGCATCGAATAAAACAACCTACCTATATCAGCTGCCAAATGTTTATAATTTTTTTACATCTGGTAAAAAGAGAGAGAGAGAGAGACATAAGGCTCAAAATAAAAAAAAGTATTAGAATTTAAATTCCGTAAAATAGGTTCTGGAAGAATAATTCCTTTTTCTCAGCAGTACTGTCAAAGCAATCCAAGTATTCGCAATGCCAATCTACATTCCAGCTTCTCCAAAACTACCAAATTATGTTTTGTTGGTTTTTTGGGGAGTTATGGCACAAAGGCCATCTAAATTATGTTACTTGGTAAATTTTAATAAACGTCACACTGGAGCAACACCACGTATTTTTAAATCACGGTCAGCACTTTTTAATGCACTTACAGTAATGGGTAATTTTAGTTAACGTCGTACTAGAGCAACACAACGGGCTATTGACGACGGTCCGGGATCAGTACCTTGAGGGAAAGATCCGAGGACAACACTTCGTAATTTTGAACCACGGTCAGATGACGAAGCAACACCTGAGCTGGCACCCCACTCTCCAAACTTCCACACCAACCCAACCTTACAGTAATGGGATTTGGCACACAGGTGGTCCAAATTTTTTGAAATTTTTGGGTCGCGGCGAATTGATGAATTTAATATAATTTAATTAATGTTTTCTTTGGAATGGCTAATGGCATATAATTTGAAGAATAGAAAAAGAGGCCAGAAGAATAGACAATTCTAAGTAATTTATTTAAGACGAAAAACACAAGTACGTTACAAGTCAAGATTACATAAAAGATAAAAGATTAGAATCAGCTAGATGTCGCCAACCAGCAAAAATAAACTCAGTATTGCCAGTAAAGGAATATAAATATAATACATAAAATATAATCACAACTACAACACTCCCCCTTGATTATATTCCCCTTAGTCCTACGCTAAGTCTTTGTTTCACCATAAATGTCCTTGTTACACTCTTTGTGAGCATGTCAGCAGAATTTAAACTGGATTGTACATATACAAACATTAATAGCTTTTCCTCTACTTTTTCACGCAGGAAAAAATGTCTCAGTTCTATATGTTTGTTTCTTTCTGATGTGATGTAGTTCTTCGATAAGGCTATTGCACCCTGGTTATCCACAAAAATGGTTTGAGGAAGGCCCATAAAATGTGCCCACAGGATTTCTTGGAAAAAATTCTGGAACCACAATGCCTCCTTAGCGGCATTACACATAGACAGATATTCTGCCTCTACCGTAGACAGGGCTGTTGTCCTCTGCTTCTTGCTGCTCCATGAGATGGCGCCTCCTGCAAGAATGGTGACATAACCACTAAATGATCGACGATCAATTTTGTCGCCAGCCCAGTCTGAATCGCAGAACATCTCGAGATTTCTTCCTGTCTTCTGGAAGAGTAGTTTTATCTCTTTGGTCTGCGCCACGTACCTAAGTATATGCTGTACACCAGACCAGTGTTCTTTACTAGGGCAATTGTTAAATTGGCTCATGTAGGTGGTGGGAAAAGCCAAGTCTGGTCTTGTCCCTCCTGCTAAGTACAAGAGCCCTCCTATTGCCTGTCGATACCTGAATGCTCCTTCAGCATCGAGTATATTGTCACTAGATGCTGACAAGTACCTCATTCCTGGATCCAAAGGTGTCGATGCTCCCCTACAATTCAACATGCCAGTTGATTGAAGCAAATCTGTTATGTATGCCCTCTGGTCGAGAGTCATTGAGCCATCCTTGTTTCTCTCTATTTTGATTGAGAGTAGATTGTGTATTTCTCCCAAATCTTTTACTTCAAAGGTAGCTCCAATACTGTCTTTAAACTTTTGGATGGTAGTATCCAGACTGGACATAACTAGAAGATCATCCACGTATACACCCACAATCAACTTCCTCTCCTTGTCGAAATACACACAAGGATCTGCTTTAGATCTTGTAAGCTTATACGACTTTAGGAATTTGTCGAGGCAAATGTTCCACTCTCTTCCAGATTGATGAAGACCATAAATAGACTTCTTCAATAAGCAGACCTCTGCTGGTTTTCCTTGCAGATGAACAGGTGGAGGTTCCATAAAAACTGTTTCATTTAGTTTTCCGTTCAGATAGGCAGCAGTGATATAAAGTTGGTGGACCAACCAATTTTGCTCCACTGAATATGCCAACAAGGTTCTAATAGACTTTGACTTTATTACAGGGCAAAATGTCTCTTTATAGTCTATTCCCTCTACTTGTGTGTAACCCCTGGCTACTAGTCGAGCTTTGAATCTGTTCACGCTTCCATCTTTATACTTCTTCCTGAAAACCCATCTACATTTTACAACTTTTCTTTCTTTCGGTCTAGGAACTACTTCCCAAGTCTCGTTTCTTTTTAAGTTCTCTAGTTCCTCTTCCATGGCTAACTTCCATTGTTCTGCATCAGGACTAGTTAAAGCTTCTTCTAGACTTTCGGGATCTTTCAGAAAAGTCTTGGGTTCTTCATCTCTCGACGCCATCAGTCAGCTGGACTCCTCCCTGTTTGCGACTTCCTGAGAATCATTAGTAATATTCAAGTCTCCCATGATGTAATCTTTTGTCCACATGGGTGGTGATACCTGTCTCTTGGGTCGACTTTCCGTTTCTATGTTTCCCTCCATTCTAGGGTCTTCATCTGTTGCAGCTTCACTTCTCTCATCTTGAGGTCTGTTATCAACATCTTGGAGAGGTAATGAAATAGAATTTTCAGTTCGGAATGGCTTTTCTTCGAAAACGACGTCTCGTGAACAAATGACCATCCCCTTTTCTTTGATATAAATTATATATCTTTCTTCTCCATCATATCCGACAAGATAGCCTTTAGTTGCCTTCTTGTCCATTTTCCTCCTTTTCTGGACTGGAATATGTGCATAGCAAACAGAACCTATGATGCGCATGTGTTTTATTCTGGGTTTCTTACCCATCCATAGTTCATAGGGGCTTGAACTTGGAATTTGAGATTTGCCAGTTCTGTTTAAAACATAGACGGAAGTGCTAACAAATTCTGCCCATAGATATTTGGGGAAATCTATTTCCTCATTTGAATACTTCAGAGTTCGAGCCATTTCTACAATTGTTCTGTTGTCTCTTTCAGAGATGCCATTTTGCTCTGGAGAGTATGGCGCTGTAAGCCTTTGGGATATTCCATGCTTCTTTAAGATCTGTTTGACTGCTTGGTTATCAAACTCGCCGCCATTGTCACTGAGGATTTCTTTTATAGTGTGACCCAAATTCTTTGCATGGACAATAAAATCCACAAGCACATCTTTAATTTCTGATTTTTGTTTCAGGAAGAAACAATATCTGAATTTTGTGAAATCATCTTTGAAGATGGCAAAGTATTTGAACTTCTTGTGAGACTCGTCAAATGGTCCGCAAATATCTGTGGAGATCAATTCTCCTGCCTTTGTAGCCCTTTTCCTGGTTCCAAACTTCAATCTGTGTGCCTTCCCATATACGCAAGCTTCACATAATCTTGAGTCATTTTTTACTTTTATATTTAACTCATTTTCCAAGATTGATTTTACATGTTGCTTGTCTTGGTGTCCCCATCTTTCGTGATAGAGTTGAAGGACGTCACCAACAGCCATGTCTATGTTGACTTCATTTTCAGGAACCAATGTCTTCATGGCGGCTTTGAAAAGACCACCCCCAGCACTCCGTGTCCCATGCAAGACTGTTTTGCCATTGATTTTCAGATAACAGTCCTTGTAAGTGGATTTCGATTTCTGTCTTGAGCTGCCAACACAGAAAACAAATTTTTACTGATTTCTGGCACGTACCACACATTTTCCAGGTGTTTAAATTGTTTCTCATTGTTTACAAATGTAACAATTTTGATGGTACCTTTACCAATGGCTGGTAATGACTTTCCGTTGGCTACGGTTATGTTATTGGGAAGCTCAAATTTGTTAAAAACCACAAAATGACTGTTATTGTTAGTCACATGGGTACAGCTACACTCTACGTTTATGAGTGATGGCAACGACTTGGCAATTTTTTTTGGCGCACTTCTAGTAGCGAGTTACGATAAATTAAGGCAACCCATCTTTCGTTTCGGTTGTTATGGTTTTCATGGCAAGCTCGGCAAATGGAAACTTTAAATTTTCATTTTGAATATTCTAGAAAGTTCTTCCAAAATTCGTTCAAGTCGTTTGATTTCATTGATTCGTTTGAAATGTTTTCTTTCCTCCCATTGGTTATTTTGATTTTAAAATATCCTTTGATTGCATTGGTCGTTTTAAATTTTTTTTCTTTGATACCATTGGTTCATTTATTTGTATTTCTACAGTTGTGGAATTTAAATTTCATAATAGTAATTTTTTTTCACGGCAGAGTTCTGACATGTATTGTTTTTTGCATTTGTGGAATATTCTTGTTTCGTAATTTTTTTTTCTCGGAACCGTTCTGATGTATCAGGTTGTATTATTTCTTGCTTTTTTTCTTTTAAAAATCGTTTTCTTTTTCAACTTGCCTACTGTATTTAGTGTAATTAATAAGTTTCAGTGTATTCTTTATCCAACATTCGTAGCTTAGTTTCTCTGCTGGGTCACAAACGTGTTTTGATATGTGCTTAAGTTTACTGCTTTTTGTGAAAGTTTTTTTTAAATATTCTTTTCAAAACGTTCTGAAAATGTTTAAAAAGTGTGTTGTAAAACGAAAAAAAGTTTTGACAGTAAAAGAGTTAGGAAATAATTATTTCCTTGGCGACTAAAGAAGCTCGCCAAAAAAAAATCGCCAAGTCGTTGCCATCACTCATAAACGTAGAGTGTAGCTGTACCGTCACATGTTTTGAGGCCCCGTTGTCAATGAACCAGTCATTTAAATTTGTCTCAGCAGCATGTATCTCCTCATCTAAAACCAGGAGTGTCATATTAGCCGAAGCAGGATTTCTCCCTTCTTTGGTGTAGTTGGAACGACTAGGCTTTGGTGGTTTCCCATCAGCAATCCACTTTTTGCACGTCTTGACCCAATGTCCTCTTAGATGACAGTAATTGCATTTGCTGTTATTCTTCTTACTTGTTCTTTGCTTGAACTCCGAATTTACAACTAATGCTTCTTGGTCAACTGCTTCATTTGTGCCTGGATCCTTCTTCAGTTCTCTTTCATGAGTACAAAGTTGTGTGGTCAGTTCATCTAAAGTCCTTTTTTCGTCGCTCAAAAGAAGCCAACTAGACTTAAAAGAGCGATAGTTTGCTGGGAGTGTGTCCAGGATTTTGCATATTAACAGCATCTCTGGAAGTCTGTTCTCCTTCTTGCTTTCCAGTCCTCCATTTAAGTCGTTCCACAGATTTTTGAGTTTCGATAAATGAGCTGCCGTGTCCTCATTTCCCCAGCTGAATTTAAAAAACTGTAAGCAGATATTATACAACTGGTTGTCAGATGAATCTTCGAATATTTTGTGTAGCTCCGACCATGCATCTCTTGCGTTGTCAAATCTCATGACCTTTTGCAGAGTTTCTTCTGTCATAGAGTTTGTTAGGACCATCATAGCACAGTTGTTGGCTTTATCGTATCTTTTCAGATCATCTGCGTACTTTTTCTGAGTTACCTCGTCCGCACCAAGAATCGGCTTTTCTGGCTTCTGCATCTTCCCCTCCACGATTTCCAACGCATCTGCGTAGTAGTTCAGAACGAATTTAATTCTGTACTTCCAAATCGGCCAGTCACTTTTCCCATGCAATGGCTTTATCTGGATCTTTCCTTGGTCCATTTTCCGATGATGCAAGTGTCCAAGCAGATTGGATTGTTCTATATAACTGACTACGTGTTAGGGTTAGCTAAGTCTAACTCGTCGATGCCGGTATTCTTCCTCTCTATATATATGCGCGCTATAAGCGTTCTGGGCCCATAACCTAATGGCATATAATTTGAAGAATAGAAAAAGAGGCCAGAATAGACAATTCTAAGTAATTTATTTAAGACGAAAAACACAAGTACGTTACAAGTCAAGATTACATAAAAGATTAGAATCAGCTAGATGTTGCCAACCAGCAAAAATAAACTCAGTATTGCCAGTAAAGGAATATAAATATAATACATAAAATATAATCACAACTACACCATCATAAAAGATAGCAGATTCTAAATTTATTTTTTCCGTGTTTCCGTTTGATTTTGCGGAGGAACAATTTGTCAACAGTCTATAAAAACAAATAAAAAATTGTAACTAAAGTTTTGTAGTTCTTTTTTCTACATCCTAGACCGTTAAAGAAAAGAGTAAAAATTTCAAATAATTTTTTTTTAATCTGCGGAAAATTTCACATTAGATCAATACCTAAAAATTTGATTTTCTTTAAATAAAAAATTTTTGAATTGAAATTTTTATATTTTTTCCAATACGAACGCCGCTGCGTAGAATGACCTTCGTTTGATTCGAGATTCCAGAAATCACAGATTACATTTCCGGCGTCCAGTAAAACAAATAAAAAACGTTTTGGCTGGCATTGTTTCGTTCTTTTTTGTAAAACCAAGATCGTTAAAGATAGATTGAAAATTTCAACGGATTTGAAAACGGCGGAAATTTTTTTTTCACTAGAACGATACTTTGCATTTGATTTTCTTTTAATAAATAATTTTTCAATTAAATTTTTATATTTTCGCAAGAGAATGTGACGTCCCGCCGATTGGATCTCTTCGCAATTGGAATTTTACAGTGACGAGGCGGTGTTGGTTTGCGAGACAAACCATAGTTCATAATTTGGTTTGATAGTTCATAATTTGGTTGGCAAACCAAATGGGAATTCATTCCAATACGCTACGAATTTCCATTTAGTTTGAGAAGCAAACCAACACCACAGGCAACGCGATGATCGCTGTTAACCAATAGGCCACGAATTCCCATTTGGTTTGCGAAGCAAACCTAATGGGAATTATTAGCAATCACCGGGGGTTAGCGAGCAGTGGTCACACCTGACCCCCCCGAAAAGAACTGTCACGGGCAACGCCGTGCTGACAACGGCAGTGGCTAGTCTTTGTATATAAAATTCAAATACCACTCACTAACTGACTCACTCATCACTGTATCTCAAGAACTACAAGTCCTAGGAAGCTGAAATATTTGAGGGTGATTCTTCTTATACCGTAGGGGTGCACTAAGAAAGGATTTTGAAAAATTCGAATCCTAAGAGGCCTAAAATTGACCTAAGGCCTAAGCCAAAAGCAATTTGAAATTGCCATAGAAATAACATTGAGTATAAAAATGATTGCTATACGCATCTCAGATTGCTTTACCAGTGTTGATCGAAAAACAATTTTTTTAAAACAAATTAAATTTTATGTTAATGTTTGAACTGACTTTTTACTTCTTCCTATGATGAAAATGATATTTATAAATATTTGATGGATGAAGAAAGAATTTTTAGAACATTTAATTTTATATTTACTTAAATTTTGTTACGGAACATGAAAAGGCCCAAACGATAAACTCAAACATTGAATATTAATCGATTGCTGTATGCAGCTCAGATTATTGGAGAAAAGGGAATTTTTAACAAATCTGTTGATCTTGGAACAATATCTCACTAAGTAATTTTGAAAAATTGAAATTTTATGTCCCAAGAGACAGAGAGTCGAGGTTGCTTACTCTATTCATTGAATCTGTACTTACGCAACTTAGATACATGTGAATCGTTCGTTGAAAGCAGTGATTTTCTTTTTGTAAATGCGCTGTACAATCAACCTTCTGTTTATTAAAAAAAATTTAATCGATTGAGTTTAATTTGTCTGCTTTGATAACATGTATTTCTAACAAAAGCTGTTATTCCACATACCACTGAATGGAATTTCCTGTAAAATGGGCGTTTTCTTCAAACTAAATTAGTCACGAATGCTGTAAATTTTTAGCCCCCTTGGACAAATAGAACGCGGGTTAATATATTATTTTCTTTCTAATGGCGGGCACATTTGACCGAAGTCATTGGCCACTACAAGGCCGGAAGTGATGGCCTCTTGTGAAGGAGCACCCAGTGGGAGGGCCATCATTGCCCTTAACAATTACTTCGTAATTTTGAACTAAGTTCAGATGACGAAGCAACACCTGAGCTGGTATACGCTTACAAACATCTATGCCCGAACCCGGGACCTTCCGATCTAGAGGCTAACACCTTAACCACTATACCGGTTGGTCGGCACGCGGGTTAATATGTACCCTATCATATCCACAGGGTTTTAAAATGTGTGGATTGGTCAAGCGGTGTAGATTTATATAGAGAACAGAGAAAACGCCTACTCTGCTTTATGTGTCCATAAATTAAATCCTCATGTCCATAAATTAGGGATAATTCGGATTCACACGGAAATCGAACTCTAAAGTAAAAATTTCACCTGTAGAATTATCGCACACATCTTCAAGAATAATATCCAAATTACAGGAAGCCATCAGATGACGCCGATGGTACGTCACAATGACGAGTGTATATAAGCAATGGTAGCAAAGAAGTAAAATTGTTCACAAGCGTTCTGCAAGCCGCTCAGTGCCACAACTGAATAGTTATGGCACAGAGGAAGCATGTCGATGATTTTTTACGTGGTAGAATTATCGGCCGCCTGGAATGTGGACGTACTCAGACGGAAGTTGGAATCGCCCAATCTCTCGGGCTTCTCTGTTATCTCTAGGCTTTGGCAACGATTCCAAAATGATGGAATGTAAGTAGACGGTACAGTACATGTTAATATTTTTTTCACTAAAAGTACTTCCTAAATATTAAATTGCTATATTAATAGGAAATTCATCGCCGAAACTTGATTCAAATTCCTTTTATTCGATTCGAACCTCTCCCGTTGTGTTGCTTCAGTGTGACTTTTTTTTAAACTAAAATACCTACCTTTTATTTTCAATTGCATTTCCCCTCAGAAACAAGTTCACTATGATTTTATATGAAAATATTCAAAGAAATTCTATACATTTTGTTAAAATACAAGACGTATTGTAAATATCTTTGGAATTGGTATAATTTTAAGCAATTTGCTTGGTGCTTGTAGGATTATTGGTTAAGACCCTTGTAATTGAAACTACGCGAAAACCAGATGAAAAAACATGGATACTTTGAATTTGTGGTACTTTCTATTTACTCTATTCATGCAATTAACTTTGCTACTTCTTATGCCATGTTTCAAAAATTTGCCCTGTTTTATTTAATATTAATGTTTCTGTGTGATCAAAGTTCTGGCAAATCTAGGGGACTTACAGTAATGGGATTTGGCACACAGGTAGTACGAATTTTTTGCAACCTTTTGGGTAGTGCCAAATTTTAAAATTCAATCTAGAACATTTAAAATGAATTAAATTTTTTTTCTTTTCCTTAGAATGACAACACCCCCACCACATAAGGAGATGGCAGACAGGTCTCTACATAGGAATCACTGCATGTTTGGGATCCTGGAAAAGTTTTCAAGGGCATCAGGCTCATAGGGTATGCTTGGTTTGTTTTTAAAACTTATCTGGTTTCTCATAGGTAGGTCAATTTATGTTGCACTGGAGCAACGAAAAAATCCGGGATCAAACAAGTGAAAGATAAGTAAAGGTGAAAATTGAGACATTTTGTTATTGGCCACTGAACTTGTTTGATTCAGTGGCCACTTACAAGCATTCATATTTTTTGTAAAATACACATGCGTTATATATACAGGGTGGTCCCGAATTCATGGTACAAACTTTAATGGTAGGTACAGGACATTGTAACAATGATTTATTGTATAGGAATGTAGAGTCGCAAGTGACGCGAAAACAGGGGAAATAACTGCCGAAAGGAAAAACAAAGATTTTATTGAAAGCGTTGTTGACAAGTGTCATGTTTACAGTAATTGTTCAAAATTGCGTCCACCAGTATCGATACATGCTTGACAGCGTCGGTGGAGCGATTGGCGTACACGTTCAAAGATGTTCAAAAGTACTCGATGGATTGGGCGTGGTGGACCAGTCCCTTGGCCACCCCGATCTCCCGATTTATCGAGCCTCGATTACTTTTTATGGGGACATCTAAAGCATCTTGTTTATGAGACTCCAGTTGACTCAGATGAGGATCTCGTCGCTCGCTTATCTGTAGCTGCTGCAGGTGTGCGTGAAATACCAGGCATCTTTGAACGTGTACGCCAATCGCTCCACCGACGCTGTCAAGCATGTATCGATACTGGTGGACGCAATTTTGAACAATTACTGTAAACATGACACTTGTCAACAACGCTTTCAATAAAATCTTTGTTTTTCCTTTCGGCCGTTATTTCCCCTGTTTTCGCCTCACCGCGTCACTTGCGACTATACATTCCTATACAATAAATCATTGTTACAATGTCCTGTACCTACCATTAAAGTTTGTACCATGAATTCGGGACCACCCTGTATACGTGTGTAATGTCCAGAGTTTTTTTCTTTGTTAAAAAAAATTTTACGGTGAAAAAAATATGTAAAATTGGAGGTTTCACCATATAAACTAAGAAAGTGTTGACTGTGCAAAAATTTTCAGTCTCCGCTTTCAAACATTCAGTTGCCATTAATTTACATTTAGCCCCAAGGCCTGTTTGAAATCTGTACTAAAATTGAATGACAAGTGGGACAATAGCCTAGTGTGGATATTGGATTATTTTTTTAAACTGAAACAGAATGGAATTTTTTTGAAAACATCCTACACGAAAAAAAAAAAACTCCACTCAATCCATCATGCATGTAATAAATGACTTAATAATGGAAAAACATTTCGCAAAACCAATTCGAAGACATTTTATTTTTTCATTTCCAATACATGAGAAAATATTACAACTGAGTACTTTTTTAAACCAAAATTTCGATTTTGACGGCTGTTTAATCAACACAAGTGCTCGTAAAAAGCACGACTGGTGTTCACGATGCCTTGGGTTCGCTTCCCTTGACAGTCACAATTTTTAAAACATGTTTCGGAGAGCTTCAGCCCAGGCATCCTCATCGAACTGAACACAAAATGAGAAAACAATATACACACAAAATATGCAGATGAACAGTAAAAAGCTTTACATCATACTCATGAAAGCAAGTCGAATTGAGTTCTGAAGTGTGAAGGAATTCCAATAGAAAACATCCTTAGTTACGCGAATTATAAGGCTCAGAGAGTGAACGCTACCAGCTCAAATTCCACAAACGTCCTCCTTTGTTTCCCAAGTTAAGTAAAAAGACAAGAGCTAAAATGACAATGAACTTTATTCGAAATGATGCTGTCCGTAGGGATACATCGCTTTCCTCGCTTGCGGTGAAAAGGGGACTAACAGACGGACATGCCGAAGTCTCGACGGTGGTAACGGTCGGGGTCGAAATAAGAGGTGACCACGACGCGATTCGCAAATTTCCGACCCGTGAGGGACTGCTGGGCTTTCTGACAGTCGATGATGGAGTTGAACTCGACGAATACCTGCAAAGTAAAGATAAGACATGAGTATAAAATAGAATCTATGCCAAAACATGAAAGACGTACCTAAAAAAGATGTGCCCCTGAGGATTGTGATGAAATGAGAGGCTTTAATATTCAATTGATGTGCAAGTAAAAAAAAAAAAAAAAAAAAAATCACTATTGTTTTTCTAATGCCATGGGTAAAACAACCATTTATTAAAACAAAACACACAACATCTCAATTCAGATTTAATAATGCATCGAGTGGTCATTTATAAGAATTTTTTTGAAGTTAGACATCCAGTTTCACTAGGCAAGAAGGAAGAGCTGTAGTCTAATTTCAGTTAAAAAAAAAAGGTGCCCCTCCCAACAAGGGAAGGAGGGGGAAATGTGGACATTTCTATAAAATTTAGAATTTTCTGTTTCAAAGAAAAAATTTACGGTCATATTAACGAGATTGAGTAGAACAGCAGATCAACGATAATCCCAGGGTTATCGAAAAAACCGTATTCACTAAGCCTGATATGAGGTTTAAACAGTCGCTTCGATGTTACATTTTGATACTTAGAAATCGGCGGATAAACTCTCGGTTGAGAGTTAACGCAAGTCAGTACTTTCTTTACGCGAAAGAAGCGAGATACACTGTAAACTAAACGGAAGACAGTTCATTCTGAACAAAAATTACAGTATTCTTGCGATGACATGCACTTAACTGATATTATATGAATCGGAACAAGAACATGATTAAATTTTCTATAAAATAGTCTATGTCCAGATGTGTTCTGGTCTGAACTATATTCTGGCTTATCAGAATAGAACCCAATGAGAGAGTGAACGGTAGAATATGACCATGGCAGATGCAAATTCGTTGTGGAATAAAAATTATTTTGTTGATTTATTACGAATGAAAGAAAATTGACAATACAAGTTAATTCACTTTACACCAACACACAGCCATACTGATAAATACAAAGATAATCGGATTACGTTGATTTGTCAAGGTATTGCGTACAATTGTTTCTTGCAAAATTTAGGTTTCCTAAAAATAATATTTAAAATGAAATACCCTTGCATTTCTTTTTTCAAACCCAAATTAACATGCCATATGCATTATATTAAAATCACAATTTGGAATCCATTCTGTCGGTGAAGTATGTGTTTGACCAGTATGAATGCATGGTTCCCACACCTTTATCCAAAATAAATTCAAGGACTTTTAAGGACTTTTCAAAACCAAAAAAATATTTTTCAAGGACCTAAAATTTTTTATAACGACCTAAAACAAGGCATACACAAAAGTTGTCACTTAAAAAGAAAAATATATTTAAAAAAAATTTATACAACTCTGTTTATACAAATTTATACAAAAAGGGAAAGGTTATTGTCAATTTTGGGAACAATTTGGATTTTCTTTTCTCACAGAACCTGATTTTTTTTTGTTGCAGAGTGGGCTTCTTGTTTCAATGCTAACTTTCAGGCTACTTGCACTCATATCGATTTCCGTCGTGCGATAAAATATTGTACGATAAATTCTTTTGGTGGCACGAAGAAGAGTATGAGAAGCGGCCGTCTTAATGGAGACCAGAAGTGTCAACTTAGACGGATAGCCATACTGTGGAGATCTAGACCTAGTATTATAAGTATATCACATAGTGTCAAAGCGTGAAACACCGGTTTCATTCAGAATGAGGCTCAAATGGCACACATGCTGTGGAGGAAACTAGTCTGGACAATTTCCAATGCAAGACTAAATTACACAATTATGTACTTGTTAAAAAAAATCAAGTACTTTCAAGGACTTTTCACCAAGTTCCGTAGTTTTCAAGGACTTTCAAGGGCCCCTAGTTAGGAAAAAAGAATTCAAGGACTTTTAAGGACTTTTCAAGGACCGTGGGAACCCTGGAATGAAGATTTGGGCGTCGTAACAAATGTAAACAATATCATGTGGCCGTGAGGAGACGGTAGCAGCCAATCACAGTGAGCATAAAATTTTAATCCGTGGATCACTTAACTCACGGAAACTGATCCTCAGGTTAACTAGACTTGTGAATATGGGCGTTAGTCTTGTATATTTTAACCTTTAGACTACGGCCGATACAGCAGTTGTACTTTGATCGAGCCAAGAAAGAATGTAGACTGCGGCTAGTACAGCAGTTGAACCTTGAAAGTTATAAGAATCGCACCAGTTATACCTACAGCTGTAGTCAAAAAGGTTAAAAAAATATTTGGCCAAATATATCTTGTATGTATAATAACTTCTAAACATTCAAATTTTTTCCCCTTCAATTTTAAATGTCATGTTCTTGATTAGGTCAATAGTTTAACACACTCCAGCAACAAAATAATGACTGGTTTGGTTTTGTCTGCTGCTCTTAAGAAATTTTCTTATGTGAGGACTAAAAGAACTAGGTTTTAAGGATTAAAGGGGTTTAAATCACAAAGAATATTAATGTTCATGCCATCATCACACATACACAGAAAATATCGTGCTTGAGTGCTAACCACTCAAACACCAGATCAACAATGGATTGACGAAGTCCATTACCTTTCCGCAACCTGGAACATCAACTCCTTCAATCGGTCTAGGAATTTCTACACTCTTGACTGTACCATATTTGGTGCACTCCTCCCTAATGTCTTCCAGAATATCTATACCAAAACAAAATTACATGTCACATAATATCAAAGCATAAATGTTATTTTGGAAATCATATTATAAATGTATTAAAATTACAAATTCCTTCAACGTGATAACTAGAGCTCGGATTTTGCATACCTTTTTTCAATCCCTAATGTTGATAGAAATCTGTACTGAGTGTTTTTTTTAGCACTTCGCAACCAAAATAACATTTTTTTTTTCATCTTTGTGCAAATCTGGAAAATGTTTCTCTATTTGTATAAATTTGTGCATTTTTTTTTCAAACTTAGCTCAGCGCGTTTGGAAGGAAGGTTTTCAGAAGCAATCAAATTCAAATCTATGACTCGCAAACAAAAAGTGGAAAAGGTGCAAAAAGATAAGAATATTCAGTGTCTCATTCTTCGGAGAAGAACATTTTAGAGCCTTCTTGAAGAAGTACACAGGTGAAGAAATTCATCTGGAATCGACACTCAGAAAGAACTACATTACGCCAGTGTACAAGAAGGTGATACAAAGAATACAAAATGAGACAGGCGATTCCCCCATCTGGATGTCAATGAAATGATTGACCCCTGCTGGCGATACTGAATTTATGTAAAGAGTTGGAAAAACAAATCACTCCACAATCGTCAGGACAGTGGGTGAAGCAATTAAAAAATAAAATTTTGTATTAATTGAATGAAAGTGTGGCTCACATTTCCACTTTATTCTCCTCACTACCCTTTTTGTAAGATTTTTTGTTGTTGTTGCCATTTCACATATTTTGGGATTTTGTAATGCATATTTCAGGTCACATTTTTGCATATCGATCCGAGCTCTAGTGATGACAGTTAATGAAACGATACCCAACACAAGCAACAATTACAATGTATTTAAGTTGACTGATCAGGTTGGGAATAATGTGGCAGGTTTAAGGTTAGACTACCATTGGTAAAAATTCAAGTACTGCTGATTCTAAAGACAATTTAATATTATCGAAGGCATACTCCCAGAGTTATAGTTTAGGCAAAAATAAAATCAGCAGCACTGGTATAAAATAGGCCTTTCGAAAGGCTAGCAAGAACTTCAGATAAAAATGAATCCTCATCCATTCGAAGTATACCTTGACAACATTGATAGGTAGGTATTTTAATTAATGGTGCACTGGAGCTATATAATGGGCTATTGGTGATGGTCTAGGATCAATCCCAAAGGGAATGGTCTGAAGACCACATAATTTTGAACCATGTTGACATGACGAGAAAACATCCGAGTTGGCACCCCACTCTCCAAACTTCTACACCACGCCAACGCGAGGACAGTCAAGACCGTGATAAATTTAACGTGCACCAGCCTCTTTTTTTACACAACAGTCTGGTTGGATTCGCTTGCAACCCTCCGGTTGCTAGCCCGTTACTCCATCGCTACCACTGCTTCCTTATTACAGGAGATTCCACATACAAATATTATTTCAAAAGCTGCAAATTGATGACTATGTCGCTGCAAGAGCTGCTCGGGGTTCACAGCGAGGAGGCAAAATTAATTTCAATTTTCTTTATGAGGGAATGCACAGATACCAGGCCCTTGACCCTTACCTTCATATTCTTCTTCGTCCATAAGTTCTTCTGGAACTACCATGTTCATGAGGCATAAAATTTCAGTGGCTGGGCCAGGTCCTTGTGCAACTTGCATACCAGGCACCTGTACCTGTACAGGAACCTGAAACGATAGGATTTTGTTAGTTTTATTCTCAGTTGTGTAAATACGAGTAAAGAGGAGAAAAAATGACTGGGACTCACGTTGGTCTGAACGTTCTTGGCGCCAACACTGGCTCGTTGTACAATGAGACGTTTGTCGCTCAATTGCATACCATTAAGACCTTGAATAGCCTGAAAAAACAAGACACATGATCACACATGTGAACAAAAATGATGCTTCAGATGAATTAAAATAAAGTTTGTCCAATGAAAAATACTTTCTACAGGTTTCCTCATTACAATAAGGTTTAACCTCCATCATTAAGGCCTAAAAAGACCTTGTATGTGACTATTTATTGCTACAAAACTTAAGTGTTCAGAAATACCATCTCCCTTCATTTAAAGCATTGTCCTTAATTAGTTGAGAAACAGAAGTCCTGCACTACCAACATAATTTTCAACTCTTCATACAGCTAAGATAGGAAGTTTTACAAGTTGAGGATGGTTTCATAACTCAAGTGAAAGATGCGTCTTGCAGATAGTTTGCATTGTTGGTCAAAAATCCGCTTTTGTATCTACTTTTAAAAATTGAACTGCTTTTCTCAATATATTATTTGAAGATATATCACACAAGTGCATCTTCTATCGCAGTGCATTTTTTCAGATGAAAAGAATCCGGTCCATTGAAAGCTGACTTTTAATAGCTTCAGCGAGAGATGGATAAAATCGCACAAAATTTATGCATTTAGGTAGATTCATATTGTTTTTTTCAAATGCTATACCACAAAACTCAAAAACAATAAGAGTAAATTTAAAAAAAAAAAAAAACATGTGAACATTTATTCAAGAAGACTCCCCTAAAGCATACATATATTACATTAAAAGCATACGTATATTACTTCCAAATTAATATTATCCACTATACGTTCCAATTGGTGAAGTTGTAGTCCTTATTTTCAAACCTTTCTCATATAATTTAATTTAATTTTTATTACAAAAAAGGAACTAACAACTCACTTTTTAAAAAATGAATAGTTAAGTACACAGAATAACGTAAAAACGAAATTCGATTTTGATTATTTTTGGAAGCCAAAGAGAAAATAGTCAACTCACTCAAAAATTTAATACTTTAGTTCAGTTTGCTTTATTACTCAATCTTACGATTATACAGATTCTTTGCATGAGATTTTTGGTAATTTTTTAATTAAAGTTATACTAGAGCAACACAACGGGCTATTGACGACGATCCGAGATCAACCCCCCCACCCCCCAGGACAACATCACGTCATTTTGAACCACGATCAGATAACGAGGCACCCCACTCTCTAAACATCCACACTAATCAAACATGAGGACTTTCATCCACGACCGATTTAAGGTGCACCAGCCGTTACTACACCCTACGCTTATAAACATCCATGCACTGACCCAGATTCGAACCAGGAACCTTCCAATCTAGAGGCTAACACCTCAATTCTTTGTATTAGAATAAAACTTGAGCAGACAGGAGTTCAAGATTAAAATAATTTTGGGCATAGGAAGACTAAGTGCAAACTATGTGCTTTTAGCACTTATTTTTAACACTATGAGATTGATGCATGCAATATTAACCATGCAACATGGCTTTTAACCAGTTGAAGATTTCTTGAACAATAAATGGCTGTTTTGGGGTTTTATACCCACAGGCACTCTCAAACATTTGTAAGCCAGTCATCAGTAGCACTTCTTACTGACATATTACCAATAAATTATTGACTAAATATATAATATAAGTGAATGAATATTTTTTTTAAAGTCACAAGACTATTTTGTGGATCAAACCAATTACCAATTTATTAACATCTCATCTACAATTTTTTTTTGTATCGAATAGAAAGCACTTTTTGCTTTTTTAAAGTATTCATTGCTTAGTTTGACATTGTAACAATCTTCCATATTCATTTTTGTTATGAGGAGCGACTCCAGTGTTCATTCTGAAACGAGACTGTTTGGGTTTTTCAAACCATGCTGAAAATTCTTTCACTGCTTGCATTGCTGTAAGAAACTGACATTATTTTAGGCAATACCACATATTTTGAGTTGCCATTGCTATGATTGATTTGGGAAATATTATACCAAGCTACATGGAAAGTGAAATTAGGGAAAGAGTATCTTCCATGTTTTTTGTACAAGATCTGTAGTTTTTCACTATACATCCGTAGCTCCGTTGTTTTCACCTAATTTCCGTAGCAACTACGGAAATTCCGTAACAGTCGGAGTCTAGGCACAAGTGCTTTATTTGGCCAAGCTGCACCAAACACAAGGAAGACAGCTTTTAGTAAAAAAGGTTGTAGAAAGGTAGGTATTTTAACTAATGGCACACTGGAGCAATTGGCTATTGGTAACTGTTTGAGATCAATTCACAAGGGAAATATCTGAGGATAACACGTAATTTAGAACCACGTTCAGTTGACAGATGTACCCCTTTTTGAGAAGAGTTTCACAAGATTCTTTTAACCAACAGAGGTGGCTAATTTCCAGGTTTAAGGTCAAAAGAAAGCTGTTCTTGATGCTAAGTTATGAAAGATATTATAAATAATAAGTATCAGCTACTTTATAATTTTCAGGACATTTTAATACCCCCAATTACTTATCTGCCAATCCTTATTGGTTTTTTAATTAATGTCGCACTGGAGCAACACAACGGTCCGGGATCATACTGGAAGGGAAAGATCTGAGGACAACCGTAATATTGAACCACAGCCAGATCATGAAGTCACACCTGGAACTGTACCCACTCTCTAAACTTCCACACCAAGTCACCATAAGGACACTGAAGGCCATGACAGATTTAACATGTACCAGCTTCCTTTGTAGACGATGGTCTTTGGTTGGATTCGAACTCGCAACCCACCGATTGCTAATCCGTCGATCTTTCAACCAGGCTGTCATCCCCCAATCCCGAATAAACCAAGTAGGATATAAAAGTAGCATACCTGATCAGTGCTAATCGTGTCCACATATTCACAGAACGCGTATCCTTTCGAAAGTCCAGTGGCAGTATCCTTAACTAAATTGAATGCTTTCAGCTGCCCAAAAGACAGGAGAAAGTCTTTCACCTGAGGGGGAAAACCAAAAGAGAGCTCTAACATACTTCTTAAATAAGGCAAAAGGAAAAAAAATAATTTTGAAACACAAAAAAAAAACACATAAAAAGTACATGAATATAATGAGTTAAGCAAGTCATGTACAAGTTTAGAGTATTTCCATTCAGAAATTTTACAAATCTATTTTCAAGCATTACATTATCTTGATTTTAATCTACAAGACTATTACTATCTATTACAGAAAATGCCAGTCTTAAACACAATTGAAAGAATCAAAACTTTCATAAAATCATTAGACATTTCAAAGCAATTTCAAATGCATAATTTGAAAACAAATATCCAACTACGAGTTTAAAAGCAATTAGAACTTCCGTTTAAGAATTTAGTTTGTAAATGCTTATGAGCATTTTTTAAGCATCCCTTTTACAGCCCACCTGGTGGCAAAGAGAATGAGCCCCCACTTAAATACTCTCGATGACCAAACCACGGAAATGAAAAAGCTCGGAGTTTCGAGCAGGGTTAAGTCCATTCCAAATTATTTTTATTTAAAAAATAATCTAATTTAATCCTCTGAAGAGACAGCTTAAAATGATTTAAGTAAACAAAGGAAAATATGAATAGCTGAAGATTTAATTCACATAAGTATTATCATCCACATACTTGCAGTTTTTAGTGCCTGAAATAAAAACACATCTTGGACATTACAACAACTATCTACCTTGCTGTATAAAAAGCACAGCTGGCACTGCTCTCTGGAAGAAGCACATAGTGCAAGACGAATCACCGCTCCTAAAAGCCTGTAAGGCAGATTTTGATAGTGGTAAATTATATAAAACTTGCCTGTTTTGGCCCACAAAATGTCACAGTTGTGAAGTTTCATGTGTTTGGTTTAGCAACTAGGTACGGGGTTACCAAGCTCGTAACCTACGCTACGAATTAGATGGGGAAGAGAAGTAAAATCAGTAAGTTTGATCTCATATTGGAAGCAAAAAATAAAATACAATTTCGTTTTAAATTAAGCCTCACAATTACCATGCATAAAATTCACAGGAGAACTTTTGATGCAACATTTAAATAACAAGACATGAAATATTAACAGAAATAGTAACCTTTAAAAGACATTAAACATGTACATTTATCTTCAATAAATATTAAACAAATACTAGAATATATAATGAAAATATTTTTAAACACTAATTGCTCGCATTCAATATCCATGAATAACAAGATATATGTATCTCGTATATCTGCCAACAGTCAAAAAGTAATTTACATGTTTGACCATATCCTAGCAAATTATATTTAATACCTGAAAGTTGATGCAACGATGCAGACACCAAGATTTTTTTTTAACAAACTGAAAGATTGGCAAATACACACAGCACAAAACCTGATGGTCATCAAATGCTTCATTAAGAGCAATAAATGCAACATGTAGTTTTACTGCTACAACTCGAGTGAAAATTAAAGGTAGATACATTACACTAGAAGAAAGCTATAAATATACTGAGAATAGATACCTGATCTTCATTCAAGAAGTTAGGCAGTCCACCAATAAAAACTTTATTTGGAGAGTCTTGAACAACCGTTGAAATAACACCTGTAAAGAGATTAAGACAGTTTTTATTCCTTAACCTGCAACTGCTGCTAATTTTATCTATCGCACTACTAGCAGAACAGACCGTAAGCGGGTTTAATTGGTTAACAGAATATTGAAAGTGACCATAGTAATTTTATCTATTGTAGAAAAACCCCAACATCATCAAACACCAGGAAAAAATTTTAAAAACTGCTCTTCCGACATTTTTATAATGTATACAACATACTTTAGACGCAAATTGAACTGCATATCCATGTAATAAATCACATCCAGGTTGTATAACACTGATGTAACTACTACAAACGTCAATTTCAAGTATTTTTGGGGAGGGGATAATGTCCCAAAAAATGTTTTTTTCCTATAAAAATGCTGTGACTCAATTCATGGCACACATTTCACCATCTTTAATGTTGGACTAAGGAGTTAAAGGATGGCAAATTTATCTGATTGCATGTTAAGAATTATTTCTTTGAGTAAATACATTTTTTCTTGATTTCATTTAGTGGCACATACAGTAACAAAATAACTTGTATTAAAAATGAATGAGTAGTACTAACAAAACAAAGGTACCAATTCCCAAACTGCTAAATTAAATTTGATTTAAGTAATTTTCAATCTTTTTTTAGGCTCTGAAATACTTTTTCCAAGGGGCAATTATTTTAGTGTTTAACATGCATTAAATATCTAACTTAATACATGCCACTTAATTTGAAACAGTGAGACAAAAAGTTTTTTTTTTTTCCTCATATGTATAACTTATGAAAATGTCATTTCTGAACAAAAGTGTGTCATTTAAACCACTTCTGTATTGACAACCCTTTTCTGGGAAGGTGTTACTTTAGACGATTTCACAAGAAATACAATTTTCACTCAACACTTTAACAACAAAGAAAATAGCAAAACGTTCTAAAGTATTCTCTTAACATTTTATGTAAAAATTTGTTTGTTGAATTTTCAATCTAGGAAGAGGGCTGAATAATATAAACGCGATATCCAATATCAATACATCTTTTAAACATCCTAATTGGGAAATTTTAATGACCGTTAAAAAGATGATCACTGCAACATTTATTTAGATTCACCCTGTATTATTTATTATCACATTGAGTTTGCTCTTACAAATCCAAAACATGTCAGACAAGGTCAGCATTAAGCATAAAGGGCATCCTGATCAATTTAGACTATTTTCATCGCCAGCCCATCTACGAGCTTCGTATTTAATCAGAAAATGACGTCAAGTTGTTCATCCTTACCAGGTACAGCTGAATTGGGAATTTCCGACATCCCGGGAACCGGTTGGTAGTCGTGGGGTCGCCGAATCTTCAGACTCTGACCCTTGAAATTGATTCCATCGAAAGCCATAGCTTGAGTTGTTTCATCAATCGAGCGAAACTGCAACACATTTTCATTTGAATTTCATTGGATGAAGAATAGATAAAAAAAAGTATTTATGCAGTCCCAAATTCAAATAGTTTTCCCAAGAACTTACTTTCTCAAGAGACTAAATAAACCTGACCACAAGTTAAGACTAGGAAATCAAAGTGTAATGAAAAAATATTTAAAAATAAGTTTTATTTCCATTTTTATAATAGCAATGAATGCACTAAGTACACTAAGCAACAAAAAGGGACAGGCATGCACTAGTAACTTTATAAAGAGTGAGCCAAAGAAAAGTTTCATGGACTTCATTTCTAATAAGCTTTTACAAGAGACAAAATAAACTTGACCCACAAGTTAAGACTAGAAAATCAAAATGAAAGGAAAAATATTTTTAAGTAAGTTTTATTTCTATAATAGCGATGAATTCATCAAGTACACTAAGCAACAGAAAGTGCTAGTAACTTTACACAGGGCAAGCAGAACAAGGTGTCACCACATTTATGGGCACTATAATTAACATGAAACATTATTATTATTAATTAACATTACTATGTTTCGGACTACAATGACAAACCTGCATGCTTTGAAACCTTGTGATATTATGGAGTAGGCAGTTGTCATGTGGTTTTGAACAAGTTTATTGGTTAAATAATATAAATCCCTTCCGTAATTGTCTTCAGAGCCGATTCAGGTTCTATGTTCACCAGTCGATGCCAAAGCCGATAGCAAATTGGCAAAAGATAATTTTTAATTAACGTTGTACTAGAGCAAGACAACGGGCTATTGATGAAGGTCCGTGATCAATCCCCTAAGGGAAAGATACAAGGACAACACTACGTAGTTTTAAACCACAGTCAGATGACGGGACAACACCTGAGCTAGCACCCCACTCTCCAAACTTTCACACGAACCCAACAGATTTCGGCCACGACAGATTTAAGCAGCACCAGCCACCTCTACACCATATGCTTACAAACATCCCTGCACTGACATGGATTCGAACCAGGAACCTTCCAATCTAGAGGCTAACACCTTAACCACCAGACCGAAATTGGCAAAGGGAAAACATCTCATGGGAGATGGTCATTCACGATTGTGGGTGTGGCCCCAGCCTTCTCTTAACACTATATTTCAGACCTGTATAGAAATTATTGGGTTGATGCAAAAGCTTGTCCCGGTTATTGGACAATAAAAAAAAAAAAAACAATTTTCTGACTTGGAAAACTGTGCATCAGTAAAACTTTTGGGCGAACGCCCCTTGCCATAAAACACAATATAAATACATGGACTAATGTGTATTAGAAATATCCAAGTCACAACTATTACATACATATATATATATATATATTTGTATTTAAAAATGAATAGGTAAAAGTTAACATTTAAATCAAATGCAGAAACATTGCAAAGCAGTAGTTTTTTAATAACAAACTGAAAGCATCTTTGTAAAAAATATTTTCACTTTACGAGTACCTACACATTGCATTCAAAACTGTACGTTCAGGGCTCCTAACAGGTTTCAAGGTCTGAAAAGGTGACAAAAGTGACTAATTGAACCAAAAAAGTGACTAATCAAGTAAAAAAAGGTGACTAATCGAGCAAAAAAAGGGTTAAAAAGTGACTAATCGAGCAAAAAAAGGGTTAAAAGTGACTAATCGAGCAAAAAAAGGGTTAAAAAGTGACAAATAACAATAATGCTAAATATATTCAAAAGCACAAAGATAGAAAATAAAACGATCCTACCCAGCCACCCCTATCTGTTCTTTTTCTTTCTTTGGAAGGATATTTTTATTTTCTTCATTTAAAAAGTACATCATTTTAAAAATATTAACATGAAAAAAAAATCGGAATTTATGATTTTTTAATTAGTTTATTTTTGACACAGCTTGAATTTCTTCCTTTTCTTTGAAAGATTATGTCTCATTTTTGTAGTTGAAATGTCTGAAATTAATTTTGTCCTTCTCTAAAAATTTCCAGAACTTTCTGCTAATACACCGAGGGCAACGTGAAGTATCCTTTTACAATTGAAACGGTATGTTTTTGAATCCACTCTTGCGGTGGAACGTAGCGCACATTTTGAAATTGAAAAGTCGAAAATAAAAAAAAGGAGTTTTTAAGGAGTAGCACATAAAAATAATTAGTTTTAAGAGTGCTTAAAATCGAAAATCCATTTTAAGGAGTTCTTAAGGAACCTGCAAACTCTGTTTTTTCAGAGGAAATAGGAATTTTTTTTTAAATTGCGCACCCCAAATTTTTCTTTTCCAAATAGAATTTAAGAACTTAAAACCCCCGAAAAGGTGACAAATAGTTACATGTGAGGAGCCCTGTAATTAGGTAAGAGGGGTCGGACATGCAGATGGCCCTGCTTCCCTTGAACTTTTTCCAGAACTTGCTGCGAATACACCGCAGGCAACGTGAATTATCCTTTTACAATTGAAACGGTACGTTTTTGAATTTATTCTTGCGGTGGAATGTAGCACGAATTTCGAAATTGAATCTGTGCAAACCCCGTTTTTTTTTTGTTAGAAAAAATTAATTTTTTTAACTGCGCACCAAAAATTTTTCTTCTCCAAATACAATTTAAGAACTTAAAACCCCTGAAAAGGTGACAAAAAATAAAAAGGTGACAAAAAGTGACGTGTTAGGAGCCCTGTACGTTACATAGTATTTAAACTTGTGTCAGGATTATACATCATTGGTGTTCATAAAGCATATTTACAAGTAGATGAAAGACAAAAAAATACAATTATCTATTTACAAAGTTGCTTTATTTAGTGTTTTATCCAGAAGAGGGGGCTGGAGAAAAATTTAACGAAGCTGCAGTAGCTTTTCTGGTCTTTAATAATTCTGCACTAAATTTTTGCTCGAAACAAAGTTTTTTTTTTAATGGATTAAGTGGATGGTTGCAGAGAAGGAAATATTTTAATTGCACGATTGAAATATTAAATGGAAATCCATAAAAGTTGGCATTGATTTAATATAGTATGCACCCTTCTGTTCGACAACCATTCCTTATCTATCCAGCAGCCGTGCTCATAGAAGCTCCGAGGTTTCTGGCTAAAGAAGGGATCCAGGTGACAAATCTTTCAGAACGCTTTAGGCACGTGAAATTGTCAATGGCACCCCAATTACATGCAACTCTTTTGTATCTGTGAAGCATTCTTGCCATTTCAAAAATAAATAGCATAATAGGTCAAAAATGCTTCTTATTGTCTGCCATTTCAATGCTTAACAAAATTTAAAAATCACAACCCGATAGCAGTTTCTACCCCAAGCACTCGCTGAAATTACTTATTACAAACATCAAACCTTTACATGTGTGAAGTAGAGAACACTTCAGTTTTGCGATGTAATGCTATTTAACGGCAAACTTTTGCACCAACCTAATAACCAACACTCCAATACACACACATTTTTTGCAATTCTATGCATATGAATGCTTATAAATGTTAAAACATTATAAGATTGCTATTTATGCAAACAAAAGAGTTTTGCATGCAATTCAGATAAATTTTTAAGCAAAAAGACCTAGTTTTTATTGTAATTTTTTAACATCAAAACTTTAATTTGAAATAAATACGAATGTAATCAATAATGATAAAAGAAACACTTACCTCAAGGAATGCAAAGTTTTTATCCAGATTTATTTGACATGCTAATATTGGATTTCCCTGAGCTTGTGAAAAACCAAACACATGCATTTGGGCATTGAAAAAGTCCATCATTTCATCCTAGAAATAAGACACATTTAAAACATACAAATTTACTTTCTCATAACATCCACAAACATAAATCAAACCAAATGTTTTAAAAAAATGAACTTCAAAAGCTTAAATACACAAATAAAAAAAAATTTTAGAATATCAGGATTAAGCTAGAACCCAAAGGCTTGTATAGACCCATACCCTTTATTTGAATTCTACTTTATAACACAAATTCACATTATTTTCAATTTTAGATAAAAAATAGAAAAGAAATATTGAAGGGGGATACAAAAAATTTAATTTAAAAACTGAGCATAGTTTTATATTTATTGCACAACTGGCCTACCTTTTTTTCTATGCTATTCAGAGCTTAATTGTATTGTACATTCTAATTTTTTTTAAGGCAACTACATAAGTAACATTAACATGAAATACTCTGGCCCACAAAAGCTAAAATATTGAACACTAGCCACTGTGTGGCTAGCCCGTGGTGCAAACCAACACTATGGGCAACACCGTGATGCAAGGTAATAATTCGGTTTAAAATTTTCCGCTGATTTCAAATTCGTTGAAGATATATTCAATTTTAAAATTATTTATTTAAAGAAAATTATATTTTTAGGTATCAATCTAAACTGAAATTTTCCACAGATTTCAAATCCGTTGAAATTTTTACTCTATCTTTAATGGTCTAGGAGATTGAAGAAAGAACCGACTTCAGTTAAAAGATTTGTCTGGCTGGAAATTTATTCGTCCGCCCAAAATCAAAGCGGAAATGAAACAAATAATTTTCTCAGCGTACTACGGATGAAAAAAACTTGGCATGATTCAAAACCCTGACTGCAAGGTTACACAGGTAGAAAAAGTTCTCAGCGTTTTCTAGATTGAATTTTAAAATTCGTCGCGACCCAAAATTGCAAATAATTCGGATTACCTGTGTGCCAAATCTCCTTGCTTTAAGTGCCATAGAATCGTTAGGATTTTGCGGCCCCAAACAGACAAACAATACATTAGAGATTAAAACTATGTAATATAACGTGTTTCATTCATAACCATAATGTTGTAATAACATTTAATATTTAATGTCGCACTGGAGCAAAAACTAGCTATTGGGGATGGCACCCTGTCCACAATGGTCTGGTTGGATTCGAACCAGCAACCCTTCTCGTGCCAGTCCGTTACTAATCTAACCGGGCTACAGCGTCCCCAAGGCAACGTATGACCATGAAGGCATGGTCACATCTTTAAATTTCCTTCATAGAATTCTTTCCTTACACCCTCAGAAACCAAAATCAATGGCACTTAGTGACCGAGTCAAAATAGAATCGCACTTACTTCAGAACAGCCAAATGGAATGTTCCCCACGTACAGCCTCCTGGCTTGTCTAGTAACTGTACTGCCAACAACAGGGACAGTTCCAACAACTGGACCTTGTGTGGTATAAATACTTGGAGGTATCTGACCAGAGCCTAAGAAGTAAATTCGGGTATAAGAGAATCATACATAATTATGAACTTATAGCAAAACTCAGCCAATTAATTTGAATCCACAGCAACAACTGCATTTTCTCTTTCAACAAATTTAAGCCCGGTGCACACATACGGTTTTTCAATGCGCAGTGCCGCAATGCAAGTGTGGTCCGAGATCCAATGGAGTAGTGCACACATGCTTCCGGCAGCGCACGTCAAACTTGTGTGCTAATTTTACCGCAGTTCCCCACGGAGCCGCAAACGCTTCTCCATTTTGAAATACCTTGTTTTCATATATAAATGGAATATAAATAATAATTAATAAATGGTTGTATCCAGTAACGTCTATTTTGTGTGTTACAAAATATACTTTTTTACACCAAGTAAGCGAAATAAACAAGTTTTCTTCGATAGAATATTTATCGCAAATGATAATTTTAGTCATTTCAGTTATGTGTTCATAGTTGGGCTTCAATGCCACAACAGCGCCGCAATTTGAAAAACCGGATGTGTGCACTGGGCCTTAGTGGGCATTAACATACCATGGGTTATACCTAGAAAAAAACTAATTTGTATTAGATTTTGACTTTAATGCATACACTTTTTCTAAACTATGAATTCAGAAGTGGATATCACACAGGGTTACCACTTTTTTCTAGCAAGGACAAAATAAAACATAGTACGAGCTGTATTATACAATTTAATATATGACTTTTGATCAAGAGGGATGCTCTTACAGATGAGTTAATCGTATAACAGTAGTATGTAAAAAAATTTATATTAAAGTCATTTTCTAAAAGTTATACACAAAAATGAGATTTTTCAAAATAAGCCCAGTTTGATTTTTACAAATACCAGCAGTTAATATACAGGCATTTACATGTACATATATCAGTAATATGCAAGTATATAAAAAAAATAGAGACAGCAAGAAAAAACTTCTAAACTTACCAATTTTCAAAGTTTAAAAAGCGGATTTAAAAAAATAATTTAGTTTAAAAATCCCGAAATTAAATAATATGAAAGAAAAAGAGTAGTGGAGGGTAAAATTAAATTCTAATGATTAAACTAATGTAAATTGTAACTTATAAAAGACATTAAAAAATAATACATTACAAATATTAAATATCCTGAAATCAGAATAAATCCCGATAGTCATCCTGTTTTTGAATTGACTTCTTTTTCAGAAATCGGATGGTCTAATCCCTTAAGTTCGGATGTTTTTCTTTTATATCTCTTCGCAATGCATTTGGTTTTATAAAAAGGGAAATACCTTTGAAGATTCTGCCTTAGTAGACAGTTCTGCTGAACTTGCCATCTGTAATATCACAGCTTGAAGAAAAGGTTTTAGATTTTAAATAGTTTAGTTCTATTTTCCTTTTTCTATTGTTTTCTAAACTTTTTTGATATTTAAAATTTTGCATTGTTATTCCAAATGAAGAAAATATTTTTGCATTGAAGTTTGCTCTTACAGAATAGTTAATCTTATAAGAACGGTAGTATATAAAAAAATTTAAAATTCAAGAAAATAATTGTCAAGTTCTGGCACTGCCAATTCTGTTCTAAAGGTAGAAATAGACGGCATGCCTACTAGGGCATTCGAAGTGTGTATGGAATTCTGTGAAAAACGCAATTTTATTTACCTTAATCTTGCATAATGGCCAAAACAAGTCTATTCTAATGTCGTTGGAACATAAAAATCTGCTGTTACCCAAGGTGACATGGGTCGTACAACTTTACCTTTGAAAGTTCGGTAAATGCTCCAACATTAAAGGCCTGTGGGTTGATTGATGTGGTAGTTGAAAATTTGTATGACGCTAGGGGGCTATACCCCCTGTTCGCAATCGCATTTGGTTTGCTTCAAAAATGAACTCAATAGGTCAAACCGAAATGACTTTGACTCCCTTTGTTCATTCTTTCTTATGATAGCATAGTAAGCATGTGTTAAAAATTTTTCAATTAAGTTTCTCCATTTATTATTTTTAAACAAATTTAAAGCTAAGATTATGTTGAAGAGACCTAGCAATATGGCTGTTAAGAGTGGTAAAAACAGAAGCTTAACTCTCTTAGCATAAATAAGAAAGTGGAGCTTTAAAAAAAATTGGAACATGGGACCTCAGTTCTCAAGCTATGTGATGAATATGGCTTTGGGAAACCTACAGAGCGATTTTCACAGAAAATTGTTGAACTTAGTAAAAGACTGTGAAGATGTACAGGATTTTTAACTTTAAAGATGTAATCTGGAATGTAGCACAAATGTGTGAAAGTATGCACTGCACAATTTATATACAGGGGTGAAAACGGTCAAAATGTAAAAAAGAGGAAAATATATGCAGCGTTATTTTGAAGTACAAAAATAGCTGAACAAGATTACTATATTTGTGTACTAATGTGTGTACAGAACAGTGGTGCAGCCAAAAAAATTTTTTTGAGGGGGTAGGCAAATTTTTAGTCTGATAAAAACCCTATAAAGTCCACTATAAACAATGAAATTTGTCTTTGGAAAAGTAGGAGTGGGCACCTTACGTGCAAACTCAAATTTTGTAAAAGAGAAAAAATATCTAGGCAACCATAAACAGTATAAATAGGTTGGATGAAGTTCAAAATGTTATTTTTATGAATATTTTTGAACACCTCACCAATGCTAATATTTTCTTAAGAGTTGCAATTTTTCAAAAACCTTGATACCAAAAATGAAATTAACAGGAAATCAAAATGCTGTTACAAAAGAATAAATAAAATATATACTATTTTTATTAAATAGCATAAATTTTATATTAAAAAAAATAATTAGACACCAAAAATAAAAATGGTACAGCTTCAGTCTTGGTTTATAGAAATGGCAACGGACTTGGCGCTTTTTGGCGCACTTCTAGTAGCGAGTAATTACAGGTTAAGGTAACCCATATGTATAACGGTTATTGCGGATTTTAATACAACCAGGTCAAGTGGAAAAATTTTAAAATTTCATTTAGAATATTCCAGAAAAATCTTTTAAATTCCGTTAAACTGTCGTTTGATTTCATTGGTTCATTCGAAATAATTCTTTCCTTGGCGACTTAAGACCCGGTACACATCCGGTTTTTCAACGTGCGGCGCCGAAACCCAACTATCACACATAACCGTGAAATGACGCACGAACTTATTTCGCGCCATTTGCGATAAATATTCTATCGAAGAAAACGTGTTTATTTCGCTTACTTGGCGCAAAAAAAAAGTATATTTTGAAACAAAATAGACGTTACTGGATACAAACATTTATTAATTATTATTTATAATCTATTTGTTTATGAAAACAAGGTACTTCTGAACGGCGCCGCGGGGAACTGCGGTACAAATTGCACGCAAGTTGGACGTGCGTCGCCCCAGCGGCGCTGGAGGCATGTACGCACTGCTGCATTGGATTTAATGTATCTCAGACCGCACTTGCGTTGCGGCAGCGGCGCCGCACGTTGAAATACCGGATGTGTGCACCGGGCCTAAGTGCGCCTAGGGCAGGTCGTTGGCACAGCTATAAACGTAGACTGAAGCTGAGACCATGTGGTAGGAAAAATATTTCTTAGTTCAGTTTAAATTTACAACCTATTTTCGAATATAAAATAACTTTTTTTTCAAAATCTCTATATTTTTCCGTAAATATTCTTATTTTCTATTTGAATCAAATAAACTTAAAATTAATAACTCCTATTATCCAAGAAACAATTTAACTTATTAAAACAATCACAAATATTGCCCTTAAAAGAAGCATCATTTTGAAAATAGTTGCAGTCTATGTTTAAAACGATGGCCACCGCCTTGGCGTACTTCTAAAGTCGCCAAAAAAAGAAGTTTTAACGGATTTTGAAAGTAATTTCTAGAATATTCAAAATGAAAATTTAAACTTTCCGCTTGCCGAGGTTGCCATGAAAGACGAAATAACAAAGCATCTTATTTTCTAGTTGAAAGAAAAATCACATTAAAAGCTGATCAACTTAAAATATTTCATTTATACCTTTTCCGCCGCATCATGACGTTTCACGGCCTTTATATAACAGCTCCGCTTTTTTAGGAAACCGTAGCTTTACCTACGAAATATGCAACAACGTACGCTAACTAGTTCAAAATCCAAGTTCTCCAGGTTTACCATTAAACTAATAAGCTTCTCACAAAGGATTCTTTACAAAAAGGAATTAGCAAGACTTATTTGTCTTCTATAAACATAAAAAAATCTGATAAGGGCAAAAATAGGATTTTTTTTGGTAAAAAATGATAAAAATCGGTCATTTTTTCAAAATTTACGAAAAGTCGGAAGAATCTACTACCTGAAGTAAGGACACACTTTCCTTATTTTTTTTTTTACATTTATTCTTTGGCTGTAATTCCATGACATAATTTAATTCAAAGAAAAAAGCGGAAATTTTCAGAAGAAAAAAAAAAAAAAACGGAAATTATCAAAAAGGGGGAAAAAAAAGCGAAAATCCGCGTAAACGCGGAAGATTTTCACCCCTGTATATAAAAGATAAAAATGAATATGATTTTGAAGGGTTCCCTCATTCAAAAGCACGTGCCATCCAAAACGAAATTAGCGACCTGTTGGCATATCAGGGTGACAACAAAATCCTTGAAAAAAAGTTCCCTGATATTTGCATGATTTCCCTGATAGTCTCACAAAAATTTCCCTGATTTTCCAATTCCCTTAAAAAATGTTGTGATCTGTGATTGGTATCGATATACAGTATCCACACAACACTATTTTAAGTATTTAGGGTCAGAGTGTGTAAAAGGATCATTCTCAACCAATATTTGGTATTATTTCTCTACTGATATTTTAATTGTTATTCTAAGGGTTGGAAACCTTAATGTAACTCTAAAATTACAATTGAAAAAACTGGAGAAAAAATACAAAATACTATGATTGTGAATTTTTTACACCTATCCCTACACTGTCACACTATTCATCGAAAACAAATGCAAATATACATAAAAAATTCTACAAAAATGTAAATGCAAACAAAAATAATTAATTTAATACACAAAAAACATAATTTGTTATACAAATTTCAAATTGTATCCCACAAGTTGTATCGCTAGCCTCACGGCGACCAAGATGCTGCAGCCGCAAAACAAATGGCGGCGGCGGTTTTTGCGGTGTTAAAAAATTACGACGCTATGGTTCTTTATTCGAATTACAATTTAGGCGAATACGATTTATTCGATTCTCAAAAGTACTTGTAATCGCGCATCTCTAAATAGGACAAACAATAATGGTAGTCGTTTAAATTGTCAAAACTTCCCTGATGTTTTGTAAAATTCGGAAATTTTCCCCGAGATTTCCCTGATTTTTCCAGAAATAAAAAGTTTCCTGAGAATTCCCTGATTTCCCGGTTCTGTTACCACCCTGCATATGTCAAAAATTCAATCAGCTCAACTGACTTGAGAGATAGAGAAGTATGAAGATATTGAAGAGTTAATGGATTGTGATAAAGACACACCAATCGTAAACAAACAACAAACGGTGAAATCGGAGACATGGTGCCGAACCAAATTCGGACAGCGGGAGGATGATTCAACTTCAACGAAGAAAAAAATTCTGCTAGAAAAATTGCTCAGTTCTTTAGAATGACGTAATCAAATTGCTTGAACAACGTAACTTCATTACAAGACAAGAACTGATGTCTGTCACAGAATAATGGACAAAGTTATCGCCGAAAAAGGTAAATTTATGAAACACAAAATAAAGGATATGTTCAAAGGAAATAAAACAAAACAAAAAAATTAGAAGATTTGTAAGTAAAATCTGTTGTATTGTTTTAAAAAGTTTATTCCATGAAAAAAAATTATTTCTATTTAGATATCTGCTATTTTAGTATTGCTAATGTGTTCCGGACCTAAATAACGCACAGAGAAATTCATGTGGATGATGCATTAACTTGGCTGAACTGGTAATTCGAATCACACAAGGCAAATATTGCATTCATACCAGAAACTACAAACTGCATTACAGTTGGTTATTTTTAGCAGTCCATTAACCAGATTATATATCAAATGTATGTCAAACAACGCACAAACTAAGGAAGTCCAGTTTTCAAGTTCAATATTTCCTTTTGACAAGCAACCTTCACATATTGATTTGATGCATTTATCTTAGCAAAACTAATAATTTTAATCCAACAATGCAAAAATTGTTTTCATTTAATGAAGCTACATTTACGATTGATCACGATTAGCTACATATAGATTAGTATATAAATGCAGTCAATTAAACTGCTTACAAATAGATTGTATATCAAACAATGCACAAACTAAGGAAGACCAGAGCTTTAAAGGAGAGCTTGATATTTCCTTTTGCATCAGTGCGACATGAATATGCACAAGCAACATTCACGTATTGAGTTGATACATTAACTTGGATACTGATAATTTGAATCTAACAAGATAAATATTGTTTTCATACATGAAGCCACACAGTTGTATTCTAGTTGGCTAGCTTTCTTAGATTAGTAAACATGGCCAATTAACCAAATTACAAATCAAATGTATGTCAAGCAATGCACAAACTAAGGAAGTCCAGAGTTTTCAAGAAGTTTGACATTTCTTTTTGCATCAGTGCGACATGAATACGCACAGGCAATATTCACGTATTGAGTTGATGCATTTATCTTAGCAAAACTAATAATCTAAATCAAATAATGGAAAACTTGTTTCAAAAATGAAGCTACACAATTGTATTTTTGGTTAGTCAGTTTTAGCTACATATAGGTTTCTTAGATTTATAAACAGTCAGATAAACAATGCACAAACTAAGAAAGTCCATAGGTTTCATGGATATTTGATATTTTCGTTTTCATTAGTGACATGAATCTATACAAGCAACATTCATGCATTGAGTTAATGCACTATCGTAGCAAAACTAATAATCAGAATCAAGAGCACATCATATGACAATGTTTACATTTAGGATATGATAGACCAAAGAATTTAATTTGTAAATGTCTGAAACACATTTCAATCTTTTTTGTTAAAACTATTTTACTACTTTGGTAGCACAAAATTTGACACATTGCACTTGACTTATGGAGCGAACAGACCAGACTTCAATCAATAGTGCTTTTAATCAATCAGTCACCAGAAATAAATTAAAGGAGAAGGCGATATTTCTTTCTTTTGTTTGAATGATAATAAAAGTAGCCCACCTAAATTAAAAAAGTGCTAGACCTACAAGGATTCTATTTGTAGAAGAAATTATAATATTCAGTAAAGTAAAATGAAATATCACATGCACAAAAGCTATGCATTAAAGTTTAAATTAAACATTCTGTAGTTTCAAATTGAATGCAAAATTTCATTTAGCATTCATTCTGACGCATGAGCAGATTCAAGATCTAAATCTGTAGTGCAAAAGGAAACATTTTTTTAGTATAAATACCCACAATCACGAAAAATAATTTTTTCTTCTGTCTGCTATCAGTTAAAACAACAACAACAACAACAAAAAAAACTAAATTTTCACCAACCTTTGGTAAATTTTCAAAAATTAATTAATAGCTTTGGAGATTGAGTTTGCTTAAAAAGACTTGCCCCAGTTACTGAGGTAGAAAATAGTAACAGTTCACATTTTAGTAGCCCTGTAATTATCAGTAACAATTAGAATGTTATTTACTTTGCATATCTTTATACTGTTGAGTAGATATGTGTTCAAAGCCAGGTGCTGGTACATCCCAATACAAAGACTTCTTTCTTCTACGAGGAACTCTAACTTCATTTCGTCTGCAAAGAACAGAACACTGTATGAGACCATTGAAATGAAGAATTAATTAGTTAAAATTTGATTTTTAATAAAGAAATAGCATCAACATGTGACATTTCACTGGAAAGAAAATAGATTGTAAAATATCTAATATTTTAAAATGCTTCAATTTTTCAACAAGCTTAGGAGATAAACTACTGCACAAACAAGTATTAGACTGGATTCTTTTTAGGGTCAGATGAATAATCCAAATTACACTATTCTCAAACCTAATCAGTCTTATTAGACACAATCTATGACAAATTCCTGAACTCTTGCAAGTGGCATATCAAACACAGTTAAAAAAATTCAGTATGAATATGGCCACACTGAAAGCGACTGACCCTAAATATTCAGATATATCCTCTTGACCTCAGGACACACATGTACTCAGGTGTAGAGCTTGGAGGGTTAAATACTTATTCACCATGTTTATTAAAATCATTCTTTCATTCTCCCTCTAAGTCCAATCTAATGACCTCATTGTGGCGAGAGGGTGAAATGGGTAGTACATATACTCCTGGTAGGGCCACCTAAGGCCAAGGAATAAAGGATGTGCTGCTTTATCCGGTTAACATAAAAAAGGTGAATGGATGGCTAAGTCCGACGGCAATAAAGAGGGCATCTAGATCTAATCATCAATAGCAGATGCACTCTACCCATGTGATGGACTTCTGCAAAAATACTTCACATACTGCAAGGTCAACCAGTAACATTTTATCATTGTTACCACAGTAAAATGCCAGGAGAGCTGCTTGCCCTCAACTTACCCTGGAAAACTTTGCTTGCCAGGTTCTGATATGGCCATTTGAAAACAGATTATACTCTTTGATGGCCAGAAACCCTTTCCACTACAAAGTGCAGCTTATTACCAGCATCTTCCTCACACCTCCTGGATTGTAGTGGTGTATGTGAGGACATATTTTTAAGAAATCATCTGCCAAAAACCTTTTTTAGCAGGCTCAATGACTCGAGAGTAATTTATTTTTTACAGTGGGATTTTTCTATAGCACTTTAACAAAGCAAAAGTTATTTAAAATTCTTACACTCCTCCACCGGGTGGTCCTCCTCCTCCTCCGCCGCCACCACCACCAGCTCCTCCTCCGCCGCCACCACCACCAGCTCCTCCTCGTCTCTCTCTAGAATGAGAGCGCTTTCTATCTCTTGAACGAGATCTCGACCTCTTGGGTCTCCCAGATCTGCCTCTAGATCCAGAACGGGATCTCCTCCTGTCCCTGCGCCTCTCTCGTTCCCAATCCTTATCTGAAAAAAAAAACAAGGATTCAATATATATATTAACTAGCCACTGCATTGCCCATTCTTTTTGTGGGGTCAGTGGTGACCACTGCCTGCTAACACACGCCATACCCTGGTGATTGCTACACATTCCTATTTTGTCTGCGTCGCAAACCACCACCACAGGCAGGGTTGCATTCCTTTTCTAAGCATCTTCAGGAGCATTCTCATAAAATTTCAGGAGTTTTTTGAGAATGCTTCGGGAGCAAGGTAAAAATAAGGACAAAAATGAAAGACCTGCATATTTTTCTTTAAAAACAATCATAAAATTCAGTATTACAAATATTTTTTTGAAGGATAAAAAGGTTCTATCCTTAAATTATAGAAACGAAAATCCAACACACAATTTCCCTTTAAGTGAAATTTTTTTCCTTTTCATAAGAAAAACCGCAATCCTGATTGAAGAATCTGGCTGAAATTTCCCCCGTAAGTGGAAAATTTTTCCCATTTCCCTATATTGATGCGATTTTCGCATTACGCGGAGTTGCGGATTTTCGATGCTTTAGCGGAGAAACTCCAGAGCACTTGGCAACTCTGCACAGGCAACGCCGTGATGGCCTTGAAGTGGCTAGTAATAAATAAATGCCAATAAATTAATTACAAAATTTTTAAATTAAAATTTAAAAATTGAGCTGGACACATAAAATTTTACTGATACTGGAAACATTAATTTTAAGAATGAGTCCCACCTCTACCAGACATAACACAGGTTAAAACTGAAAAACTGTTTATTCAAAGGAAATCACATTTAAGGTATCGAGATGGCGTAAAACTTCCAGCAGATTTCAAAACCACTGAAATTTTCACTCCATCTTAAACGATTGTGAAGATAAAAACCTCAAATAGTATTTGCCGGTGACAAAGTTGAGATTGCTAGCAAAAAAGTTATGCTAATCAACAACGTATAAATAAACTATAATCAGAAATCTGTTTGGCACGGTTCACAAGGCATTAGGAAGAAAAAAGCAAAACCTGTCCTTTCTTCAATGTGATTTCATAACTAGGCAGTTTCAAAGATGAAAAAGTTAATTTTTTTATGACATCAGGGGGAAAATAAGTTAATCAAAAATTTTCTAGATTAACTTTTTAAGTTGGGGGATGGTCACAAAAATCACAAAAAATTGGAACTACTCTTGTGTGCCAAATTTCATAATTGTAAGTGCAATAGATTTGTCAGGATACTACTTACAGACACACAAAGAGAAACACTTCCTTTTATAAAATATCTATCAATATATTTTATATAAACCAAAAACAATAAAAATCACATTCAGAGAAATAGTTACCTTTGTCTTCACCCATATTGGTTAAATAATGTTATCTGCAATAAAATAAATTGAAAGTTAAAATACGCTATTACAAGTTACACAATTACAAATGTTCTCAATGTGTTTCAAAATTTTTTTTATGGAATTCTTGTAATTCAAATAACATGTCTCAACAATATTAAACTTCTCACTTTGGTCAGTATAAAAATGTTAAATTTGTCTCAGAATCTTATCAAATTGATCTTTTTATCACAGGCTAGCAATACTATGTGTAATTTCATTTATCCCAAGTGAGTTAAGTAACAAATTAATCTCATAAATTCCCATCAGGAAAGATAAATCTGCTCTGCTGTTACAAGCTCAATTGATATCTGTGTTTGGTACAACCGATTTAACAGTACTTTTAAAGAAAAATAGTGTCAAATTTGGTGATTTTCTACTTGAAGATGAAAAATCTGGACAAGCTACATTTTGCCAGCATTCAAATCAGATAAATGTGAGTTCAGATGAATTGTGATACAAATCACTCTTTTAAGAACCAAATTTGAAAAATAAACATTTTTTTCAAGGCACTTAAAATTAAAAAAATAAGAACTTTTATACTGGAAACAAGATATAATAGAACAGAGGTTACTTCTACCATTCATGCAAGCAGGGCTTCTAACAGGTTTCAAGGTCCAAAAAGGTGACAAAAGTGACAAATTAAACCAAAAAGGTGACAAAAAGTGACTAATCGAGTAGAAAAAGGTGACAAAAAGTGACTAATCGAGCAACAAAAAAAAAGTAACAAATAACAATAATGCTAAACATATTCTAGTATAAAGATAAAAAATAAAAAGATCCTCCCAAGCTACACCTATCTTTTCTTTTTCTTTCTTTGGAAGGATATTTTTATTTTCTTCATTTAAAAATTACATCATTTTAAAATATTAACATAAATTAAAAAAAAAAATCGGAATTAAGATTTTTTAATTTGTTTATTTTTGACACAGCTTGAAGAATTTCTTTCTTTTCTTTGAAAAATTATGTCTTAATTTTTTTTGTTGTTGAAAAAGACTAAAATTAATTTTGTCTTTTTCTTCTCAATGGAAGAATGTGCATTTTTTTAAAGTCTGTCTTTGATGACCAGCATCATCTGAGACTTTAGCTGTTCCTTCAATCATTGCCTGAACAAGTGCTGCTTCCTTTAATAATTTTGAAGCACAATCCAACGGCTCATCCTCTTCCTTACACATAATTTTAAATTATTGTTCTTCTATCACCATTCTTTTCTTTGCCAGCTGCTTTAAATTTTTTTCTCTGCTTCCAGTTTATATTTTTCTTCCCAGTCCTTCTCTAAAATTTCTTGTGCCTTACGTTTAATATCTCTCTTTATTAAAAAAAAGTTTCCGCTGCCGCAGGATTGAAAACTGTGCTGTTTAGCTCGAATCTTAGACAGTTTCCCTAGAAAGTTCGGATAAAAAAAAATTAACATGGTTTGTTCTTCATAGTATTCCCTGGACGATTATTAAGATTTTAAGAGCAAAACATACAAATTTTCAGTCTTGAGCCGTGAGTTTTTTTTTAAAAAGTACATCTTAACGTAAATTTTTGCAGCTTGTTGAGTATTTTTAAAAATTTTAGTTTGGTTCTTGATAATATTTTTTTTGAAATCGGGAAGAATCGTGACATTTTCGTTACTTTTTTTTTTAACTGTCATATCTATATCTTATTACTATTAGTTTTTAATTTTGAAAATATCGCAGTATACCTCAGAATGTACTCTTTCTTACGGTACAATTATTTCTAAAATTGGTTCATAAATAAATTCGATGCAATCAAAAGTTAGTCAAAAATTTAATATTTTTTAGTTCGCGGAGAAGGTTTCACAGTCAGGTGTGGGTTGTATTTTTGACTATCGGGTTTGCCAAATATCAAATTTATCGTAGCAACAATTGCCATAAAACGATTTCTTTTCATTTGGCGAGGAAAATGGCTCGCTTTTTTCACTGTGCTCTCAGACGGTTTATGGACAAAGTACAGATTGTAGAGTTAGATTAACACGGTTTACTTAAAATTGTACAGGAAAAAAGATGTAGGAGGTTTTTTACTGATGCGGCTATTAGTTTAGGGTGCAATAAGTGTAAAGTAAAAAAAAAAAGTGAAATCACTTGCGAAAGGAGTATTGGTTTGCGAAGCAAACCAAACGGGACTACGTAGCAATCCCCGAGAGTGGTCAAGCATAACCGAAGAGGGGGCGAAGCCCTCGCTGTGACGTCACGGACCAGAAAGTCAACTCGGGATTATACGAATTATTAATTATAAGATTATTAATTATACAAATTATTAATTACAGGATTATACAAATTATTTCTTTTCCCTGCATCAAAGCGATTTCCGGAGTGAACCAATGATTACGCGGAGTTGCGGATTTTCGATTCTTTAGCGTAGAAACTCTGGAAGTTTCGGAGCACTTGGCAACTCTGCTAATGTCTTGCAGTCTGAAGAAATGGTTCCAGTAAACATCAATATGCTTCATTCTAAATCCTTCTTCCTCAAATTATCTTGAGCAATTTCCACTCACCCAGTAGTATGTCTGGTGGGACATCCCATAGCATTGCTCTTGCAAATTCTAATACTTGTCGAACACTCTCGCTACTGCGCATTTCGAAATTGAATTCGTACGAACCCTGTTTTTTTTAGAGGAAATGAATTTTTTTAACTGTGCACCAAAAATGTTTCTTCTCTAAATAAGATTTAAGAACTTAAAACCCCTGAAAAGGTGACAAAATGTCAAAAAGGTGACGTGTTAGGAGCCCTGTGCAAGTGATTGCAAAAATGAAAGGTGGGGAAAAGTGGGTTGTCCATGCATGAGCTCTCATTAATTAAAAGATTTTTTAATTAATTAAAAAACCCTGTTAAGATGGAAAGTAAAATTCACAACACTGTATTTAAGGTTTTTAAAACATTTTGCACACTAAATTTTGTTTAATTGGTTACCCAAGAAAGATTTATATATCCCATTATAAAGCTATTATATAATCTTTAAGCTAGGTAAGAGACGTGTTAAAAGTCCAATAAACAGGCTAGAAATTGCAATATTATTTTTAATACTAGATGTTTTAAAACAAAGTGTGGGTATAGCATTAGGCCTAAAGGCAACACTGACACAAAGGCAATTGCCCTGCTCCAGTCCCCAGCAATCCCATTATCCTGAGCAGGGAGCCCAGCCAAAGCAACTTTCTAGTCACCGAGAGTTACGTCGTTCTACACGTGTCCGGAAACCTGTGGTTCAATTTAATTTCTCATAAGAACTTTAAAATATTTCTTTTACTTTTCTATTATAAATTTAATAATCTATAATTACTTAAAATTTAATGTGGGAGAACTGTTATGTATATGTAAATAGAATCTAGCAACATGATATACTCTGTTTCACCTTAACTTGGCAGCATTGGGAAAGGCAGACACGATGTTCATCCGCATGAAAAATAGTTCCAACTTGATTTGGAATTTAAAATAAAGAAAATGCATATAAACGTGTAAATATTGTCCTACAATGAGGAAGGAGTGTTTTTTGACCATTTATAATTGGTTATTTATTTGTAAAAAGCGTTTATTTTTTGGCCGAAGCGAATGAATATATCCAAAACGGAATTCTAGTTCGGTTGAAAACGGTTTCCAAGGTAACATTTCTGGCGAGCTAAATACGCTTTCCCGCCAAGTCTGCGCCATTTTGCTCTGTGTCTTTGCTAGCGTGCGTACCTACGTTCATATCTCTCTTGTGCTATTTTATTGGAGTGTGTTTGATACTCTGAACATGGCTGAAAAAGGAACGCTGAACCAAGCTGTATACGTCATCAAAGCAAGGGAAATCAATTGGTAGTGGAGCTCGGAGGAACATATTGAATGTTTATTCTTGACTTCGAGAAGAAAACCCTAGTGATTCCATTAACCAAATCGCCGAAAAGGTGTCAACTAACCGATGTTTCCAAAAGAACTGTAGTTCTTTTTCCTTTTAAAAAAGAAAAGACGTCAAGTCCTTTGAGTACTCTAGGAAAAAAACGACCTTCTGTCGTTGGAAAAATAACAAGAATGATGAAATATGACAACTTTTTTTTATCGTGCATCCGACGAAAAATTCATGATTTTTTCCGTCAAAATGCAATTCCTACATTGGACAAAGTTCTAAATGAAATTAACAACGATAAGGATATTTTTTCGACAAACATTAGCTGAATTACACTGTACAGGATACTGAAAGATTTGGTTGTTATATTTTATATATATAGTGATGATGTATAAATGCATCTGATGAATAAGTGTATAACGTAAATATAGTTTTCTCATTGTAACTAATATTCATGAAAGAGATTGGTTTCTTCTGCACACTTTCTTGTAAACTATTTTAAAGTATTCATAAAATTAATAATTTACTACTTATCAACCCGACACCGTTCCGCCAGTTTCAGAATATGTTTAACATATAAGGTTTTTTTTTCAACTCTAATTTTTAAAATGATCTCATTTTTTATTATTATATGTATATTCACTATATTTGTATTTTTTAAAATTATATTTATTTATTATGAATGTATTTGTATCTTTTTATTCCTACACAGGATTTATATCCTGTAGGTTATATGTATTTTTATTTATTTTCTTTAATGTCAGAATAAATGTGATTTGATTTAATTTGGAGACTATATTTTGCTGTTCATTAAAACGCATATTTTAGCAGACAACGCACTATCCCTTACCTTATCCAACCAAAGGTAAGAAGAAAGGATTAATTTCCTTTACTAAAATTAATAAAATCGAAAAAAGAAGTACTAATCAAGGTGTTATAGCTTTCAGGTAAGTAAATTTAAAAAATGAATTTTATGGTTCAACACATTTTTAATAGACTTTTTTAAAATAACATTTGTTAATAATTATTTAAATACATAATTTTTTAAATAATTAAAAATAATACTCAATTAGAAAAATTAAAACGGATTTATAGTAACATAGAGTAGCCTTTTGTTTTTAATGACTGTAATGCAAGAGCCATTAGAAATAAAAAATATGTGAAACGTATAAAATTTCCATGTGCATTTTATCTCTCCTTGCCAAAAAGGGCGAATTTCGTCGCTTATAGTTGACTTCTTCCGACAGTGTAGCCCTAGTTTCTATGACAACGGCTGCGATGCGGTCAACATAACCTTTTCTGTACTGCCAAGTTAAGGTGAAACAGACTATAACTGTTACGTATATGTAAATAGAATCTAGCAACGCGCTAACTGTTATGTTTATGCAAAAAATCTGGCAACGTGCTCATGATGTAGATCAAATGCACACTCGTGTAAATCGTTGTCAACTTGATAGAACCTAATAAAGGTGTTTTATTTCCAAACTGCTTCGCTCAATTCCAGAACCACTCGGTATACAATACTACTCCTGTTCCAGATAGTTTAAGAGTTGATTTAATAAAAGGGATGTGAAATGTATTCAAACAAAGATGGTCCATTTGGTAAACTTATAAGATCAGGGGATAAAATAAAGGGTCCTATCTGTCAACTGATGTCTGATTGGTTTGATATCAGTTTACCAAATGGTGAGAAAATACCGAGAACCTGGATGACAAATTCTACAAAAAAACAAAGCCTGTATCGTTTTTGTTGTAAGCTGTATGGTACTGATAAAAATTTGAGTGTAAATCCATTAGTTTACAAGTAGATTTCAACCTTAGTGGATACTTCATCTGAAAATTCAAAGTCATGAAAACTTTGAGCAACATTAAACTTGTTTCGAAAAATGGAAAACGTTACGAGCAAGTTAAAATGCTAACAAAACGATTCATCAAGTTAACCAGACTGTGGCCCAAAGCAGGAAAAAGGAATTGGAGGGATATTTGAACAGTCTCTTAGATGTAACATTATTCTTGGCTCAACAGAATTTACCATTCCATGACTACAGACGTGTTATCAGAAAAAAGAAAATTTTTCTTCAGCTAGTTGAGCTTGTATTAAAGTATGAACTGGTTCTAAGAGAACACATGATCAAACTATAGCAGGCTATCACACTTTTAAGCGAGTGTTACGAAAAAAATATATTTTTTATAATAAGAAAGCAAAGTATTACACCATCATCTTTGACATTACACCAGACATTTCGCACATTGATCAGATGTATGAAATAGTTCAATATGTTCATATTGAGGATAAAAAAGTAGATCTAAAGGATTCTTTTCTAGGCTATTTTCAGCTAGCTGGAAAGAAACCCCTTGTTATAACAAAAGACATCATAAAGGCAATTGAACAGGATGTTATACACTGTGGCTTATCTACATAGTAGCCAATGGTGAAAGGTTCTTGCGGGGAGGCGGGGATCGCATGTTATACACAGTGACTTATGTAAAAAAAAATTATCCACAGTACAGTGGTTTATATACGTGGAAGGCAACAGTGAAAGGTTCTTACTGGCAGGCAGGAGTCGCATGTTATGCGCTGTGACTTAGCTACAAAAAATTACTCCCTGTATAATGGTATATACACATTGAAACCTTGTGCGTTATATGCCTTGACTTAAAACACAAAAATATTCCTCCTAGTTCCGTGGTTACAAAAAAAAATCCTCATTTTCAATTCCACACCTCCATTTCTGACCAAAAAGATCCCTATTCAGTTGCCCACATATTGCTAAGTAAATTGCTAGAAGAATTCTGAAATGAAATTCCATCTCAATTTTGATTTTTCTCACATTGAAAAATATTTGGTGGATTATCAGGATCCCAGAAAAGAACTGACTCATCTACAAAAAAAATCCTCATTTTTAACTCCATAAGGAGTACAAAATCCCAAATTGTGAAAAATCCGGACGTTTCGCTAACTGGCATTTTTGAAATACTTTTTTTTACATCTTTCCGATAAAAAAAAAAGAGAGAGTTTAAACTGGACCTATTTGAGAAAACGCAAAATAACGGCCATGTTCAGAGTAAATACTACACAGAAAAAATTAGAAGATTTGCAAGTAAAATGTATTGCATTGTATTTAAAGGTTTTTTCTTTATTAAAAATTATTCCTATTTACGTAATGTATGCAAAGGTTCACAGTGTGGATTTTGCTATATGGTGGCCATCTTGTTTGACAACTAATGTAATGGATTCTACCACTCCGCCTCGTAAAGTATGATGAACTTTCTGACGGTAGTATCCTTAGAGACTCCACGACTCAGAAGACATTTACAAACTGCCAAAGTTTCAAAAGAAGAGTCTCTGGAATGGTCTTCTCTAAGATTTTTAGAGTTTGTTAATGAATATGAACTTTCAGATTCTGTATCAAATCGAACTCTAGCCTTGAGAATCTTGTTCAAGTGTTTCAGCAGCATTATACGAGAGTTTTTAAAAACTAAAATTAATCAAAAGTAACCTTGGGTCTACTATGAGTCAAGCTTGGATCTCTAGATTAGATATCTTGTCAATTGAAAACAAGATAGTGAAAGGAATTTGATTCAATTTCAAAATTTGCAGAGAACAAAGTTTGGAAAATAAGCCTAAGTGCTTATGTCTCAATGCTAAGTAAATAAACCAGAAAAATAAGACCTGCGTGTGTGTATATCTTATTATTTTTCTATTAATAATTTCAATGGGGGAAGGGGGAGCAAAAAAAATTTCGTACAGGGAACCGCCTGACCTGAACTAGCTAGTAAACGCTGTGCATTGCACATGCTGGCTCAAAAAATTATAACTGGAATAACATGCCAGCCCTTTTTTAATTAATGTGTTGAAAAAGTAAAATGGATTTTATTGATGCAACTGTTTTTATTAATGTGTCAATACTTTTAGACGAAAGATTAACTAAAATATTTAATGTACTATTTGCAAAAAATTCAGTTTTATAATGAAACAAAACTCTAAACCCAATTGACTACTTTACCTTTTCTGTATGTTAAAAACATTTGAATGAAGTTTTGGAATTCAAGTGGATAATGCCATTTAAACGAGAACTGTACTAACTCAGGAGCAGATATTTTTAATAACTTTATATTGATAAACATACAATTTATTCTGCTTGAAAATAATGATAAAACATGAGAATTTGCTTTTTTACTATGTTCAAATTTATTCACTCACATTTTTAAATAAAAGGAACAGAAAAAATTCACAACAATTTGCTATTTGATTTGTATAAATGGGTGAAAGTTGAAGCAAAAATAAACTTATTAGGGGAGTTAAAATTTTGTATCATGCATTAAAAAGGTGTGTTTCCAACTGACCACACCTAAAAGAGTCAAGCAAAATATGTTCAATTGTACAGTATTTTTTGGCGTATATGTTTATAAAAATGTAAGATAGGTTGTGATTAAAATCAATGATTTAAAAAATATAATAATTTAATTAAAATCAAGGGATTTAAATCTTGACACCCTGCCATTTTTTAAAACAACAATTTGAATAACAAGGGGGTAAACAATATGGAAGGTTTTGATGTTAATTCTAAAGCTATTCCATGTAGCAAAGGCACAAGTAAAGGCATTATAATTCGAAAGAAAAAAAAAACTAAAGCAGAACACTAACACCAAGTAAATGCGAAAATTACAAATTGAATATTGTTTGTCGATGAACTCTGAAGAAGCAATGTAATCTATTTATATGCTTCGTGTTATCAAACGGAATAGAATAAAGCGTTAACATATAGAAATGGAGGTGAAAATTGTTAAGATTATGATTACGTAACACAAAACATAAATATCTAACCGGATGACATTTAATCAAGATAAAGGAGTTTCTTTATCTCAACTAATTGAGTCCAAATGCAAAAACAAAAGACAAAACATTAATCGCCATTAACAAAAGTTATTATCTAGACAAATTTAACATACATTTGAAAACACGCAAAATCAACCCACTTTTGACAAGAATAGTTATGAAACCATAGAAATAGGACTTACCGAATATCAGTGAGTAAACTTGTTTATTGAGTTATGAAGAGGAATAGTTTCTACCAGTTTGCGTGAATTTAAGAATAACTTGAAGATTAATAGTAATGGCACCCAAGAAATTTCATAGTTCGTAGTTTTTAAAAACAGGAGTGTAGGTAGTAGGAGCTACAGATGTTGATTGGTAAACTCTATTCTGACGTCAAATCTACTGTCTTCATCATTGACTTTTTGTCCAATCACACTTTTGTATTGAATTAAAATGCGTAAGAATGTTTCTCTCCTCAGTGGAACGTTTGTCATGCGTTTAGATGTTTTCGACTTACTCAAATAAAAACATATTTATTTAAAATAATCAAACTAACAATATTTTTTACTTTTAAAAGAACTTTTTGACTGTTTTGAATACATAATAAAAACCAAACTTTTGTTGATGGCTTGTTTCAATAGTTTTCTATTCATTTGTATGAATATTTCCCAGAAAGTCAATTCGATTAGAAGAAGCTCACAACATAGCCGTACAAATCTATAATTTTTTAAAAACTGATAAATCATTTGTATTTTTTGTGGGTTCGGATCTTTTTAATTTTTAATATTTATTCCATCTGGCATTCATATTGAAAAATAACTTTATTAAAAAGTGCCCACAATCCGAAACCTCACCTTAACTGGACCAATAAACTATGCATTGAACAAATATTTTGATTAGAAACTGCAAACTTGTTTAAAATAATCAATCTTGGAGCTTTAAGTACTTATCAGCCTGTTAGCAAGGTTTGACATATATTTTGATTTACTTTAGCGAAATGCGAAAATAATGTTATCTTTCTTTTTTGTGCTCTGTTTGCTTCTTTAAATTTCGAATTCCAAAATTTTATTTATTTTTATCTTGATTACAATTTGGTGTTCAACATTTTGCTCACAGATGACTGAATATTTAATGTCTTACAGAAGCGTGAAGCTGTTGTGATAGGTTGGGCAACTTGTAATCCTTTCAAATAAAAAATGTATTGTGTGTTTTTCAATCTCACTATTGGTCCTATATTTTTATAAAGTGCCATCAGAGTTTGAAAGCAAAGATAACAAAATTTTTGTTCATGTGTTGCATTTTTTCCCTCGAAAATCAAGTTTTTATCTGGAAAAATATAATTTTCATTGAACAGTTTGAATAAATTATTTGAAAGTACTTAGATTACACTCAATGAGTTGTAAATTTCACTATTTTGGAAAAAAAATCTTGAATTTTCTAGAGATCCTATTTTGCTATGTTTTAATTTATGTTCAACCAAGTAATTTTCTATCAAAACTGTTGGCTGCTCGGGGATTATTCTAATTACACCAGGGGTCCTTGACATTGCATAGGGGAATCGGAGAGTGAACGATCAATTAATGCACATTATTCATGAAAAAGTTCTATAGCTAATTTGAAATTGCATTTAGTATCTTGTAAGAAAGTTCATTAAAATGAGCTATAGTATAGTTTTTAATACCTGATAGCTTTAAGAGAATTTCTTTCAAAGTTTAGAATTGTGATTGGACCAGTGGTTGACCACTACCCATCCATCAGTTAGTCTATTTGTTTAAAAAAATAATTAAAACATTAATGGAAATATTTTTGCACTCATCAGTATAATATCTATCAAATACATCTAGGCTAAAACTTTGACATGATATAGCCTAAGTTAAAGAACAAACAGTTGAATATTCAACTAGTAAACATGATAATGGCTTATACTAATATTAAGCAAGTGAACTAGTAAATATGTTTTTCAAAAATTATGAAACAAGTAAATAGATGTTGCAGAAAACTGACAGAAATTTTTGGTGGAAACTTAAGTTAGTAACTGCAATCTTCATTGCTTTCTCCAAAACACAAAATCAACAACTTCATTTTCTTACCACTCTTGCATTTCAATTACATCAGGGATTTGTTTTGTCTTTTTCACCCTGGTCCTGAATTTTTGGACTGATGACAGTTGATATATTGCATTCAAGTGTTTAAACTCTTCGTCCAGTAATGGACCACCTGTTCCAATACTCGTCATCTGACCCTGCTTCAAAATTATGTGTTGTCCTGGGATCTTTACCTTATGGATTGATCCTGGATCGTCGTCAATAGCCCGTTGTGTTGCTCTGGTATGACGTTAATTAAAATTACTAATTAATTACCTATGTCTTCAAATGCTGGATACAGCTTCATTTTTTTTTATGTTTATTCTACCCAAAATAATTGCTAAACAGTCAGTCATGAGATATCTAACTTCAAAGTTAGCTTAAGAATCAAGATTCTCCAGTAAATGACCACTTTGATAAATTACTAGAGCATTTGTGCAGCTTTGTTCAACCAGTGGATTAACCACAATGTTTTAAGATCTAACATCAATTTAGGTATGAAAACTATTATATGTGTGTAGCTATATACTTCTATTGTGTATTGAGACTGATGTTTGTAATGCCTGCTGGAAATAAAATATCAAAGTTAGTAATATTTACCTTTATGCCAAACTTGAGTTCAATACGAGAAGTGTGATGGAGATGAATTAGACTGCGACATGAACTCCCACAGAATAAGTACACTATAGTACTGTGATTTCATAGAATCTAATAATTTGTCATCTGACTTTTGTTTATATTTCTTATAAATTATATGTTATAAGTTTCAGTATATTTGCAGATGACTTAAAAATATGGGGGACAGTGGATACCAAGTTACAGATAGAGAATTTACAAGGGGATTTTGATAAGATATCCGAAAGGGCTGTAAAATGGGGTATGCCATTTAATGTAGGGAAATGTCAAGTTCTGCATATGGGTTACAGGAACAGTGGAGCCGAGTACTGTCTGCAGGGAGTAAAGGTAAAGGAGGGAGAAACAGTCAAGGATCTTGGGGTGATAATTCACAGGGATTTTAAAATGGGTCACCAATGTTCAGCTGCGGGTAAAAAGGCTAATAGGTTATTGGGGTATATTAAAAAGACTGTAACTTGAAGGGATAAGAATATCATCTTGCCGTCATATAAGGGTTTAGTAAGACCACATCTAGAATATGCTGTACAATTCTGGGCTTCATATATGAGAAAGGACATAGAATTAATTGAAAGGGTTCAGCACAGAGCTACAAAAATAATAAAGGGGCTAGCAAATTTCGACTATAATGAACGTTTAAGTAAGCTAAACATGTATACACTGGAAAGAAGAAGAAGGAGAGTTGATTTGATTCAGCTTTTCAAGTTTGTAAAACAAGGGTACACAGAGGGCTTAAATTTCAATAGGGATAACAGAACAAGGGGCCATGGGTATAAATCGAATAAGACACATTTTAATCGAGATTTAAGGAAAAACTACCACTTTAATAGGGCAATAGACAGTTGGAACGCGTTGCCAGAAAATATAGTTAATTCAAAGGGAGTGTACGAATTTAAGATACAATTGGATAGTCAGTGGGAATTGGGGAATTCATAAACAAAGGAACAGCCTTGTTGGGCTTGAGCCTGTAGCTGGTCGTCAATATTTGTAGTTGTAAACATAAAAACAATTATATAGTGAACTTCAGATTGGTTACCATTGACTGCAAAAATATCAATTCGATTTATTGTAAAGTTGAATAGTTTTTTTGTTTGGATGGGATTTGTGAGGAAATGGTAAAATATAGTGGTAGGTGGTTAGAGACTGGCTGACCACCTACCACTAAGGTACCAAAATAATTAAAATCAATTTAGTACCTTGACATTTGAAGATTATGAATCGTTTGTGGAATTTTTAGTGCAAATGCAACACTTGTAAGAAAAAAGTACTTCTAGTTAAAAACTAATTTGATTTATCATTGTTTAAGCAATGTTTGTTGTTAAATTAAGGCAAGCAACATGCTGAATAGCTATATGAGGTCATGTCATATATTCATGACATGGTGAACATATGAATATATGTCAATAATACCACATGCAGTTGAATTTATGTTTCTGAAAGCAGCAACATCGTTTTAGCATAAAATTCGAGACAAGGTTTTTGTACTATCTATACTGCTAAAATTTCTAGCAACTAGGTCAGTACACTAGTTGCTGTGACTCACTGTATTTGTTCACTGTTTTAGAAACCAGTATAGGTTTAATTCCTCCTTGGGTATATTTCTATCTTCTGGGTCAGTAAAACTTGGCTTGCGTGTGTCTGTCTTGTGTTTGTTGCAGCTTGGTCAAATATGGTTCCTGCACCATAAAACCTAACCAACTGATAATTGCCGCCGTGAAGCCATGGTTTCTCTGCTTTCTGTTCGCAATAAAAGACAAATGTTTAACTACTCGTTTATCATGTTCCCATGGGCTGAAGTCCATCAATGTCAATCCTAATATGGGAGCAGTATTTTACCTCAATGGGATGTCCCTGCTGATTGATTGAAAAAGTTGTCGCAATAGGAACTGCAAAGCATAAAGGAACTGGATGCTTGTTTACAACTTATTACAGTGCATTTGACATGTGTTAAACTTATTGATTATTGAAGTCACAAAGCATCTGAATCAGGAATTTCTTGAGCCAAGATATCAAGAAAACAGTAGGTACTTGTGTGCCCAGCTCAAAATGCTTTTTCCTGAGTTCATAAAGAAACGGCTTACAAAGGAATAAGTGCATTTCAAGTCACGATTAGTATCATACGTTCTCTAGGTACTTACAGTTTTGATATTAAGACCTCTGACAACATTTTTTGACTGCTCTTTGTAGAATGTTGTATCAGGCAGTGACAACTCCCTGCTTTATTAGGATCTTGGCAACCTCATGTTTTAATTTCGTGTATTAATTTTTTAAATTTTGTTTGCCAGGCAAAAACAACAAATTTGTTAGCATTAATGTGAACTTTTATTACTTTCATATTATATAGCCTGGTTCCATTTGAAGTCTAATGGAACCAGGTAAAGTAATAAATTATCTAACTTGGAGAAACTTCTACAACAATGTTTTATAAAAAGTAAAGATTTTTTTCATTAAGTAAATACTAACCAAGAAGTAGCAAGGATATTCAGTTGTGTGAATTTTTTTTCTATTTTAAAAATTATTTTCGTTACTTATTTAATTATTTTCCACTTAGAGAGAGACGAAAACTGTGTTTTTCTAAGAAATTCTTCCTTAGCAACCTAAAAAGAATGTTAAAAAAATGTGCTAAAAGCATTGGCACTAAAAGGTGTTTATTTCAAAGCTGTACCATTCTCTATTTTTATTAAAATACATTTTGCAGCTTCATTATGGATAAGAATTGACTGCCTCTTGTTAAGCCGATTGATACACGTGATTCATTGACCCAGAGCAGGGTCAATGAATTTTTCTTTATGCATCAAACTTTCAGCTGCTCCAAAACATTTGGTTTCTTATCAATATGGGCTTTAATATGCATCGTGTTGAACAATCTACAACAAGACACTACAAGCTATAACTCACAATAAGCAGCAGTACTTTACAAATAATTTTTCTTAAAATTAAACTTTTGGGCCTCGTAAACCAATTGTTGCAAAGTTTAACAGCATTCTCATATAGATTATTAAAAATATTATGAAACCTATAATGTTTATTGGTCTACTTTTTGAGTATTTGGTCAATTTTTTTTCTATGATTCACAATTTATCCCATAATTTACAATTACAATAATTTCCAGATAAGGTGAAGATATGGCTGGGAAGAGAAGACCTCCTAAATTAAAGTTTGAGGAAGAAATTAAATTACCTGAACCAATGTGAGTATTCTTTTAAATTCTTATGGGTCATTCCATATGAATCCTTTCCATATTTGTTGGCGTTGCATCATAGTAATGGATTTGTTTCAAATTTTTACCAGACATGGCAGTGAAATCCATAGATCTCAATAATTTAAATATTTTGTCCAATATTAGCTGAGATACAGGAATTTAAAAATGAGTTAAATTTAAAAAATGGGCAGTCATCTTTTATTGTTTGCACTTTCTATTAAACTAGCCACTGCGTGGCTAGCCTAGCATTGCCCGTGGTGTTGGTTTGCGAAGTAAACCAACACTACGTGCAACTCTGTGATGTGAGGTATTAATCAGATGTAAAATTTTCCACAATTTCAAATCCATTGAAGATATATTCAATTTAAAAATTATTTATTTAAAGAAAATCATATTTTTAGGTATCAATCTAAACTGAAATTTTATGCAGATTTCAAATCCATTGAAATTTTTACTCTATATTTAACAGTCTAGGACAGGGATGGGCAAACTTTTTCAGTCGAGGGCCAAAAATCGAAAACAAAAAGTTTGGCGGGCCAAGATAAATTTTTTTTAAATTTTAAAAACAATATACAATTATTACAATTTAAATATGTTAATGAGATAAATGAAATTCCGATTTCATTTTTAAAAGTTCCTTATATTGAGGTTCGAAGTGAGATGTACTGATTCTAAGGAACGAGGCTAAATGCTCATCTGTCAGTCTACTTCTGAAATAATTCTTTCTAAGGTTCATAGTTGAAAACACTTGTTCACATATTTGAGATGAAGCAAACATAGCACTGATTTTCTGGGCGTGAGATATTAAATTTGGGAAATTTACTTTCGATAATGATTTGTAAAACTCTAACTTTGGCATATTCAGAAACAACTGCATGAGATGATTGTTAGATTGCAACTCAATTAATTCAATCTGCAAATCTGACCTCACTGCTTCACAATTTACGTTGAAAGGCATGGTAAAACTATCCAATTCTGTTTGAATGGCACTGAAATCTTGAAATCTGCGTTCGAACTCAAAATGCAGTTTTTTCAAGCCATCTTCATAATTCTTAAGTTTCTCTTCATTTACTGAGGGTATTGAATTTAACCTCGAGAAATGAGACAGGTCGTTCTTAGCTAGCTGTCCAGCAAACAGATTAAGTTTAAAAGCTTTGAGATGGGCCCAGATGTCGTCGATAAATTGATTTTTCCCTTGCATCTTGACATTCAAGTTGCTCATATAACAAAGAAGATCTGTGAAAAATGCAAAGTCCGAAAGCCATTCTGTATCTTCTAACATTTCACACTCCGCAGAACACTGTTTCTCATGGAAGGACGACACAATGTCATCTTTCAGCTGCGAAACTCGCTCGAAAACAGTTTCCGATTTTACGAAAAAAAACAACAATCCCAGTCAATATGTTTTTTATTTCTTGCTCTCATTCTCCGAAAAAAGGACAGGAAATGTGATCTGTTTCTTTTTTTTTAATGCGAAGGGCAGAATATGCAATCTGCTCATTTTAGGGGGTTTCTTCTTTCATCTGGATGAAACTCGTTTGAAAAAGCAATGGAGAATAAAACTATTAAATTCATTTAAAAATATTCTAGATTGAATTTTAAAATTCGCAGCTACTCAAAAATTGCAAAATATTCGGACTACATGTGTGCCAAATCTTAATGCTGTAATTGCCATAGAATCATCAGGATTTTGCGGACACGAAAAAACAAACAAACAAACACTTCCTTTTATAATAGTAGAGATGACACTAAGATAAGAACTAATTGTTCAAATTTAATAATTTTAGAAACAAATGAAACAAAATTTATGCCCCAACACATGCTATAGTTATGCAGTGTAAGCAGAAAAGACCAAATTTACACATCTGCTTCAATCAAGGTCACTCCTTATCAGCGTTAGTAAAATAATAATAATAATGCTAACTTTGATTTGAAAACGCGCAGAACTTTCTGTATGACCCAATATTTAAAAACCGTGGTCATCTTACAGTGCAAAAATCACACAGTGGTCAAAGTTGAATTTTTATGAAATACTAATTCAAAGTAGGCTGGTATTAAATGTAAAAATATTAATGCTACCTCAAATTACAGTTCTATTTAATTTAAAATTTATTTTATCGCATGATGTCTTTGAAAAAAGTATATTATTGTTGTTGTTGTTGCACATCCCCCTGGTGTAGGAAAGCCTACACCAGGTCCAGAAGGCCCCGTCGTGCCAGATCCCCATATACCTGCAAAAAGTCCTGATCAACCAACAGCTGCTTATACGAAGCGCCAAGACAGAGAAGAAGGTGATCAGGACTGGCAGGTAGGGAACAGGAACAAGGAGGGAAAATTCTCTCCCCGTTCTGAAATTTGATACTTTTAAGATGGCCACTTCGAAATCTGGCCATGGCCGATTGAAAAGGCCGAGGGCCACAGCATGTGATTGAGAGTCCAGGGTGATTGCCAGCATACCAATGGTGGGATGGCGTACGGCGCCACAAGGAAAGCAAACGTTGTTTTCCCAGGGAGTGGACCTCAGTGGGAGTGAGGCGATTCAAACAGTCCATAGGGAGATCACAGCCATTCTTGGCGAGTACATCGGCTGTCTCGTTGCCATACACCCCGATATGCGATGGAATCCATTGGAGGCTTATTGGTGTTTTCAGGCCAATCTCGCAGAGAAGCTTCAGAATATCCTGGTCTGGGATGTCAAAAATTTGTGGCCAATTTTTGAAATACTGTATAGCACCATTAAAGACAAATTGTTTTTTCGTAAATTATTTAAATAAAATACTTTACAACAGATGTAAGGTGTTTTAAATTGTATGGGGAAGAAGATGGAGAATGTTTTTTTTTTTCCGATGTGGCTACTAAAACACATTTACACTGGACCCTCACCAAGATGCTTGCTAAAGGAGTGTTGGTTTGAGATGCAATCACCGGGAATTGGTGAGCGTAGATGAACATGTGGCGGAGCTATAGTAAAATCCATGGTTATGATATAACTCTTTCTCGAAATGGTGTTTTCACATGGAATGACCCATATATTGTAATAGCTATAAGAATTCAAGAGAGTTTATAGCTATTGTGGTTATGTAGTCACAACATTAGTATAGCAACGATTTTATTTGGGAAGGGTCCCAAAGGAAGAAACATGTTCATGTTTGAATTTGCCTTGCCTGTCAACCATACCAGTTAGGATTGTTATTGCATTATTAGTTATTGCATTGAAATGTAGTATGCATTTGAATTTTGTCATCATCCATAAGGGAATTTTTCTAACATTTTATCGTGTTGATACAAGAGTTCGTTCGGTTTTTGGCGCTAGAGGTATTGTTTCACAAAACCATATTGCTGTCTACTTCCCACGTGTAAAGTTTTGATGTTTGAAAGAAGGAATTTCAGCAAGTGCTTTAGGAAAGAAATTGTTATTGGGTTGTGTTTTTTAAATTTTATCAAGCATTAAAATAAAAAAACAAAAATAAAAAATAAACAAGCATTTTTGAACCATTCTTTTTTATTTCCTCCTAAAAGAATAAGGATGCCGTCAACGATTTCATGTGCCGTAAATGGTTCAGAAATTTTAGTCACCTGGATCAGTTCTTTAGCCAGAAACCTAAGAACTTTTAGGAGAATGGGATTGTGCTGGTACCAGAGAGATGGAGAAAAGGCGCCAAACAGAACGGCACATACTATATTGATAAAATGTAATTTAGAATAAATAAAATGTGTTTTTTTTTTGTCAAAAATAACAGGACACATTTTTTACATTAATCCAAATGATAGGCACTCTTTAATGTAGTAATCAAGTTGCTTAAAATTTTTTTGTAACCATTGCAAAATTCAGTATAACATACCAGACTCTGGGTGACTTAATGGTATAGATCAAATCTTGAAATTCCATGTTTGATTCTCTCAATACTTTTACAGTGTGCCACCTCGCAATCTAGATACAAGAACCACCATAACCATTGATGACAATTTGTTTGAAGTCGAAGCAGACGACTTGGAAACTATTTGCGAGTTGGGGAGAGGTGCCTATGGCGTGGTGGAAAAGATGCTTCACCGACAGAGCAAGACCGTAATGGCTGTAAAGGTAAATAAGCCGTGAATTTCTTTGGAATGAAACTTTAGTTGTGTTTTACCATGTGTGTTTTGCAAGCATTGAATGCTGCAATGGTTTGGTGATGTTCCTGTTGTACCGGTCGGTCTCGCGTTCCCACATCTGGGATTTGGAACTTCCTTGACTACTTAACAAGTTGTCAACACTTCTAAATCATCTTGGGCCTTCCATAGGAGTTGCAGATGGGCGACTTTAGACAAATACTTGTGTTTACAGTTCCGTGGAAATTGGCCAGAAACATTAAATCTGTCCTCGGATCGGAATGTAATCCGATTTCTTGCTCTCCCTTTCTGTTATAATCTAGTTTGGGGTAACTCACACATGCTTTTCTTAACGATTCCAAGGTCCAAAGAAATGGCCTTGCAGCTGTGGAGTTTCTCATCTTCCATTGCAGGTGGCATTGAGACCACAGGGCAAATGCAATTCAAATGAAAAGGGTAACGAAACTCAATGAAAATTTTTGTTGTTTCAAGTATTTGAAGCAATAAATATTATTATTTAGTCTCATTAATTTTGAAAAATTTGCCTTGTTATATTTTCTAAATCCTTGTATATATTTGTTTTACATAAATCAATACTATCTAGAATCTATACTGCAATTTGCATGTCTCGTATCTGATCAGTTTAGATGTGTGAAGTTAATAAATTAATAAAAATCAGTAAAATCCTTATTTAAATTTTTTTAAAATGATTTTAGTAAAATAAATCCGATTTTTATGATTTAAATATAAAGTCCTGATTTTTCCATACCCTGATTCTGAAGTGTTATTTGCTGAAAAAGAGACGGGTGGTTTATTTGAAAAGCAAAAGGATCAGTCATTTGATTAAGAGGATGGCTTTTTATTCCCATAGGAAACAGATTCTGTGATTAAAGGTCTTGCTTAAACATGGTTCCCAAGCAATTCTTGATTCTGTTATGTGCCTGGATGCAGGATGAGAAAGTTTTATTGTATATTCAATCGTTAATTTATAGTTATAAAAAATATTTTTACTGTGAAACACTTGTTCTAGTCCTTTGTATTCCCATTTGAATAGAACTGATTTTCGTTGATCTGTTTTCCACAGAGGATAACTGCAACCGTAAACAGCGAGGAACAGAAGCGCCTACTTATGGATTTAGACATTTCAATGCGCAGCAGTGATTGCATGTATACAGTTCAGTTTTATGGAGCTTTGTTTCGAGAGGTAAAGTTTACAGCTATATATTATGTATAAAATAATTTGTCGTAGTTGCATAAAATATTGATATATACAGGGATGTTTCCAAAGCTTTTGCAATTGCATTGTATATTTTTTTCTATTTCATTAATTTTCCATTATATTCTAATTTTCCCATATTATTCCCATTTAACTGTTTGCATGAGAAACTACTTAGCCAGCTGAAAATTCTTTTGGGAATATCTTATATCCCATTATTTACATCTAATTTTAGTCTTGCTGTCTTCTGAGCGGGGTTGGGAATTATGTGGAGAGCTGTCATGGCTCAGTGGATATGCCCACTGCACTAGCAACCCATGAGTTATAGGTGGCGCATGTTCGATTCTTGACAGGTGCATACCTCCCTGAGTGTATTTCTCTTTTGTGTCACTAAAAGCTTTTATTGTATATGTATGTCTATTACTTGATGTTGTATGCCTTGTGTCTGGCAGAGCATGGCCAAATGGGCCCTTTGCATCATAAAACACCTAAATCAACCAACATCAAAATGATGAGGTGTTGTCCTCAGCTCTTTCCCTTCAGGGTTGATCTAAAACCGTTGCCACTATCCCACTATGTTGCTCTAGTGCAACGTAATTCAAACATCTACCTACATTGGAAGTCTTGGAATCGCATACAACATAGAAGCTTTTTATTCTACTTGCTTGCTCTTATCATAGCAAGAAAATGACTGAGAATTGGTAGCATCTGTCATGCAAATATCTCTTGATGGCATAATACTGGTGCATATATTAGTTTGCATCGTTGTGTAAACCTGTTGGGACTTGTCCGTACCATAAAGCATTAGTCGTCTTAGCCCTGCATTACCCAGCCTGATCCAGAACTTTGGAAACATCCCTGTGTAATTTAAATGGTTTTTGTCTTGTAAAATATTTTCATATTTTGTCCTTGACACCCTAATAATGCTCCTCCAAGTACTATTGTGCCTAAAAGTAAGAAAAGTTATTCACTCTTGATCTGGGCGCAAGACACTCCCTCAAAATAATGGTTTCTTATTTTAAAAATATTTAAACAAGTAAAAAACGTAGCTAATAATATTGTTTTATAGTTAAAAAAAGGAAATGTGTTTTAATATAAACATTATTTTTATAATTACAATTTATTATGCAAAACTCTTTAATGACTCAACATTCATTATGAAGTTTGAAAGCAATGATTGTAAAGAAAATTATTTATTTGCATTGTCTCAAGTATCCCATACACCTATGTATTGCATCAATCCTCTAACTCAGCATTTCCCAAACTGCTCCGTGGAGCGATTCTCGGGTTTCGTTCGTGGCAGTTATGAAGGATGTAACATGTTTCTCATTGACTTCAAACTTTATAGATGAAAATAACAACAATGAAATGAATTATTGCCAGCAATAATAAAAGAACACCATAACAATTTGTTTCAAAATTTGAATTCATAAGTTCCAAGGGACACTCGGGAATCGATTCGAAAGAATTCTGAGTGGATCATAGATCTATTTTCAGTGATGTCAAAACCAACATCCCTCACCGTGACAGAATATGAGGTTCTTATAGACATGGTTTAGGACAGTCTCTGTCAGGCATCATTTATGAGTAAAAGCAAACCACTTCACTTCTCAAATTTTGGTTTCAGTTAGGGGATGATCTTTCGATATCAAGCTTAAAAGCTAACTTGCTCGTACTCAATGGAATGTCCTTTTCGAGGTACACAGTTACAAAAGTTAAGTATCAAGCTCATTTGGCTGCAGAAGACAACACGTGTCTTCAACTGACTTCTGTGATACTGGACATTGACACACTCTGCTGTACGAAGCAGGCATATTGTTCAGTTTAACTTTGGGTGTACTTGTAACATTTTTCAAATATCTTAACTCAGTTCTCGAAATACCCAGGTGCACCTGAAAATAAAATTGTGCACCTAATTTTTCCCTGCTAGGTGCACACAGTCTTGAATTATTTTATTTTGTTTGAACAAAATATTAGGACCAACCTCTCGCTCTAAAAGAACGTAATTAAAATTCCTAAATACACACTATGCGAAAACAAAATCGCTGGGCCGTAACGGGTTTATTCAGGAGGAAGGTTTACTTGTCACTACCACCATAACTTTCCGATCATCCAAACATTTTCCAGATGGCTCTGTGAAGTGACTGTCGCGACAGCCATGCGCCAGAGAAAGGAGAATTTCGATTTTTAAATATTTTTATTTACTATCTACTACGAACCAATATAAATATACCCAACTAATAAAGTAGTTTACAATACATTAATACTCTTATATTACGTTTTTAAAAAATTTGTACCTAAAATATAACTTGTGCATCTAATTTAAAAACTTAGGTGTACAAGGTGCACCTGTATTAAAAAATCTATTCCGAGGCCTGTCTTAACTAGTTATATCAGTTTGTAGATTTAAATAATAAATAATATTGTCTGGCTCTTTTTTATTATTGTTTTCTTTATTAATATACTATCTAAATAAACCGGCATTGCTCGAGTTAAAATGGTTAAATGTTGATTGAAAAGTGAATTAAAGTAATCACTTTTCTTTCATAGAAATATGCAATCATTTAAGTTGTACGAAAATACTTTAAAACTTCATTTTAACTTTTTCATAGCTTCTACAATTTACTTCGGATGCAAATATATACATTTAATACCTGAATAATATATTGCAATATGCAAAAGAATAAGACATATATAAACATAAACAAAATTCCAATGAAAAAAAGGCGCAATTCTGAAAAACGAAAGATGGGCAATGTGTCGAATTTTGACTTCCTGAGCTGAAATAGAGTAATTTGATAAAAGACATCAGAAAAATATTGATAAAGACAATGATATATTATTTATGAAATTTAGTAATGCTCAAATATGAACACGACATTTCCCTGTGTTACGTGTTTCCTTGTCAATATTCATTTATTGTAGGAAAACAAACTTGAAATTATAAAATTGGGGCTTCGAGGAGCACTTCTAGGACTACCTGTGTGCCAATTTTCAAAAGTAATAGCCTGTGTATTCCGCAGTGTTCTAAAGTATAAGTGAACCAAATTTTGTGTGGATTGGTCAAATGGTGTAGATTTGTATAGAAAATATACACACACCACCCACATACATGATTTTTTATATGATGTATATAGATACCTTATTATTCATGCTTCCATATACATATAGTTTGCAATATGCCTTAGACAACATAGACAGATAGAACTAAACACTTCTTTGGGCTCCACAGTAAATATTTGCTTAAAAAATGGCTCTGTGGCTAAAAATATTTCGGAACCACTGCTCTAACTGATATAAAAGTAGTATAATTTCCTGAAACAGTGTTTAAGTGTGGTTTGGTGAATTTGTCCTCTGTACTGGTAACTTACAAGCTGTGGGCATTGCACATTTGATTCAATAAATTATCCTGGATGTGTTTCTCTATTCTATGTCAGTAAGATTTTTCTTGTGTGTGCATATATCCAGTACTTGATGTTTTTATCCAACCTATGTGTGAGTATTGCTTAGTGCGATTTGATGTTGTTTCTTTCGTAGTCCATAGTTTGATTGTCAAAAATAGCAGAAGACCTTTATAGATAAGTGATAAGATCCCAACTATAAAAAAATTAACTTTTGGTCCCTTTTAAAATAAGGTTCTCTATGCCAATTTTTTTAAATGAATAAAATATGCAACTTTTGTGTGATGGCTATTTTTCTTTTATGAAATTATTTCTAATTTGTAAGTTTAATACCTCAACTTAATCTTAGTTAAAAAAAATTAAGCTAAATTGTTTCAGGTATCAAAATTGTTTTGAGGAATTGCCATTTTAAAGCTGCTCGAGTTAATTTTGCACCTATTGACAAAATGTGAAATTTGTGTAATTTGCCTGCTTTAAGGGGAATTTTTTCTGTTAAAATTACTTCTTTGGGGATTGTTTTATTTACAAAACTATGCAATCAAATAATTCCAAACATTGCACATCTATTATCATCCCAGGTATTCAAAAATAAGTATCAAAATCATTTTCATGAACCATTCCTGCTCTGTTCATGACATGATTTCTCAACTCCATGTGATCTTGAATTGCTCTGCATTTTACTGTGTGTAGCTATTTTTTAAGGAGTCAGAAAAATGTTTATGAAATATTGGTGGTAAATGGTGTCTTGTCAAATCCGAAACCGATCTTGCTAAAAATGTGACTTGAGTTTCGCTATAGAATTATAAAAACAACAGATCACTTTTCTAATTCGTCAAATAATAAAAGATATTTTTTTCAACATCCTGTAAAAATTTCAAGTCGATCAATCTTATAGTTTAAAAGATATCATTGCAACCACTTTCAAAAAAGTTATTAAAGGAAAAATATGTTTAAATTCTACTTCTGCGGGCATCTGTTAATGCCTTATAATTTGACAAATTTGTGACTTTCTACTTTCAATTGGATGCACATGTTTTTAAGACATTAAAGAATAAAAATACAAAGTAGATTTCTTTCGCCAAAAAGAAAATCTTCCTAATGTTTTATTATTATTTTTTAATTTGTTAATGTTTATTTAATGAATACAACCAGAGTTTAAACTTAGGATCAGAAAATCAAGCACCAATTGCACTTAAACATTTTTTCTCAGTCTCTAAAAATTCTAGTTTCAACTTCAAAACTATTTTTTTCGTGTATGTTTTTTTACAGTGAACTTTGATTAGGACCTGAACTTTGACAACACATTTTTTGGCCATTTTCTCTTAGAGCCATTTATTTTGTTTTGGGTCGCTGTAGTGATTGTTTTCTTAGGAATGGTAGGGTTTTTTTTAGGTTTATATTCGAAAGAAGAAATTCACATTTTTGAGTGGCATAGTTCAAATTTACGTATTCATAATTTTGAAAAGTAAGCAAAATCTGTTGTAGGGAATATTTTTTCAATATTTAAGTGCAGGTTCTGTTATGGGAACTTTTTTATCCATTTCTGGACAGGTTATAAGACTTTAAATATATTTCACAAGTCTCTAATCCACACCTGAAAAGACACAGTCCTAGTAAACAATATTCTGCAAAAACCTTTTTTCAAACTACAGGATTTTCCTGTTTTGTGTAGGTACGGTTTTAATACAAGCAGAAACGTAAAATTCTTGGATTTTGAAATGACTTGTTATCAAAATACAACTGACAACAAATTTCAAACATAACATATTTCATGAGAAATCACAAGAAGATAGCAAGATTGCATGTACACGGCAAGTAATTTGCTTTAATTGTGTGTTTGTTTGATGCAAGTTTAGAAATTCAGTCTACTTTTATAAAAGGAAGTGTATGTGTACACAGTGTCCTGGTGAATCTGTGGCACTTACAATAATAAAATTTGGCACACCATTAGTCCAAATGTTTTGCAATTTTTGTATCGTGTCGAAATTTTAAAATTTTATCTAGAACATTTTGAAATGAATTTATTAGTTTTTTCACCATTCTTTCTTCTACCGAAATGTGACGACACCCAAACCTCGAATGAAGAAGGAACGAATTTTTGGGTTTTCAAACTCTGACGTCAGCTTTTGGAACCATGCCAAGTTTTCTGATTCTAACGTGTTTTGATTTGCGTTGCTGGTAATAGCCACTTCGAAGGCATCACTGCATTGCATTGGAGTTTGTTTCCGAAGCAAACCAAAGTGTGTGTGAAAAAAGCAGCGAGGAGTGGCCACACTTGACTCTACGAAAAGAACTGTCACTGGAAACGCAGTGGCTAGTGTCTTATAGATTCAAGTTCCGCTATGTCTCTCATTCCTCAGAATGCTGTATCTGTAGGTTGATTTGTTATCATTGTTTCTGTTTATAAATTCTGAGCTGTATAATTAATTTTCATTAACCTTGCAGGGGGATGTGTGGATATGTATGGAAGTGATGGATACATCCTTAGACAAGTTTTACCCCAAAGTGTATACTGCAAAAGAAAGCATACCGGAAGAAGTACTAGCCAAAATAGCATTTGCTGCAAGTACCATTTTTGAATTTATTTGCAATCTTTTATTTTGCAAAGTCGAATATTTCAGATGTATTGATTTTAGAGCTTACATACTAAACAATTATGTGATCTAAGGTGTTCTGATGGGTAGTGTTGTATTCTTTCATCATGAACATATTTAATATTTTTTTACTAATTTGTTTTAGGGATTGAAATTGTTTCAATTTTATTTCAGTAATTTTGAGAAAATAAACTATTTGAGTGGTGCAAAAATGTAATAAACTTCGGAAAGCCTCTATTGAAAAGAGAACACCGGTATATTATTTCATTATCTTCCCCAGATGTCTTGTGAAAGAAAGGGTTTAAAATTAGTTAAGTACCCAACAACTCAATGCTCATTTCTGTTAAATGGTTTCACTTAGCAGAGCTAAGCATTGAACTGTTCACTTCATACTGTATCAAATTTGATTGTTAAATTATTTTTATCTTTAAAAATCAAATTTTTTTCATCTATCAAAATGAATTGAATTCAATAGACATTTTTTTTTATTTCTATCGAAACACATATTGGTCAAACATAAGTCATATTCAATACTGCTATTTTTGTGAATGAGAAAGAGCACAAGTTTATTTAACTGCTGAAGCTGGAATTTAAAAAAAAAATAGTATCAGTTCTGACAGAATATGTGTAGAAATTGAATGTTGTTTTATATCTTTAACCTTTTGACTATAGCTATAGATATTACAGGCACGATTCTTTTAACTTTCAATGTAGAATTGCTGTACTGGTAGTAGTCTAAAAGTTAATGATTGTGTATATTTTCCTATATGTGTATATATAACATTTGGAATCACTCTCACACAGTTAAAAAAATTGATGGCGTCAATTTCAATACATTAACAGAATTAGCGCATCTATTTTTGTTTTCTGAGTTTGAGATTAGTTATTTTTCTGTTAGGTATGAACTTTTAAAACACAAAATAAATTTTTTTTATTTAAATTGAAATCTTCCACGGTCAAAGAATAATACTCGTGTTTCTATTTCAGGTGGTTAGTGCCTTGCACTACTTACAGAGCAAGCTGAAGGTCATCCACCGAGACGTGAAGCCTTCAAACATCCTGATCAGCAGGGGCGGGGCTGTCAAGATCTGTGATTTTGGTATATCCGGCTACCTTGTGGATTCTGTTGCAAAAACTATGGATGCTGGCTGCAAACCATACATGGCAGTATGTACCTTTTTTTTAAAATCTATTTGCAGCTACACATGGTTTATATCTTACCTATAAAATCAGATTCATTGCACAAATTGAGTTTTCTTCATAAAAATACTAAAAACATTTAACCATATGTCAGATAGGTTGTATTAAATTTAATTAAGTGATTAAAGCAGTATCTCCGTAACTGTTGCAGGTAATGTACAACTGATATGATTTTCAGAATCGGGACCTTTTATGTGTCCAAAAATATGTTTCATTCTTTAAGTACGGAAATGCGTTTTTCTATTTTGCTACTTGAGATAGGTGTAAAAGAACATTAAAAAATTAATTAATTAATTAAAAGACTGTTAGATAGAACTAAGAACAATTTTAAATATCCATTGAATTTCAATACAAGTGGTTACTGGTACATTGTGGTATTAGATATTGAGGGCACCTGTAGTTTTCAAAAAGTAGGACCTAAAACCAGTGATTTTCAAAAAGCGCAGGTCCCCCCCAACTTAAATTGGACTATTTCAATACCACAACAGGTCTTTGTTTTGATGTAGTATTTTGTTTCAATTTCAGCCAGAAAGAATAAACCCAGCGGCCAATCAACTGGGATATGACATACGTTCTGATGTATGGAGTCTGGGAATAACAATGGTGTGTATCTGAGCTTGTTTTTTAAAAATGCAAAAAATCTATTGAAGTATTACAAGCTCCTCTTTTGACAGCATTAATGTTGAATGAGGGCAGGGTTGCCATTGGCGACTATTTCTGACTATTTTTAACCTTGGGCGACTGGCGTCTTTTTCGTCAAAAACAGGTCAAAAAGAGACTTTTTAAACATTTTAATTTAGACGACTGTTTAAAATTTTTTGCAATAAATCTATTTTTAAATAACTTGAGTAACAAAAATGACAACAGCGAATTTGAAGGTCACTAGCGCGAAATTGCGTCCATCTTTAGCGATCCCGATTTTACAAAATAGAATTAAACATTGCCAGTCAAAAAATTTGTTACTTGTTTTGCTTTCCTTGGCTGGAATTGTTTGAGCGTAGGAAATGGAATCTGATTTCTCGAACACTATCGAGGTCAAATTCGTATGGAGGAAAATATGAGGTACAATTTACAAATAATTTATTTTCGGAAAATCATATTTTTAGGTATTGTTCTAACTTGAAATTTTCCGTAGATTTCAAAACAGTTGAAATTTTTACTCTATCTTTAATGGTCTAGGAGATAGAAAAAAACCCAACATAACAGCAGTTAAAACTTTTATTTTTTTTGTTCTTCGACTGAAGGCGTTGCTTGAAAAATCAAATAGAAACACAGAAAATATAACTTAAGAATCTGTCATATCTTTATGGTGTTGCCATTCAAAAGAAAACAATCATAATTAAATTCTATTAAATTCATTTTAAAATGTTCCAGTTTGAATTTTAAAATACATGCCTCACAAATTTCTAAAGAATTGGACTACCTGTGTGCCAAATCCTATTGTTGTAAGTGCCATAAATTCGTCAGGACATTGGGTACACTTAAACATACAAACAAGCACTTCCTTTTACAATAGTAAAGATGTTTAAGTTTTCATATTTGCATTTTGAATGACTTCTTTTTAACAGTTATTGACAATAAATCCAAATTCTTTGGTCTCTAGTACGAGCTATCCATGGGCGTGTTTCCGTACCAAACGTGGGGCACGCCTTTCGAACAACTGAAACAAGTTGTAAAAGACGATCCTCCACGTCTGCCCAGTGGTCGATTCTCAGAAGACTTGGAGGACTTTATATCTCAATGGTGAGTACTTGGGTCTTCTATTCTCATTAGATGATAAGATTAGTTGAAACCCCAATCGCAACTAACTCCAGATCATGTTTTCGAATGCCAGGCCATTATCGGTTCCCTCTTTCAACTTGCACCCCCAATCGAAATCCTCCATAGCCATCGAGCTCCAGAACTTGCAGATCTTGTCACCAAGGCTTTTGGAGGACTCTAAACTTTTGCACTAGTACTGTATGCATAGACACGACAACAACAACTACATTAGTTGAAACTAGAGCATCTGTACTGGAAGGACCATTAATGTAAAGAACTTACGGCCACTTGCAACGATAATCCTCGGGTTATCGAGTAAACCCTATTCACAATGCTTGATTCTAGGTTTAAAACGATGTTTCAGTGGTCTATTTTGATCCTCGGAAATCGGCAAATTAACTCTTGGTTGAGTGTTACGCATGCACAGTACTATCTTTTTGCGAAGGAAGCGAGATATAGTGTAAACAAAACAAAATGGACGACATTTCATTCTGTGCTAAATTGCAGTATTCTTGCGACGATGCTCATTCAACATATCCTATATGAATTCAATTGAAACAAGAACATTATTGTATTTTCAATAAATAGATATGCCCAGATGTGTCCTGGTTTGAACTATATTCTGGATTGCCAGAGTAAAACCTGGTGAGAGAGCAGACATTAGAATATGGCCATGTCAAATTTAATTGATTTTTTTATACTTTTGTTGATTTATTACAGAAATGAGAATATTAACAATGCAGGTTACTTCACTTTACACCAACACACCCATACTGACAAGTACAGAGATAATCGGATTACATTCATTTTTCAAGGCATTGTGTACAATTCTTTCTTGCAAAATTTAGGTTTCCTTAAAAATCCAATTTGAAATAAAATACCTTTGCATTTCTTTTTCCATACCCAAATCAAAACGCTGTATGTATTCTATTAAAATCGCAATTTGGAATAAATTCTGCGGTGAAGTATGTGCTTAGACAGTATGAATGCAGATTCGAGTGTTGTAACAAATGTAAACAATATCACGTGATCATAGGGATACTGTATTAGTCAGTCACAGCGAGCGTATCACTTGAATCCGTGGATCAATTAACCCACCATTTGTGAATAAGGTTCTTGATCCATGATTTAAGTCTGACCCGCGGATCAACTGATCCTCAGATTAACTCTAGACTTGTGAATATGGCTGTTAGTCTCTCTTTGAAAGCTAGTTTAGTTAAAAGAGCAATAGAAATCAATTGGGATTATTATAATTTTGCTTTTTATCGTATTAGTGAAACTGAGTTTCATGATTAATTATTTTTAAACTTACTGTAAAGCCCATTGAGATAAGTGCAGTGGGATCTAAAAATCACTATTTGCTATTCAAGTGCGTACCATTATTTTCTGCAGAGTAATCGTGAATAAGGAGAGTGTATTTAATCATACTCTTGATGTGCTTATAATATTTACCTCTTAAAATAAGTCCTCTAAATCAATTCATAAATCTCAACTCAAAAATACATCTCAGTAATCTCACAAAAACTGGGAATTAGATTAACCTCTCAACTCGAAACTTTGTTTCAGTTAATAATTCTAAGGAACTAATTACTTGCATTGCCATGTATAGAAAATTACATTCTTGTAAAAAATTTGATTATATTTAGTATGCATTTTCACTGTTTCAGTATATATGGCTTGTGTTTTCTGTTACTTTATCATATAGATTATTGCTTACATTACTCGTTTCCTTACATCTATATTATGGTTTAATTATTTATTGTGCACGAAAAAAGTGAGTGTTTGAATATGACTTTAATCAATGAGAGAGCATGAATAAAGTGACCCACGTAAATCATTGCAAAGTTTGCCTTTTATATGTTAAGAAGATTATGAAACAATTTTTCCTAATTGGCAGACAAAATATGACTGAACACAATCGTATTCCTATTTTCAGTTTGTGAGAATGATGAAATGCGTTCCAACTCGAAAGTAATAGGTAGACTAAGCATTGAGAAAATGTATAAATATGCTTATTGCTGATGATTGATTATTATCCATGTTTTAATTACTACCCATTTCTAACACCTATAATGGATTCAAGTGTTTCTATTTTGCATTTCATATTTCCTAATGAAATAAAAATGGATTAAAAATAGTAAACAGTATTTTTAGTCGCTTTTTTTATAATGTAGGATGAAATGTGCTGAACTCTATCAATTTTTGTAATCTTTCTCCTGAATGTATACCCAATTGCATCACATTCACTTGTTCAAAGATTTCACTGTTTTCAATCATCTTAAAATTTAGCATATTTTGCATTGTCTTAAATTTTCTGTTCTGCGCTGATCTGTATCTTTCATCTTTTAAAAATTTGTTGCCTTTCCACCAGACTGCTGAAAAATTTCATTAGAATTGTGAGCTCACCATGATTTTAATTATATTTAGTTTTGTTATTGAAACCAAGCCTAAGTTGAACAAAACAGACATATATACAGCAGTATATACAACTGTTTATTTTTAGCTATCTATCTGATGTGAAATTTTAACTCTATATTAAACAATCTAGGAGATAGAAAAATGAACTAAAGGTTTAACTTAAGTTATCTCAATTTAAAACTTTATTTATTTATTTTTCGTCCACTGAAGAATCGTTCCTTGGAAAATGAAACTGAAACACGGAAAAAATTAATTTAGAATCTGTCATCTCTTTAGTGTTGCCATTTGCTTAAAAATTACACAAATTTGAAAATACATTAGGTTTTACTGATATTCAACTCAAGAATAGATCTCTGAGATCGAACCACTTGTGATGGCGTAAAATCAAACTGATGAGAAAATGAGCAGCAGTGTTGGGCGATGGCAGATTTGTTTATTTCCTTATTTTTAACACATGTATTCTTGCAACTGAACAACTATTGGGGGTGGTCGGTTAAGCGTATGGAACGTCTCGTCGATGACGAGACGATCGAACCCGAAAACTACGTCACGTAAAACTATCTGGTTGAGATTGTCTAGTTACTTGTTGAAGGGATGCTCCGAAGAGTGCCAGCACCGCAACTAATAGTCTATTCTACTGAGACCCCTACTAATCCACTAAAGACCGATTGCCGAAATAAATTTCAGCATGTACCTGATTGGAATGTTTGACAGTTCCCAGTGTTCGATACAATGGTATCCCAGGTATTCAAATCACTGTGCAGAGTAATAGTCACACTCACACAAGACGTGTATGGAACTCTCCTCTACCATACGACAACCTCTATACCCCTAATATTGAGGTGTCTTTTCAGGCTACAGTTGCCAGTTAGAAGGCCAATAGCTATCTTGATTTCTTTCCTGATCAATTTCAGCAATTCCCTCGATATGTTCCAGGGAGATTGTTGATTAAGCTCTTTGGCTTGTCTTTGATAATTAAATTGAAGCCTTATATGGTAGGACTCGGCAAAGAGTAAACCTTTGATAATCTCTCTAACCTCGTTGTGAGGTAGACCCAAAACAGGCTCTGGTCCAATAAATGGCATTCCAGATCCATGTTTTGCTAATTGGTCTGACGTTTCATTACCCTCAATGCCACAATGACCAGGGACCCAGACAAGAGAAACTTTATTTGTCTCAGCCAGATCCTCAAGTGACAATCCCACACTGCTTTTGAATAAAAGCAGTGACTTTGCTAAGCCTTTAGGGATACCTGGCTGTCGGAGTAGATTTTTATAACCCCCTTAACAACCCCTCTTTTGAGGCAGTTGTAAGTACAAGCAGAGATTGCTAGAACTTCAGATTGTCTGTTGGAACATAATTTAGTGGTCCGGTAGGTAGTTAATTATTAACATCGCACTGGAGGAACGCAACAGGCTATTGGCGATGATCTGGAATCAGATCCCAAAGGGAAGAACTGTCTCCCTGGGACATCTAATTCTTGAATATTTTATACTTGGTTCTTCTCGGTCTTGAATTCGGTACCACTTGTTCGCTTTTGGACCTTTCACCATAAAACCCCACCATCCAATCTAAACCTGGAAATGTGAGACTCATCCAAGGTGATTGTAAACTATTATGGTAATAATTCAGCAATGTGTTATGTGTAGAGCTCACAACTTGTAGTTAATTACCATTTTTTGTCTTGCAGTCTACAAAAAGATTTCACGAAGAGACCCAACTATCTGCAACTCCTTCAGCACTCTTTTATATCATCAGACTCTACCCATGACTTTGATATCTCGAAATATGTGTCGTTCGTCTTAGACCTCTACGATAGGATCCCCGAAGGAGCCATCGAGTTGTGTACGGATTTGGATGGATCGGGAAATGGAGCCAAGCCTGCTTCCGATCGTCTCCCACACGCCGAATAGACGTCTCACTTCACCTCGGGAGACCCGAGTAGAGGGTGTTTGTTACCTTGTGCAAAGTTTTATTTATTTGTTTTGGAAAATCTATTTTTAGCTGATTTTTTTCTTTTTCATTCTAATGACTTATATTTAATAGCTAATCATGTTTTCGGTTTTATCCTGTTTTTTTTTTTTTTTGCGTTTCATGAATTTTCCCCGAAATTTGCTCGTGGAATCCCCCGAGCTTTTTTTGTAAAATTTGTAGCCATCAAGCACGTATTGTTTGAAACGGTTGGAATTTTTCTCTTGTCATTGTATTTAGTATTCAGTTACCAATTGGTATGTGTGTTAGTGTACAGGTTTGAACATTTTCTGAATGCGTGCCTGTTAGGGCATGATAGATTGGCATAACTTAATTCTGTTTCAACTGGAGAAAGTGTTTTTTTTTTTAACAAACTCTATGTACATATTATGTCTTACTTTTTGCCAGTTGACGTATGGAATGTATTGATATAAAGTGTTAATACATTTAATTAAGAGAATTTAGGCTTGTGTACAATCACGTGATTAAACTGTATATTTTTTGAAGATTTTTTTTATTTCTATATACACACATCTCTAAGAACTGTTCTGTTTTATATTAATATATTTTTATGATGAACCAAAATGGAAACTACCTAATTTATTTGATTAAATTATATTTAAGTATTCAGTTGCCTTGCCTAAAAGTGACCTTTGATTTAAAGACTCATAGTAATAAAACATCCCCATAGAAAGGTTGGAATCTTGTTTTTAAAGTAAACTTTTGCGACATTGTTAACAGTTTTAGTGCTATAATTCACCTCAGTACATCAAAAATTTGAAGACTTCAATTTGCTTAAAAACAAATATTATGTCAAAAGGGTGTAATAAAATTTACAAATTGATAAAAAGGTAATTTAATTTGAATTTATAAAAGTGTATCCCCTTGTTATATCATGCATTTGACTATTCACTCTTTTTTACCTATTTCAAATGAATTTTCATTTCATGAAGAGAATATGAAATTTCAATTTGTTTCTTTGGAATTGAGAGTTCAGAGGTCATATGTATTAAACAGGTGTCCTAAGCTTAAATGATTTGGGTGGCTGAAAAGCATGGACAAGAAGTTTTCAAGGACCCCAAGGTTTCAGTCCTAGGAACCTTCTTGAAAATAAAAGATTTTCACGAGACCATTGAGATCACTTAACATTGATTATGTCATGTGTGCCAGCTTAAGACCATAGTGATTCTTATTTTGTACTATAATGTAGGGAGTAAACTATTTAGATCTATGTTAAACAGATTATAAAATGTTAAAACTTCAAATTGAGGATTAGCCATGACAATTTAAAATTTTGAAACAGTAAGAGTAGAGAAGAAAGTGGAAATATTATATTCTTATTTATTAAAATGTATTAAAATCAAGACTTAACAAGCAAAATTATAATATTTGACGACATCAAAATACACCATTCTTTTGACATAAAAAGGGGGTTGCTACTGCTGAAAACTTGGAGAACCACTGCGTTCGGATATTTTGGAAAGTAAATTCTTTCTTGTCTATGCTTTTGAGACACCCAATCCTATTAAACTCAGGACACCTGTTTGATACAAGTAACTTTAATCTTAATGCGAACACAGCAATGTTTGATCATTTCAATATTTAGTTACTCATCTTTAACTATTTCAAATATGTGAGCTAGGTGAGCATTTTAGTAATCATTTAGAACTAAACTTTTTCAAAACAAAAGAATTGTAGAAAATTACGAAATATTTTATTTTCTCGAAATTTCAGTATTTTGCCCTGCAAAATATTGCATGGACTCCCTTTAAGAAACATTCTTCTAACATGTTTAGTTTCAAACCTAAAAGTTCTAGTATTGGTATTGTAGTTTTTACGTAATTTTAATGTGTAGTTTGTGCCTTTTGTAACCCAAGTTTTTCTTGATCATAACCCTTGGGATGTTATACAGTGTTGCCAAGTGCTCCGTAACTTATGGAGTTGCTCCGTTAAAGAATCAAAAATCCGCAACTCTGCGTAATGTATGGTTCACTCTGGAAATTGCGTCGATACAGGGAAAAGGAAAATTTCCACTTTAGGGAAAATTTTTTCACTTACAGGGGAAATTTCCGGCAGATTTTTTAATCAGGATTGCAATTTTTTTTATGAAAAGGGAAGAATTTTCACTTGTGAGAAAATTGAGTATTAGATTTCTGTTTCTACAATTAAAGGATAGAACATTTTATCCTTTAAAAAAAATATTTGTAATAAGGAATTTTATGATTGTTTTTAAAGAAAAATAAGCTGGGTCTTTCGTTTTTGTCCTTATTTTCGCGTTGCTCCTGAAGCAACCTCAAAACCCCAGAAATTTTATGAGAATGCTCTTGAACCTGCTCAGAAAAGTTTGGCAACTGTTTATATCCCCAAAAAATGCACTTCATCAAGGTTCGTAAAGTTTTGCCGCACCAATCGGTTCTTTAGCCAGAAACCATTGACATGAGTGCAGGATTATGCAGCTACCAGAGAAATAGAGAAAGGGCATCGAGCAGAAGGGAACAACATGCTAATTCAGTGTAAATTTTAATGAGTGAAATAGATTTCCTTCAATTTTTGAAAGAAAAATTGCATCATACTGTTGCACATACCCAATAGTTTATTTCTACCGTATTTTCTTTTCTTACCTGTCGTATCAAAGACATTTCCATTTTAAAAAGAAAGCATTCAACCCATTCTCGAACTGACGGGAATGCTGTCCTGCAATCTTTTCACGTTCTACTTAGTTTCCATCAAATATCTAGCTGCCCTGGCTTGGATTTGCCAGGATTTTTCAAGCTATAGATCAGGGGTTCCCAAACCTAGCCAAGTCGTGGCACCCTTAAGAGAATTAGAATTTTCTCGTGGCACCACCCTCACCATGTAATATCTGTGGTACATATATATATATAAATATATCAGGGCTCGAAATACCCAGGTGCACTGTGCACCTGAAAATAAAATTTTGCACCTAATTTTTTCCCTCAAGGTGCACGCAGTGCACCTATCGTTAAAAAAAGTGGGGAAACATATTTTATGTTATTTTGATGTCTGAAAAAATTTTAGTATTGACCTCTCTTGCTTTAAAGGAACGTAATTAAAATTCCTAAATACACACTATGCTAAAACTTTAATCCAGAAAATGCTGTGTTGCAATGAAGGAAAAATACAAAAAGAAGGATGGACACTAAACCTTATGGGTAAAGATCTGCCAAAAAGGTAGACGTTTCTGATTTCCCACCAATGTCTGATGATGACTAAATACTTGTAAGTAATAAATTCGCAGATAAAAAAAATGTTTAAATATTTTTATTTATTATCTACTTGTAACATATCCAAACATACCCAATTAATAAAGTAGTTTATATTACATGAATGCTCTTATATTACATTTTTTTTTAAATGTGCACCTAAAATATAATCTGTGCACCTAATTTAAAAACTAAGGTGCACCTGTATTAAAAAACTATTTCGAGGCCTGATATATATATATATACGACTTTGAAGAAGAAATTAAAGAAGTAAGTGGTAAGAACATAAACATAATTAATGCAAATCCCGTATTTAAAATTCACCCATATACTTTAATTGTACTTAATAGGAAAACAGGTGTAGGTGAGAATTTAAATAAAATTACCTTCAACAGGATCTAGTGGTATATGTGTGTGTTTAGTGCACAATTGTTCGGATCGTGGAATTGAGATACAGCTACTCGCGATATGCTAGTGATACAGCTACTCGCATTTCTTTTACGACATTAATTTTCGAACTATATTTGCTCTTTATAATAGCAACTGCTTTGTGGCCGCTTTGCAGCACCCCTAATTTCTCTACAAACCCCAGGGTGCCATGGCACACACTTTGGGAACCTCTGCTATAGATGCTTTTGTTTGCATGTATATAGTTTAATTTACGTTTTAGTAATGAACTTTTCAAGTTGGATTGGTATTTGTATCAAGATAGCTTTTGTGTTGAGATTGTGGATGTACATTTTATATTAATGTAACCCTTCTCTTTTGTTTCCATTTCAATTATCTGCCAATTCAAATGCAAGTTTTGGAATAATGTAATTGTTTTTCTTTTCAAGTGCCTTTCTAATTACTGTACTGTTACTAACTCTCACTTGTGATACACTCTATTAATAGACTACCAGCAAGCCTCGAACTAATGTGCCTATGCGAAAGTCTCTTCTTATGGTTACGCAAAATAATATTCTGTTGTTTAATGTTTCTGTTTATGAAATCGATGCACAGTTACAGACGTTTGTGAATATTTAGATTATTAAGATGTTTTATTCGAAATAAGACTTTTTTTTTGTGAAGATGGCAACTAAGCAAGGTAGATGGTTTTCAGCCTACAGCCTTTTCTAACAATGTAATTAAACGTTTCTGCATTACTTTGGCAATTTTATTTTTGTTTAAACATTGCATGTTGCTAATCTCAAAGTTTTTATAGTTGATTAATTTACTTGGTGTTAGAATTTCTATACTTTTTGTTATCACTGTAGGATCTCAAGATAAAAATTTGACAATAGCTTAAATAATTTCATTTCCCGTTTCCATGTTCAACCTGTATTTAATTCGAAAAGTGAAAAGAAATTCTAAAGTGTTATTCAATGCTACCAGTTCTACGGCTCAATTACTCTGAAGAAAATACTTACTGAAGAAAGCATTTTCTATTCATCGTATTACATGGCCCCACGATATTAAAAAGCTTTGATTTTATATTCTAGTTTTAGAGGGGGCCTTAATATTTACTGCAAGTTCTTGAAATTGTTTAGAAGGCTGAAGTTTATACAAGATTTTGCTTTTTATTTCACTGAAAAAGTGATACTTTTTAAGGTTAAATGTCATCAAAAATCAATGATATAATATTTATAGGATAGCTAAAATTGGTGCTTTCAAAAGTGGGTCTTTAATTTTCTTCAGCATGCTTACTGGTTAAATCTATGTGTAGTGTAGGGTCAAAAATGAAAAATAGCCCCTATAAAGACCTAAAGCCTCAATTTGTTTTGTCAGTAGAATGGGGAACCCCTGTTATAACTAATGTAGTGGATATTGACGAGTTCAGTAAACAGTTATATACATATGAAATGCAACGCTAACCATGTTTTATTTCATTTTAACCTTAACTTTATGCTAACGTTGCAGGATGTTTTATTCTTGTCCCATTGTTGCTCTTGATTGATTTAATATAAACGCTATTTTGATCTAATTTAGCAGACCATAGTTCTATGGTTAACACATTTATATAATTTAGTCTGAAATAGGAACTGGTTTGTGTTTGATCATGTGGAGCTAGTAAAGTGTTTTGTTTGCCACACTGCAATTTATCACTTATTGCAAAATTTCGAAACCATTTTAACACCTTGAATGTAAATGTTCTGTTGTCATTACAACCATTTAAATCTTAATTGCGAAAAGCAATGCTACCTGCAGATTGTGTGTGGCATCATATTTTGAAGTAAAAAAAATCACTGCTTTACCCTGAACCAGTTTTCCCTTATCACCCTAAATTAAAAATAGCTTTTTCGGTATGTTCTGTCATGAGAAAGATAGGCTGTGGAACATGTGAAAGAAAGTTATTTAAATTCTATTATTTTTTTTAATTAAAAAATACTTAATTTTTTACATGAAGTAAATTTAAATTTGTGTTAGTGTGAGAAGTGCTATGGCAAAAGACACGGCCAAATGTGTCTCCCTGTTAAATGTTTCGTAATGTTATTCTATTGTGATTATGCTGAATGTTGTAATGTCTAGCAGAGGAAAATCTTGCAGCCAATTTTATTTCTTGTGTTGTCTTTTCCATAACAATCCTTTACCTTATTAACATTCCTCTCTTGTTTGTTGTTAAACACCTATGTGTCTAATATTTAACGTCTTAAACCCCCCCCCCTAGTAGTTTTGACGAGGTATCTCGTCCATCAAAAACTGACCGATGTTGCTAATGACGAGATATCTCGTCATCAAGATACAGTACAAAGTACAAAATCAGGAATTATCCGGAATTAGGCCATTTCGGATTGTTTGCATTTTTTGTCAAAACCTTATTCTAACCCCTCCCCTCCTCCTCTCGAATTTTGCATTTGAAATAGTAAAATAGCAGATATATAAATCGGAATAATTTTTTTAAAAAGGAGATAAAAAACTTCTTAATACAATATGCAACAAATTTTACTTGCAAATTTTCCAATTTTTCTGTGTGGTATTTACTCTGAACATGACCGTTATTTTGCGTTGTTTCATCAATTAGGTCCAAGGTTTAATCCTTCTTCTTTAAAAATTGTCGGAAAGATGCACAAAACTGAGAAAAAAACCGCCGGTTTGCATAACGTCCGGATTTTGGACAATTTCGGACTTTGTACTATATAACAATTTTTTTCTAATCACGATCTGGTTAGTTTTCTTATAATGACATGATGTCTCATCCATCAAGATATGCTCCATTTTGCCGACGTTTGGAGAGTGGGATGCCAGCTCAGGTGTTGGCTCAGGCGATTCCGGAACAAAATGAGATCCAATGACCACCAAGATCTAGTCTTGACCTAATCGAAAAAAAATGACGAGTATTTCGTTAGCGAAACTGACCCTTATAGATCTCTTCGGGATTGATCCAGAACCGTCACCAATACCCCATTGTTTTGCTTCATTGCGAAACAAACTACCTACCGAATGCGTAAGGAAACTCGAATAACCGCAGAAACATTGCTGTCACCAATTGCTAGAAAACACCTGCCATAGGCACGATGGGTAGTTGGTGAAGTTTTACTTAGGTGTAGCGCAATCTGTAGTGATTGAAGGAATAGATCCCGGAGCTAAATGAGGTCCAATGACCACCAAGATCTAATCAGTTTTGACGTAATTGAATACATGATGAGATCACTCGTCGTGGTATCTCATCATTAGCGAAATTGACCCTATCTTGCTTTCGTCGTCATAAAAAAAAATGACATCTCAAGACGAGATATTTCGTCAGAAGCAAAATTGGACAGGGCAGGATGGACGAGAGTTATCCGAGCGGGGTTCAAAATTACGTGGTGTTGACCTCGAATCTTTCCCTTCGTGGGGGTTGATACCGGACCGTCGCCAATAGCCCGTTGTGTTGCTCCAGTGCAACGTTACTTGAAATACCTACCTTGATGGACCAGATATCACATCCGAAATACTAGGAGGGTCGACTAGTAATAGTGTGAAAGATGTATAGAAACTGCTGTTACTGATCTTCACCTTTAACCTACAAGTCTTAATTTGTGTCTTCAAAAATAATTTTACTGACAAGTTTAAAATTTTTCTTTGCGCACTCATTAAATTACATTAATTTAATTGGTTATTTTATTCAACGAAACTGCAAACCAAATATAAGCTCTTAGCAATTTTTGGGTTGAATTCCGAGTCCCCTAGTGTTTTAGATAAACAGCTAAGTGCAGGAAGACATTTACATTAATAAAAAGCTTTAGAACTGATGGTTTATCAATTTCTTTGGGTGCATCTGCACTGGTGGCAACGCTCTTGGCGCGTTTTTAGTGCACTTTTTATGTCGCCAAAGAGTTCTATAAGAAAAATTACAACGGAAAATAACAAGCAAAAAAAAAATTATAAACCTTATAAAAATAAAAAATATTATATATATATATATATATATTTTTTTTTTAAACACAAAAACATTTTTAAATTAAAAAAGGAAACTGATGCTGAACGTTTGAATTCTTGCAATTTACATGAAACGGGAAAAGAATTTGGGGAGGGGGGGGGCATTTAAAAGGACCAATGAAATCAAAGGACAATTTGACGGAAATGAAAAGGACATTCTAGAATATTCAAAATGAAAATTTGATCTCTCTGCTTGCCGAGGTTGCCATAAAAACAGGAATAGCCATAAAGATGGGTTGCCTTTGCCTGCCATAACTCGCTACTGAAAGTACGCCAAATGCGTTGTAACCAAACGGGGCAGTGGTTGTACCTTTGATTTTAAAAATATTCGAAACAACTTTAGATCCCTGTTCAATTATTAAGAACTATTTTTATGGAATGGACAGAAAATAGCACTAAATTCTTGGGACCAAGCTTTGTGTGTTGCAATACTGTTTTCCCTTACCTTTCTTATTACTGGCATTTATGAATAATTTCCTACTCGAATTCACATGATGGAATGTATGATTGGCGTATCGTAACACATTCTTAGTAATGTTTTGTTTCCTTCTCATACATAATTTGTAAGAACAAATTGATTCAAAGTCATAATCCTCAAAATTATTTTATTTATAGAACTGAAATAAAAGTGATGACCATTTTCTACATAAAGAAAATTACAAGTGATTTTACTTGATATTGCTGGAAATTTAGCTATTTTCGTTTCACTCTTTTTTCTCTTTATTTAAGTAAAATTTTCTTTATTTTAGAGCCTATAAGCATCTTTGGTTTGGAATGTTTGTTGCTTGTTATTGATAATTTTGTTTTGACTCTTTTAGTTTGTGCAAAAGACATTTGATTTATTTAGCATTACATACATTACTTTTACTTAGCAATGCCGTTGTAAATTTTAGAATGATTGCTCAATTTTAATTTACGTGACTTTTTATCATCTTGAATTCTAATTAAAAGAAATAATTTTTAATTATACACTCAAAGCACATTTCTCACTTTTTTTTTTAAATATATGTCTAAATCTGCATGGAGTATTTTGGCATGCATATAATGAGCACGTGTTATGTATGAGCTCTCTATCTTGAATAAAGCTTACAAAATTTGCAAATGATCTCAGTATTGCTCTAACCAGTTTCTAAACATTTGCCTTAATGTGTGTAATTGAAATTAAAACATATTTTAAGCCAACTAAAGTTTCTAAAATTCGACAGATTTGATTAAGTGCACTTCTTTATCAATCTGGGCTGGCCTGGACATACCACTTACGGAGCTCACGCTGCAAAGCAGCTCATTTAAAGTGAAAGGATCAAAACGAGAAAGTTCTTAAGAGGGAGTGATTGTCAAAAGGTGAGTGGAATGGGAAAGCTGGTGCAAAAACAAATACCATGCCCAAAATATTTGCTACTGTTATTTCTGCTACCAATAAACATTTAAGCTGGTCACTTAAGATAGCGCGTAAAAGAATAAGTACATATTTTTATACTTATACCGCTTGTCTTTCCATCCATATTTAATTCAAAGTATTAAGTTTCCATTGTTGAGTAGCTTATAGATTTGTAAATTATTAAATTGTGCATGCACTACGTGTAGTATCTCATTGTTATTGTACATATTGGAGTTAGTTTAATCGCACAACTTTGTAATTGTTACTTCACTTTTCTTATTGTTATTGCTTCATAGTACAAAAATAATTGTCACATATAAAGGAATTTAAGATATGAGAAAATAAAGAGATTTAGTTATTCCAGTGTGTGTGTTCTTTATTTGTTTCAGAGAAATCAGATTGATATTGTATTTCGTGTCTGGCACGGCCTCACCCAATAGAGCCCCTGTTCCCTACCTCCCCCATGAAAAATAAATAAAATAACCTAACAGCCAGAGAAATCAGCCCAGTTGGAAAAGCATCGAATTACCAACCAGAGGGTTGTGAGTTCGAATCTAACCCAAGACCGTCGTGTACAAAGGAGGCTGGTGCATGTTTAATCTGTCGTAGACACGAATGTGCTCACATTGACGGTGTGAAAATTTGGAGAGGGTGCCAGCTCAGGTGTTGCCTCGTCATCTGACAGTGGTTCAAAATTACGAGGTGTCCTCGAATCTTTCCCTTAAGGGATTGATCCCGGACCGTCGTCAATAGCCCGTTGTGTTGCTCTAGTACGATGTTAATTAAATATTATTAAGTTGTGGCCTTGGGATGATATGAATCTTTTTTTTTTGTCGCCAAGCTATGCTAAAGGGCAGTGGTGGGCAAAACTTATTTTACAATGTCCCAACGGTTATTGCCAGTTGGTGATGACAATTCTCTTAACAGACGGTTGGATGAGTAACGGATTAGCAAGCGTAGGGTTGCGAGTTGGAAACTTAATCCTGGGACACTTTAAATGTGTCCTGTCTTTAGTTGGTTTGGTGTGGTAGTTTGGAGAGTGGGATGACCTCATTATCTGACTGGTTCAAAATGACATGGAATTGTCCTTGGATTTTCTTTCAAGTTTGATCGATCGGACGATTCCTGGTTCGAATTCGGGTCAGTGCATGGGTGTTTGTAAGTGTATGTTATAGAGGCTTAAATCTCTCATGGCCGAAAGTCCTCACGTTGGGTTGGTGTAGAAGTTTGGAGAGTGCGGTGGCAGCTCAGGTGTTGCCTCGTCATCTCGTGGTTCAAAATTACGTGGTTTTCCCTATGGGGATTGATCCCGGACCGTCGTCAATAGCCTGTTGTGTTGCTCCAGTGTGAGGTTGCTTAAATTACCTTCCATCCAACCAGGATACCTCGTCCCTGTACCATAGAGGAAATATATAAGTAGAGTGAGTACTGGTGACCTTTATATGTGCCCAGGGTCATCTGACCAAAACTAGTAGTAGGTTGTGTCTTAGACGACTTCTGTCTGTTGGATACACCTTAAGGGTGACCCGTTAGGAAAAACCAAAAATTCTTATTATATTCATTTCACATAACCAATTTTTTTTAGGGATAATTAAACACATTTTAAAGCAATAATCAACAAAAAATTAGTTCTTACTTTCAATTACATTTTATATTACGATTTAAATACGTTTTTTAAGCCGATATACACACCTTTTATAAACCACTAGGGGGCCCGCCCCCTGCTCACTAACGCTCGCCAACCCCCGGAGGATTGCTTCGCAATCCGCATTGGATCGCTGCGCGAACCTAAGCTCGCTTCGCTCGCATCAATGAAGACATGTGTCCTAGCAGAAGGAATTGTTTACAAAATATGATATTCCAAAAAAATATTTTTCAAACATAAATTTTTTGCTGTTTTTCAGAAAAGGTGGAGGGCGTTGAAAAAAAAAATCTAAACCAATCAGAGCACGTTTAATTTCACTTCAAAACACGGTTTAATTTCAATCAGATAACGTCTTTAATCCTAATCTTAATAGGGTTGCCATAAAAACAGCCAAAGGAAAGGTTACCAATTTGGCGAGAGAAAAAAGACTGTCCCGTTTCCTACCACTCCACCCAGAAAATATATTACAGTACCTCTGAAATCAGAATTCAAATGAAAACTTTGAGCAAATTTTGACTCGAAATGTGAGCGCTGATTTGGAAATAGAATACCCAGCATGTTGTTTGTATGTACATTTACCCCTGCACTTGAGCCAACCACGCTCTTTCATTGAGTTTGTAGTCGAAACTTGTAGTGCAAGCGTCTTGTTGAACTATAATTGTTGACCCTGAAAAGGACCGTTTTTTAAATGGCCCTGAAATGATGATCCGCTTTCTTTGATTTCTAGTTCAAAACTGCAACAGCTCGAGTAAAATTCATTTTTTTTTTTAAATAAAATTTCATCCAATAACGCTATAAATTCAATTGAAGCGCGAGGCTTCGTGAAAAGCAAACAATCGTACAATGTTGCCAAAACGCAATAACTAATAACGTCTTTTTTGCGTGCCACGTAAGAGAATTATATATATAGATACTCCCCAATCAATTTTCAATACTTTTGCATGAAATAAATTTCTACAACATCGTTATAGTATATGCAAAAGACCTAGGGAGAGATTTTCTAAAATTTATTTACGAGTTTTCATTAAAAAAATATTTTACTCGTACGTTAAAATTCTATAAAAATTTCCAATTTTTTATGTTTATAAATTTTTCTGAACTATTTATGTAAAAAAGCTCTCCCTTTGTCTGTTAAACAGTTATTCAAGTCCTAAAAAATGTAAACAGTTTAACTCTAAGTGCATTTATCAGAAAGCCTTAGTACTTTGAACTTTGGCAAAATTGCAAAAAACTGATTTTGAGATAATCGCATTTTGAGTACAAAATACAACAGAAGTTAACAAAAACAACTTACTTTTTGCAAATAATATATTATTTTAGTAATTTTTATTACATTAAGACTCTCATCAAAACAAGAGTTTTTACCGTAAACTCGTATATATTTTTTGAATTCAGTTTTATCTCTGATGACAACTGAGTGATTTGTGATAATTTACTGAAAAATTAAACATTTCTTGTTTAATGAACTGAAAAAAAATATTTTATTGGTTCAATACTATTTTAAAATTAAACCACCACGCCTTCTTTTTTCTACAGCTATTTTTTTCAGTAAACGAGCCTTTTTTGTAGTGATACGCATGCGACGAAATTTAGCGCTATTCTTTCGATGGGTTTCCTTCAATGGCGTCACCACATGTTTTACATGAGGACCTGGATTTTGTCCTTTAGCTTTCGCCGATTGATGGAAAAACCAGGAGACTGCACCTAAAGGGTATTTAAAATGTTTGGGATAATCATCGGTAGATACACTATGATGTAATGTTGCATAAATGGAGGTTTTCATGGAAATAGAAGCCAATGGTTGGCAGTCGTTTATGTAGTTGGAAGGTCAAATAAAAACACCTGGTAGCAATTTCCTTCGACTCGGAAATTTTGTCAATTTGTTCTTGAATATCTGATGCATTGTTTTATACATAAACCAAAAAACACTTTTTGAAATTTTTTTTCTCGAAATTTGGGATTTGGGTCTCCTTTAACATTGATCATCTGATTATTCCACGGCACTCAAGAAAATTGACGCCCTTCCATTCGTTCATCATCCAATTGGTCCACGTGACATAGTGTAGACTTTGACGATTTTACCAAAGCGTTTCTCAACCTGTGTGCCACGAGAGATTGTCAAATATGCCACGAGGGGTTTTGACAACTAATTAAAATTGCATGGGTTTTGTAACTTTGAAATAGAATTTCTAATTACCTCAACGGTTACTAAAAAAATATCTTTGTATTTAGTTTTCCCGCGTTTTTAATTGATATTATTTTTTGGAGATCATAAAAACATCTTTTGGATTCTCTCTTCATGACGAGATTTGGTGGCCTAAAGTTCAATTTCTCTCGGACATGTTTGAGAAAAGCTGAACTCTGAATTTAAGTCTTCAAGATCCATCCGAGAACATCGTCACATCAATCAAAACTGAAGTCAGTCGAAGAAAAATTAGCACTGGAAATCTGAAATATCAAAAGGAAATTTCGATTGCACTCTGGGTGTCAATGAGAGTCTCAATCGAAAAAAAATTGCAGACGAAATTATAAGCACCATTGACGAACTTCAAGCTACTTTCCTTCATTTTCAATTGACGAATATGAATGGTTAATCAACCCATTTGTAATTTGCAAGATATCAAATTTGACAACAGAAAAAGAACAGCTCATTGATTTGAGAAACGATAAGTTTTACCGTTCAACATTCTTCGAGAAAAATTTGGACGAGTTTTGGCTTTCTGTCAGGAATTTGTACCCTGTAATCAGCTTGAAAGCTATTGTAGTTCTTTTGCATCTTCATGTGTCTGTGAATTTGAATTTTTAGCATTGACAGAAATCAAGTCTAAAAAGCGAGAGAGATTTAAAAGTTGATGATGAAATGCGAACTTGTCTGGCGACTTTGGAACCTCGTTTTAATCTAATTCGTTCAAGAAAACTTGTAATAAATATTTATTTTTTTGTAACATACAACTTTTACATTTTTTATATTCAGTTAGACCGCAAATAATTCCAGATACTTTTAGTGGGCCGTCAGCCGAAAAGTGTTGATAAATATTGGGCTAAAGAATGCCAAATTGGAAAACCAAGCCTAACTTCCCTGAGCAGCCACATGATTATTAGCCGACATGTTGATCGCTCTGTCTGAAACTTTTCTCAATAGCAATGCTCAGTCTACATTTATTTCATGTCCTGTAGACGTTATGGAGAATCAAGCAGGATTGTTTTCGCTTGAAGTCGTCCGCTTTTTCTGTACCATAATGGGATCTACTAAAAATTGAATGTCAACTGGAAGGGGGGAAAATGTCTCGGACATGAAATTATTCCCTCGAATGCCTATAACCCATCTCCCCGGGTTTACCACAGAGATTTATTTCTTAGAGAAAGGAAATGGAGAGAGTGAGAGAAGAGAGCTAACAAACAAACCACGAGAAATAAATGCGGTCATGTTTAAAATGGCATCCGAAAGGAAACAGTGTTTAAAATGGCTGTCCCGATCAACGGTAATCCGTCAAAAAAGTTTGGTCAGGAACCAAAGTAAGAAAAATGGGGATGGCAAGCTGGTAAATGGGAAAATAATCGGCCAATATTACGGATAGGGCCAATCTCCGATTTCCAGTAATGCCAGATATACGTGGAGGGGGTTCCCAAATAGCTCCCGAGGATAGGATTTATGCGGTCGAAATCGGGGAATGGAGTTTTCGGGAGAAAAAGATCGCGAAAATAATTCATTCGAAACTGCCGGTCCGGAAAAGAGGAGATTATGACTGGAATATTTCAATATTTCCATCCATTTCTGGCTCGATGTTTCCTGGGAGAGTCGAGGGAAAATAAATAACTCCGTGTCGGGGCTTGAAAACCGAAAATGGATATAAATTGGGCTGCAAAGGACTCGGACAGTTTGCAGTTGTAACTTATGCATTTTGAATGGCTGTTTGGTGTTCAGGCGTGTTGGGGCATTAGGTGGTCGATTTGGTGTTTCTTCATTCCCAAACAGAATTGCTGAATACTAAGGTCTAGATGAAGACTCTCATCGTTAACAAAACTGGTCAGACCATGATGGTGGGGAATCTCGGCAATAGAGGAAAAAACTGACCAGATCTTCATCTTGTCATTAAAAAAAAGGCAACATTTTAGCGTGATAGATCGTTTTTAGCTAAATTAGTCAAATCTCGGACGAGGTAACGCGTCGAAACCACTAGGAGGACTATTAGGTTGTTGAAAAAGATCGTAGGAATTTTTGAGAAAAACTGAAGAAAAATTATTTTATTTACTAAAAACTTCATTGAATCAATTTAGTTCTGTTCGAATGTCGTTCTGTTCGATGAACTTCCACCATTTCCCAGCTGTGTTGCTCCAGCGTGACGTTAATTAGAAAATATCAAAATATCTTTCATCTCAACTGTGTTGCTAAAGTGTGACGTTAATTAAAAAAATACCAATACCAAAATATCTTTCATCTCTCAACTGTTTTGCTCCGGTGTGACGTTAATTAAAAAATACCAATACCGAAATATCTTCCATCTCTCAACTGTGTTACTCTAAAACGTTAATTAAAAAATACCAATTCGAAATACCTTCCATCTCTCAACTGTGTTGCTCTAGTGTGACGTTAATTAAAAAATACCAACACCGAAATATCTTTCATCTCTCAACTGTTTTGTTCCAGTGTGACGTTAATTAAAAAATACCAACACCGAAATATCTTTCATCTCTCAACTGTTTTGTTCCAGTGTGACGTTAATTAAAAAATACCAATTTGAAATATCTTTCATCTCTCAACTGTGTTGCTCCAGTGTGACGTTAATTAAATAATACCAACACCGAAATATCTTTCATCTCTCAACTGTTTTGTTCCAGTGTGACGTTAATTAAAAAATACCAATACAGAAATATCTTCCATCTCTCAACTGTGTTGCTCTAGTGTGACGTTAATTAAAAAATACCAACACCGAAATATCTTTCATCTCTCAACTGTTTTGTTCCAGTGTGACGTTAATTAAAAAATACCAATTCGAAATATCTTTCATCTCTCAACTGTGTTGCTCCAGTGTGACGTTAATTAAATAATACCAACACCGAAATATCTTTCATCTCTCAACTGTTTTGTTCCAGTGTGACGTTAATTAAAAAATACCAATACAGAAATATCTTCCATCTCTCAACTGTGTTGCTCTAGTGTGACGTTAATTAAAAAATACCAATTCGAAATATCTTTCATCTCTCAACTGTTTTGTTCCAGTGTGACGTTAATTAAAAAATACCAATACGAAATATCTTCCATCTCTCAACTGTGTTGCTCTAGTGTGACGGAAATTAAAAAATACCAACACCTAAATATCTTTCATCTCTCAACTGTTTTGTTCCAGTGTGACGTTAATTAAAAAATACCAATACCGAAATATCTTCCATCTCTCAACTGTGTTGCTCTAGTGTGACGTTAATTAAAAAATACCAACACCGAAATATCTTTCATCTCTCAACTGTTTTGTTCCAGTGTGACGTTAATTAAAAAATACCAATACGAAATATATATTCCATCTCTCAACTGTGTTGCTCTAGTGTGACGTTAATTAAAAAATTACCAACACCGAAATATCTTTTATCTCTCAACTGTTTTGTTCCAGTGTGACATTAATTAAAAAATACCAATACCGAAATATCTTCCATCTCTCAACTGTGTTGCTCTAGTGTGACGTTAATTAAAAAATACCAACACCGAAATATCTTTCATCTCTCAACTGTTTTGTTCCAGTGTGACGTTAATTAAAAAATACCAATACCGAAATATCTTCCATCTCTCAACTGTGTTGCTCTAGTGTGACGTTAATTAAAAAATTACCAACACCGAAATATCTTTTATCTCTCAACTGTTTTGTTCCAGTGTGACATTAATTAAAAAATACCAATACCGAAATATCTTCCATCTCTCAACTGTGTTGCTCTAGTGTGACGTTAATTAAAAAATACCAACACCGAAATATCTTTCATCTCTCAACTGTTTTGTTCCAGTGTGACGTTAATTAAAAAATACCAATACCGAAATATCTTCCATCTCTCAACTGTGTTGCTCTAGTGTGACGGAAATTAAAAAATACCAACACCGAAATATCTTTCATCTCTCAACTGTTTTGTTCCAGTGTGACGTTAATTAAAAAATACCAATTCGAAATATCTTTCATCTCTCAACTGTGTTGCTCCAGTGTGACGTTAATTAAAAAATACCAACACCGAAATATCTTTCATCTCTCAACTGTTTTGTTCCAGTGTGACGTTAATTAAAAAATACCAATACAGAAATATCTTCCATCTCTCAACTGTGTTGCTCTAGTGTGACGTTAATTAAAAAATACCAACACCGAAATATCTTTCATCTCTCAACTGTTTTGTTCCAGTGTGACGTTAATTAAAAAATACCAATACGAAATATATATTCCATATCTCAACTGTGTTGCTCTAGTGTGACGATAATTAAAAAATAACAACACCGAAATATCTTTTATCTCTCAACTGTTTTGTTCCAGTGTGACGTTAATTAAAAAATACCAATTTGAAATATCTTTCATCTCTCAACTGTGTTGCTCCAGTGTGACGTTAATTAAATAATACCAACACCGAAATATCTTTCATCTCTCAACTGTTTTGTTCCAGTGTGACGTTAATTAAAAAATACCAATACAGAAATATCTTCCATCTCTCAACTGTGTTGCTCTAGTGTGACGTTAATTAAAAAATACCAACACCGAAATATCTTTCATCTCTCAACTGTTTTGTTCCAGTGTGACGTTAATTAAAAAATACCAATTCGAAATATCTTTCATCTCTCAACTGTGTTGCTCCAGTGTGACGTTAATTAAATAATACCAACACCGAAATATCTTTCATCTCTCAACTGTTTTGTTCCAGTGTGACGTTAATTAAAAAATACCAATACAGAAATATCTTCCATCTCTCAACTGTGTTGCTCTAGTGTGACGTTAATTAAAAAATACCAATTCGAAATATCTTTCATCTCTCAACTGTTTTGTTCCAGTGTGACGTTAATTAAAAAATACCAATACGAAATATCTTCCATCTCTCAACTGTGTTGCTCTAGTGTGACGGAAATTAAAAAATACCAACACCTAAATATCTTTCATCTCTCAACTGTTTTGTTCCAGTGTGACGTTAATTAAAAAATACCAATACCGAAATATCTTCCATCTCTCAACTGTGTTGCTCTAGTGTGACGTTAATTAAAAAATACCAACACCGAAATATCTTTCATCTCTCAACTGTTTTGTTCCAGTGTGACGTTAATTAAAAAATACCAATACGAAATATATATTCCATCTCTCAACTGTGTTGCTCTAGTGTGACGTTAATTAAAAAATTACCAACACCGAAATATCTTTTATCTCTCAACTGTTTTGTTCCAGTGTGACATTAATTAAAAAATACCAATACCGAAATATCTTCCATCTCTCAACTGTGTTGCTCTAGTGTGACGTTAATTAAAAAATACCAACACCGAAATATCTTTCATCTCTCAACTGTTTTGTTCCAGTGTGACGTTAATTAAAAAATACCAATACCGAAATATCTTCCATCTCTCAACTGTGTTGCTCTAGTGTGACGTTAATTAAAAAATTACCAACACCGAAATATCTTTTATCTCTCAACTGTTTTGTTCCAGTGTGACATTAATTAAAAAATACCAATACCGAAATATCTTCCATCTCTCAACTGTGTTGCTCTAGTGTGACGTTAATTAAAAAATACCAACACCGAAATATCTTTCATCTCTCAACTGTTTTGTTCCAGTGTGACGTTAATTAAAAAATACCAATACCGAAATATCTTCCATCTCTCAACTGTGTTGCTCTAGTGTGACGTTAATTAAAAAATACCAACACCGAAATATCTTTCATCTCTCAACTGTTTTGTTCCAGTGTGACGTTAATTAAAAAATACCAATACCGAAATATCTTCCATCTCTCAACTGTGTTGCTCTAGTGTGACGGAAATTAAAAAATACCAACACCGAAATATCTTTCATCTCTCAACTGTTTTGTTCCAGTGTGACGTTAATTAAAAAATACCAATTCGAAATATCTTTCATCTCTCAACTGTGTTGCTCCAGTGTGACGTTAATTAAAAAATACCAACACCGAAATATCTTTCATCTCTCAACTGTTTTGTTCCAGTGTGACGTTAATTAAAAAATACCAATACAGAAATATCTTCCATCTCTCAACTGTGTTGCTCTAGTGTGACGTTAATTAAAAAATACCAACACCGAAATATCTTTCATCTCTCAACTGTTTTGTTCCAGTGTGACGTTAATTAAAAAATACCAATACGAAATATATATTCCATATCTCAACTGTGTTGCTCTAGTGTGACGATAATTAAAAAATAACAACACCGAAATATCTTTTATCTCTCAACTGTTTTGTTCCAGTGTGACGTTAATTAAAAAATACCAATACCGAAATATCTTCCATCTCTCAAATGTGTTGCTCTAGTGTGACGTTAATTAAAAACTACCAATACCGAAATATCTTCCATCTCTCAACTGTGTTGCTCTAGTGTGACGGAAATTAAAAAATACCAACACCGAAATATCTTTCATCTCTCAACTGTGTTGCTCCAGTGTGACGTTAATTAAATAATACCAACACCGAAATATCTTTCATCTCTCAACTGTTTTGTTCCAGTGTGACGTTAATTAAAAAATACCAATACAGAAATATCTTCCATCTCTCAACTGTGTTGCTCTAGTGTGACGTTAATTAAAAAATACCAACACCGAAATATCTTTCATCTCTCAACTGTTTTGCTCTAGTGTGACGTTAATTAAAAAATACCAATACCGAAATATCTTCCATCTCTCAACTGTGTTGCTCTAGTGTGACGTTAATTAAAAAATACCAACACGGAAATATCTTTCATCTCTCAACTGTGTTGCTCTAGTGTGACGTTAATTAAAAATACCAATACCGAAATATCTTCCATCTCTCAACTGTGTTGCTCTAAAACGTTAATTAAAAAATACCAATTCGAATTATCTTTCATCTCTCAACTGTTTTGTTCCAGTGTGACGTTAATTAAAAAATACCAATACCGAAATATCTTCCATCTCTCAACTGTGTTGCTCTAGTGTGACGGAAATTAAAAAATACCAACACCGAAATATCTTTCATCTCTCAACTGTTTTGTTCCAGTGTGACGTTAATGAAAAAATACCAATTCGAAATATCTTTCATCTCTCAACTGTGTTGCTCCAGTTTGACGTTAATTAAATAATACCAACACCGAAATATCTTTCATCTCTCAACTGTTTTGTTCCAGTGTGACGTTAATTAAAAAATACCAATACAGAAATATCTTCCATCTCTCAATTGTGTTGCTCTAGTGTGACGTTAATTAAAAAATACCAACACCGAAATATCTTTCATCTCTCAACTGTTTTGTTCCAGTGTGACGTTAATTAAAAAATACCAATACGAAATATCTTCCATCTCTCAACTGTGTTGCTCTAGTGTGACGATAATTAAAAAATACCAACACCGAAATATCTTTTATCTCTCAACTGTTTTGTTCCAGTGTGACGTTAATTAAAAAATACCAATACCGAAATATCTTCCATCTCTCAACTGTGTTGCTCTAGTGTGACGTTAATTAAAAACTACCAATACCGAAATATCTTCCATCTCTCAACTGTGTTGCTCTAGTGTGACGGAAATTAAAAAATACCAACACCGAAATATCTTTCATCTCTCAACTGTGTTGCTCCAGTGTGACGTTAATTAAATAATACCAACACCGAAATATCTTTCATCTCTCAACTGTTTTGTTCCAGTGTGACGTTAATTAAAAAATACCAATACAGAAATATCTTCCATCTCTCAACTGTGTTGCTCTAGTGTGACGTTAATTAAAAAATACCAACACCGAAATATCTTTCATCTCTCAACTGTTTTGCTCTAGTGTGACGTTAATTAAAAAATACCAATACCGAAATATCTTCCATCTCTCAACTGTGTTGCTCTAGTGTGACGTTAATTAAAAAATACCAACACCGAAATATCTTTCATCTCTCAACTGATTTGTTCCAGTGTGACGTTAATTAAAAAATACCAATACAGAAATATCTTCCATCTCTCAACTGTGTTGCTCTAGTGTGACGTTAATTAAAAAATACCAACACCGAAATATCTTTCATCTCTCAACTGTTTTGTTCCAGTGTGACGTTAATTAAAAAATACCAATACGAAATATATATTCCATATCTCAACTGTGTTGCTCTAGTGTGACGATAATTAAAAAATTACAACACCGAAATATCTTTTATCTCTCAACTGTTTTGTTCCAGTGTGACGTTAATTAAAAAATACCAATACCGAAATATCTTCCATCTCTCAACTGTGTTGCTCTAGTGTGACGTTAATTAAAAACTACCAATACCGAAATATCTTCCATCTCTCAACTGTGTTGCTCTAGTGTGACGGAAATTAAAAAATACCAACACCGAAATATCTTTCATCTCTCAACTGTGTTGCTCCAGTGTGACGTTAATTAAATAATACCAACACCGAAATATCTTTCATCTCTCAACTGTTTTGTTCCAGTGTGACGTTAATTAAAAAATACCAATACAGAAATATCTTCCATCTCTCAACTGTGTTGCTCTAGTGTGACGTTAATTAAAAAATACCAACACCGAAATATCTTTCATCTCTCAACTGTTTTGCTCTAGTGTGACGTTAATTAAAAAATACCAATACCGAAATATCTTCCATCTCTCAACTGTGTTGCTCTAGTGTGACGTTAATTAAAAAATACCAACACGGAAATATCTTTCATCTCTCAACTGTGTTGCTCTAGTGTGACGTTAATTAAAAATACCAATACCGAAATATCTTCCATCTCTCAACTGTGTTGCTCTAAAACGTTAATTAAAAAATACCAATTCGAATTATCTTTCATCTCTCAACTGTTTTGTTCCAGTGTGACGTTAATTAAAAAATACCAATACCGAAATATCTTCCATCTCTCAACTGTGTTGCTCTAGTGTGACGGAAATTAAAAAATACCAACACCGAAATATCTTTCATCTCTCAACTGTTTTGTTCCAGTGTGACGTTAATGAAAAAATACCAATTCGAAATATCTTTCATCTCTCAACTGTGTTGCTCCAGTTTGACGTTAATTAAATAATACCAACACCGAAATATCTTTCATCTCTCAACTGTTTTGTTCCAGTGTGACGTTAATTAAAAAATACCAATACAGAAATATCTTCCATCTCTCAACTGTGTTGCTCTAGTGTGACGTTAATTAAAAAATACCAACACCGAAATATCTTTCATCTCTCAACTGTTTTGTTCCAGTGTGACGTTAATTAAAAAATACCAATACGAAATATCTTCCATCTCTCAACTGTGTTGCTCTAGTGTGACGATAATTAAAAAATACCAACACCGAAATATCTTTTATCTCTCAACTGTTTTGTTCCAGTGTGACGTTAATTAAAAAATACCAATACCGAAATATCTTCCATCTCTCAACTGTGTTGCTCTAGTGTGACGTTAATTAAAAACTACCAATACCGAAATATCTTCCATCTCTCAACTGTGTTGCTCTAGTGTGACGGAAATTAAAAAATACCAACACCGAAATATCTTTCATCTCTCAACTGTGTTGCTCCAGTGTGACGTTAATTAAATAATACCAACACCGAAATATCTTTCATCTCTCAACTGTTTTGTTCCAGTGTGACGTTAATTAAAAAATACCAATACAGAAATATCTTCCATCTCTCAACTGTGTTGCTCTAGTGTGACGTTAATTAAAAAATACCAACACCGAAATATCTTTCATCTCTCAACTGTTTTGCTCTAGTGTGACGTTAATTAAAAAATACCAATACCGAAATATCTTCCATCTCTCAACTGTGTTGCTCTAGTGTGACGTTAATTAAAAAATACCAACACCGAAATATCTTTCATCTCTCAACTGTGTTGCTCTAGTGTGACGTTAATTAAAAATACCAATACCGAAATATCTTCCATCTCTCAACTGTGTTGCTCTAAAACGTTAATTAAAAAATACCAATTCGAATTATCTTTCATCTCTCAATTGTTTTGTTCCAGTGTGACGTTAATTAAAAAATACCAATACCGAAATATCTTCCATCTCTCAACTGTGTTGCTCTAGTGTGACGGAAATTAAAAAATACCAACACCGAAATATCTTTCATCTCTCAACTGTTTTGTTCCAGTGTGACGTTAATGAAAAAATACCAATTCGAAATATCTTTCATCTCTCAACTGTGTTGCTCCAGTTTGACGTTAATTAAATAATACCAACACCGAAATATCTTTCATCTCTCAACTGTTTTGTTCCAGTGTGACGTTAATTAAAAAATACCAATACAGAAATATCTTCCATCTCTCAACTGTGTTGCTCTAGTGTGACGTTAATTAAAAAATACCAACACCGAAATATCTTTCATCTCTCAACTGTTTTGTTCCAGTGTGACGTTAATTAAAAAATACCAATACCGAAATATCTTCCATCTCTCAACTGTGTTGCTCTAGTGTGACGGAAATTAAAAAATACCAACACCGAAATATCTTTCATCTCTCAACTGTTTTGTTCCAGTGTGACGTTAATTAAAAAATACCAATTCGAAATATCTTTCATCTCTCAACTGTGTTGCTCCAGTGTGACGTTAATTAAAAAATACCAACACCGAAATATCTTTCATCTCTCAACTGTTTTGTTCCAGTGTGACGTTAATTAAAAAATACCAATACAGAAATATCTTCCATCTCTCAACTGTGTTGCTCTAGTGTGACGTTAATTAAAAAATACCAACACCGAAATATCTTTCATCTCTCAACTGTTTTGTTCCAGTGTGACGTTAATTAAAAAATACCAATACGAAATATATATTCCATCTCTCAACTGTGTTGCTCTAGTGTGACGATAATTAAAAAATACCAACACCGAAATATCTTTTATCTCTCAACTGTTTTGTTCCAGTGTGACGTTAATTAAAAAATACCAATACCGAAATATCTTCCATCTCTCAACTGTGTTGCTCTAGTGTGACGTTAATTAAAAACTACCAATACCGAAATATCTTCCATCTCTCAACTGTGTTGCTCTAGTGTGACGGAAATTAAAAAATACCAACACCGAAATATCTTTCATCTCTCAACTGTGTTGCTCCAGTGTGACGTTAATTAAATAATACCAACACCGAAATATCTTTCATCTCTCAACTGTTTTGTTCCAGTGTGACGTTAATTAAAAAATACCAATACAGAAATATCTTCCATCTCTCAACTGTGTTGCTCTAGTGTGACGTTAATTAAAAAATACCAACACCGAAATATCTTTCATCTCTCAACTGTGTTGCTCTAGTGTGACGTTAATTAAAAATACCAATACCGAAATATCTTCCATCTCTCAACTGTGTTGCTCTAAAACGTTAATTAAAAAATACCAATTCGAATTATCTTTCATCTCTCAACTGTTTTGTTCCAGTGTGACGTTAATTAAAAAATACCAATACCGAAATATCTTCCATCTCTCAACTGTGTTGCTCTAGTGTGACGGAAATTAAAAAATACCAACACCGAAATATCTTTCATCTCTCAACTGTTTTGTTCCAGTGTGACGTTAATGAAAAAATACCAATTCGAAATATCTTTCATCTCTCAACTGTGTTGCTCCAGTTTGACGTTAATTAAATAATACCAACACCGAAATATCTTTCATCTCTCAACTGTTTTGTTCCAGTGTGACGTTAATTAAAAAATACCAATACAGAAATATCTTCCATCTCTCAACTGTGTTGCTCTAGTGTGACGTTAATTAAAAAATACCAACACCGAAATATCTTTCATCTCTCAACTGTTTTGTTCCAGTGTGACGTTAATTAAAAAATACCAATACGAAATATATATTCCATCTCTCAACTGTGTTGCTCTAGTGTGACGATAATTAAAAAATACCAACACCGAAATATCTTTTATCTCTCAACTGTTTTGTTCCAGTGTGACGTTAATTAAAAAATACCAATACCGAAATATCTTCCATCTCTCAACTGTGTTGCTCTAGTGTGACGTTAATTAAAAAATACCAACACCGAAATATCTTTCATCTCTCAACTGTTTTGTTCCAGTGTGACGTTAATTAAAAAATACCAATACAGAAATATCTTCCATCTCTCAACTGTGTTGCTCTAGTGTGACGTTAATTAAAAAATACCAACACCGAAATATCTTTCATCTCTCAACTGTTTTGTTCCAGTGTGACGTTAATTAAAAAATACCAATACGAAATATATATTCCATATCTCAACTGTGTTGCTCTAGTGTGACGATAATTAAAAAATAACAACACCGAAATATCTTTTATCTCTCAACTGTTTTGTTCCAGTGTGACGTTAATTAAAAAATACCAATACCGAAATATCTTCCATCTCTCAAATGTGTTGCTCTAGTGTGACGTTAATTAAAAACTACCAATACCGAAATATCTTCCATCTCTCAACTGTGTTGCTCTAGTGTGACGGAAATTAAAAAATACCAACACCGAAATATCTTTCATCTCTCAACTGTGTTGCTCCAGTGTGACGTTAATTAAATAATACCAACACCGAAATATCTTTCATCTCTCAACTGTTTTGTTCCAGTGTGACGTTAATTAAAAAATACCAATACAGAAATATCTTCCATCTCTCAACTGTGTTGCTCTAGTGTGACGTTAATTAAAAAATACCAACACCGAAATATCTTTCATCTCTCAACTGTTTTGCTCTAGTGTGACGTTAATTAAAAAATACCAATACCGAAATATCTTCCATCTCTCAACTGTGTTGCTCTAGTGTGACGTTAATTAAAAAATACCAACACGGAAATATCTTTCATCTCTCAACTGTGTTGCTCTAGTGTGACGTTAGTAGTAAGCAGCGCTCTTGGCGGGACGGAAGTGACGTCATCAAAAGGGGGCGTGGCTTAGTGACGGCATAGTGTGACGTCATCGAAACAGGAAGTGACGTATTTATGGTCGAGTTGAGGTGTAGGGGTCCTGCTGCTACGTGAAAACATTAAGGTCGAGTGGAGTTGAGTTGTTAGTTCTGGTTTCAGGTTTTTTTTATAGTTTATCTATTGTGGAATGGCAACAGGCGGTGCTGTTAGTTTCGGTTTCAGTTTGGGACTTGGGATTTTTCTGAGATTTTGATGGGACGTGTGGACTTGAGTTGAGGTGTAGGAGAACTGCTGCTAAGTGAAAACATTAGGGTCGAGTGGAGTTGAGTTGTTAATTTTGATTTCAGTTTTTTTTTATAGTTTATCTATTGTGGAATGGCAACCGGCAGTGTTTTTACGTTTGGGACTTGAGATTTTTTCTGAGATTTTGATGTGATGTCATGTGGAGTCAAGTTGAGATGTAGGATTCCTACTTCTATTTAAATAATTTCTATTTTCCAGGAATGGAGTTGAGTTGTTTTATTTTTGTAGGAATTACATGGAAGTTTCTTTACGGAAGAGTGGCAACACCAAGTGTGACGTCACTGCAGTGTTTACATTGTGGACTTTGATTTTTTTTTTCAGAGAAAATTGTAGGTATGAGAACGCACGAAAGGCAAAATAAAAACAGTGACAAAGTTAAGCGGCAAAAAAAAACTAAGCAATAAACAAAAAAAAACGTTTAGTAGTAAAAAATAAGCTAAGCAGTAACAAAAAAAGTTACGATGTTTTTTTTTTTTTTTTAAAGGAAAAAGCAAAATAAAGTTTATCAAGAACAATAAAAAAATTTATGTAGAAAAAAATCAGGTAGAAAATAAAAAGGAAACAATCTCAAACTATGAATATTTATTTCCAGCTTTCTTGCATTACAGAGTACTTGTACACATATCTTTCTTAAAGCAATTTGTAATTCCTTTTTAAGGCACTTTAAAATTCATCTATCCAAAATAGGTTTAGCATGTAATGAACAAACAACAAATAAGTAAAATAGTTATTATACCCCTTCTAAATATTTTAAATATAAGTCTTTCCTACACGATTTTACCACAAGTCCTTGATGGAATGTCTTATAATTTTTTAGAAGTTTTGAACTTCCTTACTAGTCTTTTTGCTACCGCACATGTGTTAATTTCATAACATTAAACTCAAAATATCACTCTTGTAGAATTCTTTCACGCCATGTTCAGTTAGTCACTAAAATTGCATCTACTACTTGAATTGACAAAGGGTAGATAACGTTTAGTAACAAATGTACGTTTTAATTTTATGTAAAATATCGGTTCGGCACATAGGACACGTTAAGAGACCTTTCGCACATCTCATGCATGTCACCAGATGACCGCAAGGCTGTAAAGTAGCATCCTTTTCCGATTCCAAACAAATTTTACAAAGTCGTTCGTCCTTGTTGTTGTTTGAGGGGAAAGGTTTTACATCGGGTTTTATAAAAACATTGGTATTATTCTTGATTTCATGCACCTGTACAATTTCGTCTGTTGGTATTCTTTTTGATATAGGGTCAGCAACCATTTGTTGTTGTTGTTGGGCTACCAAACATTTTGGATAAAACTTTATGTGTTCGTGTCTCACTACATCATCTCCTTGCCAATTTTCAAGCCCTTCGCCACACCAATAGCACCTGACCCTGTCCTTTACACCCGTATAAAACAATCCGTTTTCGGCCAGCTCCCAAAAGTCAAAGTTTGAGCGCGGCCAATCTCTAAACGTAGATAGGCGTTTATTGAGCATAGACATGCTTGGAAATTTTGGCTTCATATTTATATAATGGTTATTCATTTTCCTAAACACTATACTGCTCTGTTACTCTTAAGTGTAAAATTATAAGACCTATTGAGTTAAATCCCTTCAAAAAAGTTATCTTCGTCAATTTAAAAAAAAAAAAAACTGGTACTAGTCAAATATACTAATTTCTGTTCAACAAAAGGCAAAGATTTGTTCCCCTAAATAAATAATTCAATTTTTGCTGATTTAAATTTAGAAAAATAAAACTACATAATCAAGAGAAATCAGTGTACTTTAAAGAAAGTTAAAAACAAGTTTCTCTTACATAAATTATATTTGGTTACGTATTTCTTTTCTTGCTCTTGTTAAGTCATCGAATTGAATTGTATTCAGCTCATCAACGTGATGGAGCAAAGGAAGGACAAACTACATGCACATTTAAGCATACCCCTTTTGTTAAAATCCTGTATTATAACATAAAGTTTCACTTGTCGCATTATCACAAGCACGTGTTTTCTGAGTACATTCTTCACTTACGAGTTCATTGTCACTCACAAAAAAGATAGGACTAAAATAAGATTAACTTTACTGATTAGTAAGTGTATGGTGTTATATAGTTCAGTTCTTCGTGTCTTCAGTTTACAATTATGGAACACTTTGGGTGTCCCAAATTCGATGTACTATGTGCTCTAAGCAGCAACAAAGAGATCCAAAAACTATCATGTGGTCATCACAAAAATAATTTGCATTACCCAAAAGCTGAGGTGACGGCATTTAATAACTGGCTCATAGGAAATATATGTCTCTTAAAAAATGTAGACATGTAAAAAATACGTTCTTTTGTTTTTACTATAATGCAATAATTTTGTGTAAAATATATGATTCCTGGTGGTTTTTCAACTAAAAAGTGTTATATAGTTTACTTTGTTTCAGTATGACTTCTTTCAATATGTTTCAGTATGACTTCATTCAATATGTTTTAGAATTATTTTTCAATATATTTTAGAATTATTGTTCAATATGATTTAGAACAATTTGTTTTTAGCAGAGATTGTTTGAAGAAATACATAGAATTCATACTCAAACATTATTTCAATTATATTTGTTCATTTAAAAAATAATTAGTATTTAAAATTTTCAGTTGTTATTTAATTTTACTCATGTGTAAAACTATCAGTGGTGTGAGTAAATCTTTAGATTATACATTAACTATCAAGAAAGTGCAACAATTTATTTTATTTAGCAGCCTAGAAGTGTACACAATATTTTCAAAATCACAAAACCCACTTTCTACCCATTTAAAGTAGCAATGTAGTATATCTGAAATTATAAAAGTCCTATACAAAGTATCTTGTAAAATACTTGAACAATATTGGCAATTGGCTCTGCAATTTAAACTACATAACATACACAAGGTTTTCAAGTAAATAAAAAGTTCATATGTTTAGTAAAATGTGTATGGTTTTGCAAGAGCATTAGGAAAGAAAACCATATAATTTAGAACTTCAAGGCCCAAAAGTTTATTAATATTCATTTTGACTACCCCAAATGTGCAAGTAAACATCTTCATAGTATGGGTCTTGCAAAGTTTCAACTAAAGGTAAAAAAAAAACAGTCATCTTCTCAATATTATTAACAAATCAAGTTCTTTCTATTCGAGTAAAAAAAAAATTGATTTGTTAATGCTATTAAGAAAAAAATTATTGCCAAAAATATTAAGAAAAATTATTTATTCAATAAAAATTTTTTCCCACTTTAAAAATGTGTCTGTCTTATTATTTTTTATAGGTTGTTATTTTTGTTTTGAAATACAAAAAGTTTCATTTATTCATTATCCTTTAAACATTTGCTGTAAACATTTGTGTAAGGGGGTTTAAGTTCTGTGAATCTTCAACTTTAAAATAAAATCACACCAATGTATTGAAACAAAATTTTATTCATATATTTTAAAGAAAAATGTACACATTTTTTCATATTTTTAGCCATTTGTGTGAAGATAATCTCTTTGTAGCTCTTTTCGGTTTTGCATACATGGTTTTAACCTCAGTTAAATAGTTATTTTTTATAAAATCTTGAGGAAATTTGTTATCTTTCAATATTTTTTCAAACAGTTGAAAAGCAACAGGTTTCTTAACTCTTCTTCTCAATAAAAAATTTATAAGTTGAACTATATCTGAGCCAGGGATTCCTTCTTCATTTAACATAAGTTCTCTTTTCTTGTTCCATGAAATGTTATGTTCCTTTAAAAAGTCCATAATGTTTCGTGCAGTACCTTTATGTTTCTCAGGAACAGATTTCAGAACTTCATTTTCTAGATCCATATTGTTTTCAGGTTCTGGTTCTGGAGTGTTATGCTCCACGGGATTGGAAACATTCACATTTGGGAAGGTAACATATTTTTGTAAAGTCTGTATGTACAGCTTGGCTTTTTTATCATCATCCATTTTCTTTTTTAAGATATGATGAATCTGGGTATCTAATTCACTCAAATGTTTTTCTTCATTTTGCTGCATGCGGTCAAGTGGTACCAATACAAACTTTTTGCTATGTTCCATGGATAAGGGATGACAAGACGGTTATTGCAGCGGGAATGATTAGGGATAAAAATCCTCCACCTTTTTGTACTAAAATATGTCTTTTTTTATAGAGAGGTACTCTTTTCTTGGTGAGTGTTCTCAAGGTTTTTTTAAAAGGAGCAAGTCTATTTTTGATACGCTTACTGATTGGAAGATTCCCCTTTAAAAGATTTAAAACACAATCACAAACTGATTTAATGATACAATTTGGACAATTTTTCAATATAGCAGATTTTCCTCGACTTTTCTGTAAGAGTTTTAGATATTCTATATCCTTCTGTGTAGGCATCCTGCATCGAAATGATTTCCAGTTAATCGTGCACTTTTCTTTTATACACTAACGAGGTTCATACGCGAAATGTTTATCATCAGGAAATATCCCTGTTCGTAACCGTAACCGTTCATTTGTCTCAGGTCTCAGGTCAATGAACAAATAACTAAAGAGTGTAGAGGTAGCATCGTCAAATATTTCTTGAAAAGCTTTGATTTTTCTGGGGAACATTTGTCTGGCTAAATGCATTATTTGGCTTTTATCCCTAGGATTTTTGTATAAAACAACGTAATGCGAATTCAGATGAACGTTTCTCATTTCTTTGCCTTGATGAAAAAAGTTTTGAGTTATAAAGATAATTGAAAGATTTCGGTGATGGCTACCTTTAGTAAAAAGATTGCTTAACCTGGTATCATTAGCTAATTCTACCATTAAATCATCTATGATAATCAAAGCATCTCGAATAGAATTTAAGTTAGATGGCAAACCTTCTTCAAAATTCACATTTTTCGTGGAATTAAAGAGGGGTTGGTAACTCCCGTAACAGTAAATAATGTTAGTGGGCATAGGATCAAACATTTTATGATCTATCAATTTTTTTACGAAAACCGTTTTTCCTGAACCTGTAGGACCACTGAGAAGACATGTAGAAGGATGAACAAGCTTAGGGAGCTCCATAGTTCAATATGTGTTTAGCTATAAGGAACATTGACTTTTATACTTTACAGACAATGTCTGTGCAACCTTTAATTGTGCGTGCAACGATTTGACATTCACTTACAGAGTTGACTATGTTTTGAGTAAATTCCAAGCAGTGGTTTTCAAAGACATTTAAAGAATTGTAAACACAATCGCATATTGTTTTGCCACAAACTGTGTGACTGAAGAACAGATTAGAAAATTCGTTGCATTTAATAAATCCCACTGAATCAATATTTTGGTAAATTTTATACATTTCAAGAGTTGTTTTATATTGGGCATAACTGCATGATTCATGTTTTGGCCAATTAAGGCAAGTCCAAATAATAAACATTGAAAAACCAATGTAGGAAATTATAAGCAATGCTGTTAAAATATTTCGTATAGTTGTGTTGGCCTTTTTTTTTTTTTGTACGTCTTACTTTATCCGAAACGTTACATAAACTGGTACTTTCACTCGAATGAAACCCTTTTATAGCTCTAAAAAAAGAATAAACAGGGGACAATATCATTGAAAATCTTTTATTTTTTAAAAACCATGGTTACACCGTATCTTTTCTTGACAAACTGAAACATTCTAAAATCATTCTTCTTTCCACTAAGTTGAGAAAGAATAAATTGCATACATAATCCTTGACATCGTTTAACAATGAAATAAATGCAATAATGCCCACATACATTAGATGTTAAGCTTTGAACTGGAACGTCGTTAAAATGAACGTGTTGAAAAGTCTTGACAAGTCTTGTTATGTCTTGTCCAAATGCGTCGGGAGGCAATCCATAGGAATCAAAAAATTCAATAGTGTTTTTATCTTGAATGTAGACGGCAAGCCAATGAGTTCCCTTTTCATCATGTTTATCGGTATTCAACACCATAGCAGAGGGAAACTTTTTAATTTTTGTTTTTTTTGTCCGAAGGAAATACACCCGCGAAATATCTCATGGATATAGGGTCACGAGACAAGATTTTATAAATGTCTGACGAATTCATCAGTTTCCAAAATCATAGAGAATATTTCGAGCTTTGTTGATTTCAATTAAATTTTCAAATTCTGCATACACCAACAATGAAACTGTTTGCAGTAAACTAGTTCCAAATTTTATTTCTATTCTTAAGTTACTGTGTCGAACAAGATTTAGATGTGAACCATCACACAAATCTGGGGATAAATCAAAGCAAAATAAAGAATAACCTTTCGAAAATTCTGACCGTGATAGGTACAGGCCTTTGTTTTCTGCATTCGTAAATAAGTTTTGATATGCTCTAACAAATTGATTTTTTTCAAAATTTGGTTGAAGTGGGTTATGAGGTACGGGCTGACCATCCACATAGACTCCTATAAAATTAATATTATAATGTTTGAACTCAAAGGGTGACTTCTTATAGTGTCCGTTGAACGCGTCGTTATCAACACAGGCAATCACGATGCGGTTAGGCATCTGTCCAGTAAAAATGTTATCTTGAACAAAGCTCATATTACCAGCCGGAATGGAATAAGCTTTACACAGTACTCTGTTAATGGGGTATTTAGCTGCTGTTTTTTCCAAACCTTTCGCATGTCCTATAACAACACCGGGGCTCACTCTGACTTTACGAACAAACAAGGAAGCATATTCCAACGAAACTTTAAATTCCCCGTCCCCCAACAAACAAAATTCCGATTTACTGCGTATAAGCTTAATTTTCACGTCCACCATATTTAAAAGGAGTCTCTCTTGATGAAACATATCCAAGTGCAAACGGCCAATCATATCCACCGATGCACCTAACTTAAACATTTCTGTTCTTTGATTAAATCCATCATTAGGATAGGTGTCTGCTGTATCAAACACATTCATACGACCTGCGGTATCTTTAAAAAAGAGTTCTGAAGACAGTTGAGAAGTTTTAGTATCATAACCATGATTCAGTAATTTTTCTATTATGGCACGGTATGGATATGTGTTATTACTAGAGGAAACAACTCTTTCGTTTAGACTGATATCCACCTGAGAAAACATGGCGTGCAAAAAGAGATTTACAGGGCCTACTTTACATTCAGCTGTGATTGGTTTGCCGTCACTTTTTAAAATTTTAACTTTAACATATAATTGAGTCTGTGACAAATCGAGGTATTCGTCACCACTTCCAGATACATTAAATTCGATAGGGCTTCCATCAGAAACATTGGCCAGGGGATGAAATTCAACCCACTGACCTCTCTCGATGACAGTTTGTGTTGGAGGTAAAGAGAATAATTCTAGTTCGGATTTTACACATTCGGGAGAATCTTTTAGTAAAAAAGCCATGGTATTACGAGTCAAAAATATCACGTCCTTGTACCTTCCTGACTTTCGATGAAATGACACGTTTCGAGGGTTTGCGCTTCCTTTTAAACTTTCCATGACCAATCATCTCATCTGCTTTCTGAACCGCCTTTCTTGCTAATTTTCTCCCAGTTTCTTTTGCACGCGTTTTAACCGATGTTTTGAAATTTTCGCCCGATAACACGTCATTAGCAACCATTGTTCCAGTTCGTAAAGCTTCGTTTCCAACCGTTTTTGCACCACTAATCAAAAAAGGCAATGCTTTGCGAAAGAGTTTTGCAAAGAATCCTCCTATTCCGTGGCCCTTCTGAAAAACAACTCCTTTATAGTAAGGCAGACCATTTCCGATTTGCCCAGCATAATAATCTTCAAACTTTTTATTACAACACGTGTAAGGCACCAACATTTTGTTACTTCTTTTCTTGAATGCAAAATTAAAAATGAATCAATTCAGAAAGGAACACTCTTTTATATGATTTGTTTCAAGCGAAAATGTAGTTTCACTATTAACTTTCCGCGTTCAAATGAGACGTAACGACCAGTGTGTGTCCTTATCATGATTTCAATAGAGTCAAAATTTTTTCTGGAAACTGGTAAATAATGAGGTCTTTCAAATTGTTCCTGAATCATATCACCATCTCTTCCCTTCACTGTCACAGTCCGCAAAAGAGGAGCTAAGATCCCACCAACAATTTCAGGCTGAATGATATCAGTGTAAACGTATAAGAGATGCAAGTCCACATTTGGATCCGCAACGAAAGGACTCTCAGTGATTACTGTATCTGGGCCTCCATTTCCTGGAATAAAATTTTCTCCAATCACTGTATTAGGTTCAAAGCCTAAATTTTCAGCTAATCCCTTGGATAATCTCAAAGTTGCACCGTTAGTGAGTTGAACCACCACCTTTTTAGTGTGTTTGTTATATTTCATTTGAATTTTTATGTGCTTTGGAAATGTATTTAAAATGTCGTTCGGAGAATCATAAAAACCACACGCTATTTTCCCATTAATTTTTACTCCGTTTCCTAAATCATATTCGAAAGAATTTTCACCATCAATAATGTTATTCCACATTCTGGGATAAATCATTTCAACTAAACCAACTTCCCAATCACCTGAGAGTTCTAGACGTGTGGAGAGTTTCGTGTAGAAGTGAGACATTGTATTCCTAGGAAAAAACTCGATAGAGCTGTCACTGGGAAGCGTGATGTAGAAAGACATGGTTGAAAATGAAAAGGTAAGTACAGTGACAGATCTATTTATATCATTTTGACATCTTCAACCCAAGCATTAAATTTTTCAGGATAACCCTGAAATTTCACAAAGTATTCCATTTTTCCATGACGTTTTCTTTTCTTTAAAACCTTTTCGACTGGATAAAATCCAGAATCCGAAATCTTTTGCAATTCCTTTTCGTAAAAGCTTCCTTGTATCACTTCCCCCACTAAGTCTTTCAGTTTATACACCACAGGCACCCTAGGTATTATTTTATCAATAGTAAAAATTTCTCTTGTCCAGTTTTGCTCGTATCCCTTTTCAAAGTGCATTTTCTCCCGACTAATACGAACAGTATCTCCAACCTTTAACTCTGTACTGCTCTTTTTTACAACAGATTGCTGGCCGTATAATGTATGCCATACTTTTCCTTCATTTTGTAATGTCACTGATGCAGGCTCTGTTTTAATACTACGATGCCACGTATTGTTATAACTATCCATCAATTGATCTATGACGTCAATATATCTCTTCGTATTTAATTCAGTGAAGTATTTCCACATTTTAGTTTTAAGAGTACGATTAAAGCGTTCAACAACTGAAGCTTTTGTTGCATTATGTGTAGTAAAGAAATGAACTTTCTTCTGTTGTAAGAAATTTTGCACTAGTTTATTCGTAAACTCTTTCCCAGCATCTGTCTGTAAGGATTGAGGAGTACGTTCCAAAAATATTTTTTCAAAAGCTTTCATTATAGTTCTAGATTTTTTATCTACCAGAGGAAGAGCCCATGCATATTTAGACAAAATATCAATACAAGTAAGTAAATACTTATATCCGTCGTTATGAATGGCAAGAGATTGCATGTCAACCAAATCAGATTGAAACTGTTCGTTTAATCCACCTACTATTACACGATTTCTCTGGAATTTGTGCCGCAAAGGCTTGTGTAAAGTATACGAATCTTTCGTTTGTAGCCAACTCTTTATCTGTTTTCTTTTCACGCGACCTTTTAAAGCACGTTGTAAAGCATTCATACCACCAAAGCTGCCGGGGAGTTTGGGATTCCGATACGTCTGATTCAGAATTTCTTCCATTGCAACAGCGGTTGTGGTCTAACCTAAAGCTGATATTCATAATGACTGTTAAATTACAAGACACATTATTTTATATACCCCTTACGATTTATAATTACAGTATTTCCCAACACAATCTTATTTACTATTTTTTTTTCCTTTTGAGAAATTAAAAACTCAAATATCAAGAATAAAATATAAGTACAATCAGGCATGAGAAAGAAATCAAAGAGAATATACTGGTATTAACTTTTTTTATTAAAAAAAACATAATGTGGGCAGTTAACATTACATAGTAAGTAGAACATAACAGTTATCAGTTACATATTAATATCAGTTATAATCTTCAAAAAATTCAAACGTGTTGGAAGGACAGAGAATATTCCTTACCTTTGTCAGCACATCTTGTAACCGAACGCTTTTTAAAAAATGTGTTGTGATATACATGGCCGGTTTTGACAAGCATAAATAATCCTTATTCTCCCACAAACTCCCGTAAAACTTATCAACTATATCAATTAACTCCACTGCAAAGGCAACAGAATTAAAACTCTCGATACGGTTACCCCATAGTTCCTCGGCCAATATTTCGGGATCTCTTAATCCTCTTTCTTTTATACAGTCAATTAACGCTTTTTCGAGCAGGTCGAATAAACATTCAGTCCCTAGGCTCACGTCTAAAGAGTCCGGTAGAGGCCTGTCAATGTTCACACAGTCCTCAAAACATTTGTATACACCCGATAGATCCATTGCACCAAACACACTTTCCAAGACACTTGAAGCAATAGCGTTGTATTGCGTTTGCATTTCAGTCCACTGAGAAATAGAAATAGCTATGCTTTTTCTCAAGATCTCACCACTTTGTGTAGTCTGTAATCGTGTGAACGTAAAGTTCTGAAAGTCCACACTGTCGATTTTGAACTCATTTTCTGGTAAGAAAAAAGAGCCCTTCAAATCACTGGGTTTTTGCGGCAAAGTCTTTGGTTTCATAATGAATTCCGTCCATCCGGGGTAGAGTGTTACACCTTCTTTTGTGGGGTAGAGAGTCTTTCCAAACTTTGTAAACCTTCTGATGTGCACCCATACCTCTCCTCGGAAAACATTAGAGTACACAAATGTAGCATCGCCGATGTGGAACATGCCTTCTGGAATAGCGTCTTCTTTGAAGATTCCAGCCTGTAAAATAAGGTTAAAATAGAATAAGAAAATGTGAATTCATGTAAGACGAGAAAACACCAAAACAAAATCCAAGTTTATAGTAATAATAATAATATATATAAAAAAATAGACAAATACTTACTTTATGTACGTTCTTAAATCTCTTTGGACTTCCTTCAGATGACATATCGTCTGCAAGATTTCGCTTATTCTTATTATTAATCTGGATAGATGTAGACATCTTATAACAAATAAAAAGCAATCAACTGAAAAAGTGTACTCGGGCTACTTAGCCTAAAAGAAAAGCAGCAAGATGAAAAAAAGCAAGAGCACAAGAGCTAGAAGCACAGGTAACCTGGAGTTTGGAGCTAGTAAATGGTTTGGTTAGGAGATTGTGCATATAGCTTTGCATCTCAAGACGTATCGCACCAATCAAAAGTCAGCAACATCGATACGTGGCACTAAAACCTCCCTCCTACACTGTCTTCAACCAATAGCAACACCCCTTCCCTTATCGTTACCTGTATTCCTCCGCGCTGACGCGCGGAAGAAATTCACTGTGATTAGGCTAAGACAGGTTCGGGCATGATTGTGACGTCACCCGACCTTGTCTTGTATTCCTCCGCGCTTACGTCCGTAGACAAATCGCTGTGATTAGGTACCTACATGTTCTAACATGTAATCTGACGTCACAGAATGGCCATTCCCAATTAAATAAAACTACCTGCTGCCATTCGTCAGTAAAGTAACTTAGATGTAATTCATAAAATTGAAATTAAAACAACTCAACTCCATTCCTAGAAATAGAAATTATTAAAAAAGGTAGTAGAAGCAGGAATCCTACATCTCAACTTGACTCCACATGACATCACATCAAAATCTCAGAAAAAATCTCAAGTCCCAAACGTAAAAACACTGCCGGTTGCCATTCCACAATAGATAAACTATAAAAAAAAACTGAAATCAAAATTAACAACTCAACTCCACTCGACCCTAATGTTTTCACTTAGCAGCAGTTCTCCTACACCTCAACTCAAGTCCACACGTCCCATCAAAATCTCAGAAAAATCCCAAGTCCCAAACTGAAACCGAAACTAACAACACCGCCTGTTGCCATTCCACAATAGATAAACTATAAAAAAAACCTGAAACCAGAACTAACAACTCAACTCCACTCGACCTTAATGTTTTCACGTAGCAGCAGGACCCCTACACCTCAACTCGACCATAAATACGTCACTTCCGGTTTCGATGACGTCACACTATGCCGTCACTAAGCCACGCCCCCTTTTGATGACGTCACTTCCGTCCCGCCAAGAGCGCTGCTTACTACTGACGTTAATTAAAAATACCAATACCGAAATATCTTCCATCTCTCAACTGTGTTGCTCTAAAACGTTAATTAAAAAATACCAATTCGAATTATCTTTCATCTCTCAACTGTTTTGTTCCAGTGTGACGTTAATTAAAAAATACCAATACCGAAATATCTTCCATCTCTCAACTGTGTTGCTCTAGTGTGACGGAAATTAAAAAATACCAACACCGAAATATCTTTCATCTCTCAACTGTTTTGTTCCAGTGTGACGTTAATGAAAAAATACCAATTTTAAATATCTTTCATCTCTCAACTGTGTTGCTCCAGTTTGACGTTAATTAAATAATACCAACACCGAAATATCTTTCATCTCTCAACTGTTTTGTTCCAGTGTGACGTTAATTAAAAAATACCAATACAGAAATATCTTCCATCTCTCAATTGTGTTGCTCTAGTGTGACGTTAATTAAAAAATACCAACACCGAAATATCTTTCATCTCTCAACTGTTTTGTTCCAGTGTGACGTTAATTAAAAAATACCAATACGAAATATCTTCCATCTCTCAACTGTGTTGCTCTAGTGTGACGATAATTAAAAAATACCAACACCGAAATATCTTTTATCTCTCAACTGTTTTGTTCCAGTGTGACGTTAATTAAAAAATACCAATACCGAAATATCTTCCATCTCTCAACTGTGTTGCTCTAGTGTGACGTTAATTAAAAACTACCAATACCGAAATATCTTCCATCTCTCAACTGTGTTGCTCTAGTGTGACGGAAATTAAAAAATACCAACACCGAAATATCTTTCATCTCTCAACTGTGTTGCTCCAGTGTGACGTTAATTAAATAATACCAACACCGAAATATCTTTCATCTCTCAACTGTTTTGTTCCAGTGTGACGTTAATTAAAAAATACCAATACAGAAATATCTTCCATCTCTCAACTGTGTTGCTCTAGTGTGACGTTAATTAAAAAATACCAACACCGAAATATCTTTCATCTCTCAACTGTTTTGCTCTAGTGTGACGTTAATTAAAAAATACCAATACCGAAATATCTTCCATCTCTCAACTGTGTTGCTCTAGTGTGACGTTAATTAAAAAATACCAACACCGAAATATCTTTCATCTCTCAACTGTTTTGTTCCAGTGTGACGTTAATTAAAAAATACCAATACAGAAATATCTTCCATCTCTCAACTGTGTTGCTCTAGTGTGACGTTAATTAAAAAATACCAACACCGAAATATCTTTCATCTCTCAACTGTTTTGTTCCAGTGTGACGTTAATTAAAAAATACCAATACGAAATATATATTCCATATCTCAACTGTGTTGCTCTAGTGTGACGATAATTAAAAAATTACAACACCGAAATATCTTTTATCTCTCAACTGTTTTGTTCCAGTGTGACGTTAATTAAAAAATACCAATACCGAAATATCTTCCATCTCTCAACTGTGTTGCTCTAGTGTGACGTTAATTAAAAACTACCAATACCGAAATATCTTCCATCTCTCAACTGTGTTGCTCTAGTGTGACGGAAATTAAAAAATACCAACACCGAAATATCTTTCATCTCTCAACTGTGTTGCTCCAGTGTGACGTTAATTAAATAATACCAACACCGAAATATCTTTCATCTCTCAACTGTTTTGTTCCAGTGTGACGTTAATTAAAAAATACCAATACAGAAATATCTTCCATCTCTCAACTGTGTTGCTCTAGTGTGACGTTAATTAAAAAATACCAACACCGAAATATCTTTCATCTCTCAACTGTTTTGCTCTAGTGTGACGTTAATTAAAAAATACCAATACCGAAATATCTTCCATCTCTCAACTGTGTTGCTCTAGTGTGACGTTAATTAAAAAATACCAACACGGAAATATCTTTCATCTCTCAACTGTGTTGCTCTAGTGTGACGTTAATTAAAAATACCAATACCGAAATATCTTCCATCTCTCAACTGTGTTGCTCTAAAACGTTAATTAAAAAATACCAATTCGAATTATCTTTCATCTCTCAACTGTTTTGTTCCAGTGTGACGTTAATTAAAAAATACCAATACCGAAATATCTTCCATCTCTCAACTGTGTTGCTCTAGTGTGACGGAAATTAAAAAATACCAACACCGAAATATCTTTCATCTCTCAACTGTTTTGTTCCAGTGTGACGTTAATGAAAAAATACCAATTCGAAATATCTTTCATCTCTCAACTGTGTTGCTCCAGTTTGACGTTAATTAAATAATACCAACACCGAAATATCTTTCATCTCTCAACTGTTTTGTTCCAGTGTGACGTTAATTTAAAAATACCAATACAGAAATATCTTCCATCTCTCAACTGTGTTGCTCTAGTGTGACGTTAATTAAAAAATACCAACACCGAAATATCTTTCATCTCTCAACTGTTTTGTTCCAGTGTGACGTTAATTAAAAAATACCAATACGAAATATCTTCCATCTCTCAACTGTGTTGCTCTAGTGTGACGATAATTAAAAAATACCAACACCGAAATATCTTTTATCTCTCAACTGTTTTGTTCCAGTGTGACGTTAATTAAAAAATACCAATACCGAAATATCTTCCATCTCTCAACTGTGTTGCTCTAGTGTGACGTTAATTAAAAACTACCAATACCGAAATATCTTCCATCTCTCAACTGTGTTGCTCTAGTGTGACGGAAATTAAAAAATACCAACACCGAAATATCTTTCATCTCTCAACTGTGTTGCTCCAGTGTGACGTTAATTAAATAATACCAACACCGAAATATCTTTCATCTCTCAACTGTTTTGTTCCAGTGTGACGTTAATTAAAAAATACCAATACAGAAATATCTTCCATCTCTCAACTGTGTTGCTCTAGTGTGACGTTAATTAAAAAATACCAACACCGAAATATCTTTCATCTCTCAACTGTTTTGCTCTAGTGTGACGTTAATTAAAAAATACCAATACCGAAATATCTTCCATCTCTCAACTGTGTTGCTCTAGTGTGACGTTAATTAAAAAATACCAACACCGAAATATCTTTCATCTCTCAACTGTGTTGCTCTAGTGTGACGTTAATTAAAAATACCAATACCGAAATATCTTCCATCTCTCAACTGTGTTGCTCTAAAACGTTAATTAAAAAATACCAATTCGAATTATCTTTCATCTCTCAATTGTTTTGTTCCAGTGTGACGTTAATTAAAAAATACCAATACCGAAATATCTTCCATCTCTCAACTGTGTTGCTCTAGTGTGACGGAAATTAAAAAATACCAACACCGAAATATCTTTCATCTCTCAACTGTTTTGTTCCAGTGTGACGTTAATGAAAAAATACCAATTCGAAATATCTTTCATCTCTCAACTGTGTTGCTCCAGTTTGACGTTAATTAAATAATACCAACACCGAAATATCTTTCATCTCTCAACTGTTTTGTTCCAGTGTGACGTTAATTAAAAAATACCAATACAGAAATATCTTCCATCTCTCAACTGTGTTGCTCTAGTGTGACGTTAATTAAAAAATACCAACACCGAAATATCTTTCATCTCTCAACTGTTTTGTTCCAGTGTGACGTTAATTAAAAAATACCAATACCGAAATATCTTCCATCTCTCAACTGTGTTGCTCTAGTGTGACGGAAATTAAAAAATACCAACACCGAAATATCTTTCATCTCTCAACTGTTTTGTTCCAGTGTGACGTTAATTAAAAAATACCAATTCGAAATATCTTTCATCTCTCAACTGTGTTGCTCCAGTGTGACGTTAATTAAAAAATACCAACACCGAAATATCTTTCATCTCTCAACTGTTTTGTTCCAGTGTGACGTTAATTAAAAAATACCAATACAGAAATATCTTCCATCTCTCAACTGTGTTGCTCTAGTGTGACGTTAATTAAAAAATACCAACACCGAAATATCTTTCATCTCTCAACTGTTTTGTTCCAGTGTGACGTTAATTAAAAAATACCAATACGAAATATATATTCCATCTCTCAACTGTGTTGCTCTAGTGTGACGATAATTAAAAAATACCAACACCGAAATATCTTTTATCTCTCAACTGTTTTGTTCCAGTGTGACGTTAATTAAAAAATACCAATACCGAAATATCTTCCATCTCTCAACTGTGTTGCTCTAGTGTGACGTTAATTAAAAACTACCAATACCGAAATATCTTCCATCTCTCAACTGTGTTGCTCTAGTGTGACGGAAATTAAAAAATACCAACACCGAAATATCTTTCATCTCTCAACTGTGTTGCTCCAGTGTGACGTTAATTAAATAATACCAACACCGAAATATCTTTCATCTCTCAACTGTTTTGTTCCAGTGTGACGTTAATTAAAAAATACCAATACAGAAATATCTTCCATCTCTCAACTGTGTTGCTCTAGTGTGACGTTAATTAAAAAATACCAACACCGAAATATCTTTCATCTCTCAACTGTGTTGCTCTAGTGTGACGTTAATTAAAAATACCAATACCGAAATATCTTCCATCTCTCAACTGTGTTGCTCTAAAACGTTAATTAAAAAATACCAATTCGAATTATCTTTCATCTCTCAACTGTTTTGTTCCAGTGTGACGTTAATTAAAAAATACCAATACCGAAATATCTTCCATCTCTCAACTGTGTTGCTCTAGTGTGACGGAAATTAAAAAATACCAACACCGAAATATCTTTCATCTCTCAACTGTTTTGTTCCAGTGTGACGTTAATGAAAAAATACCAATTCGAAATATCTTTCATCTCTCAACTGTGTTGCTCCAGTTTGACGTTAATTAAATAATACCAACACCGAAATATCTTTCATCTCTCAACTGTTTTGTTCCAGTGTGACGTTAATTAAAAAATACCAATACAGAAATATCTTCCATCTCTCAACTGTGTTGCTCTAGTGTGACGTTAATTAAAAAATACCAACACCGAAATATCTTTCATCTCTCAACTGTTTTGTTCCAGTGTGACGTTAATTAAAAAATACCAATACGAAATATATATTCCATCTCTCAACTGTGTTGCTCTAGTGTGACGATAATTAAAAAATACCAACACCGAAATATCTTTTATCTCTCAACTGTTTTGTTCCAGTGTGACGTTAATTAAAAAATACCAATACCGAAATATCTTCCATCTCTCAACTGTGTTGCTCTAGTGTGACGTTAATTAAAAAATACCAACACCGAAATATCTTTCATCTCTCAACTGTTTTGTTCCAGTGTGACGTTAATTAAAAAATACCAATACCGAAATATCTTCCATCTCTCAACTGTGTTGCTCTAGTGTGACGGAAATTAAAAAATACCAACACCGAAATATCTTTCATCTCTCAACTGTGTTGCTCCATTGTGACGTTAATTAAAAAATACCAATTCGAATTATCTTTCATCTCTCAACTGTTTTGTTCCAGTGTGACATTAATTAAAAAATACCAATACAGAAATATCTTCCATCTCTCAACTGTGTTGCTCTAGTGTGACGTTAATTAAAAAATACCAACACCGAAATATCTTTCATCTCTCAACTGTTTTGCTCTAGTGTGACGTTAATTAAAAAATACCAATACCGAAATATCTTCCATCTCTCAACTGTGTTGCTCTAGAGTGACGTTAATTAAAAAATACCAACACCGAAATATCTTTCATCTCTCAACTGTGTTGCTCTAGTGTGACGTTAATTAAAAATACCAATACCGAAATATCTTCCATCTCTCAACTGTGTTGCTCTAAAACGTTAATTAAAAAATACCAATTCGAAATATCTTTCATCTCTCAACTGTTTTGTTCCAGTGTGACGTTAATTAAAAAATACCAATACCGAAATATCTTCCATCTCTCAACTGTGTTGCTCTAGTGTGACGGAAATTAAAAAATACCAACACCGAAATATCTTTCATCTCTCAACTGTGTTGCTCCAGTGTGACGTTAATTAAATAATACCAACACCGAAATATCTTTCATCTCTCAACTGTTTTGTTCCAGTGTGACGTTAATTAAAAAATACCAATACAGAAATATCTTCCATCTCTCAACTGTGTTGCTCTAGTGTGACGTTAATTAAAAAATACCAACACCGAAATATCTTTCATCTCTCAACTGTTTTGTTCCAGTGTGACGTTAATTAAAATATACCAATACGAAATATCTTCCATCTCTCAACTGTGTTGCTCTAGTGTGACGTTAATTAAAAAATACCAACACCGAAATATCTTTTATCTCTCAACTGTTTTGTTCCAGTGTGGCGTTAATTAAAAAATACCAATACCGAAATATCTTCCATCTCTCAACTGTGTTGCTCTAGTGGGACGTTAATTAAAAAATACCAACACCGAAATATCTTCCATCTCACCGGTAGTTGCATCATCTCGCACTCAGACAAGTTCAGAGGTTTCTGGCTAAAGACGAGGTGGGACGAAATTTTCCGAACCACTTACGGCAAGTGGAATGGTCAACTGCCTCCACCCTCATCCCACACAACGTATATCTTCCTTTACGTTTTCGAAACATTCTTGTCTTTTCGAAATTGAAAAAAGCATAATAGGTCAAAAATTCTTCTTATTTTCTGCCAATTTCAATGCTTAACACAATTTAAAAAACACAACCCAATAACACAATTTGTTTTCCAATTGGTACTAACTTTTCTAGGTATCTGGGTATGGCCAGGAGAGGCTCCATCCCTTTGATGTACGCTTTGGAGGAATACTGGCACGAATGGCCATCTTTTTCAATTACAGAGTGAGCCTGCAATGACTTCTATCACTTAAAAAATGCCTAGAGCAGTTGACCATTTACTCCTACTAAGGAGCTCCGCCCCCTGCTAGCTGACGCTCGCCAAGCCTCGGAGATTGCTAAGCAATCCCTTTTGGTTTGCTTCGCAAACCAGCACTTCTCTCGCAGAGTCAATCTCCGACGACTAAACTATTTTAATAATACGCATAATCCTGATTTGACTTTCCGGATCATAACGTCACAACGAGGGCTTCGCCCTCTGCTTGCTAACGCTCGAAAAACCCCGGTGATTGCAACGCAATCCTATTTGGTTTGCTTCGCAAACTAAGACTGCTTTCGCAAGTGATTTCCTTTTTTTCTACCTTAACACTAAATGCTTGAATATACTATTTTCGCATGCTTAATGATGTCCCCGCACATGTTCGACGCGGAATGTGGTTTCAACATGATGGGGCGCCATCTCATTGCGCAAGGTGTGTACGTGACCATTTGGACCGGGTATTTGGAAACAATTGGATTGGGCGTGGCGATCCCGTCGCTTGCCCTCCATGATCACCTGATTCATCTCCTCTTGATTATTTTCTCTGGGCTGCTGCGAAGAGCATTGTGTAAGACACGCCCGTAAATTCTGAAATGGACCTGGTGGCACGAATCTCCATTGCTGGTGCTACGATCAGCGAAACGCCAGGTATCTTCTAAAATGTTCGCCAATCCATGTCGCGGAGGTGTCGTGCATGCATCCATGCCAATGGGCGCAATTTCAAACACCTCCTGTGATGCTTGTAAGTCATACATTGTACTCTTTTGTTGTGTAATAAAGTGTTTTACACTACATTCTGTGTTGTGAACTTATTGTGTCTTTGTGTCTCTTTATCACGTGATGGTGACGTTTCCGCCCATGCTTTCCAGTGTAATTATCGTTCCTAACGATGTTCTCTACCTCCTCTACAAGTTTGTACACGAATTTTGGGACACCCTGTATATAAGACAGTTTTAGTTTTACATCGGACAGTATAATCGAAAAAATACGAAATTTGCATGATCAAGTTTTGAACGCATCGACTTTATTTATTAACCAATTTTTAAAATAATTGCACCCTAAGAAAGAATACATTCTAAGGTTTCGTGTGATGTTTTCAAATTTAAAAACTAATAGTAGGGTCATTCCACGCAAAATGAGCAAATAGGCTGTGGCTGACACATCACCGATTTTAATGAAAATTAGTTTCTAAATAGATCGCATATAGTAAGGAGGAACTGCCAAATATTAAATGTCAGAAATGGATATTTTATTTTTTATTGAATTTTAAAATTCAAGGTCCCACAAATGTAGATTTTTGTAGCACTAATAGTAGCATGTTTGAGACCCAATATTTCAAAAAGTTATAGACACAAATTATAAATTTTTATATTGTTACATTCTTCAGTAAAAGTTCTTTCAGGAAATGTCAGAATTTTGTTTAATATCCCGCATTTCTCGTTCTGAAGGATCGGCGAAAATAGAGATTTGTCCAATATGATACCAATTTCAAATTGCTCTAGTACCTCTAAAAATGGAAACACAATATCAAAAATAATTCTTAACAAAGCCCTTCTTCTTTTCAAAGGTAGGCATAATTTAGTGATTGTAGTCCTATTCCTTATTAAAGAAAAAAAATAATAAAAAAGGAAAATAATTGAAAACGGCGATTTTTCTGTATTTTTAAATACAAATTTTATTGTGAAGGACAGCTTTGAGAAACTCACAAATTTTCAGTATTATGTGTCCAGATGTATATTATCTGTCCTGAAATTTTCATCATTGTAATTTGCTTATTTTCGTCCCAGGAGCATTTTTAACTAGATGAAAACTATAGTTTTATTTTATCGCATGATGAAACAAAACAGACGAAAACACGCCATTAAGCCATCCATTTCCTCATTGAAAGAGATGCTATTACATTCAATGACAGATAATAGAATAAATAAACACTACTAAATGAATTATGGTTATAAATGTGCTTGGGTTGCTACAAACTGATAATTTTTTGCTGAACCGAAAGCTTTCGAACACCGGCGAATGTTCAAGTGGCAATCCATAAGTGTTCCATCCATTGAAATGATCATTAGTCGGTTAGAGAAGTCTTTTGGATTTTCTTGTAGATTTTAGGAAATATTATTACTATGTTTGATTTTGATAGTAAAAGAGATTTTAAAATTCCTGAACTTTCGAACTGCGACGTGGGAGAAATGGTGTAAGAAAACTGCCATAAAATCCATTATGTAAAAGAAAAAGGATTAAAAGAACTTTCCGAACTTACAGATAAAGCCAGAGAATTGTTGTATTTGAAATTAGGTAGGAAGTTTGAAAACATTTGTCTTCACCATGAGAAAGTGTATTCACTGAAGTATACTTACTTATTCCGACGAACTTGTTGTAATCCTTTTAAAAGTCACAAACGTGCAGTGAAAAAGTCCCTTCGAATAATAACACTAAATATTGCCAAGAAATCAGCTGGATTGCTCTCGCCAGGTAAAAAGATCTGTCTCACATGTGAAATTGGTGTTAAAAATTTTATTACAGAAGCGGATGAAACAGATTTTGATTTTGAAACGGAAGCTTTAGAGAAACAGTACGAGAAACTCAATAACAGCCTACAGAACATGGGAAATTCGCCTGTTAAAAAAGTTCGTAAACTCACCATGACTCAAAGAAAACATTATGGCAGAAGAAAATTACAGAAATTTGTTTCAACTGCTAAAATAAATTTGGGAACTGTTTTGAAAGTAAACCTCGATAAAATTAACAGTACACATGCGACTGAAAGTACGGAAGATTTTTTATTGTTTAATAGAACAGCTGAAAACAAAGTTTGCTGAAACAACATCCCCTGCAGAAAAAATTCAAATTCTAACTCTTGTTCCAAGGAGCTGGAGTATGGAAAAAATAAGGACAGAATTTTCTACCACATTGTATTTAGCAAGGAAAACCTGCTAAGAGATAAGGCAAAAAAATTAATGACAATATTATTGCAATAGTTATAAATTTTTACGTGTCTGATGACATAAGTCGGCTATGTCCAGGAAATAAAGACTATGTTAATGTAAACACAGATGAATGTAAAGTCCCAAAACAAAAAAAGGTTGATTCTTTGTAACTTAAAAGAAGGATACCAGCAGTTTAAGGAACAGCATAGGAGTGCAAAGATTGGTTTCAGTAAATTCGCTGAATTAAAACCGAAACATTGTGTACTAGCTGGAAGTAATGGTACACATTCCGTGTGTGTGTGTGTGCACCATACATCAAAATATGAAACTGATGTTACACGCTATTAAACCTCATTATTCTTTGCTAGAGCTAATGAAATTATATGTTTCTAACATTGAAAAGGAAAATTGTATGTTCGGAGAATGTGATAAGTATCCAAAAGATCAATTTCGTGTTTGAGGTTTTCCAAAATTTAGAACTTATTTACAAGCGTTGGATTTCGACTGACAGATCTACTCTAATCACACAAGTCCAGTCAACAGAAGTATTTCTTGACTCACTTGTTGAGAGTATGTCTGGATTGACAAAACATCATTTCATTGCTAAATCGCAGTCCAAATTTTTGGAGGAAAAGAAATTGACTGTTTCCCAGGAGGAGTGCATTGTACTCCTCGATTTTTCAGAAAATTATTCATTTATTGTTCAGGATGCAATTCAAGGATTCTATTGGGAAACTACTCAAGCTACACTGCACCCATTTGTACTTTATGGGAAGGATAACGAAAACAGGTTTCAAATCCTTTCAATGTGTGTTATTAGTGACCATACTAGACATGATACATTGAGTGTATTTGCATTTCAGACTGCCGTAATCCCTTTTATAAAAGAAAGGTTTCTTTCTGTGAAGAAACTTATCTATTTCAGCGATAGGTGTTCAGCACAGTAGAAAAACCGGAAAAACTTTTCCAACATTTGCCATCATGAATCCGATTTTGAATTGAAGGCAGAATGGCACTTTTTCGCTACAAGTCATGGCAAAAGCCCATGCGATGGAATCGGTGGAACTATCAAACGGTTAGCCGCAAGAACAAGTTTACAGAGACCATACAACAATCAGATTTTAAATGCAAAACAACTATTTTCCTTCTGTACTTCAACCATTTCAAACATCAAATTCTTTTATGTGCCTTCAACTGATGTTATTCAAATTGAGTCTTATTTTCAACAAAGGTTTAATGAAGTGACCGCAAACATTACTGGAACTCGTAACTGTCATTGCTACATTCCTATTCCAAATTGTACGACACTAATTCGAGTGTCATATTTATCGCAATCGCCAGGAAAAGAAGTAAAGAGTTTAAAAAGAATTCAGCAGCACAAAAAATAATCACGTTTCAATAATAGAAGAAGCAAAGTTTAACTTGTGAGCTTTACCACATGGTGAATTTGAAAAGGTAATTAGTTAAAATTCTTAATTTCTATGATACTACGTTGAAATTTTTAAGCTTGTTTTGACACTCATTTTTTCTGCTTTTATAATTCACCCTTAAAGTTAAACATGATTTGGTATTTCTTTGTTGAATTAAGGTTTCATTATCTATATTTTATTTCACTGTTATCATTGAAATTCTCGTAACATGCATAGAGTGGGAAGCAAATGTTGTGATTTTGATTTTATTATTGTTGCTTTAGGACTCAGATTACAATCCTGATTTTTTTTACAAGTAATATACATATGAAACTGTATTCCTGTGAAATGTCGGTTTTGTAAAATCTGTCCTTCATTTGATTTCTTATGCCTATTTAGAGTAGAAAATTATTATTTTGTACTTTTCGTTAGCTATTTTGAAGATGAAAGAGTTAAAATACGACTTCCAAACTCTATCAGTAATATTATCATATCTAGCATTGTAACTGGCATGAATTTAAAGTATGTCGTAAAATTTCTTTAGCCCATAGAAATGTTTTTAATTCCGTGAAAAATGACAATTTTCCATTTTTTGCAACTAAATTTTGGATTAAATATGATGTTTAAAAAGTTTGTTGCCACAGTGAAAAAAAGAACATTTTGTACAGATTATAAAAATGTAAAACATGTTTGTCTACGTTAAGTAGTTTTTGAGAAACAGAACTTCAAACATGCAACATTAAGCGATCTCGCAACTGTTCTTCAAAGTTGGAAGTCCTAAAAATGCCTCCAATTTCGAAAATATTTAATTTTGAACCTAATTCTTTTGGATATCGTTATTTATGCATAAACTAAACCCCTGTACCAAATTTCATGAAAATCCATTACCATACGGCCACGGGTTTTTCCTGATTTTTGCTCATTTCACGTGGAATGACCCAGTAATAAGCTATCGATATGAGTTTTAATAAAAGAGTAAGAAAAATGTCCCGATTTTTCCCAAATTAAAAAAAAACATTATCAGGAACCAAATTAAAACTACTGAAAAAACTCAACGATCCACAAAAATTCACGTTGAGAGGTACTTAAAAACCTCACGACTGAAGAATAAAAATTTGTATGTCTTTTGCTTACTAGCATTAGAAATTTCGCTTTTTTCGACTATGACACTTAATAAACCCTAAACTAATAGCCGCATCGGAAAAAATATTCTTCATCGTGTTCCCTAAATAATTTTGAACAAACCATGTTCATTTCGTAATTTTCTGATTCGTACTTTCTCAGGAAAAAGCGAGAGAAAAAAACCAGTTTTCAATCCTGCGACAACGGCGGTGGCAACTTTTTTTTTAATATAGAAAGAAAACCAGAGAATTATTAGCCACAACAAAACTCAGGCCTTATTTCAATCGATTTCACCTGAATGACTCCAACAAGTGCCTTATTGACCTTTCTGAGGAAGAGACTTTGGAGTATATCTTAATCTACTGCACCGAGGAGGACCTTTTTAGAACTCTTATAGAAAACTAGTGATTTATCTTCTATTCTTTCGTTTTTTCTTATGTTCATTTTGTGTAAATTGCTTCACTCGTTTATTGAAGACATGGTAAAATCGTCGTTAATACGTGGGTAGGTTAGTTATTTAACATCCGAAAGGAGCAACGGTTCGGGATCAATCCCTAAAGGAAAGATCAGAGGACAACATCTCGTCATTTTGAATCACGGTCAGATGACGAGGTTGAACCTGAGCTATCAGCTCACTCTCCAAACTTCTACACCACGCCGACGTGAGGGTACTTGGGGCCACGACAGATTTAACGTGCACCAGCCTACATGTATACTATTATTTTTGGTTGGATTCGAACTCTCGTAACCCTCCGAAAAATACAGGAGAGAAAAGTAGGTAATTCGTAACTTTAGTTAACGTCGTACTAGAGCAACACAACGGGCTATTGACGACGGTCCGGGATCAGTCCCTTAAGGGAAAGATCCGAGGACAGCACCTCGTAATTTTGAACCGCGGTCAGATGACGAAGCAACACCTGAGCTGGCACCCCACTCTCCAAACTTCCACGCCAACCCAACGTGAGGACTTTCGGCCACGACATATTTAAGGTGCACCAGCCGCCTCTACACCATACGCTTACAAACATCCATGCCCGGACCCGGATTCGAACCAGGAACCTTCCGATCTAGAGGCTAACACCTTAACCACTATACCGGTTGGTCGGCGAGAGAAAAGTAGGACTCATCCGGATTTGTTTTGACGTTTTGTTGCTCCCCGAATCTTTCCCTTTGGTGAATGATCCCGGGCCTTCGCCAATAGCCCGTTATGGTAATCAGTACTACGGTAATTAAAATTACCTACCGACTTAGTTATGTTACGTATGTCAAAGTCCTCATGATTCGTTTTCAGTTTTTTTTATCAGAAACTATTTTTCCTCTTTCCTGGACTTGCCTTTGTTTCAGTGCACATTTTCAGGAAGAAAAGCTCCCCCCTCCTTGTCTTCCAAAAATCCGCAAATCAGAAGAGCAAAGAGAAGGGAATTCAGTCAACGTTTTGAGAAGGGAATCTAATTACTTCACTCACACAAGCGAGCAGAATAGGCTTTTAAGTGACTCTGTAAATATCTCGTAAAAATACAGTCGCCTTCTACCGAATTTGCTTAGTGTGTGCTCAGTTTGTGTGTATTCTGCTTAGCTGAAAATTGTCCCATGAAGTTACGAGACGTTTTAAGTTTGAAAAGTCTTTTGAGTGGAACAAATTATTGAGTTTCGAGTCTATGGCAGTGGTTTTTATACATCAAGCATATGTAGCAAACATCTACTCAAAAAATAATTTCTTAATTTTCTCTCCCAGTTTTATTTAAGGGTAGCTCAATTGGTACAGTTTGGTTGATATTTAATTAACGTCACACTGGAGCAACGAACTTTTGGTGACGGTCCGGGTAGGTAGGTATTATAATTAAAGTCGCACAGGAGCAATACAACGAGCTATTGGCAATGGTCCAGGATCAACACCCGAAGCGAAAGTACCGAGGAAAACATAACGTCATTTTGAAACACGGTCGGATGACGAGGCTACATCTGAGTTGGCACCCCACTCTCCAAACTTCTTGGTGGCTAAGGTGTTAGCCTCTAGATCTTTTGGTTCCTAGATCGAATCCGGGTCAGTGCATGGGTATTTGTAAGCGTATGGTCTAGAGGCGGCTGGTGCACCTTGTATGTGTCGTGGCCGAAAGTCCTTATGTTGGGTTGGCGTGGAAGTTTGGAGAGTGGGGTGCCAGCTCAGGTGTTGCTTCGTCATCTGACCGTGGTTCAAAATTACGAAGTGTTGTCCTCGATTCTTTCCCTTAAGGGACTGATTCCGGACCGTCGTCAATAGCCCGTTGTGTTGCTCTAGTACGACGTTAACTAAAATTACCATTACCACTTTCACGTAGGGGGCCGACCAATCGGTATAGTGGTTAAGGTGTTAGCCTATAGATCGTAAGGTTCCTGGTTCGAATCCGGGTTTGGGCATGGATGTTTGTAAACGTATGGTGTAGAGGCGGCTGGTGCACCTTAAATCTGTCGTGGCCGAAAGTCCTCACGTTGGGTTGGAGTGGAAGTTTGGAGAGTGGGGTGCCAGAGTAGGGGGATAATAGGCATCCTGGACCATGTGGATTGTGGATTATAGATTATGGTGAGAGAATTGTTGAATGCACTATCTTGTGGGTGGTGGAGGGGGTAGTAAATTTCTTGGAATTTACAATACCCACTTACTTTGTTTGCGTAATATGACAGGTAGCGCCATCTAGTGAGGGGATGAACAATTAAACGAACTTTAGTGAATAAATATATAATATAAAATTAAGGAAACTACGGTATTTTCTTAAATTAAAGACTAAATGACTGGTACCGCCACCTAGGGGTGTAAAAAGTAACAATTAGTTTTAAAAGATTTATTTTCTTGCTGATACTTTAGAATTAAATGGAGAATTATTTGAAAGAAAAATAATAATACGTGGATTCGAACCCAGCAAAAGGTAATCGCGGCCAACCGTTTTCTTACAAGCTCTTAAGCCGTTCGGCCACGACTACCTAAATGATCGTGTTATATTTAAAATAGTCTATCATTCTGTTAATGCGTATAGTACATACTACCAAAGATTGAAAAAGTCTAGAAGCTTCTGGAACGGGTGACTAAGAAATAGTAGTGCCTAATACATGAGTAATGTTGTACCCATAAGGCAGTAAGATAACAGAGTTAAACACTGACTAGACAAAAATACGTAGTATCAAAGATTGTAAAGTCTAGAAGTCTCTGGAACATGTGAGAATATGACAAAGGATAATATTTTTGCACGTGTAGGTTAAAGAGAAGGAACGGAATTATACAAGGAATCATCGATAAAAGTGACTCAAAAGAAAATTAAAGATTAGCTTAAACTACCGAAGTACACGTGTTGTGGTATCTGAAAATGTTAGGAACCAAACAAAAGAAGGTGATTATACTGTTTGATAACTAAGAGGCTTTTAAAAGCGTAGTTGAACTTGTTTCTTGGGTCTTTGAATAACTTTGCTTCTCTGGATTTTTGCCCTTCTACTGTTTTTAGATACATCATGGATTCTAGTGATATTAGACCTACAAAGAAAATGCGTACAGACAAAGAACAGTGTTTCCAGAAATACTGTAAAGATTCTTTATGCTATGAATATGGTAAATTGTTTACAGATTGTGATGGTTGGTCATATTTCCGTCGATTGGAAAACGAATTAACGTATTTAAAGAAAGAGGAAACTACTATAGAAATTTCCGGTAAAAAACATACTGTGCTTCGACAACTTGTAGCATACGGAGACGAATTTATAAGCTATACCTTTAGTGGATCTTGTATTGCAGCCAAGCCCTGGTCTCCTTTACTGTTGGAAATAAAGGGTGAAGTGGAACGAATAATTGATGCAAGATTTAATTTTGTGTTGGTGAACCGTTAAAAAGATGGTAAGGACTATATAGGTGCACATAAAGACAACGAGAAGGACTTGGATCTTAATGCATCCATAGCGTCTGTTTCATTTGGACAAAAAAGACAGTTTGTGTTTTCTAGAAAGAACTACAACTCTTTAAAAATTGTTCTGGAAAATGGAAGCTTACTTGTAATGATATATATCAAACAAATTTTGGTTGCACAGCTTGCCCCGCGGAAATGCATTATGCCCTAGAATTAACTTAACGTTTCGAAAAATTATTGTATAAATTAGTGATAATCCCCATATGTACCCCCTGAACTGGAACACAGTGTAAATAGGGATGTACACTAAACGATATTTGGAAAACGTTACAATTAATATTTATGCCTTTGTGAATATTGTTTTTTATCATCTTATTGTTATTTTAAGGAAACTTTTATGCGTGTCTTACCACATACACTGTATTTTGAATTTTTTTAAAATTAAATACTAATTTTAAAAATTGTGTTTTTTACAATACAAGATCTGAGATGAAATTTTATTTGCTATAAATATTTATGTTTATAATTTAGATTCGTTCACTTAAACACTAATTATACATTAGATGCTATAGCACATATTTTATTGCATAATTTATTTTCAAATACTGTACACTTAAATAAAAGTACAATTTTTTTTTTTGAAAACTTTGCATGACTCATACTATGAACATGTTTTCTTGTAAAATTTTCTTTTAATTGAACAAGAGAGAAAACTCATCCATATTATTTTTTTATTTAAAAAAATCTGTCAGAAATGTAGTGATTTTATTGTTTAGATTTGCAAACTTTTTAAAATGAAATTTTCTTTGATTTATTGTAAAATGTTAAGATGCTTTTACACACAAAAATTAGATACTATTACACATATTTTAATAATGATTTTGAAAAAATATGATTGAAACATATAAATTAGCTATTATTACAAATTTTTAAATGCAGATTACAAAAAAAAAATATTTTCGATTTACAATAAAGACATTTAGCAGTTTGATTTCTTAAATCGTGTTTTTATGTAAGAAAAAAAAATAAGAAGAAACCTGTAAAAGTAAAATATTTTTTACCTCTAGTTTGAAACTTTTCAAGACCCATACTATGAAGATGCTTACTTGTACATTTGAAGTAGTGAAAATGAATATTAATAAACTTTTAGTCTTTGAAGTTCTAAATTAAATGTTCTTTTTTCTAATGCTCTTGCCAACAATACATTTTACTAAATATATTAACTTCTTTTTATTTACTTCAAAACATTGTGTATTATATTATACACAGTTTAAATTGCGGAGCCAAATGCCAATTTTGCACAAGTATTTTACAAGATACTTTGTATAGGTCTTTATAATTTTAGATATACTACATTGCTACGTTAAATGGATAGTAAGTGGGTTTCGTGATTTTTAAAATAATGTGTACACTTCTAGGCTGCTAAACAAAATAATTCTTTTTACCCTTTCTTGATAGTTAATTCTAAAGATTTACTCACACCACTGATAGTTTCACACATGAGTAAAATTAAAAAACAACAGAAAATTTTAAATACTAATTAATTTTTAAATGAACAAATATCGTTGAAATAATGTTTAAGTATAACTTCTATGTGTTCTTCAAACAATCTCTGCAAGAAAGAAATTGTTCTAAAACATATTAAAAAATAATTCTAAAACAAATTGAAAGAAATACTGAAACAAAGTAAACTATATAACACTTTTTAATTGAAAAATAACCTGTATTCATATATTTTACACAAAATAATGCATTATAATAAAAACAAAAGAACTTATTTTATATATGCCTGTATTTTTTAAGAGACATATATTTCCTATGAGCCAGTTATTAAATGCCGTCACCTCAGCTTTAGGGCAATGCAAATTATTTTTTTGATTACCGCGTGATACTTTTTGGATCTCTTTGTTGCTGCTTAGAGCACATAGTGCATCGAATTTTGGACACCCTTGGACTTGGAATTTTGGACCAAAGTGTTCCAAGTTGATGTTCGGAATATACAAGGCATCTAAGCGTTGTTTCTCAACACAACCACCTTTGTAAGCAACTAGGTACTGAGAGGCACTCTTTGTCTGCTTGTATGATTCCAAAAGTTTAGAGTATAGACTTTCTAAGGGATGCACGTTTTGCCCTGCTATGGGACAGAAAGGAAGTCCACACACGTAATTTTCAACATATCGCACAGTTTTACGATATTTGGCACTAACTTTATACTTATAAGGCGATAGGTTAAAACGAATACTTGAAGCTACTTGCGATTTTATAGCGATGTATCCGTATTCACGTACTAAGAAACCTTCCTTAGTCTGAAATCCATCAAAATCCACAATTGCGCAAATGTTAAACATTGCTATTGAAAAGCGTTCTCTGTTTGTGAATAAATAATTGTAAACTGGAGACACAAAGAACTGATCTATATAACACTATACACTTACTAATCAGTAAAGTTAATCTTATTTTAGTCTTTTATCTTTTATGAGTAACAATGAACTCGTAAGTGAAGAATGTACTAAGAAAACACGTGCTTGTGATAATGCGACAAGTAAAGTTTTATGTTGTAAAACAGGATTTTAACTAAAAGGGGGGGTATGCTTAAATGTGCATGTAATTTGTTCTTCTTTTTTTTTTTTGCTCTATCACGTAGATGAGCTGAGTACAGTTCAATTCGATGTATCTCAACTTGAGCAAGAAAAAAAGTATGTAACCAAATATAATTTATAATCGAGGAACTTGTTTTTTACTTTTCTTTAAAATATACTGATTTCTTTTGATCATGCTGTTTTATTTTTCTAAATTTACTTCAGCAAATTGAATTATTTATTTATGGGCACAAATCTTTGCCTTTTGTTGAACAGAAATTAGTATCTTTGACTAGTATCAGATTTTTTAAAAATTGACGAATATAACCTTTATGAGGGATTTAACTCAATAGGCCCTATAATTTTACACTTAAGAGTAACAGAGCAGTATAGTTTTTAGGAAAATGAATAATCATTATGTAAATTTGAAGCCAAAATTTCCAAGTATGTCTATGCTCAATAAACGCCTGACTACGTTTAGAGATTGGCCACGAACAAACTTTGACATTTGGGACCTGGCCGAAAACGGATTGTTTTATACGGGTGTATTGGACAGGGTCAGGGTGTTACTGGTGTGGCGAAGGGCTTGAAAATTGGCAAGAAGAGGATGTAGTGAGACACGAACACGTGTTAAAATTGTGTAGGAAAGACTAAAACCTCTTCTAAATATATTAAATATAATAACTATTTTACTTATTTGTTGTTTGTTCATTACACGCTAAACCTATTTTGGATAGATGAATTTTAAAATGCCTTAAAAAGTAGTTACAAATTGCTTTAAGAAAGATGTGTGTAAAATTACTATGTTAATGCAAGAAATCTGGAAATAAATATTCATATTTTGAGATTTTTTCCTTTTTTATTTTCTAACTGATTTTTTACTGCATAACTTTTTCTTTTTTTTATTCTTCTTAATAAACTTTATTTTGCTTTTGCCTCTCCCATTTTAAATTTTTTTTTTTTTTTTTAAATACCGTAATTTTTTTTTTGTTGCTGCTTAACTTTTGTTTCTTAACTTTTTATTTTATTTTTTACTGTAAAACTTTTTGTTACTTTGTTTCGTTACTACTTAATTTTTTTTTTTTACTGTTTAATTTCTTTTACTGTTAAACTTTTTTTTTTCCTGTAAAAAATTTTGTTGCTTTGTTTTGTTACTACTTAACTTTTTTTATTTTATTAGTATTACTTTTTTTTAACTGTTTAATTTCTTTTCCCGTTAAACTTTTTTTTTTTTTACTGTAAAACTTTTTGTTACTTTGTTTTGTTATACTTAACTTTTTTTTTTACAATATTAAAAAAAAATACTATAATTGTTGTGTAGAATATTTTTTTCGACAACACATGATTGAAGATTAAGTATTTTTTGAAAACATAGAAATCGGTAAAACAGTTAATATAATTGTTGTAACATATCTTACAGGTCTTTTACATACATTTCTCTAACAGTATTAAAAATATCTGTTGTAATCAAATTCTCAAAAAAGTTATACTCTAATATTATGTCACAAAAGTTTAACAATTTATTGCTCTCTCTTACAAAATGAATAGCAAACTCTTTCCAGTTAACTACACATAAAGCAAGGGTGAAAAATTCGCAAAAGCGTTCGTCAACACTCATCTTCATACATGCAGGTACAGATTGATTGACAATTTCATTCTTACAGCCTAAGCAATCAAAATGAATAGTAATATTTTTTACCACAATTTCCTTTAGGCACTTGCAGAGAGAAGCTATAACTTCTCTCCAACAATCAGATTTATCAGTATCACTGCAGTAAAGTTTGTAACTTTCACCAGGAAAACCATTTTTAGATTTCCAGTTTCACATAGTATGGCAGCAAATACGTCAAATTTGATATTTTCAATATATCTGACACATTAGATAAGCATTCGCACAATTTAAAATACTGATCAGAAGTCATAAACACACAATGGGGTGAGAACTGAAAACAATGGTCTTTTTTATGAAATACACGTTGTAAAACCAAGTCCATTTTTTCAGTTCTCGCCCCATTGTGTGTTTCTGACTTCTGATCAGTATTTTAAATTGTGCGAATGCTTATCTAATGTGTCAGATATATTGAAAATATCAAATTTGACGTATTTGCTGCCATACTATGTGAAACTGGAAATCTAAAAATGGTTTTCCTGGTGAAAGTTACAAACTTTACTGCAGTGATACTGATAAATCTGATTGTTGGAGAGAAGTTATAGCTTCTCTCTGCAAGTGCCTAAAGGAAATTGTGGTAAAAAATATTACTATTCATTTTGATTGCTTAGGCTGTAAGAATGAAATTGTCAATCAATCTGTACCTGCATGTATGAAGATGAGTGTTGACGAACGCTTTTGCGAATTTTTCACCCTTGCTTTATGTGTAGTTAACTGGAAAGAGTTTGCTATTCATTTTGTAAGAGAGAGCAATAAATTGTTAAACTTTTGTGACATAATATTAGAGTCTAACTTTTTTGAGAATTTGATTACAACAGATATTTTTAATACTGTTAGAGAAATGTATGTAAAAGACCTGTAAGATATGTTACAACAATTATATTAACTGTTTTACCGATTTCTATGTTTTCAAAAAATACTTAATCTTCAATCATGTGTTGTCGAAAAAAATATTCTACACAACAATTATAGTATTTTTTTTTAATATTGTAAAAAAAAAAGTTAAGTATAACAAAACAAAGTAACAAAAAGTTTTACAGTAAAAAAAAAAGTTTAACGGGAAAAGAAATTAAACAGTTAAAAAAAAGTAATACTAATAAAATAAAAAAAGTTAAGTAGTAACAAAACAAAGCAACAAAATTTTTTACAGGAAAAAAAAAAGTTTAACAGTAAAAGAAATTAAACAGTAAAAAAAAAAATTAAGTAGTAACGAAACAAAGTAACAAAAAGTTTTACAGTAAAAAATAAAATAAAAAGTTAAGAAACAAAAGTTAAGCAGCAACAAAAAAAAATTACGGTATTTAAAAAAAAAAAAATTTTTAAATGGGAGAGGCAAAAGCAAAATAAAGTTTATTAAGAAGAATAAAAAAAAGAAAAAGTTATGCAGTAAAAAATCAGTTAGAAAATAAAAAAGGAAAAAATCTCAAAATATGAATATTTATTTCCAGATTTCTTGCATTAACATAGTAATTTTATACACATCTTTCTTAAAGCAATTTGTAACTACTTTTTAAGGCATTTTAAAATTCATCTATCCAAAATAGGTTTAGCGTGTAATGAACAAACAACAAATAAGTAAAATAGTTATTATATTTAATATATTTAGAAGAGGTTTTAGTCTTTCCTACACAATTTTAACACGTGTTCGTGTCTCACTACATCCTCTTCTTGCCAATTTTCAAGCCCTTCGCCACACCAGTAACACCCTGACCCTGTCCAATACACCCGTATAAAACAATCCGTTTTCGGCCAGGTCCCAAATGTCAAAGTTTGTGCGTGGCCAATCTCTAAACGTAGTCAGGCGTTTATTGAGCATAGACATACTTGGAAATTTTGGCTTCAAATTTACATAATGATTATTCATTTTCCTAAAAACTATACTGCTCTGTTACTCTTAAGTGTAAAATTATAGGGCCTATTGAGTTAAATCCCTCATAAAGGTTATATTCGTCAATTTTTAAAAAATCTGATACTAGTCAAAGATACTAATTTCTGTTCAACAAAAGGCAAAGATTTGTGCCCATAAATAAATAATTCAATTTGCTGAAGTAAATTTAGAAAAATAAAACAGCATGATCAAAAGAAATCAGTATATTTTAAAGAAAAGTAAAAAACAAGTTCCTCGATTATAAATTATATTTGGTTACATACTTTTTTTCTTGCTCAAGTTGAGATACATCGAATTGAACTGTACTCAGCTCATCTACGTGATAGAGCAAAAAAAAAAAAAGAAGAACAAATTACATGCACATTTAAGCATACCCCCCCTTTTAGTTAAAATCCTGTTTTACAACATAAAACTTTACTTGTCGCATTATCACAAGCACGTGTTTTCTTAGTACATTCTTCACTTACGAGTTCATTGTTACTCATAAAAGATAAAAGACTAAAATAAGATTAACTTTACTGATTAGTAAGTGTATAGTGTTATATAGATCAGTTCTTTGTGTCTCCAGTTTACAATTATTTATTCACAAACAGAGAACGCTTTTCAATAGCAATGTTTAACATTTGCGCAATTGTGGATTTTGATGGATTTCAGACTAAGGAAGGTTTCTTAGTACGTGAATACGGATACATCGCTATAAAATCGCAAGTAGCTTCAAGTATTCGTTTTAACCTATCGCCTTATAAGTATAAAGTTAGTGCCAAATATCGTAAAACTGTGCGATATGTTGAAAATTACGTGTGTGGACTTCCTTTCTGTCCCATAGCAGGGCAAAACGTGCATCCCTTAGAAAGTCTATACTCTAAACTTTTGGAATCATACAAGCAGACAAAGAGTGCCTCTCAGTACCTAGTTGCTTACAAAGGTGGTTGTGTTGAGAAACAACGCTTAGATGCCTTGTATATTCCGAACATCAACTTGGAACACTTTGGTCCAAAATTCCAAGTCCAAGGGTGTCCAAAATTCGATGCACTATGTGCTCTAAGCAGCAACAAAGAGATCCAAAAAGTATCACGCGGTAATCAAAAAAATAATTTGCATTGCCCTAAAGCTGAGGTGACGGCATTTAATAACTGGCTCATAGGAAATATATGTCTCTTAAAAAATACAGGCATATATAAAATAAGTTCTTTTGTTTTTATTATAATGCATTATTTTGTGTAAAATATATGAATACAGGTTATTTTTCAATTAAAAAGTGTTATATAGTTTACTTTGTTTCAGTATTTCTTTCAATTTGTTTTAGAATTATTTTTTAATATGTTTTAGAACAATTTCTTTCTTGCAGAGATTGTTTGAAGAACACATAGAAGTTATACTTAAACATTATTTCAACGATATTTGTTCATTTAAAAATTAATTAGTATTTAAAATTTTCTGTTGTTTTTTAATTTTACTCATGTGTGAAACTATCAGTGGTGTGAGTAAATCTTTAGAATTAACTATCAAGAAAGGGTAAAAAGAATTATTTTGTTTAGCAGCCTAGAAGTGTACACATTATTTTAAAAATCACGAAACCCACTTACTATCCATTTAACGTAGCAATGTAGTATATCTAAAATTATAAAGACCTATACAAAGTATCTTGTAAAATACTTGTGCAAAATTGGCATTTGGCTCCGCAATTTAAACTGTGTATAATATAATACACAATGTTTTGAAGTAAATAAAAAGAAGTTAATATATTTAGTAAAATGTATTGTTGGCAAGAGCATTAGAAAAAAGAACATTTAATTTAGAACTTCAAAGACTAAAAGTTTATTAATATTCATTTTCACTACTTCAAATGTACAAGTAAGCATCTTCATAGTATGGGTCTTGAAAAGTTTCAAACTAGAGGTAAAAAATATTTTACTTTTACAGGTTTCTTCTTATTTTTTTTTCTTACATAAAAACACGATTTAAGAAATCAAACTGCTAAATGTCTTTATTGTAAATCGAAAATATTTTTTTTTTGTAATCTGCATTTAAAAATTTGTAATAATAGCTAATTTATATGTTTCAATCATATTTTTTCAAAATCATTATTAAAATATGTGTAATAGTATCTAATTTTTGTGTGTAAAAGCATCTTAACATTTTACAATAAATCAAAGAAAATTTCATTTTAAAAAGTTTGCAAATCTAAACAATAAAATCACTACATTTCTGACAGATTTTTTTAAATAAAAAAATAATATGGATGAGTTTTCTCTCTTGTTCAATTAAAAGAAAATTTTACAAGAAAACATGTTCATAGTATGAGTCATGCAAAGTTTTCAAAAAAAAAAATTGTACTTTTATTTAAGTGTACAGTATTTGAAAATAAATTATGCAATAAAATATGTGCTATAGCATCTAATGTATAATTAGTGTTTAAGTGAACGAATCTAAATTATAAACATAAATATTTATAGCAAATAAAATTTCATCTCAGATCTTGTATTGTAAAAAACACAATTTTTAAAATTAGTATTTAATTTTAAAAAAATTCAAAATACAGTGTATGTGGTATATATAAGACACGCATAAAAGTTTCCTTAAAATAACAATAAGATGATAAAAAACAATATTCACAAAGGCATAAATATTAATTGTAACGTTTTCCAAATATCGTTTAGTGTACATCCCTATTTACACTGTGTTCCAGTTCAGGGGGTACATATGGGGATTATCACTAATTTATACAATAATTTTTCGAAACGTTAAGTTAATTCTAGGGCATAATGCATTTCCGCGGGGCAAGCTGTGCAACCAAAATTTGTTTGATATATATATCATTACAAGTAAGCTTCCATTTTCCAGAACAATTTTTAAAGAGTTGTAGTTCTTTCTAGAAAACACAAACTGTCTTTTTTGTCCAAATGAAACAGACGCTATGGATGCATTAAGATCCAAGTCCTTCTCGTTGTCTTTATGTGCACCTATATAGTCCTTACCATCTTTTTAACGGTTCACCAACACAAAATTAAATCTTGCATCAATTATTCGTTCCACTTCACCCTTTATTTCCAACAGTAAAGGAGACCAGGGCTTGGCTGCAATACAAGATCCACTAAAGGTATAGCTTATAAATTCGTCTCCGTATGCTACAAGTTGTCGAAGCACAGTATGTTTTTTACCGGAAATTTCTATAGTAGTTTCCTCTTTCTTTAAATACGTTAATTCGTTTTCCAATCGACGGAAATATGACCAACCATCACAATCTGTAAACAATTTACCATATTCATAGCATAAAGAATCTTTACAGTATTTCTGGAAACACTGTTCTTTGTCTGTACGCATTTTCTTTGTAGGTCTAATATCACTAGAATCCATGATGTATCTAAAAACAGTAGAAGGGCAAAAATCCAGAGAAGCAAAGTTATTCAAAGACCCAAGAAACAAGTTCAACTACGCTTTTAAAAGCCTCTTAGTTATCAAACAGTATAATCACCTTCTTTTGTTTGGTTCCTAACATTTTCAGATACCACAACACGTGTACTTCGGTAGTTTAAGCTAATCTTTAATTTTCTTTTGAGTCACTTTTATCGATGATTCCTTGTATAATTCCGTTCCTTCTCTTTAACCTACACGTGCAAAAATATTATCCTTTGTCATATTCTCACATGTTCCAGAGACTTCTAGACTTTTCAATCTTTGATACTACGTATTTTTGTCTAGTCAGTGTTTAACTCTGTTATCTTACTGCCTTATGGGTACAACATTACTCATGTATTAGGCACTACTATTTCTTAGTCACCCGTTCCAGAAGCTTCTAGACTTTTTCAATCTTTGGTAGTATGTACTATACGCATTAACAGAATGATAGACTATTTTAAATATAACACGATCATTTAGGTAGTCGTGGCCGAACGGCTTAAGAGCTTGTAAGAAAACGGTTGGCCGCGATTACCTTTTGCTGGGTTCGAATCCACGTATTATTATTTTTCTTTCAAATAATTCTCCATTTAATTCTAAAGTATCAGCAAGAAAATAAATCTTTTAAAACTAATTGTTACTTTTTACACCCCTAGGTGACGGTACCAGTCATTTAGTCTTTAATTTAAGAAAATACCGTAGTTTCCTTAATTTTATATTATATATTTATTCACTAAAGTTCGTTTAATTGTTCATCCCCTCACTAGATGGCGCTACCTGTCATATTACGCAAACAAAGTAAGTGGGTATTGTAAATTCCAAGAAATTTACTACCCCCTCCACCACCCACAAGATAGTGCATTCAACAATTCTCTCACCATAATCTATAATCCACAATCCACATGGTCCAGGATGCCTATTATCCCCCTACTTGCCAGCTCAGGTGTTGCTTCGTCATCTGACCGTGGTTCAAAATTACGAGGTGTTGTCCTCGGATCTTTCCCTTAAGGGACTGATCCCGGACCGTCGTCAATAGCCCGTTGTGTTGCTCTAGTACGACGGTCATAATAATCATAATTTGGTATGCGATGCAAACCAACACCACCACCGGCAACGCCAGGATGGCTGTTATCCAATAGGCTACGATTCGTAGCAATCAATGTGGGTTAGCGAGCAGTGGCCACACCTGACCCCACGAAAAGAACTTTCACGGGCAACGCCGTGCTGGCCACGCAGTGGCTAGTCTTAAAAATAAAATTACATACTATTCCACTTTTTTGAAAATTATATTCAAAACATCGAAGAGGATGAAATATGCATCCTATTTTTAATGGAATTACATACAAAGCAGTAAATTAAGGCAACTAAGTACTCCATTCAAGGTATATCTGTTCTTTAAAACGAGATTATTAGTTCTTTTGGTGTTCGTAATGATTATCTTCGTCAAATGTGGCCAAATTCGTATTGCGAAATAATAAAAGTAACAATTGAAAAATTATTTATTTAAGGGGGTTCGGGACACATTGAAAAAAATTTATTATTGATTAATTTAGCATTTAGAATATTTTTGTACTGATTACCCATCTAGCTAATAAACAAAATCACAACACAAAATTTTTCCAAAAATTTAAAAAAAATTTTAAATTAAAATTTTTTGAAAAAAAGAGGGGTAATTTTAAATTGCTAAAACTCAAAATATTCTTGATCCATTTTTAAAATTCTTGTTTGTGTCTTCAAAATGATATACCAATGCATTCATATCGCACTGCGGCAAGAAAAGTGACACAACTCAAAATTGTAGAATTTGAGAAAAATCAACTTAAAGGATACCATAAAACTTATATTGAAATAGTATAAACTTCTTAACAAATTTAGGTAAATATTTATGGTGGTAACTTCTATCGTATTCTATAGAATAGTATACTCTGGGGCACCTCATACATATTTTCCAATGACATAACATCAAAATTTTTATTTTTGACGTGTCCCTTTTCTTGCCGAGGTGAGATATGTATACACTAAATTATTCTATGTGTTCTAGGTAACATTGGCACATGCTAGAAACCTTACTAAAAATTTAGATTCTACAAATATGTAAAATGCAACATTGTAGAGGTGGCTGGTGTTCCTTAAATCTGACGTGGCCGAAAGTTTTCACGTTGGGTTGGCGTGGAAATTTGGAGAGTGGGGTGCCAGCTCACGTGTTGCCTCGTCATCTGACCGTAGTTCTAAATTACGTGGTGTTGTCCTAGGATCTTTCTCTTAAGCTTTGGTTTCCTAAGAAAGTGGAGCCGTTATCTAACAGCCGTGATACGTCATGAGGCCGCGGGCATAACTATACGACCGTCTAAACAAAATTCCCGAGGTGTCAACTTAGACGGACAGAATACGTTGGAGAATGGGCAACACATACGGCTGTCGTGGTTTATTTTATTCGAGACACAAAACAAAGTGGTTTTTTATTCTCTAGTTTAAAGTTTCTTACTTCGGGATCGTTGAAGGTAGAGTGAAAATTTCAACAGATTTCAAATCAGCGTAAATTTCTACGTCAGATCGATATCAAAAACAGTTTTATTATTCAATTATTTACCATTTGATTATTTAATTATTTATTAAATAATTAATTATTTATTTAAAGAAAATCACATTTAAGGTATCGATCTGGTGTCAAATTGTCAGCAGATTTCAAATCCGTTGAAATTTTCATTCTGTGTTTAACGATCCCGATTTTGCAAAAACGAATTAATCAATGGCAGTCAAAAATGTTTATTTATTTCGCTCCTCTTCGTTCGAATCGTTTGGAGCAGGAAATGAAATGTGGCCGCTACAAGAGAAAAAACGTTCCCCAACTGTTTGAGACCGCTATGACGACAGTCATGGAAATGGCGGCTCCGATCATTTTCGTTACGCTCACAAACAACGCTCTCTAGGACACCAACACCATGTGTTAATATAAACAACGTTTTAGTGACGTCACCCACCGATACATCACGACAGCTAGATCACGGCTACGCTTTCTTAGGAAACCGAAGCTTTAGGGGATTGATCCCGGACCGTCGTCAGTAGCCCGCTGTGTTGCTCTAGTACGATATTAATTAAAATTCTCCATACTTCTATACCAAGCCAACGTGAGGACATTGGATGTCATTACCGATTTAGGGCACATCAGTCCCCCCATGTATGCGACGGTGTTTGGTTGGATTATAACCCACAACCCTGAGTTGCTAATCCGTTACTCTACAATCGAGCTCAAATTGTTCACGAAGGATGATACTTCTTCCAGATGAAATGATACTACCAAAATAATCTTTCAGCCCACGCGATTCAAGTGTAAAACACCTGTTTGCCACAAGGGTTTGCCTGACGTTTCCTTTGAATGTCCTCTTCGACGACGAGCATTCAAGTCTCGCTTTAATTCTTCGATTGCAATTAGTCCTCAGGCTTCCTAGACACTGCATTAACTTGTCAATGAACTTAGATTGCCGCTGTCTCGAATTTAAATTACTCTCCACGAATCGATAGTCAAAAACGAAGAGAGGAGCTTCTTTTGTTGGCCATAGCTCCTTTCCTAAAACGGCCCCGATATGCCCTTGAGGAGCCGCCAACCACCAGAGCATCGATCAAGATAACAATCAAAACACAAGATAACAATCAAAACACAGACAGCTCGAAACGCGTTGCCATCCCATTCGAATCCAAGAAGCCCGACGATCTTTCACACAACACTCGGGGCCAGCCCCGTGAAAAACCATAAATAACGCCACCTCGTGGAGGGCGCCGACACTTCCAACGCTTTCATTTATCACGGGGTGACCCGATTTTTATGTTTCGGAATCTTCATAACTTCCACCCTGGGGGGCAAAATGGAGTCATTATCTCCCCTCATGAGGGGGGGGGAGGGGGCTTATTTTTAACAGGGTCTTCCGCAGGTTGCTTCTAGGAAAGCGAGCGAGCCCTGTTTCTCTGTGCGAAGGGGCGATAACTCTGGGACGGGAGATACGGGGGCGAGTTGAGAATTTCGGAGTCAATAGAATATGCGAACTTCCTCCGTTCCCTTCCGTTCTTTTTGAGTTCTGTTATAGTTAAGGGACTTCTGAGTTGGGGCGAAAGAAGAGCTTAACTATTCGGGTCTTGCTCCGTCGGGTTCTTTAGAAGAGGAATTTCCTCAGCAGTTCTGCTCGTCGATTACAGGTGGTGACTAACTTTTCGCGTGATCCGCGTGTTTTATTTTTGAATGTAGGTTATTTATCAACAGGCTGTCAAACCGATTATAATAGAACTACATGACAGCGAGGTAGGTAGGTGTCTGTTTGAAAAATTAACGTCGTACTAGAATAACACAACGGGTTATTGACGACGATCCGGGATTAATCCCCAAGAGAAAGATCCATGGAAACAAGGACAACACCACGTTATTTTGAACCAGGGTCAGGTGATGATTCAACACCTAAGCTGGAACCCCCTATCTCTAAACTTCCACACCCCACCAATGTGAGGTCGTTTGAGGCCACGGTAGATTCAACGTGAACCAGCCCCCATTGTCCCCGGCGTTCTTTGATAGGATTCAAACTCACTGTCCAAATTGGATCTGACGTAATCCAGATGTTGGATCCCAGAAGAGTTACTCAGTGCAGCTTTTGCTTTCGCAATAGGTTGGTTCCTGGTATCATCAAAACTTCGAACCACTTCTTTCAACTTTTGGTGATGTTCAGCAAAATAATTACGCTCAGAAATCCACGTACCCAATCTTGTGATTATTAGCTCAGGTGGTAGAGGGATATTAGGATATGCATTTTTGAAAGCCCTTACTCTGCTAGGTGCGTTAACAAATACCTCTTTGTCAAATATATTAATTTATTCAAATCAGGTAGATTATTACTCAACTCTTCTGCAACACGATGGACACCATGGGCCATGCACGTTTGGTGAATCCATCTCGGGATAAAAAACTTTTAGGCTTTCTCCAGCCTTGAGCATGTAGGCTGTAATATCCGTAACAAAAGGCAATAATCATACCTCCCCATATTGCTGCGCGTGAAAACCCCACAAAATATTAATCAATTTATCCACTGTCCTGGCGATCGTGGAGTGAATTGTTTTTTCCACCTCTGCATAAAATTAAGGGGACCGGGAAAGCAAAATTCGACTAAAAAATCAATTTCTATTTTATTGCTCCTTTATATAGTTCAAAATCTCCTCTTTCCAATGATATATCACACTAGGTAATAGAATAAGAGGAAGTTTGAAAATTATGCACGTTTCCAATAAGCACTTCACATCTGACACGGCCTTTCCCGTTTGTGGACATTTCTAATCTTTGTTGCTCAACAATGTATATTATATTTTTTACTTTACTTTACTCAAATTATTTTCGATAATCTGGTAACAGTAGAGTTAACTGTAATCATTTAGTTTTTTCCTAACTATTTTTATTAATTTTACCATGCGATATAAGTTAGCACTTTCTGAGACATGACATTTAATCTATTATGGACTAGCAATAAGGATAAATGTTGGTTTTCTGCACAATATACAACAATCTGTCTGGGCAGAATATTTTTATTTACTGTCAAGTAACTTAAATCCAAATCACGGTCTTTGTCCAGTTGGGAATGAAAGCTGGTGGAAATTTCAACGTGCTGTTGCTAAAAGAGTGATGTGTATTACCATGATAAACACACACATATTGCCTTGCCTTATACTGCCTACATTTTGAAGACAATTAAATCAAATTTCAGGAGACTTGGCGAATCCAGAATTGTTGAAAAAATGTGTTCACGGAAAGACTCAAAACCCAAATGAATCGGTGAACAATGTGATTTGGACTCGCGTTCCAAAAAATGTGTTTGTAACCATCCAAACTTTAAAACTGGGAGTGTTTGATGCTGTTTCCTGCTGCAACAGTGGAAATATTATAAAGTGCTATACATTATCTAGAGTTAAAATCAATCTAGGCTGCCATTTTATACAAATTTTTGAGAAAACTGGACTAAGACCGTGTTATCGATGGAGAGCGAAAACTCTCCGAATACAGTAAAAAAAACCGCCATAGAAAGAAAAGCATTAAAAAAAAATTGAAGATACATGTATTAAAAATGAAAGAGATCACCCTTTATATAAATCAGGATTTCATTAAGGTTAGACGTAAAATTATTTATAAAACTTCATTTGAAATGTTTAAATCCATTTTTCTCAAAACTTAGATTTTTAAGTTTCATGCCCCATTTTCTCAGAATCTACTGAACATAATGACTTAATATTTTTATGACATATTTGTGTTATATCTCTAAAGATTTTAACACGGGCATTTTTTTATTTTTTGAAAATTGGATTTTTTAGAAATTTAAATGTGTTAAAAAATGCTATCTAAAAAGTGATATTCAGTTAAAAATTTCTATAAAATTAAAACTTTTAAATAAAAAAAAAGTGAGCTGTTAAACTTTGTATAACATATCAGTCTAACCACCATAAAAATTTTGTGTTGATTACTATTATAGTTATTGAGAAAAAGGGTCTTGAATTTCGTGAATTTAACATGGAGGAGATAGGGCCTTCCCGGTGTGGCCACCGTCCAGTTTCCTCTAAATTGAGTTTCCCAACTATTACATGGGCTACATATCGCCCGCAGGGGTCAGTCGTTTCATCGATAGACATCCAGATGGGGGAATAACCTATCTCATTTTGCATTAGTTCTATCACCTTCCCGTATCCTGGCGAAATGTAGTTCTTTCTGAGTGTCGATTCATGTGGAATTTCTTGATCTGTGTCAAGAAGGATCTAAAATGCGCATTCTCCAATTTATAAACAGCAATATTATATTTCGAAATTGCTTCACAGAGATCTTGGTACATTTCGTTCTTCTCAGAAGATTGAGACACTGACTCAAACTTTGACGCGATGAAAGGCTGCTGAAGATTCTTAACTTTTCGCGCCTTTCCCACTTTTTGTTTGTCTGTCGTAGTTGATTTGTGTTGGTCCAACTGAAAATTTTTATCAGCTATGACCTGAAATCAAACTTAAATAAATTCTGATAATTTTTTTCTGGTTTAATTTAGGTAATAAAAACTAATCTATCATAAAATCGAAAATGAATATTTAGGTATTTTTGAATGATGGTAAACTCGTAGGTAGGTAAATTGTACAGCAAAATAAGAGTAAATAAAGGCCACTGATTTTGCGGACATCTTCGTGGTTTCTGTAGAAATAAGTTAGTACAGTAAAAATAAAAAAAAACTGAAAGAAAAATCTTGTTTTTATTTATATATATATATATATATATATATATATATATATACTTAAAAGATATTTTCGATATTAGAGCATCTTGCTGTAAAAAGGTATATCTTGGAACATATGTACGAATTCTTTGTTCAAAAACCTATTTAAATGCCAATTTTTGCAAGTCACAGAAAGGAAAACAAAAAGAGGCATTTTCTTCAATGTTTCCAAAAAAATGTTATTCAAATTTGAAATATTTGAAACAAAAAGAAAAACTGAACGGGTCTCAATGCTACGCGCTTAACCTCCTTAGTTCAGAAGTATGTGATACTCATGTTCCTGAATTTTTTCTCGCTCACGTACAAAGAATTGTGTAACTTGTAAAAATAAAATGCAATTTGAATATAATCCTTCAGTTCCAAAGTTTTGATTTTGTAGTAGATTAACCCAAAAGTATCACATGTGATACTTGCCCCCCCCCCCGCCCAAACCCATTCCCTAACAAATAAAAAAATAAAACTGATTTTTTAAAACTTACAATGATGGTAATATTAACTTATATATAAACATTTCTGAGAAAAATTAGTCGTTATTTTTGCGTCGTGTCTGAGTAGGTTAAGATGTAATTTTAAAACTCCTTTTATAACCTAGTCACCAAAGGCCATACATCACCCCATCAAGATCCAGGTGTCGAACAGACCTTCATCCAAGGCTCCTTTCATAAAATATTTGTTGAGTCCAATGTGTACTTCCCTCTCCCTCGATTTCGGTACCGGAGCATCCTCGAAGGCGCATTAGAAATACATGATGCTTTCTACCTGCGATGTCCGGTCATCCGTTATCCGGTCGAAAACCGTTCGATCCGGTGTTGTCTCTTCGTCCACCCTAGAGTATTTACGAGGCGCCGTAAAGACTCCTTTATTTATACCACGGCGGAGGTCTGTTTGTTTCCCATGCGGATTATAGTATGCCCATCCTGAGAAGGTAGACAATGAAGCTAGACTAAGGCACCCAACAGCGAAACTAGACTCTTAATAATTGAAAGTGCAGCTATTGGACCACCATACCAACACTACAATAACAAGTTCCATCGTATTCAGTCATCACTTTCATATTAAGACAGGCCTCGAAATATATTTTTTAATACAGGTGCACCTTGTGCACCTGAGTTTTTAAATTAGGTGCTCAGATTATATTTTAGGTACACATTTAATAAAAACGTAATGTAAGAGCATTAATGTAATGCAAACTACTTTATTAGTTGGGTATGTTTAGTTAGTAGTATATAGAAAATAAAAATTTTTAAACAATTTTTTTATCTGCGAAATTACTACTTACAAATATTCAGTCATCATCCGACAGTGGTGGGCAAAAATATATAAAAAATTAACGAGTGCACTATATTTTAAGCATATAAAATCTGAATTTAAAGATAAATAATGAAAATATTGGTTTACGATACGCAGTGACCAGACAATTATCAGGAATTCCTACGGCTTTACACTTTTATTGAATCACGAGGTGTTTACAGAAATGCGGGCTGCCTATCGTTCGCGGTGGTCAAGTGATCTAAGTTCTCCCTTCTCCGGTTTTCGCGACAGTCGCTTCAACAGAGCCACCTGGAAAAAGTCTTGATCATTTTTAGTGGCAGTGGTGCAAGTAAACATTCCTCATGCATAAACCCATAATGGTCCAGAGATTTTGTTTTTGCATAGTTTGTATTTAGGAATATTAATTACGAGATTATTAGAGCGAGAGAAGTCGATACTGATATTTTGTTCAAATATCAAAATGACACAAAACACGTTCCCCTCCACTTTTTTTAACGTTAGGTGCACTGCGTGCACCGGGAGGGACAAAAATTGGGTGCACAATTTTATTTTCATGTGCACAGTGCACCTGTGCACCCGGGTATTTCGAGCCCTGTATTAAGGCCATCATTACTTATCTTCGTTGCCGGAGTGTCGAAGTTTGGGGAATGGGGTGCGAACTCAGGAGTGGCCTTGTCACCTGACCGTGGTTCAAAATTGCCAAGTGTTGTCCTTGGATCTTTCCCTTCGGAGGTTTATCCCGGACCGTCAGCAATAGCCTGTTTTGTGTTGCTCTAGTGTGACGTTAATTCAAAGTACCAAATACCATTTCTTATCCTACATTCCGATGCGATTTTAACTCGGCTACATTTTGGTCATTAGCCTGGTTCTCACAGGCATCTTTTATTAGGGTCTAGACCGGAAGGTTCCTGGTTCGAATCCGGGTGAGTGCATGGATGTTTGTAAGTGTATGGTGTAGAGGCGGCTGGTGGACCTTAAATCTGTCGTGGTGTAAAGTCCTCGCGATGGGTTGGTGTGGAAGTTTGGAGAGTGGGGTGGCAGCTCAGGTGTTGCCTCGTCATCTGACGGTGGTTCAAAACGACATGGTGTTGCCCTCGGATCTTTCCGTCAGGGGATTAATCCCGGACTGTCGTCAATAGCCCTTTGTGTTGCTCTAGTACTTTGGAAGAGTAATGAACTAGGAATCGGATGGTTACGAGTTCGAGTCCAACCAAAGCCCGTCGTGTATAAAGTAGGGATGCGATGTTTGATTACATTGATGTTTTATAAAAAAACATCGATGTATTGGAGCCGATGTCGCATCAATAGTTGCTAAACCAGTTTAAAGAAATGGGGAAAAAAGTTTAAATACACTGAATTTTAAAAACATCGATATTTTTGGGCGATGTAACACTAACATCGATGTTTTAATTTTGAACATCGATATTTTGCTGTCGATGTTGCATCACTAGTACAAAGGGGATGAAGCACGTTCATTCTGTCGTGGACTCAAATGCCCTCACATTGGTGTTGTATAAAAGTTTGGAGAGTGAGGTTCCATGGAGCCGAGCTGACAATAGCCCGTTGTGTTTTACCAGTGTAACGTTAATAGAACTACTTTCCAGACACCTATACACGCAACACAAATTATTTGATTATTTAGAAAACCAAAAAATATTTTTTATACAAAACAACGTTTTGTTTATGTGACGCCTATTTCTTTTATCTGTTATTCATCGGATTGATCAAAATTCGTATTTCTTCGAGATGTTTAAGAGAATTCTTCCTTTTCCTCCAAGAGTATTTTTCGTTCAATAATTCAGCAGAAAATAATTTTTCCTTCGAGAACGTCTGAGCACGTTTTGCGCATGGAATAAAAAAAACCAATCTATTTTACGGAACAAAAGAGTATCATTAGGAATCTGAGTTTAAACTTTCATCTTTCCTTTGAAAAATATTAGATTGAATGAACCGTTATTTGTATTTATATGAAGGAGAAAGACATGCTGTGGAGGGGGAATAAAAGCTTAGTTTTAGTTCGTGTTTTGAAATAAATAAGACACTTGGGAAAATTTATATAAAATCGAATTGGAACAGGAAATGGATAATCTTGAATATTCTCCAATCTTCGAATCTGTTTACAACTTTTCTCAGTTCGTTTCACAGCTACTCGTCGCAAATACTCCGATTTTATCTCGCCAATCAGATTATTTTATCGAATGCCCGACCAGTTTAAGTCTCGGATTTTGTTGACATGTAAACTTTTTTTTGTTGCCGGCATATAGTAGGCAATGGCCGCATGGATAGAAATCCTATTTTGTAATCTCCTGATTTTTGATATGTAGTTTCTTTTTATGTTGAATCTCAATATTTTTCATTTTAAGGTCATCTGCATGAGTTTCAAGCGAATTTAAAAGTCAATGCTTAAGTTATTACAAAAAAACTTTCCAAAGCAAGGTGCAGATTTCATTTTTCTTTTTAAAATAACGGTTGCCCGGTCGTAATGGTGATGGTAATGGTAATTTTTAGTTAACGTCGTACTAGACCTAGATCAACACAACAGGCTATTAACGACGGTCCGGGATCAATCCTGTAAGGGAAAGATCCGAGGACAACACCTCGTAATTTTGAACCACGGTCAAATGACGAAGCAACACCTGAACTAGCACCCCACTCTCCAAACTTCCACACCAATCCAACGTGAGGACTTTCGGCTACGGCAGATTTAAGGTGCACCTGACGCCTCTACACCATCCGCTTACAAACATCCATGCAGTGACCCGGATTCGAACCAGGAACCTTCCGATCCAGAGGCTAACACCTTAACCACTACACCGGTTTGTCGGCTATGTGAAGACATTGAAGGTCACGAAAGATTGAACGTGCGCCAGCCCCTTTGTACAGGACGGTCTTTGGCTGGATTCAAACAAGGAACCCTCCGTTTACTAATCCGCTAATCCTACGACCGGGCAGCCGACCAACCGGTCTGGTAGTTAAGGTGTTAGCCTCTGGATCGGAAGGTTCCTGGTTCGAATCCGGGTATGGATGTTTGTAAGCGTTCGGTGTAGAGGCGGCTGGTGCACATTAAATCTGTCGTGGCTGAAAGTCCTCACGTTGGGTTGGTGTGGAAGTTTGGAGAGTGGGGTACCGTCTCAGGTGTTGCTTCGTCATCTGACCGTGGTTCAAAATTACGAGGTGTTGTCCTCGGATCTTTCCCTTAAGGGACTGATCCTGGACCGTTGTCAATAGCCCGTTGTGTTGCTCCAGTACGACGTTAATTAAAATTACCATTACCTATCAATGTCCTCACGTTGACGTAGAGTGGAAGTCTGGAAAGTGAGGTGCCTGCTCAGGTGTGACCTTGTCATCTGAGCGTGGTTCAAAATGATGAGGTGCTGCCCTCGGAACTCTCCCTTCGGTTTGGATCCCGGACAGTCGCCTTCGGCATCTGACCGTGGTTCAAAATTACGAGGTATTGTCCTCGGATCTTTCCCTTATGGGACTGATCCCGGACCGTCGTCAATAGCCCGTTGTGTTGCTCTAGTACGACGTTAACTAAAATTACCATTACCATTACCCGGACAGTCGCCAATAGCCCGTTGTGTTGTTTCATTGCGACGTCGATAAAAAATACCTACCATACCTATCGAATCAAACTTTATTAAAAAAATTCTCTAAAGAATCAAAAACATCCCTGAGATAAAATTGTTTTGTGAATAAATGTTCTTCAGAATTGTTTTTTGAATAAATGCTCTTCAGAATTTCTTTATAAAAATGCTTCTAGAATGAGTATGTTTTGTAGAAATGACTACTCTAACATCTAGCTTGGGTCCCGCATTCAACGCAAAGGTAAATAAAATCCAGGGTATATCAAAGTCTCGAAAAATCAGATCTCTTGTGCACATACATCCTCAAGTCAGCGAATGCTGAGCCCTAGAAAGAAGCGGGCAGTTTAGAAGCTATTTAAATTTTCAAAACTTTTTTTGCGTTCTACTCCCACCTGTTCTTCCCATCGCGGAATGACATTCGAACTCTGTCCTGTCTCATGACCCAAATGGAATGCAAGATTCCATTTTCCCTCCACCTAGACCTCCCTTGCCATTTTGCGCCGCACAGAACGGAATTGGAATTTCCTTTCGGATGGGACATTCAGCTTGGCTAAATGGGTTTCAGGTTACATTTTCCAGATGCGTGTTCCACAGGGGAGTAGTCGGACATTTTATAATCTGTGTGGAATACGGGGTCGAATCATTTCTGCAAAAATCGAAGCTTTATGGTGTTATGCTTCTATACAAAATGGTTTACGAGTATTTTCTTTTCTAAGCACAGTGAAAATGGAAATTCTTTACTCGATTACATTTCCAAGAAAATGCATAAAAGATGTATGCCAGTTCTTTGTACTTGTACTGAATAAACACGCCTAGTCATGGCCTCCTTCAACGAAAAGAGTACATCTGAACCACGGCAAAAAATCGATTTCGATAATTTATCCCCCCTCCGTTATACTCTATTGCAGGGATTCCCAACCAGTGGTACGCGGCAACGTTCCAGGTGGTACGCAAGGATGATACGAGCGACCCAAATATTCTACGAAGTTTGTTCGATTCTTTTAGTATGTACAACCACGTTATAGGAAAAATGGGATTATATGAAATCAATTTGGAATTAACGTTTTTATTACATTGTAATAAATAACGCTAACAGTAGCACATTATTTAAAGAGAAACTTTGTTGTTGATTATCTATTTATATATAATGGTGTACCGTATCGACGAAAAAGTAAAACCACTTCCTGGCTAAAATAGTTATATTAAGAATTGAAGTTTTTACAGAATATGTACAGCTACAGTTTTATAATTAAAGACGATGTCCATCACCGATACAATACAGCCTCCTAAAGCCGCGTCCACACCGGAGAAGCAGAGCAAAACATGGATGATTGATTAACCCCGGAGACAGGTTTGGTGAATCAATCTCTCGGGTTTTTCTGGTTGACAGCTCGGACACAAAATGTTCCATGTGCTCGCGATCAATCTGGTTGGTTGTGTGTTGAAGTTAAACTGCAAACTTATTGTTTGAAGCAAATTGTTTTAAGGTCCCGTTCTTTACGAAGCCGGCGTATAATCGCGAGTGCAGCGTATATTATCATTAAAGATTTATTAAAGAGGAATACGAAGAAAAGTTCCCAAAAAAGGCGACATTGGTGATGGAAAATATTCTCAGGAGCCATAAGACTGAAAATGTATACGTCTTTTGCTCACACGCCGTAGAAATTACGCTTTTCCTACTGGGACACTTAATAAACCCTAAACTAATAGCCGCCTCGGAAAATAATCCACTTCATCGTTAACCCTGTACAATTTTGAACAAACCGTGTTTTCAATCCTGCGACGGCGGCTGCGGCAACCACTTTATTAATATAGATATATAAATATATATATATTTATATCCATACGAACTTGCAAAATTGATATTAGCAGATTATTTCCCTACAAAATAAAAATTTCTTACTGAATATTTCACTCATATGTTCCAACATATTGAATGTCTCTTTCAATTCGGCATTTTTCGGTAAAACGTATTAATATTGCAGTGCAACAATTTTAAATTTTCTTTAATTGCAAAAAAGTTTAAATACATTTTAAATATCCACCTCTTATTTATCTTAAACTAGCCACTGCGTGGTGATTGCTAAGAATTCCCATTTGGTTTGCGAAGCCTATTGGATAACAGCAATCATGGCATTGGTTTGCCTCACAAACCAAATGGAAATTCGTAGCCTATTGGAATGGATTCCCAGCAAATTCTAATTTGATTTGCTTCGCAAACTAAATTATGAATATTATGAACTATGATTTGCTTCGCAAACAAACACCTCGGGCAACGCCGTAATGACCTCGTCATTGCCAAATTCGAATTGCGAAGAGATCCAATCGGCGTGACGTCAGAATCTCTTGCGAAAATATAAATATTTAATTGAAAAAATTATTTATTAAAAGAAAATCAAATGGATAATTGGTAATTTTTTAGTTACCGTCGTACTAGAGCAACACAACGGGCTATTGACGACGGTCCGGGATCAGTCCCTTAAGGGAAAGATCCGAGGACAACACCTCGTAATTTTGAACCACGGTCAGATGACGAAGCAACACCTGAGCTGGCACCCCACTCTCCAAACTTCCACGCCAACCTAACGTGAGGACTTTCGGCCACGACAGATTTAAGGCGCACCAGCCGCCTCTACACCATACGTTTACAAACATCCATGCCCGGACCCGGATTCGAACCAGGAACCTTCCGATCTAGAGGCTAACACCTCAACCACTATGCCGGTTGGTCGGCAAAATCAAATGGAAGGTAGAGATTTAGGGGTTTAGATTTTATTCAGATTTCAAATCTGTTGAAATTTTCATCTGTCTTTAACGATCCAGATTTTACAAAAAAGTACTTAACAATGCCAGTCAATATGTTTTTTTTATTTGTTTTGCTTTTCTTCGCTGTGAAATGGTTTGAGAGTAGGAAATTAAAACTGTGATATCTCGAATCAAACGAAAGTCATTCTTCACAGAAAGTGGCGTTCGTGTTGAAAAAAATTTAAGTTTCAATTTAAAATTATTCATTTATCGAAAATCATATTTTTAGGTATAGATCTAATGTGAAATTTTCCGCAGATTTCATATCCGTTGAAAATTGTACTCTATCTTTTACGATCAAGGAGATAATAAAAAAGAACTACATAACTAAAGTTAAAACTTTAGTCTGCTGACAAATCTTTCTCCGCAAAATGAAATCGGAAGCGGAAAAAATACATTTAGAATCTGCTAACTTTTTATGCAACTTTTATTCCAAAGAAGACAATAATAATTAAATTCCAATAAATTATTTTTTAAATGTTTTAGATTGAATTTTAAAATTCAGGCTGGACACAAAAATTGCAAAAACTTCGGACTACCCGTGTGCCAAATTTCATTATTGTAAGTGCAATAGATTCGTCCGGACATTGCGGAGGTCGGACACTTCATTTTATAATAGCAGAGATTTGACGTGCAAAGTTTCCCAATACCACTAATATAGACCATCTAAATACACATGGATGGACACATCAATTTTGACACTAATATGGGCAGATTACATTTTCACAACTAAGTTTTAATCGTCAACTATGTATAGCAACACACACAATGCTTACAAATAGACTACTTAAATAATAGTATCACTTTACAATCCGAAGAAATATAAATATTTCTATGTTCCGATCCCCGACCCGTTTCTTAACGATGACCCCGGTGATTGATTGAACGTCGAGCAAGGGAACGAAAAAACGCCGTCCAAATAGAGCGAGCACGTGCACTTGCTTTCCTTTGATGTACCGACTAGAAGCGGATCATTTTGCTCGTGCTCAAAATGTTCGTTCACCGTCTACACTGAACGAGCTGCCAATCAAACCTGTCTCCGGGGTTAATCAATCATCCATGTTTTGCTCTGCTTCTCCGGTGTGGACGCGGCTTTAAGATTAAAGTTCCTCAAGTCGTCTCCGGCTAGCAACAGCTTTCTCCAAAAATCGTCTCTTCCCAGCCCGCCTCCTCCAGTCGTCACTTCCGCAGTCGGACCAGGGGGTAGACTTCGGGAACGATTCCCGTTGTGAGCTCCCACGATTCTCGATAATGATTCTGTATCTTCAAGACGTTACAGACCCTCCAAGAAAACTTTTCTGCAGATCTCGATCGAAGAAAAGTCCCGAAAAGAAAATGAAAAGTAATGAGCATAAGTGCTCACACAAAGGGGCCAGTAACAACCTACCAGACTGAATCAGTGCATCACCAAATTCAGGGTACTGACACAATTTTTACATAACAAAATTGAATGTTAGAAATTATAAAAATAATACACAAAACAAAAATAAAAGATACATAAGACATAATTACTTAATTACATTTACTTAAGAGTGTGTGTGCTAGGTGTGTAACCGTAAAGGGAAAGGCATCGCTCATGACAGTTTCCCTAGGGTAAGAATCAATGCTTTTAATTCTAAAACACCTGCGTACTCCGAGTTGGAGAGTTATTTTTTCTTGTGTCTGTGGAATTGCTTTCTGGCAGTCACCTTGTTATTCTGATTCGATTCATTTGCAATCTGTCGAACGAATTTCTTGTGTCCAGTTGGGACCATGGGCACAAATTGCCCGTAGCTTGCTTCTTTAGTTCTAGACTGAGGACAAGCGAAAAGCGGTACACGCATGTGGAGATCGGAAGATAAATAAGGTATAGCTTGAGAAACAATGTGCGTTGCATTTCTATAAGGACCTACACTTGTGGGTTGTGTAACAAGTGTCTGAACTCTCTGGTGTGAAAGTGAAGTGACATGCAAACACAAGTTAGTTTGTGCTGCAACAATATGTAAGACATGACCAGTCACAATTCCTAGGCCGGTGATGCCTATTGGAATCGTTGTGGGATCAGCTTCATCTTCATCTCCAATTTCTGGAGAAGCCTCAACGCAGTTTTCGGTCAATTCCATTTCCCATGGAAGTTCCATGCAACCATTTCTCCCAGAACCCTTAAGTATATCCTGTATTTCTTCTATTTCATCATCACTGGCGTCTCTGCAGTCAACGAATTCCAAATCATAATTGATAACTTCTTCCCTTTCCTCTTCGTCTTTTTTTCTTCCACTTGTTGAGCCATTTGTCTCTGAGCATGTGGTTGAATGGTGCTCACCTTATGTGGCACATCATCCACCTTCATCTTTTCTAGAAGTCTATCAGTTCCATTCCCCAGCAAATGTATTTCTTTGTCAGAGGGATTACATGCAACTACGACTTTGGTTATTAGATGCCCGAACATTCCTTGTAGCTCCACCTCTGCTAAAGGATAGAGTGTTGTCAACGGCTTCTCTTTCCTCTTGTTTTTCTCTTTCTAAACTCTTCTCCTTCTGCATTTCAACGAACGTTTGGGAATCAATTTTCAGAAGTTCAAGTCCTTCACAAGATTTCATCTCATTTGGCGGGAAAGAAAACAAATCGCCTTCGTCAATATCTATCTCAGCTTCAAACTCTGGAACTGAAACTACTTCTTCCTTTTTTTCTTCCTCTTGATTTTTTCTTTCTAACCCTTTCTCCCTCTGCATTTCAAATTCCCGTAATTTGGTTTCATACTGGTACTTTCTCTTTTCTGCCTCTTCTCGAGCAGCTTTCAGTCTCTCTCCGGCTAGTTCCCACTCTTCTTCGCAAGATCTTTTCATTCCTCCCAACCTCTCATCGGCTTCTATACGAGCCAATCTCCGTCGTATAAATTCACACGCCCTTTCAGCACTTTCCTGCCTCCAAACAGCTTCTTTCAACCTTCGTCTAGCTTCCTCTCGTTCCTGTCTTTCATTAATAAGAGATATCATCAAATCTTCCACACGTTTTGCATCGTATAATTTAGAACCTACTATTATTTTTTTCAAGTGAATCATTTTAGCATCTGGAGGAACCTCTTCTCCTAATTCAATTGCCAAAATTTCCATCTCCTCCTTTCTAGATCTCCCAAGAAATGACATAGTGATCCCAGTGTAAACACAATCAAATAATTCTTACGTCATACAATTATTTAACAACTCTTTTAAGAAATACAATTCTAAAATAACCTAGAAATCACACTCTTAAAGCACCGAAAATAGAATACACAAAACACTGAAAATCAGTTATTAAAATAATACTATTATGTTATCAAATACTATCAATTAACTCAGATAAAACAAATCAATTCTACTTTCGATTTGAATCAGAATAAAGGACCAAATGTATTTCATTAAATTTTCACAGTAATTTGTTATACATTCTTTTAAAGGAAACAATTAAATTCCATACTTGCTCAAATAAATTACCGAATGATAATAACAACACATTCAAATGATAATTAAACCTAAAACTCGATAATATCGTAGTTTAAAAGCTTTTTCGTATTCATATGTAACTACAACTGTTCAGTGCAATAAACCTACACTAAAGCAAAACTAGAATTTTTCCAAAATGACTTTCAAAAATTTCACACTAAATAAATCAAAATTGATTTCACCAATATAGCAGTTTAAAAAATGATTCTTGTATTAGAAACATAAACCTTTTAAGTATAATTCACAAAACTTGTTATTAAAATATCCTTCTAATATGATTATTACACAATGATATATCAATTTTTCTAAAATAACAATATGGTATAAAACAACTACACAAAAATTCAGAACTGATGTTCTATCAACGTCAGAATGACGTATATGCTAGTCAGGATTGACTTAAACAAACCAAAATTTGAAACAAGATGTTTCAAAACACACTCAAGTCTGGCGACTTCTACAATGAAAATGAAACGGGACGTTTCCAAACTAAACAAGTCAGGTTGACTTAAACTAACACTTGAAACAGGTTGTTTCAAAACAGAAAGTCTGACGACTTCTTAAAGGAAAATGAAAACGGGACGTTTCCAAACTAAACAAGTCAGGTTGACTTAAACTAACACATGTGAAACAGGATGTTTCAAAACACAGAAAACTCTGTAACAAATGCATTTTCGGTGTGCACCGATTCTTACAATTGCAATGACATTCTGGTAAGTTGGCACTTACCCTTTTAAAACAGCCACACATCAGACGCGCTGGTGGTCGTCAATATCCAGGTTCCACACGAACATTCCAAAAGACGCTGGCGGTCTTATCACAACTGTAGCTAAAAAATATAACGCGGAATTCGCATACCATAAGCTGCCACCACTCAGGCAGGTCTGTACCGTATCGACGAAAAAGTAAAACCACTTCCTGGTTAAAATACTTATATTAAGAATTAAAGTTTTTTACAGAATATGTACAGCTTCAGTTTTATAATTAAAGACGATGTCCATCACCGATACAATACAGCCTCCTAAAGATTAAAGTTCCTCAAGTCGTCTCCGGCTAGCAACAGCCTCTCTCCAAAAATCGTCTCTTCCCAGCTCGCCTCCTCCAGTCGTCACTTCCGCAGTCGGACCAGGGGGTAGACTTTGGGAACGATTCCCGTTGTGAGCTCCCACGATTCTCGATAGTGATTCTGTATCTTCAAGACGTTACAATGGCTATCTCGGCGAAATGAAGTTGATATATCTCCCTGTCTTATGCCATTTGTTACTATTTACTTGTGTGAGAGTGGTTTTTCTGAACTTTTGTATATAAAAAATAAATATAGAAACAGAGTAAGTGTTGAAGAGGACTTAAAGTGAAGTTAAGCTCCATTACTCCTGATATTGTTATTTTAATAAACGACAAACAACAACACATTTCCCACTACAAATTGATTTTTGATTTTGTTAATCTTTTTAGTTTAGTTTGTACTAATTATTTAAAAATATTTGTTTTTAGACCTGTGAGTAAAAATTCAAACTGTAGTTTTCAATAATCGTTTTATTTTTTCCTTCATTAAAACATTATTAATACGAAATACAAGTGCATTAATCATAAAATATGAAGCTTTCTTAGTATTTTAATTAAAATAGAACAAGCCATTGGGCACGTTTCTGACATTAGATATATGTTCCTACAAAAATATAGAACTGGTGGTACGCCAAAAAATTTCTAAAAATTTCAAGTAGTACGCAGTTACTAAAACGTTGGGAACCCCTGCTCTATTGTATCTCTACTATTATAAAATGAAGTGCTTCTTGGTTTGTTTTCTGCACGCAAAGTCCTGACAAATCTTGGCACTTACAGTAATGGGATTTGGCACACAGGTTGTCCAAATTTTTTTTGCAATTTTTGGGTCGCGGCGAATTTTTCATTGTTCTTTCTTCTTCCGGAAATGAAGAACCACATGAATATTGACTTCTTCTCCCTCTGTGACGTCACTATTGACGTCGGCCTTTGGAACCATCACCTTTTGTGTATTCCCAATAAATGGGAATGGTAGCAAACAGATTCGAATGACCTTCGTTTGTTTCGAGATTAATTCATTTTGATTTCCTGAGAAACGGATTCGAGTGAAGCAAAACAATTTCGTAATTTGTAATTAACGTCGTACTAGAGCAACACAACGGGTTATTGACAGCGGTCCGGGATCAATCCCTTAAGGGAAAGAACCGAGGATAACATCTCGTAATTTTGATCCACGGTCAGATGACGAAACAACACCTGAGCTGGCACCCCACTCTCCAAACTCAATGTGAGGACTTTCGGCCACGATAGATTTAAGGTGCACCAGCCGCCTCTACATCATACGTTTACAAACCTCCATGCCCGGACCTGGATTCGAACCAGTAACCTTCATCTCTAGAGGCAAGACTTTAACCACAATACCGGTTGGTTAAAGGAATTTCAAAATAGTTTTTTCACCGTTTTTTATTCTTTCAGGAAATGAAGAAGTATAAAAAAATTTTGACTTTTCTCCCTCACGTCACTATTGACGTCAGCCTTTGGAAGCATGCCAAGTTTTTTTCACCTTCCGTCTCAAATGGGAGCGAACAGATTCGAATGACCTTCGTTTGTTTCGAGATTAATTCATTTTGATTTCCTGAGAAACGGATTCGAGTGAAGCAAAAGAAATTATAAAAGTTATCAGTGGCGTTCTTCAGTGCTTTTTCAATCTAGGCGATCGTTAAAGATCGGATAAAAATTTTAACGGATTTGAAATCTGCGGAAAATTATACTAAAAAAAAATGTTTCTTTTACTAAATAGTTCTTCAATTAAATATTTATAATTTTTGGTTTGCCAAGCAAACCAACACCATGTGCAATGTGACTCTCACGAAAAGAACTGTCACGGGCAACGCCCATTTGGTTTGCGAAGCAGAACAACACCACGGGCAAATCCGTTATGCTGTTATCCAATAGGCTACGAATTCCCACTTATATTCCGAAGCAAACCAATAGCCCCACTAAAGCAACTAGCACGGGCAACGTCGGGCTAGACATGCAGTGACCTGATTGGCTTAGAGACCTTTTCTACCGCCCGAGGCGGTCTTTTCCCAGCTCCCGTAGACTTAACATGGGAACTTTTTGTGTGTTCGAGAAAAACGTGTGTATATTAGATTAAAAAGAAAATATAGCTTTTTCATGTTCCATTTCGTGTTCTAGAATGTTTTTTATTATTATTTTAGTGTTTTGTCAGTATAAATTTGAAGACTTTTTAAATAAATAGCTTTTTTTGAACAACATGGTGTTTCCCGCAATCTAAATTAGCCCGTTGTGCAATCCATCTCATCAATTACGCATGTAATTGAGCGTTTATATGATTCATTTATACCAAATGTATCCATATTATAACAATCGTATGCTTTTTGTTCTCCCTGAAATTATATATTAATACGCCCAGCAACCTTCTCTGACACGATTCTGGTAGAAAAATGGCTGCCGCGCATGCGCATTGGGCCAAATTTGGTCCCTTGTCGCCACTTTTATTATATAGGCACTCTAGTAAGGCCTAGTGCACATATCTGGTTTTCAACGTGCTGCACCGCTGCCGCAACGGAAGTGCAGTCTGAGATACATTACATCCAACAGAGCAGTGCACACATGCCTCCAGCGCATTTGGGGCGACGCGCGTCCAACTTGCGTACAATTTGTACCGCAGTTCCCCACGGCGCCGCACGTGAGTCTCCGTTCTGAAGCATCTTGTTTTCATAAACAAGTGGAACATAAATAACAATTAATAAATGGTTGTATCCAGTAACGTCTATTTTGTTTCAAAATATACTTTTTTTACACCAAGTAAGCGAAATAAACACATTTTCTTCGATAGAATATTTATCGCAAATGGCGCGAAATGAGTTCGTGCGTTATTTCACGGTTATGTGTGCATAGTTGGGCTTCGGTACCACAGTGGCGCCGCACGTTGAAAAACCGGATGTGTGCACCGGGCCTAAGTTTCATATACTTTGTCAGAAGCCATTTAAACTTTACTTTTAACTGGATGGAGAACTAATGAACCTGGGTAGGAATTTTAAGTTGGTTGGTTTTGGGGTTTTATGACTATTTGCACATGCTGCGCCAGACGCAAGACTTACAACATGAAATAATAGACATACAAATGTCATTAAAAAGTACCCGGAATGTGCTGTCATAAAACAAAATGTATCAATTTATTGGTCAAAATGTATTACATCTCCTTCACAGAAACTTTCTTGACTTCAATGTACTTCTGCCAACGTTTTTTTTAAATCCTCAAAACATGCATAAAAGTCGTTTTTGTGAAACCCCTTCAGGGTTCGTATCGAATTTTCTTTTATTGCATCAATCGACTCAAAACGGTGACCACGAAGAGGGAGCTTCACCCGTGGAAGTAAGAAAAAGTCACACGGTGCCATATCATGTGAATACGCAGCTTATAGAGTGGTATTTGTTGAATGTTTTGTATAATAATTAGGAATAATAATGGCATTGTGAAAAGGCGCACTATCGTGATGCAAATCCCAAGAGTTGTCTCGCCACAATTCAAATCGTTTTCGACTTGTCGTTTCGAGGAATGATATAGGAACTTGTTCAATAATGTCTCTTATTGTTAAACGACGATCAGTAAGCACCCATTCTCTGACCTGATTGATATGTTGATCATGAGTCGAAGTGGGTGGTCTACCAGATCTCGAATCATCTACGACGGATTCTCTACCTTCTTCAAACTTTATATACCAATCAAATGCTGTTGATTTTGATAAACAGTCGTCTGTAAAAGCTTTTTGCAACACTTCAAATGTGATGTAGCAGAAATTTCATTGTGGAAACAAAATTTATTGCATGTTCTTTACTCAATTACATTCGACAGTTCGGAAAATCAACAAAGTGAAAATTCTTATCTTATTAAAAAATTATTTTCAAATGATATAAAATTAAATTAATACCTGATTGTTGCCACATCTCTACTATAAAAGGAAGTGTCTGTGTACTGTACGCATCGTTCTGACGAATCTATGGCACTTACAATAATGAAATAGATAACACAGATAGTCCGAATTTTTTGCAATTTTTCTATCGAGGCCGAATTTTAAAATTTTATCTAGAGCATTTTTAAATGAATTTATTAGTTTTTTCACCGTTCTTTCTTCCTCCGGAACCTCAAATGAAGAAGGAACAAATTTTGCGGTTTTAGACCCCTGATGGCAGTCTTTGAAGCCATGGCAAGTTTTCCGTTTCTTGCGTGTTTTGATTTGTTGATAACAGCCACCTCGAGTCCATAGGAGATCGTGGAGTTTGTTTGCGAAGCAAACCAAATGGGAATACGTAGCAAACACTGGGGGTTGGCAAGCGTTAGAGAGCAGTGGTCGCACCTGACCCCACGAAAAGAACTGTCCCGGGCAATGCCGTGCTGGCCACGCAGTGGCTATAGTTCATATGTTTTGAAAATATTTGATAAAAGTTTGCAGATGATATCTATTATACATGTATTTTAAAGGGAGCCTTCCAGATACTTTTTGATCACAGTAGTACACAATGAAAGTGATATTGACACAGAAAAAAGAAAAACACCCATGGATTAATGCACATGACATAATTCGAATCTACCCCGTCTACAACTCGAAGGTTGCCACCGCAGTGGGCATACCCAGTGACCCGGTATGAACTGTAGATTCCTTCAAAAGGTATCATGGTAATGACCACATTCTCAGCACCTCCAAAAATAATTCCGTGTCGTGGTAGCCTCTTTTGGAAGAGTAACGGAATAGAAACCGAAGAGTTGTGTGATTTCGAAACTAGGTTCAAACTAATACCATCGCGTACACGAAGGTTGGTGCACGGTAATTCTGTCATCCTATCGTTGGCGGGGTTTGGAAAGTTGAATGCCTTGGTGTTGCCCTCGGCTTGGTTTGTGGGTTGGGGATTGTTCCCGGGGGCATTCGCGGAAACCCTCACGCTTTCAGCACCCCTTGGCGAGTTGGCGATAGATGCCTGTATCGCCAACTACGATAATCCTAATGTTAAAACTTAGAGGAATTGCCGCTAGAAGGCGTATTAGTTCTGTCGGCGGTTTGAAAAATCGCGTGCTGTTCTGATGTTGAATGCATTCTGTTTTGTTTATGCTTATGAGAATGTGTGAGGGAGGTGAGGAGCTCATGTTTTTCAACGGTCTTTGTATTGAAAGCGGAATAATTTGATTAGGAAAAGTTAATTTGTCTTTAGGCGTATTCTTTTGAAAGATTGTATTTACTTTTCAGTTATACATCCAATCTCCTTCAATTTTCAAATGTGTTTTTTTGATGCGTTAGAGATGCAAGAAAAATTTGTTTCAGCTTTGTTTTATGCTATTGCGTTTAATTATATTTGTGAAGTGTAATCTTAGTATTTTAGTAGAGGCAGTGAGATTGTTCTTTCTGCGATCAGTAGTTTTAATTTTTGATTTATAATTAGATGTAATCTAGTTTTTGAGATTACATTATATGAAAGTCCACAAATTGAATACATCTGATTCTATAAACGGACCATTTCTTTCGATTTTTAGATTGTTGCAGGGAATGCAAATTTAAAATTAAGTGATTATTTTTAAAAATCCGTGATTTAAATAAGAATTTTAATTTTATTTTCCTTTCTGTTTTATGTGTAATAATATTGAAAATGAAATAACTATGAAGAAGAGACATGCTATTTTATTCAAGTTAGTTGAATAATAAATCAGCCTTCCTTTGAAGCACTACATAACCTTTTTTGATAGGGATCATAATTACAAGACAACTCTTTCCCTTTTGGGCCATTGAACATATGTCACTCACAAGCCTGTTCATCAGCATAGGTTTTGTTTAAAACATTCCATGTGACTATAAATCCAATGGGCAATTTTGAATCATTCTTCTTCATATGATGGGTGAAGATTCGCTTAATATATTAACTCAAGCATTATACCTAAAAAAGTTCCAGGGCCAGTGCGACCCCATTAATTCAAATTAGAAACACATGCTTTTTCCTAATCTCTGCAGCTATTTTTTTATGTGCTTTCATTTGCAAAATCTTATATTAAGTATTATTTTTTGACCCCTCATATGCCAAGAGATTTGATTCATAAGAAACTATATTATGAAAATACAAACACTGTGTAGGTTATAAGGACGAATAAGTTCCACAATAAACAAATACACTATCATCAATTCTTTCTATTTGACGAGTTTTAGAGTCAGTGATCATTTTATATTGTAAAAATCTTAACAAAAGGCAATTGTTGACTAAATTTCAAATAATTGTAAACATATATAATTTGTTTACATGGGGGTACGTTTTTGCCGCCTGCTTCTTGCATCAACCAATTCTTCAAAGTAGTTACAATACAGACAGTTAACGAATTACAAAAAAAAAAAAGTCTGTACATTACAATATTGAATGTCAACATATATTTAGAATATCCACAAAAAAAAATCATACGGAAAATCATAGCACTCAGCGAGAAAAAAAATGGCGATCTTTTTTACAACGTAGTAGGGTTGCTTGAGAAATTGAGAAGGATTGCCAATTTCCCCAGCTTTCGGTTCTCAAAGCTCTTTCTATCGCCAACTCGCCAAGAGGTGCTGAAAGCGTGAGGGTTTCCGCGAATGCTTCCCGGGGTCCTTTGGGAATTGTTCCCTGACTGTCAACAATAGCCCTTTGTGTTGATAGAATGCGACGTTAGTTACCATTTCTAAAAAAATATCTGGGGTCGTCGTGGCTCGGTGGGTAAACCTACAGTGCTAGCAACTTTCGAGTTGCAGGCGGTGCAGGTTTGATTTCTGTCAGGTGCATTCCTCCTTGGGTGTATTTCTATCTCCTATGTCAATAAAAACTTTCATTGTGTGTGTCTGTTACTTGATGTTGCATGTCTTGTGTCTGGTGCAGCATGACCAAATAAGTTACAGGCTCCATAAAACCCTAAAACCAACCCCCCTTACCCCCAAAAAAAATATATTGGTGCGGTTTGCGTATGAAGCGTTGTGTCCTGAGTTGAATACCAATTAGATCTAGCATAGAATATTTCAATTGTATGTCTTAAAAGCTTTCCAGTGTATTATTGATCGATTCCAACGAACAAGTGGAATTCAAAGTTAATAACTAACACGAAGCAAATGAGACAAATAAATACAATGTTGACAAATCTTGAGAAAAAAATCAAGAAATATGTTTGATAACAAATTAGTTTGTTATGATCCAGCTTTTTGTTAACGAATTGGAAACATTGAAACTATATTAAAAGACGTCAATGGCGTTGTCGCGTTCGAAAAATCTATATATATTCCTTAAATTCTAATATATCTTCTTTAATTTCAACCTCGCACTCAAAGCTGCTTTCCATCAAGAAAAACGCGAGAGTAATTTTAAGTTAATTGCCTAACTACTCTAAAACATCCGAGAAAAACTTATTAAATCAAAGCTATCTACTTTCTCGCGTGTCACCTTTTTATAATTTTTTTTAAACGAAATTTTGTCATTAACTAAGTAGCAAAAAGGCATAAACTGAAATTTAATAAAGTTCGCCCTTGAAAGGCGAAGGACATTAGAACGTTTCTTGCAGCAGTTGCAGCTCTAGCGAAATTGCGAAACTTTCGGCCCCCTCCCCCAAAGTCGCAGCAGAGTCCTTAAATTGTCGTAAGTCATTAAAGACAAGTTCTTCCTGACGTTTCCTGTCCTGCTCCTCCTGGCAGCATCAAGTTCCATCGAGAGATGAGTTGTTCCTTTCCTTCTTCTTGTCGTAATGACGTCACCAGCTGTCTCACCATCTGCAGCCATTTCGCACGAGCCAGTGTTCGTCGAACGATCATCTGGTGTTCTGCTTCTTCGTGATCTTACTGTTACTAAGGCCCTGGGATTTGAATAGCAGTCGATTGAGATCCATCGGATTTTCCGTTTATTCCACCTTTACAAGATACCACGCCAGCGTCCTCTGTGTAATGCCCCCCCCCCCCTTCACGCTTCCATATTCTAATTAACATAATTCTTTGCAAATAGGAAACAAAATAGATTGCCTTTTCAGTAATGTCTCACTCAGCAATTTGTTTTCTATATTACATATGCTGTAAACATAAAAGACCATCTTTTGCAAAGGAAGCTGGCGCAAGTTAAATTTGACGTGGCCTCAAACGTCCTTGAAGTTTGGAGAGTAGGGTACCATCTCAGGTGTGTGACCTCGTCATCTATCTGTGGTATAACCAGGGCCCGATTTAGAAAATTTGGTATAGTAGGCACAACACGCAGGAAGGGGCCCCCCCATATTATTTGTTCGTCACAAAAACTAATTTTATAACAATAATTGGTACTTACGTATTTGACTGTTGACCGTTTCACAGATATCACCAAAAAGTTTGAGAAAATCGTGACATTACTTATAATTATTGGCAAAACAAAATAAAGCAGATGAAAATTAAAACATAATAGTTAGATAATTAATGTAATTACAAGAATGCGATAGTGGGGGAAACGGTCGACGGACATTTACGTAAATACCCAATAATTTATGTAACTACTTAAAAACTTTTTATAATTTTTAGATACTTTTGAAACTTAGGGGCCTTCTAAATTATAGGGGCCCTAGGCCCGTGCCTCACGGGCCTAATGGTAAATCAGGGCCTGGGTATAACTTTTCCATGTTCCTTGTGGCATCCTTTTCCATGTAATATTTATTTCCCATGTTCCTTATGGCATCCTTTTCCATGTAATATTTATTTCCCATGTTCTTTGTGGTATCCTTTTCCATGTGGTATTTCTTTCCCATTTCTCGGATCTTTCCCATGAAGTTTGATCCTGGACCGTCGTCACCGACCAATCGGTATAGTGGTTAAGGTGTTAGCCTCTAGATCGGAAGGTTCCTGGTTCGAATCCGGGTCCGGGCATGGATGTTTGTAAGCGTATGGTGTAGAGGCGGCTGGTGCACCTTAAATCTGTCGTGGCCGAAAGTCCTCACGTTGGGTTGGCGTGGAAGTTTGGAGAGTGGGGTGCCAGCTCAGGTGTTGCTTCGTCATCTGACCGTGGTTCAAAATTACGAGGTGTTGTCCTCGGATCTTTCCCTTAAGGGACTGATCCCGGACCGTCGTCAATATCCCGTTGTGTTGCTCTAGTGCGACGAAAACTAAAAATTACCAATTACCTCGACCGTCGTCAATAGCCCGTCGTGTTGCTAAAAGTGCGACGTCAGTTAAAATACCTACCTCTTGCTATAAAAATAAAACATAACATTCCAAAAACGAACAGAGGCCTAGGTTAGTCATCGGTCGGAAGAGTAACGGACTTGTCCACGTTTGGAGGGTTGCGTAGTTTGAATCCAACCAAAGACCTTCGTGTACAAAATGGGCTGGTGCACGTTAAAATTGACGTGGCCTCAAATGTCCTCGCGTTGACGTGGTGTGTACGTTTGGAGAATGGGGTGCCAGTTCAGGTGCTGACCTCGTCATATGACCGTGATTCAAAATAATGTGGTTGTGCCTCGGATTTTTCCGTTGGGAATTGATTCCGAGCCGTCGTCAATAGCCCTTGGTGTTGCTCCAGTGCGACGTTAGTTAACTACCTACCCATTGCAAAATTCACGCACACAAAATAATTGACACAATTTATTAATCTCTCGATTTCTGACGCGTAACATTCTCTACAACGTGTCCGCCCCCTGGAATGATTAACGCAGTCCTAGACAGACCAGGCTACATCACGTAATCATCCCGCAGGAGATTTCCAGCCGACACTGCGCGAGGACCAAGACACAACAAAGATCGACCCTCATTCATTATGTAGGTCATGTCAAAGGGGCGTCCGTCAAAGTCCGCATTCCGGGGCCGCCCTCCCACCTACACCCCTAGGAACACTAATCCGTATGAACCATTGAAGCGACAATAACTTTGCCGGGGCTCCTTTGCCCCGGAATCGGTAATTACGCCCTTTATGGCTTTTAGTGCCTCCTTTTGGAACAGGGATTTTCGCCTCCGGAGATGGGGGGATGACAGAGGAATGCGGGTGAACGATAAAAAAATAAATGTCCCCTTGATGGGTCCAGATATTGCTTTCTCGCGAAATGGCATCGGATTTTGTTTATTCACTTGCAGAGTGCAGTGGGTGATCAAAGTATAGAACACCCCGTATTCGCTGGCGAACTATAGAATACAATATAACAATTGCTGTGACGGATTTCGAACTATGTGAACTGCTGTATCAAACTTTTGAACTATGCCTTCAAAATATCGAAAATATGGACGTCTTTTTGAACGATAAAGCTTTCACAAAACGTTGTGTATTTACTGATGTAACAACTGCTGTGACGGATTTCGAACAGTGCAAACTATATACGGACATAAACCCTCAAAATGTCGAAAATATGGACGTCATTTTGAAAGAATATGTAGAGTGTATTTACTGATGTAACCATTGCTGTGACAGATATTTAACTGTAAAAACTATGTACGAACATAAAACCTCAAAATGTCCAATATTTGGACGTCATTTTGAAAGAAAATGTAGTGTGTATTTGCTGATGTATAACAATTGCTCTGATGGATTTCGAACAGTGCTGACAACATACGGATATAATGTCGAAAATATGGACATCCTTTTGAATCAAAAAGTTCCAAATGCAATGTGCATTTAATAATTTCTATCATTTCGGTGCACATTGCAAATTTTAAAGGGTTGGTTTTATCTAATTAGGTTTCACATAATCTCGCACGTGCATATCCCGCAGTAGTAAAATGTTTAAAATGTAAACAAAAGGTCATCCTTTTAAAAGGTCAAAACAGAATACAAAATTTAGTTTAGAATTCATAATGATGATAGAAGTCCAATTGCACGCTTCAGGCCCTGTTCACATGAGGCGTTTTCTAACGCGCGTTTTCGAGGTCAGCTTTCTGTAAGCATTAAATTATGTTTTTTTATTCCTCTAATTCAAGTTTCTATCTTTACGATTGTTGAAGATAGAGTTAAGATCGATACCTTAAATGTGATTTTCTTTAAATAAATAATTATTTAATAAATACTTAAATTTTCTATCTGTTTTGGTATCGATCTGGCGATGAATTTTACGCTGATTTGAAATCCGTTGAAATTTTCTCTCTGTCTTCAACGATCGCAAATATAGAAGCTTGAATTAGAGGAATAAAAAAGTATAATTTAATGCTTACGGAAAGCTGACCTCGAAAACGCGCGTTAGAAAACGCCTTATGTGAACAGGTCCTAACTTGAGTGATCCTGTCTAATGATAAACCTGTCTAACCATATGTTCTCCCGTCCCAACTGTATTACAGGTTTAACTGTTTATCTTAGACTATTAAAACAAAAATTTATATATATAAACATAAACTAATTCAATCTAAAAAAACCCACAAAACCAAACTTCTTTACAATGACTTACTTCAATAATAAAATTAAATATGCGTGTTTTGAAAAGCTTCATACAGTTACAATGTTTTAAGTTTTTACTTGTCTTCTAAAAAACTCATTAACATGTTGCTCACAGTCCAAGGTTTCAATAGCATTCAAGCAGTTACTTAGTTGCTCAACGCAAAAGAACTTAACTAACAAAAAAATGCGTTTTAGAAAACCAAAAGCAATGTTTATAATTCGAATTTTATAACTGTTAGCTGAAGCTGTTTCATTCTAAATCATGTAACATCTATATAAATAAGAATGGAGTGTTTGTTTGTACATTCAATATTTTCGACCCATTTCAAGTTTTCTATCCGTTTTGGACCCTTCTGATGCCGAATCCGCCTTTTTTTCTTTTGGTGTCTGTCTGTCTGTATGTTGTGCCCTATACACGTCCACGTGGTTTAAGATATTTTCATGAAAATTTGCATACAGTGAGTACTTATCTTCATTTTGTGAGTGGTATTAGTTGCGAAAGTCTGTCTGTCCGTCTTTCTGTTCTATGCTCGATTTTGTGTTTGTGTGTTTGTGTAGACATCACATGAATTGTATTCCAGATATTTGATTGCATTGTATTTTATTTTATACATTATCTATTAGTTTAGTGAACGCAATATTAAACATTTCTTTATTGTTATATTTAGTTGAGTTTCATGCTAAGACACCTGAGTAAGTATACTTAAATCAACCATAATTTGGTAGGTTTGGAAAAATTGGAATGTCTATTGAATATTACGATTACTTCGATTGCTTTACCAGTACTGCTGAAAAAGTAATTATTCTTCAAAAAATTATTTTTTTTTATGGAATTTCATCTCTGATACTTCATTTACTTCGAGTCTTATTTTTATTCTTTGCGCAATGAAAACGATTTCCGAATATTTGGGACAGACGATATTTTTCAATGAAACGAGAATGAACAAGATCGCGCGAGCAGTGATATTTTTTCTGGTTCTTTCGCTCTGAATTAATTTCACATTTCTAAATTTTGTACACTTTTAGTTGTAAGTTGTGGCAACTGTGCGAGATCAAGAGATAAAATTGAATCACAAATTAATATCTTTAGAACAATTTTTTGCGACTTCTTTTATTTTGGTTTATTTCGCTGTTTCCAGTTTTAAATATTTATTATTTTAATAAATGTGTTTGCCTTCTCATCACACGCAACAGCACCACAAAGTATTAGACTTAAAAATGTTTGGTAAGTCAGTATAAATTTTCAGTAAATTTTAAGTGTAGTTATGCCATTATTGAAAGAATAATGCCGTTATTTAAAGAATAATGCCGTTATTTAAAGAATAATGCCGTTATTGAAAGAATAATAATGTTTATTAATCCAAACTGGAACTTTTTCCAACATTAAAAAATTCGTTGTAATAATGACAGGAGAAGATTGCAAAAATTCACAATGTCGCATACCGGAGGCAAGAGTGCCACAAGTAAAAAAATATTGTTTTGTTGACTATGAGTGCGAGAGCACTCGCCGTAAATCGTAATTTTAATTAATTGAGTTGAACATGAAAATAACTTAAGAAAGGGAATTCCAAATCTTCCTATAAATCGTCTTTTGTAGTAGTAACCTTAGTATCACCTTTCGTCATTTTGTAGCTTTGTCATACAGCAATTGTGCGATGTATGTGAAATGTATTACATGAATGGATATGCATGTGTAGGATTTGCGTCCAAAGTAAGTTGTAGAAAATATAAAGATGGCGAAAGATGTTAAAATAAATTTTTATTCTACAAAAAACGCGTAAGTCATTATATATTTTGATTATCTCTTCAATCTAGAGTAAACCAATTCAAACCGAGTAAGGTCGGGTATTTTGCTAGTTAATAAATAAAATTAATAATCTCTTTGGATAAATCAGTCAACTTTTCAAAATAATTCTTTAAATGTCTATAAATGTCAAAAAGCTATTAGCCTAAAGATACATCAAATTAAACTTACCTATGAAACGATATTCCACGGATCTTCTTTGTCTTTTGGTTTGTACTCCCGTAGGCGACACAAGACGTCATATTCAAATCAAAACTAAGAAAATAGTGCTAATTATTTGGTTACAATCGCCAATAAAAAACCAAGGAAGTTCAAAAACGATATAACCACGTTGATTAACATGCACGAGCACAATGTTTTAAAGCACTAAGATGGCGGCGCGGTTATGGTTTTGGCTTCAACAGTATAAGGAGTAAAGGCACTTCCATTATCTTTCCTACTTCCATGATCATAATACGATTTTCTATTTCTATTTTCATAATACGATTGACATAACCAAAGGAGAATGAAACAAGATGATCACAGATGCTGGGTCTTTGGTGATAGCAAAAGAATTTCGTAACCTAACAAATATATGGTTTAAAATGGGGGGGGGGTTAACTACTTAAAGAATATTAAAAATGTGAAATATGAACATACCCTTTTCTGTCTTTCTTAGCAACTGCGAGTGTAAAAGTACATCACGATGTACGATAATCCACTGTTGAAACGTGCGCAAATGGCTTCAGCATTCAATTCAAACAAGACAAGAATAGTATACCTACTGATCGTGACGTCATGTAAGGTTTGAGTACCAGTCAGACGGATTTATAAATCCAGGAGGTAGTGGGGTAGCCCTATAGGAAGAGTAACGGACTGGAAACCGGAGGGTGCCAAGACCATTGTGTACAAAGGGGACTGGTGAACATTAAATCTGTCGTGGCCGCAAACGTCTTTACGTTGGCATGGTGTGGTAGTTTGGAAAGTGGGGTGCCGTTTCAGGTGGGACCGTCATCTGACCGTAGTTCAAAACTACGTGGTGTTGTCCTTAGATCTGTCCCTTCGGGGTTTGATTCCGGATGGTCACCAATAGCCCGTTTTGTTTAGTGCGAAGTTAATTAAAACACCTACCTATTTGATTTTCGGGATTCAACTAATTAGGAGGTGTGAAGTTCAACACACTTACTACCGGTGTACACATGCGTTTTTTCAATGTGCGGCGCCGCTGCGGCAACGGTAGTGCGGTTTGAGATGCATTAGATCCAATGAAGCAGTGCACACATTCCTCCGTCGCCGCTGCGACGACGCACGTCCAACTTGCGTGCAATTTGAACCGCAGTTCCCCACGGGGCCGCACATGCGTCTCCAGTCTGAAGTACCTTATTTTCTTAAATAAATGGAATATAAATAATAATTAATAAATGGTTGCGTCCAGTTATAGTGTTGGGCTTCGGTGCCGCAGCGGCGCTGCGCGTTAAAAATAGGATGTGTGCACCGTGCCTTGGGGTCCGGGACACAAAAATCGTCAAATTTTCGAAATTTTTTTTATTATTTAAAAAAATTCTCTGTGTTTTTCTGCTTAAAATGACGTCTAAATCATGTTTCTATCTTAATTAGAACTAGAGATATAATAATTTTTGTGGTGCGTTGTTTGGAAATTCTAACACTCTTGACAGTTGTTGTCATGGCAACAAGATCTGTCTTTAAAACTTTAAATGCATTTTTCTCCATGATACATTTTTTCAAGATTTCCTGTATTCAAATTGCTATAAGTCGAAAACCGATAAAGTTTAAGGGTTGAAACTTGGAATATATCTTTTTCAAACATTATACTTTAATTTTGATTCAGCAAATTTAAAACAAATATTTACTTTTAAAAATAAATATGACTTTTTTAAAAAAAAGTACCTTAACATTTTCAAAGATTTTCATTCAAATATTTTTTATTTTTTATTAAATTAATATTTTTTAAATTGCTGAATCAAAATTAAAGTTTATAAAATTGTGAATAATTTACTGCAAGAATTTAGAAAATTGATCCAGAATATTTTGAGTTTTAGCAATTTTTTTGACCCCTCTTTTTTTCAAAAAGTTTTAATTTAAAATTTTTAAAAAACTTTTGGAAAAACTTTGTGTTGTGATTTTGCTTATTATTTAGATGGGTAATCAGTACAAAAAAATTTCAAAATTCTAACTTAATTAATAAAAAAAAAATTTCGATGTGTCCCGGACCAATACCTCCTAGAGATAAGAAAGCCGAACCACTACGTCACTAGAAAGTAGTGACGTCACAAAAATTAGGCGATGATAGGAACGCACTGGTTACGAAGAAGCCTGAAATATCTACGTACACTGTGTGGTGAAAATTGAGGAAGGATTGTTTTTAACTTTTCATAAAGTTAGATTTTTGTTGAAGCATATTTTTAAGAACGCAAAGCAGTATTAATATATCTTTGAGTGTTCAGTTCCTCAACTACGAGGTAACTACAATGAAAAATCCCAAGTTTCAAGACTTCAGCTTCCCATCTGATCCAGAGCTCGGAAGAAAATGGATATCGGCAATTCTGAGGAAGGATTATGTCTTAACTAACAATTTTAAAGTAAGTGAAGATATTTTTTTAAGTTGGCATTATATTCCGTAGTTTTATTATGATCGAAGCATATAGAAAACCTCATGAATTGAAAAAATATAAAGATAGTTTTGTGTGGTGACTTTTGTTTTTGAGTAAAAATATAACGTAATTTGTTAAAAGCCAGCAAGAACCCGGATTGGATATATGCAGTAAAAAGACTTGGTTGAAACTTGTACATGACTTATAAATGATAAAGATATGGTAAATGATAAATAATTGAGTATATATAAAGTTACGGTTTAAAATGTATAAATCAATAATAGTGATAAAACAATACAGCAAAACATCTTAATTGACTTTAATTATGATTAAAAAACATTTCGAACAAATAATGAACAAGCCTATTGCAGTATTATTTTGTTTATATATCCTAAACCTCTCCCATGTCATAATATCAACTTGGAAAGTTTGCTGTTGAGTGACATGAATTTAATATTCATAGACAGTATTGAGATAAGAGTTGAAAAATAATAATTTTCATTGAGTAAAATGCATGTTTTGATCATTTGTAAGGCATTAATTTTGTAAAATACTCCATGTTTATGACAGTAGCCAATCAACAAAAATAGTAATAATGCAATTTTACTTTAAAAAAAATAAAAGCATATACATTGAGAGAAAATTTTGTCAAGTAATAATTCATAATTATCCTTCTGCGTCCTTCTGAAACTGTCTGGGGGAAGCTCTGCATTTCTGTATAGACATATCGCACCCTGGCAAGAAAAGTGACACAGCTCAAAATTGCAGAATTTGAGAAACATCACTTAAAGGATACTATAAAACATTGAAATAGTATAAGCTTTCTTTAAATTTTGGTAAGTATTTATGGTGGTAACTTCTATTATATTCTACAGGGTGTCCTAAAAGATCCTGTACTCCAACTTTAAAAAAATTTATTGCCAGTGTTTTTTTTTAATTATTGAATTTTATTGTCTGCATATTGTTTTATCGACTCTTTAATTTTTATCGTTTGATTTTCTTTGCACTCAAGTTGTGCGATAAAAGAGTTCCATGTCATTTTGTTCTTCATTGCAAGATAAATTTATCATGCATTCAGAGAATTGTCCTGTTTGAGGCTTATTTAGAATATAAATCGCATGAAAGATGTAAAGATTTTTGGGGACAGAAATATCCAAAGGATGCAATACTAAGTAAAGATACCCTGTATCAACTTATTCACCAATTTGTTGCATTATTAGAAGTGAATGAATGAGACTCTTGGTTCCAACAAGACGTTGCAACTTGCCATTCAAAATGTTTTGAAACAACAATGAGCATGCTTCAAGATTTTTTGGCGATCACCTCGTCTCAATAAACCTTTGGCCATCTCGTTCCCTAAGCTGCACATTCCTGATTTTTTTCCTGTGGGGATATTTAAAGAACAAAGTTTATGAAGATAATCACCAAGCAATAGGAAATCTGAAAATTGCCATTACTCAGCATCTTGAAACGTGTTTCTAAAAATATGAGCAAACTTCAGTCTTGCCTCCAAGAAAAAGATGGAAATTTTGAACATTTATTGTAAACGTAAGTTCAAATTGTTTTTTTCTACGTTAGGTTGAAAATGCTTTTTGCCATTAGCATAAAAATTATTGTTTTGAAGTCTGTTGTTTTTGTATAGTAAATTTACGAATTGTCAGTACAGGAACTTTTAGGACACCCTGTATTTAATAGTAATATAGGGCACCTCATACATATTTTTCAATAACATAACATCAAAATTTTAATTTTTTGACTTCACTTTTCTAGCTGGGGTGCGATTTGTGTGTTTGTGCGTTAGAAATTTAAATAAGAACTCTATTTTAAAATTATTACATAATTTTAGGATTCTGAACTTCACTTTGTCAAGTGACATCAGGTACGTCGCAGAAGAGTTCGACGAAAAAAAATGGAAGGAAAATTTGTTAGCCTTTGTAAGCCTCAGCTTCAAAAGGCAGCGATCCCCAGCATTTGGAAGGTGTTGAAATGATCAATGTGCCAACTTGCTATTCTGTATTAAAAAAAGAAAAGGGCATTTTATTTCTTATTATCTCAACGTCAGCACTAGTGTATCCTTGTCTGTAGTTGTTGATTCAGATTGTTTTATAAAAGCCTATAAAGAGAATGTTATGATCTCTGAAATTGGAAATTACAAACTTCCCTTTCATATTAATAACATCATTACTTTAGATTCCATTCTTTTGGAAACATCAAACCTGAATGCTCCAAATGGAGAAGGTAATGTTAAAAATATGTTTAGTTTAACGCAGAATGTACTGAAAGACTTATTAAAGTGTGTCGCAAGTGAAAGTCAAAGATCATTATTGGGTTTGTTGCTGAACAATTATCACTTGCTGAAAATCACAAGAATCGAAATCGGTACAGTTCTGATTTCTTAATTTTAAACAGTTTGATCTTTACCATATCCCCACACGCGTATCTATTTTTAAGAATTTGTGGATTTGTAATTATACCCCATCCTTCAACAGTAAAGAGACTGTTCAAAATTTAATGTTGATCCCTAAACTGAAGGACTTGATAATAATTTTTTATTATAAGATTAGGAAAAGATTTTACACTTAAATGATGCTGACAAATATGTATCATTACTTATTGATGAAATTCATTTGAAAGCCTTTCTTGATTATAAGGGTGGTGATATTATTGGGGCATCCTATAACTGTGAGAAGGCAACTAATTCTGCTTATGTATTTATTATGCAAAGTATAAAATCTAGTTATAAAGATGTTATACACATTTTACCTGTTAAGACAATTATTTTGAACATTCTTTATGATTTCTTGTTTAAAATTGTTATAGGTCTTGAACATCTTGGTTTTAAAGTTGGGTACATCATCAGTGACAATAATGCTATTAATCGCAAAGCTGTTTCTTTTTTTGCTTCCCCACCCAAATTGAGTATTTGTTATAATCATCCTGCTGACCCTTCAAAACCATTGTTTTCCATTATTGAACCTGTCCACATACTGAAATGTATTAGAAATAATTGGCTAAACCAAAAAAATTGTGGACAATGTATGTTTTATCCAATGTTTTACCAATTGGACAATAATTTATCGAATGCGGAACAAATCACAGGAAGATTAAAATCTGCCTCTCTCTTAACACTAAAACAGCTTCATGAAATTGAATCAAATGCTATTGTAAAATATGCTGATACACAAACAGCATTGTATCACACAAAGCGTGCAATATTAGAACAAACAACTTATTGTATAGAAGAGTTAAATTTTTAGTATATATTAACTGCAAACTGATTAATTAGAAGACTGTTTTGGCAGTTATCGCCAGCTAGCAGGTGCCCAGTATAATATAAATTTGACAGAATTCTTTAAAACTGAAAAAAAATTAGAATTATATCTCTTCTTCCATTATGGTTAAGCTAAAAAAAATGGTGAAATTGATATTGGTATTTCAGATGTGAAAGATGTAGTTGAAGTTGAAAATTTGGGGGAATAAATTCAATTTTTGGGTAAAATTAATGTTTGTAACTCTGATATTTCTGACTTGAATGACACTATTCTTGCTATTGTGTTTGTAGCTGGCTATTGTGTTCATTCTCTTTCAAAAACCATCAACTGTTTATCTTGTAAAGCTCAATTATCTGTTGATAGAGAACTTGAATTCATTCTTATTTATATAGATATGTGTATGTATAATTAAGTTCCATGTTATGCTTTGATCAAAAATCTAGATCGAGGTGGATTGAAGTATCCAATTAATGATGTAATTACCAAAGTATATACAATTACATAATTGTATCTTTGTTATTATCCACAGACTTTGAAAATTGTTGACTTTCAAAATAAGAGAAATGTTGTATGTAATATCACGTCAAATGTTTTGAACTTGTCAGAAATTTTCCTGCCAGTTGAAACTTGCGACAAAAGTCAATTCTGAAAAAATCAACAAACATATTTTTGAAGAACTGATGCAAAATAATAAATGATTTGTGCTAGTTTTGTCTGCTAAAGATAAAAAAAGGCCTAAAAATCCCAAAATGACAAATTTCCTAAAGATAGAAAAATTCAAACTCTAACAAATCTAATTATTTAAAGGTAACTGTGGATGTTTTTTATTGCAATGTGGTGTTGGCAGATATGCTATGTAAATTCATTAAAATGAATAATTTATTGTATTGATTTTTATGCTATTTATTTATGCTATGATAATTTTATGTTTAATAAAGATAATTAAATTTATTTTTCTAGTGTCCTATTATTTTTTTGCTTTCAGTGAGTGAACTTTAGAAATTCTAAAATAAATTTCTTACCATAGTATTCAATATGTTATCAATATGGTACATTGGAAATGACTGGTTGATATAATTCTATATTAATTTGTTAGCTCAATGATTTTCATGTATGATAATAATGTACTAATCACTATATGCTTAAAGTTAATCCATTATTGGAATTGAATTTTCATGTCAAGTTATATGTATATAGGACAATTCCACGGTAACTTACATTTAGACAAATATACTGATCTTGAAGTGTAAATATATTAGCAAAAAATAATAGAAAACAAAATATTTACTTGAATTGTTCAACAAACTAGTAAAAAGCTAAACTTTGATAAGAATGTTATTAATTTGCTGATATTTTTAAGTCCACAGAATTAAATTTACTGTAATAACTTGTGTTACAGTAAAGAGGAATAACAGAAAAGGTTCATGAACATTTGAATAAAATTCTGTTTTGTTCAACATGATATAGTTTGAAAAGTATATACATTAATTCTAAAGCCTTTCATAATTGTAGTCATGCAAATTTTTTAAAACTGTCATTCATCAATTAAATTTAATTAAAAAAAATTAAGTAACATACGTAACATTTCATTTTTCCAAAATTTTATTCTAATGGCTAAATTTTCATTACAATAAATCAAATACAATCACGATGAATCAAAACCATAGAACTCCAGTCTTTTTAAGCCCAAAATTATGTAAAATATATCTTATTTTATTTTTTCAAGTTTTTACTTTTCAGCATGGAATTACCCTAATATATCATGGGTGTTCACTAATTCTTGCATACAGGATTTACTTCTCCAGCCTCCTTTTTCAAAAGTTAAGGCAAAATATTTTTTAAGTAGTTGACACAATATAAAAGGGACTATATGGATATATTGGTCAAAAAATATTATGCAATTGACATTGGAGATACCCGATATATGCATCCATCCTCCAAGTTAAATATAAATAGTTTTCAAATGCTTCTAATTGAAAAAAAATTATCTGATCAACTTCTATAGTTATGTTTTTTAATTACCTAAAAAAAAAGCATTAATACTAAACTCGTCATTTTTTAAATTCCATTAACAAGGAAATTATTTTTTTAGCAAACTCATTTGAATAATGGATTTACTAAATGTTACTATCATAATTTAGCTTTTCTTTGTGTAAAATGTATCATATTGTCGCTATACACGTAGATACAATAATTTATCAACAGGTCCTAGAACCCAACAAAAATAGCCCTGGAAAATTTTAACCTTTCTTATGAATAACCGAAAATTAATCTAAATTAAAAATATATTTATATGGCTGCATTTATCAAGGATGATGGGTATTCTTCAAAATTTATTTTTCCCACAGATGTCTCAGAATTTTTTAATCATTGCCTATTAAATATAATTTAAACTGTCAATTTGATTTTGTATCCATAATTAATTTAAACTCTTAATTTCACTGGGTCGCATTTATTTCCTCCCGTAACTTTCCAGATATTCAATGAAGCATCGCAAACATTACTATTTATATTTTAACCTTCTGAACGTTGCTTTGTCATATTTTATTGTTTCGCACAATTATAAATTGTATATCTATACATTTCTTCCCCTGCTTTCAATTTCATTTCATTATGCTACTTTAAGCTGACAAATTCCAATAACTAAATAATTCGTTGAATGAAGTCGGAACTCGCTGATAAACAAACGCTCAACAATGATGTTTTGCATCGCCTAATTTTTCTGACGTCACAAAACAGTGGTTTGGCTTTCTTATCTCTAGGAGGTATTGCCCGGACCCCCTTAAAAGGACAATTACCGCAACACCTATTCTATGAATACTCTGCATAACCTTTTCAAAAGGCTTATAGGTGGGACGTGGAGACGATATGCTTTTCAACAAGCGGTTCTGCTGTCGAAAGAAAACAATTCTCTTACAAGGAATAGAGTAATTATGGGATCGAACGGAAGGAAACCCGTGTCAATAGAACCGCCCCTTTGAAAAGCAAGAAAAAGGACGAATGGAATAGATTACACAATCTCTTAATGTTCTCCGTCCTTTCCCTTAGAATTACTTACACGCCTTGAAGTTTTCCACGGAATCTGATAACAATATTTAGTTTGCAAGAGCAGAATTCAGTAACACATGTACAGCTACGTAGAAAAAAAAATCGGGACCCACTCCCTTTGTTCGTCCGTCCTTCATAGTAGAGTAAATTCAAGGGTACCAATTCAGCAAGGAATAGCATCTTCTGTAATGCATGGCATAAAATTTTCTTAAAGGAGCGTCTTCACATCGAAATTCTCCTTTTCTAATTACAGTACTGAGGTTGGACGCAGTGGATTTGCCCACTGAGCTATCAATCCTGTAGTCCGTCTAAGTTTGATTCCTCCCTGGGTGTATTTCTCTCTTGTCAGTAAATTTAGTAATGTCAGTAAAATTAATATTTTCAAAAAAAAAAAAAATTTCACGAATAAAATTATTTCATTCTAATTCTATTTGAATATTCGAAATCATAGAGATCGCGTCATGACTCAGTGGGTATGCCCACTGCGCTAGCGACCTTCGATTTGTAGGCGGGGCAAGTTCGACTTCTCCCTGGGTGCATTTTTTCAGACCCTCCCTTGACCCACTCACCGTTAGGTTTAGAGTGTATTAGTGGTCCTGGGGGAAAGGGAGGGGGCAACTTCCACAGCACAAAGGAGGCCCAGGAGAACCCAGACCGGCCGATCAATCATTTATTAAATAGACGTATATATTACACAGTCCAGTCACATTAACGTGACCACCACCTACTTTCGACGTCAACGTGAAATAACCAATCACAAAAGGCAGGTGGCAGCACATTGCAGTGGAGTGTATATAAAGGATGTCCTAGGGCATCGGAAAGCATTTCAATCGTTGGTGTAATGCAGAAACGTAGCGATTTATCCGACGTCCAAAAGGGCATGATTATTCGCTTTCGTGCCAAGACTGGAAGCATTTCGGAAACGGCTAATTTTGTGAACTGTTCGCGTGCCGCCGTGGTAAAAGTATACAGTGCATTGCAAAATGGCACAATCCAAAATCAGTGGCGTGGCACGTGGTGCACCACGGGCTATAGATGACAGAGGCGAACGAAGGCTACGGAGATGCATTCGTGCGAATAGACGTGCAACTGTTGAGCAACTGACCGCCCAAATGAACCAAGGGGCTAACCAAGAGCGTATCCTCAACAACGGTTCAGCGAACGTTGCTGCGCATGGGCCTCCGCAGCAGACGTCTGGTTAATGCACCTATGCTGACTGCTGTTCATCGGCGACTGCTGTTCATCAGATGGACGTTGGCGTATACGGCGTGAAACGTCTGAAAGCAAATACCCTGCAACAATTGCCGGAAGGATCCAGGCTGGAGGAAGGAGCATTATGGTTTGGGGAATGTTTTCCTGGCATTCACTGGGTGCAGTCATTATTGTCGAAGGCACGATGGATCAGCACAACTACGCATCTGTCCTTGCGGACCATGCCAGCCCTACATGCGAATTATTTTTCCTCAGAATGATGGCATCTACCAGCAGTACAATGCGAGGTGTCATACAGCTCGCAGTGTATGTGCGTAGTTCGAAGAGCACCAGGATGAGTTTACCGTACTCGCTTGGCCAGCAAACTCACCGGATTTAAACCCAATCGAGAATCTGTGGGACCACCTCGATCGGGTTGTTGGCGCCATGGATCCTCAACCGCGTAATCTAGTGCAGCTGACCACGGCACTGGAGTCGGCATGGCTCAACATCCCAGTGAACACCTTCAGAAACCTAATTGACTCTCTTCCTGCACGTCTCGCAGCGGTCCGCTCTGCCAAAGGTGGTTATTCTGGCTTTTGGCAGGAGGTCACATTAATGTGACTGGACTGTGTATATATATACATATAATTAATTAGTTTTTGTTTTATCCTCAGGGGAGATTTATAATGGCTCGGTAACATTCCGCCCTTATTTTAAAAATTACAATAATCATCCGGGAGTCCCAGGAAACCAAGAATGCAGAACCGATGGTACACCAGTAAAATTACATTCAATACACCGGTGGCACACCGGGAAATGTAACTTAAACGCAGAACAAGAAACACAAATAAACACAAAACATACAACACAAACACAAAACCAAAAGACGTTACAATACTTAAAGAACAAATACAAACATCAAGAGTTTAATTAAAATAATTATTATTTTTAAAAGGTGGTAATGATTTGATGTTTATAAATAGGATGTAAATGTAGGTGAAATAAATATTTTATGGGAATGTTATGTGGTGATATGAATTTAATTTTGTGGGTGTAAAAAGTGAATATTATACAGATGAAGCGTATATAAAAACCCTTACGGGGTTTATGATATGATTTGATTAAAAATTTATTATAAAGTGGTTTAAGAGGTTTAAAATAGAGGGGGACCTAGTCCCACCTCCCTACCTAAAAGAAGGGAACCAAAGGGTGTCATTTCTATTAGTGGGGGGGGGGAGGGCCCCGCCACCATCCCCATCGCTGCCAACACGCAGGACTTTATTTTATATCGTGACTGACTATTTTTTAGAACGCTTTCTAGCCAGATGGGCTTGTTCTCCTCAGTAGGTTTGGTTATATGATGTGCCTGCGTGATCGGACATTCGAAGAGGCAGTGGTCGGCGTCCCCCACATCCCCGCAATCCCATTTATTGTGGTCTTTAATTTTAAACCTGTGGAGGTATGAACAGAACGGACCATGCCCTGTAAGGAACCAAACCAGTTGTCGGTCGGTGATGAGGGTATCGCGTTTGGTTTGTGGCAAAAATGCCTCGAGTCTGATTCCCTTTTTGAAAGTTACGTAATGGTTCTGCCAAATTTTTTATATGTATATTTTGATCTTTCTTTTTAAAAGGCTTGTTGGGAATGCAACGTCGATAGCCTCACCATCGACCGAGGCAAGTTTGGCCAGTTCGAACGCTAGCTCGTTCCCGGTAAGTCCCTGGGTGCATTAGTCTCTTCTGTGGCAGTAAAACTTCCATTGTGTGTATATGTTCAATTGTTTCTTATTGTCTGTCTTTTGTCTGGCGCAGTATGGCCCTTGCGCCATGAAACCCCAATCGAACCAAAAAAAAAAAAGTTCTTAATACAGAGTATGTTTGGATATTTTTTAAACGAATTTAATGGACTGAAGATCAATTTTTAACATGAAAATTTTATGTTTCAAATGTTCTATTTGTGATAGTCCTTATTATTAACTATCTGAGCCGCGGTAGCTCAGTCAGTAGAGCGTCGGGCTCGCATCAGAAGGGTTGTGGGTTCTGTCCTCGGTGGAGCCCGCAATTCTGATGATTGCGAGATCGGCGCTTCGACCTGGCTAAAGACCGTCGTGTTCACTATTGGTGACTGGGGCACGTTAAATAGGTCGTGGTCACAAAGTCCCCCGTGTTCCCATACCAAATCAATACTTCTGGGGGTACCTGATCAGGGGGTTATCGGCCTCTGATTGGGATCTAAATTACGATATGTGTGAGTGAATGAATGTATGAAAGGGACCATCCTGTAAAACGGATGTGTCTTGTATGTCGAGCAAAGACGGACTTCCTCCCAATGGGGCTCAATAACATGGAAGGCGCACCCCCCTTGCCTCTTGCCGTCTTCGACGGGCCTGACACTCCTCCGGTCTGCCAGTGCAGGCATAAGAAACAACAACAATTAACTATCTTTCTACACCTTAATTTCCATGATAATAAGTTCATATGACCGTGGTTCAAAATTACGTGGTGTTGTTCTCGGTTTTCCCTTACGGGATTGATCCCGGACTGTCGTCAATAGTCCGTTGTGTTGCTCTAGTACGACGTAAATTAAAAATTACCAAAAATTACCGTGATAATAAGGTAATGGTAATTTTTTATTAACGTCGTACTAGAGCAAAGCAGCGGGCTTCGTGATAAGGACTTTTTGTAGTATCGACAGATATCGTATCCCATTCGAATTTTCAGTCTTGAGCCCCATCCTTAACAGTTCTTCAACTAGGATTTCTTTTCACATAAAGAGCGAGGTTGCTCAAAAGCTCTTCATTTCTCTTGAACTCCATCGTAAAATCTAGATGGAACTCGATAAAACCAAAGACCGCTGTGTAAGTGGGGGCCGGTGAACGTTATATCCCCACATAGTACAACACCACGTTGAACCCCGTTCAGATGACAAGATACAACCTGAGCTGGATCATTCTCTTGAACTCCATCGTAAAATCTAGACGGAACTCGATAAAACCAAAGACCGCTGTGTATGTGGGGCCCGGTGCACGTTATATCTGTAGTGGCCTCCAATGTCCTCAAGTTGGCGGGTGTGTATGTTTGGAGAGTGGGGTGCCAACTAAGGTCTTCATCGCACCGTGGTTCAAAATGATGTGGATGTTGTACTCATATCTTTGGGGATGGATTCCAAAACGCCACCTGCTGCAGCTTAGGACAATTCAAAGTCAAATAAATCCCCAACAGCCATCCATAACTGCGTTATTCCAGTGCCGACTTTACCCACCTACTTTAGTTCTTGTAAATCTCCTTGTCGACGGAGATGAGAAACCATCCGTTCTCACCTGCAGAAAATCATATCGATAGCCACGGGGAAATCTGTGGGAGTGAAATCTTTCTGTATCTCTGGTGTCAAGACAAAAGAAAAAAGTCGCGAAGGAAAAGCATTGAAATATTTAATTAACTCTATTGATTTCGCCTCCATCACGTAACGTCAGAGCTCCCGCAAGATGCTTTCGCCTAATTTAATTGCCCCCTAAATCAATTTCGGCCCTCCGAGATTTATTTAGGACATTCCGCACTTTCTTGAGGGAGAGGGAAAGTTTTCTCCAAGAAGCAATCGATGAAGTGGAATGTTTGGCGGCATTAATTCCAGCGTAAACAGCGCCACTTTTGACGGCCAGGTACCTCCAGGGGCATGAGGAGGACGAGCAGCAGCATCAGAGACTGGTATCTCGCAAGCAGGCCCAGGGTACCTGCGCGGAAGTACAATGTGCTTCCTCAAGAAGTGCTTAGACTTCTTTCGGTAGGTAGATATTTTAATTACCGTTGTACTGGAGCAACGAAGAGATATTGTTGACGGTTCGGGATTAAGCCCTTAATGGAAAGATCCGAGGACAACACCACATCGTTTTGAACCTCGATGAGATGGCGAGGCAGCACCTAAGCTGCCATCCCACTTCTCCAAATGTCCACGCCCTACCAACGTGAGGACCTTTAACGTGCACCTTCCCCCTTGTACACGACGGTCTTGGGTTGGATTCAAACTTGTAACCCTTTGGTTGCAAAGTCGTTTCTTTCCCAAACGGGCTACCGATACCGTCTTAAACGTATTTCGGTGGTTCGACCAGTTGATTTAGCTTTCGTGATTACTCCAGCGGAAACTAAACCCTCCAACTGGTTTAGACGATATAACTCGTTCATCCAGATCTCATCGACCTTTTCTAAAAATAGATATCGCGTCGTCAAAATACTGCCGAATTTTTTAGTATGATGAGATTATGATTGGGACAGCTTTCTTCTTAGACGTATATAATAAGACGTATATAGCGTATATAATATGACGTATATAAGGCCCGGTGCACACATCCGGTTTTTCAACGTACGGCACCGAAGCCCGACTATGCACACATAACCGTGAAATAACGCAAGTACTCATTTCGTGCCATTTGCGATAAATATTCTATCGAAGAAAACGTGTTTATTTCGCCTACTTGGTGTAAGAAAAGTATATTTTGAAACACAAAATAGAGGTTACTGGATACAACCATTAATTAATTATTATTTACATTCCATTTGTTTATGAAAACAAGGTCATGTACGGCACCATGGGGAACTGCGGTACAAATTGCACGCAAGTTGGACAAGCGTCGCTTTAGAGGCGCTGGAAGCATGTGTGAACTGCTCCATTGGATCTAATGTACCGTACTTGCGTTGCGGCAGCGGTACCGCACGTTGAAAAACCGGATGTGTGCACCGGGCCTAAGTAGACTGAGTAGGGCGGTTGCGAAAAGCTTCAAGCAGTGAGACCAATATGTCGACTAGCAGTCACGTGACTACTCCGAAAAAAAAAAGACTTGTTTGGCCGATCAGGCATCATATCGCCTCGTCTGGCGATGGCATATTTTAGGTAGGTGTATCAATGCGCACTGCTTTAGAGGAGCGACAAGAATGGTGAAATAGCCAAAGCCTACTGCTATATCCCGCGCATCAATCATGTGATCAATCGAAGGATGGGCGTCTTCCCTTCCGTGGACCAATCGGATATTTGCTCCCCCGTGTCCATGTGAAAGCATGTTAAAGGACGCGGTAGCACGGTTGGAAGACAAACGGATTAGCGACCGAAGGGTTGCGACTTGGAATCAAAGACCGTTGCATTCAAAGAGGGCTGGTGCACTTTAAATTTGTCGTAGCCTCAAATGCACTCACGTTGGGGTGGTTTGAAAGTTTGGAGAGTGGGGTTCCTGCTGCTGAGTTGCCTCGCCATCTGACGGTGGTTCACAATTATTATGTGTTGTCCTTGGATCTTCGCCTTAGGGATTGATCCCGAACCGTCGTCAACAGCTCGTAATGTTGCTCTAGTACGACGTTAACTAAAATTACCATTACCTATAAATAGATATGGCTAATGACACCTTGTTGGGGCAACCACCAGGATGGTTTATGTGCGTTTCCATGGAGATAAAGTTAGTGCGAACGTTTAGGCTGCCATGTTGTCACAGCAGCTCTATCAACAACCTCGCTTATTTGGCAAGCGTCACCAAAAGTTCACCTCACATTGGGTTGGCGTGGAAGTTAAGAGAGTGGGATGCCAGCTCATGTGTTGCTTCGTCATCTGACCGTGGTTCAAAATTACGAGGTGTTGTTCTCGGATATCTGCCTCAAGGGACTGATCCCGGACCGTCGTCAATAGCCCGCTGTGTTGCTCTAGTACGACGTTAACAAAAAATTACCATTAGCAAAAGTTCACCTAGCTCCTCTCTTATTAAGGAGGCAGCAGTAGTCCGGTTGGAGGAGTAACGGATTAGCAACCGAATGGTTGCGAATTCGAATCCCATCGAAGACTGTCTTGTACAAAGGGGACTGGTGCACGTCCAATATGCCGTGGCCTCAAATGTCCTGACGGTGTGGAAGTGTGAAGAGGTGGAGTGCCAGCTCGGTCCTGACCTCGTCATCTGATCGTGGCGGAAAATTACGCGGTGTCGTCCTCGGATTTTTACCTTAGGTTTTGATCCCGAACTGTCGCCAATAGCCTGTTATGTTGCTCCAGTGCAACGCTATTTAAAATGCCTACCTATCTACCTGCTTTGACCCTTTGAAGGTAACAATATCGTGTTTACAATTACGTGTAAACGTTACGTACCTTTCAGGAAGGGGGAGGGTTGCATTTCTTCATTATATGAGCCGTTTAAAGCCAAAGTGGTGTGTCCATTAAACATTGTTGCGAGATAGAGACTTTTAGTTGAATTTTAGCCATGGAGCTTCATTGACTGCATTATATTGTGCTGCCATTTGTGTGTTTAGTTGGGGAATTAAGAGTTGCACCACCTTTCCTATAAGTAGTTTTCCATATTCAGAATTTGTTACCAGCCTTCAACTCAGATTTTTCAGAAAGTGGACTTACACCGCTTTGGCTTTAACAGGTTCATATGAAAACTGACCAGATCTTTCTGGACGCGGTATTTTGTCATTAACACAATTTTTCAGATCTTGATTGACGAGATATCTCGTCAAAACTTCTTGGATGGTTAAGAAGAATGTAAATACAACTGTAGATTGTAATAAATATTCTGTATTCTGTTTGTTACTGATGTGGCTACAGTAATTAATTAAATTCTGAGAAAAAGGTACATAAAGTATTAACCCTTATTTGCATGATTTTTTCTTTATTGGTGAAATAAATTAAGGTGATATAATTCATGTTCAAAATTAAAGGAAAAATGGTTAAAAAAATCTTAGTATATATTTATAGTATAAATTTAGCAAAAAACAATATGATGGTATCGTGTGGTATTTTTTAAATTAAACGCAAATTTTTTCAGAAATTGCTCTAAAATTAACAGAAACACATGTTACAAACCTTTCTTACACTCATTTTCACTTTTTTAGCAATAGAAACTCAAATATAATAAAACAAAATTAAAAACGAAATCATACGTTTATTGCAACTACAACAAACAGCGGAATGACAACTTCAAGCTCGTTTTACTGATAGTGACACTTGCTTATTTTTGACAGCTGTTTTTTTTTTTTTATGCAATAGACATTAAAAAGGTATTTAGACACGATCAACTTAAAGTGAACTTGTTCTTTTATATAATTTTTGGGCATTCAATGTTATGATGGAAATTTCCACCATTATGCAAAGAAGGGTTAACCATATCTTCAGTCTACCTTTATAGCGATGGTAACGGCCTTGGCGCTTTTATTGGCTCACTTCTAAAGTTGCCAAGCATATAATTATTTCAAATGAACCAATGAATCAAAAACAGTTTAACGGATTTTGAGAGAATTTTCTAGAATATTCAGAATTGGTACAGCTACACTCTACGTTTATGATTGATAGCAACGGCTTGGCGATTTTTTTGGCGCCCTTCTAGTAGCGAGTTACGATAAATTAAGGCAACTCATCTTTCGTTAAGGTTGTTGTGGTTTACATGGCAACCTCGGCAATTCAATTTCATTCTGAATATTCTAGAAAGTTCTACCGAAGTCCGTTAAAGTCGTTTAATTTCATTGATTCGTTTGAAATCTTTTCTTTCCTCCCATTGGTTATTTCGTTTTAAAAATATCATATTTGATTGCATTGGTCCTTTTAAATCGTTTTCTATTATACCAATGGTCCATTTATTTTTATTTTACTATAATAGTTTTTACGAAAGAATTAAGAGTTTTGTTTTTTTTGACCATTTTCGTTTTCATTATTTTTTTACGAAAGAATTCTGACTTTATCAGTTGTATTATTATTATGTTATTGTATTATTTTTTTCTTGCTTTTTTTCTATTATAAATCTTTTTCTTTTTCAACATGCCCACTGTATTTAGTGTAAGTAATAAGTTTCAGGGTATTCTTACCGAACATTCGTAACTTAGTTTCTAAGCTATTTCACAAATATGTTTTGATATGTGCTTAAACTTACTACTCTTTGTGAAAGTTTAAAAAAAAATATACTTTTCAAAACGTTCTTAAATGTGCTTAAAAAGTGTGTTGTAAAAAGAAAAAAATTTGTCACAGAAAACGAGTTAGGAAATAATTCTTTCCTTGGCGACTTTAGAAGTGCACCAAAATAAATCGCCAAGGCCGTTGCCATCGCTCATAAACGTAGAGTGTAGTTGTTCCTCAAAATTTTATTTTGAATATTCTAGTACAATATTTAAATTTTTTGAAGGATGAGGTGGCTATTAAAACCGTAATAACCGTAATACAGATGGGTTGCTTTAAACTGCCATATCTCGTTACTAGAAGTGCGTCAAAAGCACCGTTGCCACCGCTATAAACGTAGACTGAAGCTGTACCATTCATTTCAACATGGGAAACGTTGAACACTACACTACAGAAACGTTTCTAGGATAAATCCTTTTTCATCTGCACCAAGAGAGAGCATATATGCTGGAGTGTATGCTTAGGTCCTATGGCCCGAACGTGCTCTGGCAACTGAAGCATTTCGCCACTTTCCACAATGTATCTCTTTGTATCCCCATCTGAACATTTGTACGCTAAACAATCGAGTTTATTCTGCACCGACATGAAGGAATCGTCCAAATCCATGAGCTCCAGCGATGGACCGGGAAGACCTCTGAACCTCGGTGGAATTGTCCCGGGCAGCAGTCCCGGAAACGGAGCCTCGAACTTGGGTTTTATGCACCGCAGCTTCTGTCCGTCCGTCCTCAGCTCTTTGCACGCCGCCAGAACCTTGGGCACATGTCGGTTGTCGAACCGATTCAGCTCAGTTCTGAACAGCTTGGTGGCGTCGTCTGGAAGCTCGTCATCTTGCCCGAAGCAAGCAAACGGGAGTCCGGACAGTTTCCCCAAGTCCGGCAGATGGACGTAGTCGGCTATGTCCGGACACTGAGCGTCGGCCTTGTCTAGAGTTGTGCCTTGGTCCGTCAGCAATCGCACGAAGACTTGAAACAGCTTCAAGTTATGTTCTCGGTTCACGTAGGAATCCGAGAGCGACAGGGTGGATCCGAATGCGACGATTCTACCGTTGTTGTTCGAGCTTCTGAAAATGGCGCACGTGGGCCTGTGGAACGGAAAGCAGACGGTGCCGGTGGACAACAGCGAAACGGCCTCCGCTGTCGTGTTGATCGTGCAGCCGTGGGGATAGACGAATCGCAACTTTCCTTGTCCGTCCGATGGATGGATCAAGTCGTACACGGCAGCGTTGACGACACCATCCGCAATGACCGATTCCTTCGGGTGGTGGTAACCAGGACAACGTTCTGTTCGAATGACGCCATCGTTTTGGAACTGGATTCCGAATTCCCTTAGGAAATAATTGATGTTGGACGATGTTTTACCTTCGTGGCCTGTCACCAACACTCTTCCTCCTTGCTTAACGAACCTTTTCAAGAGATTCAATTCCGATTCTTCCAAGTCTATTCTTGGGCATAGCAATACGAAAACTGTTGTTCGTGATAGGGTGTTATTTGAGATGGATCCTCTATTGACGGCAACTCTGTGTCCCATCGACTGGAGTTTCCTGCAACAGGTCCTAAGACTTTCCAAGACGAGCAGCTCGTCTCTTGAGGTGTTGAATGTCACTGACATTATGTGGATTTCGTACAACTATTTTTGGAAAATATATTGAACGGTATTTAAGAAATATCAATTCTCGAAATTTATAACAAAAATAGAATTTGGTTGCAAAGGCTTTTATAGTTGCTTTCTTGTAGTAGTGTGAAGCATTCGCTTGCACCAGTCTTGTAGTTTTCTTGGTATCAATTCTAACAATTTGACTTGTTCATGTTTTATAACTTTCGGTGTGGAATTGACAACAAATTTTTATTTGCAAAAAATGTCCCTTACGATCGATCTGTACCTAAACGTTTTGTTTCTTCACAAGAAAAAAAATTGTTGGTACAGCTACACTCTACGTTTATGAGCGATGGCAACGGCTTGGCGATATTTTTGGCGCTTTTCTAGTAGCGAGCTGCGATACATTACGGCTACCCATCTTTCGTTGCGGTTGTTGTGGTTTTCATGGCAACCTCTTCTTTCTTCTTTCCTCCCATTGGTTATTTTGTTTTTGAAATATCCTTTGATTGCATTGGTCCTTTTAAATCGTATTCAGTGATACCATTGGTCCACTTATTTGTATTTTGAAAGTCGTGGAATTTTTATTTTATTACAATACTTTTTATGAAAGAATTATGCGTTTTGTTTTTTAACCATTTTCTTTTTCGTTACTTTTTTCGGAAGAATTCTGCCGTTACAGGTTGTATTATTTCTTGTTTTTTTTCTTTTACAATTATTTTTCTTTTTTCGACATGCCCACTGTATTTAGCATAATAGATAAGTTTCAGGGTATTCTTACCCTACATTCGCAGCTCAGTTTTTCTGCTGGAAGGCAAACGTTTGGCACTGAAGGAGTGGCTAATCGTTTGTTTTGTGTTCGTTTATGTATGGATAAGCAACTCCTGTTGGATTTCCTAAAGGAATCAGGATTGCTTAAGTCAGAATTATTGTGCCCCAAATGCAACGCTCCTATGAAATTCACTGTCAGAAATTCCATTTCAGATGGATACGATTGGGTTTGCATTGGAACTTCTGACAGTAATAAGAAATGTACTACTCATAAAACCATAAGGTATGGTTCATGGTTTATGGGTAGTAATTTGAAGCTGGAGGGGAGATCTTTCTTTTGACGTATGAAATAGTGAGGGGGACAAAATCTACTGATATTGGGATTGAGTATTCTTTTTCACCAACTACCATAGCGGATTGGAAGCAATTTGTTAACGAGGTTATCGCTGATTTCGTTGAATTGTAATCAGTTAAAATAGGCGGGGTCGGAAAAATTGTAGAATTTGACGAGTCTAAATTTGGGAAAAGAAAATACAATCGCGGTCGTAAAGTTGAGGGTCAATGGGTTTTCGGGGGGATTGAAAGAGGCTCGGGGAAAATGTTTTTGGTTGCAATTCACAATCGTTCGAAAGATACACTCATTAAAGTTTTGACAGAATGGGTTGAGCCTGGAACCACTGTTCATTCCGACTGCTGGAAAGGGTACATGGGGGAAAAGGGGGTAGAGGATGCTGGTTACATTCATTTAACCTTAAACCATTCTCTTACGTTGGTTGATCCGGTGTCAAAATGCCACACAAATACCATTGAGACAATGTGGAGGCACGTAAAATGCACGCTGCCTACACATAATATGCAGACCCCGTTTCATTTTTATTTGGCCACATACTTATTCAAAAATTCGTGTAATGATTTGAAACAGGATTATTTTACTAAATTTTTGGAAATAGTTAGGGACATGAATTGGGAGGAGTTTAAAGCAACATAAAAATTAGTGGTTCTAAGTTGATCCTATTCCGTTAAAACCAGTATTACTTCCATATGTCAAAAAAAAATTTATCTTGAAGCATATTAATTTTTTATAACGTTTTAAAAAATATATAGTTCAAAAAGTTCTAAATTGTGCATTGAAGTTTTTGTTTTCCTTTGTAAAAAGAACTTATTTTGTAAAAACATTTTAGTTTTTGCGTTTTTTTTCTTTTTTTGACTTTTTATTTTCAATATATTTTTTAAAACGTTCTCAAATGTGTTTAAAAAGTGTGTTGTAAAAAGAAAAAAAATTGTGACAGAAAAACAGTTAGGAAATAATTTTTTCCTTGGCGACTTTAGAAGTGCGCCAAAAAAAAATCGCCAAAGCCGTTGCCATCGCTCATAAACGTAGAGTGTAGCTGTACCAAATTGTTTTTTTGGGAAAGTTTTGATCACCTATTTGATCTGTTATTTTTCAGTGCTTGACAATTCATAGCACGCGGCTCAATTGAATGGATTGACTTCGTGGTATTTACAGCAAGTGCATATAAATGTGGACTCACTTCCCACAGAAGCGGTGTTCAATATCAGTACACGTCCATTATAGTTAAAAACCATGGAAGTAGGAAAGAAGGAAGTGCCCTAACAATGTTTCGCTTCCGGTTTAACTGAAGCCGATAATTCCATTGTTTTAATGCACCAAGATGGCGGCCGCGCATGCGCTGTTAAAAACTTTTTAAAAGGCGCATTTTTTTTTCATACTAAGATGTGTTTATTCATTTTTTAATTAAGCAATGCTAAATAAATGAAATTTTTCGAATTTTGGCAATATTTTGTTTTTTTTAAATAGTAATTTAAGTATGATATATAAAAAGAATTTACTACCTTTTTCCTGTTTGCTTTTAAATTTTGTGATTGAATATACTATAATATAATTATAATAAGGAAACTGAAAACTATCAATGCTAGTTTTTTGTTGTTTTTGTTTATCATTGGCATGAAAATTGTTTTAAAACAGCTTTTAAATTGGTAAAAACTCAATGATTAGTAAAATTATAAGTATCCTACAAATACCATTTCTCAGTAATGTTTTAATTTAGATTAGCTGATCCCACACATAGCTTCTGCCCTCTAATGCCGATTAATAGTCTAGTGCTGCTCTGCAACCCTTATTATTGTTTTTAAAAATTGTATCCAAATTGGTTTCCACATATAGGCAGTGATATTCATTTTATTGATTTCCTGCATACATTGAAATACACACACTTTTGGCCAAATCATCCATTCTAAATATTTATTTTCTTGTGGTATTTTACTTCTTATTTACATCGCTTTATGATTATGCACTGCTTATCCCTGCATCTCTATGTTCTGGGTCTTTGGGAAACCTGAAATGAAAATTATTTTAGTTAGATACAATGAATTGATAGATGCATTGAAACCTATATATATTGATCCTGTCTAATGATAAACCTGTCTAACCATATTTTTTCCAAATCCCAACTGTATTACAGGTTTTACTTTTTATCTTAGACTATTAAAACAAAAATTTATATACATAAACTAATTCAATCTAAATAACCACTAAATCAAACTTCTTTACAATTACTTACTTTGATAATAAAAATAACCATGCTTGATAAATTGAAGACTGATTATTCAGTATATTATGTCTATCCACACAAATCCACCCATAGAAATTATCTTTTTTATTAAAAATTCTTTCTAAAATTGCAATACATACAAATACAGTAAAACCTAGGACTTCAAGCATAAATTGTATGAGCTCATAATCTTAACCTTTGGCTCAAGAGATGCGTGTTTTGAAAAACTTCATACAGTTACAATGTTTTAAGTATTTGCTTGTCTTCTAAAAAACTCATTAGCAAGTTGCTCACAGTCCAAGGTTTCAATAACATTCAAGCAGTTTTAATTGCTCAAAGCAAAATAACTTAACTAACAAAAAAGTGCGTTTTAGAAAACCAAAAGTAATGTTTATAATTCGAATTTTATAACTGTTAGCTAAAGCTGTTTCGGAACAGCTACACTCTACGTTTATGAAGGATGGCAACGGCCTTGGCGATTTTTTTGGCGAATTTCTAAAGTCGCCAAGGAAAATATTATTTTCTAACTGTTTTTCTGTCACAAATTTTTTTCTTTTTACAACACACTTTTTAAACACATTTCAGAACGTTTTGAAAAGTATATTTTTTAAAAACTTTCACAAAAAGTAGTAAGCTTAAGCACATATCAAAACACATTTGTGAACCAGCAGAGGAACTAAGCTACGAATGTTGGGTAAGAATACCCTGAAACTTATCAATTACACTAAATACAGTGGGCATATTGAAAAAGATTTACAAAAGAAAAACAAAGCAAGAAATAATACAACCTGATAACGTCAGAATTCTTTCGTAAAAAAATTATGAAATCGAAAATGGTAAAAAAAAACCCCTCTTAATCCTTTTGTGAAAACTATTGTAATAAAATAAAAATTCCACAACTGTCAAAATACAAATAAATGGACCAATGGTATCACAGAAAACGATTTAAAAAGACCAATGCAATCAAAGGATATTTTAAAAACAAAATAACCAATGGGAGGAAAGAAAAAAATTTCAAACGAATCAATGAAATCAAACGATTTTAACGGATTTTGGAAGAACTTTCTAGAATATTCAAAATGAAAACTGAAATTTTCCGTTTGTCGAGGTTGCCATGAAAACCACAACAACCGTAATGAAAGATGGGTTGCCTTAATTTTTCGGTACTCGCTACTAGAAGTGCGCCAAAAACTCACTCATAAACGTAGAGTGTAGCTGTACCGCTGTTTCATTCTAAACCATGTAACATGAGGTAATATTTCCACCCATGTACTAAAAATACCGCTACTGTTTATTTGACTGTAATAATTTTTCATTAAATAAAAGTTAAACTTTCCTAAAAAGTAGTTTCTAACTCTTATTACAACTGGTAAACTGGTAGCTTAAAAAATCAAAATAGTACAATTCTGTTAATTAATAAATAAAATTAATAATCTCTTTGGATAAATCAGTCAACTTTTCAAAATAATTCTTTAAATGTTTATAAATACGTCTAATTTTGAATATAATGCTGCTTGGACACTTACAGGACCGCAGGACAAGTTACAGGTCAAAAAGCTATCAGCCTAAAGATACATCAAATTAAACTTACCTATGAAACGATATTCCACGGATCTTCTTTGTCTTTCGGTTTGTACTCCCGTAGGCGACACAAGACGTCATATTCAAATCAAAACTTAGAAAATGGTGATAATTATTTGGTTACAATCGTCAACAAAAAACCAAGGAAGTTCAAAAACCATATAACCACGTTGATTAACATGCACGAGCACAATGTTTTAAAGCACTAAGATGGCGGCGCGGTTATGGTTTTGGCTTCAACAGTATAAAGAGTAAAGGCACTTCCATTATCTTTCCTACTTCCATGTTGAAAACAAGCCCATAACACATCGACCTTGTAATGAAATATACGAAGCATATGGATGGAATCGCTATCGTAAGACCACTAAAGAGTAAATCGTGAGGGCTTACGAAACGACTTAGCCAGATCGAAGTTCAGAATATTGTTTTTGATCACGGTGGTTGATCGCTTAACCAATCAATAATTTAGAATTTATTACGTGAAGCTGCGCTCCCATGCTACGTCAGGGTTGCGGTAGCTCGGTTGGAAGACTAACGGACTAGCAAGGGAAGGGCATAGAGTTTGAATCCAACCAGACCGTCAAGAATACAGGGAGCTGGTGTGCGTTCAATCGGTCGTGGCCTGAAATGTCCTCTCGGTGACGTGGTGTAGAAATGTGTATTGTGTGGTTCCAGATCGGCTGTTCGACCACGTAATCTGACGATGGTTCGAAATGACGATCAAAATGACGATCCATGCAAAGACCGTGTATGTGGGGGCTGATACGAATTCAATCGGTCGGGCCTCCAGTGTCATCACGCTGATTGGAGAGTGGGGTGCCAACTCAGGTGTTATCGCTTAATCTATCATGGTTCAAATAGACGAGACTTTGTCCTCGGATCTTTCCTTTCAGGTGTGATCCCGGACCGTTTCAAATAGACCGTTGTCTTGCTCCCAGTGTGACGTTTATTAAAATATATATCTACCCAGGCTCCGCTTATTTGATTAAAAAGTCGATGGCATTACGCATGGGATGTCATACACACAATGTCATCTACCTCATGACGAAATGGACGGAGCATGTGCTCTGTGCAGCGTACTGTTTCTACTGGTCAAGATCTGTCATGTGACGGTTTGAATATCTCGTGGTTGTGGGGGAAATCATGGATTCTGACGTGGGCCATTAAATTTATGGATGGTATAAAGTGATTCATAGTGATTAGAAACATTAGTGTGCGCTTTGATAGCCAATCGTCCGAAGTTGATTTGTAAGCCCACGTGAACTCAGCCGTCTGGGGTCTTACGAGAGCGACACCACCCACGTGCTTTGTCTATTTTACCAGAAGCTCGATGAACAATGCTCATGTCTGACGGATCGTGAGAGAGCGATGTAGGGCCAACCAAGGCATGACGGTTGTGCTGTTCCAACCCGAATATTGGTGCGATTTCTATAGCGCGTCTGAAGCATGCGGCTGACGCAGTGCGTCTGATGCAGAGCAATGCTACAATGGTATGTTACATGTTAATTGGGGTCTATTACATCCTCAACCGATTTGTACAGGTAATACAGCACATTACACACAACAAATAGCTCTTTAGTATCAGATATGAAACATGAAAATCCGTTAAGTAATGAAAGTGCTGTGATATGTTTGAGTCGGGACGATTATGGAACTGTTACCCACAACGCGTCAGCTACGGAAGCGTCAACTAAGAGCCAGCCGAACTGCAATAGACGCAATGCATCAGCCATTCTGCAATAGACGCACTGCATCAGCCCTACTGCAATAGACGCACTTCATCAGCCGTACTGCAATAGATACACTGCATCAACCATACTGCAATGGACGCACAGCATCAGCCCTACTGCAATAGACGCACTGCATCAACCGTACTGCAATAGACGCACTGCATCAGCCGTACTGCAATAGACGCACTGCATCAACCGTACTTCAATAGACGCACTGCATCAGCCGTACTGCAATGGACGCACAGCATCAGCCCTACTGCAATAGACGCACTGCATCAACCGTACTGCAATAGACGCACTGCATCAGCCGTACTGCAATAGACGCACTGCATCAACCGTACTGCAATAGACGCACTGCATCAGCCGTACTGCAATAGACACACTGCATCAGCCGTACTGCAATAGACGCACTGCATCAACCGTACTGCAATAGACGCACTGCATCAACCGTACTGCAATAGACGCACTGCATCAGCCGTACTGCAATAGACGCACTGCATCAGCCGTACTGCAATAGACGCACTGCGTCAGCCGTACTGCAATAGACGCACTGCGTCAGCCGTACTGCAATAGACGCACTGCATCAGCCGTACTGCAATAGACGCACTGCATCAGCCGTACTGCAATAGACGCACTGCATCAACCGTACTGCAATAGACGCACTGCATCAGCCGTACTGCAATAGAGGCACTGCATCAACCGTACTGCAATAGACGCACTGCGTCAGCCGTACTGCAATAGACGCACTGCATCAACCGTACTGCAATAGACGCACTGCATCAACCGTACTGCAATAGACGCACTGCATCAACCGTACTGCAATAGACGCACTGCATCAGCCGTACTGCAATAGACGCACTGCGTCAGCCGTACTGCAATAGACGCACTGCGTCAGCCGTACTGCAATAGACGCACTGCGTCAGCCGTACTGCAATAGACGCACTGCGTCAGCCGTACTGCAATAGACGCACTGCATCAGCCGTACTGCAATAGACGCACTGCATCAGCCGTACTGCAATAGACGCACTGCGTCAGCCGTACTGCAATAGACGCACTGCGTCAGCCGTACTGCAGTAGACGCACTGCATCAGCCGTACTGCAATAGACGCACTGCATCAACCGTACTGCAATAGACGCACTGCGTCAGCCGTACTGCAATAGACGCACTGCATCAGCCGTACTGCAATAGACGCACTGCATCAACCGTACTGCAATAGACGCACTGCGTCAGCCGTACTGCAGTAGACGCACTGCATCAGCCGTACTGCAATAGACGCACTGCATCAGCCGTACTGCAATAGACGCACTGCGTTAGCCATACTGCAATAGACGCACTGCGTCAGCCGTACTGTAATAGACGCACTGCATCAACCGTACTGCAATAGACGCACTGCGTCAGCCGTACTGCAATAGACGCACTGCGTCAGCCGTACTGCAATAGACGCACTGCATCAGCCGTACTGCAATAGACGCACTGCGTTAGCCGTACTGCAATAGACGCACTGCGTCAGCCGTACTGTAATAGACGCACTGCATCAGCCGTACTGCAATAGACGCACTGCGTTAGCCGTACTGCAATAGAAACACTGCGTCAGCCGTACTGCAATAGATGCACTGCATCAGCCGTACTGCAATAGACGCACTGCGTCAGTCGTACTGCAATAGACCCACTGCATCAGCCGCATGCGTCAGACGCGCTATAGGAATTTTTTTAAAGGCCCGGTGCACACATTCGGTTTTTCAACGTGCGGCGCCGCTGCCGCAACGCAAGTGCGATGTGAGATACGTTAGATCCAATGGAGCAGTGCACACATGTCTACGGCGCCGCTGCGTACCGCAGTTCCCCACGGCTCCGCAGCTAGTCGCACATGCGTCTCAGGTCTCAAGTACCTTGTTTTAATAAATAAATGGAATATAAATAATAGTTAGTGAATGGTTGTATCCAGTAACGTCTATTTTGTGTGTGTGTTTCAAAATATACTTTTTTTTACACCAAATAAGTGATATAAACACGTTTTTTTCGATAGAATATTTATCGCAAATGGCGCGAAATGAGTCATTTCACGGTTACGTGTGCATGGTTAAGTATGGTGCAGCACCAGCTCAGCGCGTTGAAAAACCGGATGTGTGCACCGGGCCTAAGATAGGAAGGTGAACGGGTGACGAAGTCGGATTGCTACAGAATCACCTCAATTTTCAGATGCTAATGGAGGAGATTCTTTACCCTGTAATTTAGCCCTTGATCCATTAGAACACCCGAACGAGACAACCCACTTTTCAAACTTCCATACCAATCCAACGTGAGGACTTTCGGCCACGATAGATTTAAGGTGGACCGTACCCTAAAAAATATCCCCGCAGTGTCCCCGATTCGAACCAGGAACATTCCATTTAGGGATTGACGCTAATCCGGCTTGATCCGGCCGGATTGGTACTTTGGTAAAAGGTCTATCTAATCAGTTTGTATTTTTCCAAAATCGGTTGAGTGAAAGTAGTTAAAAAGGATATTATTCCAAATTGACGAACAAAACATTTATTTTAGCACATTAGAAAATCAACTTTATTAATAACTAGCAAAATACCCGACCTTACTCGGTTTGAATTGGTTTACTCTAAATTGAAGAGATAATAAAAATATATAATGACTTACGGTTTTTGTAGAAAAAAAATTTATTTGAATACCTTTCGTAATCTTTATAATTTCTACAACTTACTTTGGACACAAATCCAACACATGCATATCCATTCATGTAATACTTTTCACTTACATCGCACCCTTGCTGTATGACAAAGCTACAATATGACTAAGGTTACTACTACAAAAGACAATTTTGAGGGACATCAGGAATTTCCTTTTTTAAGTTCTTTTCATGACTCAATTAAAAAAATTACGATATACTGCGAGTGCTCTCGCACTCATAGTCAACAAAACAATGTTTTTTTACTTGTGGCATTCTTGCATCCGGTATGTGACATTGTGAAATTTTGCAATCTTCTCCTGTCATTGTGACAGCAAATTTTTTAATGTTTGAAAAGTTCTAGTTCAGATTTTTTAAACATTATTATTCTTTCAATAACGGTATTATTCTTTCAATAACGGCATTATTCTTAAAATAACGGCATTATTCTTTAAATAACGGCATTATTCTTTAAATAACGGCATTATTCTTTCAATAATGGCATAACTACTCTTAAAATTTACTGAAAATTTATTCTGACTTACCTGCCATTTTTATGTCGAATAATTTGTGGTGGTGTTCCGTGTGATGAGAAGGCAAACACATTTATTAAAATAATAATTATTTAAAACAGAAAACAGCAAAATAAAACAAAATAAAAGATGTCGGAAAAAATTATTCTAAAGATATTAATTTGTGATTCATTTTTATCTCTTGATCTCGCACAGTTGCCACAACTTACAACTAAAAGTGCACAAAATTTAGAAATGGGAAATTAATTCAGAGCGAAAGAAACAGAAAATATCACTGCTCGCGCGATCTTGTTCATTCCCGTTCGTTGAAAAATATCGTCTGTCCCAAATATTCGGAAATCGTTTTCTCATTGCGCAAAGAACAAAAGTAAGACTCGAAATAAATGAAATATCAAAGCTAAAATTCCATAAAAAAAATAATAATTTTTTGAAGAATAATTACTTTTCAGCAGTACTGGTGAAGTAATCGTAATATTCAATATACATTCCAATATTCCAAAACTACCAAATTATGGTGGATTTAAGTATACTTACTCAGGTGTTTTAGCCATGGAAGTAGGAAAGATATCTTTCCTACTTCCATGGTTTTAACATGAAACTAAACTAAATATAACAATAAAGAAATGTTTAATATTGTATTCACTTAACTAATAGATAATGTATTTTTTAGTGGCGAACCTTTAGTGAGACCTAAGTATGCCTCCACGACGAAGTTCAATAATTAAAAATTAGTGAAATCAGAGCACAATGTTATATTTATGTCCTATTATATTCATATGATATGAATTTATATGTAATCATTCATCAGCATTCATATAAATAATATTATTTAGCAAAAATACTAATTCATGAAGCCCAATTTCTTCATGAAATAGTATTAGATACTTTTATGTTAAATAAAAACTGAACAAATAATTTCGAAAAATATTTATTCATAAAACAATCCATCTAAATTACAGCAATATAAGTATAAAAAATAACGGCAATATAGTATAAAAATTACAAATAATTATTTTGTTAGTCTTTAATATTCTTTTGTGTGTGTTTATCACTTTTTTAATATTATCATTTTTAGATTTGGAATAGTTATTTAACAAAGTGTCAGTTGAGAATCCTATTACTAAACTCATTATTTTGGAAGAGGAATGTCCATTGAAACACAATGAATATTCAATATAAATTTTTTATCTTGCAGTATATCTCGAGTTAATGTTGCTGCCAAATGTCTTTGATTTGACACTTTAAAAAAATTAATTCCATACTTACTAACAAGTTTTTTGAACAAGCTCCACTCACGTGATGGACGCACAAAATTCTCATTGGACGATCACACTTCAAAAGCAATAACACAGATCCTCTCCAGTACCTTTCCATCACTGGTATCTCAGTCAAACACCAGGAGCACTGCTTGCCTTCAATTTATCCCGGAACACTTTCTCTAAGCTTGGAGCCCGTTCTGGCCATTTGAAAACGATGATGTTATTGGATGGCCAGGAATCTCTTCCCACTTGTACAAGGGGCAGATTATTACCAGACTCACTCATTCTGAATTGCATTGGAGCCAATACATGAAGACATTTTTGAGGACCCATCTGCCATTATACCAAACCTATTTTTGCCTTGGGCACACGCAGTAGCTTAGCAAGGTCAGGTGGTACCCTGAGCGGAAAATTTCTTGTCATCTCCCATTGAAATTATTATGAGAAAAAAAAATATTCAATTACAAGAGTTATTTTCTAGTTTATTTTTTTGTATTGAGACATAAGCATTTAAAGAACTTGTTTTCCTAAATTTGTTCTCTGTAAATTTTGAAATGACATCATCAAAATCAATTCATTTCGCTACTTTGTTTTCAATTGACAAGATAGATAATGCAGAAAGCCAAGCTCATGTTGGACTTAAGATAACTCTTGATTAATTTCAGTTTTGAAAAACTCCTCTCGCATGATGCTACTGAAACACATAGCGTTAACAAGATTCTTAAGGCTAAAGTTAGATTTGGTAATTAATTAAGTTTTGAATTAACGTCGTACCAGAGCAACACAACGGAATATTGACGACGGTCCGGGATCAATCCTCTAAGGCAGTGGTCCCCAACCCCCGGGCCGGTACCGGTACCGGTCCGTGGATCAAATGGTACCGGGCCGCCCAAGGAACATTAAAGTACTTCCATTTTATTTACTGTGGTGTATTTCTCTCGGGTTTGTGCGGTTCACTCAAATTAGGAGACGGTAAATCATAACTTGAAATTTGTTCTGTTACTAGAGCTTCAATTATGATTTCTGAATTCTGTATGTCTCTATTTTCCGATTTTGACAAATGGGATAGCTGTTTTCAAGTTGGCAGACGAAGTAGCTGCATTTAAAGCCAAACTGAAGTTGTGGGGACAGCGCGTGAACAGAGGCATTTTGGACATGTTTCAGACATTAGCGGGGATTTTAGGCGAGACTGAGCCTAAACATTCATTCACCCAGTTGGTGCACGATCATATGTCTTTGCTTTTAAAAGAGTTTGATCGCTACTTCCCAACCACAAAAGACAAACTAGTAAGGAATGGATCCGCAACCCATTTGTCAACAAATCAGGCAAATCTAGCATGTATGTGCAAGAAGATCAACTGCTGGAGATTGCAAATGAAGGCGGTGTGATAACTTCACAGCTGGGGGGTGGGGAATTGCTGAACAAAAAGTACCAAGTCAGTACTGCTTTCTGGAGTATTTTAATTGATGACTTTGTACATAAATTGCTGAAGAGTTCAGATACAAAATTGCCCGTACTGGGACTTGGTCGGTTCCCTACCTGGAACCTCCGAGTCTCGCTAAATCAACCGCACCGTTGAAATCTCAGCGTAGTCTGCCCTCTCGTTCTCTTCGAACTCGGGTCGGCCAAAAGGGGTGGGGAACTTCCTCTCTTCTCCCATTGGCTAAAGCTCACCTTGGCGGGCTTTCCCAAAGATTCCAGAATGTTCTAGCGCCACAGAGACGACTTGTTGTCTGAAATCCCTCCGACCACAGGAGACGTCGGCACAGATGAAAGACCCCCGCCTCTCCTGGGAACCAGAACCGCACCTTGGTGTCTAGACAGCCTGAACTCCTCCATCGGTGGGAAGAAAGAGCGTGGACGCGTTGTCACAGCGGCCTTAAAACTACGTTCGAGACAACAACTCTGCCTGCTTAATTTTTTTTTTCAAAGGAATTTGAAAGTAACCTTTGGTTAAATCCATCACCGTTATATAAGGTGCGGCACTAACCCTTTCTACTACCTCTTCTATATTGGGAAGAGGAAATGACTGGCTCCTGGTTATGGCATTCAAACGCCGGTAGTCCACACAAGGACGGGGCGGTTTTCCCTGACTTTCTACCAGAATCATGGGCGAGGCATAATCGGACTGTCCCACTTCTATCACACCCAAATCCAAAAGTCTCGTAATTTCCTCCCTCAGAATTTCTGTTTGTCTAGGAGACATGCGGTAGGGCCTAGCTCTAACGGGCTCACTACTGGTAAGCTCGATATTCATTTCTAACAAGGGCGTAGAACCCGGGTCCGACGAGAACACCCTGTTATGCTTCTGTAACATGCGCCCAAAACTCCCTATCTGTTCCACCGTCAACCTTTCCTCAAAAGCGCTCTCTCTTATTATCGCCTGGAGATCAAATTGAGTAGGATCGGGTAAGGGGTAAGGTATTTCTGCCTCCTGCTCCACCTCTTCACTCTCCTCGTCCATAATCAAATTAACGCATTCGGGTCTCTTGAAATAGGGTTTAATGAGGTTCACATGGTATATTGTGGATTTATCCCTTTTCTCCGGGAGGTCCACCAGATAATTTGTATCGGAGATTTTACTGGTCACTGTCCCTGGCCCTATCCAGTTCACAGCCATCTTGTTTAGCTTTGACGTAGACAATACCAGAACCTGATCTCCAACCCTAAAAACCCGCGACACGGCATTCCTGTCATACCACAATTTTCGTTTGCCCTGCTTGTCGGTCATTTGTTCGGCCGCAAGCTCCATCCATTTTTTCAATCTATTGGTTATCCCCAAAATGTACTCGACTACATTTGGATCTGAGTTATCCGGCTCTAACCAATTTTCATAAATCAAAGTCTGGGGGGTACGAAGATTTCGTCCGTGCACTAATTCCGCCGGGCTAAACCCCGTACTCTCGTGAGTAACAGTTCGTAGAGCAAATAAAGCCGCTGGCAAATTATGCTCCCAGTCCTCTCCCGTCTCGAGACACAACACTTTGAGAACCCTCTTAACCGAGGAATGAAATCTCTCAACAGGGTTGCTTTGGGGGTGGCAAACTGAGCTGTGAGTCACATGAATCCCGAATCTTTTAAAAAACTCCGATGTCAAAACACTAGTGAAGGACTTCCCCAAATCACTTTGGACTTCTTTAGGAAATCCCATGCGTGAAAAAACCGTAATGAGAGCATTAATCACACTAACCGACGTAATATCCGGCACAGGTATAGCTTCCGGATATTTAGAGGCTAAACAAATCGCTGTGATAATATATTTATTTCGTTTTGTGCTCTCTGGAAGGGGACCCACCGCGTCAATATTTACTTTAGAGAAAATCTCTGAAATAACAGGGACTAACTTCATAGGTGCCTTTCTCTTGTCATTGTTTTTTCCGACTATCTGGCATTCATGACAATTTTTTACCCAGGACTCTAACTCGGGGTAACACCGAGGCCAGTAAAATTGCCTTAATACTCGATCTTTCGTTTTAGTCGCCCCCAAATGACCCCCTACATCCTCGTGGCACAATTTCATAATTTTATCCCGATATTCCAGAGGAATACATAACTGTATTCTTTTTTCTCCCCGCTTCGAGTCCACCACACGCACCAATTTTCCTTTCAATAACTGGAATTCCTCCCCTTTCTCGGAAAGTTCCCAACACGATTTTAAAGAAACACAGTTCTTCTGTGCCGTCTCAAATTCCCTGGACGATACCAAGGCCAAACTATTATTATCCTGCGTAGATATCTCCGGGGAAAGGGTGGTTCATTCTCCTCCTCTGGGCTCTGTGACGCTATATCAATGGAAGCTCTAGTATCGTTTACTTCAATTTGCTGCGCTTTCTTTGCACTACCTCTTGTAATGGCATTTATAGGGGTTGGGTTTGTCCTATTATATTCTAAAAGTTGGGCAGTTTTGTTTCCCAACAAGTAGTACCCCTGATTTAACTCATCCGATTTCACGGCGACTTTCACAACCTTCCCGAAATCCCCTTCTAGCTCAACTCTCGCTAACGGCAGACACTTGCACTCGGGGTCTAAAGGTTGGCGTAACCAAATTACTTCACCCGTAAAATCATCTGGATCAATCCAACTACTCACGCAAACATCAATTCCGCTTCCACTGTCTCTCAAACAATTTCGTTTTATTCCATTTACAGATATAGTGCTCATAAATGGTCTAAAACACTCGTTTAACCCACTCAGATTATTTAACCCTTCTAATCTTTTTTTAGCTAACTGGGGACAAAGGGGCCTAATGTGGCCTGGCTCATTGCACAAATAACAGACTACTGGTTTTCTTTTATCAAAACCCTTATTTTCCGCGATTAAAGCATCTCCTTTCCCCCGCTCTCTCTCCCTGGGTTTTCCTTCCCCGTTTTTAAACTCGCGCCTGTCCTTTCCGGAGCCATAGTCATTCCTTTCTTTACCAAATGGACGTCCTTCCTTTTATAATTTCGCCGGACGCTCTAGTAATGGTCAAGTTTGACTGCTAACTCCGACGCCTTTTTGAATTCTTCCCATTGATCCAGATAATGCTCTCGGGCTCCAGGAGACGCTCTCCTTCTAAGTTGCTCTACCAGCATTAACTCTTTAAGTGAATTAAAATCAGTCACCTCAACCGACTCCAACCAATTGTCCAAATACCCTTTCAATTCAAACACAAGATCTGACCACGACGCCCCAACCTTTCTTTCATGTTCCTCGAATTTAACTCTCAGTTCTCCGGAGCTGAGTCTAAATCTTGTTAATAACGCTTTTTTAACATGATAATAGTCATCGTTCAACTCACTTGGTATTTTAACTATTATTTCCGAAACATCCGCAGGCAATAAAGGAATTAATTGGGACACCCACTTGTTTTCTGGCACATTTCTTTATTCGCTTGCCGCTCAAATATCATGAAAAATAGGGCGATGTCCAACACCTTGGGATCAAATTTTGGCACTAAGTCCTTTAAATTTACGCGCCGAACAATTTCCTCAGATGGCGTAGTCGTTGACGCCAAACTTCCGTTCTCAACTGAAGTATTAATTTTTAATATCTCCAACTCATGCGCGCGCTCCCGCTCTGCTAATCTATCAAGACGTTCTTGTTCTGCTAATTTATCAAGACGTTCTTGTTCTGCTAATTTATCAAGACGTTCTTGTTCTAATTCATCCAAAATCCTACCCACAAAAGCTATTCTTGTCTCTTCATCATAATCCGGTGCACTCAATATGGACCGAATGATATTTTTAACAACATCTGAGCTAGATACGCTAACTTCAAATTCTGCTGCTAGTAATAATAAGACCTGCTTTTTCTGCTTTTTTAAATAAGCCATATTTTACTTTAAATGCATTAAAATTACCAAAAGAATACTCTCAAAGATACACTCTAAGCTTCTACAATTCTAACTAGATCACAATTAAATTCTCTACTCCGAAGAAAAATTGTCAACTAGATTTCAAAACTGAGTACTTGTCATCTACTAATCACAATGCACAACAATAAAAATTACTTTCTTAGATATACAAATTCCCACACTCGGTATCACTCTGATTTAAATTTAACTCTAACAAAATACACTGAAAACACAATTGCTAATGCATTTAAGTTAAAAAACAATAAAGTTTTGACCCCACTTTCACTGAACTAACTCTCGCTATCAATTTGAAAGACTAGATAAAATTATGCCTCTCAAAAGAAAAATCTCCAAATAGGCTCACCTTTTCCAACATCAGCACATCAGGGTCTCTTGTCTTCAATCTTGCAAGGTCGGGTCCAAGATTCCCCTCGGTCACACGGCTCAAGATGAAGTTTACTGCGCTCCTTCAAACGTCTGGGACGCGGCAAAAGCTGTAGTTGACTCGCTGATTCCACTACGTCGCACGGCTCAGGCTGAAGTTGACTGCGCTCCTTCAAATGTCTGGGACGCGGCAAAAACTGTAGGTAACTCGCCGATTACAAAGGTGTAATATGGCTACTTTGAAGAATTTCCGCACACGATTAAACGATAGAGTTCCGTCAAATAATGACACTGTTCAGGTAAGTAATATACGAGTCCGCAGATTTGATTTTTAAAAATCTGTATCCCACCGCTGCCACCAGAAATATAATTATTCTAGCTGTGACAACTTCACAGCTGGGGGGTGGGGAATTGCTGAACAAAAAGTACCAAGTCAGTACTGCTTTCTGGAGTATTTTAATTGATGACTTTGTACATAAATTTACAGAAATTGCTGAAGAGTTCAGATACAAAATTGCCCGTACTGGGACTTGGTCGGTTCCCTACCTGGAACCTCTGAGTCTCGCTAAATCAACCGCACCGTTGAAATCTCAGCGTAGTCTGCCCTCTCGTTCTCTTCGAACTCGGGTCGGCCAAAAGGGGTGGGGAACGTCCTCTCTTCTCCCATTGGCTAAAGCTCACCTTGGCGGGCTTTCCCAAAGATTCCAGAATGTTCTAGCGCCACAGAGACGACTTGTTGTCTGAAATCCCTCCGACCACAGGAGACGTCGGCACAGATGAAAGACCCCCGCCTCTCCTGGGAACCAGAACCGCACCTTGGTGTCTAGACAGCCTGAACTCCTCCATCGGTGGGAAGAAAGAGCGTGGACGCGTTGTCACAGCGGCCTTAAAACTACGTTCGAGACAACAACTCTGCCGGTGTTCTGGATTAAAGTCATGACGGAATACTCTGAGATTGCCACCACAGCACTTAAATCCCTATAGCCATTTCCGACAACCTATCTGTGTAAAGCGGGGTTGTCTGCATTGACAGCAACCAAAACAAAACAACGGAATAAACTGGACATAAGCAACACACTTCGGGTGTCATTGTCTCCTATTACCCCCAGATGAAACCGTCTCATTGCAATGAAACAAGCTCCGAGTTCTCATTGATTTACCGTTCTAGTGTTAAAATGTTAAATCACTTTATATTCATTTTTTGGTGTAACTGTATTTTATTTTGAAGGCATGTTTAAAGACAATTAAATTAAAATTATTAAATCAAAACAATCTAAAATATAAACAATCAACGTTTCAAATCCGTTGAAGATATATTCAATGAAGATATATATTAGAGATAGGGGGTTACCTTATGATATAGTTTATCGTCATTTTGGCAAGGCGTATCACGTTAAATCTAATTGGTAACCAATAAACTATCATCTATCAATTTGGAATTCTTTGTTTGAAATCTTGTGTTGAAGTGCTGCAACCGCATTAGAAAAACAAGCCAACTAACTTTACGTAAAGAATAAGTTTTAAGTATTTAAATTACTTCGCAAACCAACACCACGGGCAACGCCGAGATGAAAGGTAGTAAACTGGTGTAAAATTTTCCGCAGATTTCAAATCCGTTGAAATTTTCAATCTATCTTTACAAATTCCGACTATAGGAAAACGAACTTTCCAAACCCAGTCAATATGTTTTTTTATTTTTTTGCTCACATTCGCTCAAATGGAATAAGGCAGGAAATTTTTATCTGTTTCTTTTTTTTTTAACGCGAAGGGCAGAAGATGCAATCTGTTTATTTTTGGAAAGAGAAAGTTCTTGGTGACGTCACAATCTGTATTACGAAAATATAACAGATATATTTAATTTTAAAATTATTTATTTAGAGAAAATCATATTTTTAGGTATCGTTATAAAGTGAAATTTTCCGCAGATTTCAAATCTGTTGAAATTTTTACTCCATCTTTAGCGGTCTAGGAGATAGTAAAAAGAACTAAGTGACTCCAGTTAAAAGATTATTTGTTTTTATCGTCTGGCTGGAAAATCATTCCTCTGAGCAAAATCAAAACGGAAACGAAAAAAATAAATTTAGTATCTGTGACAGCAGGTGTTGCTTCTATGCTGTTGCGTTCAATAATGATTAAATTTCATTAAATTCATTTAAAAATGTTCTCGATTGAATTTTTAAATTCGCCTCAGCCCTAAAATTGCAAAAAATTCGGACTACCTGTGTGCCAAATCCCATTACTGTAAATTCCATAGATTCGTCAGGACTTTGATCACAAGAAACAAACAAACAAACACTTCCTTTTATAATATTAGAGACCGTGAGTTTAGTAATTTCGAACATAGGCTTGATAACAAATACAAATATTGACGACCAGCTACAGGCTCAAGCCCAACAAGGTTGGTCCTTTGTTAATGAATTCCCTAATTCCCACTGACTATCCAATCGTATCTTAAATTCGTACGCTCCCTTTGAATTAAATATATTTTCTGGCAACGCGTTCCATTCGTCTATTACCCTATTAACGTAGTAGTTTTTCCTTAAATCACGATTAAAATGTGTGTTATTCAATTTATACCCATGGCCCCTTGTTCTGTTATGCTTATTGAAATTTAAGCCCTCTGTGTCCCCTTGTTTTACCAACTTGAAAAAGCTGAATCAAATCCCTCCCTCCTTCTTCTTCCCAGTGTATACATGTTTAGCTTGCTTAAACGTTCCTTAGAGTCGATATTTGCTATCCCCTTTATTATTTTTTTTAGCTCTGTGCTGAACCCTTTCAATTAATTCTATATCCTTTCTCATATATGGAGCCCAGAATTGTACAGCATATTCTAGATGTGATCTTACTAAGCCCTTATATAACGGCAAGATTATATCTTTATCCCTTGAAGTTACAGTCTTTTTAATATACCCCAATAACCTATTAGCCTTTTCACCCGCAGCTGAACATTGGTGACCTATTTTAAAATCCCTGTGAATTATCACCCCAAGATCCTTGACTGTTTCTCCCTCCTTTACCTTTACTCCCTGCAGAGAGTACTCGGCTCCACTGTTCCTTAACCCATATGCAGAACTTGACATTTCCCTATATTAAATGACATACCCAACAAAACGATGTCTATAATAGTAATTCTAATGTAACTGTCACAAGAAATGGATGCATTTGCTGTTAATCAAAATTTTTCAATGCCCATGAACTGTGAAATGTAATTGTAATTCTGTACCTCAGGGGTAAACTATCGTAACTGACATTTGAAAAATTATACAGTATAGAGAACAAGTCATTTTAAATGGCCTTTTCTTAACATTAAAAAAGATAGATGCTTTTAAGTCAAATAAATGGTTGCTAACTTACAATTGTTTAAATTCCACTTACTATACCCTACAATCGAAAAATTTGCATATACTTCTACTATCAGGTACAGAATACTGTATATACATACCTATGTTTTCGAATAAAAAAAAAAGTGAATCGTAATCTTGAAAATGTGCATTGTCTATTGAATAAGGTGCTCAGAACAGTTAATTGCGAATCATTAATAAAATCTCAACTGTGAAACATGTTGTAACGAACTGAGCACTACACGATATTGCAAGTAAATGTGGATACTTCTCACGCATGCGCAGTGGAGCACTGAGGGAGTGACGTCATAGATCACTGGGTGAGAAACAACGAATCAGCGGGCTTAAAATTGAAAACAACGAATCAGCGAGCCTAAAATTTCCTCCATGTCTTCTAATCCAGTGAAGGTTGTTAATATGCGACCGGGTACCCCGAGTTTGTGTTCCTCTATCCGTCCAATCCAGAGGGGCACGATTAAAGTGCTTTCGACAACATGTGAATTGAACTGCGTCTGATTGGGCTATCGTTATGTTCACGATTGAGTCGAGATTTGCTCTGGAGCCAGTTGACAAACGTGTAAGGGTCTGGAGAGAACAGGTCACACGCAATCGGCCGCATAACATCATCGAGCATCACGCATTCCGAGGTGGAAGCAACATGGTGTGGGCCGGGATTTCGTTGGGATATCGCACCGACCTGCACATCAATAGACGGGGTTCTGCGACAGCTGTCCGGTATCCGAATGAAGATCTAGAACCTACTGTGAGATTGTACGCTGAAGCAGTTGGTCCTTCTTTCGTTTTAATGGATGATAATGCGTGTCCCCATAGAGCTGGTATCGTCGACGACTACCTGGAGAATGAGGGGATTGGAAGTTGTTGAAGAAAAAAAAGTTGTTTTTAATAATAATTTCCTATTTCCAAATGTTTTATGAAAAAAAAAATACAAAAAAAGTGACATTATTTGGATCGAATTCGCGAAAAAAATGAAATTGTTAAGGAGTTAAATATGCTGAGTGAAAAGGGAATTTAAGGACTAGAAATGTAAAGTAAAGTAAATCATATGTGTCGTAGAAGTATAAAAAGTAAAAACAGCCTTATTATTTAGAAAGGGAGTTTCAATGACGTATGAATCTTAAAAAATATGAAATATTAAAACAAATATTGAACTGAAATTATACATATTATATCATTAATTCTGAATGCAGCATAAATTTCAAACTTCCTACTTACAAGAATAGAAATAAATACAATTAAATCCACTCATTTTTTTCTTAAAACAATAAAGTTATTTTAAGTATAATAGTGGAGGAGTCCATTGTTTCCTGAGCATTGAAATTTCTACTACATTGTTACCCAAACATTGTTGCACATGTAAAATGTATTGTTTAAAAAATATTTCGTCATTCATGTTATATCTTTCGAACTGCTAACTTGCGTCTTTTAAAGCTGTGATCAAGTGATATTAATATACGTTTGATTAAAGCGATTTTTTGTTGTAGAGGAGTTTTCCGCTGCAATTTATTTATAAACAGTACTTTTCAGTGCTACCTACGTCAATTTCACCGACGTTTTTAACAAACAGTACTTTTCAGTGCTATTTACGCCATTTTTGTAGACATCTTATTCACCTTTCAAGATGTTGGATTGGATCGAGAAACAAATGTAAGTGTGTAATCTATTCCTCATATCTTCCTTAAATTACTTATTTGTGTGCCTTTCGGTGTCTGTTAAAATTACGTTTTTTCATAAACTGTTGGTTTTAAATACATATAATGTGTCCTTCCTTTACTGGAAAATTAATAAATACCGACTTGCTATTTCAGAAGGAAGTTTCGGGGAAAGCGAAGCCAGAAGAAAAAGGCAAAAAAGGAGGCCAAAAAACAGAAAGAGCAACCCTACGTTGAACGCGACTACCTCGCAGAGTGGAATGCTGAACACCCTGATGAATTCATGGACTTGCGCTTGCGTACCATCGAAGACGAGATGGCAGAAAGAGCCCTACTTGCTGCTGCAGAAGCTATTGACGCACCAGCCGCAGATCCTGCCACAAATCTTTCAGATGATACCAAAGGAGTCTCAGACAATTTTGTCTTGACGTCTCAGTGGTACTAACCATCGCATAAATAGAGTCACGGCAGAGAAAAACATCAATCTAAACCGAATGGACTGTGGACTCGTCGATTTTGACCGAAATAATGCCATCAATACAAGCAACGCAGAACTGGAGTACATAGAAATTACTTAGAAAACGTTCCGACGAAAACTTTAAAAGCTGACTTTTAAGAAATTTTGATTTATCAACAATTATTTTTGGAGCATCTGTATAATCACCTCTTTTACTTTTGTTATTCGAAAAACCTAAAAGCACATTCCATGAAATATCTTATTTATAAACTCAATAAAAAATACTTCCCTCCATTATGTTTGTATTCATTGCTTCATTTTCATATATTTACCTCATATTTAAGATTCTTCTTTCCTCGGGATGCAACACCAATCAAAACTGTTCAAGCAACTTAAAATTTATTTCAGGCCCACAAATCCTTTCCTTACGAAATTTTTTAATAAAGTTCAATAAAACTCAGTAGAGAAACAAAATTTAGTTTCTATAGGGAGAAAATTCTACAAGATTTGTTTAGAGAACTAACAAACTCCTATTCTATAGAAATTTATAAGTATAGAATTCTACACAAAAGCAAAATTGGGAAACAAAATATGAGCTTCTATAGAATTAATTCTATATAATTCTAGAGAGATTTCTACAGACATTCAATAGATTTCTATAAACTTTTATTTATACTAGGAATGCGACATCGATAGAAAAACATCGATGTTTTGAAACTTAGATGTTCAAAATTAAAATATCGATCTTGATAATACATCGTCCCAAACCCATCGATGTTTTTCAAATTCAGTGTATTTAAACTTTTTTCCCCATTTCTTAAAACAAGTTTAGCAACTATTGATGCGACATCGACAGCAAAACATCGATGTTAAAAAAACATTGATGTTGATAATACATCGCCCACAAACCATCGATGTTTTTAAAATTCAGTGTATTTAAACTTTTTTCCCCATTTCTTAAAACTGGTTTAGCAACTAGTGATGTGACATAGGCTCCAATACATCGATGTCTTTTTTTTAAACATCAATGTTTAGAAAGCATCGATATCGATGTCGCATCCCTACTTTTCAGATCCTTCATCCTTGGTCACTTTGGTCTAAAAGTATGTTCAATTCGCTAATTATAAAAGTTATGCTATTTTTTTTAAATTTTTATAACGGTACTTTTTTTATTTAAAAATAAAACATCGACAAGTATAAACATCGATGTTACAAAAACATCGACCTCAATACATCGATGTTTTTTAAAAAACATCGATGTTTTGAAAACATCGACATCGATGTCGCAGCCCTACTTTATACAGCTTTTAGAAAAAGGTTTCTACCGACATTGTATTGAGATTTATTTAGATCTTGTCTATAGAGAGCTTATTTTATAAAGCTTATAGAAAACATATTTGCTTATAGCTATAAAAAAATTTGCTTTATCTATAAACAAAAAATGAGCTTCTATAGAATTAATTCTATATAATTCTAGAGAGGTTTCTACAGACATTCAATGGATTTATATAAACCTTTCTTTATACAGCTTTTAGAAAAAGGTTTCTACCGACATTGTATTGAGATTTCTTTAGATCTTGTCTATAGAGAGCTTAATTTATAAAGCTTATAGCAAAAATATTTGCTCATAGCTATAAAAAAAATTTTGCTTTAGCTATGAACAAAAAATGAGCTTCTATAGAATTAATTTTATATAATTCTATAAGTTTCTACAGACACACAATCAATGAATTTCTATAAACCTTTCTTTATACATCTTTTAGAAAAAGGTTTCTACCGACATTGTATTGAGATTTCTTTAGATCTAGTCTATAGAGAGCTTACTTTATAAAGCTTATAGAAAAACGGACTATAGTTCTGTAGGATATATAGACAACATTCTATATATATATATATATATATTTCATAATAACAGAAGCTATAAGCCTGCAGTCGTGACGGAGTAGCAAGAGTGGTATTAGGGGCAACCGGATGAGGATGATTCATTGGTGTGGAATGTAATGCTGGTTCCTCAAATGGTAAGGCAGAAATTCTAAAAAGATTCTTTATTACATAAATAGCAAACTAATAACGTATGGAGGTTGTTGAGAGTACGAAGTTTAGGACGGCTCTGAGAGCTCCCAGAGGGATAAGAATTAAAAGAAAGACCAAAGAAACATTGGATCTTGCAAGAAATTGCATTGGTAGAAGTCGGTTAGAAGGAACATTAAATTATTTCCATTTTATTTACTGTGGTGTATTTATCTCGTGTTTGTGCTGTTCTTATCTATGAAATTTCCACTCAAATTAGGAGGCGGTAAATCAGAACTTCAAATTTGTTCTGTTACTAGAGCTTCAATTATGATTTCTGTATGTCTCTATTTTCCGATTATGACAAATGGGATAACTGTTTTCAAGTTGGCAGACAAAGTAGCTGCATTTAAAGCCAAACTGAAGTTGTGGGGACGGCGCGTGAACAGAGGCATTTTGGACATGTTTCAGACATTAGCGGGGATTTTAGGCGAGACTGAGCCTAAACATTCATTCACCCAGTTGGTGCACGATCACCTGTCTTTGCTTTTAAAAGAGTTTGATCGCTACTTCTCAACTACAAAAGACCCACGAACTAGTAAGGAATGGATCCGCAACCCATTTGTCAACAAATCAGGCAAATCTAGCATGTCTGTGCAAGAAGATCAACTGCTGGAGATTGCAAATGAAGGCGGCCTTAAAACTACGTTCGAGACAATAACTCTGCCGGTGTTCTGGATTAAAGTCATATCGGAATACCCTGAGATTGCCACCACAGCACTTAAATCCCTATTGCCATTTCTGACAACCTATCGGTGTAAAGCGGGGTTTTCTGCATTGACAGCAACCAAAACAAAACAACGGAATAAACTGGATATAAGCAACACACTTCGGGTGTCATTGTCTGTTATTACCCCCAGATGAAACCGTCTTGTTGCAATGAAACAAGCTCCGGGTTCTCATTGATTTAGCGTTCTATAGTGAGTTAAAATGTTAAATCACTTTATATTCATTTTTTAGTGTAACTGTATTATATTTTGAAGGCATGTTTAAATACAATTAAATTAAAATTATTAAATCAAAACAATCTAAAATATAAACAATCAACGTCCCCCCCCCACCCTTAGCGGGCCGCGTTAAAATTATCAAACGATCATCCGGTCCGTGGCAATAAAAAGGTTGGGGAGCACTGCTCTAAGGGAAAGATTCAAGGACAACAACACGTAATTTTGAACCATGGTCAGATGACGAAAAGTTAGAATCGGTACAGAATCTGAAAAAGTTCATATTCAACAACAAACTATAAAAATCTTAAAGAAGACCATTCCAGAGAATCTTCTTTTGAAACTTTGGCAGCTTGTAAATGTCTTCTCAGTCGGGGAATCTCAGTAAGAATATAATCTTCATAAAGTTCATCATAGTTTACGACTAGGTTTAGTATTAACTGTTTCAGTTCGTTTGCTGAAGTTGTAATCAGATTCTTGGGCTCCAAAACTACAAACCGAGCTGTTATATTTTCCTTGTCTTTACGGCGAGTATCTATTAGGTGTAGTAAGAAGTTTTAAAGCATGTGTCAAAGAAATGAATACATAATTTAGAGCTCATAATAATACTTTTATTCATCGAAATAATCTCCATCATTATCTAATACCTTCTGCCATCGGTCATTAGGTTCAAGGATGTCAGCAGTGTAGAAAGATTCCTCTGTTGACACAATGAAGTCGTCAACCCATTTTCGTACGTCGTCCACTGTCCGTTAGTTTACAGAAGACAAGGCATTCTGCATAGACCGAAACAAATGATAGTCCGAAGGGGCTATGTCGGGGCTATACGCCGAGTGTTCCAAAACTTCCCAGCCAAGTGTTACTAACGTGTCTTTGACCACTTTTGCAACATGCGGCCGTGCATTGTCATTGAGCAATTTGACGGGCCGCAAACCTTTGCCAGTAAACGGACGTTTTCGATCGATTTCCTGTTGTAATCGCAGCGATTGTTGTTTATAGCGTTCAGCACTTACACCCGACTTCAGCAATTTGTAATAGAGTACTCTCTTCATATCCCACCAGATGCATAGGAGAACTTTTTTGCAGTGAATGTGTCTTTTCGGGAGTCAGATTCATGCACTTCAGGACACGGTCGTCCTCAATGCAAGTGGCACCCATTTTCCTGCCTTCTGAATCTTTCCCATTGCATGTAAACGATTAGAAATCGTTTTTGTGATACTCCTAACTGTTTAGTAAGCTCATTTTGCGTTTGAGATGCATCTTTATCGAGAAGTGTTTGCAAATCGTCATGGATAGCCTTCAGTGAAGCGCCGCTACGTTGTCGATTGCTAACCTCAAAATCGCCATCTTTAAAATATCGTAACCAATAGTCACATGTGCTTTTCGATATGATATTCACACCTAAATCAGAAGAAATTGATTGACATGCTTTTGCAGCACTTTTGTGCTGGTGAAATTCGTAACGAATGCAGTGATGAATAAATGTCTTATCGTATGACATCTTTCACCTTCAAAATTTCAACTTTACGTTCACTTTTTCCCTAGCTTCTGCGTTGGTTTGATATCTCTAATCCGGTTTCTATCACATGAGACAAACGCAATGTACTGATTGGTATACTATTTTTCAGGAGACGTCATACAAAACTCGCTTTAAAACTTCTTACTACACCTAATATTTCTTGATAAAACCTGTCAATGAACTCCAACATCGATCTTTTCAATTCTTCATTCAATGTCAGTGGTTCATCTTGAGCCTTTTCTCCAACCATCATTTTCTTCTTTCTGACGATTCTTTTTTACACTAAAGTAATGTCCATCTATTCACAAGTGTTCGTTGAAAACTGCAGTCCACGATCTAATTTCTTTTGTCTTTCAAAAATATCTTTATACTTCTCATTTTGATAACACACCTCTCGAAACTTATCTCAGCAATCTGTAGGTATTTTGAGATTGGTTTAATTTTCTTCTAAAACTCTACTCCACAAATACAAAAAACACAAAAAAGAAAAATCACATACTGCTGACAAAAGCGTTTGCGCTGCTCAACAGTATGTGATCTGCCTATGGTTTTGACAGTTTCTGGGGGATCAAAAAGTTCTTCAATGGCATCAACAATCTTCTTGAAATCAGCATATATACACAAACTTTACAGTTTCGTAGTGAGTACTCCATCTTGTAACTGAAAGTTTATTGACTGTACCTCCAACCTTAGTTACAACGATCGTCCATCTACGTGGAAACTGAGAAAAAGCAGTACAGACTTTCTAAGGTCTCGAAAAAGGTAGCAGATTGTAAAACAGTTACAAAGAATGCACTCTACATAGATTAAGAGAGTGATTTGTACAAGGATCAAATAATGCTTTAGGATTAAGTTTACAAATCCTCGCCTGAACATGTTTTCTTCAACAGAGATGTTCTGGCAACCTTAGTTATAACTTGACTTATAAAAATAGGTTAATCTTTAACCTGTTAGTTTCTGAGAGTTGATACCCTTAGAAACGGGATGGGCAAACTTTTTCGGTCGAGGGCCAAAAATCGAAAACAAAAAGTTTGGCGGGCCAAGATAAATTTTTCTAAAATTTTAAAAACAATATACAAGAATTACAATTTAAATATGTTAATGAGATGAATGAAATTGTGATTTCATTTTTAAAAGTTCCTTGTATTGAGGTTCGAAGTGAGATGTACTGATTCTAAGGAACGAGGCTAAATGCTCATCTGTCAGTCTACTTCTGAAATAATTCTTTCTAAGGTTCATAGTTGAAAACACTTGTTCACGTATGTAAGATGAAGCAAACATAGCACTGATTTTCTGGGTGTGAGATATTAAATTTGGGAAACTTGCTTTCGATAATGATTTGTAAAACTCTAACTTTGGCATATTTAGAAACTGCTTGAGATGATTGTTAGATTGCAACTCAATTAATTCAAGCTGCAAATCTGACCTCACTGCTTCACAATTTACGTTGAAAGGCATGGTAAAAATATCCAATTATGTTTGAATGGCACTGAAATCTTGAAATATGCGTTCGAACTCAAAATGCAGTTTTTTCAAGCCATCTTCATAATTCTTAAGCTTCTCTTCATTTACTGAGGGTATTGAATTTAACCTCCAGAAATGAGACAAGTCGTTCTTAGCTAGCTGCCCAGCAAACAGATTAAGTTTTAGTTTAAAAGCTTTGAGATGGGCCCAGATATCTTCGATAAAATGATTTTTCCCTTGTATCTTGACATTCAAGTTGCTCATATGACAAAGAAGATCTGTGAAAAATGCAAAGTCCGAAAGCCATTCTGTATCTTCTAACATTTCGCACTCCGCAGAACACTGTTTCTCATGGAAGAACGACACAATGTCGTCTTTCAGCTGCCAAACTCGCTCGAAAACACATCCTGCACTAAGCCACCTTACTTTCGTGTAATACAGTACATCAGATTGCACGGACTGAAGAAAATCTCGAAATTGCCTGTGAGTAAGCCCACGAGATCGAATAGTATTTACAAGCTTCACGACTGCATCAAGCACAGGTTTCATATTCAATGCAGATTTACACAGAGCATCTTGATGTATAACACAATGTAGAAAAACAACATTGTTCCTGGGATAGTTTTGATTAAAGAGTCGAAGAAATCCAGATTTTTTTCCTGTCATATTTGGTGCTCCATCGGTCGTAATATTACATATATTTGTTATAGGCACTTTCAAAGTTAAAAGCCCTTCCTGAAATTCACGAAAAATATCGCATCCCCTTGTAGTTCCCTTTAAAGAATGCATGCACGCCAGTTCTTCGGTAATTTAAAAGTTCTCATCAACACCTCTTATAAATAATACTAATTTAGCAGTATCATTTATATAAGTGTTATCATCCATAGCTATGGAGCAAAATTTAAACCGGCCAATCTTTGACTCTAATTGTGATGTCAAATTTTTATCGATGGCTTCGATTGTAGAAGTCACCGTTTTTCGAGATAAGCTCACAGTCTCAAAATTATTTTTCTTGTCTGGACATAGAACATCACAAACTTGGAGCATGCATTGTTTAACGAACTCCCCATCACTGAGGTGCTTTATTATTTTTAGCAATATTGTATGCTACAATGTAACTTGCATGTGTAGCTGCTTCTTGGATAGTGTTTACCTTCTTGAAAAAATTTTGTCGGCCGGATAATTTTTTACAAAGACTTTCTACATTTTGTTTTCTTTCATATTCGGACATTGCTTCGTAATTGGAATTCTTATGCTTAGATGTGAAATGAGACGGGAAATGTTATATTCTTTGAAGACTGCTACAGCTTCATTGCAGATGAGACACACTGGTTTATCTCTAACAACTGTAAAAAAAATATTTCCAGGTTCATTCATCATTAAAAGCACAGCACTCTGAATCAACTTTACGTTTTTTAGTAGTCATTTTGAGGTTGAAATATTTCACGAATAACCCAAACAAGCACTAGTTACGCTATACTTTTAATACTTTCACCACTATTCACAGTGATGCGATATGTCCAAAATCTTTCCATACGCAATCAATAATATTAAAACTCGCGCCAAAAGAAAAAGCCGCTGGCTGGAGTTTAAAATGCACAGTCTGATCATATTTTCTTTTAATTTCCGTCGGACCGGCAAATTAAAATTCCATCCGCGGGCCGGATAAAACCTTCCGACGGGCCGTAGTTGAAGAGAACCATTGTACTTCCCTTATCCATTCGCTCTCTACTACGCATTGTCGAATTCAGCCGCGTTTCGTCGCGTTTGTTGGCTGAACTTATGTTTTTTAATACGCATTATGTTGACCAATTGAAGTTAACTGTCAGATAAAGTTATTAAACTCGTTTTAAGAATTTTTTTTTTTAAGTGTCATTAGCCACTCCCATTTTTTAATTAAAAAAAAAAAACCAAATGTTTGCTATTTTGTCACCCACTCCTGTGATGACACCCGGGGCGCCCCGCACCCACTGCTCCCCCCTTCCCACGCCACTGGGTATAAGCGCGGGGTAAGCACTTTTGACAGGGTTTGCATGAGGTGCGGTGTTGCTCATGGCCCGTTCTGGGTGCGCCGGCCCCAGATGCGTCAACTGCAACCTGTCGAACAACAGACATGGCACCAGGTATGACAGAAGTCTTAGCTGCATCTGTCGCAGCTGCCCCTGCTTTGTCAAGCAGAAAGAGTTAAAAATCTCTAGAACCAACTACGGTGATGGCTAAGGTTACGGTTTGAGTTTTTAAACTTTAAATTGTAACATTTTAGCTTAAGGCTACACGGTACCCCCTTTTTCAAAAAAAACTTCTATAGACAGTAACTTTAAAAATAATTAATGACTTTTTTTTTCAGCTTGTATTATTAAATTGAATCCAATAAAAAAAAGTCAATTTAGCAAGGACCATTAGTTAAAATGTAAAAAAATTGAAATTTTTGAAGTTTTTTTAAATTCTTATAAAACATTCAATTTTTAATATTTTTTAGTTTTTTCAAGTGATTTATATTTCTTGAATAAATGTGTGTGTGTGTGTGTGTGGGAACAAAAGTTAGTACGAAATTGACCATCAGTCTCATTGTTGAATTTTAATAATTATTTTTGTAGCTAAACCTGGAAAAAAACATGAAAATTCTAAAAATATTAACTTTGACATTTTTTAAAAGAATTACTTGAACTCTCAGACTTAAATCCATACTAATTTTTATAGTACATATATATGAAAGTATCTATAAAAAATTTCTAGACTGTATCATGTACAGAAAAAAAGCCTAAGGGAATTGAAAACACTTGCATCCACAAAAATAGAAGTCTTAGAAAAATGCATTTTAAGTTTTTGAAGTCATAAAAAAAAAAAAAAAAAAAAAAAAATAATGCTTGTAGAGCTCTAATTTTTTAATATGTTTTTTACCAACTTATAAAATGCACTAAAACACTAATTTAACTCAATGTGATAGAATATATATTTTTTAAATTCAAAATATTATGTTTTCATATGATGAAAAATATTTGTTACGGCAGCGACAAATTATTTATCTTAATCCTAACTTAATATTTTCATACCAAATATTTACCGAATTTTGACTATAATATATTATATCAGGCCTCGAAATATATTTTTGAATACAGGTGCACCCTGTGCACCTAAGTTTTTAAAATAGGTGCACAGGTACGCCTAGCGGGGAAAAATTAGGTGCACAATTTTATTTTCATGTGCACAGTGCACCTGTGCACCCGGGTATTTCGAGCCCTGTATTATATATAACAATTGTAACCAAATATTGGTTTTGAAAAGCATCTTTTTATCAATATTGGTTAGCTAGTAAGGAGACTCAGAAGAGAAAGCAGAACATAAACTAACAGATACGATTTAAGTAGTGAAAGTTGAAGATAATAGCTATTTCTCCTAAGGAATTGATTTTATTCAATAATACTTTTAATTAATTCTAAGAATGTAAAATTACATCAAAACAAAAACGAATTAAAACAAGCCCCCTACTCTATGCTGTCAAATTTTGACACAGACAATACTCAAAAAACTTCAAATATCTTTAAAACTAATTGGATATCAGATCTAGAATTTTGAGGCAAGCTTACAAAATGTATGGGCCATCGAAAAATGCAAAAAAATTTGTTTTCGATATTTTTGTCATTTTTAGGGTATTGTGTAGCCTTAATATACACTACCGTACAATAATGGGCTGGACGCCAGCGGATTTGCAAAAAATTTCATGTTTATGGGTGTTTTTCGTGGTATGGCCTAGGACCTTTGCACGTTGTTCCTGGTACATTGAACGTCGACGCCTTCATGAATATTTTAGACAATCAGGTTCTTCCTACGCTCTGGCAATTTTATGGAAAGAATGAATGTTACTTCCAGGACGCCAACGTTCCGTGTCATGTTGCAGCCTCTGTCAAGCAGTGGGTGGTATCGAGATCTGGATGTAAAATGTCTTCCCTGGCCTGCTCAGTGTCCCGACCTAAGCCCCATAGAACTTGTGTGGGACGAGTGAGAGCGACGCTTACGTACCAGGGAACCCGTCCGAAATTTATAAGCTGAGCTCGCGACATTCTTGCCGCAGGAATGGACACCAATACCCATAGCTGTGTATCAAAACTTAGTTGAAAGTATGCCCAGAAAGGTTGCTAGTGTCATTGCAGTACGTGGGGGGACCTCCCCCCGATTAAAGCATATATTTTTTCCCTTATACCATCATTATTGTAGGGTATTGTACATTATTATGTATTTTTGGTTGACATGATTTATTCATTATCCATTTGTAAATTGATCACATCATCATTCCGAATTTCATCTATTTAAATTATCTTTACTCTTTGATGATGGAGTTGCTGTCTCGATCGTGGATGGCTCGCCTATTTGGTTCCTTGGGGTATCTTTGGTGTTTTAATGTTTTAAGTATCTTAAAATTTTATCCTGGAAAGTGTATGTAATTTTATCTTTTGATGACACATAACTTTTACAAGTAATCGGTGTTTTTTTTTTTATAAACTGCCTTTTTCTCCTACTTTTGTATCGCTTCTATTTTGTGTGTATTTTGTTTACTGTAGTTGAACTCAGATGATCTACACTTATATGTAAGCCGGAGATGAACGCTCACATCCATCTCTTGCTTCTCTCTGAGAACTTTGTTTTTGCACCGTTTGAAACTGTGTTTCATTAGGGCTTATTGTCTTTTGTACGTCCCTTTGACGTTTGTAATTAAAAAAAAAGATTTTAATTAATGCTCGTTGCTTGGTGTGGGTACCCCAATCGCCCTTCCTCGTGGTGCAGACTGGAATACAGCCCCCTTTCCCTCCCCTCTCCGACCATACAAAACGCTCCAAACCTAATTATGAGTGGGTCCGGGGATGGTCTAAAAAACCCAACCTATTTTTGAAGACTCAATGACTTTTTAATTGCAATTCATTTACACTGGGATTAGAAAAAGAAAATCTACTTAAAATCAAGCATACATTCACGATCAACAGAAGAAAAATATGTTTTCATGCACAAAATTCACAGCGATGATAAAAGCACCCCGATATATTAATACCTGAATGTAAATAACTTGTGTTACCAAACAACGTTGTAGAACTTAAATGCTAATAAATTTGGCAGTCTCAACGTAAAAGCTAATATGCAGACTCTGGAAACTTAGATATTTTACTATTGGCTTTGTTAAACCAGAAAAGGTTTATGCATTTTGTTTCTGACTATGCTAATGAACTGAACTCATCACAAAGGGTTGTTATTATCAGCTTCATCATCAACCCAGCAGGAAGTTTCATACAAACTTCCTTCATAATGGTGAAATTCTCCAGTTTTCTGCCCTTAAGATTATGAAATCCGAGTTCAGTTTGTGATTTCAATGTATAGGGATCATTATGTTCATCAAGGGCTTATTGGCTATTGCGGAACCGTAGAAAATTCGACACGGGTGGTATATTTGAGAGCCGAGGGGGTAGGTATTTTAAATAACGTTGTACTGGAGCAACACAACGGGCTATTGGTGACGGTCCAGAATTAAAGTCGAAGAGAAAGATCCGAGAAAGACATGTCATTTTTGACCATGGTCAGTTCTCGAATGCCGATTTCTTTCCTCAATCCTCTACGTTGTCTAGTATATTGGACCATTATGGCTCTTGCGTCATAAAACATAAAACAGCCAGGCTTCCGCCAGAGACCGGAGCCATAGAGCCCGATGCACACATCCGGTTTTTCAACGTGCGGTGCCGCCGACGTAACGCAAGTGCGGTCTGAGATGCATTAGATCCAATAGAGTAATGCACACATACCTCCTGAGCCGCTGCGGCGATGCACGTCCAACTTGCGTGCAATTTGTACCGCAGTTCCCCACGGCGCCGCAGCTCGCCGCACACGCTTCTCCGGTCTGAAGTACCTTGTTTTCATAAATAAATGGAATATAAATAACAATTAACAAATGGTTTTATCCAGTAACGTCTGTTTTGTTTCAAAATATACTTTTTTTACACCAATTAAGCGAAATGAACACGTTTTCTTCGATAGAATATTTATCGCAAATGGCGCGAAATGAATCATTTCACGGTTATGTGTGCACAGCTGGGCTTCGGTGCCGCACGTTGAAATATCGGATGTGTGCACCGGGCCTAAAACAAAATTTACCCGTAATCTCGAACCAAAAATCAAGGAACAAAAACAGAACTAACGAACACAAAACGGGAAAAAAGGAGCTACGGTTCGACGAAAACTGAGTCCCCCGCCCAATTACATCCGCGGGGGAAGGAGGGGCACAGGAGAGTCACTAATTTCTCCTCGCACCCCATCAAGAGAAAAAAAACCCACCAAGAACTCAACGAAGAAAGAAACGTCTGAAAGAAGGATTCGAGGTGAAGAGCACGTTTCCATGACAACGCGGGAGATTATCTGTCGTGCTGGGTCACGTGAGACGCGGCATCTATCTCTGTCAGCCGAGACGGGGGTGGGGGGCTTTGGTCAATCGGGTCCTGATGACAGCTCTGACCGCTATCTTGTCCAGCGATCAGCCCTTCCGCGTTATTTTTGCTCTCTTCTTTTCGGGCGTTCATATTCTTATTATTTCGAGGGCAGGAGAAAAAAATGGCTCGCTTTTGCAATTTTGGGAGAGATTCCTTTGGATCAGCGGCCTGTGATGGAGATTGTGTCAGCGACGAAAAATGTCTCGGGACGGGAAGAAGAAAGACGGAGAATTTTTTGAGCGATGCAGTGCTTTTTTATTCTTTTGCACACGTGTTACACTATACCCAGCCTACTTCCGAACACCGTCTTAAAAGAATTCTTGTGACACGTGTTGCTTTCCTACTTCTTACTTTTCAATAGTACGAAAAAAAAATGGACCACCCCGTTACGATACGCGATCGGGGCCTCCAAGGCTCAGGACAGATTGAGACCTCGACTTAACGTGCATCAGGCCCCCTTGAACGCGACGGTCTTTGACAGGATTCGAACTCTTGCTTGTCCGTTTCACTTCCAACCGGTCTACCTCGGCCTTTGAACTGCTTTCACCTAGAAACGAGCAAATATCCGATTGGTTCACGGAAAGAAGATGCCCATCCTTCGATTGATCACGTGACTGATGCGCGGGATAAGGTAGTAGGCTTCGGCGATTTCACCATTCTTGTCGCTCCTCTAAAGCAGTGCGCATTGATACATCTACCTAAAATATGCCATCGTCAGACGAGGCGATATGATGCCTGAACGGCCAACCAAGTCGTTTTTTTTCGGAGTAGTCACGTGACTACTAGTCGACATATTGGTCTAACCGCTTGAAGCTTCTCTCAACCTCACTGCTCAGTCCACTTATATTTTCCGTCTGTATACTACTATCTATTCCGTCTATATACTACTATCTATTCCGTCTGTATACTACTATTTATTCCGTCTATATACTACTATCTATTCCGTCTGTATACTACTATCTATTCCGTCCAAATACTACTATATATTCCGTCTATATACTACAATATATTCCGTCTATGTACTACTATCTATTTCGTCTATATACTACTATCTATGCCGTATATATACTTCTATCTATGCCGTCTATATACTACTATCTATTCCGTTTATATACTACTATATATTCCCCCTATATACTACTATCTAATCCGTCTATATACGTCTTAATATACAGGGTGTTTCAAAGAACCGTTTCAGAACTTCTAAGAGGGGTAGGGTACATCGAGACAACTCGAAATGATATAGCAATGTGGGGTCGAAAATGCTTTCCTGAAGCGGTGTTGTACACAGAAGCACCGTAAAGAAAAGAGACCGTAAGTGAGAAATCGTTTTAATAATTCATGAAAAGAAGCAAAAGGTACATGAATTAAAGTAAGTGTTCGAAGTTTCTTCCACGGGTTACAATGCACGCCTCATATCTCCGACGCATGGACATCCGAACATTCTGGAATACTCCAGGCATATCTCGAATTTCTCCGGTAGCTACTGCAATTCTTGCAACCAGCTCCTCAACATTGTCAACAGGGGTGTCATAAACTAGCGATTTCAGATGACCCCAGAAATAAAAATCAAGACATGATAGGTCGGGTGACCGAGCAGGTCAACGCACGGGACCACCACGTCCGATCCACTGCTGACCAAATGTGACATCCAGGTAGTTACGAACATCTCCGCTATAATGGGCAGGGGCTCCATCGTGTTGGAACCACATCGTCTGTTGCGTCGATGCAGAAATCTGTTCATCTCTCAAAAGTTGTGGCAATACTTGCTGCAGAAAGAGCAAGTAGTTAGGTCCGGTTAGACGAGACGGTAACAGGTAAGGTCCGATGAGGTGATCCATAATACCGGCCCATACATTGACTGAAAATCGAATCTGTGCTGCACGACGTCGTATTGCATGCGGGTTCTCGACCGCCCAGATATGGTTGTTATGCGTGTTGAAAATTCCTTCCCTTGTGAAGGATGCCTCATCGGAAAACAACACTTCAGCAGGAAAAAGGGGATTTATGTAGCACATTTTCCGATTTTTTTCTTCTGTGCGAAAGCAATACGAGGTGCATAATCCTCCGGTTGCTGTGTCTGGACACGCTGCACGTGAAACGGATGCATGTCTTCTTCTCGGAGAATCCTCCAGACGCTGCAATGGGAAACCCCGACTGCGTTTGCTACACTTCGTGTACTCGTTCTTGGATTCCCCTGTACATGCTGCAGCACATTCTGTTCGACGTCTGCAGTCCGTGCTGTTCTTACCCTGTCCCTGTCTGCTCTTTCTAATGAACCTGTCTCAGCTAACCTCTGGTGCAGTCTTGCAAAGAAATTATGACTGGGGATACGCCTCGTCGGATATCGTTCCGCGTACAAACGCTGTGCGGCTGGCCCACTACAATTTGCAGCTCCGTACGCCAAATGCATATCGGCTAACTCTGCGATCGTGTAATCATCCATCCTACTAACTTGGCGTTCTTGTGCGAAATGAAGATTCCCTACACGAAAGCTCGGGATTTTCGCACAACGCCATCTACCGCGTCAAGAAAGCATTTCTGACTACCCATTGGTATATGATTTTGGTTCGTCAGGATGTACCCTACCCCTCTTAGAAGTTCTGAAACGGTTCACTGAAACACCCTGTATACGTCTATGAAGACATTTGACCAGATCTTGATCTAGTCATACTATAAAATTCGGCAGTATTTTGTCTACGCGATATCTATTTTTTAGAAACATCGATGAGGTCTTGATTCACGATATATCGCGTCGAAACCACTCGGGGGCTTAGTTTCCGCTGACGTAATCACGAAAGCTGAATCAACCGGTCGAACCACCGAAAGAAGCTTAAGATGGTAGTGGTAGCCCGTTTGGGAGATAGGCCCACTGCGCTAGCAACAGGCGAGCTATGGGCGCCGAGGGTTCGATTCCTCCCTGAGTGTATTTTTCTTCTATGTTAGTGAAACCTTTATTCTGACTGTCCATTAATTGATGTTGTCTGTCTTATATGTTTGGCACAGCATTGACCAAATATGGCCCTTGGGCCGTAAGAAATTCGAACCAACCAACCAAGTAACCAACATCCACTACTCGTTCCCGTGTTGCCCTGCAGCAAGTGGAATTTTACTGGTCAAAAACCGGCGTAGGCCTTTCTCCACGTCGCAGGATTTATGCCCTTAAGCCCAGGATACAAAAGAATTGAAAACGAACTACAATACCGAAAGAAATGCAATGCATCTCAAACTACATTTCCCCACTTGGCATGGTGTGGAAGTTTGGAGAGTGGGGTGCCAGCTCAAGTGATACCTCGTGATCTGACCGTGGATGAAAACGATATGGTGTTATCCTCGGATCTTTTTTATCGGGAAGAATCCCGGACCGTTAACTCGTCATCTGACCGTGGTTCAAAACTATGTGGTGTTGTCCTTGGATACCTCCTTCAGGGATTGATCCCGGACCGTCGTCAATAGTCCGTTGTGTTGCTCTAGTACGACGTTAATTAAAAATTACAAAAAATTACCCGGACCGTCAACAGTAGCCCAATGTGTTGCCCCTGTGCCACTGTTTTTTCTTACGATTGTTGATAGCTCAGAATTATTGAACTGTTGTGGATGAAGGCTCTTTTTAGAGGATTTATCTTGGTACGAAATAAAATCTGACAAATAAAATATAGTATTCGAAATAAAATATAATAAAATTGGCAAATGTGAGGCAAGTGATTCGTGATCTTTCCAATCGTTTGGATGAGTGTGCATTGCCTTCTGTTCTGGTTTTTATAAGAGAGGTTATACACTTTGACATGTTGCTACCAAATCGCCAAGAAAACCTCTAGATATCAGAATACTTGTTCACTGCTCTTAAGGAATAAAGGGTTCGAATTATGTAAAACTAAATGGTTAAGTTAAACTTTCTAATGTAGACTTGCGATTTTCCCTCTCTGACGTTTGCCTGGTCGGTAGACAGTAGCAGAAGTTAATTAATTAACAATTCAATCTCATTTACTTTTGTAACATGTATAAAATATCACCCCCATTGATTTTTTATAGGTATTTACGTAACGTCACATTGGAGTATGAAAACGTGCTATTGGAGACGGACCGGGATCAAACCCAAAGGGTAATGGTAATGGTAATTTTAGTTAACGTCGTACTAGAGCAACACAACGGGCTATTGACGACGGTCCGGGATCAGTCCCTTAAGGGAAAGATCCGAGAACAACATCTCGTAATTTTGAACCACGGTCAGATGACGAAGCAACACCTGAGCTGGCACCCCACTCTCCAAACTTCCACGCCAACTCAACGTGAGGACTTTCGGCCACGACAGATTTAAGGTGCACCAGCCGCCTCTACACCATACGTTTACAAACATCCATGCCTGGGCCCGGATTCGAACCAGGAACCTTACGATCTAGAGGCTAACACCTTAACCACTATACCGGTTGGTCGGCACCCAAAGGGTAATTTTGGTAATTTGGTAATTTTTTAATTAAACGTCATGCTAGAGCAACACAACGGGCTATTGACGATGGTCCGGGATCAATCCCCTTCCAAGATCCAAGGACAACACTACGTAATTTTGAACCATGATCACATGAGCTGGTACCTCACTCGCAAAACTTCCATACCAACCCAACGTGAGGAATTTCGGCCACGACAGATTTAAGGTGCACCAGGTGCTTAGGATTTAAGGTGCCCCTGCACCCTACGCTTACAGACATCCATGCACTGACCCGGACTCGAATCAGGAACCTTCCTATCTAGAGGCTAACACCTCAACCACCGGACCGGTTGGTCGGCGATGCAGCTACCGGAGAGATGGAGAAAGGTCATTGAACAGAACGGCACATAATTAGATTGCTTCAGTGTAATTTTTAGTCGATTAAATAATTGAAATATTGTTTTAAAATTGCCTTGGGGTGAAGCATATGACGTGCTGACAACTAGAGCAATAACCCCATGGGAATACTTACAACAACACCAATCCAAAATTCCTTCAAACTACCCCCTCTACACCTTACGCTTACACGCATCCTTGCACTGACCCGGATTCGACCCATCAAACCCAACGGAAAAGATCCGAGGACAACACCACGTAAATTTGAACCATGTTCAGATGATGAAGATAACACATGATCTTGCACCCCCTTTTTCCAAACTTTCACGCCACGATAGGTTTAACGTACACCAGCCCCACGTTCTTTAGTTGCATCGAGTCTCGAACTCGTAACCCTTTGATTGCAAACCCGTTGCTCTTCCAACCGGGCTACCGCGGGTCCCCTCGATCTGATTGTATCCCCAAATCGATGCATCAAGAGAATTATAAGGGCATGGAGGGTTGGTCAGTGTAAACCCCTCCAATGTCGTTCGCACGAGTGCCCGCTCGGACGTGATGTCCAGTCGGTCGGACGAATTTGTGGCGAAGGGGATGTCATGGTCACCTGGCGCCCTTCTCTGACTAATGACGCTCACATGTCCAGATATGAACAGGATGAGTGAGATTTCAGAATGCATATCATCGAAGCCGGAGTGACCTTTCGCGTGACAACCAGGGACTGGTTCCATCGGTCAAGTTGATTCCAAAAATGTTGATTCTGATTTTTAATTTATCTACAAATAAAATACGTTAATTACTTTTCTATTGTTTTCTTCTTTATTTTTTTTCGGGTTGATGCAATACTAGTTATTGCACAAAATTCGGTAATGGTAATTTTAGTTACCGTCGTACTAGAGCAACACAATGGGCTGTTGACGACTGTCCGGGATCAGTCCCTTAAGGGAAAGATTCGAGGACAACACCTCGTAATTTTTGAACCACGGTCAGATGACAAAGCAACACCTAACACAAAATTCGGAGAAAATTTGCTTTATTGTTAAAAATTGACATTGCCATCGGTTTTGCCGCTCGTACAAGTTCCGAGGTTTCTAGGTAAAGTAAGGAAGGTTGGTATTTTAATTAACGTCGTACTGGAGCAAACACAATGTACTATTGACGACGGTCCGGGATCAATCCCTTAAGGTAGGGGTTCCTAAACTTATCCTAGTCGTGGCGCCCTTAAGAGAATTAGAATTTTCTCACAGCACCCCCTCGTCATGTAATATCAATCTGTGATACATTATATATATATATATATATATATATATATATATATATATATATATATATATATCATATTTGTATCCTTTGTTTGTTCGAATCCTTGTCCGGGCATGGATGTTTGTAAGCGTATGGAGTAGAGGCGGCTGGTGCACCTTAAATCTGTCGTAGCCGAGAGTCCTCACGTTGGGTTGGTGTGGAAGTTCGGAGAGTGGGGTGCCAGCTCAGATGTTGCTTCGTCATCTGATCGTGGTTCCAAATTAAGTGGTGTTGTCCTCGGGTCTTTCACTTAAGGCAGAGGTTCCCAAAGTGTATGCCATGTAGAGAGACTAGGGGTGCTGCGAAGCGACCCTAACCCGACAGATTTAAGGTGTACCTTAAATCTGTCGTAGCCGAGAGTCCTCACGTTGGGTTGGCGTAGAAGTTTGGAGAGTGGTTTGCCAGCTCAGGTGTTGCTTCGTTATCTGACGGGTAATTCCATGTAAATGTCAACCCAGAGACCATTTTTTCATCTTTCAGTATATATATTGTGTTACATATCATTTTAAAGATAATGTCACAAATTTTTGGAATATAACTATAGAATTTATAAAATATTGCTCTAAGTCCATAAAAAATGGCTGCCAACATGACATATGAATTAACCAAAAAATCTTATTAGTTTCCTAAGTTTTCATATTCATATTTTATCAATAAAAATGCAACTAACAATTCAATTTTTTTTTATCATTGAAACATTGTTCATTCCTCTGTTTAGCAAAACAATTTCTTTCTTGTTAGGAGATAAATTTAATATTACAAAGGAAAATGGCGTTTAATCCGATTCACTTGTTATGTTAGTCACAAAAACATAAAATAAGTTCCATTCCCTCCAGAAAATCAAAATTTTTAAAAGTTTTTTTCCTTGATGTCTTCTATGCGATGGTTACAGTTAGAAAGATGCTATTGAACATAAATAATTTCCTTTTTTTCTGGCAACAGTACATGTGACTAACATAACGTAATTATTTATAAAGAACTAAATCGAGAGCAAACATTGAAATTAATTTTAAAAACAAATGAATATATTTCATTCCTCACTATAATAAATATAAAATTATATATGTATACATAAAATTATATAAATAAATATAATTATAAATATAAAATTTCATATTTATGAATTGAAGACACGAAGTTAAAGAAATGCCGATGGGTCAAATCAAAAATATCTTAAAACATACATAACACATGGAGGCAAGCTGAAGAGTTGCAGAAGCAAAAGGAAAATTTAAGTACAGGAGAAATCATTCTGCAAACGGATTTCACTGAAAATTATTCGATAAAGCATCAAGATGAAGTAATTGAGGCACATTGGAATGCAGGGCAAGGAGTTTCTGTGACCATTTATACAGTTATTTATTTTCGATGCATTGCTTATGAGGATGTACCTGAGACACAGTGTTATGCAATAATTTCTGATGAAAACAAGCACTCAGCTTATGAAGTAAACATTTTTAACAAAATAATTATAAATGACTGCACTGCAACTTGTGCAATTAATGTGAAATCTGTGATTTTATGAACAGATGGAGCTGCTGCTCATTTTAAAAATAGATACTCCATGATGACCTTAACTTCCTTTAACGTCTACAGGTCGTGAAATCTTATAGAATCCTATCATGGAAAGGGTCCACATGATGGAGTAGGTGTTGTCGTAAGCACATTGTGTGGAACAGAGTTTTGAGAGGGCAAGCTATTGTGGGCAATACAAAATAATTCTTTCTCGAATTAACTGAAACTGAAAACAAAATGCTTGTTTGTTGGTAAAACTGACATGATGGAAAAGAAAAACAAATTCCAAATGTTGTTTACGAATGTTAATCCAGTGGAGGTATTCAATCATCACGATGTGTTGTTACCATGGGAAAATTTAAAGTATGCATATTTCAAAACACAGGAGATGACATTCTCATGAAAGAAGTAGGAGTCTCAAAAGAAAAACAAACTGATGTTACTGTTAATGATTTTGAAGTAGATTTTTCTGAACTGTTTCCGGAAACAGAAATTGTGACATTGGGCGATTTTGTCGTCATGGAAATTATAACTGCTAAGTCGAAAAAATACGTCGGGCAGGTGTTAAACACTTATGAATATGATTATTAAGTGCTGTTCATGAAGAAAAGCACTGAGGCAACTTTTGTGTTTCCCACAAATGAGGAAAAATCTTGGGTTGAAACAGAACAAATTATTAAATTTTTGTCACAACCCACTGTAAATTCATTTTGACCTTATCAATTCAATTATAAGATTGAACTATAATTTTTATGTGTACATATGTAAAAACCTCTAATAAAATCCTATTTGCATTTTTACACTTGTGTTAATATTATCTGTAATACTTAAAGTTAAATGTGTATTCACGTGTTATGTTAGTCACGTTATGTTAGTCACATGCAAGTTTTATTAAAACTTTATTTCTTTGTATTATAATTAAAACATATGTCGAATTTGTACTTAATAATATAACAAAAACCTTTCACAGATACTATATCAGAAAAAAATAATTAGTTTGCTGTTTCAGATTCAGAGAATTATGCCTATGAAAGTTAATACAATATCCTAGGGTTGCATATGCGTTATGATAGTCACATTGGTCAAAAAGCTTTCGGAGTGTCCAAATGAACAATTTTAAATATTATTTTTGCATTTACTAGCATAAAACCATCTGTCCAAAGAAGAATAACACCCTGTTTAAGGTATTATGACAAAAATAAAGTTAGTGCATAGAAAAAGACATTAAAGAGATCTTTCAACTGTTATGTTAGTCACCATGGAATTACCCTGACCGTGGTTCAAAATTGCGAGGTGTTGTCCTCGGATCTTTCCCTTAAGGGACTGATCCCGGACCGTCATCAATAGCCCGTTGTGTTGGTCTAGTACGACGTCAACTAAAAGATTACCAATTACCATATTTGTACGATTTTGAAGAAATTAGAGAACCAAGTGGTAAGAACAAAAATACATAATTAATACAACTCGTATTTAAAATTCACACAAATACTACTAATAATATAATTGTACTTAATAGAAAAACATAGTTTTGTAGGGGAAAATTTAAATAAAACAAATAAAATTACCTTCAACATGCTCTTGGAGGTATATGTGTGTGTTTGGTGCGAAGTTGAGCCTGTTGCTCACAGTACAATTGTTCGAATCGTGATTGTTCCAAACATTAATTTTCGAGCGATATACTTACAACAACAACTGCTTCAATGGCGCTTCGTAGCACCCCTAATCTCTCTACATGGCATACACTTTGGGAACCTCTGCCTTAAGTGAAAGATCCGAGGACAACACCACTTAATTTGGAACCACGATCAGATGACGAAGCAACATCTGAGCTGGCACCCCACTCTCCGAACTTCCACACCAACCCAACGTGAGGACTCTCGGCTACGACACATTTAAGGTGCACCAGCCGCCTCTACTCCATACGCTTACAAACATCCATGCCCGGACAAGGATTCGAACCAGGAACCTTCCTATCTAGAGGGTAGCACCTTAACCACTATACCGGTTGGTCGGTGAAGACCATCCGGGATTAATCCCCTAAGGGAAAGATCCGAAGACATCCCCACGTTATTTCGAACCACGATCAGATGACTAGAACAACACACGAGCTGGCACCTCACTCTCCAAACTCCCACACTAGAGTGAGGACATTTGAAGTGACGACAGATTTAACGTACACCATCCCCTTCGTACACGACGGTCGGGTTGGATACGAACTCGCATACCCTCCGATTGCTAATCCGTTACTTTTCCAACCGTTACCCTTTCTCCATCTCTTCGGTATCTGCATCATCCCGCTCTGATACCAGTTCCGAGGTTTCTGGCTGAAGAACGGATCCAGGGGACGAAACTCTACGACCCACTTACAGCACGCGGAATCGTCGACGGCCACCCTGACCCTATAGGGCACCACCCCTTTTGCGTCTTTGAAGCATTCCTGCCTTTTCGGAAGTAAAAACGTATAGGTGGAAAATGCTCCTTATCTTCTGCCATTTCAAAAGCTTTACAAAAATTTAAAAAAAAAACAAAAAACAAAAAAAAAAACACAACACAATGAATGACACAATTTTACTCCAGAATACTCGCTGAATTTCCTTCTTTCGAATAACGTCGAAACTTGACACGCGTGAAGTAGGGATGCGACATCGATGTCGGTGTTTTAAACATCGATGTATTGGAGTCGATGTTTTTGTAACATCGATGTTTATATTTATCGTATTTTATTTTTAAATTCAAAAGCACTGTTATAAAAATTAAAAAAATAATCAAGTAGCATAATTTTTATAATCAGCAAATTGAACATACTTTTAGACCAAAGTGGTCAAGGGTGAAAGGTCTGAAAAGTTAGGGATGCGACATCGATGTCAATGTTTTCAAAACATTGATCTTTTAAAAAAACATCGATGTATTGGATCCGATGTCGCATCACTAGTTGCTAAACCAGTTTTAAGAAATGGGGATAAAAGTTTAAATACACTGAAATTTAAAAACATCGATGGTTTGGGGGCGATGTATTAACAACATCGATCTTTTAATTTCGAACATCTAAGTTTCAAAACATCGATGTTTTGCTGTCGATGTAGCATCACTTGTTGCTTAACCAGTTTTAAGAAATGGGGGCAAAAAAGTTTAAATGCACTGAATGTTAAAAACATCGATTTTTAAAAACATCGATGTTTTAGGGGGGATGTATTATCAACATCGATGTTTTAATTTTGAACATCGAGGTTTAAAAACATCGATGCTTTGCTGTCGATGTCGCATCACTAGCGTGAAGTAGAAGACACTTCTGTTTGCGATGTAATGGCAGAGGGCAGAAAACGGGACGAATTTTTGCACCAACCCAATAATATTGCCACATAGAAATTTGGGGTAGTTTTTGTGATGGTGCTTTCTAGCTTCAAATAACACAGCCGTTAGCTAGATGAAATAGTGGTTTATTTAGAGCAAAGGATAGTGCGGCGATCTAGCTGATCGTGCATCAGAACTGCCTCTCAGCTAGAGGGCAGCAGCCTATATATGTTACCGCTAAAGCTCGAAAGCCGTTAATGTGCAGGTTAACTGATTTGCTCCGTTAACGTGCGGAATCAAGAGTTTCCCGCATTTAACTTAGTTAATGTACATATTAACGGTTTCCGTATCGTTAAAGTTCAAAAGTCTGTTTCTCTCATTTCCTTTCCCTACATCTTCCCTCTCTTCCATCACTTTGAGTGTGGTTTCGTCTATTTCTCTCATTTCCTTTCCCAACACGTGATCGTGTGGTGTGTTTGTTCACGTAATTTGTGGTAAAATAGATCCTAAAGAGGAAGTTGCATAAGTAAGAATGTATTGTGCAACATCTGCAAAAAGAATATGTATCAGAAAATACAGCGTGATGAATCCAGGAAAGGTTTAGAAAAGAAAGCAAAGAAAATGTTATCAGTTTCTAATGCAAAACACCCAAATGTAGATGAAGGTGTCACTGTGAGAATTAAGGTACTCGAAGCAGACAAAGCAAAAACTGATGCCCGCTCGATTTTAGCTGTGGTTCTTAGTAAAACAGAGGATGGCTTTTATAAACCTGGTACTTAAACGGGTAATTTAAAACAATTGTATGCAAAATCTGAATTCAGTGCTTGCAAAGATAAATTTATAACGAAACATGTCCCTGTTGTAGAAATATCTTTACGTCAAGCAGCAATAAAACAATCCCTTGGTACTGGGCTGAGTTTCAGAAAATGTGACTGCAAATCTAAATGTACCACAAATAGTTGTGCTTGTCGCCAAACACAATTGCTATGTAATTCAAAGTGTCACCAATCTTTAGATTACACTAATTAGTAAGCATAATTTTATCATATGTTTTGGAAATTCATTTCCTGAATTGTAATATTATGTGTAATAAACCGTTTGATTCTTTCTATTATAGTTTTTAATTGATTGATCTTTGATTCTATCAACTAATTTGTTGATTGCATTAACTTGATTCTTTAGATATCGAAAAATAAATACATAGCATTATGTTAATTTAAGCGTACAAATTATTGTTCCAGCAAAGATCATATTTTCACTTTAGTGAGCGCATAGAAGATAATGCGCAGATTATCTAGGTAATTTGCAGATTACTTAGGTAATTTAAGAAATGAAACAATTTTCGGCACTTTAACGCGGATCATTCTAGTTAAACTGCACATTATCTAGATAATCTGTAGAATAACTGATTACTGCGCTTTAGCGGTAACATATGTTCACAAAAGGTCTAGAATATTCTAGAACATTCAAATTAATATAAATTAACTTAAAGTGTCTGAAGACCCTTAAAAATGTCGAAATCAACGCTTGTGAGCTCATTTTCAAGTAATCAGCGAACAATGATTTAAATTTTACATTTATCAAATTTTAGGCACACATAAACAACTTTAAGAAAGTAATAAATAAAATATTTCAACTAAACGAGGGGGGCAAGATATATAAGCCTTCGACCGCCACGAATATTGCTACCATGTTGTGTGCAGCATAACTAAAGATCAAATGAACCTAAATCCTTCATTTAACATTTTTTATAATCTAAACAATTGTAGGTTTTTAATATACTATACGTTCTTAAATTGTATATAAGAAAACTAAGAATGTTTGAAAACATTAAAAAAAATATAACCTTTCTCGACAAATATTTTTTTTTAAAGTTGTGAAACAAATAATTTTTCAAGATTTTTTCAAAATAATAGCATTTTAAAAACCTACAATTGTTTAGATTATAAAATATGTTAAATGAAGGTTATAGGTTCATTTGATCTTTAGTTATGCTGCTCACAACCTGGTAATTCATGTAGGCCGAAGTCATATATCTTGACCCTCCCTCGTTTAGTTGAAATATTTTATTGATTACTTTTTCTAAAGTTGTTTATGAATCTTCATATTTGATTATATATGTGTGCCTAAAATCTAATCAATGTAAAAATTAAATCATTGTTCTATGATTACTTGAAAATGAGCTCACAAGCGTTGATTTCGACAATTTTATGGGTTCTCAGACCCCTTAAGTTCGAAAATACTTTTAAAAAAAATAAAAAATTTGCAAGTAGCCGCCGTCGGTGGGTTTCGAACTGAAGACCCTGCGATCTGCAGCTCGCGTCGTTACCTGTGTGCCACCTGTATGTTTGAACAAAGATGAAATATGGCAATATTATCGTATTCGGCATTTTTCTACCGGTGTTGAGAATTTCGGTTGGAAATTTATCTCTTTTGAGAAAGTGGGGCATTTTCAAACCCCTTCGCTTGAGAAGAAACGCGAGGTGTAATATTCGCATGCAAATCGTTTGGAGAGGCCTCCATTCTTTCCTTCAGAGGCGCGTCACTAATTCATAGGGCCGTCCCCATGGCAACGGGGCTCATAATTAAAGAAAACGGAAATGAAGATTGGTACCGACGTCCAAGAGGGAGAGACGGGAACGAAGGTATTTAGCGGGAGAGGTAATTGTTTAATTTTAGGCACATTTTTTTCCCCTCTTTTGTTCTTCATAAAAATGCAGATAGTTGTTGCATATTTGCGTAATATTGTCTCAATTTTGTATTCAAGGTAACCCGGAGATATGAATGCCATACCAGTTGCTTTTCATGTCCTTTTTTGAAGGATAAAGCAAAATATTGGAGCCGAACAACCGGTCTGATGGTTAAGGCGGTAGCCTCTAGATCGAAAAATTCACAAGGTTATGCAAAGATTAGCAGTGTAAAGCCAGGTCTAAAAAACTGTACACTTCTTATGTGCAGTGCGGTGTTCCCTGAAGACTTATGGTATGTTTCAGCAGGAGGTAGGGTGCCAGCTCAGGTGTTGCCTCGTCATCAGACCGTGGTTCAAAACGACGTGATGCTGTCCTCGGTTCTTTCCCTTAGGATATAGATCCCGGACCGTCGTCAACAACCCGTTGTGTTGCTCTAATACGACGTTAATTAAAAATTACCTAATTATCTATTATCAGCACGAGATAGGTAGTTAAGTTAGTGTCTAGCCATTTTTAAACCATCGCCAGACTACGTTTTAACTGATCAGAAGCATGCAGAGGAAACATTAGGCAACAGTAGATCTATTTCGGGCAATAACACACCTAGCGTAGATCCAATTGTTGAAAGTAACTGGAAAACCACAAACAATGCAGACGGTAATGGTAATTTTAGTTAACGTCGTACTAGAGCAACACAACGGGCTATTGACGACGGTCCGGAATCAGTCCCTTAAGGGAAAGATTCGAGGACAACACCTCGTAATTTTGAACCACGGTCAGATGACGAAGCAACAATGCAGACGGAAAAGAAAGTATGTTGATAGTTCGTAATTTTAAATTAACGTCGTACTAAAGAAACACAACGGGCTATTAACGACGGTCCGGGATCGATACCCTAAGGGAGAGATCCGAGGACGACACCTCTTAATTTTGAGCCACGGTCAGATGACGAGGCAACACCTGAGCTGGCCCCCCACTCTCCAAACTTCCACACCAAACACAACGTGAGGACTGTCGTCCTCGACAGATTTAAGGTGCACCAGCGGCCTCTACACCATACGCTTACAAGCATCCATGCCCTGACCCGGATTGAAACCAAGAACCTTCCGATCTAGAAGCTAACACCTTAACCACAATACCGGTTGGTAATTGGTAATTTTTAATTAATGTCGTACTAGAGCAACACAACTAGCATTGCCGACGGTCCGAGATCGATCCCCTAGAGAAAGATCCGAGGACAACACCTCGTAGTTTTAAACCACGGTCATATGTTGAGGCAACACCTAAGCTGGCACCCCACTCTCCAAATTTACACATCAACCCAACGTGAGGACTTTCGGCCCCGACAAATTTAAGGGAATGCAGTACCTAAAAATCACATCACTCAAAATATCGAATTTTTTTATTGCTTTAAATTAAAGCTACAACTTTTCTAAATATGTGCGGAAAATTTTAAACCCGTAACTGTATTAGTTAAAAAGTTATCGACACTTTTTTGATCCAAGATAATAAAAATTACGCGCTTCCAAGTATGCGTGCGACCTTTCAGAGACAAACGTTTTCGTTTTGAATTCAAAGTGCGTTGGCGAGAATATAATGAAGATTCCTGGTGCTTTTATCAAGCTGCATTGGCTCATGGTATAACTCCTGGTTCTCATATGAGGCATATTAAAACACCAATTAACGAATCACATTTGGTAAAAATATTGCCAATTTACGAAGGCTTGCTCCAACTGAACTGTTACATCGTTGTGCACATTGTAGCACACAAAACTCTAATGAAAGTCTACACATTGTTATATGGATAAAGTGGTCAAAGAAAAGTTGTGTATTACTGCAACGTGTTACGATTGCTGTTTGTGATTCTATCACAGAATTCAATATGGGTACTCTGAAAGCTCTAGAAGGTTTTTCAAAAAGAAAACAATCTTTCACTGAGTGTGAATTCTAAACATCTTGTGTGTGTGTGTGTGTGTGTGTGTGTGTGTGTGTGTGTGTGTGTGTGTGTGTGTGTGTGTGTGCTATCGATAAACACTCTATAGAACATGTGACGGTTCTTCCTTAGGCTGATTCCCTAATCCTCTGCCTTGTCGTCCTCCAAACAGTAACACTAGTTCATGAGCATATTTCAGTTATTTATTTACAAATTTCTTGATTATAGTATTTACAGGTTCCGTCTATAATACATAGTCGGGAATAATCCCCTTCGATCTCCAGCGCAAAACAACGCGTCCTGCTTCCTCGCTGGTCTTCGTGCAAGTCCTTTCTCTTTTCAACCCTCCCCAAACGGGTTCCTTTCCCCCAAAAACCCGAGGGGGACCCCCGTGGAGTTCGATTCTATGTCCATCGACCAGTTTCAAACCCGGTGAGGTTACGGGGAACTTCACACCTCCCCTCCGGTTTATAATTACGGGGCCACTTGGTCCCGAAATTGAAACCATAACAAAAAAAATACAATGACGAATACCCCTCTCCTCGGGCAACGTCATCATTCCAAATCCAGATACCCAAAATGTGTATTGATGTTTGTGTCCCCAAGTCGGCAAGTATGCCTGAAATGAGTCTCTCATGCATGAGCTCACAAACTTAAATTTTACAACTGTAATTATAATTTTTAAACTATATTTGTACTTATGATAACAAAACAAGTTTACTCAACATACCAAACTGTTAACCCGTTTAATTAAAGAATACTAGCAATCCAAAACATACTCTTCAATACAGTTGTTTCTTGTAAACAAAACCAATTAAATTGCTAATTTATGTGATTCATTAATACAGTACAACATACCTTTAGTGATCATAAAATCACTAGCATTGTTCTTCATACATTCTTGATAAAGCATCAGCATCGGCATTTAAAATACCTGGCTTATGAGCTATCGATACGTTGTACCGAGGTAAAGCCAATGCCCACCTCTGAAGTCTGGCGTTTTTGGGTACACCTTCCGTTAAATATTTCAATGGATTATGGTCAGTGTGCAACAGTATACTCTGACCATACGTCCAAGTGTCAAATTTTCCCAAAGCCCAAATTACCGCGTAAGCCTCTCTTTCAATTGCGCTCCATTTCATTTGCGCAGGTGCGAGCTTTTGGCTTGCGAATGTTATTGGTCTTGGGTAGCCTTTCTCATCTCCCTGGACCAGACAGGCTCCTATACCCGTTGCTGAGGCATCTGTGTGGATTTCAAACGGCTTATTAATATCCGGTGTAGACAGATATACCGCTTTACACAAAGCCTCTTTAAGTTTCTTAAACGCGTTGTCGGCGTCATCGGTCCATGGGATATCATTGGGGACTGGTTTCTTCGTTAACTCTGTTAGGGGTTTCGCTATTTCCGCATAGCGTGGCACATACTCTCTGTAGTAGTTCATGAGCCCTAACACTGACCGTAGTGCCTTTTTCGTTTTAGGCACGTTCAACTGCTGTATTGTCGCTATTTTCCCAGGATCTGGACCATGTTTCCCTGAACCCACCACGTGGCCCAAATACCTTACTTCTGCCTTCGCGAAGGAACACTTTTCCAAATTAGCCGCGAAGTTCAAAGACCTTAGGGTTTGGAGTACTGCTTTTAGATGAGTCAAGTGGTCCTCCCATGTCTGAGAATAAATGATTATGTCATCTATAAAGCTCTCCGCGTAATCTGAGTGTGCCCTCAACGCTTGGTTCATAACCCTTTGGAAAGTGGCCGCGGCTCCTGAGAGTCCAAATGGCATGACCCTCCATTGGTATTGCCCTTTGGGTGACACAAAACTAGTTAGTTCTTTCGAACTCTCCTCCATCGGAATCTCCCAATATCCCTTTAAAAGGTCGAGCGTAGTTAGGAATTTTGCACGTCCTGCCTTGAATCTTAATTCATCCGAATTTTGCATTGGGAACGCTACAATCTGACTCTCCGCATTGAGACCTCGATAGTCGCAACACAACCGTACAGTACCATCCTTTTTTGCCACACAAACTATGGGGTAGGCAATCTCCGCTGTAGACGGTTCAATGAGCTCCCTCATTATCAACTCCTCAATCTGCTTCTCGACCTGAGGTTTAATTGACTCGGGTATCCTATAAATGTGCGGTTGTTTCCGTTCTACGCCCGGTTTCAGTCGAATTGTGTGGGACCCTACATTGGCTTTCCTCATCTCTCCATTGAATAGAGAGCCAAACCCGTCCAACAAAGAACACAATTCTCGTTTCTGATGTCCTCGTAAGTGATCAAGTCCCTTGCTCTTACCGAACGTCTCGATATCTTGCCTGCCGTTTATTGGTTTGTCAATAGGCGCGTGCAGGACTTCTCCGAATTCTTCGTCTGACTCATATATTACTCCCATTGCCCCGATGGGTTGTACGTACTTGCGTATCTTATTTTGATGTAAATGACGGGAACTACCATCTGACAACTTCACTATATACGAGTGGGGTGATTTGACTTCCACTATTTCTCCTGGCCCCATCCATCTCGAACAAAGCTTGTTTGTACTGTCGGGAACCAGGACAACTACTTCATCACCCAGTCCGAACTGTCGATTGGAGGACCTTAAATTGTGGTGATGGACGTACCGTGCCTGTTGTACTTCAGCCTGTGTCGTAGCGAATTCCTGAGCCGATTTTAGCCTATCTCTGAGTGACCTGAGATATTCTGAGACTGATTCCCCCACTCCTTGAGGTATCACGGCTTCTTCCACCCAACTGGATTTTAAAATCGCCAACGGGCCTTCCGGTAAACGACCGTACATTAACATGAACGGTGGTACACCCGTAGTGGAACTTGGCGCTTCTCTATACGCCCATAATAAATAGGGTAGTAATTTATCCCACTCTCTTCCTTGATCACTAATAGCATGATGAAGCATATTTTTCATGGTCCCTATAAATCTTTCCACTAATCCGTTCGAGGGAGGGTATCCAGGTGTCGAAAACTTTGGGGTTACGCCCAACTTACCCAAAAATTCCTTGGTTAACCGGGATGCAAAATTTGTCCCATTATCCATAGCGATAGTCCGTGGGACCCCCATCCTCATGAACACCTCAGTGAATGCCTCACAGGTTGCCTTCGCAGTTAACGATCTCAAAGGTACCGCCTCCGGCCATCTACTGTGTTGGTCCATAATGCATAACACGTACTGATGCCCCCTTGAAGATTTAGGCTCTACTGGCCCAAAAATGTCCGCATTAACCACCTGAAACGGCAACTCAGGCCTTCCTACCGCTTCAATTGGAGTTCGATCTTTCACGTTCGTCCTCCTTCTTAACTGACAGTTGTGACAGGCCTCACACCATCTCGTTATCTCTTTGCCCATTCCTTCCCAGTAAAATGACATAGCGATCCTCTCTTTTGTTTTCTTAGAGGCTAGATGTCCCCCCGTTAAGGTTTCATGCGCTAGTTTGATGATTTCCTGTCTCCGACTTACGGGAACTACTAACTGACTGTAAGGCTGTCCCGCGATCTTCCCAGTGTGGTATAAAATCCCCGAGTCTAGCCAGTAATCGTTCTTCCTTTCTCTCGCATTGCTAAACGCGCAACTTAAAGACTCACACGCCCCCTGCTCTATCCGAAATTTTTGCGTTTGTGATAAGGGCATCTCATTATCGGTTTCCACTATCCCTTCCTTGACCTTCGGATACTCAATCGCGTCTATTGTTACCGTCCTTACATCGAGGACTTCCATTGTGGTTTCACCACTTGGGTCATTCTCCCCTCTATCCCCAGGAGGTAACTTTACCTGTTGAGCATCGTCTTGAATTCGTGGTTCTACGAATTCCCCTAGATACCGGCGCTGTTGCTCTCTCATAAGTCGTAAATCACGTGGTGTCACCAATGCGACCTCGTTTAAATTTTCCACGACGGCTGCCTGGATAGTAACAATAGGCCTTATATCCTCCGTCTCTGTCCATAAACTTAACGGAATTGAAACAAGTCTCGCTTCTACTTCAGGACCTATAGCTGGTTTTAACAATATTTTCCCTCCTGATTCTAAATAATTTTCGGGGACTATTGATTTCCTCAACACCGTTATTTCTGCCCCGCTATCGATAACGCCTTTGAACTTTTCATTATCAATTCCAAATTCTTCCCGAGGTAATTCCCCTTCTTGATTTCCTTCTGGAATTTCGAAATGTACGGCCACTTTGTTTAATCCCCTTTCAGCCGGGTAATTAACCAACACCGAATCTGTTTTGCTAACCACCTGGTTAATTTTTCTTTCCCTTCCTCTCTGATCTCTTAGTTTTGGACAATTGGATTTAAAGTGCCCTATTTCCTCACATAGGAAACACTTCACCTTCTGCCTTTCCCGTGTTCTGTAATCTATACTATCCCTTCCTTGGCCCTTCTCATACTTATTCGTCTTAACGATGCGATCTCCAATACTACTTTTGCTTCCAATTCTCTGTCCATCCCTCTCGTTTCTATTACTTTCTAACCTCCAATTTCTCAACCCTATGTCGCGACTAAATTTATCTGATGAACTCGCATGAGGTTGAGCCTCCAGATAAATATCTATTTCCCTCACCAACTCGTTTGGTTTTAACCATTTTTCTCCCTCTTTGACCAGAATATGGGATGTAACGTGGTTTGGCAATAAATCTTTTATTTTATCTGCCATTACCAGATCTTTTAAATCTTGTAGCGACGCAATATCTCGGCTTTTTAAATAGTATTCAAAAAGAGTTCTAATCCGAGCAGCGTACTGTACATAGTTTTCTCCTGGTCTCTTACCACTGTTTTCAAAATTCCTTTTGTGCTGTAATGGGGTTAGTTTATTTTCAGCTAAAACGCATTCTTTAATTGATTGATAATCAGTAAGTTTCTCGATGCCTAAATTGTTCGTTAAACTACTAATAAAATCTGACAATTTATGTAAAATAATTTTTCCCCAATACTCTTCTGGTACCGAATAAACCTCAAAGATCGTTTCCGCCTGATGGAAGAAAAATATCCAATTTTCAGTTCTTTGTGGAGTTTTTGGTAGTTGTTCCTTAACAAGTCTCACGTATTTAATTAGATCACCCTCCGACGTTTCGGTACCCGTGCTTTCTAGTGATCTATGGTTTTCCTGTTCTTTCATTTTGATTTCCAACTCTTTTAACTTAATCTCCTGTTCCCTTCCTAATCTCTTATCTTCACGTTCTAATTCTAATCTCTTTTGTTCGCGTTCATAATTTAACTGTTCTTTTTCTTCGCTCTCTTTCCTGTCATTAACAATACCTTCCAGAAGTGCCTTAACCATCTCTTCCTCATACCTTTCACTGCTACTTATCATTTCACTTAACCCTATCACTGTCATTCTTGGATTCAACTCCAATTCCAACTCCAGAGCTAGAGAGATGAGATCAGCTTTCTTCGTCCTCATTAGAAAAGCCATTTTTAACGCTAGATTATATCCAACTAATATAATACTTAAGACCAATAATAGTCTATCTTTAACTTGTTATGTTAATCTTAAATAAACAAGCTATTTCTATCCCTGTATTATATTGCCAACTTATTCTAGTTTTAATTCAGTTAAAATTTTGTTGCACACTTCCATCTATATATAGAATTTACCGTATTACGGCTACCCTTTTGTACTGTTTCTTATACTATAGGTTCCGTAGACAGTTAAACCAATTACATATATATATATACTAACAACAATATTACTTCGTTTTGGCCCTCAATACACAATAACAGAACAGTTACAACACTCTTGTATCCTTCCAAAGTATACCTATACTTTTATACACTACAATAAACAACTGAAGTTATATATTCTACTATGCAATCCTAACATAATAATATTTTATACTAGTAAAATACCTCTTAACCATTAAGTTTCACAAAACACAATATTCTCAACTTAACTTTCCATAATATTCTTAAAACAATGACATACATTTCTTGTGTAAGCCCCCCTGTTCAATTTTAAGTAACAACAAAATTAAATGGGTATCTGGATTTACCTTTATCGGACTTCCTTTGGGATGGCGTCAGGATCTTGTAGACTTCGTTGATTCGGCCTCGCTGATGCTCCGAAAGTAGGCTTCGCTGATGCACCAAAAGAAGGCTTCGCTGCTGCTCCGGGAGTAGGCTTCGCTGCTGGTCCGGGAGTAGGTTTGGCACTTTCACGGGCTTTCCAGGTACAAGCTTTTTTTTTCTTCTATACCGGCGTATCCAACTCAGACGATTCCCCGCAAATGGCTTGCAGTTACCTTGCAGACGACTTCCCTCGATGCTGCTGCTCCGGGAATAGGCTTCGCTGCTGGTCCGTGAGCAAGTTTGACACTTTCACGGGCTTTCCTCGATACTGTGAAGACATTCCTTCGGCGTTCACTTCCAATTATCAACTATGGGGTCTCCCCAGTCTCAATAATACTTGAAGATTCCTTTATCGCCGTCCGGTGTGGAATCCGGATCTGCTCAGACTTTTCTTTGGAATTCTGGACGACAATCCTACCATCTGCGCCACTGTGACGGTTCTTCCTTAGGCTGATTCCCTAATCCTCTGCCTTGTCGTCCTCCAAACAGTAACACTAGTTCATGAGCATATTTCAGTTATTTATTTACAAATTTCTTGATTATAGTATTTACAGGTTCCGTCTATAATACATAGTCGGGAATAATCCCCTTCGATCTCCAGCGCAAAACAACGCGTCCTGCTTCCTCGCTGGTCTTCGTGCAAGTCCTTTCTCTTTTCAACCCTCCCCAAACGGGTTCCTTTCCCCCAAAAACCCGAGGGGGACCCCCGTGGAGTTCGATTCTATGTCCATCGACCAGTTTCAAACCCGGTGAGGTTACGGGGAACTTCACAGAACATATTTAAGAAATAGAAAGACAGCAGTTTTTTTACTACTTCAGAAACAAATTAAAACTGCACGGCTACGCAGACAAGAAATTAAACTTAAAAACAGAAGGAATTTTGTATAAATCTGGCTACTTTTAAATGTACACACTGTTTAATGCTTTTTTAAATTATATTTTAATTTGTGTAAAGTTATTATGAACAGGATATTAAAAAAGTTAACATTCAAAACTGGTATATTAAGTATTGATGAGTTTTAGAGTTCGTGTCGAAAATGAAATGTTTTTAAATATCAACTAAATTAACTTATTCTTACGGTTATATTTTGGTTAAATTGATTTAAATTTTAGTGAAAAATGCTTTAATTGGTCTGGAAATCAACATATTAATTCCAAATAGTTCTGAGTTTTGTGAATATTATTTAATACGTGTTTCAAAACTTTAAAAGCATTTTCCTCAGCTTTGTTTTTTTTGGCACTATAAGGTATTCAAAATGCTAAGGCAGGCCTCGAAATAGATTTTTTAATACAGGTGCACCTTGTGCACCTAAGTTTTTAAATTAGGTACACTCCGTGCACCTAGTGGGAAAAATTAGGTGCACAATTATATTTTCATGTGCATAGTGCACCTGTGCACCCGGGTATTTCGAGCCCTGTGCTAAGGCTTTTTATGTATCAAAGAAAAAGCTTCCAAACATTTCCCACTTGTTCTTATATGTTTTTAGAATAAAACTGTGTATGGATTTACACATAAATGCTACATTTATTTTTAAAAAAAAGTTAAATATCAAAATTTTCATTTTTTGTTGCTTTTTTTTTATCATTTTACCTAAAACAATTTTTATAAAACTAACTATGTTTTTGATTTAAAAATCCATAACATAGTTTTGTTAAGTATATTTTAAATAAAGTTGAGAAAAAAAATTTGAAGCAAAGTAATTAAAATTAAAAAAATAGTAACATTTAAAAAAAATTCAAAAATATTTTTGAAAATTGCTTTTTTGACAAGATTTTGTTCTTCTTGATTCAACTTATTATTTACAAAACAATAGAAAAACACAACAATCTTTTAATTCTATTGTAAAAACTAAGAAAATTCTAAGAATGGTACTGTGTCCCCTTAAGGTGCACCAGCCGCCTCTACACCATACGCTTACAAATATCCATGCACTGGCAGAGATTTGAACCAGGAACTTTCCTATGTAGAGGCTAACACCTCAATCACCAGACTGGTCGGCGGTTGATAGTTGAATTTACTGTAGTAACTCAACCTATTGGCGAAGTTCCGGGATCAATTCCGAAACGACAACACCTCGCCATTTTGTTTTATGGTCAGATGACGAGTTCAACATCCGAGCTGGCACCTAAATTTTTCAAACTTCCTGACTGTGCCGTTGTGAGGACATTTAATCTACGGAAAATTTTACGTGCGCCTGTCCCCACTCACGCGAGTTCTTTGTTTGGACCTAGTTTTGAATTCACAACCCTCTAGTTGCCAATCTGCTGCTCTTCCTTTCTATACACGAGGGTTCCTCGAAAATCCTAGAAGTGCTATCCTCGTTCCTCGGTTCTCAAGACGTCTGAAAAGGATGTTTACAATGCCTATTCACCATTTCGGTATCCTCTGAGATAAAATAGGGTGTTCTTGGAATATTTCCCGTCTTGGGGTGATATTCGATGTTTGATGGCAAACATCAGAAGGCGTTAGAGTACCCGCACAATTGTCAACGAGCAACGCATCTGCATAAGGTACACAAAATCGAAGGACTCATTCCTTTTAGTCCTGAAGGGGTCTTTGATAGGCGAAATGTCCACTAAAGGACAAGTCCGAAATGCAGCCCAATAAAAGCAGATAGATATTCAGACCAGTAACCTAACAATAAATAGACTTAAAAACACACGTAATCGTAATTAATTAACGTCGCAATGGAGAAATACAATGGGTTATATCTGGGTAGTGATGCTACATCGACGGCAAAACATCGATGTTCAAAATTAAAACATCGTTGTTGATAATACATCGCCCGCAAAACCATCGATGTTTTTAAATTCAGGGCATTTAAACTTTTCCTCCCATTTCTTAAAACTGCTATATCAACAGGCGATGCGACATCGGCTCCAATACATCGATGTTTTTTATAAAACATCGACATCGATGTCGCATCTCTACTTTTCAGACCCTTCATCCTTGGCCACTTTGGTCTAAAAGTATGTTCAATTTGCTGATTATGCAAATTATACTACTTGGTTATTTTTAAAATTTTTATAACGATACTTTTTTTCATTTAAAAATAAAACATCGACAACTATAAACATCGATGTTACAAAAATATCGACTCCAATACATCGGTGTTAAAAATATCGATGTTTTGAAAACATCGACATCAACATCGATGTCGCATCCCTATATCTGGGACGGTCCGTTATTAATCCAGAGAGGACAGATCCGAGGACAACTCCGCGCCATTTCGAACCACGGCCAGATGACTAGAACAACACCTGAGCTGGAACCTCACTCTCCAAACCCACACTAAGGACATCTGAAGACACGACAGATTTAACATGCACCATCCCCCTATGTACACGACGGTCTTTGGTCGGATTCGAACTCGCATACCTCGGGGTTGCTAATCCGCTACTCTTCCAACCGGCAACCACGGCTACCCCTCCAGGTTTAGAAGTCTGTCATTTATGACAAATATACATCATTTTGCAACGCGATCGTATTTGCTTAGAGCATCACAATTGCTCTTTAATCCACCTCGACGTGAGACACTACCTTAAAAAAACCACCGCCACCCACAGCAGAGACAATGTACAAACCTCCACTAAACACTTTTCACTTTTGATTCCTGTTACTGCCTGTCGACTCAGTAAACCGAGACGAGACCTTAAGTGATCGGGCACAAAACAAAAGAGGACTCTTCACGCCTCAACACCGTCCCTTAGGACGTTCCTCTCCTCCCCGGTCCTCCCTCCTGCCTAGGAGGAGCGATCCTGCAGGACATCTTGACAGATGGTAATCTTCCCACGCAGCAACGCTAAGCCCGGCCTTGTACCGAGTGTCTGCGGCTCTCGATTCCAGATTTCTTTCGGATGGAGTGGGTTGTTTTTAGGGTAGAGTTCTGGAGAGAAACCAGTCGGGGGTATATTCGGGAAATAATCTTCTTTTCCCCGGTTTTCTGTTCCAATCAAACTGCAACATTGCTAGGAGATTTTTTTTATTGTTTTTAGAAGTAAGGTATCGTCATTTGATCGTGGTTCATAATAACGTATTGTCCTCGTTCATTTCCCTTAAGGGATTGATCCCGGACCGTCGTCAATAGCCCGTTGTGTTGCTCTATTACAACGTTAATTAAAATTACGATTACCATATTGGTAATTTTGTAATTAACGTCGTACTAGAGCAACACAATGAGCTATTGACGACGGTACGGGATAAATTACTTAAGGGAAAGATCCGAGGACGACACCTCGTAATTTTGAACCACGGTCAGATGACGAGGCGAAACCTGAGCTGGCACCCCACTCTCCAAACTTCCACACCAACCCTACGTGATGACTTTTGGTCACGACAGATTTAAAGTGCACCAGCTCAGAAGTAAGGTAAGGTAATATTAATTAACGTCGTACTAGGGCAACACATCGGGCTTTTGACGACGGTCCGCGGGATCAATCCCCTAAGGGAAAGATCCGAGTACATCACCACGTTATTTTGAACTACGGTGTGTTGATCTAGTACGACGTTAATTAATATTACCTTACCATACTTTGCTCTAGGGTAGGTAGTAAATTAACGTCGCACTGGAAAAACACAGCGGGTTATTGACAGCGGTCCGGGTAATAATTTAGGTAATTTTTAATTAACGATGTACTAGAGCAACACAGTGGGCTATTGACGACAGTCCGGGATAAAGCTCTTAAGGGATAGATTCGAGGACAGCACCTCGTAAATTTGATGATTTTTTTCAGATGACAAAGCAACACCTGAGCTGGCACTCCACTCTCCAAACGTCCACACCAACCCAACCTGGGGACTTTCGCCCACGACAGATTTAAGGTGCACCAGCCGCCTCTGCACCATACGCTTACACACATCCATGCCGGGACCTGGATTTGACCGATCTAGAGGTTAATTCCTTAACCACTACACCGGTTGGTCGGCGACAGCGGCCCGGAATCCATGCCTGAGGGAAAGGTTGGAGTTGAATCACGGTAAGATGACGAAGCAACACATGAGCTGGTACCCCACTCTCCAAACTTCCACACCAACCCAACGTGAGGACTTTCGGCTACGACAGATTTAAGGTACACCAGCCGCCTCTATACCATGCGTTGACAAACATCCATACACTGACCCGGATTCGAAGGAGGAACCTTCCGTTCTAGAGGCTAACACCTTAACCACCAGACCGGTTGGTCGGCAGTTTTCAGAAGTACCTGTGTGCATTTTTGCTTTGTATTTACCAATTTATGTCAGTTAAATTGGCATTTTTGAGTGGTTTCTGACATTTAAAATATTGGGTTGATACAAAGGTTCGTCCCATTTTTTTAGACAAAAATTGAAGACAAATTATTTTTATTGTCTAAAAGTTGCATTGAATCAGTATAGTAAGTGCCGTTCTTTTCTATGACCTTTCTCCGTTTCTGGTAGCTGCATCATCCGACGCTCCTACAAGTGCCGAGTTTTCGGGTTAAAGATCCAGGTGACGACATTACCCGAACCACTTAAGGCATGTTTATACGTCAACGGCACCCTTCCCTGCACAATACATCGTACCCCGACATGAAAAGTGAAACAGTTCAAAATTGCAGAATTTGAGAAACATCAACTTAAAGGATGCATTAAAACTTATATTGAAATAGTATATGCTTCTCTTAAATTTTAGGTAAGTATTTATGGTATTTTTTTTTCTAATTGCGGGGGGGGGCACATTTGACCTAAGTCATTGGCCACTACAAGGCCGGAAGTGATGGCCACTTGTGAAGGAGCACGCAGTGGGAGGACCATCATTGCCCCTAACAATTTATACTTCGCAATTTTGAACCATGTTTAGATGACGAAGAAACACCTGAGCTGGTATACGCTTACAAACATCCATGCCCGAACCCGGATAAGAACCGGGGACATTCCGATCTAGAGGCTTATTATGGTAGTAACTTCTATTGTATTCTATAAAATAGTAATATAACTAGATAGGGCACCTCATGCATATTTTTCAATGATATAACATGAACATTTTTATTTTTTGACCTGTGCCACTTGTGTTGCCGGGGTGCGACATATCTTTTTACATATACCTGCGAACCAGTCTTTCCTATTCGGAAATAAAAAAAAGCATACTATGTAGAAAATGCTCACTACTTTATGCAATTTTTGATGCTTAGAAAATTTAAAGAACTCAAACCAATAACACAATTTCCCCCCAAGTACTTGTGGCGTGAGATTTATTTGTAATCGTAATCGTAATCGTATGACGTCGCCACAGCTGCTTTCCTCTCGTGTATATTTAACCCCTTGCCTGTGACGTCCGAACTCAGTTCGGGCAACGCAAACGCGCCAATTTTGGAATGCCCGACCTGAGTTCGGGCAAGAGAAAAATAGGTGCTTAATTCCTTGGAGCCTGAACTCAGTTTGTCAAATGCATAGTATGTAATTTACCATTGGCGATAATTTTGGCATAATAGATGGCGATAATTTCTACCTTCAGACTATCCCATTGCCAGAAAACATGGAAAGAAATATTACGTAAAGATATTTTTCCATCTTCTGGAAGCTCAGGTGTTGCTTCGTCATCTGACCGTGGTTCAAAATTACGAGGTGTTGTCCTCGGTTCTTTCCCTGAAGGGACTGATCCCGGACGCTATTTTCCAAACCCTCATTGGTACTACAACTGGGGGCGGGGTTAACCATAACGGCCAATGAGACTACAACTGGGGGCGGGGCTAACCATAACGGCCAATGAGACTGAAATCAACTAAATATAAAATGATCTCTTCTTTTAAAGAGCTTCTTTTCGTGAAGCAATAATAGCCTAATGGCTAAAGTCACCTACTTTCAGTTTGGCGTCGGCAGCGGCAGATGACTTCCCGAGTTAAAAAACAGCTGGCAAAAAAAATTTTTAGATCCTCCAAATTATTAAAAAAAAATTCAAATTTAATTCCTTTTCCTAATTTTTAATACCCTTTTTATATTTTTCCAAGCTTCCGTTGATTTTACATAAATAATCTAAGAACCACTCCTGAACTCACTACCAGCTGATATTTTCCGCCCCTCTGCCGTCCCCTTTGCTTTAGGATGATGGTGTCGTATCCAACCATGGTTTAGGACCATTCTGATGTAACAAAAAGCATACATAAAACACTAACTTATATAATTATTACACTGCAAACAGGATCAGACAGGATTTCAGTTGTCTTTAGCGTAGTGAAGGAGATTCCTATCCAGCGCTCGCGATCATTGGCCGTTACGGTTAGCCCCGCCCCCAGTTGTAGTATCTATGAGGGTTTGGAAAATCGCATCCCGGACCGTCGTCAATAGCCCGTTGTGTTGCTCTCGTACGACGTTAACTAAAAAAAATTGCCAAAAAAATTACCATCTTCTGGATCAAGCACTTTGAAATTCCTTTATTATTTATCAGTAGTCAGGCGGTGAAAAATGTAATAAGGACTACCGAATCTCAATTGTGGAACAAATTATTGAAGATAATAAGCCATACATTCATCCGACAGGACCAGTGCGTCCTAATATGAATTTGTTGCTTCTTACGAGTCGACACTTTCCTGAACACATTCCACCAACGGAGAAAAAGACTAATCCAACCAGACAATGTTTCCTTTGTTGTCGTAAAACTGATGAAAAGGGAAAGAGGATACGACGCGAGACTCGAGTTTATTGTAAAGACTGTGATGTGGGCTTGTGTGCCGTGCCATGTTTTCGTATATACCATACTGTAAAGGATTTGTGCGATTCAAAGGAATCTGAGGGACATGGAATTCATGACAGCTGATATAAATAAAATAGTGTTGTATTAGTTTATTATATTTATCTTGAAAATTATGTCATTTGATTTATTTTGCTATAATTTGAGAAAAAAATACTGTAATCCATTAACATTTCTCATAAATGTGAAAATATTGAATATAGTAGTTATTTCGTTTAAAGTACTGTTTTTTTCTAAAAAATAATCTATTTCCAACCTTTTGATGATAATAACGAACAAAATTAAAGAGAAAAATTTTTTCCCCCCCATTTTTGGCACTTTTTTTTTCAAGTAACATTCTACAGGCAAGGAGTTAAATGCGAAATTCAGTTGATTCACTCTCCCTTTTCGGGATGCTTGTTGCTAGCAGTTTATTTCATGCAACCCTTTTTGTTAAATATTGTTTACTTATGTTAAAATAAAGATTTTATTTTTTATTACTTTGGCCGATCAACCGGTTTGGTGGTTAAAGTGTTAACCTCTAGATCGGAAAGTTCCTGGTTCAAATCCAGGTCAATGCATAAATATTTGAAAGCGTATGGTGTAGAGGCAGCTGGTGCTCCGTAAGTCTGTCGTGGCCGAAAGTCCGTACGTTGGGTTGGTGTGGAAGACTAAAGAGTGTGGTGGCAGCTCAAGTGTTGCCTCGTCATCTGACCGTGGTTCAAAACGACGTTGTGTTGTCCTCGGATCTTTCCATTAAGGGAAAGATCCCGAACAGTCGTCAATAGCCCTTTGTGTTGCTCTTGTACGACTTTAATTAAAAGTACCATCTTGTTATTACCTTGCGTAAGTTAAATACGATGGATTCGAACCAGGAACCTTCTGATCTAGAGGGGCCGTCCAACCGGTATAGTGGTTGAGGTGTTAGCCTTTAGATTGGAAGGTTCCTGGTTCGAATCCGGGTCCAGGCATGGATATTCGTAAGCGTATGGTGTAGAGGCGGCTGGTGCACCTTGGATCTGTCGTGGCCAAAAGTCTCACGTTGGGTTGGTGTGGAAGTTTGGAGAGTGGGGTTCCAGCTCAGGTGTTGTCTCGTCATCTGACCGTGGTTCAAAATTACGAGGTGTTGTCCTCGGATCTTTCCATTAAGGGACTGATCCCGGACCGTCGTCAATAGCCCGCTGTGTTGCTTTAGTACGACGTTAATTAAAAATTACCAATCACCATTTACCGATCTAGAGATTAAAACCTTACCGGCGATTTGAATGGAGGAAAATTCCACTAAAGAATTTTTATCTTTTATAAGTATAGATTTGGATTGTTCCATTCAAACTGCATACCTTCTCATATTTTGTCATTATTTACCATCACATGCAAACTGTCATTTACTATCTCTACTATTATGAAAGGAAGTTTGTGTGTGGTATCCAGAAGAATCTATAGCACTTACATCTATGAAATTTGGCACACAATTAGTCCTTACAATGACTGAGTGCACACCGAAGCCCACATTTTAAAATTTAATCTAGAACAATTTTGAATTAATTCATTAACCTTTTCTCCCACTGGTTCTTGGTCTGGTGGTTAAGGTGTAAGCCTCTGGTTTGGTAATGGTAATGGTAATTTTAGTTAACGTCGTACTAGAGCAACACAACGGGCTATTGACGACGGTCCGGGATCAGTCCCTTAAGGGAAAGGTCCGAGGACAACACCTCGTAATTTTGAACCACGGTCAGATGACGAAGCAACACCTGAACTGGCACCCCACTCTCCAAACTTCCACGCCAACCCAACGTGAGGACTTTCGGCCACGACAGATTTAAGGTGCACCAGCCGCCTCTACACTATACGTTTACAAACATCCATGCCCGGACCCGGATTCGAACCAGGAACCTTCCGATCCAGAGGCTAACACCTTAACCACTATACCGGTTGGTCGGCGCCTCTGGTTTGGAAAGTTCCTGGTTTGAATCCAGATCAGTGCATAGATATTTGTAAGTGTTAGGTGTAGAGGTGGCTGGTACACCTTAAGTTTTACGTGCCAGAAAGTTTTCACGTTGGTTTGGTGTTGAAGTTTGGAGAGTGCTTTGCCAGTTTAGGTGCTGCCTCATCTTCTGACCGTGGTTCAAAATGCCGGGCTGTTGTCCTATGATCTTTCCCTTAGGGGATTGAATTCTGGACCGTCGTCAATAGCCAGTTGTGTTGCTCTAGTACGACGTTAATTTAAAATTACATAACCCACTGGTTCTTTTTCCCCGCGCGATTCTTCTTTTCCCAACATCACTCTCTGGCTCGGTGTAGGATGGTTGTCCAATGACGTCACTGGTCCATTATTATTTCTTCCTTTTCTTTTTCACTATTTCAACACGCCTTTCTGTATTTAGTGTTGTTGATACGTTTCAGGGTATTCTTAATTATTCGCAGCATAGTTTTTCTGCTGGTGGGCAAACTTTTGGAAGTGAGGTAGAGCCTAATCGTTAATTTTGTGTTCGTTTATGTCTGGATAAGCAACTTCTGTTGGATTCCCTAAAGAAATCAGGGTTGATTTAATCGGAATTATTGCGTGAGAATGCACAGCTCCCATTAACTTCTGTGTAGTGATTCCAGGCTCAATCCATTCTGTTAAAACATATTACTTTCCGTTATAGCTTATTACTTTGTTCAAACTAATTACTTTCCGTTATAGCTTATTACTTTGTTCAAACTAATTACTTTCCGTTATAGCTTATTACTTTGTTCAAACTAATTACTTTCCGTTATAGCTTATTACTTTGTTCAAACTAATTACTTTCCGTTATAGTTTATTGCTTTGTTCAAACCAATTACTTTGTTCAAACTAATTACTTTGTTCAAACTAATTACTATGTTCAAACTAATTACTTTCTGTTGAAAAAAATGTTTCCGGTAAAGCTTATTACATTTGGTTTTGATTTTGCCGTCATTGCCATTCATTTACGTTGTTTGTCGGAATCAGCGATGGGTTTAGCATTAAGACTTCTTAAAATCATTACTTACTTTGAATTTGTATTTTTCTGCAATTTTGTGGATCAGTGAGGTGCAAGTAATGAGGAATGATATTTATTATATTTTCCAATGTCGTCCTTTTGAGTAGCACTCTATTTCCCCGTTTTACAACAATTCTAACCTACAGTTTACTGTTGCACTGACTTATTATTTCATCCTTTCGACTGTTTTCATTGGGATGTACTCTCTCTCTCTTGCGCTTATAGAGCAGTTTATCAGACCTCGTGCCATCAACACCAAACCAAGAGCGAGGGAGTGATCCAATGAGAGAAGGATTCCTCCTCACAAAAGCCTTGCCCGGAGAAGAGATTAAAACGGTTCAAAAAATCACCACGCTTTGCAAAAATTGAGTAAGTCCATTCTCCCCGACAGTCTTTTGAAAGGGGGAAAAATGGCGCAGGAATTCTTCCTTAAACTCCTTCTGAAGATTAGAGAGCGGGACTGCTGACAGTCGTTGACAGGCCTCTATTCACTTCAGTTTGGGCTCGAATACCGGGAAACGCCGGCATTTCGACAGATGTCAAAGGAAATAGGCCGCTGCTGAGGAATGGAAAGGTAGAAAAAATTCTTGGGATACGGTCAAAGAAGGAAATGGATACTCCTTTTCAAATCTGATTTGTCTGTATTTGCTCAATCGATTTGATATTGCCAGCGTTTCAAATATCCACACCCATTTACGTTGGAAAAAAATACCAATAAGAAGAATCAATCAATCTAAAATAAAAAACAAACAAATATTAAAAAAGATTAACCCTCCAAGCGTTTTGACGAAAAATCTCGTCCAAGATCTGCTCAAGTTTTGCTGAAGAACGCCTGGTCGAGAATACTATCATATTATTCCAAGGGTAGGTAGGTGAGTATCTTTATTAACGTCGCACTGGAGCAACACGACGGGCTAGTGGGGCGGGTCCGGGATCAAACCCGAAAGGAAAGATACTAGGACAACACCACATCCTTTTGAGTCATGTTCATATGACGAGGTTGCACCCGAGTTGGCATCCTACTCTCCGATCGTCCACACCACTCCAACGGGAAGACATTGGAGTTCATGGCAGGTTTAACATGCACCAGCTGTCTTCCTACCCGACAGTCTTGAGTTGGATTCGAACTCGCAACCCTCTGGTTGCTAATCCGTTACCTTTCCAACTGGGCTACCGCAACCCCATATTGTGGTGCAAAATACCACATTCATGGCGTTCATCCGTGTTTGGATAGTAGTAGTATTTTTATTAACATCACACACAGGAGTGACACAAAGAGCTATTGGCGACGGTCCGGGATCACCTGGAAGCGAAAGATCCGAGAACAACACGTCATTTTGAACTACGGTCAGATGACGAGGCAATACGCCAAAGTGATGACGTTTGAGGCGACGACAGATTTAACATGCACCATACCCCGTGTACATGACGGTATTTGACTGGACCGAGTTTCGAATTCCGTTACTAGTCCAACAGGACTACCGCTGCTCATTAAAGCATTGAAGGCGTACTAAACGAGCGGTGTCGGTAGGTATTTAATAAGTTGGTAGGTGACACACAACGGGACTGTTAACGAAGGTCCGGGACCAATCCCCTATTGGAAAGATCCGAGGTAAGTTTTAATTATCGTCGTACTAGAACAACACAGCGGACTATTGACGACGGTCCGAGATCAATCCCCTAAGGATAACACGTAATTTTGAACCACGGTCAGGACGGTGTCGGGGATCAAACCCCGAAGGAAAGATCGTGTTTGACAGGTAATGGTAATTTTAGTTAACGTCGTACTAGAGCAACACAACGGGCTATTGACGACGGTCCGGGATCAGTCCCTTAAGGGAAAGATCCGAGGACAACACCTCGTAATTTTGAACCACGGTCAGACGACGAAGCAACACCTGAGCTGGCACCCCACTCTCCAAACTTCCACGCCAACCCAACGTGAGGACTTTCGGCCAAGACAGATTTAAGGTGCACCAGCCGCTTCTACACCATACGTTTACAAGCATCCATGCCCGGACCCGGATTCGAACCAGTAACCTTCCGATCTAGAGGCTAACACCTTAACCACTACACCGGTTGGTCGGCTCGACACGAACCAAACAGCATCGTCAGAGGTGTGTAAAAAAAGTTGGAAAGGTTAAAGAAATGACCAAATCATTCGAATGGGGGTCATTTATAATATTTTTAAATTTGACGCTTCCATTTTTTAGCAAATTTCTTAGTGCAGCAAATCTATTATATTGTTTTATTACGATGCTGGCCATCGGAAGTAGATACTTACGGTCATGCATTTACTTACATGGTAGTGCGGCCACCATATATGTAGATACGTACTTTAAAGACGTCACGCTAGAGCAACACAACAGGCTATTGGCCATGGTCCGGTTAAGTAGGTAGTTATTTTAATTAACGTCGTACTGGAGCAAGACAATGGGCTATTGATGACGGTCTGGGATCAATCCTGTAACGACTTTGACTAATGCTACAGGTTGAGAAATAAGAAGTTTTATTTCTAGGTTAGAGTAAGAGTTATATATAAATATACAGTTATCTTGGAATCGACGGTCTGGGAATGGTTCCCTTGGAGAATCACTAGCAGTGACCCGAGTAATGGGGTGAGTTCCAGGCTACGGTCTTTCACGGTTATCTCGGATGAGATGATGTCTGGCGGGATGCCAAGGCGGAGAATCGGGTCTCCTCTGGTAACGGGACTCGAGCGAAGGATGAATTCCAAGCTACGGTCTTTCACGGTTATCTCGGATGAGATGATGTCTGGCGGGATGCCAAGGCGGAGAATCGGGTCTCCTCTGGTCTACGAACCAAGCAAAGGGTGAATTCAAGGCTACGGCCTTTCACGGTTATCTCGGATGAGATCAAGTCTGGCGGGATGCCAAGGCGGAGAATCAGGTCTCCTCTGGTAACGAACCAAGCAAAGGGTGAATTCGAGGCTACGGCCTTTCACGGTTATCTCGGATGAGATCAAGTCGGGCGGGATGCCAAGGCGGAGAATCAGGTCTCCTCTGGTCTACGAACCAAGCAAAGGATGAATTCGAGGCTACGGCCTTTCACGGTTATCTCGGATGAGATCAAGTCTGGCGGGATGCCAAGGCGGAGAATCAGGTCTCCTCTGGTCTACGAACCAAGCAAAGGATGAATTCGAGGCTACGGCCTTTCACGGTTATCTCGGATGAGATCAAGTCTGGCGGGATGCCAAGGCGGAGAATCAGGTCTCCTCTGGTAACGGGACTCGAGCGATAGTCCTCCGGCCGGGTGGCCTCTCTGAGCGTTCTCAGGTGAGATCAGAAGGTCGCAAGCTCGTGCGACCGTGGAGCAGTTTAGCCGGCTACCTGCCGCGGCTGCTGCGTTCCTCTCAAGGATAATCTGGGGCCGGATGCCCGGGTAAGTTCAGCTCGACCGTCCTGTGGCAATTAAAATCACTCCGAGCTCTTCGAAAAAACCGTGCGCGCCCTTTTATACCTCTTTTGGAGGGGGTGGCTTCTGGCGCTGTCGTCGCTCTTGACGTAATTCACGTCCTGCAATTGGTCTAGTGCAAGGGGGGTCACAGGTGCCCGCTGACCTTATTGGCCTTTGAACCCCGACGGAAAGTCTCGGTTCGGCCTCTCGCTGTCTAGGATCTTGCGTCCAGCTCGTCCATCAACCTGGGAACCAAAAATCTGCCCATTGTCTCTAACTGTCAAGTAGAGCGACAGGAGGGCGACTGGCTGTCGCCGCCATTTCCGTTGGACTTAGACGTGGGACAGAGAGAATATATGGATACTCCACAATCCCTCCCCCCTTCAAGAGATTTTTCCTTGGTGAAAAATCTGTAAGGCAAGGGTTAGACAAAACAAGTTCACTGATCAATTCATTAGAGGCAAAGGAAAGAGAATACACCATAATTACTGGAGGAGTATTGGCTCTTTTACCTAACGTACTGGAAATATTCCTCAGTGTTAGGCCAACATCCTGCTTAAACAGTCTGCATGTTGGTTTTCCTTGCCCGCCCTGTACTTAATTTTGTAATCAAAAGGCTGCAAAGCTAGGGCCCACCTCATTAATCGAGGGTTATGGCCTGCGTTTGTTTTTAGCCAAACGAGAGGATTGTGATCCGTCTCTATCGTAAAGGCCTGTCCATCTAGGTAATGTCTAAGTTTTTTTATCGCGAAGATAATTCCAGCACACTCCTTTTCCGAGGCGCTGAACTTCTGCTCAGAGTCCGAAAACTTACGACTAAGGTAAAGCACAGGGTGGTCAGTATTGTTTATATCCTTCTGTGCCATAATTACCCCGACTCCCTTATCTGAAGCGTCCGTTTGAATAATGAACTCCTTACTGTAGTCAGGGGCGTACAGCACAGGTTTCTCGGTCAGTTTCTCTTTCAATATCTGGAATGCCTGATCACATTCTGCTGACCATTCCACGTCTTCCTTCCGGCTTTTACCTTTCAAAGCGCGGGTTAACGGCTCTGCTATGATAGCGTACCCTTTTATATACCTGGCATAATACCCGCTTAGACCCAGGAATTGCCTAATCTGCGTTTTGTTGTGGGGTGTGGGGAAATCAAGCACGGCTTGAATTTTAGCCTCGGTGGGTGTCCTGCACCCCCCGCCTACCATGTGCCCAAGGTATTTAACGCAATTTTGTGCAAACTTGCACTTTGATGGCTTAATAGTAAGTCTCGCTGAAGCTATTTTTTTCAAGATCACATCTACATGCTTCATGTGTTCTTCCCAGGTTTCCGAAAAGATTGCTACATCGTCCAAGTAGGGGACGCTGAATTCCTCGCAACCTTGTAACAATTGAGCCATAAATTTCGAGAAGCAATACGGGGCATTGACTAACCCGAACGGCAGCATTAACGGTCTATAGGTCCCGAAGGTCGTGACAAAAGCAGCTACCCGTTGGGCTCTAGGGGTCAAGGGAATCTGCCAATATCCTTTGGTCAGATCGATGACTGTAATAAATTTTGCAGCCGATACTTTCTCGATACGGTCGTCTATGTTGGGCAAGGGAAAATATTCGTTCCGGATGATGGAGTTGAGTCTCCTATAGTCCACACAAGGGCGAGGGTCCTTCCCAATGGCCTCTACTAAAATCATAGGCGAAGTATAGTCGGATTCCCCGATTTCGATTATTTTCAAATCCAGCATCCTCTTAATTTCCGCTTTCAGTATCTCAGTCTGTCGCGGAGAAGTCCGGTATGGTTTGGATCTAACAGGCTGATTACTAATGAGCTCCACGTCGTGCTCAATTAAATGGGTCCTTCCCGGATTATTAGAGAATAATTTCTGGTGCGTCTCCAGCAATTTTCCTAACTCGGAGATTTGCTCTGGAGTGCACCTACCCTGCAACCCGCTATCACGGACGATATCGTCGAAATCAAATATGTTCGGATTAGCAGCCGGATATGCGATCTCTAAGTCCATTCCTTGACCGTCCCGAATAGTATCCTCAGTAATCAGCAAATTTACGGTCTCTACTAGCTGGTGATACGGTTTGAGTAGATTTACGTGATAAACTTGCGTTTTGGATCTACCGGGCATTTGGATGACATAGTTAGTTTCCGACAACTGTCTCACTATCTCTCCTGGCCCAACCCATTGAACTGACATTTTATTCGCTTTGTACGATGCCAGAATCAAAACTAAATCGCCGGGATTAAACTTCCGCGTGACGGCTCCCCTATCGTAATAGGTTTTCCGTTTGGACTGTTGTTCCGCTTCCCTCTGAGACGCAAGCTCCTGGCATCTCTTTAGCCTATTTAGTAATCCTAGAACGTATTCCGTCACTAACTCGCCTTCGTCCGGTTTTTGTGTCCAGTGCTCAAACAAGATTGTCTCGGGCACTCTCAGTTTTTTTCCATGCACCAACTCGGACGGGCTGAATCCTGTGGACTCGTGAGTCACATTCCTTAGGGCGAGAAGGGCGAACGGCAACTGTTTCTCCCAATCCTCTCCCGACTCTAAACACAGTACCTTCAGTAACCTTTTCGCGGTACGGTGCCATCTCTCTACGCTGTTAGATTGGGGGTGATACACGGAGCTGTGACATACCCTAATACCAAACCTTTCGAACAATGAGGTCGTCAAGTGGCTAGTAAAGCAGGTTCCGTTGTCACACTGTATCTCGCGTGGGAATCCCAACCTACCAAATATCCCCAACAGCGCATCCGTCACTGTTTCTGAACTGATATCTGGGACGGGTATGGCCTCCGGGTATTTCGAAGCTACGCAGATAGCCGTCACCAGATACTTATTATCGCGACTTGACACAGGGAGTGGCCCAACGGTGTCAATATTTATTTTCGAGAATATTTCTGTAATAATTGGTACAATTTTTAAAGGTGCCTTCTTTTTTTCCCGGGATTTACCAATCCTCTGACAAGGATCGCAACTTCTTACAAATTCTTCGGTGTCTTTTGTGCAATTCGGCCAAAAGAAATATCTAAGAAGCTTATCCTTCGTTTTGGTCACCCCTAAGTGCGAACCGCTACCTTCATGAATGAAGCTGAAGATCCGGTTCCGCAGTTTCGCGGGAATCACCAGCTGTAGCCTCGCGTCTCCTAAATGATCGATTGACTTCCGGTAAAGCAATCCATTCTCGATACGGAACTCAGTTGGTTTTCCCGTTTCTGCTCTTTCCCAGCTAAGTTTCAATTCTTCGCAGCTCTTCTGCTCGGTTTTAAATTCCTCCGCCGAAATCCCTGCCAGATAGGTTTCGGCACTTTCAGTGGCCTCCGGCAGTTCAATCGGTTCCTCCTCATCAACTATTGGGCTTTGGGGTGCGACTTGCGGGATTTTAGCCTCTCTTCGGGCCTGACTACGCGTGACCACTTGATTCAACAGTTGCGGGTTTCGCTTTGCCTGCTCAATAAGCTCTTGGGTGGCGTTCCCTAATAAATAGTGATTCATTTTCACGGAACTCCCCACAATAGCAGCCTTGGTGACCACTCGCCCTATTGCCGCACTTTCGATTATCATTTTCGCTAAAGGTAAACACCGATAATCGTTCTCAAGGGGTTGTCTGACCCATATCTTTTCTCCCGTAAAGTCTTCCGGGTTTGCTAATTTCAGAGGGGCTAAATCGATGCTGCTACCGCTGTCCCGTAGTATGGTCATTTCTACATCGTTTACGCGACCCTGGCTTAGGAACGGCCTAAATGAGGGAGCGAACTCCTCTGTGGTTAGGTTATTTACCCGTTCCTGTGGGCGATTGTTGAGGGGACAATGGGGGCGGATATGGCCCGTTTGATTGCATTCATAGCAACGCACTTCTCTTCTACGCTCGAATTCCTGACTGCGGAGATCTCTCTGCGCCCCTGGGATTTCTTGCCCAGGCCTTCCCCTAGGTTTTTCGGGGCCCCCTGGCTTTTTGTCAACAGGTGGTTTTTCGGTCTTAACCCTATCATTAAACCTCCTTTCTGGCGGGCGGAACCTGTCCGGCCTCCGCGAGAATTTCCGGTTAGTTTCATAATCGTCGAGCTTCTCGACCAATTCTGCCGGATCGATCATCTCGGCCCATAAGTCGAGGAAATGGTCTTTCATCTCGACCGGAACGCGCCTCTTAATTTGATCCGATATTATCAGATCTTTGAGTGCTTTATAATTATCTACTTTTAGGGCTCCTAACCAACCCTCAAAATAGCTCCTTAGCTCGAAGACGAGGTCTTTCCACAAGGTTCCTGGCTTCCTCTGATGTTGTTGGTCAATTCGATAGGTTCCCTTACAATCAGTTCAGCTATGTCTACCGGAAGCAAGGGGATCAAGTAGTCAACCCATTCTGTTTCCTCTATAGCCAACTTCCGAATCTGCCTCTCAAACAAAATTAGGAACAACGACACATCGGCCTTCTCAGGTTCGAATTTTTGCATCACTGCTCCTAAATGCCTGAGGGGTCTGGTTTCTACCCTACGCGTGGGGGCGGAATTAGTTATCTCGACTGCTTGTGTTAGGCGGAGACGCTCCAGTTCAAATGCCCGTAACTTTTCTGACTCAGCCTCAGATTTTTCAATTTCTCTCTCTCGGACCAAGCTTTCGAGCATTTCCTTGGTTCCTACCTCCTCAAATTCGGGACTTTGTTGAATTTCTTTTACAAGGATCGTTATAGTTTCGTCCCCCGTTATATCTAGCCCCATTTCTTCTGCTAGCCTTTGCAAGTCAATTTTCCTATGTCTTTTTAGGAAAGCCATTTTTTTCTATCTCTGCGGTTCCCCACTAAATCAAAACGCGGCACATACACAACAGTTTTTAAATTTCAGCGATCCTCTAATTCCAAAACATAAAATACACCAACAAAAACAATGCACAAAGAAACCCTGAATGTTAACTACTATTAATTTAACACTCCAGTTTTAACAATCAGTACAAGTTAACTACCAAATTCAATATTTCACACAATACGACCTTACACATTAAATACCTAAGCCTCCAATAAAAAAATCAGCTTACCCCGTTTGTTGACCACTTGCGATGAGGTATCCAGTTTGAAAGCACACTCGCACTACTCTAAGCGATTCACGTAATTGAAGCCCGCACAGAATTGTAGAACGGACGATTCACACGACCGCTGGCGCTGGACCACACAACGCGATGACGCACAGCTGCATGGGGTCTAACCGCGGTCCGGTGGCTGGACACTTTCACTTTCGCCTAATGGCGTTGGGGATGTTTTTGGCCGTTGGCGCTTCTACGGGGGTTCTCTGTCGAAGACTGCTCTGATCGCTATCCTGCACGGATGATTCGTTCTTCTGTGGTGGGTTCTGCTGTCTTTGACGGAGGTTTTAGCTGTGGGTCTCCTAAGTGATTTCTATACTAGGAAATCGCACCGACTGCCAGCAGTTTGTCTGTAACGACTTTGACTAATGCTACAGGTTGAGAAATAAGAAGTTTTATTTCTAGGTTAGAGTAAGAGTTAAATATATACAGTTATCTTGGAATCGACGGTCTGGGAATGGTTCCCTTGGAGAATCACTAGCAGTGACCCGAGTAATGGGGTGAGTTCCAGGCTACGGTCTTTCACGGTTATCTCGGATGAGATGATGTCTGGCGGGATGCCAAGGCGGAGAATCGGGTCTCCTCTGGTAACGGGACTCGAGCGAAGGATGAATTCCAAGCTACGGTCTTTCACGGTTATCTCGGATGAGATGATGTCTGGCGGGATGCCAAGGCGGAGAATCGGGTCTCCTCTGGTCTACGAACCAAGCAAAGGGTGAATTCAAGGCTACGGCCTTTCACGGTTATCTCGGATGAGATCAAGTCTGGCGGGATGCCAAGGCGGAGAATCAGGTCTCCTCTGGTAACGAACCAAGCAAAGGGTGAATTCGAGGCTACGGCCTTTCACGGTTATCTCGGATGAGATCAAGTCGGGCGGGATGCCAAGGCGGAGAATCAGGTCTCCTCTGGTCTACGAACCAAGCAAAGGATGAATTCGAGGCTACGGCCTTTCACGGTTATCTCGGATGAGATCAAGTCTGGCGGGATGCCAAGGCGGAGAATCAGGTCTCCTCTGGTCTACGAACCAAGCAAAGGATGAATTCGAGGCTACGGCCTTTCACGGTTATCTCGGATGAGATCAAGTCTGGCGGGATGCCAAGGCGGAGAATCAGGTCTCCTCTGGTAACGGGACTCGAGCGATAGTCCTCCGGCCGGGTGGCCTCTCTGAGCGTTCTCAGGTGAGATCAGAAGGTCGCAAGCTCGTGCGACCGTGGAGCAGTTTAGCCGGCTACCTGCCGCGGCTGCTGCGTTCCTCTCAAGGATAATCTGGGGCCGGATGCCCGGGTAAGTTCAGCTCGACCGTCCTGTGGCAATTAAAATCACTCCGAGCTCTTCGAAAAAACCGTGCGCGCCCTTTTATACCTCTTTTGGAGGGGGTGGCTTCTGGCGCTGTCGTCGCTCTTGACGTAATTCACGTCCTGCAATTGGTCTAGTGCAAGGGGGGTCACAGGTGCCCGCTGACCTTATTGGCCTTTGAACCCCGACGGAAAGTCTCGGTTCGGCCTCTCGCTGTCTAGGATCTTGCGTCCAGCTCGTCCATCAACCTGGGAACCAAAAATCTGCCCATTGTCTCTAACTGTCAAGTAGAGCGACAGGAGGGCGACTGGCTGTCGCCGCCATTTCCGTTGGACTTAGACGTGGGACAGAGAGAATATATGGATACTCCACAATCCAAATGGAAAAAATCCGAGGACAATAGCACGTTATTTTGAACCTACTCTCTCCAAAATTTTGCACCACGCTAACGTGAGGACATTGGAGACTCGACAGATTAAACTGCACTAGCCCCCTTGTACGCGACAGTCTTTGATTGGATTCGAACTCCCAACACTCCGATTGCTAATCCGTTACTCTACCGACTGGGCTACATCGGAACAGTAGATGGTACAGTACTAAGTCCCAAATCCGGACGTTTTGCTAAGCGGCGTTTTTTTTCCCCCCACTTTTTTACGGCAATTTTTAAAAACAAGGAGTTAAACCTGCCCTTACTTGATGAAAAAAGCAAAATAACGGACATGTTCATAGTAAATACCACACTGAAAAATTAGAAGATTTGCTATTAAAATTTGTTGCCTTGTATTAAAAAGGTTTTATTCCTTTTATAAAAATTATTTCTATTTATATATCTGCTATTTTACTATTGCATACGCAAAATTCACGTGGGTAACAAAAATTACCATTACCGTCTTATTAGCGTTCACGCCGACCTACCAGTATAGTGGTTAAGGTGTTAGCCTATGAATCGGAAGGTTTCTGATTCAATCGGGGCCGAGCATGGATGCTTGTAAGCGTATGGTGTAGAGGCGGCTGGTGCACCCTAAATCTGTCGTGGCCGAAAGTCCTCACGTTGGGTTGGCGTGGAAGTTTGGAGAGTGGGGTGCCAGCTCAGGTCTTGCTTCGTCATCCGACCGTGGTTCAAAATACGAGGTGTAGTCCTCGGATTTTTCCCTCAAGGGACTGATCCCGGACCGTCGTCAATAGCCCGTTGTGTTGCTCTAGTACGACGTTAACTAAAATTACCATTACCATTACCTCCGAAACCTTAAAGATTCGACCCACCAAAAGTAAGGAATCGGGCATGGACTAAAAATATATTTTTCTCGACGTTAATAATCTATATTCAGTAAATAACGAGCTCTCCATGCTAAGCACTTATGAATTATGCGTCCCGAAATCTACAGCGGAAAGGTCCAAGATCCTGCCAAGAGGAAGATAATAGTTTGCGAGAGTTAGAGACTCCCTCGTAAAGAAACACTTGGGTCTGCTCGTTATAGTCCTTACGGGAATCATGAATGCGCCGGGATTTATGGTGACCCGGATTATGCCGTCAATAGTTCCCCTGAGGACGGAATTCTCTTTAAAAGAAGAAAAGGATCTTTATCTCCTCCCCTACCAGAAGGTCCAGGAGTTCGCGCTGCAACCCTCAGAACTCCTTTCAAGGAGTTATACTTTAAAAAAAACCTCGTGTGCCCGAGTTGGGGATCTACGGGCTCCTGTGTTTCTCTTCCGACTGATGGCGTTATAAATTTCCCCCCTAATGTTGGGGATTTTCTGGAGTCCGTGGGAGGGAAAAGTCTCTTTAAAGTCGGAAGTGAATTCCCTTTCCGTCATAACTGTTCGGGACGGCGGGTGTTTTAGTGTCGGGACATAGCAGGGAGGCGATCAAAGTTTCATAAGCTTGTCGCGCTGGAAATCGTGAAAAATGATCGTAAAAGCGAGCGCGGTTTTGATGTCGGGTTGCGGTGTGGACTCCCGGGGAGATGCATTTATTCATAAACTGGTTTACTTTGCTGGATCTGAGCGAATGCAGTGTGGATTTAATAGTTTCGGTTCTGGAGGAGAGCCCGGGAATGGGATTCGGTGGATTTCGCGTGTTATGTCTTTTGGAATGTATGTTATCTGGGTCATTTTTTACTCCTTTTGAGCCATAAAGAGTGTCAATCTATACAGGAAGCTCCTCTGCTTGCTTTTGACTAGATTGGCCACGTGACTGCCCAGATACTTTGTGTTACCGTTAGGACGAGGTAATTGGTAATTTTTCAATTAATGTTGTACTGGAGCAACACTGACGACGTTCCGGGATCAATCCACTAAGGGAAAGATCAGAGGTCAACACTAGGGATGCGACATCGATAGCAAAACATCGATGTACAAAATTAAAACATCGATGTTGATAATACATCGACCCAAAAACATCGATGTTTTTTAACATCGATGTTTTTAAAATTCAATGTATTTAAACAATTTCCCCCATTAGTAAAAATTGGTTTAGCAACTAGTGATGCGACATCGGCTCCAATACATCGATGTTTTTTTCTAAAACATCAGTGTTTAGAAAACATCGACATCGATGTCGCATACCTTCTTTTCAGACCCTTCACACTTGGCCACTTTGGTCTAAAAGTATGTTCGATATGCTGAATTTAAAAATTATGCTACTTGGTTATTTTTAAAATTTTTATAACGGTGTATTTTTCAGTCAAAAATAAAACATCGACAACGTAAAAACATAGACAAGTATAAACATCGATGTTACAAAAACATCGACTCCAAAACATCGACATCGATGTCGCATCCCTAGTCAACACCACGTAATTTTGAACCACGAACCGTAAGGTCGAGATCTATGTAGGTTGGTAGTATATTAAGGTCGCGTTGGAGCAACACTACGGGCAATTAACGGGGATCCATCCCGAAGAGAAAGAACCAAGGACAACCTCGTCATTTTGAGCTACGGTACTAACTATGGACGAGATCAACACCTCAGCTAACGCCCCCTCGCCAAGTTTCCATTCCAAGTTGCCGACTAACCGATCTGGTTGTTAAGATGTTAGCCTCTGGATCAGAAGGGTCCTGATTCGAATCTGGGTCTGCATGGATGTTGGTAAGCGTAAGGTGTAGAGGCGGCTGGTGCACCTTAAATATGTCGTGGCCAAAAGTCCTCACGTTGGGTTTGGGTAGAAGTTTGGAGAGTGGGGTGCCAGCTCGGTTGTTGCCTCGTCATCTGACCGTGGTTCAAAATGACCTGGTGTTGTCTTTCAACTTAGCAACAAGTTTGTCATAACACGATGCTTTCAGGTAACACTTCGGAATGTTAACAACATATATGTCAACTCATGAATTCAAAGTGTATTCACCCTCCTATTGGTTCAGACGATGTCTTGTCCATCGAAATCTGACGAATTTTGCCGTGGTTCAAAATTACGTGTTGTAGTCCTCGAATCTTTCCTTTAGGGGATTGATCCCGGACCGTCGCCAATAATCCGTTATATGTTGAACTAGTACGACGTTAATTAAAAACTACCAACATCCACACCAGGCCAACATGAGGACATTGGAGGCTACAAAAGATTTAACGTGCTCGAGCCTCCGTAAACACGACGTTCTTTTGCTATTTCGAATCTCATCGAGATCTACGATAGGGAGTAAAATTCTCTATCTTGAGGACAAGGCCTCATCATTTTTAATCACGGCGAGATGACGACAACACCTGAGCTGGCACCCCACTCTCCAATATTCCAGAACACGCCAACATGAGGACTTTTGGGACACGACAGATTCAACGTGTACCAGTTCTCGTTGTGCCGTCGCACCTGTGGGAGTTACGAATCTTTACAAGTGCTACGGTTGGAATGACAACTTTTTCTGAGATAATTCATCTTGCTCCAAACTGAAATATATATACATTACCCTAGAATAATGGGCCGGATAGCAAGATGTGACGGTTTAAGTGAAAGAATACATGCTCAATAAAGGGGATGGTCCTCCATGTGCTGAAATTACGCGAACAACCCATCTGGGCATACTCAACAAGGTTTTGATACACAGCAATGGGTATTTGCGTCCATTCCTGCTGCAAGAATGTCGCCAGCTCAGCTGCAGATTTCGGACAGGGTTCCTTGGTCCGTAAGCGTCGCTCTAACTCGTCTCACACATTTTATATGGGGCTTAGGTCGGGACTCTCAGCAGGCCAGGGAAGACTACATCCGTATCTCGATACCACTGCTTGACAGAGGCTGCAACGTCCTGGAAGTAACATTCGTCTATTCTTTAATATTGAAAGAGCGTAGGAAAAACCAGATTCTCCAAAATGTTCGTGTATGCGTCGGCGTTGAATTGACCAGGAACAACGTGCAATGGTCCCTGGCCATAACACGAAAAACACCCCCAAACAAATATGCAAGTTTTATGCAAATCCGCTGAAGTCCGGTCCATTATTGTAGGGTAGTGTATCATAATTTCACAATATTTTCCACTGAGAAATCACTTAACATAACATACTTAGTTTTCCAAGGAAATTTTTTCCATATACAAAAATATATTAAAAATAATAATTTTTATTTTTATGTGTTTTTTAATTTTAATTTTTATACGATCCTGATGGTCCTCCATATACATAGTAATAACAATAAACCTAAACGTAACCTCTCGTTGCGCTGAACTGACTGACATACACAGTCCAGTCACATTAATGTGACCACCACCTACTTTCGACGTCAACGTGAAATAACCAATCACAAAAGGCAGGTGGCAGCACATTGCAGTGGAGTATATATGAAGGATGTCCTATGGCATCGGAAAGCATTTCAATCGTTGGCGTAATACAGAAATGTAGCGATTTATCCGAAGTCCAAAAGGGCATGATTATTGGCTTTCGGGCCAAGGGTGGAAGCATTTCGGAAAAGGCTAATTTTGTGAACTGTTCGCGTGCCGCCGTGGTAAAAGTATACCGTGCATGGCAAAATGGCACGATCCAAAATCAGCGGCGTGGCACATGTGGTGCACCACGGGCTATAGATGACAGAGGCGAACGAAGGCTACGGAGATGCGTTCGGGCGAATAGTCGTGCAACTGTTGAGCAACTGACCGCCCAGATGAACCAAGGGGCTACCAAGAGTGTTTCATCAACAACGGTTCAGCGAACGTTGCTGCGCATGGGCCTCCGCAGCAGACGCCTGGTTAATGCACCTATGCTGACTGCTGTTCATCGGCGACGAAGGCTGGAATTTGCACGCCAGTACCGGAACTGGACGTCCACAGAGTGGCGACAGGTGGCTTTTTCCGATGAATCGCGTTTTATGCTCCATCGGATAGATGGACGTTGGCGTATACGGCGTGAAACGTCTGAAAGCAAACACCCTGCAACAATTGCCGGAAGGATCCAGGCTGGAGGAGGGAGCATTATGGTTTGGGGAATGTTTTCCTGGCATTCACTGGGTGCACTCATCATCAGAAACCTAATTGACTCTCTTCCTGCACGTCTCGCAGCGATCCGCTCTGCCAAAGGTGGTTATTCTGGCTTTTGACAGGTGGTCACGTTAATGTGACTGGACTGTGTATATAGTATTGGCTTTGGATAGAAGCGGGGAAATGGACGTTCAATGGATGGACACTAAGTCATGTGCAATAGAAATAACGATTTTGGAGTGTAGGTGATATTGGGGTTCATAGCTTTCATTGATATTCCGGTGCAATTTGACATACAACCGGTATTATGGACAGCAACTTAAATTCCGGAACAATCCCGGACAATCCGGGACGGTTGGAAAACCTAGTAGCGAGTGTCATAAGAAAAGACCTGTTCGAGATTGCAAGAGGGAGGCGAACGCCCCCGAAAAACGCAAAGGGGAGACGATCTGGAGAAGTAACGAGAGTAGGGATTGCAATCCGGCACGATTGACACTAATCCGACCGGATCCAGCCGTATCGGTACTTTTTTAATAAGTCTATCTAACCAGTATGTATTTTTCCAAAATCGGCTGAGTGAAAGTAGGTAAAAAGGATATTATTCCAAATTGACGAACAAAACGTTTATTTTAGCATTAGAAAATCAACTTTATTATTAATTATCCATAGGTAGGAAATCAATCATCAGCAATTAATTGTAGTAACTATTAGTATTGCTAGTGGTAAGTATTAAACGATTGATGATGATCAGTCTTACTAGTGTCCACACCAAAAAACATCAGTTTGTTTTATATGTAGTACTTTTCTATTTATTTAAAATTAAGTAATCTCTATCTCTAATGTCGTTGAGCAAATGACATACATTGTACCTAACCTTGTCTCAAATTAACATAAAAATCTAATCTTTGGCAATTTTTGGTCAACATAACAAACAAGGGAACTCTTAATTCTTCTTAATTGCTTAAATCGAAGTTATATAGTAATGAAAATCACTTTTTAGTTTTAAAGAACGATCTAAGGAAACAAATTGTATTGTGTCGACCTCCAACCTAATTCTCAATGAACTGCAAATATAACCAGCGGCCGAGAAGGTCCTCTCAGCTTCGACACTAGTTGACTTAACCGTCATTAAGTTGTCGCACATAAGAGACAAATATTTTCTTTTGGCTCCATTTCATATGAAGTCATTTCTTTCATCAATATTTTCTCAAAATCCGTTACTTATGTAATGTTTGTCTTCATTTTCTTGCAGAATTTCCTTTTCTAATTCATCTTTATTAAAAAAAATATTATTGATGATTTAATTTATTATTTTTGCTAGAATTCTCCAAACTAATGAATGAAAAATATAAAATCGATTAATTCACAATCGATTGCTTAATACACGATTTTGCGACTTTAAAGTTAGGGTTGAGTAATCGATTATATAATTTTAAAACAATTCGGTATTATAGGATCTGGGCCGGTAGTGGTAATTTTAAATTAACATCGTAACTAGAGCAACACAACGGGCTATTGACGACGGTCCGGGATCAGTCCCTTAAGGGAAAGATCCGAGGACAACATCTCGTAATTTTGAACCACGGTCAGATGACGAAGCAACACCTGAGCTGGCACCCCACTCTCCAAACTTCAACACCAAACCAACGTGAAAACTTTCTGGCACGTAAAACTTAAGGTGTACCAGCCGCCTCTACACCTTACGTTTACAAACATCCATGCCCGGACCCGGATTCGAACCAGGAACCTTCCGATCCAGAAACTAACACCTTAACCACTATACCGGTTGGTTGGCAGGATATGGACCGGATCTGATAGATGTTGCTGTATCCGGTAGGTAGCCAAATAATGCCGGATCCGCCGGATCGGATTACAATCCCTAAACGGGAGCAATATGTGGACACGAGGGCTCTCGTTTCGACAAGCGATAATAAAAGACAAACAATCAAAAATAAACTAGTTGCGGTTTCTTCATGAACATTAGTTCATTGATTGTTCAATGTACAGTTCAATGTGTGTAAATAGTTATTTAAATCCTTTTAAGTTTTTAAGTTAAAGCGCCATTTTAAACCACGGTCAGATGGCGAGGTCACACGTGAGATATCACCCGACTATAAAAACTATGTAGGTATTTGAGGCCACGGCAGGTTGAACGTGCATTAACCCCTTTGGTTGGATTCGAACTCGAAACCCTCCGGTTGCTAAATCGTTACTCTTCCAGCGAGATGAAGAGTGAAATGTGTTAAATTTGAGGTAAGGTAAGGTAATTTTAATCAACGTCGTACTAGATCAACACAACGGGCTATTGACGACGGTCCTAGATCAATTACCTAAGGGAAAGATCCGAGGACAACACCTCGTAATTTTGAACCACGCTCAGATGACGAGGCAACACCTGAGCTGCCACCCAACACCCTAACTTTCACACCAACCCAGCGGGAGGACTTTCGGCCACGACATATTGAAAGTGCACCAGCCGCCTCAACACCATACGTTTACAAACGTGCATGCACTGACCCGGATTCGAACCAAGAACCTTCCGATCTAGAGGCTAACACCTTAACCACCAGACCGGTTGATCGGCAATATAAAGTTTGAGGAATAGTGCTCCAAATAAATGTATTCAACCAACAAATAACACCGCATTCTTGCAAAGTCAATATTTTTTTTCACTTTTGCACAGGTCCTTTTTCCTCTCAACGAAGTTCGAATTCGAGGGAGCAGCATCTGAATTTCAACTCCTCGCCGTAATAATACCTAATTTCATTCGAAGCGCTCCATTCCGTGCGATCGGTCACGGAAGAAGGAACTTTTCGCCAGCAAACGATCGAACAGCTCACCCCTTCCATCAGACGACTATCAACAAGCGAACGTGACGCAACAGAAAACTCCACGTCAAACTTAGCTGCCCCCTCCCTCCCCACCCACTCTGCTCCGACGCAGACGATCCTGCCGAGTTGCCAAGATTGGGCGAAAACGCGACCCTTGGGCGACTATTTAATTTGTGGGGCGCCAAAACTTTATATGAGGTGGCATCAGTATGTTTTGGGGCAAAAAATAACGTCACCCGCACGATCGTTCCTTTGAATCGACCAAGTGAACAGTACAAACATTTTTTGGCGATTAAATAACGTCGCACTGGGAAAACACAAAGGGCTATTGACAACGGTCCGGAATCGAACCGGAAGGGAAAGATTCGAGGACAACACCACACCATATTCAATTAGTCAGATGACGAGAATAACCTGAGCTGACACACCAATCTTCAAACTTCCGCATAACGCACAGCGTGGACATTGGAGGCCACGTTAGATTAAACGTGCACTAGCCTCCTTGAACACGACGGTGTTTGGCTGGATCGAGCTCCGAACTCGCAACCCTTCGTTTTCTATTACGTAGCTCTTCCAACGAGGGATTCGATCGATGTTTTATAAACATCGATGTTTTATAAACATCAATGTTTTATATAATGATCTACATCGATGTTTTATAAAAAACATGAACATTATAAAAGACATCGATGTATTTACCATCGATGCATTGAAACCGATGTTTATACAAGTCGATGTTTTTACGTTGTCGATGTTTTATTTTTAAATGAAAAAAGTATCTTTATAAAAATTACCAAGTAGCACAATTGTCATAATCAGTAAATTGAACATGCTTTTAGACCAAAGTGGAGAAGGGTAAAGGGTTTGAAAAGTAGGGATGCGACATCGATGTCGATGTTTTATAAAAACATTGATGTACTTACCATCGATTTAGTGGAGTCGATAGTTTTAAATTAACAAATACGGCAAATGACAAATTAAATCTCCTACCCCCCGGCGAACATTAATGTTTGAGGTTGCTAAACCAGTTTTAAGAAATGGACACAAAACAACAAACATCGATGTTTAAAAACATCGATGGTTTTTGGGCGATGTATTAACAACATCGATGTTTTAATTTTGAAAATCGATGTTTTGCTGTCGATGTCGCATCCCTATTTCCAACTAGACCCTTCAGCGACCCTTAAATATTGTAGTTGTTATTATAAAACTGCTCTATGTGAGAAATCTACTTTCGCTTGAATATATCAATTCCAGTAATACCATACCCTGCAATAATGGATCGGACAGCACGATGTGGTGCTATTAGAGAAAGAATACATGCTTTAATAGGAGAGTCGTCACCCATGTGTTGCAATGACACTAGCGACCCTTCTGGGCAGACTTGCAACAAGGTTTTGACACACAGCTATGAGTATTTGTGTCCATTTCTGCTGCAAGAATGTCGCCAGCTCAGGTGTAGATTTCGGACATACTTCCCTGCCCGTAATCGTCGCTATAACTCTTCCCACAAATATTTAATGGGGTTTAGATCAGTACTCTGAGCAGGCCAGGGAAGACGTTTGACATTCATATCTCGATACCACTGCGTGACAGAGGCTCTTTGTCGTCCTGGAATTAACATTCGTCCATTCCATAAAATTGCCAGAGCGGACGAAGAACCTGATGGTCCAAAATTTTCATGTAGGCGTTTAATTGACCAGGAACAACGTACAAAGGTCCCAGGCCATACCACAAATAACACCCCCAAACAAGTAGTCGGATTTTATGCAAATCCGCTGGCGTCCGGTCCATTATTGTTGATTAGTGTAGTTCTATAACTATAGAAAATTTAAAAAGTATGGTTCTTTTTCTTTCAGAAATACACGATTTACTGTAGTTATTCCCATAAACGCATTCCACAAAGAGAAAAAAGTCTGGTTTTAACCGAGTTTGAAATGAACAGCTGACAGATATAACAAAGCTGTGCCTTAAAATGTCCCACCATCAGTGCCCCTGAGATTACATTTGTAAGATAGTCATCTTTAAGGTCCAAAAATGTCCCCAAAGCGATTAATTTCTAAAACGTACTGTGGAATGGTAGACAAGTTGGAAGAGTAACGGTTCAGTAACCGGAGGGTTGCGAGATCCAATCAAACCCAAGACCGTCGTTAACAAAGAGAGCTGGTGCACGTACAATCTGTCGGGGCCTCCACTGTTTCACATTGGCGTGGTGTGGAAGTTTGGAGAGTGGGATGCGAATCTTAGATGTGGCCTCGTCATCTGACATGGTTCAAAATGACGTGTTGTTGTCCTCGGATCGTTCCCTACGGGTTTGATCCCGGTCCGCCTGCAATAGCCCGTTGTGTTGCTCCAGTGTGACGTTAATTAAAATACACATTCTTACCTTAAAAATGAATTTGAAACATATACAAGGAAAAAGAAAGCATCATGTTAAAGCTTGAAAAACAATTCATTAAAAACTAATTTATCCAATATTATAAATTTTTTTTATTTAAAAATTGTATTTTATTCTCGTGGTTAAAATTGGTATTTGAAGTTGAGGTAGGTAGTTAATCAACGTCCCACTGGATCAACACAACGGGCCATTGGCGACGGTTTAGGGATCAATCACTCAAGGGCCCTTTGACTTTTTGAATCACTTTCAGTTGACGAGATAACACCTGAGCTTTCACCCCACCTCTCCTAACTGCCACACCACGCCAAGTTTTTTAGATTTGAGGCCACGACGCATTTAACGTGCACCGGCCCCCTCTGTACATGACGGCCGTATTCGAACTCATTTGAAGTTGAGAGCTTAAAAAATAAAGTTTTTGCGACATCAAGCAAACCACTTTTCCTTTCGAAAACACTTTGGTGGCGCGATCCAAGCGGGCGCTCTCCTTCTCTATATCTGGCAACCCTGATCCCCCACATCCTCAGAACTCTGGTCGGAGCCAACCAGAGAAGATCGTTTGCAGACTACGCTCTCGGAATCGCTTGCAAGTGAGAAAGACGTATCGCACGTGGTTTTCCGTGGGTCAAATTTTCGCGGTCGTTTGATGGGTGCCCTTTTTTTCGCGGGGCTGTTGCTCGTGGCAACGTTCGGGGCAGCGGTCCGCGGGGCCGAGCCGGCGGCGGACACGGAGCCCCGCATGATCCCGCAGAGCTTCCCGGGGCGGTGCCGCAGGGCGCCCCCGGGGGTCGCCATCCCTAAAGTGCCGGGAGACAACGGATTCTACATCAAGATCTCCGGGAACCCCGAGAAGTACCAGCCGGGGGAACTCTACACAGGTGAGTGTACCATTTTCTCTTTCGCATGGAACAGGTTCTTTTACAAAAGATGACCTCTTAGAATTTTCGGTCATCCGGACCCCACGGGGGCGACCTTACGAAGTGCGGGGGCCCCCTTTCGACATCCATCTCAGTGAGGGGCACCAGGAAATTAAAAAAATTATGACGCTGTTTGAAATGGAGTGAATTCTGTAGTTGACTAAAAACTTTTTGAAAGTGACCCTAATCGTTTAAGTGTCGTTAAATAGTTTTGAGTTAAAATTATTAAAAAACCAAGCATTTTCGGTCATCTGGACTCCTTGGGGGGCCGCCCTTGTGAAGTGCGGGGGGCCCCTTTCGACACCCATCTCAGTGAGGGGCACCACGAAATATTAAAAAATTATTAAATGACACTGTTTGAAATGGAGTGAATTTTGTTGACTAGAAGAAAACTTTTTGAAAGTGATAAATCGTTTAAGTGTCGTTAAATAAATTTGGAATAAAATTATTCAATAATATATATGCATCTAAAACAAAGTTTCTGAGTGTTATATTTTTCTTCAAATCGAATACAATGGCAATATATAATTGAATAATGCTTCTCTTAATTTCATTCATGGTGGGTCTTTGGAGTACGTGTTTCGAGAAGAACTATGTCTTCTCAGTTTATTTGTTTAGTGCAATCTTTTATTATATACAGTGAGTTAGTTGCCTCTGAATCTGTCTGTTAGTATCGTTCTGTGTGCTTGTCTGTTGCGATGTTTGTAGTAGTCTTGTTGGACTTCTGAGTTGCTATTATTTAAGTATTCAAAGACAGAACAGACAGTTAATCCCGTAACAGGACCTGTGACACCTCAAAGGATACCTTAGGACCCACTGTGTTTTGACCGTGTCACCATTTTTATAAAAAATTATCTTCCTTTTGCATTGATTTTTAAATAAATGGAGTACTCATCCAACGAGATACCCGATTCTTTTTGTTCCGCAAGACCGCCACTAGGCGATTCTGAATGGGTTACTTCGAAGATGAATTCGCTAACGTTCTTGGAAGGTTTTAGAGTATCAATTCGTTAATAGCCGATATCGTGAGATACGTATTTATCGTACACGTAAAGTATTCTATCTGCATCATTCCATGACGAAAATTTTAGCCCTCCTAATGAGCCTGAGAAATTAACCATATCCCATATCTCCTCAGAGGAGTCGGAATCACTTGTACAGTGCGAAGTGCTATTGCTCATGTTGGTCCTCGGAAAAAGAGAATAATTACGCACATCCGATCTCTTCGTGCGTACGAGTTGGAAATTCCGTTGATGTCAAACACGGAAACGCATGAAACATACTGTGAGGAACATATCTGTCTCTGGTTCAACCGTCCCAATGATAATTTCCGTTGCTGAAACAGCGAGCTCGATTTTTTTTTGCTCTGAATATTATTTTTGTTGAAATTATAATATATTATATTACTGCATTGATTCAATATATTATGTGCCGATCTGTTCTATGACCTGTCTCCTTCTCTCCGGTAGCTGCATCGTTCCGCGCTCGTGTAAAGTTCCGAGGTTTCTGGCTGACTTTCTGAACCACTTACGGCACACTCACCACATATAACACATAACTTCTTTTGCGTCTGCGAAGCGTTTTTTGCCATTTCGAAAGTAAAAGAAGCATAATAGGTCAAAAATGCTTTCTATTTTCTGCCATTTTTAAGCTTAAAATTAAAACGAACCCCCACTAACGCAATTTTTCAACAAGTACTCTCTGAAATTCCTTCTTTCAGACAACATCCATACTTGATCCGTATGAAGTAGAGATGCGACATCGATGTCGTTGTTTTCAAAACATCAATGTTTTATAAAAAAAAAACATAAAAAATAAAGATATTAAAAAAAAAAAACATTGATGTATTGGAGTCGTCGTTTTTACGTTGTCGATGATAATACTTGTCGATCGTTGTCGTTGTTTTATTTTTACATGAAAAAGTTCCATTATAAAAATGAAAAATAAATAAAAATAACCAAGTAGCATAATTTTTATAATTAGTAAATTGAACATACTTTGAGACCAAAGTGGCCAAAGGTGCCGGGTGTGAAAAGGACGAGAATAAAAGGGGGAACGGTGCCCCTAGCAACGAGACAATAGGGACGCGACATCGATGTCGTTGTTTTCAAAACATCGATGTTTCATAAAAAACATCGATTTATTGGAGCCGATGTTTGCTCAACATCGATGTTTTTACATTGTCGATGTTTTACCTTTGAACATGTACTAAATCAGTTTTAAAAAAAATGGAGAAAAACATTTTAAATACATCGATGTGTTTAAAAACATCGATGGTTTTGAGGAGATGTATTTTTAACATCGATGTTTTAATATTGAACATTGATATTTTAATATTGAACATCGATATTTTAATATTGAACAACGATATTTTAATATTGAACAACGATATTTTAATATTGAACATCGATGTTGTCGATGTCGCATTCCTAGTATAAAGTAGATAGCACTTCGGTTTTGCGATGCAAAGACATCGAGCGCCAGAAACGTAACGAACTTTTGCATCACCCCAATATTATTTTAGCTTCATATTTAAGATCATACTTCCGGGACCGATTTGTACGATGGACTCCTGGTTTAATTGATTTTGGCGTTGTCTGTTCTCTGATTGCTACCCTACTTTAAGCGAATTTTCGGAAGGAAATAAACTGCATAACACGTTATCAAAACATTGGGTCGTATTGTCTTCACCACAACAGCAATTGCAGTGATTTGTGGATATGTCCTTAACCCTCTCAGTGGTGCTTTTATTTAACAGAAGCAAAATACCCGTATACCCCACAGAAGTACAACACGGGGCTTTCAGAAGTTAGTTTATCAAAGTAAAAGTGGAATATAAATTTACCTGAAATAACAAAATCTGACGAACTTTGCAAATGAGAAGTGAAGCAGATTAGATCCAGCTAAAACATTGAGTTTCATTGATCACGCTTTACCCAATCTTCTGAAACCATTTTGAAGGCACATTCTTTAATTACCGGTGCCAGCTCAGGTGCTGCCTCGTCATCTGACCGTGGTTCAAAATGACGTGGTGTTGTTCTCGGAATTTTTCCTTAGGGAATAGATCTCGAACCGTCGTCAATAGCCCGTTGTATTGCTCTAGAACGAAGTTAATTAAATATTATAAAATTACCTGACGGATTTTGCTAATGAAGACGTAGGTATTTAATCAACGTCACACTGGAGTAACACAATGGGCTAGTGGAGCAGATCGAAGATAGAACCCGAGGACAATACCAGATGATTTTGAATCACGATCAGATGACGAGGTCATACCTGAGCTGGCACTCCACTCGCCCAACTTCCATACTACGCCAACGTGAAAACATTTGAGGGCGCGGTAGATTTAACAGGTCCCATTCCCCTTTATACAACACCGGACTTTATATGAATTGGAACTCACAGCCTTCCTGTTGCTAATTCGTTACTCTTTCGACTGGGCTATGGTGGCCTTTAAATTATTTGAAGCAACTCTGTTTAAGACACTGGTTGGCAGAATCCAGCTCTGAGAAAGAGAATCCTCCGTGGTCACTTTTGAATGGGATTTTGGGAAATGAAACTGGTATTTCTTGTTTTCCTCTTCTGGGGTTTAGTAATGCACTGTATGACGAAAAGACGTAATCTTTATGGACTGTTTACGTTTGAATTAATTATCAAAATTTTAAAGAAATGTAATAAAACAGTTTCGAGACTTTTCTAAACAAATTAAGAGATTTTTTTTTATCGTTGGGCGTCTTTATATATTTAAAGAAATTTGAATATGTTGTAGAAATTTTAGATTTCGAGTTCTTATCGGTCATTAAAGGGGTGTTGTGATTTATCATTGATCATTTTCTAGTGAAAAACTCTTAAAGTTGAGCTTAACTACGTCGGATCAACTTTTCTATTTTTTGTAATTGATCTCCTTTATGTCTTTTAATTGCATTTCCAACCATTTGTTCTTCAGGATGTGTCGCCACACTTTGTGTAGATACGGTACTGACAAATGCGGTTTTAAACGAAGCAACTCATTATGTGATAAAAATTTACTTTTGATTATGAAGAGGAAAAAGTTTTTTGGTTGCCCATTCGAGTATAGATCGCACTTTTATAAGCTTTGGATGATGAGGTAACAGGAAGCATGTTAATTCAAATTTCTGTTCAATAAAAAATTAAATTAAAATTCATTCCCTGAATTTATGAAAACGATGCTCTGTATCATTTATTCTGCTTCTCTCTTCAAGCGGTTTTTCACCTGACTGTGGTTCAAAATTACGTGGTGTTGTCCTAGAATCTTTTTCTTTGGGGTTGATCCTGGACAATCCCCAATGGCCTGTTGTGTTGCTCCAGTGCGACGTTTATTAAAATACCTACTCCTCTTCAAGCGGACTACTTATTTTATTTATTTACTTTCGAGGAAATAGTTCTGAACATATTTCTCCATAAACTAAACAAATGTTCCTCAACTTCTATAAGGTCCCTGATTTGTAACTGGTATGAAAATCATATTTTTAACTTTGGTCCCCCACAAAATTGAATTGCTGGTCCACAATCCATTAAAATTTAACTGAACATTTTTGAAGAACCAAAAATAATTGAATTGATGTCTTTTAGAAACAAATTCTTCAACTGTGCTACAATATCTTTAATACTAAGCGTAGTGTTGCATTTATCCCACCACACTCACCACGGATTCTTTCAACCTTTAGAACCTTGGAATGCAATCTTTCTTTGGACTGATTCTGTTTGTCTTGGCATCTGATGTGCTTTGGACTGATTTTATTGACCCATTATGTAGAAAAATTCCTTAGCTTTTTTTCTTAGTAGAATATTTTACTATTTTCATAAGTTAGGTATTTTAATTAACGTCGTAGTCTGGGGCAATGCAACGGGCTACTAACGACGGTCCGGGATAAATAGCAACGGTCTTTATTTAGAATATAATATTTTGCTCTTTATTTAGAATATAATATTTTGCTCTTTATTTAGAATATAATATTTTGCTCTTTATTTAGAATATAATATTTTGGAAAGATGCTTTTGCTCTTTTCCCCAATAGAATAATTTGGAATGATTCTTCCGATCTTTTCCTTACAATAGATTTATTTGTAAATGTTCTTTTGATCTTTTCCTTAGAATAGATTCATTTGGGAAGATTCTTTTGCTATTTTCCGTAGAATAGAATCATTTGGATGGATTCTTATGTCCCTTTCTTTAAAAAAGAATCATTTGGAAGTATTTTTTTTATCTTTTCCTAAGAATAGATTCATTTGAGAAGATTCTTTTGCTATTTTCTTAAGAGTAGATTCATTTGGAAAGATTCTTTTGATTCTACCTTAGAAGAGTCCTTTTGAAAGATTCTTTTGATATTTTCCAAATAATAGAATCATTTGGAAAGATCCTATTGGTCAAGAAGTTCGAAATGGGTCCGAAATCATGCAGGGAAGACAAGACGGAGCGTGTGAAACCCCCTGAGGGTCAAATCTACGAAAGTGTTCCTTCCACCCCTTCTAATCTCATGGCAACCCACGTAAATAAACAGACGGATGGATGGACGGCCTTTCCCTCACTGCAACCGGGAGGCTCAGACAGGCGAATCGGATTACGTTCCTCCAGATCTGCCGGAAGCATTCGACTCAAAACGCTGTGTTGAGTCGTAATAGGGTCTGGGAGCAGCAAGAATCTCCCCCAAATTCATCCTGCGTGCCTGGAATGATTTCCCGATGCCCTCTTCCACCCTGAAGGGGTTATAATGACGCTAATAATGGGGATATCTCTGCCACGCACCCGGAGGAAAAGCCATCGAGTCCAGATTCGTGTCCGGCATCGAAAGAAGGGAGGCGCTATCTGACAAGAGGAGGCTGCTGTACCGGAAAGCATGAACATCGATCTCAGAAATCACGCCTCATGAACCTAGCTATTCGGTTAGAGTGTCTTCCAGCAGAGCTAACGTCTAGAGGCTTCTTTATACAGAGCAAATTGCTGTAAGCTTATTACGACAGAATCCGACCGCATTTGTTTTTATCGATGTGCGTTTGGGATAGCCTGATAGTCGTAACCTTAATGGATGAACGTCAATTTGCAGTTTGTTTATAGGTAGGTATTTAATGAGTGTCTCAATGGAGCGACACAACGGGCAATGGGCGACAATCCAAGAACAAACCCGATCCCAGATCAACAGGTCCTTTTGAACCACGGTCATAAGACCTGAGCTGGCGCCCCATGCTTCTAACTTTCGCACCACACCAACGACGACATTGAACATGCCCCAGCCCCCTTTGCACATAATGTCTTTTGGTTCGATTCAAACTCGCTACCCTCCGGTAGCTAATCCGTTACCATACCAACCGGGCCACCTCGGCCGCTGTGGATCAGTTTAATCAGCTTAAATGGACATTTTACAGATTTGCAAGTTAATGCAAAAGTTCGTCCCTTTTTTTGGAAAAAAAACTGAAGATTATTTTATTGACTAAAAGTGACATTGAATCAGTATACAGTCAGTACCCGGTTTTTGGTCACCCTGTTATAAGGTCACCCCGCTTATATCGTTAATTTTTTTTGTAATGTCCCGTCTAACTTAATTGGGAACATGTGTTCAAGCGCACCGCTTATATAGTCATTTTATTTTCCTGGTTATCGGTTATATAGTCTTTTTTTAAATCTTTTCAATAAGGTTATCGGGTTTTTTTTTTGTTGAAAAATAGTAATTGTTGTAACATTTCTTGAGGCGAGGAGCAACACAGGGAATGACCAGAAGAAAAAAGTCCTCGAACGATATGAATCTGTCAAGGTGTTCAACGTTGATGAATGTGGGCTTTTTTTTTTATCGGATCTTGCCAGACAGAATTCTTTGTTTGAGAGGTGAAAAATGTGTAGGGGGAAAGAAAAGTAAAGAACGCTTCACCGTGTAGTGCAGTAGGCCTCGGCGTTGAGCTTACCATGAATTTGGACCAAGGTCCCAATACATACCAGGAGAAACACCCCCAGACCACAATTCCACCTCCGCCGAACTTTACTGTGGGCACAATGCATTCTGGCAGGAGGCGCCAGATCTTACCATACGAACGGCAGAGGGTGAACCTTGATTCGTCGCTCCTGAGAACCCGTATAATACATTTCATTAAAAAAATGTTCTTAAAAGTTTATTTATTTGTTTATGAGCATTATATTCTGATAGATGAATATAATCCTGACATAATTAAATAGTGTAGTATTGTTTCGCATATATATGGTCTGATTTTTCTGGACCGCTGAGATGACCATATAACCCATACAGACTATAGTATGTGCCATTCTACGCCTTTTTTCCATCCCTCCGGTAGTTGCATCATTCTGCGCTTATACCAGTTCCGAGTTTTGTGGATAAAGCACTGATGCAGGTGACGAAACTTTCTGTACCACCAGGGCCCAATTTAGAAAATTTGGTATAGTAGGCACAATACGCAGGAAGCCCCCCCCCCCATGTTATTTGTCTATGCCCCCCCCCATGTTATTGACAAAAACTAATTTTATAACAATAATTGGTACTTACGTATTTGACTGTTGACCGTTTCACAGATGACACCAAAAAGTTTGAGAAAATCGTGACATTACTTATAACTCTTGGCAAAACAAAATAAAGCAGATGAAAATTAAAAACATAATAGTTAGATAATTAATGTAATTACAAGAATGTGATAGTGGGGGAAACGGTCGACGGACATTTACGTAAATACCCAATAATTTATGTAACTACTTAAAAACTTTAAATTTTTTTTAGATATTTTTGAAACTTAGGGGTTCTTTAAATTATGGGGGCCCTAGGCCCGTGCCTCACGAGCCTAATGGTAAATCAGGGCCTGTGTACCACCACCATATACAACACACAACTTCATTTGCGTCTGGGATGCGTTTTGCCATTTCGGAACTAACCTTCCAGCGGTCGCGCTCTCCACACCAACGAGAAAGGTCGCGGGTATTTCTTGGATATGTTACCGCTAAAGTGCAGTAATCCGTTATTCTACAGATTATCTAGGTGATGTGCATATTAACTAGAGTGATCTAGATAATATGCACATTGCCTACTAGACACTCGTTAAAGTGAAAATGAGATCTTTGCTGAAACAACAACGTTTCTGTACGCTTAAATTAAAATGGTATTTATTTATTTTTCGATATATAAAGAATCAAGTTAATACAATCAAACGTTCAACAAATTAGTTGATAGAATCAATCAATTAAAAAACAATAATAGAAAAAATCAAACGGTTTAAAATATTATTACAATTAAGGAAAGGGGGAAGGTGTAGGGAAAGGAAATGAGAGAAACAAACTTTTGAACTAAAACGATACGGAAGCCGTTAATATGCACATCCCCTAGGTTAAATGCGAAAAACTCTTGATTACGCACGTTAATGAATCAAATTAGTTAATCTGCAGATTAACTATATAATGTGCACATTAACGACCTTCAAGCTTTAGCGGTAACATATACACTATTTTAAAATGTAAAATTAAATGTAAAGGGTGTTAAAATTTAAAAACTAAAGTGTGTATGTATAGAAATTATGCTTTAAATAATATCAATACAATGTATTTAAAGAAATGCTATTCAGATTGCTATATTATTTCTTTATTCAATATTATAAAAATAATGCAAACATAAAGCATTAAAACACTTTAAAATTTCCCAAAAATTGAAAATTAAAGGTATGAAATTGTCGATGTAGTGTTGATGATTTATTTACATTTTAGTAACTTAATAAAGTAATAAATAACATAATAAAGATTTCTTATGAATAAAACAAAACAGGTATAATGTAAAAACTTAACTTAAATGTCGCGCGTATCTGTTAAATACAAATGACGGATCTGCAGGAGACCTATAAACACCTCAAGATTCAAATTATGACTGAAAGTAATTCTAAGTGAGCGGGAAGAATAGCCAAGATCGAGTATTCGTAGTTTTATATTTTTATTCGTAGTTTTAGTTTTATATTTTTAGACCTATTTGGTCTAAAAATATAAAACTAAAATTAATTCTAGTGTATCTCCCACATACGCGCCACCGCTGGAAAGTTAAATAACGGAAGGAGCTGTGTCGAGCACCACTTCCGGCACGTGGAATCGTAAACGTCAACCTGAACCTACACAACGTTACACTTTTGCGTTTGCGAAGCATTCCTGCCTTTACGGAAATAAGAAACACACCATGTTGAAAATGCTTTTCATTATCATTTGCCCCCCCCCCATTTTGATGCTTAACAACATTTACAAAGACCCCAACATAATGGTAAACTATTGGTAACTAATTGGTAAACTAATGGTAAACCCAAACGCTCGTTGAAATTCTTTCTGCCAAACAAGATGCAATCTTGACACGTGTGAAGTAAATAGATAACACTTTAGTTTTGCGATGCAATGCATCGAGTGCCAAAAACGGGACGAACTTTGCGTCAGACAATATTTCTGTAACATCAATACATACATCCTACAACTAGAAATTGGTGTGGTGTGGAAGTTTGAAGATTGTGGTGCCAGCTCAAGTGTGACCTCGTCATCTGACCGTGGTTTAAATTGACCCAATGTTTTCCTCGGATCATACCCTTAGGGAAGTGGTGGTTACACTGCGGCTCTTTAGCCACTTGATTGGGGCTCTGCCACGAATCTATTTCGACTAAATGATGGCAGTAAATATCCCGCTGGTGATGCGAGGATGAAAGCAGTTGAGGAACTTCAGAAGAGTCAAGATGGTAATGGTAATGGTAATTTTAGTTAACGTCGTACTAGAGCAACACAACGGGCTATTGACGACGGTCCGGGATCAGTTCCTTGAGGGAAAGATCCGAGGACAACACCTCGTAATTTTGAACCACGGTCAGATGACGCAGAAGAGTCAAGAAAAATCACGTTCTGTATTTAATTATTGGGTGCAATCTTCCAACAATGTTAGTATTGCAAGCTTTATTGTTAGTCAAGAGATTGCTAAGAGAGGTAAAACCATACAGACGGTGAATACACAGTAAAAGTTGTTTTATAAATGCATCCGAAGAGGCGATTTAGGAATGTTAAGAACAATGCAGAAATTCTTAAAAAAATTACAGTCGCTACTGTTTGCTGAAACAATAAAAGACAGAACAGTCAATGTCTTCGAATATAACCAATCGGCAAATCGAAGATCTTAAATTGGTTTCAGCTTTATCAATAGCTTCTCGCGAATCTTTAGATAAATGACGCAGCACACCTTTCACTTTTTGTTCAATTTATTCCGTCTTCGGGTCCCGAAGAAATTTTAGGACTATTGCTACTGAAAGGTCAATAAATACGATTATTATTATTATTATGGTAGCCGACCAACCGGTATTGTGGTTAAGGTGTTAGCCTCTAGATCGGAAGGTTCCTGGTTCGAATCCGGGTCCAGGCATGGATGTTTGTAAGCGTATGGTGTAGAGGCGGCTGGTGCACCTTAAATCTGTCGTAGCCGAAAGTCCTCACGTTGGGTTGGCGTGGAAGTTTGGAGAGTGGGGTGCCAGCTCAGGTGTTGCTTCGGCATCTGACCGTGGTTCAAAATTACGAGGTGTTGTCCTCGGATCTTTCCCTTAAGGGACTGATCCCGGACCGTCGTCAATAGCCGTTGTGTTGCTCTAGTACGACGTTAACTAAAATTACCATTACCATTACCTATTATTATGGTATCTGGTTTTATTAACTGTTAGTAGCTAGTTTAAACCGACTCCTAAAAACATGGTTCTTGTAAAGAAGTTTGGCTCTCAAAAGAAATCTTCATCGTTGCACTGCTGAACTTTGGCTCTTCTAACTAATGAGTTTGTCAACCACTGCCATAGGGGATTGATCCCGGACCGTCATCAATAGCCCGTTGTGTTGCTCTAGTACGACGTTAATTTTAAAAAATACTATGAGAAATAGAAGGAACGGATTGTATATTGGGATTTCATGAGAAGATTGGCCCATCTCCAAAATTATTTTCGGAACACGTGCCCGACATTAGCATAAAGAAAATATCGCTACAAATCCTTATTTCATCTTAGTTCAACCTACGTAACGACGTGATGTGTTTTCCTGACACGTAGAATCCGTATTAACGTTAATAGCAAAGGTTCCACAAGACATATCATCCATGCACCCAAAATAATTGTTGTTTCCTGATCCATAGAAAGAAAAACTCTTGTTGTTAGGTTACACGTTTTCGATATAAACCTTTATTTTATCGGATGATTTTGGACATTTATACGAGAACATAGGTCTGTGGTGTTAACTATTTAATTGCATTGACTGCATATTTCTTGTTATATTGAAACCAAGAAAAGGAGTGCGTGTTATTAGCGTCTTGGTTCAACCAGACATAAAAAGCAATCACATACAATAATGGACTGGACAGCCAGATATGATGGTATAAGGGAAAGAATACATGCTTTAATAGAGGAATGGTCCCCCACGTACTGCAATGATACTAGCAACCCTTCTGAGCATACTTTCAACAAGGTTTTGATACACAGCTATGGGTATTTGTGTCCATTCCTGCTGCAAGAATGTCGCCAGCTCAACTGTAGATTTCGGATGTAGTTCCCTGGTCCGTAAGCGTCGCTCCAACTCGTCCCATAAATGTTCTATGGGGTTTAGTTCGGGGGTCTGGGTAGGCCAGAGAAGACGTTTAATATCCATATCTTGATACCACTGATCGACAGAGGCTGCAACATGACTTGGAGCGTTGTTGTCCTGGGAGTAACATTCGTTCATTCCATTAAATTGCTAGAGCGTATTAAGAACCTGATTGTCTAAAATGTTCATGTAGGTGCTTAATGTACCAGGAACAACGTGCAAAGATCCTAGGCCATACTATGAAAAACACCCCCAAACAAGTAGTCGGATTTTATGCAAATTCGCTGGCGTTTGGTCCATTATTGTTGGGTTGTGTATTCCCCACAAGCTATTAGTTTACCTTAATGATATATGGTATTATATTTTCAACTAGCAAAATACCCGACCTTACTCGGTTTGAATTGGTTTACTCTAGATTGAAGAGATAATCAAAATATATAACGACTTACGTTTTTTATAGAATAAAAATTTATTTTAAGACCTTTCGACATCTTTATATTTTCTACAACTTACTTTGGACACAAATCATACACATGCATATCCATTCATGTAATACATTTCACATACATCGCACAATTGCTGTATGACAAAGCTACAAAATGACGAAAGGTGATTCTAAGGTTACTACTATAAAAGACGATTTTGAGGGAGATTTGGAATTCCCTTTCTTAAGTTCTTTTTATGTTCAACTCAATTAATTAAAATTATGATTTACGGCGAGTGCTCTCATAGTCAACAAAGCAATATTTTTTTACTTGTGGCACTCTTGCCTCCGGTATGCGACATTGTGAAATTTTGCAATCTTTTCCTGTCATTATTACAACAAATTTTTTAATGTTGGAAAAAGTTCTAGTTTGGATTTTTAAACATTATTATTCTTTAAATAACGGCATTATTTTTTAAATAACGGCATTATTCTTTAAATAACAGCATTATTCTTTCAATAATGGCATAACTGCACTTAGAATTTACTGAAAATTTATACTGACTTACCTAACATTTTTAAGTCTAATACTTTGTGGTGCTGTTGAATGTGATGAGAATGAAAACACATTTATTAAAATAATAAATATTTAAAACAGAAAACAGTGAAATAGAATAAAATAAAAGATGTCGGAAAAATTGGTCTAAATATATTAATTTGTGAATCATTTTTATCTCTTGATCTCGCACAGTTGCCACAATTTACAACTAAAAGTGCACAAAATTTCGAAATGTTAAATTAATTCAGAGCGAAAGAAACAGAAAATATCACTGCTCACGCGATCTTGTTCATTCTCGTTTCGTTGAAAAATATCGTCTGTCTCAAATATTCCGAAATCGTTTTCATTGCGCAAAGAACAAAAATAAGACTCGAAATAAATAAAGTATCAGAGCTGAAATTCCATTAAAAAATATAATTTTTTGAAGAATAATTACTTTTTCAGCAGTACTGGTAAAACAATCGAAGTAATCGTATTATTCAATAGACATTCCAATTTTTCCAAAACTACCAAATTATGGTTGATTTAAGAATACTTACTCAGGTGTTTTAGCATGAAACTCATCTAAATATAACAATAAAAAGATGTTTAATATTGCATTCATTAAACTAATAGATAATGTATAAAATAAAATACATTGCAATCAAATATCTGGAATACAATTCCTGTGATGCCTACACAAACACAAAATTGAGCATAGAACAGAAAGACGGACAGACAGACTTTCGCAACCAATTCCACTCACTAAATGAAGATAAGTACTCACTGTATGCAAATTTCCATGAAAATATCTTAAACCGCGTGGACGTGTATAGGGAACAACATACATACAGACAGACAGACAGACACCAAACGAGAAAAAGGCGGATTCGGCATCAGAAGGGTCCAAAACAGATAGAAAACTTTAAATGGGTCGAAAATATTGAATGTACAAACAAACACTCCATTCTTATTTATATAGATAACGTCACACTGGAGCAACACAGCGTAATCTTAATGAGTCATTACATTGGTAGGTGCCTGTTAACCATAAGATGTATTCACTAGTGTAATATGAACATTGCTTTAAAATAATTCCATGTGCATTTAGGAAGAGTAACCGGAGGGTTGCGAGTTCGAATCCTATCAAAGACCGTCGTGTACAAAGGGGGTTGGTGCACGTTAAATCCGTCATGGTCTCAAAAATCTCCTCACGTTGACGTTTTAGTTAGGAGAGTGGAGTGCCAGTTCATGTGTGACCTCGTCATCCGAAATACATGGTTTTGTTCTCTGATATATGGTAATTGGTAACTAACGTCGTACTAGAGCAACACAACTCTCTAATCTATCACTTCGGGAATTGATTCTAGTGTGACGTTAATTAAAATATACCAAATACCAAAAATAGGAGATTGTTCCAGGATCAATGCCCATAGCCTGTTGTGTTGCATTAAAGCGACATTAAATAACTACCTACCAACCCACGTAACTTTAATGTACGTTCTTTTGTTGCTTGTGTACTTCAGTTTCAGTGGTATCTGAAATACAGTATAATGCTTTCTAGGAAGTTTATTAGAAACATTTGTCTAACCACCTCTAGTCTTAAGGGTAGGTACTTTATTTAACGTCATATTGGAGCAATACAATGATGTACTGGCGACGTTCCGGGATCAAACCCGAAGGGAAATATCTGAGGATAACACCACGCAATTTTGAACCACGTTCGGAAAACGAGATGAAACCTGAGATGGCATCCCACTCTCCAAACTTCCACACCATGCCAATGTGAGGACCTTTTAAGCAATGACAGATTTTACATGCATCAGCCTCTCTGTACACGGCGTGTAGAATTTAAATGTCCTCACTCTGGCGTGTTGTGGAAGTTTGGATAGTGGGATGCCAGCTCAGGTTTTATCTCGTCTTCGGACCGTGGTTCAAAATTACGAGGTGTTGTTCTCGGATATTTTCTTTGGGGATTGATCCTGTACCGTCACATATAGTCCGTTGCGTTCCTCCAGTTCGACGTTAATTTACTACCTATGTACATCGTGTGTGCCTGCTTGAAAGTCTTGTCAGAGCAGGTATACCTTTGAAGAGCAATGACAATCCATAGAGCTCTGAGGGGTATACCAAGACGAGTTGGAGGAACAGATCCTATATGTTGTGATTTTTGTCAAATAAATATAAATTATCAACATACCGTTTCACTAGCTCTCATAAAAGTTCTTTCAGTGTACCAGTTTGCATTCACATTTGCAAAATATCACTTTCGCCGAAATTCTGCGCGGTGCAAATTCAATCAGCACACATTGCAGAAATTAGCCCCATCTAATGAGCAACTCGTGACAGTAATGAACCTCTGCATCTATTTCCATTCAAGAATACTTGTTTGGCGATGAGTCAGGAATCCCGTGTATGTTCTGCCCCCGCGGAGTGTCGATCTTCATTAACATCTGAATGTGAATGGGGAGAAAAATTCCCCCGCACAGAGCGCCCGTATTAAATGGGGCTGAATACCCCACTAATTGTAATATTGTAATCCCCAATGAAACAAACCGCGATTGAATTGCGCTCGACAGAAGCCTAACGAGGCGCAAGGCAGAAAAGATTGTTTGCAGAGAAATCATTCGTCGAGTCGAAATCGGAAATCACTAGTCGCGAATCGATTCTTGTCTATCTTGAGAAATGAGGCCGATTCCTATCTATTTCCTAGTGATCGAATAATATACATTTTTTTTGTTGTCAGATATAAGATTGAGTCATATTTTAGGGTTCTTAGTATTGGGTTGACTCTAAAAAGTTCGTTCGGGTTTCTTTGACAAAAAATTGAAAATTATTTTATTAACTAAAAATTACATTGAATCAGTAAAATAAGGATTAAAATGTGCTTCCCTCGTAATGTTCACTAAAACCAGAACATGTTTTTCTTCGACGCTCCAGCACTAAGTCTGAAAAATTATGAAGGAGATAGCCTAAAAGAATCTAAAGCTGAACATTTAATGCGTACGTACACACTCTAGAAGTTTAAAAAAATAAATAAACTTTCAGTTTTCCATAAAAATATCCAGTTTTTTTCACAATAGGTCATTGGGATATGCTTAAGACCATTTCAGTGAGAAAAATAATATTAAACTAATTATTAATTAGCTAATTAAGATAATGAGCTAAATAGCATGTCTTTGAACATTGATATTTCAATTTCTAATTTGACTAGAAAGACAATTTTAGTTGGAAATTATTTCCAATCGTATTCTTCATATTTTGACCTTCAATCAAGTTGCTAGAGAGAAAAGATTTTCTGTTACAACTTTTTTACACCATACGTATACAAACATCCATGCACTGACTCGTATTCGAACCAGGAACCTTCTAATATCTAGAGGCTAACACCTTAACCACCAGACACACCCTACCCAAGAGCATTTTAATTCTAAAAAGTTGTTTATCGGAATCTTATTGTGTTCTGTTTGCACACATGCGTCCAAAAGCGGCTAGCTCAATTTGATTTTCCATCTTTCTGTCGATATAATTAGCCCTTGTGTATTAAAACAGAACCGTGGAGCGACACATCCCAAACCATCGATTGGTAACACTATTGATGCAGTGTGTGTTCCTACTGCATTGATGCAAGCCAGTAGGCTGCTAGATGCATGGCCAGTAGGCTGCTAGACGCATGCTAGTAGGCTGCTAGATGCATGCTAAGATCCATGCTAGTAGGCTGCTTGATGCACGCTAGTAGGCTGCTAGATGCATGCTAGTAGGTTGCTAGATGTATGCTAGTAGGCTGCTAGATCCATGCTAGTAGGCTGCTAGATGAATGCTAGTAGGCTGCTAGATGCATGCTAGTAGGTTGCTAGATCCATGCTAGTAGGTTGCTAGATGTATGCTAGTAGGCTGCTAGATCCATGCTAGTAGGCTGCTTGATGCACGCTAGTAGGCTGCTAGATGCATGCCAGTAGGTGCAGGTTGCACTAGCCCCCCCCCTCTCCCAACTTGCAAGGAATCAGGTCAAGTTTAATTCTTGTCCTGAGCGATTTCTGTTATTCGTGTCAATAGAGCTTTCTTTGTGTAGATTCGCTTTACGTTGTTTGTGGTAACTTGGTCAATCCCACCTTGCTCACACCTCAAAGCCAGTGTACGAATAAGCTTTTGTAATCAAGACTTCTCGCATACGGTCGGCGTAACGTTCAGTGGTAAAGTGGACGATTGTGCACGGAATCGCGTGGTATGATTTTTGTGCGATGGATTCTGAGATCCAGATAGCTTGGGCATTCATGTTTTCAAAATCAGAAACATTTCGAGGGGTGCCCCCTTCGAACGCGTCTCTACAGAGTATGGTTCGTGACGTAGGTTTTGAAAGGGGCACTTGAAGTGACATCGCTCGGTAATGGGTACTTCAATATTTAAATATGCATTCGTGAATGAATGGCTCGAAAGTTTTATCCGGGATCCAATCAAGACACGCATTCAGATGGGTTAGAGGAGCTCCGGGAGATTGGGCGACCCCCTCCAAAACGTTCTTGATCTCGCTAAATAAATGATGAAGTTAGCCGAGTCGATTTAAATCGAAGTTTATAGAGCCAACATGCAGAAAAATCATGGGAAAAAATGTGCAAATACCTAAATATATTACATACAAGAAATGCTCATTAGTATTAGGTTCTTCAAGCGTGTTTGTCGAGGATTATAGAGAGTTTGACCCCCATAGGTGGTATTTATTTTAAGTTAAAACTATCATATCTATAGCTAAGTACTATTATTTTTTAATTTGAAAACATCACAGGATACCTTAGATTATACTCTTTCTTATGGTACAATTATTTTTAAATTGGTTCATAAATAAAGTCGATGCAATTAAAAGTTGGCCATACAATTTTCGGAATTTTTATATAGATCGTAATTTCCGATACAAAACTAAAACTTTCATATCTATAGCTTGATACTATTAGTTTTAAAATTTGAAAATACCACGTGATAGCTCAGAATGCACTCTTTCTTACGGAAAATTTATTTTTGAAATTGGTTCATAAATAAATTCGATGCAATCAAAAGGTGGTCATACAAATTTCGAATTTTTTAGAAAAACCAAAGCTGTCATATCTACAACTTAATATTTTTGTTTTAAAATTTGAAAACACGACGCGAAAGCTTAGAATGCACTCTTTCTTATGGAAAAGTATTTGTAAAATTGGTTTATAAATAAAATCGATGCGACGAAAAGTATAATTTCGAGCTGCATTCATTGTTCATCACGGAAATGAAGGTTATATTTTCTGACTAACGGGTTTGGCAGATATTAAATTTATCGTTGCAAAAATTACCATAGAAACAAATTTTTTTTTATTTGACGAGGAAAAAGGCTTGTTTTTTCACTTTGTTCTCAGACGGTTTACCTAGTATGTATGGATCATAAAATTACGAGATTAACACGGTTTGTTTAAAATTGTACAGGGAACAAGATGGAGGAGGGTTTTTTACTGATGCGGTTATTAATTTAGGATACATCTCCTACGACGGCAAAACTATCTTAATAATTCGTATTATCCTGATTTGACTTTCCGGTCCATGACGTCACAGCGAGGGAACGGCTGCGAACAATCCAAATGGGATCGCATATTAAACCCCGGGGGTTGACGTGCGTAAGCTAGCAGTTGGCAAAACCCCCTAGTTCTTTTAAAAAGCAATAAAAAATGCACACTGAAGATAATTTACCGAATTGTTAGGTAGTTAATTAACGTAGCACGGGAGCAACGTAACTGTCTATTGGCGACAGTCCGGGATCCATCCTCAAGGGATTATCCCTCGTTATTTTGAACCACAATCGGTTAAGGCCAGCACCTGATCTGTCACACCACTCTCGAAACTTTTACACCACGGTAACACTAGGATATTTCAGGCCACGACATTATTTAAACTTTTCCCCCTATTTCTTATAACTGGTTTAGCAACATCGGTTCCAAGACATCGATGTTTTTTTATAAAACATTGACATCGATGTTTTTTTATAAAACATTGACATCGAAGTCGCATCCCTACTTTTCAGACCCTTCACCCTTGGCCACTTTGGTCTAAAAATATGTTCAATTTTGCTGATTATAAAAATTATGCGACTTGGTTATTTTTTAAATTTTTATAACGGTACTTTTCTTATTTAAAAGTAAAACATCAACAAGTATAAACATCGACTCCAATACATCGATGTTTTTTGAAAAAAACATCGATGTTTTCATAACATCGATGTATTGGAGTCGATGTTTTTGTTAACATCGATGTTTATACTTGTCGATGTTTTTACATTGTCGATGTTTTATTTTTAAATGAAAAAAAGTTCCGTTATTAAAATTTAAAAAATAACGAAGTAGCATAATTTTCATAACCAGCAAATTGAACATATTTTTAGACCTAAGTGGCCAAGGGTGAAGGGTCTGAAAAGTAGGGATGCGACATCGATGTCGATGTTTTCAAAACATTTATGTTAAATAAAAAAACATTGATGTATTGCAGCCGATGTCGCATCACTAGTTGCTAAACCAGTTCTAAGAAACGGGAAAAAAAGTTTAAATACACTGAATTTTAAAAACATCGATGGTTTGGAGGTGATGCATTATCAAAATCGATGTTTTAATTTTGAACATCGATGTTGCATCACTGGGTGATACACCAGTTTTAAGAAACGGGGAAAAAAGTTTAAATACACTGAATTTTAAAAACATCGATGGTTTGGAGGCGATGCATTATCAACATCGATGTTTTAATTTTGAACATCAAATTTCTAAACATCGATGTTTTGCTGTCGACGTAGCAATACTAGTTGCTAAATCAGTTTTAAGAAATGGGGGAAAAGTTTAAATACACTGAATTTTAAAAACATCGATGTTTTTGAGGCGATGTATTATCAACATCGATGTTTTGCTGTCGATATTGCACCCCTAATCCCTACCAAGGAACAGCGTCCGAAATCTACAGCTGAGAAGGCGACATTCTTGCAGCAGGAATGGACACAAATACCCGTAGGTGTGTACCGAAACCTCGTATAAAAGTATGGCCAGAAGGGTTGCTAGTGTCATTGCCCTATTAAAGCATGTATTCTTTCCCTCATATCATCACATCTTGCTGGTCCGGTCCATTATTGTAGGGTAGTGTATTTAATGACACAGAAGAGAGGAAATCGCATGAGAAGAGGGCGATTCCCGATTCTGCCCCATCCACTCTGCAAAGGCTGCGATGTATTCCTGCGAGGCGCATCTATAAACAGTCGCGTAGAGGGGCTGATTGCAAATCATTCCCAGCTCTCCGATCCGATTTCCTCTGGTGAGTGGTCGAAACAGGAAGCTTCCAGAACGACGTCATCCCCCTCCATAAACACACGCGGAGGATGCCACAAGTGGTTGTGCACTCCAGAGCTACAGACAGCGGCTCTCCGACGAGCGCCTTTTGTTCTACACCACCCGTCACCGATGAATTAGCGTTCGAGAACATTGAATCTGTTTGGAGGTGGTTGAATGGATCATTTGGCAGCGTTCTGCTTTGAGGGAAACGGGGTCGGTTTATAAATTGTGCTATCCATTTCTTTATTTTCAGTAGTTTAGCGTGATGGGATGGAAGTAAAATTAAATACAGAAACTACAGTTATGGTGTCTATCTGATGTTTTAGGGGTTTGGTAGGCAGTCAAAATCGTGCTGGAGAAATGCAACGAGTTTTTGGCGACCGTTTTCGGGTTGGAATCGCTGTTTGTAAGGGGGCAGCGTTATCCCGGTAGGGTTGCGACTTTGAATTCAACAAAATGCCGTGTTGTACATGAGGGGCTGGTGTACATTAAATCTGTTGTGACCTTCAATGTCCTCGCGTTGGCGTGCTGTGGTAGAGTGGAGTGCCAGCTCAGGCGTGACCTCGTCATCAGACCGTGGTTCAAAATGACGTGTTTTTGTCCTCGAATCTTTCCCTTCGGGTTAGATCCCGGACCGTCACCCATAGCCCATTGTTGTGCGACATGAATTAACATTTACGCTGCGGCGCTTCGATTTCTTCAATCGTCTCACAGAATAGCTCTTTCGCTTGTATCTCCGACACCCCTTACCTAATAACCTAACTTGAGCGGTAGAGCCTTGAGTGGCATTTACGACTGACGCTTTCCTTTCAAAGTATTGTTTGGCGTAACGTTTGGCTTGAGATAGATATCACCGGAGCAACATTCTGCCTTTCCTCCAAAGCGTTCACACCTCACGGTCGACAGGGTAGGGTACCGAACAAAAGGTGGAACCCTCTGAAGGTCAGTCGATGCCAGCGGTCACTTAAAGGGGGATAACAACCACAGTACACAGATATATACCATGCCGCTGGTGTAAAAGAGATTTTAGTGGTAACAACTGTCTATCTGCCGCAGCGTAAAGCTTAAATACCTTACTTCCTGATAAAGGGTCTGTTAATCCATGCGACGCCAAACACAAGGCAAGCAAGGAATGGACCTACACGTAGGACAAATTTAGCTGACGCAAAAGGAGAGAAATGCACCCAGGGAGGAGTCAAATGTGCGCCGCATAAAATTGGTAGGTTTCTAGCGCAGTGGGCAACTCCACTGAGTAATGGCGGCCACCGAAATAACACTGAAAAGTATTTTTTTAAAGTTTAAGTGTAAGCGTGTGGTAAATGGTGGTATACGGGCCATATTGGCACAAGTAGCTCCAAAAACATGACTAACAAAGTCTAGTGTTTGGCCCAGGTAATTGTGAAAAGAAAGGAGGGAGAGGATAAAGAAACAGATCGTTTGAGTGTCTTGGGGGCATGACCCACATCATCAGGGTACCCGGGGCTCATGAGACTCGTACACACCTTAACACTTTCACTACCGATCTCGCGCCAGCGCGTGGCATAACAACAACGTCAAAGAACACATCCCGCGCATGCGCGTGGGGGTGATGTCCTTCACGCTTTCGCGCGGGAAGAGCTGCGCCTCAACGTTTATTCTCCGCTTCAATTGGCATTATATGTTAGGTGTTGGCGTGGAGTAAAGGTTAGAAGTTAGTTGTAAATGTATGTGGTTTAGAATATTTATACCTTTATTAGTTATTAAAAAACTCTTGTAAGATGAGTTGTAGAGAAAATAGTTCTGAATTCACGCCTCCCCCTCAAAAAAAAAGGGGAAAATGCAAAAAATAAGCCTCTAACAGATGATGAAATTTCAGATTTGTTGGCATCTATTCTGGTACTAGCGTGGCTGGTATTGGCTTCTGGCAAAAACTCATTTTTACAGCGAGCCAATAACTATGAACGCTCCATATTAGCATTGGCAGCGAACGTGTTAAGATGTGTTCTAGAAGGGTAAAAGATCTGGGAGTGTGTAGTAAAAGTATGGAATTCTTAAGACATTGCAATAACAGATCAGTTGGCTTCATATAAACTTATTTGGATTCGTACTTGCCCCACGTTATTGTATTTGTTTGCAAAGAGCGAGCTTATAACAACTTTATTGAGTGTTCAGCATGGACCCCAAACTACATCCGAACATTTCGCCTACCTGCAACGAAATCGCTTTGCAAAATCGCTCGAGACTCGATTCGAAGCGACCACCGATTGCGGACATCACTCTTCGAGACGTCCTTTAAATTAATTGTAATTCATTAACATCTTGGACATTAGTGAGATCTGGGATCGATTCCCCAAGGGAAAAGTCCGTGGACAACACCACATCATTTGGAACAGATACCGAGGTTACACCTGATCTGGCACCTAACTTTCGGGCCAAGCCAACGTGAGGACATTCGAAGCCTCGGCAGATTTAACGTGTACCGGTCTCTGCCCAGCAGTTGACCTCGTCATCTGACCGTATTTCAAATTAACGAGGTTTCCCTTCGAGATGAATCCCGCTCCGTCATTGGCCAGTTGTGTTGATATGGTGCGACGTTAATTAACTATTCCCTTGAATTTATATTTAATGTATAAACTACATACTCTTATTCTACATACACTTAGACTATATTCATACTTATACTTTTTCTTAAACTATACTTATTCACATTTATTCTTTTACTGTATACTTAAACTAAATATTCTTTTATACTTTATCTATATACTCTTATACTAAAAACTTAACTATACTTTTTTTTTATAATTAATATGAACTATATACATACTTTCCTGTTATTTATATACGTATATTATATATTTAAGTATTTACGAACTTACTACATTGATCAAAAGTACTCTGTCACAAAACAAAGTTATCAATTTATTGCATTATCCTGATGCAAAACCCATTAGTTAACTCGCTACAATTCAGGTCGGTTTCGATAAATTGCTTCACGCAAACGGCGCAAAACACTCGAATAATAATCTTTATTGATCGTCTGGTCAGTTGGTAGAAATTCATAATACACACCACAATAAAAAAAAACAGTCAACATTACTTTGATTTTGACGGTCTTTTCGGTACCTTCTTTAAACTTTTTATACCAATCAAATACAGTTTTTGATAAACAGTCGTCTGTAAAAGCTTTTTGCAATACTTAAAATATATTTGTAGAAAGAATTCCATTGTGGAAACAAAATTTAATGCATGTTCTTTGCTCAATTACGTACTACATTTTGGAAAATCAACGAAGTGGGGAAATTCTTCTTTTATTAAAAACAAATTTACTCTTAGACCATAAAATTATCTAAATTCCTGATTGCTATCACATGTTTATATAAGACGTAAAAATATTTGATAAAGGTTTGCACAATCGATTATATATATATATATACTATTAAAATACAAGCAGGGCAGAGAGCAATGAAAAATAAGTCTTTATTAGATCACAGTTATGATTCGAGTGCTACAAGAGAGTGCCCAGCAAGTTACAAGTTACGCGTATCAACAAATTAATTATTCCTTGATCAGCAATACTCAGACAGATTTCATTGCCTAATATGGTATCATTTGATGGGACATCTTACAGTAAATAGATGGGAACAGATGGACCACGGCGTGGGAAGATGAATTTAGCTTAGCTTGCAAAAATTAATTATTTCTGATGCAATGGGATGCGAAATGTTAAAAGGCACGTGAAAAAAAACTTGGAAGCACCGGCCAATCTGGAAGCAATTTTCTCACGAATCATTTTTTAATGTTTCAATCAGTTTTACTTTTAGTCAAATAGTTAGGCTTATCAATTTCATATGCCACACTTGATAATTTTTTAATTATTGTATAGGGTCCATCAAAAGGTGAAGTTAATTTTCTGTTTTTGGATAAATAAAATTTTCAATCATTACTTTGTCCCCTTCTTTAAATGGAGAATCTAAAAATCTTTTGTCATATTGAATTATATTTTTTTCAGGGTTCTTGAGTGTTCTCTCATATGCTATTTCACCAGCTTGTTCTACAGGAGGGTATATTTCTAAATTAGGTAGAGGAAATTTACACAGTAAAGTACCATACAGTAAATAACTGGGAGGAAATGAAATTACTTGATGTGGTGTATTATTATATTCTGCGGTTGATTGTTCTAACAATTTTGGCCAAGGCGTTTTTGAATGTTCGTTATTAATTTTACATCTTATCCTTTGTATTATTGTGGCTCCTACGCATTCTTGCTTGCCGTTACATTGAGGTCTATGTGAAGAAGTTAGAAGTTGAGTGACATCATTATTCTTAAGGAAATGTTTAAATTTAGTGGAAGTGAAAACTGCATTTCTGTCATTTAAAATGTTCTTAGGCTTGGTAATTTCGAAAATTTGTTTCAAACAATTAATATAGGTATCGGTGGTAGCATTAGTACTAGAAAAGGTCCACACGCGCGTACCTAGAACTATGGTCAGTTATACAATGTAAATATTTTTTTGTGGAATGATAATAGCCTAAACCTCCTATGGTATCCAGAGACATTAATTCAAAAGGCTGTTTTGCAGGTGGCAGTGCTTGTAGTAGACCATATCTTTTTTGGTGACATTTCTTATTCAATTGACACACTTCACAATACTTTACATAACTAGACACATCAATGATTATGGATTCCCAATAAAATATAGGCGATAAAATTTGTAACATTTTTTGAACTCAGGGATGTCCAAATTTCACATGAGCATTTTCCATTAATTTTAATCTTAAGGAGAAAGGTATGACAATTTTTGTTAATACTTTTTTTTGAATTATCTATACGTTGTTTATTTTCTTAAATTTTGGATTAGAAACATTATCGGATTGTTGGGGCTCTATAATTTCTTCTATATTTAATAAATTAACTTGTGTCTCAACAAAATGAGAAATGGGTTTCTACTTAAAAAATATGTTTCATGGTTGGTGGATCCTTTTTTATATTTAATGGTATAATCATACATGGATAATTTGAGGGACCATCTAAATAATCTCCCTATGAGATGTTTTATGGATTTTAACCAGACAAGAGCAGCATGATCAGTGTATATAGTAAATGTAATCCCATGTAGATAACAATGGAATTTTTCTACTGAATCGACAATGGCTAGACATTCTAATTCTGAGACACTATAATTTTTTTCATATGGTCTTAAGGACCTAGAATAGTATGCTACAGGGTATAAATTCCCATCGGGATGCAACTGATTCAGAATACTTCTTATGCCATCGCCAGAGGCATCCACAAATAAACTACATGGATAGTTAGGATTATATTGACAAAATAGGTTTAGAAATTAAACAGTTTTTAAGTGTCTTATATGCTTCTTGACATTCAGCAGTCCAATTCCATTTTGTATCTTTTTTTAACAAATTATTTAAGGGTTTCTTTACTTTCGCATAGTTTTTAATGAATTTATTGTACACGCGCGCGTTCACACGCGCTCCCTAAAAGTCCTTGCAACTATTTCACATTGCCTGGAGGAACTAGTTTTTGATAGTTTCTATATTAGCATCATTTGGTGAAAAAATCCCAATTTCATATCCCAAAAAAGAAATTTTCGTTTGTGCTAATTGGCATTTAGCAAATTTTAACTTAATGTTCTCTTTTTGCAAATTTTGAAAATAGTTCGTAAGTGTTCCAAATATTCTTTTAAGATGTTAGAGAATATTACCAAAGTAATTCAAAGCAAAATTAATCTGATACTTGTTTAAAATTTGTCTAATGATCCTCTGAAAAATAGCCGGACTATTTTTATAGCCAAATGGGAGAACTTGAAATTCATACAGTCCGAAGTTGCAAGTAAATGCCAATTTTTCCTTACTCTTTTCCTCCAATGCAATATTTCAATATGCAGAGGCTATGTCTAATGTGGAGAAGATTCTAGCTTGACTCAATTGATCTAAGACACCGTCAATCCTCGGGATAGGCTCTTTATCTGTTTTACAAATATTAATTTTCCTGTAATCTATACATAGCCTTGTTTTCCCTTCACCTCTTTTCTGCGCTAAGGTCACTGGACTGCTATATGGACTGCAAGATGGTTTGATAATATCATGTTTTAACAATTCATCAATTTGTTTTTTGATCTCAATATTATCTTTTTGAGAGGCCCTGTAGGGTCTTAACGATACAGGCATCTCTGAAGTTAAAACCACCTGGTTCCATTCTAATTCGTCGAATATCAATTTTAAAATTCAATCTAGAACATTTTAAAATGAATTTAATGAAATTTAATTATTATTGTTTTCTTTGGAATGGCAACCGCATAAAGATATGACAGATTCTAAATTTATTTTCCACGTTTCCGTTTTCATTTTGAGCAGAGGAATATTTTTCCATCAGAGGATGAAAAAAAGTTTTAACTTTAGTTACGCAGTCTTTTTTCTATCTCCTAGACCGTTAAAGATAGAGTAAAAATTTTAACAGATTTGAAATCTGCGGAAATTTCACTCAAGATCGATACTTAAAAACATGATTTTCTTTTAATAAACAATTTTTAAATTGAATATATCTCTAATATTATAAAAGGAAGTGTTTGTTTGTTTGTCTGTTTGGGGCCGCACCATCCTGACGATTCTATGGCACTTACAGCAATGAAATTTGGCACGCAGGTAGTCCGAATTATTTGCAATTTTTGGGTCGTGGCGAATTTTAAAATTGAATCTAGAAGATTTTTAAATGAATTCAATAGTTTTATTCTCCATCGCTTTTTTAAACGCGGAGAACCCTTTCTACCCGTATGACCTTGCAGTCAGGGTTTTGAATCATGGCAAGTTTTTTTTAATGCAGAACGCGGATAAAATTATTTCTTTCATTTCCACTTTGATTTTGCGCGGACGAATAAATTTCCAGCCAGATGATAAATCTTTTAAATGAAGTCGGTTCTTTTTTCTATCTCCCAGACCGTTAAAGATAGAGTAAAAAAATTTAAACGGATTTGAAATCTGTTGAAAATTTCAGTTTAGATCGTTACCTAAAAATACGATTTTCTATAAATAAATAATTTTTTAATTGAATATATCTTCAACGGATTTGAAATCTGCGGAAAATTTTACACCAGATTAATACCTTACACCACGGGCACGGTCAACGCCGGGCTAGCCACGCAGTGGCTAGTATTTAATATTAACTAAACTTCATGGACAAATTTCATCATCGATGGCCTTTCCCAGACATCTTTTTTCGCAGTATGTCCCGTCCTAGTTCGCCCACATGTACACGAAAAGGAGCCGTAGAACGACACACTAAGGTGAACGAGACATCTCTAGTGACCCTGTTGTTCGACGCTCATCTTCTGTTTACGCTCATGCAGAAGAGATAACGAAGATCCCGGGGTTATCGTCTTTAGACCGACCCGGAAACTTCATTTCCAGCGCTGCGCAAATAAGCGGCCGATTCCGGGTTTGTCGTAAACTGCAAAACGGCCGCCATTAATATCGCGGCCCGCGATTAAATCGCATCGCAATACCCGCGATAGATCGCTCCGCAAACAGCGCGCCTAAGCCGGCGTTCGTGAGATATTGCGATCGGCGGTTATTTGCGGAAGGGGATGAAGGTTCGGGGGTATCGGTGATCATCTGTTGGCTTAAAGTGCGGGGGACATAAATATTAATATCGCTTTCCGAATGTGGGTTGTTTAAGAGGGATTGAAAACACGAGACGTGCTTTGAAATTGTTTTAACCCGAACGTCGGTGGCTTCCACTCGAACCTCATCTCGGAAGTAATTTTATTTTTAGAGTAACCGCAGTGATCGAGATAATTGTTTGATGGCAGCAACTGGTTTATTCCAAACGCGGGGGAGATCAACTGGTCTGGTGGTAAAAGTGTTAGCCTCTAGATCGGAAGGTTTCTGGTTGGAATCCGGATCAGTGCATGGATATTTGGAAACGTATGGTGTAGAGGCGGCAGGAGAAGCTTAAATTTGTCTTGGCCGAAAGTTCTCCCGTTGGGTTGGTGTGGAAGTTTGGAGAGTGGGGTGCCAGCTCAGGTATTGCCTCGTTATCTGACCGAGGTTCAAAATGACGTGGTGTTGTCCTCGGATCTTTCCTTCAGGGATTGATCCCTGACCGTCCCGTTGTGTTACTCAAGTACGACGTTAATTAGAATTACCTTACTCTTCCAACTGGAGTACGGCATCCCAAAAATCAACTAGGTACCAGGGTCCAAAGTGAATGTTAGAGCAGGCCTTGAAATAGATTTTTTAATACAGGTGCACCTTGTGCACCTAAGTTTTTGAATTAGGTGCACTGGGTGTACTGCGTGCACCTAGTGGAAAAAAATTAGGTGCACAATTATATTTTCATGTGCACAGTGCACCTGTGCACCCGGGTATTTCGAGCCCTGTGTTAGAGTGGTAACTTTTTTCTTAAAAGGAAACGAAAAAACCCCGGATAAACAGATAGATTAGCAAGAGGTAACAGCAACGGAATACATAGATGAAGGGATGAAATGGCCCAAGAGTCATTGCAGAAGGGAAACCACTAGCTTGCTACTTGGTGCGGGTTAGAATGAATGGGACGAAGGGGAAATAGGCAGGACGTTGCATGATGTGTTACCAAGAGTGTCACTAAAATTTACAAGTTGGACCAGGGAAGAGGCATAAGAGATCTTCACAGGGCATCATCCGTTACCATCCTACTTAACGAGGTTTAAGAAAATCAAGTAGGAAAACTACTTCTGTGGTGAAATTGACACACCTCTACATTTCACCACAGTTTGCCCCAAACAGCCTCATGCCATATGAGAACTCCTGCCGACCACCTTAAAATCGCTCGACTCGGGAGCATTGCATGTAACAAGGGCTCGAGGGTTAAAATTATTAATATGGAGAGATTCATTGAAGATCATCAGAACTTGATTATCCTAAGTAAAACGGATTTTCTCCCCTTGCATGTTGTATATATATACACAGGGTGTCCATAAAAGAAGGTCCCGGTTTCAATGGTATATTATAACATTTTAATTTAGACTATTTACAACAAATCATAAATCAAATTGAAGGTAAACTCACCTAGTTTTTCTTACAAATGTTCAATACGTGCACCTTTAGTTATATGGCACACATTCAACCAAAAGTCAAATTCTTACCGTAACAGGGGTGGCTTATCTGGATATGTTGAAAGAATGGCTCTTTCCCCAATTAGTAGAGGGTGAACCTGTAAACTTTATTTACAACCGGATGGAGCCCCTCCCATTGGAATCTCTTTGTACAAGAGTGGTTGAACGTCGAAATCCCTGACCGTTGGATGGGTCGTAATGGTCGAGACGACATAGCCATTTTTCGCTGGCCTGCACGTTCACCTGACATAACGCCATGCGATTTTTCCTTTGGGGACTTATAAAAGATCTACGTGTCTTCGTTCCGCCGTAACCTAATGATTTGCCAGTGTTGAGACACAGAATTGAAGATGCTATTGTTCCGGACTTGTTCATCAAAGTGTGGGAAGAATTGGACTTTAGGTTGGATGTATGCCGTATAACTTAAGATGCACATATTGAACATTTGTAAGAAAAACTTTGTGTGTTTACCTTCAATTTGATTTATCATTTGCTGTAAATAGTCTAAATTAAACTGTTATAATATACCATTGAAAGTGGGACATTATTTTATGGACACCCTGTATTTATAATATAACCTAGTATAATGATTTAATGTAATTACTGTATAGATGTAATGATGTATAGATGTAATGAGCTCCAACATTCTGGGTAGCCATGTCACCTCATCTAACCACACCTATTTAAACTGGTGCGACACTAGGCATGGGAGTGGGTGTTGGTATTAGTTAGGACCGTTGTCAATAGCCCTTTGTGTTGTTCTAGTACGACGTTGATTTAAAAATACCATTACCCTGTCGGAGAAGTAACTGATTAGCGTTGGTTGCGAGCTCGAATCAAACAAAAGATCGTCGTGTACATAGGACGCTGGTGCTTGTTAATGGACGTGCACCATTAACGCACGCGTCGTGGCCTCAAATGTGTGAGTTCGGAGAGCAGTGTGTATGCTCAGGTGAGACCTCGTCAGCCGACCGTGGTTCATATTGACGAGTTGTTTCCCTTGGATCTTTCCCGTCGGGTTTCATACCGGACCAGCACCAATAGCGCTTTGTGTCGCTCCAGTACGATGTTTTTTTAACTACTTACCTACATGGTACTAAGAGTAACGGGTTATCAACCGGGGGTGTGTGTTGACCTTGTCATCCGACCGTAGTCCGGTACGTCGGCAATATTCCGTTGTGTTGCTCTTGCGATGTTCATCATTGTACTGGCTATTATACCCAATTTTGATCTGGATACCACTATCCAATTTTGACCACAGGTTCGATCGGTAATGGTAATTAATGGTAATTTTTAGTTAACTTCGTACTAGAGCAACACAACGGGCTATTGACGACGGTACGGGATCAGTCCCTTAAGGGAAAGATCCGAGGACAACACCTCGTAATTTTGAACCACGGTCAGATGACGAAGCAACACCTGAGCTGGCACCCCACTCTCCAAACTTCCACGCCAACCCAACGTGAGGACTTTCGGCCACGACAGATTTAAGGTGCACCAGCCGCCTCTACACCATACGCTTACAAACATCCATGCCCGGACCCGGATTCGAACCAGGAACCTTCCGATCTAGAGGCTAACACCTTAACCACTATACCGTTTGGTCGGCACAGGTTCGATCGGAATAAATGGAGTTCTCAATCGGTATCGGATAGAAATACGGACATACCTTTACATATAGTGACCGACAGGGTGAAGTGAGGCATCGGGATCTGCAGGTTCCTTCATTTTGGAATGGTTGTTCGTTCCTTCTGAAATCTGGGTTTCGTATGTTGGTGAACGACTCAGTAAAGGCAGCCGGATTCTGGTTAGTAAATTCGTTTATTTTTCATTCAATTCGTCGATGGTACAGCTATTAATTGTAGAGTTACCATATTTTTGGAAATAGGCGGCCACAACGGGAAAAAGCCTCAGTCTCATTTTTAAGCGTTGGCGTTTCTTCTCCCTGTCTGAACCCCCTCTAAATTTTTGGGTGCTACACCCCAACCTTGCCAGCAATCCTTCTATAGGCCGAGTGACATTACGCCACTTCAGATATCAACCCCATTGGGTGAAGGGTGAAAACTCACTCGTTCGAATTTCTCGGAATCGAGGGGTGATGAACTTGGTTTCTCCTCAAGAGAGACTCGTTTCTCCTTCATTGAGACAAATAGGTTGCAGGTTGAGTTTCACTGCTTTTAGGGCAAAGCAATATTTGATGTGATTGTCATATCACAATCTAACTACGTAAATCTACAATTGATTGACGCTGCGCTCAAAGCAATGAACGCCAAAATATTTTTTATCCGACCACCTTCCAGAGGTTCTAGCACTTATGTAAGCTCTCGCTTTCAAGTGGTCTGCAAAACAGTATTCGGGTCTCTGAGCCGTACTATGTATTTCGAAAGACCTTCTTTTTTATCGTTGATCGAGTGGAAACGTTCTTTTTCTAGGCCATCGAATCCATCAGTCCGATAAAGACCACAAGCGCGGGGAGAGAGGGAGATTCAAAAACCACGAAAGGCTCGCTGTGATTTTTATCTGGGAACATAAAACTTGCATGGCCAGAGTACGAGGGGACTTAACGACCATCGATTCAAATAAAAGGGACATTTATATTCAGCTTTCACTTTCGGATCGCAACCCTTCCGATCTGACATGCTTTTTTACATACTCAGTGGCCACCGAAGTTGTGTTATGGCGGAAGAAACTTCGAAGGGCATCCGGGTATAAAAACAGGTATTTTCTCTGGATTGCGAACTTATTCAAAGTGTTTTGTATGCAAGTTTATTTGGTAACAGATTGAAGAAGTGTTTCCTCCGAGAAATTTTAGTTTGAAACTATTTGTGAGTTTTTACAAGTGCTCACACATTCTGGGCTTTTAAGGGCTGGAGTAAAATTCATTTGGAGTGTTTTGTATAAAATCTCTCAACATTTGTTGTTGGGTTAAACTATCCAAGTGCTCTTACGTGAAGAGAATCGAAGTTGGTCACTTTTTGTACTGTCAATAAAATAAATGCTACGGGCTGGATTGCGCCTATAGATTTGCACTTCATATTCCATAAAATGAAGTAATTTGAGTTGAGGTGGGTATTTCAGTTAACGTCACACTGAAGCAACACAACGGGCTACTGGTGACTGACCGGGATGAAACCCGAAGGTAAAGATCCGACAACATCAGGTAAATTTGAACCACTGTTCAGATGCCGATGGCACTCCACTCTCCAACCATCCGCACCACTCCAACGTGAGGAAATTTGAGGCTCCGTCAGATTTAACGTTCACCAGTCCCCCGTGTACGACGGATCTTTCCCTTCAGGGACTGATCCCGGACCGTCGTCAATAGCCCGTTGTGTTGCTCTAGTACGACGTTAACTAAAATTCCCTTACCTTACCCCCCGTGTACGCGACGGTCTTTGGTTAGACCGAGTTTCGAACAAAAATAGTATATATATTTCGTGGAATGATTCTTAAACTTCTTCACAGCCTTTTTGGCAGATTGAAGTTACACTTTAACATCTTGCTACTGAATGGTAATTTTAGTTAACGTCGTACTAGAGCAACACAACGGGCTATTGATGACGGTCCGGGATCAGTCCCTTGAGGGAAAGATCCAAGGACAACACCTCGTCCTTTTGAACCACGGTCAGATGACGAAGCAACACCTGAGCTGGCACCCCACTCTCCGAACTTCCACACCAACCCAACGTGAGGGCTTTCGGCCGCGACAGATTTAAGGTTCACCAGCCGCCTCTACACCATACGCATACAAATATCGATGCCCGGACCCGGATTCGAACCAGGAACCTTCCGATCTAGAGGCAAACACCTTAACCACTATACCGGTTGGTTGCTACTGAATGGAACTGCTTCAGTGGATGTACACGATGAAAGTTCGGTTTTGCAATACGATTCAAAGTTCCGCGGTAGCCCCGTTGGAAGAGAAACGAATTGGAAAACGGTGGGTTACGAGTTCGAATCCTACCATAGACTGTCGTGTTCAACGGGGACTGGTGCATGTTTTAATCTACAGTGATCCTGACGTTAGGTAGGTCACGTCTCAAATGTCCTCACGTTGGCGTTTGATTTCGAAAGAGTGGGGGATGCCAGTTCGGGTATTAATCTCGTCATCTGACAGTGGTTCAAAATTACGCTTTGTTGTATTCCAGGTATTGATCTGACATTCGCCAATATCCCTTTGTGTTACTCCAGTGCGTCGTTAATTAACCACCTTCCAGTACGGTGCATATAATATGCAAATAATCTCTTTGAATACTTGAAATAACAGACTGCACTTTCCAAACTTCCACACCCACCCAACGTGATGACTTTCGGCCAAGACGATGACCCCCCCGACCCCCCTGAATTTCCTTATGTCACTCCGGACCGATTTTAATGACGCATTCACGTCAATAAGGGAAATTTTCACGCTTATGCACTCTATAACAAAAAGATCGACGCATCAAGAAGGAGTTGTCCGATGGAGACAAAAATTGGTGGATAGGAAAATTATATACCGAATAGAAAATGATTAAAATTTCAGAACAATTGAATGATTTATTTCAGAGTTACAGTAACGAGCTCAATAAGGTGTTGACCCGCCTCTAGCCTGGATGCAAGCTGCCACACGGCTTGGCATAGACCGATAAAGCTCCCGGATGGTCTCCTGCGGTATTTCTTGTCAAATTTGCTCCAATTGTCGGACTACGTCATCAACACCTTCTCATCATATCCTAGACATGCTCAATGGGAGGGAGATCTGGTGATCTGGCTGGCCAAGGAAGTGTTTGACAAGCTTGAAGACAGTTCATGGCAACACGTGCCGTATGTGGTCTGGCATTGTCTTGCTGAAAAATAAGCCCAGGGTACTGCGAAAGGAACGGTAGCAAAACAGGTCTCAGAATATCGTCAACGTACCGCTGTGCTGTAAGTATACCTCTAATGACGACTAAAGGGGTCCGGCTATCAAGGGAAATGGCACCCCAGACCATAACTCCTTGTTGAGGGCCCGTGTGGCGAGCAATAGTGAAAGCAGGATCGGCACGCTGCCCTGGGCGTCTCCAGACACGTCGTCAGGACACATTTGGAAGCGGGATTCGTCGCTAAAGACTATACATTCCCAGTCAGCATCATTCCAGCCTGATGGAGCGAAGCACCACTGTAATCTGGCTCGAAAGTGTGCAGGCGTGAGTGGCAGGTGGCGTAACGGTCTGTACGAGCGTAGATTTCGCTCTCTCAGCCGTCTGTGAATGATCATGGTGAACACTCGTGTGTGGGTCGCACGACTGATGGTTGATAGCGATGAATCAGGCACTGTGACAGCTGATCTGACAATCACTCTGTCCTCGCGATCTGTTGTGGCCCTACGTCGACCGCTACCATCATGACGCTGAAATCTGCCACTGTCCACCCACTCTTCTAATCGCCAGCATCTTCTAATCGCCGCATCGCTTCGACTCACATGACGAGCGATTCTCCGATTTTCCCAACCTGCATCTTTCAATCCAATGATACGACTTCTTTCAAACTCTGGAAGTTGCTCGTAATGAGCTCGAATCCTGTGGCGAGGCATTTTTTCAGTCGTTGAAAGGTATCCTAAATCGCAATGCAGCAGAAATTTTTAACAACAGTTCAAGAAAAACTCCTTATATACATCTGCTGGATGCGCAGTTCCGATGCGCTGGAGATCGCACTATTCATTCATTGTACACTAAATTTTAATCATTTGCATATTTGGTCAAAACATTTTTGCATACGAAATTTCAAAGCAATCGGATGATTCCTTCTTGGTGCGCGATTTTTTTGTTATAGAGTGTACACTCAAGCCATTTCTCGTGTTTCACCCTTTACTCTCAGTCATTTGAACTTCCTTCAAAACTTACCTAGATGTAAAATAAAAACTTAGTAGCACGTGAAATTTTTTTTACTCGAAGATACGTCGATTTTTAGTTTTCAGTTTCATAATTCATTCCTTGATGAAAAAAATGACCCCACTCTCTAAATATTGAGAATCAATATTTTAAGCCATCCATCACTTTTTAATATCTCTGAAAAGCAACAAGAGCTTCCGAGATGAAGTATGTGAAGAAATGGAGTGTTATTCTACAGTAAAGGAGGGTTCGCGTTATTCTTTGACTAATGAAAATATTTAACGAAATCTCGGATCTCCCATTCCGGAAATTTGTACTTACTGTATGACTACAACTTAGAGAATTATAGTTTGAAATATGAATGAAAAGTTTCAGACTAAGGTTTAGGATTTATCTTGGCAAATTAGAGCACACCTACTTAAAACAGAGTATACGTATCTTTGGAATTCTTTTACTTTATTTAAAATGACCGTTACAAATTAAACTATCACTTCATGGAAATGAAAATCCCCATATTGCTCACTACTTTCAAAAACATCATACCTCAAAATCGGCGATTTTTACTTATGCCTTTTTTTAGAATGCCCTCAAAGAGTAGTACAAGGTGTCCTAAAAGTTCCCGTACTGTGAATTTATTATACAAAACCAACACACTTTTAAACAATTATTTTTATGCCAATGGTATAAAGTACTCTTAACCTAACGTAGGAAAAAATGTGAACTTGCATTTATAATAATTATTAAAAAAATGTACGCTTCTTTCTTGGAGGCAAAGCTGAAGTCGTTTGCGCATATTTTTAGAAACGCGCATCAAGATGCTGGGAGTGATTTCTTTTATCCTTTGAGTAATGGCAATTTTCAGATCACCTATTGTTTAGTGATTATCTTCATAAACTTTGTTCTTTAAATATCCCCACAGAAAAAAGTCAGGGATGCGCAGGTGAGGGAACGAGGTGGCCAAAGGTTTCTTAAGATGAGTCGATTGCCAAAAAAATCTTGAAGCATGCCCATGGTTTCAAACTTGTATGGTAGATTGCAACGTCTTATTGGAACCAAGAGTCTCGTTCATTTACTTCTAATAATGCAAACAAATTGTTGAATAATTTGATATAGCGTATCATTACTCGGTATTGCATCATTTGGATATTTATATCGCCAAATTCTTTACATCTTTCATATGATTTACATTCAGAATAAGCCTCAAACAGCGCAATTCTCTGAATGCGCGACAAATTCATATTGCATTGAAGAACAAAATGGCGTAGAACTTTATTATCACACCGCTTGAGTGCGAAGAAAATCAAACGATAAAAATTAAAGAGTCGATAAAACTACAAGCAGACGATAAAATTCAATAGTTTCAACACGGACAATAATTTTTTTTAAAGTTGGAGTACGGGAACTTTTAGGGCACTCTGTATATCCCTGTAAGATCGTCATATCTCACCGATAAATACTTAGCCGCTAGAGAGGAGAAGTAATATTTATTTGTAATACATCCACCTTTTACCTTTCCTAACCCCAAAGGCCGGTTGAAAGAGCATCGGATTTGCAACCGGAGTGTCGCGAGTTCAAATCCAGTCCCCGACCGTAGTATACCAAGGAGAGTTGCTGGTACACTACGGTCGAGGACTGGATTTGAACTCGCAACACTCCGGTTGTACCAGGGAGAGGGGCTGGTACGCGTTAAATTCGTCGTGGCCTCAAATGTTCTCACGTTGGCGTGGGTTGGAAGTTTGGAGAGTGAGGTGCCAGCTCAGGTGTTGCCTAGTCATCTGACCGTGGTTCAAAATTACGTGATTTTGTCCCCGATTCTTTCCCTAAGGGGTTGATCCCGGAAAGTCGTCAACAGCCTATTGTGTTGCTCCAGTACGACTTTAGTTAAAAACACCAATACCAATATCAATCCTATCCCCAGATTTGAATCCAGCTCTTTTCTTTCTTCCGAACTGAAGGAAAACACATTTCTGAGGATTAGACAAGAGGTATTCCTCTGTCCAATCATTGCGTCATCTGACCGTGGTTCAAAATGACGAGGTGTTGTCCTTGGTTCTTTCCCATCTGGATGCATACCTTTAAAATACCTACCTACGCAATCATTTCGCATTGAAACAGTAACACACCTTACCTAGCACGCAGCACGGTAGCCATGTTGGAAGAGCAAGGTTTAGCTAAAGACCGTTATGTACATAGGGGCTATTGCACGTTCAATCTGTTGTAGCCTCAAATTGGCTTCGTGTGGATTCTTGGAGGGTGGGCAGCCTGCTCAGATCTCGTAATCTGACCTTTGTTCAAAATAGCGCGTTGTATGGCGTTAATTCACTACCTACTTAGCACACACATTCCTCGTTTCTTAAACAAACCTATTAGTTTTGATATTCTGAATTAGCGTTTCGTTTGAAAATATATTTAACTGTTTCCAAACCTATCCCAAGGGGACATATATGTCCTTTTGACTTTGGTTATAAACATGACTGGCCTGATTGTTGTAATTTTTTACCGGCCGTAGTCTAAAAGTTTACAAAACTTTGATTTACATCGAGTTAAGGTGTTGAATACGGTCTGGGATCCATCCCGAAGGAAAACATCTTATAGTCCGGGCGCCCGCGTACTATTTTGGAAAGTCATTTCAACAAGGATCATTTTGGTGTCAGTAGTTATCATCATATCTCTCAACTGGAAACCGGGCGGAATCTGGAATATTTCGGGAGTTACCTTTGCCTTTCCGAGTCAACCTCTAATCCCCACTCTTCAAATTTCCGCACCATCAAACATGACGACTTTCGGCCGCGACAGATTTAAGGTGCACCATTCTCTTACAAACATCCACGCGCAGACACGGATTCGAACCAGGAACCTTCCGATCTAGAGTCTAACACCATAACCACCAGATCGGTTGGTCAGACCTCGAAGAGGCGAGATCCGAGGCCAACATGTCAATTTGAAGCACGGTTAGACAACGAGACCACTCCTGAGCTGGCACCCTACTCTCCAAACTTCCATACCACACCAACGTGCGTTTATGGAAGGTATTTAGGGCCGTATTTTAAACACTTACATCACATCGAAGTCTCTGATAAATAGTTGTCCGCCCTCTCGCATAAACCAATAGGTTAAGTACCAGATCTGCAGAAATAATAAAGCACCCGCTTATTCCAACATCCCGTAACTTTCCTCCCAGAGAGGTCAAGTGCGAAGAGAAAGCCCCCTAAAAAAGAACCTTTCCGATACGTCGATAAGTTGTTTGGCAGCCGTTAAGATATCGGTTATCTGGGGGCGCCAGTTGCCGCCGCCCTGGCTTTATGCACGGTTCCTCGAGTTATTAATGTCTGCTGCACAGCTGCCACATGCCCATCTCGCGTAGGCGGGGTTGGGGGGGTAGCTGTGTGTATTTATTAGTCGGGGAGTAATTGTTGTAGGGGCACGGCCGGGGGCTTTATGTTACGTGCCGCGGAGTACGAGCGCTTGTTGACGGCAGTAATTGGAATTGCGGTGGTGGGAGGATGCTGCGAATGTCTTCTTTCGATTCGCCATGTTCTCGATGGTTAGCGGTGTTAATTATTTCTTTGTCAGTCATCCAGGGGTTTTGTAGCAAGACATTGGGTATTGTTTGTGAAAATTCTTGGAGGAAAGAACTTACCACTCTAACATTCACTGGTACCTAGGTCATTTTTGAGATGCGGTACCCCGTTTGGTACAGTTGGGTGATTCCATTTAACGTCGTACTAGAGAAGCACAACGGGCTATTGACGACGGTCAGGGATGAATCCCATAAGGGAAATATCCGAGGACAATTCCAAGTAATTTTGAACCACGGTCAGATGACGAAGCAACTCTTCAGCTGGAACTGCACTTTCCAAACTTCCGTACCAACCCATCGTGAGGTCTTTCGGCCACGACAGATTTAAGGCGCACCAGCTGCCTCTACACCATACGCTTACAAACATCCATGCACTGTTCGAACTGGAACCTTCCGATATAGTGGCTAACACTTTAACCACTAGTCCGTTTGGTCAGCAACCATAGAGTTTCGAGATCGAAGCTCGATCCAACCAAAGACCGTGTACGTGGGGGCTGGTGCGAGTTCAATCGGTCGTGGCCTACAATGTCATCACGTTTTCAACTAAGAGTAGCAGACTAGCAGTTGGAAAGTTGCGAGTACGAAACCAACTGTAGAACGTCATGAATAAAGTTGGTGCTGGGCACGTTCAACATGTCACGGCCTCAACCTTTCTCTTCAGGTTGGCATCGTGTGGAAGTTTTAAGAGTGGGGTCCCACCTCAGGTGTTGCCTCGTCGTTTGACCATGGTTCAAAATTACATGTTCCACTCGAATCTCCTCTCGGTTTGATCGTCATGACCGTGGGATCAAATTTACAAGGTGGTGTCCTCGGATATTTCCTTTAGGGGATTGATCCTGGACCGTCATCAATAGCCCGTCGTGTCGCACCAGTGCGACGTTAATTAAATACCTACCTAGTTGATTCCGAGGATTTTTTGCCGACCAACCGGTCAGGAGATTAAGGTGTTAATCTCTAGATCGGAAGGTTCCTGGTTCGAATCCGGGTCACTGCATGAATGCTTGTAAGCGTATGGTGCACCTTAAATCTGTAGTATCCGAAAGTCCTCACGTTGGGTGGATGTGGAAGTTTATAGAGTGGGGTTCCAGCTCAGGTTTTGCCTCATCATCTGACCGTGGTTCAAAATAATGTGGTGTTGTCCCCGAATCTTTCCCCCAGGGATTGATTCCAGACCGTCGTCAATAGCCCGTTGTGTTGTCCTAGTAAGACGTTAAAAATGACCTATGACCGAGGATATTCTTTAGGGAATAAAAATTTTCATTTTGAACTAACGCAATCGTATAAATCTTTCGCATTTTCATTCGGACACTTATTGAAACAGCATTATTACAAAATTCTGATAGGTATTTGAGGTAGCTATTTTAATTAATGTCGCACTGGAGGATCACAACGGGCTATTGGCGACGATCAGGGATCAATCCCCCAAGGGAAAGAACCGAGGGCAACACCAGGTGATTTTGAACCAAGATTAGATGACAAAATCACACCCGAGCTGGTACGCTATTTCTATGCCAAGTCAACATGAGGTAATGGTAATGGTAATTTTAGTTAACGTCGTATTAGAGCAACACAACGGGCTATTGACGACGGTCCGGAATCAGTCCCTTAAGGGAAAGATTCGAGGACAACACCTCGTAATTTTGAACCACGGTCAGATGACGAAGCAACACCTGAGCTGGCACCCCACTCTCCAAACTTCCACGCCAACCCAACGTGAGGACTTTCGGCCACGACAGATTTAAGGTGCACCAGCCGCCTCTACACCATACGTTTACAAACATCCATGCCCGGACCCGGATTCGAACCAGGAACCTTCCGATCTAGAGGCTAACACCTTAACCACTATACCGGTTGGTCGGCAAGTCAACATGAGGACATTTGAGCCAACGACAGATTTAAAGAGACCTCACTTACTTCACGATATTGGATTGGATCGCTTTTCGAACTCGAAACCTCCCGGTTTTTGATTCATTATTCTAACCGGCCTTTTGCAAACATCATCTTTGACACAATTGCATTAAAAATTCATTTGAAGTCTTTATGAAATAGTTAATCATTAATGAAGATCTTTATCACTTGTGTTGAAGATTAAAGCCAAACATCGCTTAAAATGTCGAATTACATTACTCCTCTACATAGCCTCTTATAGCACTATCAAGACTGTATTCCATTTCTTGCCACGTTCGCTGTAGCAAACACTCATCGATGTTGGCAATGGTATCTGTGATCCTCTTCTTCAGATTAGTGATGCCTCGTGCTTTTGTTAGATGCGTCACCATATTGGGTACTGAATATTCGTTGGTTCCTAAACGAAACATTTCCAGATCTGATGATTGGAAGGGGTGGCTTAATTTTCTGGCCACCTCGTTCACCAGATTTCACTCCCATCGACTTCTTTGGTTATGTAAAAGATGTCGTGTATGCCATTGCCACCATTGTTGAGGGCGTGCTACATGTTTTTGAAATTGTAAAGTGACTTTATGAACACCCTATTTTAAACCCAATTTAGAAATAAATTTAACCTAATTTAGTTCACAGTTAACACATAACAATACAATCTTCCTTATATGTATGAAAATAGGACTTTTATGCACTTAGTACACAATTGAATAAAAAGGTGTCAATGTGAAGTGTGTGCTTCGTGACTCTTGATACGAAGAGCAATGTTGGGTTTAAATGAGTCAGTTTCAGCTTTAAGTTGCCACGGAATTCTACATTCTCTCTTCATTGCGTTGTATTTCACAGGATGGAGGTAATCCAAAAAAGTAAACTGAATTAAATATTATACGTACAACGGTATCTATTAGGTCATCCGGAAAGCTATGCGCGTTTTTTACGATAAATACAAACGAAGCAGTACAAAACACATAAGAAAATTTTATTGAATCATATGAGCCTCATTTAGTTCTATGACTTTTTGAAATCTTTCTGGCAGCTGGAAAATTCCTATAAAAAATCATTAGGCTTATTTGTAAAGAAATTATCGAGGGGCTATTTGACAATCTCCAAAGAACTGAACTCCAGGACGTTCAAAGTATTTTGATGTGACCTGATGAGGTAAAAATATGAGGGGGCAAGGTCTGGTGAATATGGATTGTGACACAAAACATCCCAGCCATACTAAATAAGTCTTTGTCTGACAGTCAGCGAGATATGGGGCCGAGTATTGTCATGCTGGAAGACAACATCTCGACGATTGGTCAGTTCTGGCCGCTTTGTTTCGATTTCTGCTTTTAATTCCGCCATTTGAGAACAGTATTTTTCCGGATCTAGTGTCTGATTTTGTGGCGACAATTCATAATAAATAATTCCTTTGTAGTCCCACCATACAGAAAGCATTACTTTTTTGCGCTTAAAGTTTACCCTCTCGAAGTTACTTGGGGAGATTCATTTGACTTGCCCCATGATCTTTTCTTGCAAAATTATTGTATAGTATCCACTTCTCATCTCCAGTAATGAGCCGTTTAAAAAAAGGAGCTTCTTCATTTCGTTTCAGCAAAAAAACATGCCGAAATTCGAAAAAGCATATTCTGTAGACGAAAATTAACTTTCTTGTTCTCCACTGCAGTGAAAAAAAAATTATGCCACTACACATGCTATAATCATGCAGTGTAAGCAGAAAAGATCGAATTTAAACATCTGGCTTCAATCAAGGTCACTCCTTATCAGCGGTAGAAAAATAATAATAACAAAGCTAGCTTCGATTTGAACGCGCAGAACTTTCCGGATGATACAATATATTTTTCTATCGACCCCTAACAATGCTATACTATATTGACCACTTTAGAAGACCACTGGTTTACACTGAAGATGTTTTCGCATCATAAATTCACCCGTTCAAAGCAACTGGAATAGATCGCGAATCTCAGACATTCAAACGCTTTGTCTCGTTATTGCAGTTGTGGCACTGCATAAACTAATCAAGACTGCAGGGGATTCCAACCTCTGACAGAGTCCGTTTCGAATTCGGGAGGCTGCTTGTGACCAGAGTCCTAAGGTTAATACACCGGTTTGTTTGATCGCTACGTCTGCGCTTCCTCAACTGCAACTGATATTAAATTGCAGAACTGCATCTCGCCATCCGTTTGGCGTGGCGGAATGGGAGAATTCGCAGTAATGTACCGTTTTAGTGCGATTTGGACGCGTTTTCCGTTATCTACCTCAGGGATCCGTACACTAAGAACAGCGAAACACAGCTGGGCCCCTCGGAATCAGGTTATTCGGTACACGGACATGCTCGTGAAAATAAAACAGAATGAAAACTTGTAAAAATAGGGTAGGCTGTGTCGGAGAGCACGCTAACAAGGTTTTACGTGCTAGATAGGTATTTTAAGTAACGTCGTACTAAATTTGGGTGAATTTTACGTCATCGGTTATGGATTCAAAGTAGGGATGCGACATCGACAGCAAAACATCGATGTTTTGAAACATCGATGTTCAAAATTAAAACATCGATGTTGATAATCCATCGTCCCCAAAACATCGATGTTTTTAAAATTCAGTGTATTTATATTTTTTCCCCCATTTCTTAAAACTGGTTTAGCACCTAGGGATGCAACATTGACAGCAAAACATCGATGTTCAAAAATAAAACATCGATGTTGATAATGCATCGCCCCCAAACTATCAATGTTTTTAAATTCAGTGTATTCAAACTTTTCCCCCATTTCTTAAAACTGGTTTAGAAACTATTGATGCGACATCTACAGCAAAACATCGATGGTTTGAGACATCGATGTTTAAAATTAAAACATCGATGTTGATAATGCATCGCCCCCAAACTATCGATGTTTTTAAAATTCAGTGTATTTAAACTTTTTTCCTCTTTTCTTAAAACTGGTTTAGCAACTAGTGATGCGATATCGACTCCAATACATCGATGCCATCTCCAATACAATACGAATACGAAGATGTTTTTTAAAAAACATCGATGTCGCATCCCTAATTCAAAGTGGAACAAATCTAAATGGCTCGAAAACCAGATGAGTAAGTGTGTAGTTTAATTAACATCGCATTGGAGCAACACAACGAGCTATTGGCGACGGTCAGGGATCCATCCCCTAAGGGAAAGATCCGCGGACAACAACCTCGCAGTTTTGAACCACGGTAAAATGACAAGGTCAACAATAGAGCTGGCACACTCAACACATGAAGACATTTAAGGCAACGACAATTCAACGTGCACAAGCCCTCGTGAACACGATTGTATTTGGGTGAATTTTACGTCAGCGCGGTTATGGGTTCAAAGTCGAACAAATCTAAATCGCTTGAGAACGCAACTGAGCTATTGTAACATCGATGTTTATACTTGTCGATGTTTTTAGGTTGTCGATGTTTTATTTTTAAATGAAAAAAGTACCATTACAAAAATTTTAAAAATAACCAAATAGCATAATTTTTGTAATTAGCAAATTGAAAAAAGTAGGGATACGACATCGATGTTTTCTAAACATTGATGTTTTAGAAAAAAAAAACATCGATGTATTGGAGCCGATGTCGCATCACTAGTTGCTAAAACCAGTTTTAAGAAATGGGGAAACAAGTTTAAATACACTAAATTTTTAAAACATCGATGGTTTGGGGGCGATGTATTATCAACATCGATGTTTTAATTTTGAACATCAAAGTTTCAAAACATCGATGTTTTGCTATCGATGTCGCATACCTAGTGGATATGTCCACTGCGTAAGCAATCATCGAGTTGTAGAGAGCAGGTTCGAGTCCTGTCAGGTGCATTCTCTCGGGGTATATTTCTTTCTCCTGTGTCAGGGCCGCGGTGGTTCGGTTGTAAGAGTAACGGATCAACAATTGGAGGTTTACGAGTTCAAATCCAACGAGCACCTTCGATTACAAAGGGGTATGATTTACACTAAATCTGTCGTGGCCTCAAATGTCTTCACGTTGGGTTGGTGTGGAAGTTTGGAGAGTGGTGTGTCAGCTCAGATGTTGCCTCGTCATGCGTGGTTCAAAATGACGTGGTGTTGTCCTCGGATCTTTCCTTTAGGAGATTGATCTAGGGCCGTCAATAGCCCGTTACTGTGCTCCCAGTACGACGCTAATTAAAGTTCGTACCTCTTCTGTGTCAATAAATATTTCAATGCGCGTGTATGTTACTTTATATCGCATTAGGTGGCCCGTCCCCTGCTCACTTACGCTCACAAACCCCTGGAGGACTGTTTTGTAATCTTCGCTTTGTAATTTGCTTTGTAATTTATAATACTGCTTTGTAATTTGTAAGGTTCGCTGCCCGAACCTCACTCGCTTCGCTCGCATCAATGAACACATGTGTCCCAGCAGAAGGAATTGTTTATAAAATATGATTTTTCAAGTATAAATGTGTACTACAGAAAAGTTATACAGTACCGCTGGAATCAGAACTCCCACAAATTGGATTTTAAAAGAAAAATTCGAGCAAAATTTTACTCGAAATGTGTACGCTGCTTTAGAAATCGAATTCCAGGTAGGTTGTTTGTATAAGCTGCACCAACAGCTTAACTAGTATTCTTTTTTTTTCAATAAAATTTCATGTGTTAAAGTTATAAATTCAATTAAGGTGCGAGGCTTCGAGGTAAACAAACAATCGTACAGTGTTGCCAAAACGTGATAACAAATAACGCCTTTTTTAGGGCACTTAAGAGAATTACTTATATAGATATCTTGTGTCTGACACAGCAAGGCCAAATAGGGCCATTTTGTGCCATAAAACCCCAACACCAACCAACCGTTTTACATGTGTTATCGGTGCGTGCACCATTTTTTTGGTGTTTTTTTCGTTCAATATAATGCACCAGAATTTTATTACTTCAAAATTAAGACGAAAAAAAGATGATGAAAAAAATCTATCACTAGTTTGGTGGAGCAAAGTGCCACAAATCATAGGGTGGATATTTAATTAAAGTCGTTCTGAACAAACACAACGGTCTATTGACGAAGATCCGGGATCAATCCCATCCGAGGGACAAAATCAAGTCATTTTGAACCAATCAGACGACAAGGTCAAAAGCTGAGCTCGCACCCCACCTTTCAAAATTTTCACATCACACCAATTCAAGGCATTTGATGCCACGACAGTTTTAACATGCACCAGCTCCTTTTGTACACAACGGTCTTTGATTGGATTCGAACTCACAACACTATGGTTCTAATTCGTTAATAACACGGCCTGCCGGAATCAGTAATTTTTTTGGTAATTTTTAGTTAACGTCGTATTAGAGCAACACAACGGACTATTGTCGAATGTCCGGGATCCATCCCAAAAGGGAAAGATCCGAGGACAACACCTCGTAATTCTGAACCACGGTCAGATGACGAAGCAACACCTGAGCAGACACCCCACTCTCCAAACTTCCACACCAACCCAACGTGAGTACCCGCCGGTATCAGATGCTGGTAAGCCGACCAACCGGTATAGTGGTTAAGGTGTTAGCCTCTAGATCGGAAGGTTCCTGGTTCGAATCCGGGTTCGTGCATGGATGTTTGTAAGCGTATGGTGTAGAGGCGGCTGGTGCACCTTAAATCTGTCGTGGCCGAAAGTCCTCACGTTGGGTTGGCGTGGAAGTTTGGAGAGTGGGGTGCCAGCTCAGGTGTTGCTTCGTCATCTGACCGTGGTTCAAAATTACGAAGTGTTGTCCTCGGATCTTTCCCTTAAGGGACTGATCCCGGACCGTCGTCAATAGCCGGTTGTGTTGCTCTAGTACGACGTTAACTATAAAAAAAAAACACCCTGATGCTGGTAATGGTAATTTTTAGTTAACGTCGTACAAGAGCAACACAACGGGCTATTGTCGACGATCCGGGATCAATCCCCTAAGGGAAAGATTCGAGGACAACACTTCTTAATTTTGAACCACGGTCAGATGACGAAGCAACATCTAAGCAGGCACCCCACTCTCCAGACTTGCACATCCACTCAACGTGAGGACTTTCGGCCACGACAAATTTAAGGTGCGCCAGCCGACTCTACACCATACGCTTACAAACATCCATGGAAGGACCCGAATTCGAACCAGGAACCTTCCGATCTAGAGGCTAACACCTTAACAACTATACCGGTTGGTCGGCCGAAATCAGAGGAAAACTGTTGTATGGGGACTTTGCTTTACCGAAAGAGCTAGAGGCTCTTTTCATTCTCAAAGGTTTCAAAGTTTCCATGTCTTAATCTAATTTTTTCGTTTAGCAAATGTGCCGAATTTCATATTCGTGCGAATCGGACGCTAAAATAAAGCTGCCTAGACGCGGGCCCGAAAACGAGCCTTCCCCCTGAAGAGGCCGTTGCACAAGCACATGCCCACACGCACGGACCAAATAATTGTCCTCGCTCTGAATAGTCAAACAGGCGGCATTAACGACGAAAAGTTTCCCCCGACAGAAGGAGGAAGAAAACTTTTCCAATATGCACCCCAAAAAAGAAAACGGGATCGATATATCCGACATACGTCCTGCCGATTCCAATTTGTCAGGGGCATGCCCGAGCCAAATGGACGATTTTATCGTCGCCCTTTCTTGCCGTGATTTTCATTCATTGTTGAGAATTCTTTTCGCGAAATGGAATATATTAGAAGCCCTTTGAAATCAATAAGTGCACCTTTCTGGAGAGCACAATTAGCTCGCTTTACATCGAAATGTAATAGATGGGTTAGATCTCCATCCTACAGTCGAAGTATTTCTGTTTCGGTTGGTCGAGGATAAAATTGTGCTGTTGTATAATTGCCCGTCTTATTTTCAACTCAGTTTCAACGTATCCGGGGTGATTCGTAAGTATACAATTTCAACGCACTCTATAACAGTGACAATGTACGATATTTTATGTTACCTGTAACAGAAGTGTAGGTGAATGTTTCAGGTTTTTTTTTAGAGACAGTCACATATGTTCTATGTGTGCACCCTCAGACACTATATGCACATCGAACCAGTAACCCATTTCAGCCCAGACGCGAGTTAGGGTATCCGAAGCAAGTGCAGTGATAGTGGTTGCGATATGCTGGTTCAACTCCGCTAGATCAACAGGTAATTGGTAATTTTTTAGTTAACGTCGTACTAGAGCAACACAACGGGCTATTGACGACAGTCCGGGATCAGTCCCTTAAGGGAAAGATCCGAGGACGACACCTCGTAATTTTGAACCACGGTCAGATGACGAAGCAACACCTGAGCTGGCACCCCACTCTCCAAACTTCCACGCCAACCCAACCCAACGTGAGGACTTTCGGCCACGACAGATCTAAAGTGCACCAGCCGCCTCTACACCATACATTTACAAACATCCATGCCCGGACCCGGATTCGAACCAGGAACCTTCCGATCTAGAGGCTAACACCTTAACCACTATACCGGTTGGTCGGCGCTAGATCAACAGGAAGAGGAGGGTTAAATATGTTATCCTTTATGTAGCCCCAAATAAAAAAGTCGCATGGTGTTAAATCAGGTCATCTGGGTGGCCATTGGGTTAATGGCATTCTGTACTTGCGCTTCGTCCAATCCATCGGTGAAGATTTTAATAGAAGTAATTTCACTTGTCACCTGACCAGTGTGGTGGTGCACCATCCAATAGGAGAATAAAGTTTTTCGACTTTATTGTCCAAATGGATGAATAAAGTTTTTGACGACATCTGCCGATACACTCGGTCGTCCTGGCTTTGGAACTGTGCACAAACAGCCCGTAGTTTCAAATTTTTTAAACCAATCGTAAATTTATTTTCTAGTTGGAGGTTCTTTTCCAAATCGTGATCGAAAATGCCGTTGCACAACGGTGACAGATACCGACAGATTCCTGGTACGAATCCGGGTATGGATGTTTGTAAGCGTATGGTGTAGAGGCGGCTGGTGCACTTTGAATCTGTCGTGGCCGAAAGTCCTCACGTTGGGTTGGCGTGGAAGTTTGGAGAGTGGGGTGCCAGCTCAGGTGCTGCTGACCATGGTTCAAAATTACGAGGTGTTGTCCTCGGATCTTTCCCTTAAGGGACTGATCCCGGACCGTCGTCAATAGCCGGTTGTGTTGCTCTAGTACGACGTTAACTAAAATTAACAATACCAAATTACCTAGCTAACAGTTTGTTTTGGGGACCACGTATTAAACTGTTCCTGTTTAACAGCATCTCGAAACTGTATACATTTATGAATCACCCTGTATAGTACAACTTCACTACGTGAAGCTATAGCTATTACATACATCCGATTATCTGGTTGGTGTTGCTTCACTATGGCGTTAATTAAAGTACCATACCCTACTGATTGCTATGTGGAGGCCACGGTAGCCCAGTTGGAATAGTATCGGTTTGTACACCGATACTCGTGTACAAAGGGGCTACGTTAAATCCGCCGTGGCTTCAAATGTCCTCACGTTGGCGTGGTGTGGAAGTTTGGAAAGTGGGGTGCCAGCTCAGGTATTGCCTCGTCATCTGACCATGGTTCAAAATTACGTGGTGCTGTTCCCGGAACGTCGTCAATAGCCCATTGTGTTGCTCCATTACGACGTTCAATAAAATACCTACCATGTTAATGAATGAATGAATCTGACGAAAGCGCAGAAATAAAATTCGATTTTTTTTCAATACTCATTTTTTGTTGCTAAATATTGCTTTTCTTTCGCACCTGTACGCGGAGCCCTATTACCCTCTGACTCTCCCAAACAAAACTAAATCCCAGAAGTTCACAAAATTCGGGATTATAAGCCCGGGTTTATTATTTCCTCTACAATCCAATTCCAACTCGAATAGCCGACGCTCCTGTTTGAAAACCAGGAATTCGTGTTTTTATTTCCCCTCTATTTTTCCAAACGAGAAAACAAAACTTTAGTCAACTGAAATGAATAGAAAAAAGCGGGGTAGGGTAGGAAAGCGAAGTAAATTCCCTATCACCCGAGCTTTATTTATTTCGTTTTCTTTCCATCCCATCTGTGGGTCTCATTCCGGGTTACGGAGGTTTTCGGCCCCGGTTTTCAATTACAAGTCATGAGAAAACTTCCGGGAATCCGGTGGTTGCAGAAACAATAAGAGAATCGGAGGAGAATATAAACTCGAGTAAACGAAAGTCAAGACTCAGAAGCGCTTGACCCCATTACAGGTGGATGCTGCTGGTAATTTTGGTGATTTTTAACTAACATCGTACTATAGCAACACAACGGTCCGGGATTAATACTCTAAGGGAAAAATCCGAGGACAACACCACGTCACATTTAACCACGGTCAGATGACGAGGTAACACCTGAGCTAGCACCCCACTCTCCAAACTTTCACACTAACCCAACGCGAGGACTTTCGGCCACGACAGATTTAAGTTGCACCAGCCGCCTCTACACCATACGCTCACAAATATCCATGCACTGACCCGGATTCGATCCAGGAAACTTCCGATCTAGAGGCTAAGACCTAAACCACCGGTTGGTCAAGAAATCCGTGCAGATAAATTCGGAGTGAGCGAAAGTCAAGGCTTACAAACGATTGACCCACATCAGATGTGGACTATGACTCTGGATGATGCGGATGTTGCGTAATGAAAAGCACTTAGGTTCCGATAAGTATTGCGTTTGGCTTACAATTTTATTTTCTGTTTGGATTTGGGTCATCGAGTTTCGTTTTAAATAGTGAGAAGCATAAACTTTGGCAATGCAGTTTCAAGTCATGTGGTTTGTAGAACGCTTTTGTCATCAAACTGGATGATGTAAGGGCCAAGGGTTCCCTGAAGTGTTTTACTGTTCAAGGACTTTAGCCGAAGCACTATAAATATTTACAGGAAAAACACTTGCATTTTGTTTTATTTGAAATTTTTTTTAAACTTTTCGGTGGTGTGTTTATTTGAATTTTTTAATACCACAACTATTTAAACTTCTCCTTGTGGTTTTATTTTTGCGTCGAAAACAACTCTGTAGTGGTCAACGTCTGGAGCGAAAACACTTGTTCCAAGTGGCCGCAATTCCGGGCGAGAGCTTTTTTCCTACTTGATTTGGGGCCTGGAGTGTGATAGACCAGTGGGAAGTGCAACGGATTAGCAACCGGAGGGTCATTAGTAATTTTTAATTAACGTCGAACTAGAGCAACATAGCGGGCAACTGAAAATGTTCCTGGATTGATCCCGGACCGTCGTCAATCACCTAAGGGAAAAATCCTAGGCAACACCCTGGGATTTTGAACCACGGTCAGATGACGAGGCAACACATGAGCAGGAACCCCACTTTCCAAACTTCCACACCAACCCAACGTGAGGACTTCCGTCCACGACAGATTTAAAGCGTACCAGCAAGCCTCTACACCATACGCTTACAAACAACCATGCACTACCCGGATTCGAACCAGGAACTTTCCAATCTAGAGGCTGACAAATTAACCACTAGATCGTTTGGTCAACAACCGGAGGGTTGGGAGTTCGAAGACTGTATACGTGAAGGTCGGTTCAATCGGTTGGGGCCTCCAATTTCATCACGTTGGAATGGTGTGGAAGATTGGTGAGTGAGGTGTCAACTCAGGTGTGTTATTTCGTCATCTATCATGGTTCAAAAGGACGGCGTTGTTCTCAGAACTTTCCTTTCGGGTTGGTAAGATAATGTAATTATTAGTTAACGTCGTACTAGAGCAACACAACCGGCTATTGACGACGGTACGGGATCAATCCCTTAAAGGAAAGATCCGAGGACAACACCTCGTAATTTTGAACCACCTTTCGGGTTGGATCCCGAGACGTCGCCTATAGTCCGTTGTGTTGCTCCAATGCGATGGTAATTAAAATACCTACCTAACGCTAAAATTAAGATTCTTCAACGGCATGGATTCAAGGAATCCGTGAAAGTAAACTTGTTAGTTGGGCAAATGGTCTGCTTATGTAGTACGTCATTACATAACTCTTGGTTGTTGCCTCAACTAGGAATAACGCCATTGGTGGAACTGACCAGATCTTGATCTCGTGATCGTAAAAAACGGCTCGTGGTATGACGAAAAATCTCCTGATTAAAAAAAATTGTCAACATCTTGTGGACTAGACGTCTTTTTGAAAGTTGAAGGGTTAAATTTTGTAAACTTGTATGGTCATGTTCGGGCTTCGCCGTCTAATTAGAGTGGTCAGCGTTTGTTTTTATATTAACACTTTTGTTATCAGTTCGAGCAAACTTAATTTAAAGGTTATAAATTCAGAAAACGACATTAGTGGTCAATTTAAGCAATTATAAACTGCTTAAATAAACTATTGAATTTGATTAGAAAATTTACCAATTTAAACTTTTTATTTAATCGAAACATTTAATACATTTCAAGTTTTTAATTCAAGAATTAATTCATTTCAAGTTGCTTCACTCTCATCTAAGGATGCCAGAACATGTCCTCTTTTTCCGCTCGCATCTTTTTTTCAATCTTTTAAGGTCGGATCTTTTAATGCACTCGCTTTTCGATAGTTCACTTTTTGTTCTCTTTGCACATCATTTCGGATTGCGTTAAAAATATATTTCACATTTCAAACTTTACGCGCTAATATATTCACTTTGCCTATGTAGTATATCGTTATGTAAACCATAGCTGTTCAAATATGTACTAGATCTAGTACATTGTACGAAAATCATAGGTATTATTAAAACGCATAAACGTATAATAGGAAGCTCAACCTCTAGTGTGTATCGAGCTCCATGTTAAAACGTCTCTTTATAAGATCAAAGATAACCAGTGGCAATTTAGATTCGTGTTAGAATAATACGAATAAGAAATATTGTTCCGATTTAGTTAGAAAGTAAATCGCGTTGCTAACCTAGCCATCTTCTTTGTGCTAAGGGGTTAACTTGAAATTCCGATAGATTAACTTTGGATATTTTCACGATCCCTGTCTGACCAATTCATACCCAATTTGGTACAATTATTCTTTTGTATCCTGCGGGAAACATAGGCTTTAGTATATTAACCTTCGTTACATTTATCCTTGGTTTACAGCTTGAGCTAAACTCAATTCGAAAGCACCATAGGTTTAACATTGAGTATTTTTACAATCACTTTCAGACGAATTCACACCAATTTGATACATTCATTATTTTTAATCTTGCGGGTAGTAATGGTAAAGGTAATTTTAGTTAACGTCGTACTAGAGCAACACAACGGGCTATTGACGACGGTCCGGGATCAGACCCTTAAGGGAAAGATCCAAGGACAACACCACGTAATTTTGAACCACGGTCAGATGACGAAGCAACACCTGAGCTGGCACCCCACTCTCCAAGCTTCCACACCAACCCAACGTGAGGACTGTCGGCCACGACAGATTTAAAGTGCACCAGCCGCCTCTACACCACACGCTTACAAATATCCATGCCCGGACCCGGATTCGATACAGGAACCTTCTAATCTAGAGGTTAACTCCTTAACCACTATACCGGTTGGTCGACGACAGCGGTCCGGAATCAATGCCCAAGGGAAAGATTGGAGGAGAATCACGGTCAGATGACGTGGCTGTGAGGATTGCCGAATCGAAGTGTTTTGTTTTTCCAATCGAGAACAACTTCTTTAAACACACAAGTTTATTCTAACACAGCACAGACTAATACAGGGCGACTATTTAAACATGGAAGAACTCTATTTACACGGAGAATTAAACAACAGGATCTAAGAATCCAGCAGACACGTTCAGAGTCTACAATCACCTCCGACGTTCTCTTCAGTAACACTTACTATTCTATAGATGGCGTTATCGCGCCGGTGGCGCTAACTCGCCTGTCTCTACAGTGGCAACACATGAGCTGGTACCCCACTCTCCAAACTTACACACCAACACAACGTGAGGACTTTCGGCCACGACAGATTTAAAGTGCACCAGCCGCCTCTACACCGTACGCGTACAAACATCCATGCCCGGACCCGGATTCAAATCAGGAACCTTCCGATCTTGAGGCTAACACCTTAATCACTATACCAGTTAGTCGGCTTCAATCTTGCGGGAAACAGGTGTATATAACCCATTCTATTCGTCCTGGGTTTACTGAGTGCGCTAAAAACAATTCGTAAACCCTAAACGAAGAACACTGAGTCATATTACGATGCATTTACAAACAATTCAATCCGAAGCAACGCCGGGTGAAATCGCTAGTATTTTCCAATACAGTTTCTAACTGTTATTTTTTCGGTAGCTGTTATTCAGTGTTATCAGTAACAACAACAGAGAGTGAAACAGCAAGTTCCGATGTAAACGACAAACATCGAGAGATGTTCTCAGATGGCCGCTGGAAACACTTCCTTGATCTTTGCCTTATCTTGTGCGTGATGTCGTCAAGAGCTCTTTTCCGCAAAGAAACCCGATAGGGCTGCCGCAGAAAAAGAAAGCCGGTTGTGTCGGCCGGTAGAGGCGTCAGTCACTTGTTAGGATTCTCGCAGTGTCCGGATATGGCCGGGTGATGCGATTGCGCGAGCTGCCACTTTCATTGAAGGTTTCACAAATTGCATCTTAAACGCACGTGTCGAAAGAAAGCCTAGTGGTTTGGATCCGAAAGCAAAACAAAGAAATGGGTTCTTGAATGAGACGATTTCAGCTCAACTTCGGAATTTATCGTGTTACAATGTTGATGTTGCTTCGTCATCTGACCGTGGTAATGGTAATTGTAATTTTAGTTAACGTCATACTAGAGCAACACAACACATCTGACTGTGGTTCAAAATTATGAGGTGGTGTCCTCGGTTCTTTCCTGTCGTCAATAGCCCGTTGTGTTGCTCTAGTAAGACGTTAATTACAAAAATTACCAATTACCGTTACAATGTTGGACTGTAATGGTAATGGTAATTTTAGTTAACGTCGTACTAGAGCAACAACAACGGGCTATTGACGACGGTTCGGGATCAGTCCATTAAGGTAAAGATCCGAGGACAACACATCGTAATTTTGAACCACGGTCAGATGACGAAGCATCATCTGAGCTGTCACCCCACTCTCCAAACTTCCACACCAACCTAACGTGAGGACAATGTTGGACGGAGGTGATCAGAATCGACGACACATTAATCATACCACGTGTCGAAAATCGACCGGAAAAAATATCCGCTTTTCGATTGGTTTGTTTGTTTTGGGTTTTATGGCGTTAAAGGACGTTTTTCGATTAATCCTGGCATTCCGGTTATAGTGTTTAATTAACGTTGCACTGGCACTGCAGATTATACATCTTATTGTCTAAATACTCTCGCATGATATATATCGTGGCTACCTTAAAGTAATGTTTAGCTTTTAATGTAATTGGTGTTGACTAATTCCCTATCATGTACCACTTCGGAATTTATTCTTTGGTAGTTGATCGGATCTGTCCCTTAGGGGATTGATCCCGGACCGTCGTCAATAGCCAGTTGTGTTGCTCTAGTACGACGTTAATTAAAATTACCGTTACCATCTTTGGTAGTAGAATTAATGTTGCACTGTAATGGGCTACTGGCGTCGGTCCGGGATCAATAACAAAGGGAAAGAGCCGAGGACAACTCCGTCTTTTTGAATCACGGTCAGATGACGAGGTCACACCTGAGATGGTCTCCACGCCGCTGACGTGGACATTTGAAGCTACGACAGATTTAAAGTTCCCGAGTTACATTTGTACACGAAAATCTTTGGTTGGATTCGAACAGCAACCCTCCCGTTTCCTAATTCGTCACTCTTCCAAAAGCTCTACCGCAGCCCTATAGTAAGGTCGATTTTGATCACCCCGTATGAATATAGTAGGGGTTTCCGAACTTATCCAAGTCGTGGCACCCTTAAAAGAATTTGAATTTTCTCACGGCACCCTCGTCGTGTAATTTCTATCTGTGGTATGTTATTATATATATTTCATATTTGTACAACTTTGAAGAAGAAATTAGGGAAATAAGTGGCAAGAACATGGACATTATTAATATAACTCGCGTGTAAAATAACCCAATGGTAATGGTAATTTTAGTTAACGTCGTACTAGAGCAACACAACGGGCTATTGACGACGGTCCGGGATCAGTCCCTTAAGGGAAAGATTCGAGGACAACACCTCGTAATTTTGAACCACGGTCAGATGACGAGGCAACACACCTGAGCTAACACCCATCTCTAACCTTCCACACCAACCCAACTTGGAATTTCGACAGATTTAAGACCAGCCGCCTCTACACCATACTCTTATAAATATCCGTGCACTGACCTGGATTCGAACCAGGAAAGCACACACAGAGGGAGGGTATGATAATTTGGTAATTTTTTAATTAACATCCTAGTAGAGCAACACAAAGAATTATTGACGACAGTCCGGGATCTATCCACAAGGACAACACCACGTAATTTTAAACCGCTGTCAGATGACGAAGCAACACCTGAGCTGGCACCCCACTCTCCAAACTTCCACGCTAACCCAACGTGAGGACTTTTCGGCCACGACAGATTTAAGGTGCACCAGCCGCCTCTACACCATACGTTTATAAACATCCATGCCCGGACCCGGATTCGAACCAGGAACCTTCCGATCTAGAGGCTAACACCTTAAACACTATGGTCGGCACACATGCTCTTGGACGTATGTGTGTGTGTGTAGTGCGACGGGTGAGCCTGCTGCTCACCGCACAATTGTTGGAATCGTGGAATTAAAATAGAGCTACTTGTGACATGCTAGTGATACAGCTACTCGCATTTCTTTTGCAACATTAATTTTCGAATGATATTAGCTCCTTATAAAAGCATCTGCTTCATGGGCACTTCGCGGCACCACTAATTTTTCTAAGTGGCACCCCATGGTGCCGCGGAACACACTTTGGGAACCCCTGGCATATAGTATTGTTTCATTCCATCAAAAATGAGGTCGTCGTGTCTCTGGGTATGTCCACTGCGTTAACAACTTGCAGGTTGGTGGTGGCGCAGGTTCGATCCCTCTCTGGGTGTACTTCTCTCTTCTGTGTCATTTTGCCTTTCATTGGGTGTATGTCCATTGCTCGATATTGCGTCCGGTACAGTATGGCCAAATACGGAGCTTGTGCATTAGTACCATCTAATGTGTTTTAACAGTGCATATCACCCAAATTTTATAGAGGACAGCCCCCTGCAAAAAATTGTGGTTCGGTCCACAAGAATGGGACATTTCGCACACGAATTGAGTTTCGTTTTACGTTCTCTTCTAGCACAACCAGAGCTGACTGAGATCATATCCAAGAGTGATCATGTGGCGTCTATCAAATCAGAGTGGATCCGAGCAGCTGCCAAGTCAGCTGATGACACCCTTTGCCGAAATGGAGCGGAGCAGTGATTTCCCACAGCCAATTGACCTTGCGCTGGGCAGACGATTCGGGGAGGGGCGAAACTGTTTGGGCTATCGCACTGGCTGAGTGACAGATGTGTCGTCACGCGCCGAAGGGATTGCACAATTGTGTTGTCAATGAAGGCTTCTCGGAAAGTGGTTGATGAAGGGTGGCACTCGTCGGAAGGTTCTTTTTAACATGTGGGAAGTGGACACTCACGTGGTCAAACGCGAGTGCCGATTGAACTGAAGAAATGGAATTGTGATGGAAGAGCAGAGACGACACATGGATGCATGATCAGGATTGACGTGTTTTTTTTTATGGCTGGAAGAGCCAGGGTGGACCTAGAAGTATTCGAATGGAAGTAAAAATCTCCGTCCTTTCCCACCTGTTCCTCGGACATTCCCTCCATTCCCTTTTCAAAATGAATTATGACCTCTTCCGTCCCTTAGCAACAGTTCTTTTCAACATTTGATCTGAGACGTAAATTATGGCATATTGAGCACACACGGAACTTGTTTGAACGTAACCAAGATTCCACATAGGTTTTTTTTGTACAAGATCCATATTTGGCCAAACTGCGCCAAACATAGGATGCTAGGCATGACGAGGGAGGTAAAAGTGCAAAGAACAGAAGGGTACTCGAGTGTAAAAAGATGGTTTAGTTTTTTAGACGCAAATAGTAGATCCACCACATTGAGGAACTTGCACCAGTGAGGAAAATTCTCATTACTGTGTTTTATTAATAGATTGATCGTCAAAATATTAAAAAACGACAGTTAAAATCCACAAAATGGACTTAATTAACTAAAATGTCAAGTTTTAAATTACCGAAAAGTACGGTAAAAGCACATGACCTCAAAACGCTACTTAACGTTATTGTGCAGCACGATGTAATGTTTACGTTTGTCTGGCACGTTGAAATTTCATATTGCTTGACCTTTTAATTTTTAAACAATCAATTAAAAATTTTTTTTTCATGCTATTTCAACGTCGCTATAAATTTAAACAAACCGTCACACTGCAGTGACGTCACAAGAAGCGGCGTAGGAAAACTAGCGTTTTTGAGATGATGTTAATGTTAATGTTAATTTTAGTTAACGTCGTACTAGAGCAACACAACGGGCTATTGACGACGGTCCGGGATCAGTCCCTTAAGGGAAAGGTCCGAGGACAACACCTCGTAATTTTGAACCACGGTCAGATGACGAAGCAACACCTGAACTGGCACCCCACTCTCCAAACTTCCACGCCAACCCAACGTGAGGACTTTCGGCCACGACAGATTTAAGGTGCACCAGCCGCCTCTACACCATACGTTTACAAACATCCATGCCCGGACCCGGATTCGAACCAGGAACCTTCCGATCCAGATGCTAACACCTTAACCACTATACCGGTTGGTCGGCGTTTTTGAGATGAAGTTAATAGTGCGAACTTTAAATTTTTTTTTATTTTACCTTTTTGGGCTAGAAAAATAAAAAAGAAAGATACTTCCCATCGTATTTTTTCATTTCCTATATTATAAAAATGTAAACAAACAAAAAAAAAACGTGCAAGTTCCTCATTGAAAGAGTGGAGGCGCAAAAAGCAGGCTTAGCTCCTAACCCGACACCAAAGGTCAATACCACTGACTTCCGACCGAAAATTCCGAAACATCTATTCCTAAAGCCTGCAGCCGACCAACCGGTATAGTGGTTAAGGTGTTAGCCTCTAGATCGAAAGGTTCCTGGTTCGAATCCGGGTACGGGCATGGATGTTTGTAAGCGTATGGTATAGAGGCGGCTGGTGCACCTTAAATCTGTCGTGGCCGAAAGTCTTCACGTTGAGTTGGTGTGGAAGTTTGGAGAGTGGAGTACCAGCTCAGGTGTTGCTTCGTCATCTGACCGTTGTTCAAAATTACGAGGTGTTGTCCTCGGATCTTTCCTTGAAGGGACTGATCCCGGACCGTCATCAATAGCCCGTTGTGTTGCTCTAGTACGACGTTAACTAAAATTACCATTACCAAAAGCCTGCATTACATAAAATGAACTCATATTCCAGTTTTGGTGTAAACATCCCTATTATATGTATTTCCCAATTATTGAAAATGTGTAACAATAAATGCCAATTGATAAAAATTGAAACAATTAGGTTCTTGGAGTCTGTGAGTGTACCTGCGTTGGAAGTAAGTGGCGTTCCTAATTTACGACCTCTGTAAGAGCAGATGCCAGAATTTGCGAAACACTGGGGACCTCATTAACCGGGAATTGCGCTCTTAAACAAGCGAATAGGAAAGACTTAAGAAATACCGAAATAAGTTTCAGTCACATCTACTTCTAAAGGTCAGAGTTGGAACTTCAAAAGTTTTAAGTTTTATTAGAATATCCTGGACATGTGTAAAAGAGCTGTGTATAAATTATGCCCTTATACGATGAACCACGCAAAATTTCTATTGCATTCATCTTGGAATGGATCGGAAGAAATCCTGGTTCGAAATCAGGTCAGTGCATGTATGTTTTTAAGCGTATGGTGTAGAGGCGACTTTGGAGAATGGGGTGCCAGTTCAGGTTTTGCCTCGTCATCTGAACGTGGTTAAAAGTTATTTGATGTTGTCCTTTATCTTTCTCTTAGGAGATTCATTCCGGACCGTCGATAGCCCATCGTGTTGCTTTAGTACGACGTCAATTAAAATTAACCAACTTACAATCTTTGGATGAAATGATGGTAATGGTAATTTTAGTTAACATCGTACTAGAGCAACACAACGAGCTATTGGCGACGGTCCGGGATCAGTTCCTTAAGGGAAATATCAGAGGACACCTCGTAATTTTGAACCACGGTCAGATGACGAAGCAACACCTGAGCTGGCACCCCACTCTCCAAACTTCCACGCCAACCCAACGTGAGGACTTTCGGCCACGACAGATTTAAGGTGCACCAACATCCATGCCCGGACCCGGATTCGAACCAGGAACCTTCCTATCTAGGGTTGCAACTATTTGATTATTTTCTGTGTTGTTGTGAAGGTCTATGTAGACCAGTTGGAAGAGAAACCGGAGGATTGCGAAATGGTCCATCAAAAGACTGTCGTGTGCACAGGGGCTGGTACACTTTAAATCTGTTGTCGCGCGTGCCAAATATGGCCCAATTGGGAGTGCCATTGCCCCGGAGGGTTGGACTTCTTCATACATGACACATCCGTTTTACAGGAAGGTCCCTTTCACACACCCATTCACTCACACATATCGTAATTTAGATCCCAATCAGAGGCCGATAACCCCCTGATCAGGTACCCTCAGAGGTATTGATTTGGTATGGGAACATGGGAGACTTTGTGACCACGACCTATTTAACGTGCCCCAGCCACCATTAGCGAACACGACGGTCTTTAGCCAGGTCCAAGTGCAGATCTCGCAACCATCAGAATTGCAGGCTCCGTTGAGGACAGAACCCACAAGCCTTCTGATGCGAACCCGACGCTCTACTGACTGAGCTACCGCGGCTCACATTAAATCTGTCTTGAGCTAGATTGTCCTTTTGTTGGCGGGGTGTGAAGATGGTGAGAGTGGGGTGCCAGCTCAATTGACCTTCTCGTCATCTGACCATGATTCAAAATTCCTCGTCCTTGGACTTCCTCCCTGACATTCAACAATAGTCCATTGTATTGCTCCAATGCAACTTTAACCTGTACGCTGCGGCTTGTAGACAATTGTTGCCTCTTAAATTTCGTTTACACCAGCGGCATGGTATAGATCAGTGTACTGCGGATGTTATCCCCTTTTCAAGTGACCGCTGTCATCGATCACCATTTACGAGCTGTGACCTTTTGAAGGGTTACTCCTTTTGTTCGGTTCCCTACCCTGTCGACCGTGAGGTACAAACGCTTTGGTGGAAAAGGCAGAAGGTCGCTCCGGTGATATCTATTTCAAGCCAAACGATACGCCACACGATACTATGAAAGGAAAGCGTCAGTCGTAAATGCCTGTAACAAGGCTATGTCGCTCGAGTTAGGTAATTAGGTTGGGGGGGGGGGGGGGGTAGGACATGCAGGCGAAAGAGCAGTTCTGAGAGACGATTGAAAAAAATCTAAGCGCCGCTGCGTAAAGGCTAACCAACTACCTACCTAACATATTGTAAAAGTTCTTACAAATCTTTTCTTTCAATCACTTTTAACGGCAGTATCTAGAAATGTAAACACTTCCGAGGTTAGTGCCGCGATATATTGGACTTCGTGGGGGAAAAAACAAAACCAGGATACATCTAGGGTATTGGTATTTTTAATTAACGTCACACTGGATAACACAACGGGTTATTGGTGAAGATCTGGGTAATGGTAATTTTAATTAACGTCGTACTAGAGCTACACAACGGGCTATTGACGACGGTCCGGGATCAGTCCCTTAAGGGAAAGATCCGAGGACAACACCTCGTAATTTTGAACCACGGTCAGATGACGAAGCAACACCTGAGCTGGCACCCCACTCTCCAAACTTCCACACCCACCCAAAGTGAGGACTTTCGGCCACGACAGATTTAAGGTGCACCAGCCGCCTCTACACCATACGATTACAAACATCCATGCCCGAACCCAGATTCGAACCAGGAACCTTCCGATCTAGAGGTTAACACCTTAACCACTATACCGGTTGGTCGGCTGGTGAAGATCTTGGACCAACCCCAAAGAGAAAGATCCGAGGACAACACCACGTCAATTTGAACCACGATCAGGTAACGAATCAACGCCTGAGGTGGTACCCCACTCTCCAAACTCCCACACTACGCCAACGTGAGGATATTTGAGGCTATGACAGATTTAATGCGTAACAACCTCCTTTGTACACGACGGTCTATTGTTGCACTCAAACTGGCAACCCTGCGGTTGCAAATTCGTTACTCCCCCAACCAAACTACGGGGCCGTCTTGGCTCAGTGGGTATCCCACTTTGCAAGCAAGCTTAGAGTTCTCAGCGGTGCAGGGTCGATTCCTCCCTGGGTGTTTTCTCTTGTGACTGTAAAATTGTCATTGCATGTGCATCTTTTACTTGTTTTTGTATGTCATGTGTCCACCCAAATATGGCCTTGCACCATGAAACCCCAATATCAATCGACCAACATAAAACCACGCTACCGCGACCCAACTAAGAGGACTTAAGGGACTGATCCCGGACCGTCGTCAATAGCCCGTTGTGTTGCTCTAGTACGACGTTAACTAAAATTACCATTAACATACCCAACTAAGAGGTAATTGGTAATTTTTTAATTAACGTTGTACTAGAGCAACACAACGGGCTATTGACGACGGTCCGGGATTTATCCACTATGGGAAAGATCCAAGGACAGCATCACGTAATTTTGAACCACGGTCAGATGACGAGGCAACACACCTGAGCTAACACCCATCTCTAACCTTCCACACCAACCCAACTTGGAATTTCGACAGATTTAAGACCAGCCGCCTCTACACCATGCTCTTATAAATATCCGTGCACTGACCTGGATTCGAACCAGGAAACCACACACAGAGGGAGGGTATGATAATTTGGTAATTTTTTAATTAACATCGTAGTAGAGCATCACAAAGAATTATTGACGACAGTCCGGGATCTATCCACAAGGTCAACACCACGTAATTTTGAACCACTGTCAGATGACGAGGCAACACACCTGAGCTGGCACCCAACTCTCCAAACTTCCACACCAACCCAACGTGAGGACTTTCGGCCACGGCAGATTTAAAGTGCACTTGCCACCTCTACATCATACGCTTCCTAACATCCATCTGAGCTGGAACCCCACTCTCCAAGCTTCCACACCAACAAAACATGGAATTTCGGCCTGGACAGATTTAAGATGCACCAACCGCCTCTACACCATACGCTTACATATATCCGTGTACTGACCCGGATTCGAACCAGGAACCCACTCACAGAGTGAGGGTATGAAGCCTCATCAATTCATGTTCTTCGGACAAAAGGCGGAGACTTTCCACTTTTTTCAATTTAAATTCCGTCTACCTCAAAGATGTGTAAAGACTGAAAAAAACTAATTAAGTGGTCTTTCGGAATCCTCTTCTGCTCTTTCCCTCTCGACGCTAATAACTGTTTTCATCGCTTCATACTGCGCCGGTTTTTTCCGCTTTGGTGTGTCGTCCTTTTGGGAGATTAAGTCGCTTTTTTATATTCGTCTTTTGATTTCTGCAAACTGAGGAATAAATTGGTTTCCAAAGTAGCTCCTTTGACGCGGTTCCGATTCTTAAATTAGATATGACCTAATTCTGTTGGTAAACACATGTTGTGCCTTTTTAACTTTTTTTTAAAGCAGATAAACTTTTTTTCAAGCACGTTTTTATTTCCATTATCGTTTTTACTCGAGCGCAATGTTTTAGTACGTGGAAGTCGACGAATTTTTAAATTTAATGAATCTCTTTGTCAACAAATATTAGTTATTTCCTAGTGAATTTTATACAAAGTTAGATGGTTGAGTTTATTTAATCAAGTCTCGTTATCTCTTAAGCAGAATGGTATTTTAGTTAGTGTCGCACTGTAGCGCAACATAACAGGCTATTGGCGATTGTCCAGAATAAAACCTAAGGGAAGGATCCGAGAAGATGGTAATTGGCGACGGTCCGGGATCAATCCCTTAAGGGAAAGATCAGAGGACAACACCTCGTAATTTTGAACCACGGTCAGATGACGAAGCAACACCAGAACTGGCACCCTACTCTCCAAACTTCCACACCAACCCAACGTGAGGACTTTCGGCCCTGACAGATTTAAGGTGCACCAACCGCCTCTACACCATACGCTTACAAACATCCATGCTGGGACCCGGATTCGAACCAGGAACCTTCCTATCTAGAAGCTAACACCTTAACCACTATGCCGGTTGGTCGGCGATCCGAGAAGAAAACCACGTCATTTTGAACAGCCGTTAGATGACGACATCGTCTTTGACTGGCATCCCACTCTGCAAACGTACCACACTACGCCAACGTGAGGGCACTGGAGGCCACTACAGATTTAATATGTAATAGCCCTCTGCACACGACGGTATTTGGTTGGATTCGAACTCGCAATCCTTCGGTTGCTAATCCATTAATCTTCCAACCGGGCTACCGTGGTCCTACTATTTTGTGAGATCACCTTTTATTGCTTTCATCTTGACAAAAACTGTAATCACTATTATAATCACATGCGACAAAATTATTGTCACTATTCTAGCCAGTATGGAAATATTGAAGTCACTGTTGACACCAGCACTATTGATTCTAGTAGAAAAATCTCTTGTCCGCAGAAAATGTCCGTGTGTAACCATATCTATTTTGCCATTACTGATTTCAATAGTAAAATCAGTTTTGCCTTACTCTGGCGCCAGTCGCTGAACATTTGCCATGCTGGTGTCAAAAGTAAATACTGTCCTATTTCCACTTTCCTATTCTTAGCGAATGTCTCGTTTTCAATAATGTAAAAAATTTTAAACACTTATATTTTAGAGTCGGGATTGATAGGGGAGTAGCCTCATTAAAATTATGTATAGCATTAATTTAAAAAAAATTAAATGTAATATATTTTTCCTTTTATATTTTTTAAGCTACATGACTTCATATCTGATGTTAACATTTCCATCTATATGCTTTAACTGGCCATGATTTATGTGATATAAGCATTGCTATTCGGGTGATAAAAATATTTTCAGACTTTCGTTTTGGGGTTTATTTGTTCTTGAGGAAGCAGCAGGTCTCGACCGTTTTGCTGCTTTTTGCGTGTTGATGACAACATTTTATTCCAGCTGCTTTCACTACTTTGATTGCTGTTTTTATTGTTTATGTGTCAGTATACAATTATACGGGGTGTATTTGAACTCCACCGACAAATTTGTTTGGTGATAGTACGCATCAAGACGAACAAAAAATGCAATGGAACAAGGGGTCGTAAATGACGTTGAGTGGGTGAAAATCGCTAAAATGCGTCTGACAAGTGTGATAAGGAAGAAACAAAACAAACCACAGAAAACATTTATTGGACAGCATAGGTACATCACAGTTTGTACAGAACAAACAAAATTGTTACAATAGTAAGTGGCGCCCGCGTACGTCATTGCATAAAGCACAACGTCCTTAACAAAACCGCTGACCTTCGTTCAAAAATTCTTGCGCAGATGGTCTGATGATTTTTACCGATTCCCTTAAAATTATGTACACAGGAATATACCTCTTTGTAAAATAAACGCAAGTTAATTGTAAATTAGGCTGTTTCGTTGTGTTGACAGGCACACCACTTTCGCTTACTACGTTACAAGGGTGTGTGACGTAATAAAATATTACATCGAGTTCAAAGTTTGCACATCAGAAAGTTGCATGTTCAAATAAATTCAATTACAGTTCTATTTTTTATATCTATTTATTAAAATGACAGAAAATGACAAGAAACACAAAAAGAATGGGCAGGTCCCTTCCAACGTGGTCTTCCACCACGTCACAAATCAATCTGATCGAATTCCCCATCGGGTAGGGAAGAAGCGCGTTTTCATTTCCCTATCGTGGGGATTATCAAAACATCTGTTGCTAAGTTACCACATCCTCCCGCCCCGATGAAGTAATTAATCAAATAAACATTCCAATACAATTAAATTCTTATTAACATTCCAACCGAGCAATATATAAATCCTAAACAAAATTCAATTACTAAGTGTAACTATTAAAATTTACACTATGAAGTCCGACAATTTTTTAACCACAATTTCTTAGTTCTCCTTTTGTTTAACAAAATTAAATTTGAGACAATTAAAGAAAACAGTATACTACAGTTCATTACGCAACCATGATATACATTGTAATTAAAAAATGTTTGCACTGCGATAATAAATTTAAATGATCTTACTCATTTGATATCACTTTCAAATTATGTAACAATTCAATCGGGTGTTTTATGACGCCTCAAGACTTTTACAGTGTAACTGTCCTTACCTTAGCGTCACGTCCTTTGTGTCACTCAATGATTCATCCTAATTTCCAAAGTTGCCTAGGAAGCTTGGCATCATCTACTAAAACTACATCATTCACATTTAATTTAGTTTTTGCAGGGTGAGCCAATCGACGACTGACGTACGAAATCCACGGACAACCAATTGACGACTCGTAACGACATCAAACTTTGCAGACGCATTTTTTGCGGTTTTCACCCGCTCAACGTCGTTTGCGACTCTATGTCCCATTGCAGTTTTTATTCGTCTTGATATATGTAGCTACTATCACCTAGGGATGCGACATCTATGTCAATGTTTTCACATCGATGTTTTTAATCGGTTGGGTTTTTATGGCGCAAAGGCCACACATCGATGTATTGGAGTCGATGTTTTTGTACCATCGATGTTTATACATGTCTATGTTTTATTTTTAAATGATAAAAGTACCATTATAAAGTTTAAAAAATAACCAAGTTGCATAATTTTCATAATCAGCAATTTGAACATACTTTTAGACCAAAGTCGCCAAGGGTGAAAGTTTAGAAAAGTAGGGATGCGACATCGATGTCTATGTTTTCAATACATTGATGTTTTATATAAAGCATTGAAGTTTTATATAAAACATTGATGGTTTATATAAAACATTGATAGTTTATATAAAACATTGATGGTTTATATAAAACATCGATGGTTTATATAAAACATCGATGTATTGGATTCGATGTCGCATCACTAGTTGCTAAGCCAGTTTTAAGAAATGGGGAAAAAAGTTTAAATACACTGAATTTTAAAAACATCGATGTTTTGGGGTATTGTTGTATTGTATTGTGTTATAAACATCGATGTTTTAATTTTAAACTTTGATGTTTTAATTTTGAACATCGATATTTTGCTGTCGATGTCGCATCACTGCTATCACCTCTCCACGTTTGTCGGTGGAGTTCAAATACAACCTGTATACTATTTGAATTTACTTTTCAACATTGGCTCAGGGCTGCGTGTCTAAATCTTTTATTGGATTTTGTTTTGGTCTCGAGTTGGCCGCAACTTCTACATTAGTGGATCAACCAGTGTTACAAAACAACTGCATGTCAAAATTGCTGTCACTAGCTTGAAAATTAAATTGTTCATCTTATAATTTTTATGCAATTCCATTTAAGTTCTATTTTTCTTCTCAAAAAGTAAGAATTTCCTCATCTATCAACCAACATTGGGTGCGTAGATACAATTTCGAAACCGGTCTCAAACCATCACTACGCATTGGCGTTCTCAGCCGTCACGGTTTCAGATTTCACTGCCTTAAGACGGCTAGTGCTGGAAAAACTGTTTGACAGAAACCTTTTGGAGCGTCCCCTAGAATAACAATACTTCCCAAAGCCAATGTTATTCAGTTGATATTTTTAGTTGCGAAACAATACATTGGGCTCCGAGACAAACGTTCGTCTCCTTTTTCACCCAATAGAGAAGAAATTAGTTCATTGACTAAACATTACATTGATTCAATACAGTATGTGTCGTTCTGTTCGATTGACTTTCTCCATATCTCCGGTAGCTGCATCATCCCCTGCTCGTACAAGTTCCGAGTATTCTAGCTAAAGAACGGTAATTTTTAAATAACGTCATACTAGAGCATCACAACGGACTTTTGACGACGGTCCGGGTTCAATCCCCTAAGGCAGTGGTCGGCAAACCGCGTCTCTTTAGCCACTCGAGTGCGGGTCTTTAGCCACTCGAGTGCTGGTCTTTAGCCACTCGAGTGCTGGTCTTTAGCCACTCGAGTGCGGGTCTTTAGCCACTCGAGTGCGGCTCTTTAGCCACTCGAGTGCGGCTCTTTAGCCACTCGAGTGCGGCTCTTTAGCCACTCGAGTGCGGCTCTTTAGCCACTCGAGTGCGGCTCTTTAGCCACTCGAGTGCGGCTCTTTAGCCACTCGAGTGCGGCTCTTTAGCCATCCGAGTGCGGCTCTTTAGCCACCCGAGTGCGGCTCTTTAGCCACTCGAGTGCGGCTCTGCCACGAATCGATTTCGACTAAATGCTGTCTGTAAATATCCCGCTGGTGATGCGAGGAAGGGAGCAGTTGAAGAACTTCAGAAGAGTCAAGAAAAAACCAAGTTTTGTATTTAATTATTGAGAACAATCTTCCAACAATGTTAATATTGCAAACTTTATTGTTAGTCAAGAGATTGCTAAGAGAGGCAAACTATACACAGACGGAGACTATATTAGAATTTGTTTGATAAATGCATCCGAAAAGCTATTCCGAAATTTTAAAAACAAGACAGAAATTCTTAAAAAAATTAAAGAGTTGTCATTGTTTGCTAAAACAGTAAAAGACAGAACTGTCAAAATGTCTTCGAATATAACCAATCAGCAAATCGAAGATCTTAAATTGGTTTCAGTTTTATCAATAGCTGTTGACGAATTGACACAACGCACGTTTCACTTTTTGTTCGATTTATTTCGTCTTCCGTTCCTAAAGAAACTTTAGGATTCTTGCCACCTGAAAGGTCAAGAAATAAGATTATTGTTGTTGTTGTTATGATATCTGGTTTAATTTAATGTTCGTAGCTAGTTTAAACCGACTCCTAAAAACATGGTTCTTGAAAAGAAATTTTGGCTCTCAAAAGAAATCTTAATCATTGTACTGCTGATCTTTGGCTCTTTCGACTGATGAGTTTGCCGACCACTGCTCTGAGGAAAAGATCCTAGGACAGCATCGTAATTTTGAATCATTCAGATGACAAGAGAACACCTGAGCTGGCACTCCACTCTCCAAACTTTCACACCAACCGAATGTGATGACTTTCGGACACGACAGATTTAAGGTGCACCCGCCGCCTCTAACAGCAACGCTTACAAACATCCATGCACTGACCCGGATTTGAAACAGGAACCTTCTGATCTAGAAGCTAACACATTAACCACCAGACCGGTTGGTTGACTGGCTAAAGAACGGATCCAAGTGACGAAACTGAACAACGTACTGGAATGTAGAATCGTCAACGGCACCCTCACCTAACACAAAGCATATCTACTTTTGCTTCTGCGAAGCATTCTTTGCCTTTTCGGAAACAAAAAAAGCATCGAAATTGCTCCTTATTTTCTGGTATTTTTAATGCTTAACGAAATTTAAAAAAAAAAAAAAAACCTAGTGACACATTTTTTTTTAATGCCCAAGTACTCGCTGCCAATTTCTCCTTTCAAGCAACATCCGAACCCCAACATCCGAACAGAGACCCTTGTGAATTAGATGACACTCCAGTTTCGTGATGCAATGGCATCGATCCACAAAAACGGGATGAACTTTTGCATCAATTCAAAACATTCAATACCCTACAATAATAGACCGGACGCCAACGGATTTGCATAAAATCCCACTACTTGCTTGGGGTGTTTTTTTGCGGTATGGCCTGTGACCTTTGCATGTTGTTCCTGGTCAATTGAACGCATACATAAACATTTTGGACCATCAGGTTCTTCCTACGCTCTGGCAATTTTATGTAATGGACGAATGTTACTTCCGGGACGACAACGATTTCTGTGTCATGTTGCAGCCTCTGTCGAGCAGTGGTATCGAGATACGGATGTAAAACGTTTTCCTTGGTATTCTCAGAGTCCCGACCTAAACCCCATAGATTATGTGTGGGACGAGTGAGAGCGACGTTTACGGACCAGGGAACCACGTCTGAAATCTACAGCTGAGCTGGTGACATTCTTGCAGCAGGAATGGAAACAAATACCCATATATGTGTGTCGAAACCTTGCTGAAAGTATGCCCAGAAGGGTTGCTAGTGTCATTGCAGCACGTGGGGAACCATCCTCCAATAAAAGCATGGATTATTTCCTTTATACCATTACAGCTTGCTGTCCTGTCTATTATTGTAGGATACTGTATATTGAGACGTTTCATCTGTTGAATTCTTTTACGGGAATGAGGTGGACCGCGAAGAAATAGAAGTATACAGGATTCGGATAAAACTACCAGAAAGGAAAATGTCCCCAAAAATAAAACCAATTGGGTGGCAACTTGTGTTCTTTTCTTTGCTTAAGCCTAACACAAGTACAGAAAGAACGCAAAGCTTCTTTTCTTAAAAGTGATTCCTGCTTTACTGCTCTTGACAAAGTAAGCTGTCTCAATTCTACAAATAGAAAAAAAATGATTTGTTTCTCATGGAAAAAAAAATATTTTTTGGTAGTTTCTTTTTTATATTTCTCTCTATTTGTTCTATGCGCCTTTAAACGTTTTTCATCCAAAGAGTTGTTATTTTGTTTCTTTGTTATTTATTTTGTTTATGTCTTTGGTGATGGTATATCCACATTTTATATAAGTTGCTCCAGCCTAGTGTATACGACGGTCTTTGGTTGGACATGGTTCCGAACTCGCAACCATTTGGTTGCTAATCCGTTACCCTTTCAACCGGAATACCGCGGCCCAAAGAGGGGGTTGGATCCAAATTTTGTTTCTCATTTCTCGTATTTATGTCGTTTTTTATTCAATAATAAATTCCGCTAATCTCTTAAAAAGACTTGATATCTTTAATAAAGCCTCCGGAATCCATGACTGGATGATCATTCTCAAATACCCGATTGAAGTGCAAAGCAACGACGTTAAACTAACGACTCACTGCACTCAATCAGGGGAAAAGGGAAAAACACGCCGCTTTTCCCCCGTGAAAATCCCCTCCCGATTTCTCCGAAAACACCATTACGGGAGCGAATCCGGATTCCATTCCCGGAATCGCAGGATCATTTGCGACGGGGAAAAGGAGCTGATTTCCCTCCCGAAATGATTCCTAATGACATCAGTGAAGAGAAGAAAAGGCCTCCCTCTGTTCTTTACGGGGAACTCCCAACTAATACCGCTAATAGACGGTCTTGACACAGATCACCTGACGGTCTTGACTCGCCATTTGTGACGTCAATTATTTCGAATTGGAACAGTTTATGCCAGTTTTTGCAAGCGGGTGGGTCGCGATTTTGTGTTTATTTCTTTTCTTGCAAGACGAGGACTGTTCGTTTTTCTCTTGAGGATCGAAATGAGTTCGTTAAATCTGATTGACGTTTTTCTTACAGGAAAAAAGCACCCAAAGTGAGCTATTTATGCTGTGACTTTTTTTCAGTGCCTGTGCCAGGGACGCGATATTCCACTTTGACTAACTCCCGGGCACTCGCGTCGCCAAGCTTGCCAAACCAGTCGAATTTTTAAGCTGTCTGTCGTTCCGCGGTAATCCCTCCCCCGTAAGTTGGCAACCCACGTCCTCATGCAACGTGCCCGTCTCGTACCGTCGACACTAGCGCGTCTATTGTTTGTTTGTTATCCAGAGGCTTGATTATCAATTATCATCGAAGATGGACACGTTTAAAGACAAATATTTAGGCGAGTTGAAGAAGGAATTCTTACTTGCATTAGACGAGTATAGTTGAAACGACGAATTAATCGTTTTTGATGTGCAATCCAAACCGAGAAGGAAATGAAGATGTTTGGAAAGCTTCAGCTCACTAACCAACACGATGTCATATATATGTTTCAATGATATAACAACAAATTTTTTATTATTTGACTACTGTCACTTTTCTTGCCGGGGTGCGATTCGTAAATTAGTCTCCATAAAAACTTAATTAATTTCAGGCATTACGCCAGAAAAGATGTGACTGTTTATGGAATTCAAAACAAATATTGAGTTGAAGTGGTGTTGCACAAAATCGGGTTTAAAATACACATCGGATGAGCTCTTGACAAAATGTTACAGCAAAACATTAAATTCTCCGTAAACAAACAGCGCGCGATCACTGCGGTTCGCGAATAATCTCGTGAAACGCGAGAAAGCGCGAGGTTGGCATCAGGGATTGGCGTAGTTGCTAAATCCTTGGCGACGCGAGTGCCCGGGAGTTAGTCAATGTGGAATATTGCGCCAGGGACAGTGGGTTAGTTATATCGGACTAGTATGGCACTTTTCCCTAATGCCTAGTAGGTATTCCGGTTGGAATCGTAACGGACTTACAAACGGAAGGTTGCGAGTTCGAATTCAACCAAACACCGTCGTGTACATGGTACATGGGAGACTGGTGAAAGATAAAATCTGTCATTGCCTCAAATGTCCTCACTAACATAACAAGGTTAACGGGTGGGAACTAGGGATACGACATTGACAACAAAACAACGATGTTCAAAATTAAAACATCGATGTTGATAATACATCGACCAAAAATCATCGATGTTTATTAGCATCGTTAGTTATTATTAATTATTTATCAACTTATATGGGGGGGGGGGACATAACAAACTTATTTTTTATTTACTGTAAATAAAAAATATTGGGGCATATAGTTATTAAATGCCCCAATATTTGTTATTTACAGTTGTAAAAAAGAAGTTTGTTAACATTCTCCACCTTAAACTGACTTCTTTTTTCACTAACTATCCCACCAGTTAGGGAAAAAAAATGTTTCTGATAGAACGGATGTCCCCATCACTGACAAATACTTGTTGCACGGTTATTTTTCTTGATTTTCAAATTTTTGACTTTTTTGTATTCAAAAATAAAACATTGACAACGTAAGAACATCGACAATGTTAAAACATCGATGCTAAACAAACATTGGCTACAATAAATCGATGGTAAATACATCGATGTTTTGTAAACATCGAGATCGATGTCGCATCCCTACTTTTCAGACCCTTCAATATTGACCACTTTGGTCTAAAAGTATGGTCAATTTACTGATTATGAAAATTATGCTACTTGGTTATTTTTAAACTTTTTAGTATGGTACTTTTTTCACTTAAAAATAAAACATCGACAAGTGTAAACTTCGATGTCATTAAAACATCGCCTTTTTTATATAAAACATCGATGTCACACCCCTAGTGGGAACGTCGGACTGCTAGAGATGGCACCAGATCTTGTGATCAATAGCAAACACGTTCTACCCGTGGTATAAACTATATCGTCAAACACCAGGAAAACTTCTTGCCTTAATACCCTGCCAGTTTTGACCGGGCACTGTTTTCTCGCCTTCACTGATTTGCCCGTACGGCGTACGGGCAAATCACTCTCCGTTGCTTTTAGTGTTTTGCTCGTATTTTTTCTATTTTTAATACTAAATTAGTCGTACAGATGGCGATAGTTTCCCATTAAATGGTAGTTTGAAAAGTCTATTTTGTTCTATTCTGATAGGTAGAATAAGAAATAATAAAAACGCGCGCTTTTGTCAAATGTTGTGCATAACTCGTTAATTTTTATCATTCAGTGCTTAGCTTTTAGCATGTATTTTACTTTTACTGATGACAACTTTATTGATGTACAAGTTTTGTAAACTATTTTTACCATAAAATAATGGCTGATTCAGAATGTTTGCAGCTAATTTGACTAGGATTCGGAATCAGAATCTGAAATATCTCCAAGTGATTCTGGAAGTAATAAAGCTTTCTAGATGACTTCGATACTAGTGACTGATAGTAGTACAGATGGATTAGTCAAGCTAGGCAATTTTTTTAAAATTATTAAGGGGAAGTAAATGCAATTATTTGAAAAATAACTGTAAAGTAATTGTATTTTTTATACGAACAACGTAAATGTAACTTCCCTGCATTGCACTTATGTAGGCAGAAGAGACAACTTACAAATGTAAAATAAACAAAAAAATGCAAAAAAATGGACAATTTTTGGATCAAATTTGTGAAAAAATGTAAAGGAAACTAACTTTTAAGGGGTTAAATTTACTCCTTAAGACTTTCTCTAAGCTTGCCAGGCATCGATTTGGTCATTTAAAAAAATATATTATTGGATGGCCAGGAATCCTTTCTCAAGGGGCATTTTATAATCAGCCTCACACATCCTGAATTGTACTGAAGCTATACATAAAGGAGATTAAGGACATTTATAAATTAAGGACCCATCTGCTACTGCCCCAAAACATTTTTACGGTCTCAATGACTTGGTGTTGTGTCGGGGAGGGAAACAAATTTCACTATCTTATTTTGCGTCTCAAAACAGCTCCCCATTTTTTACCATTTTGAATCTTAACTAAAATTAAAAAGTACAACCCAATAGCGCAATTATTTTCCCACTCGCTGAAATTCCTTCTTTCAAACATCCAAACTTGACCCGTGTAAAGTTGACAACGCTTCGTTTTTGCGATGCAATGTCCCCCCTTTACGCTGCAGCTCTTACATAGTTTCAATCATCTCACAGAACGGTTCTTTTGCCTGCATGTCCAACCCCCCCCCCTTACCTAATTTCCTAACTTGAGCGACAGAGACTTGAATGGCTGCTACGACTCTCGCTTTCCTTTCCTAGTATTGTGTGGAGTATTGTTTGGCGCGAGATAAATATCACATGAGCGACATTCTGCCTTTTCCCCAAAGCGTTCACACCTCACGGTCGACAGGGTAGGGTACCGAACAAAAGGAGGAAACCCTCGAGAAGGTCAGTCGCTGACAGCTCGTAAATGGTGATCGATCCCAGCGGTCACTAAAAAGGGGGGTAACATCCACCGTACACAGATCAATATCATGCTGCTAGTGTAAAACGAAATTTTAGTGATAACAACTGTCTACCTGCCGCAGCGTAAAGGTTAGTTAAATTACGTTAATTATTATTTTATTTTACGTGCTGTTGGTGACGGTCCGGGAATTAAACCCGACGGGAAATATCCTAGGACAACACCACGTCATTTCGATCCACCGTCAGTTGACGACCCAAAACGGGAAAAACTTTTGCATCGACCCGATATTATCAAGAACATTTTCCCCGAGCAAAACAGAACTCGACATTGCTGTGAGTGAAACGCCACCCCACTTTCTAGCTCGTCGTAGAAAAAAAAACCAACTTCGCAAAAACTAGTTCCCATCTAATAATCTCATAGACACGAATTTCAGCAAAAAATAAACAATCCGAAAAACGGATTTCCGATCGGACGAAAACGCATCCCCCCCACCCCCCAAAGCCCGTCCATTCACTTCAGTTCCCCGACACGACGCTCATCTCGTTCATTCCATAAGCCGGCGGATACGGTTACCGCTTCGCACAATGGGAGTCGACGCAGAGGTCTCACCTCTCTGGTGAGAGATGTTATTTCGAAATGCAGCGTGAGTTTCTTTTCCTGGGTGAATATTAGGAATTCGGACGGAGGACATTACTTACTTAGTTTCGAGAAGTCTTCTCTCTCCTCGTCAGCTGAGATCAGGGGCTAGTGACACAAGGAAGAGATTTTGAAACGCTGTGTCTGAGAAAATTGGCAGTCGTATTGATGCGAATTTAATCTTTTTCCCATCGAAGGATTTCGTGGGATTTTTCGAGGACATTCATGTATCCTTTGAAATGAATGGTTTCGCTTTCTCGCGTTTGTGTGGAGTGGGAGTTGGAAGTGATGGGATGCCAGCTCTGGTGTTGTCTCGTTATCTGACCGTTCAAAACGACGTGGTGTTGTCCTTGGAATATCCTTTCGGTTTTAGATACCGGCCCGTCGCTAAAAGCCCGTCGTGTTGCTCCAATGCGGTTTTAATAAAATTGCCCAATACCAAATGGCTTCGAAGTTATCTCTCGACCGTCAGATAATGGTAATTTTTAGTTAACGTCGTACTAGAGCAACACAACGGGCTATTGACGACGGTCCGGGACCAGTCCCTTAAGGGAAAGATTCGAGGACACCACCTCGTAATTTTGAACCAAGGTCAGATGACGAAGCAACACCTGAACTGGCACCCCACTCTCTATCCAAACTTCCACACCCACCCAACGTGAGGACTTTTGGCCGCGACAGATTTAAGGTGCAACAGCCGCCTTTACACCATGCGCTTACAAACATCCATGCCTGGACCCGGATTCGAACCAGGAACCTTCCGATCTAGAGGCCAATACCTTAACCACTATACCGATTGTTCGGCTTCATCCGTCAGGATCCAACCGATTTTGGTTGGTTGATCGATTTGGGTTTTATGACTAAGTCCAACCAATGGCTAAGTCTAACCAATGGCTAAGTCCAACCAATGGCTAAGTCCAACCAATGGCTAAGTCCAACCAATGGCTAAGTCCAACCAATGGCTAAGTCCAACCAATGGCTAAGTCTAACCAATGGATAAGTCCAACCGATGGCTAAGTCCAACCAATGGCTAAGTCCAACCAATGGCTAAGTACAACCAATAAATATGTGCAATTTCGAAACCTCGAGCCAAACCAGTAAGAACAGGAATATTAAAAGAGTACAAAAACGTTATGTCCAACCGATTTCGTCAAGGACAAGAAATTACCGTTTTTTTTTAAGATGACGTGATCAGGATCAGTTTTATTCCATTCACAAGATGACTCGTCCATCGAAATCTGCGCAGTTTTTTTAATGACGATATATCTCGTTGACACAGGTGTTTAGAGAGTGGGGTACCTGCTCAGGTGCGACAGCGTCATCTGACCGTAGTTCAAATGTATATACTACTAGGGGCCTCCACCTCCGCTCACCAACCCCCGGTGATTCCTACACGATCCCATAGGGTTTGCTTCGCAAGCCAACACTCCTTTAGCAAGCGTCTTGGTGAGGGTCAGATGCGAATGTGTTTCAACAGCCATATCGAAAAAAATATTTCTCCATCTTGTTCCCTGTACAACTTTGAACAAACCATATTAATTTCGTAATTTTCTGAAGAGTTCTTTATCGGAAAACAGTCTAAAATCAAGCGAAGAAAATAAAGTGAGTTTTCAATCCTCCCGACAGCCGAAACTATCTTAATTATTCGTATATTCCTGATTCGACTTTCCGGGCCATGTCATAACAGGATGTTTCACCAAGACCATTTCGCGTTTCATCTCCGCGATGAACAATTTGTACACTTTCGCGAAATTAAACTTTTCATCGCATCAAATTTATTTATAAACCAATTTTACAAATAATATTACCATAAGAAAGAGTGCTTTCTAAGCTTTCACGTGTGTGTGTGTGTGGTATTTTCAAAATTTTAAAACAAAAAGTATTAAGTTATGGATATGACAGCTTTAGTTTGTATCGGAAATTACGATCTAAAATATACGAAATCTGCATGATGAAATTGCTTTCGAAGACTCGTCAACTTGCGTCTAAAATTAGATAGAACCAAAACACCAGCGCCCTCTGTTTTTAGCTTCTTGGGAAAATACTGTCAAAATGTATCCATTTTTTTTCGAGTCGACCAACCAATCTGGTGGTTAAGGTGTTTGCCTATAGTTTGGAAGGTTCCTGGTTCCAATCTGGGTCAGTACATGTATATTTGTAAGCGTATGGTGTAAAGGGGGCTGGTGCACCTTCAATCTGTCGTTGCCTAAAGTCCTCACGTTGAGTTGGTGTGAAAGTTTGGAAAGTGGGGTGTCAGCTCAGGTGTTGCCTCGCCATCTGACCGTGGTTGAAAATTACGTGATGTTGTCCTCGGATATTTCCCTTGGTGGATTGATCCCGGTCCGTCAATAGCCCGTTGTGTTGCTTTTGTACGACGTTAATCAAAATTACCTTACCTTACAACCGACTAAATCGTAAATTCCACCGACACCAGTCTTTGTACTTTGACCATAACATTTTTCCGACGCTCTGATCTACAGGTGTCATCTTCAATGGACTATACAAACTGACACACACCGCCGTTACAACGGAGCAGACGATACTCTCAACTACCGCCCATCCTTCAGCACTGGAATTAAATCAATTCCTTCCCAAGAAGAAGAGCTCCACTCCAGACACCCGTGTATCGCGTAACACTAAATTGCATCTCCTGCCACGGCATCCCATTACCATTGAGATAGCCCCCCTCGCTCTCTCCCACGAGCGGCAGACGATAAATCTCGGCCACCCCCACTTCCCCGGTGGCAAAAATGACCACAGCGCAGCAATGAGAAAAAAACCCAGAAGAAGCAAGGGGTGGAGTAGGGTTAAGAATGGACGAAATTACTCGGAATGTAGGGACAAAGGGGCATTCCGATGCCTAATTCGGGTTAGGCGCAAAAGATTTTTCTCATTTGGGGTGGAGAGTGGGGAGGCAATTGCTGTAAGAGATTGGAATTCGTTTCAATTAGTCGGGGACGACTTGTGGGATGGGAGGAGACGAGTGAGAGATCGTTTGCTGGGGATGGGGAGCTGGAAACGGTGGTTTTTACGCTTCCTTCGAGACGATTATTTTTGTCGTGAAATTTGTTGCTATTTGATAATTTAATAGTCGGGAAAGTGACATCCCGCATTGAATTTTCTGTTTAGGGAAAGAGGGAACTTTTTAAAATTAAGATCCCCATCGCGTTTATTGGTTGGTTTGGGTATTTTTTGGCTCAAGGGCAATATTTGGCCCAGCTGCGCCAGACACAAGACATCGTCAAGTAATGCACGCACACAGAAAGTGTTACTGACACAGAAGAGAGGTAAGGTAATTTTAATAAACGTCGTACTAGAGCAACACAACGGTCTATTGACGACGATCAATCTCCTAAGGGAAAGATCCGAGGAGAACACCTCGTAATTTTGAACCAACGTCAGATGACGAGGCAACACATGAGCTGGCACACCACTCTCCAAACTTCCACACTAACCCAACGTCTGGACTTTCGGTCAAGACAGATTTAAGGTGCACCAGCCGCCTCTACACCATACGCTTACAAACATCCATGCCCGCACCCGGATTCGAACCAGGAACCTTACGCTTTAGAGGCTAATACCTTAACCACTATACCGGTTGGTCGGCCCACACCCACCCAACGTTACGACTTTCGGCCACGACAGATTTAAGGTGCACCAGACGCCTCTACACCATACCCTTACAAATATCCATACACTGACATGGATTCGAACCAGGAGCCTTCCTCTCTAGAGGATAACACCTTAACCCCCAGACCGGTTGGAACACAGAAGAGAGGAATACATCCTGGGAGGTGGGTAGTTAATTAAAGTCTCACTGGAGTAACACACCGGGCTATAGTCACGACACATTGACAGTACCAAAATTCTCGTGTGCACGACGATCTTTCGTTTGTTCGAGTTTCGAATTCGCAGTCCTCCGGTCTCTAGTCCGAGACTCTACCAACTGGGCTACCCTGGTGTCATGCAGAGAGGAATAGTACTGACAACTTAGTTCAATTTGATACATTTGTATCTCTCCAAACTCCTCCTGGTATGTTCTTCGCTCTGTGCATGGGTAAAGTCAACAAGTGAGGGGAGTGAAGAAAATGCCCCCTGGAAGGAATCGAATGTGGACCACCAACAATTCGCAGTGGGCAAACGCCCAATGAACTATGACGACTCCCGATTGCTGATAAGACTCAAGTGTTCAAATGAAGAAGGCTGGAGAACGCTAGATAACAAGCTATCGCACTGTATATTCAAATTATTTCTCATATCAGGCGCGTCACGATAAAGCACTCTAAATAGCGATAACCACTCGTTCATTATCTATCTTATCGCATCTGCTTCGGTCCCAGCCTTTCTATGGGTATGACTCATTAATGGTCCTTAAATCACTTGGGTTTAATTAGCATATTTTACGTACGATTAATGAGAGGCGTTATGAGCGGTAGAGGTGGGGTACATACTCTAGCAATAAACAATGTCTTTCGGGTGTTGTTTTACAGGAAATCTCACTCATTGCGATTTCACCGCTGATTTGCTTTAAAGGCTCCGAAACTCTTTACACGAAACTGTATTATTGAGTCAACTGTATTGTAGAGGAATATGACCGCAAGTAACGAGTACCAGAACTGCCTGTCTTCCACGAAAATTGTAAATGCAGTTAAGTGCCTATGGTGGTCTAGAAACAGAAGCTCATTGATTTGGAGAGAAGGGACGATTTTTTAATTTGAGTACGTTTGTAGCTTATATATATACTACACCCTACAATAATGGACCGGACAGCAGATGTGATGGTATCAGGTAGAGAATACAAACTTTAATAGGGGGTTGGTCTTTGCAGGGAGATGACACGAGCAGCCCTTGTGGGCATACTTTCAACAAGGTTTTGATGCGCAGCTATGGGTATTTATGTCCATTCCTGCTGCAAGAACGTCGCCAGCTCAGCTGTAGATTTTGGAAGTGGTTCTCTGATTTGTAAGCGTCGATCTAACTCGTCCCACAAATGTTCTATGGGGTTTAGGTCGGGACTCTGAGCAGGCTAGGGAAGACGTTTTACATCAATATCTCGATACCACTGCTTGACAGAGGCTGCAACGTGACACGAAGCGTTGTCGTCCTGGAAGTAACATTCGTCCATACCATAAAATTGCCAGAGCGTAGGAAGAACCTGATTGTCCAAAATGTTCATGTAGGTGTCGGCGTTCAATTGTATTTAAACAATTGTTCAATTATACAAATCCGCTGGCAGATTTTATGCAAATCCATTATTGCAGGGTAGAGTATATATTGCTATTTATATATATAATCCAAATATCAAAACTTTGATAACTCCCAATAAAAAAAAATTCTAACATATATATGAGGTTGTGGCTACTTTGGAGTATTGCTGCCCACACGCAGAAAACACCATTTGTGTAGTATGGATCAGGCTCTTCCATGGTGACGCACTGATCCACCAGCCCATTCATTTTCAAAAATATCTTAAAAAATGTTTTTACTAGTTTTCTAACAATCTTCCTTTTTTTTTTAAATATAACTTAATTTAATTTTAAGAACAAATGGAAATTTATCTTACTTACCATGCTATGTTTGCAGCTTCAGCGGTTTTGCATGGTTAGTTTTGAGTGTCGTTTTCTGGTAGATACATTCCGGCTGCTCAGTGCTGTGCTTTGCTTTTCGTTTTGCTTGTTTTTGTTACAGTTACATATATATAAACGTTGAGAGGGAAAAATGAAAGAAAATCCCTTTCCTCTAACAGTAAGTTTCTCATGAGAGTAAAAATCCCGTCATTAGAGAAAGGATTAGAGGGATCTGAGCTCCCGTCTCTGGATTACATCGCTACAAACTGACATCAGCGTTCGCCATTTAATGGCAAACGCTTCAATATCTTGTAGAAACACAACTAGGAAAAATTCATCCCTTCTGGTTCACAATTCATTTTAGGTATTGTTACCTGATGCAACACATTCATCTCCGAAGAATCACGAGCACATCTTAAAATTCAGATTTTCACCCATACAAAACCTCGGTTCTTGTTACCACATTTAGGTGCAGGTAAGTAGTTAATTAACTTCGCACTGGAGCAAGACAACGACTATTGGCGACGGTCCGGGATCGACCCCCAAAGAGAAAGATCTTAGGACATTACCACATCATCTTGAACCACGGTCCGATGACGAGGCAACACCTGAGTTGGCACCCCACTTTGGTCGGATTCGCACTCGCAACCCTCCGGTTGATAATCCGTTATTCTTCCTTCCGGGACTTTCGCTCGTTTTTGTTAACAGTTTTAAGTACACATGCTCATAAACAACCGCACTGGGTAGGTGGGTAGTTAATTAACGTCACACTGGAGCAAGACACCTGGCTATTGGCGACGATCAATCACGAAGGGAAAGAGATCCAATTACAACACCTTGTCATTTTGAGGCGTCCGTTCAGGAGGCTTCGGAAGATGAAGCTACAGCTTCCTTTCTCTTTAGAAAAACTTTTCCCAAGAGAGATCAGCAAAAAGGTTCATGTATATCAATGTAATAGATAGCTAATGCTATTGACGTATTCATATTTACCACAGCTCTAAAGTTTATTGAATTAGGTTGTGACATTTTTTGCATAAAGCAATGCAGCGGCGGTCAGTTAGTGTTTGTGAAAGATCCGAGGACAACACCACATCATTTTCATCCACGGTCAGACGACGAGTACACCTTGGATGGCACCCTACTCTCCAAACTTCGATATCACGCCAACGCGAGGACATTTGAGGACACGGCAGAAGTCCACTAGCCCCGTTTACATGACTGTATCTGGTTGGACCTAGTTTAGAACTCGCAACCCACCGGTTGCCAATCCGTGGCTCTGCCAATTATGCTACCATGGTCCTCCATAGTGCGGTTGGAAAGATTAAAGGTACAGTATTCGAATTCGCCGAAATGAAAAATCTTTATGAATAGAGAAGTCATCAGCACTGACAATACAATAAAGGACCTGAAATGGTGTAAAACCAAATCTTGGTTGAGTGCTTCACTTGTTCGGTTGATGTGCTTCAGTTGTTGGGTTGATGTGCTTCAGTTGTTGGGTTGATGTGCTTCAGTTGTTGGGTTGATGTGCTTCAGTTGTTGGGTTGATGTGCTTCAGTTGCTGGGTTGATGTGCTTCACTTTGTTGGGTTGATGTGCTTCACTTTGTTGGGTTGATGTGCTTCACTTGTTGGGTTGATGTGCTTCACTTGTTGGGTTGATGTGCTTCACTTGTTGGGTTGATGCGCTTCACTTGTTGGGTTGATGCGCTTCACTTGTTGGGTTGAGTGCTTCACTTGTTTGGTGGAGCGCTTCAATTTTTAGGTTGATTGCTTCACTTGTTTGGTTGAGTTGGTTGAGGTGCTTCAATTTCAATCAAAAATCTTGCTTTAATTAGACCTTGAGTAATCGTTGAAATAACAGCTGTGAAACAAATCAAACCTCGAGAAGATAGTAAAACCAGAGTTGTAATAATACCTGTTACATATGTATTTACCTGCGTGTGTTGTGGCGCGGTAATACGATTGGAAGAATAAAGGATCAGCAACCGAAGAGTTGCGAGTCCGAATCTTACCAAAAACTGTCGTATACAAAGGGGCCTATTGCAAATGAAATCTGTGGTGACCTCCAGCATCTCATGGTTGGAGTGTAGTGGAGTTGAAGTTTGGAGAGTGAGGGTACCAGCTCAGATGTGACCTGATTGATGGTTCCAAAGTACGTATTGTTCTTGGATCTTTCCCTTCGGGGGTTCATCTCGAACCGTCACCAATAGCACTTTCTGTTGCTCCGGTTTGACGTAAATCAACTACCTGCATAGATGCATGGGTGGACAGATCTTCTCTGACCTATCTTGCTCTATAATCTGGACGCACGTCATCTTTCACTGAGTTCAGTCTATGTGTCGAATGTTTTGGAGACGAGCGGTTTATTAGACTATGCATAAGTCACAGTGATAGGTAGGTAATTTGATTATCACACTAGAGCAACACAGCGGGCTATTGGCGACAGTCCAGAATCGACCCCGGCGGGAAAGATTCGATGACAACACCAGGTAATTTTGAACTACGGTTAGATGACGAGGTCCCACTTGAGCAGGCACCCGACTGCCCGGACTACTCTACCTGAACCCGACTCTCCAACGCTAGCCAAAGAGGAGTTAATTTTAGCAGCAATACTAAATGACGCCATTCTGTTGAATTTATCAAGGTTTGGTTTCATTACTCCACGCCTGTGGAGTTTTCCACACAAAAAAGTTTGGAAACCACACGCGAAGACGATGTTTGAGAAGTAGAGTAATATGAAGCGCATAATCGATCACGTAAGTGCTTAGGCGGAGGTAGGAGACACGTTAAATAAACAGAAGAATTAATTGCAGTCATAGGAAAGATTCGGTAATCATAGCAAATCGGGAATTTTCGTTACTTTTGTGTTAAAACTGTCATATCTATAGCTTATTACTATTAGTTTTTTAATTTGAAAACTACACGGGAAACCTTAGAATGTACTCTTTTTTTATGGTACAATTATTTTTGAAACGGGTAGATATATAAATTCGTTGCAATTAAAAGTTGGTAATACAAATTTCGAAATTTTGGAAAATTTTCGTTACATTTTGTTAAAATCGTTGAAGAAAGTAGTTTTATTATATCATGCATGACAAAACACATTGTTTGGTTTAACAAAATAATTTAAAGACAGTCTTCAATTTCACTAAAACCTTGCCAATCCCCCCCCCCAGCTGAGGTGTTGCCTCGTCCTCTAACAGTGATTCAAAATGACGTGGTGTCCTAGGATCTTTCCATTCTGGTTTTTATCCCGGACCATCGATCAATAGCCCGTTGTGTTGCTTCAGTTTGATATTAATTAAAATACATACCTACCTAAATAAAAGAAGCTTTCTGCTCTTCGAAACATTTATCGGCTAGCAAGTAAAATATCGGTAGGTTGTGTCCAGGACCAAAAAATTTAATTTTGACGTGAATACTAAGGCCTGATGTGGAATGAATGAAGCAAATTTTTTAGGGATTTTGTACGATTGCAGGTTGAGAATAAACAGCTAATTTGCAGTTTGAAAGATTAAATTGGAATTTGATATTATTGAAGATAATTTCATCGATTAAACGCCTGTAACTGTAGCGCATTTGGTTTTTTTCGAGTGAAACTACTTACGCTGTTCTCATTCCACGCAATCCAAAATCACAATGTCCCAAAGCTCGCCCAACACCGTAGAATTTCCACAAATTTGTTTCCTTCCCCACGCTAGTGCGCCTGAGCTTTTCGCCTGGAGGTCCATTCGGGCACGGACATCCTTTATCTATACGACGCTATGTTTATGTTCTGAACGTTGGGTCTAATTCTGAAATCATAAAAGAACGTTTTTTTTTTGTTTTTTGTTTTGCTCTATTTTCATGCATGCCCCTCCCACAGTACTTTTTCGAATTTAAAGACATATTCACGTCCAAAATGCGATTTAGCCGAATGCGTGATACAATGAGGTGCGATTTAAAAGGGAATACTAACTTTTATATCGGGAACATTAATATCTATTATTATAAAAGTGTTTGTCTGTGTCTCTGTGTACTATACGGAATGTCCTGGCGAATCTATGGCATTTGCAATAATTAAATTTGGCACACAGGTAGTCCGAATTTTTTGGCGATTTTTGTGTCTCGCCCTAATTATAAAATTTAATCCAGAACATTTAAAAATTAATTCATTAGTTTCTTTTCACTTTTCTTTCTTCTCGACGGAATGTGACGTCATTGAAGAAAGGCGAGGATTTTGCGATTTTCGACCGTTGACGTCACAAGCATTTTTCGTCCAAATGCCTTTGGAACCATGCCAAATATTCTGATTTTAACGTGTTTTGATTTAAGTTGTTAATAATAACCTACGAGGCCATCACGGCGTGCCTGTAGAGTTCGTTTGCAAAGCAAACCAAATAGGAATACGTAGCAATCAACGGGGTTTGCGAGCCTTAGTGAGCAGAGGTCACACCCCACGAAAAGAACAGTCACGGGTAACGCTCTACTGGCCCCGCAGAGGCTAGTAAAGAAAATATTTATATCAACTTGATAAACCGTTTTGTGACAAACGAACTTTTCGGACCAAAGAATCGGATTGTAAAGATCTCCAATCGCTGTTGATAAGTTCGGAAAATTATTTTAATCCAAATTAGAAGTCTGGTGAATGATCTATTTTGAGCCTCAACTACCTGTCAATTTAACCCTCTGGGGAAGAAAATAGAGGCAAGAACCAATCTAATTCTCTGTTGGGTTTGGTTTGAATTATCACTGGTTCTATTTTCTACACATTATGAGAAGTGTTATATGCGGAAGTACCTTTCAATTATCTTCGATGAAAAAAATTTAATAAAATTCCCTAGCGCGAGCGACAACGAAATTTTCGATGATTAAATGAAACAAGAAACTTTAATTTCCCCGGTTTTGATAAAAATCGTCTAAAATTGATAGCCAATTTGCAACTTATATTTAACGATAAAGAAAAGGAAGCTTTGGATTAAAAAGGAACGATGGAAAGCAATAAAAGTATTCGATTACACTCTTTCGGTGATTGAGGGAATCTGATTTAATAAGGAATAATTAATGAAAGCCGTTTTCATTAATTACTTTAATTGCGAGGAGAAAAGGTATGTAGCTTCGGGACTAGTACTTGGGGGAATACTTGTCATTTAATTTACTGTCTTAATCAATGTGGCTGCGATTCACGACTCATTGCCTCAAGGACGGAATTAAAAAGAAATAGATGAAATGAAGAGATGTTACAACACACTGAAATTTTATGAGATTTAATGAAACCCATCTTTCAAATATTCAAAACAGGACATCTGGAATTGATGCTTTAATCAGGAAATATTGTGTTTCTGAAATAAATGACGATATAAGCTTATAATTGAAGTCAACCTTAAAGGGTATGTATACACTAGAAAATGTAATTTTTAAAGTCAAAATGACATTTTTTTACAATAGATCTTTGCTTTGTGTTTAATCTCTTTTCAGTGTGAAGAATTCAGATTATGCAAATTATTGATTAGATAAATTTGATTTTTTTTAACATGTATTTTGAATTGGGGTACCTCAAATTCTAATTTATTCAGAAGGATAATTCCCGTTGGAAATTATTCTTAATACTACTTTTCATGTTTCGACCCATGAGGGGGGGGGGATAATGTGTTTTTCCATTGAAGTCTAAAAAGACTTTTCAAGAATATCAACTTTAAAAACCAATGAAAGATTTATTTCTTAATTAATAACTTTGACTGAGGATGAAAACATTCACTGCATTGAGAGTGAGGTGCCAGCTCGGGTATTAACCTCATCATCGTACCGTGGTTAAAAATTATGTGGCGTTGTTCTCGATGTTTGGTAACGTTATTAACGCTAATTAACGATGTTAATTAACGTTAAACTGGAGCGACACAACGGGCTATTAGTGAATCAAACCCATAGTGAAAGATCCAGTGCCTTTCCAAATTTCCAGACCAAGCTAACGTGAGGACATTTGAGGCCACGGCAGATTTAACGCGCGCCAGCCACCTTTGTACACGGTCCTTTGTTACCTCGCTCAGGTTACTAATACGTTACTTTTCTATCTGGGCTACCGTGGATCCTAGTGATATCAGGAAAAAGCACAAATCTCACAGTAGGATTTCTTTTGGCTATTCACTTGTGTTAAACGTTGTAACACTCTGAAGGAGGCTTTTCTGATCAAGCCGACATATTCAAGTATTCCCAAATTGGAGATCATAAAACGCTTTTGAAGTCATCAACTGTCTATAACTAACCTTAGAAGTACTATTACAGCACTCCATTTGACATTACATCGGTTATAAAGTTAAGGGCACCTGACATAAACCCTCTTCGTCTGAAGTTACACTGATCTAAATCTCCAGCCCCTTGAGAACACTCAAAATTCCATCGCAGATGGTTTTCAGCCATCTGCGATGGAAAAGGCCAGGATCATTAAGACCTGAGAGAGCGAGGTCACGCTCTCTTACCTCTGCCGAACCCTTATTGTCCCGAAATATCTGTAATTTTGCTGTACATATCTGCAAAGCTGTAGGTAATGGTAATGGTAATTTTTGTTAACGTCGTACTAGAGCAACGCAACGGGCTATTGACGACGGTCCGGAATCAGTCATTTAAGGGAAAGATTCGAGGACAAGACCTCGTAATTTTGAGCCACGGTCAGATGACGAAGCAACACCTGAGCTGGCACCCCACTCTCCAAACTTCCACGCCAACCCAACGTGAGGACTTTCGGCCACGACAGATTTAAGGTGCACCAGCCGCCTCTACACCATACGTTTACAAACATCCATGCCCGGACCCGGATTCGAACCAGGAACCTTCCGATCCAGAGGCTAACACCTTAACCGTAAAGCTGTAGGATGTTAGAATAAATGTTATAGCGGTGATAACCAAAGATTTTGTTCTTTACGGTACCATTTCTGTCACCACACCATTTCATACGGTACACCATTTCATACGACATCGACAGCAAAACATCTATGTTCAAAATTAAAACATCGATGTTGATAATGCAACCCCCCCCCCCCCCAAAAAAAAAAAAAAAAAAAACTATCGATGTTCTTAAAATTCATTGTATTTAAACTTTTACCCCCATTTCTTAAACTGGTTTAGCAACTAGTGATGCGACATCGGCTCCAATACATCGATGTTTTTTATAGAACATCAATGTTTGAAAACATCGACATCGATGTCGCATCCCTACTTTTCAGACCCTTCACCCTTGGCCACTTGGGTCTAAAAGTATGTTCAATTTGCTAATTAAGAAAATTATGCTACTTGGTTATTTTTTTTAATTTTTAAAACGGTACTTTTTTTATTTAAAAATAAAACATCGACAACGTAAAAACATCGACAAGTATAAACATCGATGTTACAAAAACATCGACACCACTACATCGATGTTAAAAACATCGATGTTTTGAAAACATTGACATCGATATCGCATCCTACTATGTAACAGCATCATGGTAACTACTTCTCGCTAATTGCAGCGTAAAAATGTAGTTCTCAGTTAATAAGTAACATTTTGATTATTTAATGACCTTCTAACACAACTTTAGTTCATACCAATTCCACTTCCAAAAGCTATATTTAGAGTAATAGCGAGTGGAATTTACCACGTAGGTAGTTTTAACTATACCACGAGAAAAAAACTTCCCAATTTTTTTATAAATGTTATTTTTTACGACATGCATTGAAAGCTTTATCGACCTATTAGTGCCAATTATGGAGCGTGATTAAAAGTACCAGTTTGCGATTCAATAGACAGTCTGCCAAGTCGATTCCCAAACTCACGTGACCGATCCTTCTCTTTCTTTACGACGAAGACTCCGCCCACATAGGACATCTATTTCATTAGATGCACAGTTTAAGAACCAAGTGACTAATAACGGCTATTTTTTTCTCTCTAAATAATCGTTGCAATGCATAACAAATCAAAGCTTAAATCCGCTTTTGATGCGACATTCAAAAACTGATTTGGGCCATCAGATAAAAGTCTGTCTCTTCTAACAGCTCGTAAACACACGAATCAGAAAGAAGTAAAAGGATGATAAAAGCGCGTGGTGTAATAACGCGTCACATCGCGTTGAATTATGTTTTCCAAAAGCCCTATCAGCCCCAGTTAATCCCCCCAACCCCTAACAAAAAACACAATTCACTGGCATCGGGAAAAAGTTTTCTTCCATTTCCTATTCCTGATTATCCAAAACCGGAGAAGGTCGTTCATTGTTTTTTTTTTCTATTTATCCCCCTTCTCTCGGCAGAAAGAAGGATGCACAAAAGACTGATTGGACTTGGGGGGGGGGAGTTATAAACTAGCGACGTTTTGTTACGCTGATTGTGATAATGGCGAAACTTTCAACAAATCGAGACGCTAATTTCTCTTTTTGTAAAAATTAAATTTTTTTTGTGTCCTTTTCAAATTGGGAAACTGACGCAACAAATTTTTCATTAATTTAAGCCTTTCCTGTACATTTTGAATCATTTTTACACTACAACTTTGTTGAATACCGTTAATATTTAAATAGTAGTTGGGGTAAATGACCCAAACTTGAATCCTATTCTATCTTAGAGCAATATTTTTAATTAACTGGTCATTCTGATTGTTTCCTGTATTACACGGATTGAGAAAATAATACATTTTAAAGTGTAGGTAGGTATTCATTTAACGTCACACTGGAGCAATAAACCGGGCTATGGGCGACGATGCGGGTAATAATTTTTAGTTAACGTCGTACTAGAGCTACACAACGGGCTATTGATGACGGTTTGGGATCAATCCCTTAAGGGAAAGACCCGAGGACAAGACCTCGTAATTTTGAAGCACGGTCAGATGACAAAGCAACACCTGAGCTGGCACCCCACTCTCCAAACTTCCACACCAACCCAACGTGAGGACTTTCGGCCACGACAGATTTAAGGTGCACCAGCCGCCTCTACACCATACGCTTACAAATATCCATGCCCGGACCAGGATTCGAACAATGAACTTTCCGATCTAGAGGCTAACACCTTAACCACTATACCAATTGGTCGGCGATCTTTGGTTGAAATTAATTCCGAGCAAAGAAAAGAGTAAATATCACTGCACCTGCCAAACGAACACGAGTTTATGTTTGTTTGAAAAATATCGACTGTTATAAAATATCCAGAAACAGCACACATTTCGCAAAGAAAATAAATAAGGCTCAAAATACAAAAGTATTAGAATTTAAATTCCGTAAAAATACAATTTTGAAAAGTAATTGCTTTTTTTCGCAATAGCAGTAAAGCAATCCCAATTAACTGCATGCTTAAAAAATATTCAAGCCACTCCAAAACTACCAAATTATGTTTGATTAGAGTATGTTTACACGGATGTTTTCGCACGAAACTTGCCTAAATATGTAAACAAAGACATTTTATGGTATTGTATTTGCTAAACTAAAAGTTAGCGAATGAAATATAAAACATTGTTAAAACATGTTGAAAGATGTCGTGTGATACTTGTACGAACAGACACAAAATCGAACATAGAACGAGAAGATGCTACGTAAACAAGTTCAGCTACTAAATTAATGCAAGCAGTAGGAAAAGCTTAATGCAAATAATAATCGGACGTAGTACAGGCAAACATGCCAAACGCGCAAGAGACGGATTTGCAAGAACCCAAAAAGGATAGAAATCTTTAAAAGGATTGAAAATATTCAAAAACAAACAAAAACTGCATTCTTATATAAATTTTTAATTTTAATAATTTAATATAAACTTACCAGGAACTCCGTCATGGAGAAAATTCTTTTATATAAAAATTATTCAAATCATTCAAACGATTGATGATCAATGCTGTATAATCCAAACGACCCTAATTTTTCACCTCATGTCAAGCGAAAACAAAAACATTCAATTTCCAATCATGACGAATATATTCCGAAGAATCAAATTGATTTTCCATTATCCAGTAGCAGAGTTCTTCAGTAATTTGTTTCTTCAACGAATGCAAACAAAAAAGAGCGCGTTCTCAAAATGATGAAGAATCCGTAACTTGTGTTGCCACAGTATATTTTTATTTTTGATGTCCGTCGGAAAGCGGAAGTGTGGCTTTAATGTTCAAACGGGGCAGGTGGAGTGTGAAATGGAGTTCTTGATCTTCCGTTCAAGGGGGTGGGGGACTTCAATCTGAATTTGAACACTTTTTTTTCCTCGGTTTCTCGTATGGAAAGATGGATTGGTACTTTTAGATTCTTTGAAAGCGACAAAACTCTTCGTTCAATCGATTTAGATAGTGATTGAACATTCACTAAAAATTCAATACTTCCTAAATGCGATTAAAGGAATAAGATAATTTCAAGTGGCAAGCATTTTTAGTAACACGCCATGAAACTATTGAACTCTAGCATCCACATAATTTGAAATTTTATGTTAACATTTTTAGGTGCACATATTTTTAATCTTTCTGTTTGTGCAGGAATTTCTATTAGTGTGAGGTCCACATAGCCCTGTCGTCATCTGACCGTGTTTCAAAATTACGAGGTGTTGTCCTCGAATCTTTCCCTTAAGGGACTGATCCCGGACCGTCGTCAATAGCCCGTTGTGTTGCTCTAGTACGACGTTAACAAAAATTACCATTACCATTACCACATAGCCCTGTTCGAAGGTGAGCGGATTAGCTACAGGTGTGTTACGAGTTCGATTCCAACCAAAGACCGTCGTGTACAAAGGGAGCGGGATCACGTTCAATCTGTCGTGGCCTCAAACATCCCACTGTACAAAAAGAATTCTGGAGAATGGGATGCCAGCTCAGGCTTTGTTCTCGTAATTTCATCGTGGTTCAAAATGACGTGTTGTCCTCGGAAATTTCCATTCGGGTTTGATCTCGGAACGTCTCCAATAACCCGTTGAGTTGCTACAGTGCAGCAACTCAATTAAAATTCCTACCTTATGTATTGTGAAGTTCTTAAACATCATGGCGAAATAAAATAGACTCGTTCCAATTCCTTGAATTTCTCAGATGAAATATTTTTGTGATAGGTAGGAAGGTATTTAACTGATGTTGTACAGGAGCAAAGTAGCGGGCTATTGCCTACGGTTCGGGTAATTGGCTATTGGTAATTTTAGTTAACGTCGTACTAGAGCAACACAACTGGCTATTTACGACGGTCAGGGACCAGACCCTTAATTGAAAGATCCGATGACGAAGCAACACCTGAGCTCGCTTCCCACTCTCCAAACTTCCACACCAACCCAACGTGATCCGGCGGTTCGGGATCAATCCCAAAAGGGTAAGGTAAGGTAAATGTCTAATTAACGTCGTACTAGAGCAACACAACGGGCTATCAATCCCAAAAGGGAGAGTTGTTAATTTTTAATTAACGTCGTACTAGAGCAACTCAATGGGCTACTGACGACGGTCTCGGATCTATCCCCTATGGGAAAGATCCGAAGACAACACCACGTAATTTTGAACCACGGTCAGATGACGAGGCAAGACCTAAACTGGCACCCCACTCTCCAAACATCCACGCCAACCCAACGTGGGAACTTACGGCTACGACTTATTTTAGTTGCACCTGTCACCTTTACAGCATACGCTACACAAAGGGCTATTGACGATGGTCCTGGATCAATCCCCTCTGAGGGAAAGATCTGAAAACAACCACCACGTAATTTTTAACCAGGGTCAGAAGACGAGGCAACACCTGAGCTGGCATCCCACTCTCCAAACGTCCAAACCAACCCAACGCTAGGTCTCTCGGCCTCGACAGATTGAAGGTGCACCTGTCACCTCTACAGCATACGCTTACAAACATCCATGCACTGACCCGTATTCAAAACAGGAACATTCCTATCTATGAAGATATTGGAGATCATGAGAGATTTAGTATGCACCCTTTGTACTGGACAATCTTTGATGGAATTCAAACTCACAACCCTTTATTTATCCGATAGGTTTGTTGTGTTTGAAGAACTATTTTTTGTGGTGGAAGAATCCACTTGTAGTACTAGAACGTGTAATCAAGTTAAGTTGACCTTTTCAGTGCAGGAACTTTGTGTTGTTTAGTTTTAATAAAAAAAAGGTATAAACATTTTAATTAACGACACGCTGTAGCAACACGACGGTCTGGGATAATCCCAGAGATCCCAAACGTCCACTCCCCGCTAATGGGAGAACATTAGAGGCCACGACAGATTTAGCGTGTACCAGCCATCATTGTACTTGACGGTTTGGTTGGATTCGAACTCGCAACCCTCCGGTTTCTAATCCGTTACACTTCCAACCGAGCTACCGCGGCCCCCTTAGAAAATGTGGCAACATCTGGTAGTTTGTATCCAATACGAATAACCCAATTGACACTGTTAATGTATTCCAAAAATAGACACCTCATTCATCTTTTGCATTGAGGGTAGCAGCCATCATTTCAGCTCCAATAAAAGAAGCCTTCCACAACTTCTTCGGTAATTTAAGAAGTTTTCTTGGGAGTTCAATCCGGAAAATATATTGTATTTCACTTCTTTGGGATTATTCCGCATGATTTCTCTCTAACCATCAAGGCACCAATACTCATGAATGATAATAAATCATCCATCCAACAAGTGACAGATTTCGTAGGGAATTGCTGTTTTATGGAAATCACATGCTTTCTCAAATGTCGTAGGGCATCACGGCTTAGCAATCGCCGATAAAGAATTATGTCGACAGATTATTACATTTCTAAAGAAGACTGAAATGTATTTTTCATTCAAATATTAAGTACGGAGCACAATTTGAGTTGCCATGACAAAGATAACTTTTGTCTTTTCAGTTGAAAAAAGTTACGAAAAATTGTTTCTTAGTTACTCTAAAATTTGTTTTGCAGAAAAGCTGACCGAATAGCTCATATAAATGTATTTTTTTTACGATTCTCCAAACTTCCATATCACGTCAACGTGAAGACATTTAAAGGTCACGACAGATTTAACATGCAACAAACTAAACGTCGGTTAATTGTTTGTATCGAGTTGATATTCCATTAAGCTTCGGTTTCCTAAGAAACGGTAGCCGTGATCTAGCGGCCGTGATGTATCGGTGGGTGACGTCACTAAAACGTTGCTTATACTAACACATGGTGTTGGTTTCCTAGAGAGCGTTGTTTGTGAGCGTAACAAAAATGATCGGAGCCGCCATTTCCATGACTGGCGTCATAGCGGTCTCAAACAGATGGGGAACGTTTTTTCTCTTGTAGCGGCCAGATTTCATTTCCTGCTCCAAGCGATTCGAACGGAGAGGAGCGAAATAAATAAACATTTTTGACTACCATTGATCAATTCGGTTTTGTAAAATCGGGATCGTTAAACACAGAATGAAAATTTCAACGGATTTGAAAGCTACGGAAAATTTGACACCAAATCGATACCTTAAATGTGATTTTCTTTAAATAAATAAATAATTATTTAAAAAATAATTAAATAATCAAATGGTAAATAATTGAATAATAAAACTGTTTTTGATATCGATCTGGCGTAGAAATTTACGCTGATTTGAAATCTGTTGAAATTTTCACTCTACCTTCAACGATCCCGAAGTTAGAATCTTTAAACTAGAGAAAAAAAACACTTTGTTTTGTTTCTCGAATAAAACAAACCACGACAGCCGTCTGTGTTGCCCATTCTCCAACGTATTCTGTCCGTCTAAGTTGACACGTCGGGATTTTTGTTTAGACGGCCGTCTAGTTATGCCCGCGGAATCATGACGTATCACGGCTGTTAGATAACGGCTCCACTTTCTTAGGAAACCAAAGCTTTACACTACCAACCGCACTTTTACGTCACGTGGTCATTTCTTCTTCATTGACTTCTTGTATGAACGTTTCCTGAGATTATTTGAACCAATTAATGTGATTAGTCATTTGATGTGAGGTGGGTTAAAAGCAATAGTACGTGCAATAGTACGTAAATCAATAGTACCAATACAGTGAGGTTGTTGTCAATGTAGACGGAAGGAACCATTGGATCATTGCGACGGATGTTGGTGGAGTTGTTCTTGGACAATCATCCGCTTAGGGAGAAAAGGGGAACTGTAGGGGTTGAAAAGGGGACTCGACTAGTGGACACGGAGAACGGACGTGGTGGATTTCTTCTTGTCAATCATGTGGATTATATATTGGGGTTTTTTGGCGCAAGGTCGGAAAGCGGACAAGAGATGTACGTCAGTCATTTGAACAAGACTCTGTATGTTCTACTGTGATCAAAAATTATCCGGAATGCTTCCTTTAAAATACATATATACAGGGTGATTCTACGGTCATGGGACAAACATGGAGTGGTGGTATAACTTACTAAATCGTACATTTTTCGTATAGGAATGTAGAGTCTGAAGAGACGCGTGGAGGCAGGGACACAAAAAATGAGACATAAACAGAAAAATATTGTTTATATACAACATCCTTGCAACGTGCTTCTTTGCAGCAATGTTTACAATGGAAGCTCAAAATTGCTACCACCAACAGTAATACACGCTTGGTAGCGTCGAAGGAGTGACTGACGAATAGGGATGCGACATTGATGTCGATGTTTTCAAAACATCGATGTTTTTTAAAAAACATCAATGTATTGGAGTCGATGTTTTTTTAAAAAACATCAATGTATTGGAGTCGATGTTTTTTAAAAAACATCAATGTATTGGAGTCGATGTTTTTGTAACATCGATGTTTTCACGTTGTCGATGTTTTATTTTTAAATGAAAAAAGTACCGTTATAAAAATTTTAAAAATAACCAAGTAGCATAATTTTCATAATCAGCAAATTGAACATACTTATAGACCAAATTGGCCAAGAGTGAAGTGTCTGAAAAGTAGAGATGCGACATCGATGTCGATGTTTTATAAAAAAACATCGATGCATTGGAGCCGATGTCGCATCACTAGTTGCTAAACCAGTTTTAAGAAATGGGGGGAAAAGTTTAAATACACTGAATTTTAAAAACATCGATGTTTTTGGAGCGATGTATTATCAACATCGATGTTTTAATTTTGAACATCGATGTTTCAAAACATCGATGTTTTGCTGTCGATGTTGCATCCCTACTGGCGAACAGTTTCAAAGATTCCAAGCATTTCGCGCACGCTTGCAGCCGCAATGGATAGTCGAGCAACGAGATCCTCAATTGAGTAAACTGGAGTTCTGTAAAAGATGGTCTTCAGATGCCCACATAAGTAATCAATTCTCGATAAATCTGGCGACCGGAGTGGTCATCGGACTGGTACAACACGCTCAATCCATCGCCCTGCAAAACTGGCATCCAGTAAATGCAGACAACCACGCTGAAACGGGCTGGCGCACCATCATGCATAAATCACATGTGATTACCAACGAAAGTCGAAACATCTTGCAGCAATTCTGGTAAAACCACTTTCAGAAAAATACGATAATTTGAGCCATTGAGTCGCTTTGGTAGGAGATGTGGGACTTGCTGGTCGCAATTTTGAGCTTTTACTGTAAACATTGCTGCAAAGAAGCACTTTGCAATGATGTTGTAAGTAAAAAAGGTTTTTCTGTTCCTGTCTTATTTTTTGGGTCGTGCCACCACGCGTCACTTTCGACCCTACATTCCAATACGAAAAATGTATGTTTTAGAAAGCTGCACCACCCCTAAAAGTTTATCCCATAACCGTAGAAACACTCTGTAGTAGATATTTTATGCAAACTTTTATATACGACTTCTATAAACATGTGGCAACAATCATGGATTTATTTAATTTTTACTTGTGAAGATAATTTTTTTTTAATAAGAGAAGAATTTTCACTTTGTGGATTATCCAAAATGTCAAATGTAATTGAGCAAAGAACATGCATTGAATTTGTTTCCGCAATGGAATTTCTGCTACAAACACGTTTGAAATGTTACAAAAAGCATTTACGGACGACTGTTTATCAAAGATAACAGTATCTGAATGGTATACAAAGTTTAAAGAAGGCAGAGAATCCATCGTAGATGATTCGCAATTTGGTTGACCATCCACTTCGACTCTTGCTCAACATGCCAATCAGTTCAGAGAATGGGTGCTTAGTGAACGTCGTTTAACAATAAGAGATATTAGTATATATTCGTCGAAACGACAAGTCGAAAAAGACTTGAATTTTGGCGAGATAACTCATTGGTTTAGCATCTCGATAATTATCCTTCTCACAATGCCATTATTATTCGTGATTTTTTGACAAAGCATTCAACACGTACGGCTCCACAAGCTCCGTATTCACCTGATATGACACAGTGTGACCTTTTCTCATTTCCACGACGGGTGAAACTCCCTCTTCGTGGTCACCGTTTTGAGTCCATTGTTGTAATAAAAGAAAATTCGATACGAACTCTGAAAGGGTTTCACAAAAACTTCTTTCAGGAATGTTTTGAGGATTGGAAAAACGCGTTGGCCGAAGTGCATTGAAGTCGAAGGAGATTAATTTGAAGGAGATTTGACCAATAAATTGATACTTTTTGTTTTATGACAGCATTCCTGGTACTTTTGGATCACAATAGAATGTCATAATAATAGAAATTAAAACAGCCTACAGTCATGATAAAAGTGGTATAAGGCAACCGAAAAGAATGATACATTGGTACTGAATGTACGTGGTCCACAAATGGAGAGGCAGAAAATTCCACGACAGTATTTTAATAGCAAGTATAATAGCAACATTATACGTGAAGTTGTTTATTGTTGAGTCTTTGAGGTGACTGTGAGAGCTCCCTATTCCAAGAGGCCTGTGAAAAGAACAAATAGTTTCCAATGAACTCGCTAGGGGGTAATGATTCGGAGAAAGGTTACTAGACAAGGGAATTTATCGTGAAAGTTTATGGGTAGAGTTCGGTGGTTTAACGAAGGAGTAATATGGTCTTACACAGGCGAATTTTAGAAGGATGAGTGTGAGTTTGAAGTCAAGGTCAATGAGATGACTTGAATTCAAAGATGAAAGGATATATAAACCATATGAGCATGGAGACAAAGATTTGGAGAAAAGAGGAATGTTAAGGGACTGTGGTGACAATGTACATTGGGGTTTAGTTTTAGGTGTCGTTTCATATATATAGAAATGCATGGTACTCGTCCTTTCTTACAAATGTACAGAAACTTTTCCCCTGAAGGAGCGTTACTCTGTTACCGAATACACAGCAAACAAGCATACCACCTATTGTGACACTACACAAATAGGAAATCTCGTGTCGCCGCAGTTTCGAGAGTGGCGTGTCTTGTCAGGTGTTGTCATCAGACCGTGGTTCAAAATGACGTGGTGCTGTCCTCGGATCAATCCCTACGGGTTTCATCTCGGACCGTCGTCAATAACCCTTTGTGTTGCTCTAGTACGACGTTAATTAAAATACCTACCTCGTGACGCCGCATTAAATTCGCGCGCGTTTTGTTGTAGTATGGTATGGTAATTTTAATCAACGTCGCACCGAATCAACACAACGGGTTATTGGCGATCGATCTCCAAGTGAAAAAGATCCAATGAATACAAGGGACGTGGTGGTTCGGTTGGAAGAGTAACGGATTAGCAAAAGGAGAGTTGCGAGTTCGAATCCAACAAACATCGTCGTGTAAAAAGTGGGATGGTGCACGTCAAATTTGTCGTGGCGTCAAATGTCCTCACGATGGCGTGGCGTAGAAGTTTGGAGAGTGGGTTTCCAGCTGAGATTGTGCTTCGTCATCTGACCACGGTTCAAAATGACGTGATGTTGTTCTTAGATCTTTCCCTTGGGGATAGATCCCGGACCGACGTCAATATCCCGCTGTGTTGCTCCAGTACGACGTTATGTAAATACCTATAAAGGTAGACGCGTAATTTTGAACCAAGGTAAGGTGCCGAGGCATCACCTGAACTGGCACCCCACTCTCTAAACTTCAACACTAATCAAACGTGAGGACTTTCGACCGCGACAGATTTAAGTTGCACCAGCCGCCTCTACACCATACGCTTACAAACATCCATACTCTGACCTTCACGTCGGGTAGGCGTGGAAGTGTGGAGAGTGGGGTGCCAGCTCAGGCGTTGCTTCGTCATCTGACCTTAGTTCAAAATTACGAGGTGTTGTCCTCGGATGTTTCCCTTAAGGGATTGTTCCCGGACCGTCGTCAATAGCCGGTTGTGTTGCTCTAGTTTGACGTTAATTAATAATTACCAATCCATACTCTGACCCGAATTCGAATCAAGTACTTTCTGATCTTGAGGTTGACACCTTAACCACCTTAGCAGTTGGGCGGCATACCACGAAGCCATATCAGGCCAAACCAGGCCAAGACACATTCAACGTGCACCAGCCCCTTTGTATACGATGGTCCGTGTTTCGATTCGAACCCGAAAACCTCCGGTTGCAAATGCTCTAGTCTCCAACCGGTCTACCACGGCCCTCTTGTTTTTTGTGATTTGTAGTAATTTTTAATTAACGTCGTACTAGAGCAACACAACGTTCTATTGACGAAGGTCTGGGATAAATCCCTTAAGGAAAAGATCCGAGGACAACACCTCGTTATTTTTAACCGCGCTTGTATTTAGTGAAGCGGCATTACGAGATTAGCACACATTTAAGCACATTTCAATTCCAAAGCACATCATCCTCTTTCAATCCTAACTGGTTTCCGCAGTTGTTCTTCGCCGTAAACCTCGATCTTTCAAACGCAGCCTACTCTCCCTTCTGTTGTGTACTTAGCGAAGTAACAAATCGTCGTCGGAAAAAAAAACCCGGTCGCGAATTGATTTCAAGTTATTTTTTTCTTTTTATACGCTTCTAAAAGTGTCTCTGCTTCTCGACTCGGAGTGTCATTGTCAATGTGCTGCCATCCCCCCTCCTCCCGCAGAAAAACTTGGTCCTCTATTTACCTATTTTTACTTTCTCTCGCTGCCAACTCAGCGAAAAGATTGTTATAAACGATAGATCCATCATACGGGGAGACGCGTACCGAAAATACCTCGCCCGCCCGCCATTTTATCGCATGAGGAACACTTTTTTATTCCTTTTTTATGGCTCTCCTATCACTTGGAACGCTTTTTTTTTCTCTGTCGTGTGAGAAGGGTGTTTTGTTGATCCGAACGATGTATTTTATTATTATTTCTTTGCCAACTACATATCTCTTGCGTTTTCGTTTTTTTCACTTCTCTATGGAGGATGTGGGGTTAGTGATACGTTTAAATGAATACAAATGCTCTCGAGAGAATTTCTTTAAAATAAAACTTTCACATTAAGTGAGAAATTGAATGGCCCCCATGTTCAGGAAGTTAGTGTGGCGGGTAGGTAGTTAATTAACGGTGCGCTGGGAAACACAATTGTCAACTGTCCGGGATCAAAGTCACACGGAAAAATCCGAAGCCAACGCCTCGTTATTTTGGTAAAATTGGTAATTATTAATTAAGGTTACCAGTGCACACAAAAAAAATCTTTCCAAATTTCGAATATTTTTTTTATAAATTTAAATACATGTTTATACAATTCTGTTTGAAATGATATATTATTTATAGAAATACGTTAAAGAGAAGCATTTGAAATAATTTTTTGAAAAATACCTGTACGTACTGAAGTAAGGTCAATTTTATGCTTTTAACTTCGTTTTCTCAAACTGTATTTTTTCTATAAAAGAAAATTTTTTTTAATTCTATTCAAGCAAATGCAAAAAGAATTAGTTGACAAGTGTAACATATCCTATAACATATTTTAATACGGGGATTTTTTTTCTATTTGCTTAGAAAAGTTCATTTTTATTTTTAAAACGGATAAAAATGGTCATTTAAAAAAAAAAGGACTTCAAGGTAAAAAAATTTCGAAACTCCAAATTTTTAGTTTTTTAAACATCCTTGTGTAAAAGTGTGTAAAAGTATCTTCATAACCTGTATCAAAAAATTCAAATGAATACACATAAAAGATTCTGAGAAAATGTTCCTTAAAATTATACCATTTTAACATTACGGAGATATACTGGTCCCCTTAAAGTCGTACCAAAACAACAAAACGGGACTGACAATGGTCCGGGATCAATGCCCTAAGGGAAAGATCCGAGGACAGCACTACGTCATTTCGAACCACGGTCAGTTGACGATGCAATACCTGAGCTAGCACCCCGCTCTCCAAACATCCACACCAACCCAACATTAGGACTTTCGGCCACGGCTGATTTAAGGTGCACCAGCCGCCTCTACACCATACGCTTACAAACATCCATGCACAAACCCAAATTCGAACCAGGAACCTTTCGATCTAGAGGCTAACACCCTTACCACCAGGCCTGTGGGATCCACAGCATTTGGAACCACGGTGAAATGACGATACAACATCAGAGCTGGCACTCCACTCTGAGAATCTCCACATCACGCTAACGTGAAGACGTTTGGGGCTACGACAGATTTAACGTGCACGAGCCAGCTTTGAACACGACGGTCTTTATTTGGGGATTCGAACTCACAACCTTCCAGTTGCTTGTCCCTTCTTCTTCAACTGGGATACCGCGTCCTCGTCGACGGTCTGAGATCAATCCCGAAGGGATTCATGGAAATCAAAATTTTGTTTGAACTGACAATTTTTCTGTAAAATCTCGGTGGATTCCGGGAAACACTTACAAATGCCGGATTCTTTCGGACATTTGGGTATGTCTGGAAGGTCTAGTTGTAACCACCTTGAAATGGCTTCTACGTTTCTGTCAACCAACGAACATGGAAGGGGTTATTGAGTCATTAAATGGAATGTATGGAATGGCAATGTAATGCATCTACGAAATTTTGACGGAAGAATTAAATACATATATATTCCTTTAAAATGCATCCTAAAAATGCTTTGTCGCTGTAACACGGTTTGAAGAGAAACGGTTTAGCAGCCGGAGGGTTGCGAGTTCAAAAGGAGGCTGGTGCATGTTAAATCTGTCGTGGCCTCAAATGTCCTCGAGCGTTGTGGCGGGGATATTTGGAGAATGGGTGCCATCTCAGGTGTGGCCTCTTCACCTGCCCGTCATTCAAAATGACGTGTTGTTGTCCTCGGATCTTTCCCTTCAAGTTAGATCCCGAACCATCGTCAAAAGTCCGTAGGGATGCTGCAGTATTATTTAAAATACCTACCTACCTAAAATTGAGTTTTCTCGAGTGATTCATTAACCTTTTTTTAAAATAATATTTTCGTTTTAAGTATTATAGTTATTTAAAACCAGTTCATAAAAAAACCTAGCTCAATAAACGAACCCAAAGCTTGAATTGAAATTAAAAGATTGGTATTGGTATTTTTTAATTAACTTCGCACTAGAGCAACACAACGAGGAATTAAAAGAACTGTAACTTTAGTTTTAAAGAAATCACTATTAATATCGAATAGCTTTTTCTGTGATTTGTAATTCCAATTACCACGTCTCCCTTTTAATGAATATTTTTTTGTTCTAAAAATTACTTAATGATTAAAAAAGAAAGGAAATTGAGGTGCGAAAAAATAATTATATCAAATTACAGGCGACGAAAATCGAATGAATACTCTTTTTCAAAACTTCTCCAATTCCCGAAACGATTAATTTCTCTTTTTTCATCATCTGAATTCCACTCCAAATACTCTCGAGATGGTTTCGTTGACGACAGACACTCTCGCAACCAATAGCAGGCTTTTGAGGAACGTGACGTCAATTCTCTGAGTGACAATCACGCATCAGGAGCGTGTGGCCAGATTCGCAGAGCAGTATATATCATCGCCTACTTTGCATTTCGAAATTTGTTTACACGCCAGGCGGCGTCTCGCATTGCGAAATCGGATGAAGGCGAAAGCTCTCGAAAGGAAATTTCGAAACGTAATCTCGCCTTTCTATTTCAGGTCAATTTAGAATCTGGACGAATCGGAAAATATTTTCGGAGAATTAACTGGCCACGCGTGGAATTATTCGGCAATCGCTTCCGTTACGAAGGAAACGGTGATTTGTATTTGTAAGCTCGTGTGAGATGTTTGGAAACAGTTAACAAGACGCACTCTGAAGAGATAAGCATGTTTCGTAGAAATGGAGGGATGAAACAAGTGTTTCTGATGTGGTCGCTAATAATTTGGTTATTGATAATTATTAGTTAACGTCGTATTAGAGCAACACAACGGGCTTTTGACGACGGTCCGGGAACAATCCCTACAAGGGAACAATCCACAACAAGGGAAGGGTAATGGTGATGGTAATGGTAATTTTTAGTTAACGTCGTACTAGAGCAACACAACGGGCTATTGACGACGGTACGGGATCAGTCCCTTAAGGGAAAGATCCGAGGACAACACCTCGTAATTTTGAACCACGGTCAGATGACGAAGCAACACCTGAGCTGGCACTCCATTCTCAAACTTCCACACCAACACAACGTGAGGACTTTCGGCTACGACAGATTTAAGGTTCACCAGCCACCTCTACACCTTACGCTTACAAAGATACAAGCCCGGACCCGGATTCGAACCAGGAACCTTCGGATCTGGAGGCTAACACCCATCGTTTAGCGTGAGATGGATATTACCCGAGCGATACCTTCTACCTTTTCCCAAAAACGTTCATACCTCTCGGTAGACAAGGTAGAGTACCGAACAAAAGGAAGAACATTCTAACAGGTCAATCACTGACAGCACGTAAAGGATGATCGATGCCAGTGGTCACTTAAGAAGGGAATAACATCCACAGTACATAAATCTATACCATGCCGCTGGTTTAAACGAAATTTGTGTGGTAACAATTGTATATCTGCCGCAATGTAAAGGTTAATTTGAAACTAAATCTACAAAAGTTTTAATGGAATTTATTTACCTTTCAATCTCCATCTCGGAAATTCTCGAAAATCACCCGTTTCGAAAGAAACGGGGCTCGATAACACGAAAAGTAGAATCGACGAGAATCTCGAACTGCGTCAAAGCGAATCTTCGCACGAAAAACGGAAACCGCCGACGGCGGAACTCGTCAAGGAACAACACCCCCATCGGTATCTAAATTCGGAAACGGAACAAAAAGTGTTCCTTCTCGATCTGCGGAGCGACACAGTCGGTCATTGAAAACACTTTAGGGGTGGGGGATGATTTCGGAGAGCGAGTATTGATTATTTACTCCCCGAAACGAAGGAGAAGGGTTTTTTTTAAAAGGAAACCGCTCCCTGGTTGCACGAAAGACCGATGAAAAGGAAAAGATATTAAAGTTTCCTTTCATTCACACCCCCTCCCACTTGTTGATTTTCCTCATGCAAAGCGGCTGAATTGCCAGGAGCTGTTTCTGCAAGTGTATTAATTTAAACTGAATTTTTGGAGTTCGTTTTCTCTCCCAGGGTGTGTTTCTCTTGTGCCGGTAAAATTTTCCTTGTGTGTGTGTACGGTAGTTTTGGTTTTTTGGGGAGGATTTCATTGCGCAACGGCCATACAAGAGATACAATATCAAGTAATGCAAAGACTCACAGAGGATATTTTTATTGACAGAGAGAAATACACTCAGGGAGGAAATTGTGTATGTCCATTCCTGTCACGTTGTTTGGGGCCGGTTGACCAGAATGGTCTTTCTGTCATCCTTGATTAGAATTCTAACATGGCTTCTCCTTTCATATCACGGCCGATCAACCGGTATAGTGGTCAAGGTGTTAGCCACTAGATTGGAAGGTTCCTGGTTCAAATCCAGGTCCGGGCATGGATGTTTGTAAACGTATGGTGTAGAGGTGGCTGGTGCACCTTAAATCGAAAGTCCTCACGTTGTATTGGTGTGGAAGTTTGGACAGTGGAGTGTCATCTCAGATGCTGCTTCGTCATCTGACCGTCGTTCAATATTATGAGGAGTTGTCCTCGGATCTTTCCCTTCAGGAATTGATCCCGGACCGTCGTCAATAGCCCTTTGTGTTGCTGCAGTACGACGTTAACTAATAATTACTAATTATTACCTTTCATATTACGACACTCGAAATATTTTTTAAACTATAAGATTGAGGTAAACTAGTAGTGAATGCATTTAGGGATCAATACCTTATCATTTTGAACCACGGTCGAATGATGAGATCAACAGCCGATTTGGCATCCCACTCTCCAAACTTCCTCACCATTCCAACGCGATGACATTTAAAACCACGACAGATTCCAGATGCACCAACCCCTGCATACATACCGATCTTTAGATGGAGTTAGTTGGATTAGGTCAGAACATAGGAGCTTTCTTTTATGGGATTGATCTCGGACGTCGTCAGTAGCCCGTTGTGTTGCTCTAGTACGACGTTAATTAAAATTACCTTACCGTACGCTACCAAAGACAGTTGTGTACAAACGGGGGTGTTGCACATTGAATCTGTCCTGGCCTCTAATGTTCTCACCTTCGCGTGGTGTGGAAGTATGGGTGTGGGGTGCCAGCTCAGGTCTGACCTCGTCGTCTGACCGTAGCTCAAAGTTACGTCGCGTTTTAGTCGAATCCTTCCCCTTCGGGTGACGATGCCGGACCGTTGATAATAGACCGTGTCGTTGGCCCAATTGCAACGTTAATCAACTACCTTCCAGCTGGGCATGGTCCGAATTCGTGCGTCTCTGCTGTGTCACCGTACCCGAACGCAATCTATTCCCAGGGACTATTTTTTGTCTCCCTTTCGCGGAGAGTCATTCTTTTTCTCTGTTAGGTCTCCTTCAGGAGATAACGACTGCACCAAAATAGCACTAGCGCCCCCTCCTTTGTGGGCGACGCGCTGTTCGCTGGGGGTGGGTGGAGGAAAATGGAAGCAAGTCGGTGGTTCCGTAGAACGATGCAGTTTTATCTTCCGTTATGCTTCCCCTGGATCCCTTATGTGGGTAGTAGTGTCGGAGCCGATCGAAATGTGTAATTGTCGACTTGCAAATGGACGAATGTTCCGCTTTTTTCCCACGCGTTCCCAATTTTTACATCACGTTGGGTTGGCGTGGAAGTTTGGAGAGTGGGGTACCAGCTCAGGCGTTGCCTCGTTACCTGATCGTGGTTCAAATTGACGTGGTGTTGTCCTCGAATCTTTCTCTTTGGGGTTGGTCCCAGATCTTCACCAGCCGACCAACCGGTATAGTGGTTAAGGTGTTAACCTCTAGATCGGAAGGTTCCTGGTTTGAATCCGGGTCCGGGCATGGATGTTTGTAATCGTATGGTGTAGAGGCGGCTGGTGCACCTTAAATCTGTCGTGGCCGAAAGTCCTCACGTTGGGTTGGTGTGGAAGTTTGGAGAGTGGGGTGCCAGCTCAGGTGTTGCTTCGTCATCTGACCGTGGTTCAAAATTACGAGGTGTTGTCCTCGGATCTTTCCCTTAAGGAACTGATCCCGGACCGTCGTCAATAGCCCGTTGTGTTGCTCTAGTACGACGTTAACTAAAATTACCATTACCATTACCCAATTTTTACAATGGGAACACTGGGCTCGAGTTAAGTAAAGGCAATAGTGGCACGTGTCGGTATCAAAGGTAGGTATTTTAATTAACGTCTCGCACTGTAGCAACACAGCGCTCTGTTTGTAATGGTAATGGTAATGGTAATTTTAGTTAACGTCGTACTAGAGCAGGGGTGACCAACCTTTTACATACCATGCGCCAATTTTTCTCATATACGAGTTCAGATGTGCCATACAATTCAAGCAATTTTTGGATGGTATGTAGTATCCGATACGTTACAACTTTCGAGCGATGTATTGCCAATTGTGGTAACCTTCCCGTTTTCTTGTTTTTCTTAGTTTTAAGGCAACCCTAGATATTTTCTCCTGACGATAATAAACGGGTCTCATGATTGGTTAAGGAAGAAAATACGCTTTTCCACTTTTATTTTTAATGTAGAACGGAATTAAAATTTAGACAGTCTTTGAAATTGTTGGGTGCATATGAATTTTGCTCTTGATTTATAAAATCGACTTGTTTTATTAATTTTCAAAATTTTTAGGATAAGTTTGGAAAGCAGATTGTAAGTTACAATTTTTTAAATTTGTCACTTTATTTAAATTTCAATTAAAATTTCGAAAAAAAATTTGGATTAAATTTGATTTTTGAAATTGCAGATTGGAATTTAGAATTTTTTTCCTCTTTTGGTTGCTCATTTCCCCTTAGTTGATTTGATATAGCAGTGGATAGTGTTATTGAACGTTAGAAAATGTTTTTTTTTTTTTTTTTTTTTTTTGCAAACATGTAGTAGCTTGATTGGGAAGAAGGTGAAATGTCTTTCATGTGAGAATGATATGATTTTAACATTGAGAAAGGATGCTGGTGATAGGTAGGAGTGGAAATGTAGAAAGATAGGACAAAAATTTGGCAAAAGAAAGTATAACAGGAGTAAGAAATTGGAGGGTAAATGGGTGTTTGGAGGACTTGAACGAGGGACGGATAAATGTTTTATGGTTGAGGTGAAAAATAGGAACCAGAAAGTTTTGGCTGAGGTAATTCAGAGCTGAATTTTGCAAGGAACTACAAAAATTTCTGACTATTGGAAGTCATATGCTGGTATCAATACCCAAAGGACAAAGAGTTCAAGGGTTATCGATTCGAGCATATGACTGTTAACCATTGTCAGAATTTCAAGGACCCGGCTATGAGGGTAAGTTTGATTTTTGTTTAGCTTTTGGTTATATTACAAACACTGGACTATGCTTGGGTGGGCACCCAATACGGTGACTTATACGCATGGAAGCCAACGGTGAAAGGTCCTCGCCGGCCCCGGAGGGGCGGCGAGGTAGCCGGCAGGCGGGGATCGCGCGTTATACGCTGTGACTTATCTACAAACAAATTTCTCCCGGTATACTGGTTTAAACGCATTGAAACCTTAAGCGCAATACGCTTTGACTTCTCTAAAAAACAATTTCCTCTTGTAAAGTCGTTACAATAAAAATATTTGTCTTGCTTTTCCATATATGGCTCTATAACCTGGAATATCCCCATTGAGTTGCTCACATAATGCTTATTGCTAGAAAAATTGTGAAAAAATATTTTTTCACACTTATGGATAGCAGAAGAATTTTTAGATTTTTGGTTTCTCATCAAAAACCTTTGTGTGGATTATGATCACAGAAAAGAACTACCTTATTAAAAAAAGATTTCTTGTTTTGAATTTTCTATGCATTGCAAAGTTTCCAATTCAAAATTGATAAAAATCCGAACGTTTTAAAAAAAAATCACGTTTTTTTATTTTTATTATTATTATTATTTTTTTTAACAATTATAATTTTTTTATTTAATATTTTTTTTTTAAGTGACAAAACTAGGATGAAATTGACGCAAAATTGCGTACATGTTCGGAGAAAACCAGACTGAAATATTAGAAAATTTTCAAGTGAAATTTATATTGCTTTTTTCTTAATTTTTAAACAAATTATTATTATTTATGCAGTGTATGCAAAGGTTCACGTTGTATATGGCGGCCATCTTGGAATTGCTTACATCGGCCGCCATCTTGATTTGGCGTAAACAATCGCTTTGGCGGCGTAACGTTGCGGATGCTACCACTCCACCCAATTTTTTTACCTTACGTTCATGTTCTTGCCATATCCTTAGAAACTTTTTTAATAAAATTATGTTTATCGACATAATTAATTAACATTTTAAAATTATTCAACTATATTGTATGTAAAACAATGTCTATTACAGAGAATTCTTCAAATTTGAATCAGTCATTCGCGACCTCGTTTTCAATACCTTTATAACCAAGATGGCGTGCAAATATTTGGAAACAAGGCTTCTCCGTCAGAATAGTTTTTTTTTTCCGCCAATGCTCAAGCAATTTCATAGGACGCTTCTATCATCGCCTTGTCTTCACAACTTACATTAGCAAAAATTTTTCTCTTCTGATTTCTTCCATTTTTTAGTCCCATATTCTTTACGTAACTCCGACCTAGAACAAGTTTAATTTTTCATTCTATGTTAGCCTGATGCTGTGTTTTATAGTGTTTATTAAGATCATGTCTTCTATTATGAAAAAGAGTAGTTTCACAAACAATGTTAAAAAACGATTTTCCTGATGGACTTGCTGTAAAAAACTCATTTTCTGTTCGTAAATTCACTTTTTCTCTCATACTTTTTGCGCTTCTTTTGCACATTTTCTTTTGCACAGTGAATAATAATGTAAGGAAAAAAACATTAAATAGTACACAAAATCTTGAAAAAAAAAACCAGATTACAAGTACGTCGTATCACACAGAATATAAATTGCAAACTCAAACAATTGCGACGAAATGAGGAGTAAGAAAACTCTATGAATTGAACTGAGAAAGTACTATGGTGTTGAAAATATGAAGATATTTTCAGTTATCTACTTCAAAAGAATAAGGAGGCATAATAATGCAATGCGCCAAGCTTGGCGCATACGCCACAGGTTGGCCACCCCTGTACTAGAGCAACACAACGGGCTATTGACGACGGTCCGGAATCAGTCCCTTAAGGGAAAGATTCGAGGACAACAACTCGTAATTTTGAACCACGGTCAGATGACGAAGCAACACCTGAGCTTGCGCTCTGTTGGTAAAGGGTAATTTGGTAATTTTTAATTAGCGTCGTACTAGAGCAACACAACGGGCTATTGACGACGGTCCGGAATCAGTCTCTTAAGGGAAAGATTCGAGGACAACACCTCGTAATTTTGAACCACGGTCAGATGACGAAGCAACACCACTCTCCAAACTTCCACGCCAACCCAACGGCAACTTGTGGTAATAGTAATGATAAATTTAGTTAACGTCGTACTAGAGCAACACAACGGGCTATTGACTACGGTCCGTGATCGGTTCCTTAAGGGAAAGATTCGAGGACAACACCTCATAATTTTAAACCACGAGTAATTTTGATTTAAGATCGACCAGCCGCCTCTACACCATTCGCTAACATCCATCCATGCCTGGACCCGGATTTGAACCAGGAACCTTCCGATCTAAAGGCAAACACAGTAACCACTATACCAGTTGGTCGGCGAAAGCAGCTTATGAACCACGGTCAGTAATTTGGTAATTTTTAATTAACGTCGTACTAGAGCAACACAACGTGCTATTGACGACGATCCCAGATCAATCCCTTGAGGGAAAGATCTGACGACAACACAACGTGATTTTGAACCACTTTCAGATGACGAGGGAACAAACTGAATTGGCTCCCCACTCTCCAAACTTCCACACCAACCCAACGTGAGGACTGTCGGCCACGACAGATTTAAGGTGCACCAGCCGCTTCTACACCATACTTTTACAAACATCCTTGCACTGAATTGGATTCAAAGCAGGAGCCTTCCAATCCAGATGTTAACACCTTAACCACTACACCGGTTTGTCGGCGAGAGAACATTTTTGTATCATTATCCTTTTAAACTACTGATGACAAGGTCAACAACTCAGCTGGAACCACACGCAATAAACTTCCTCGCCATTGCTAGGATATTTGAGGCCACGACAGATTTAATCATCTTGTTTCTGACCGCCTAGTGGGCACCAGTCCTCTATAGACAGTCTTTGGTTGCGTCGAACTCGCAGTCCTCCGGTTGCAACCTAATCCGTAACTTTCCGACCATACTATCGCGGCCCAAAAAATTAAATTACGCCTTATACGGAAGTATGATTCATTCGACCATCTTGGAAGTTCCACTGTCCAATCACGATCTCTAACAAAAGCTTAACTGAAATCTAAACATGGTTAGATAAGGGTACATTAAGATTATCCGTTTTTTCTAGTGGTTCATTTCCATCGTATTTTGCGTCGTCGTTTCTTACATTCCTTAACCTTTATGCTGCGGCGCTAAGAAATTTTCAATCGTCTCCAGGAACGAAATTTTCGCCTGCGTGTCCGACCCTCCTTACCTAATTATCTAACTGTGAACGATAGAGCCATGAGTGGCATTTACGACTAACGATTTTCTTTCATAGTATTGTGTGGCGTATCGTTTGGCGTAGTAATTTGGTAATTTTTTAATTAACGTAGCACTAGAGTAACACAACGGGCTATTGACGACGGTCCGGGATTATTCCTTACTGATTATCATTAAGGGAAAGATCGGAGGACAACACCTCGTAATTTTAAACAATGGTCAGATGACGAAGCAACACCTAAGCTGGCACTCCACTCTCCAAACTTCCACATAAACCCAACATGAGGACTTTTGGCCACGACAGATTTAAGGTGCACCAGCCACCTCTATACCATACGCTCACAAACATACATACCCGGTCTCGGACCAGGAATCTTCGGATCCAGAGGCTAACACCTATCGTTTGGTGTGAGATAGATATCCCCGGAGCGACCTTCTGCCTTTCCCCCAAAGCGTTCACACCTCTCGGTCGACAGGGTAGGGTACCGAACCAAAGGAGTGACCCTCTAGAAGGTTAGTCGATGACAGCTCGTAAATGGTGGTCGATGCCAGCGGTAATTTAAAAGGGGGATAACATCCACAGTATACAGATCTATACCATGCGTCTGGTGTAAACGAAATTTTAGTTGCAACAATTATCTATCTGCCGCAGCGTGAAGGTTAATTTTTCTTCCGTATATCGTGAGCGTTTATTACTCTAAAATGCGAATCAATTATTAAGAAAAGCCCAATCAGCTCATATTACAAGTTCCGCAAAAACCCAAACTTAATGACTTAGCAAAAAAAAACAATATCGACATAGCAGGTGGGAAAAAAGATCGCATAATTTATAAGACTAGTAATTAAGTTCCGTAGGAATAAAAATGGAGACTTATTTTCTTTTAACGGGTTTTAATAAGTGCACGTAAAAGTACAATGGAAAAACAAATACAAAATGTCGGGAAAGGGTTACTAATTGGAGGTAAGATCCAGTACTTATGGAGAATCGAAAACTTAAGCTCGGATTTTAACATCTGAATTTTTTTCGGATTACGGCACTAAATATGTTTTAATTCTGTCCAAAGAGAAAAAGCGAAATTATATTTTTTTATCAAAACATTGTCTATCTTGATTGGAATGTGACCACCTTTTATTTCTCTTGGTATATTTTTGGCTTTTATAGAAAACTATTTTTGAAACCTATCAATTTACCTAAAAGTAATGAGATAAATTATCAGAAATTAATTTTTAGAATGAATTATTAGAAATTCTTTGGAGCAACTAACGATATCAGAAATTTGGAATGATATATTATATTATATATTATGAAAGTGTAATTACAGGTAATTGGTAATTTTAGTTAACGTCGTACTAGAGCAACACAACGGGCTATTGACAACGGTCCGGGATCAGTCCCTTAAGGAAAATATTCAAGGTAATTGGTAATTTTTTAGTTAACGTCGTACTAGAGCAACACAACGGGCTATTGACGACGGTCCGGAATCAGTCCCTTAAGGGAAAGATTCGAGGACAACACCTCGTAATTTTGAACCACGGTCAGATGACGAAGCAACACCTGAGCTGGCACCCCACTCTCCAAACTTACACACCAACCCAACGCGAGGACTTTCGGCCACGACAGATTTAAGGTGCACCAGCCGCCTCTACACCATACGCTTACAAACATCCATACCCGGACCTGGATTCGAACCATGAACCTTCCAATCTAGAGGCTAACACCTTAACCACTATCCCGGTTGGTCGGCGGCGAAGTCTAGGATAAATCCCGAAAGGAAGTCCCGGAACCAAGGACAACGCTTCGAAATTTGACGAATTAAATTTTATTTTGATGGTAAAGGTAATGGTAAATTCAGTTAACGTCATACTAGAGCAACACAACGGGCTATTGACGACGGTCCGGGATCAGTCCCTTAAGGGAAAGATCCGAGGACAACACCTCGTAATTTTGAACCACGGTCAGACGACGAAGCAACACCTGAGCTGGCACCCCACTCTCCAAACTTCCACGCCAACCCAACGCGAGGACTTTCGGCCACGACAGATTTAAGGTGCACCAGCCGCCTCTACACCATACGCTTACAAACATCCATACCCGGACCTGGATTCGAACCATGAACCTTCCAATCTAGAGGCTAACACCTTAACCACTATACCGGTTGGTCGGCGGCGAAGTCTAGGATAAATCCCGAAAGGAAGTCCCGGAACCAAGGACAACGCTTCGAAATTTGACGAATTAAATTTTATTTTGATGGTAAAGGTAATGGTAAATTCAGTTAACGTCGTACTAGAGCAACACAACGGGCTATTGACGACGGTCCGGGATCAGTCCCTTAAGGGAAAGATCCGAGGACAACACCTCGTAATTTTGAACCACGGTCAGACGACGAAGCAACACCTGAGCTGGCACCCCACTCTCCAAACTTCCACGCCAACCCAACGCGAGGACTTTCGGCCACGACAGATTTAAGGTGCACCAGCCGCCTCTACACCATACGCTTACAAACATCCATACCCGGACCTGGATTCGAACCATGAACCTTCCAATCTAGAGGCTAACACCTTAACCACTATACCGGTTGGTCGGCGGCGAAGTCTAGGATAAATCCCGAAAGGAAGTCCCGGAACCAAGGACAACGCTTCGAAATTTGACGAATTAAATTTTATTTTGATGGTAAAGGTAATGGTAAATTCAGTTAACGTCGTACTAGAGCAACACAACGGGCTATTGACGACGGTCCGGGATCAGTCCCTTAAGTGAAAGATCCGAGGACAACACCTCGTAATTTTGAACCACGGTCAGACGACGAAGCAACACCTGAGCTGGCACCCCACTCTCCAAACTTCCACGCCAACCCAACGCGAGGACTTTCGGCCACGACAGATTTAAGGTGCACCAGCCGCTTCTACACCATACGCTTACAAACATCCATACCCGGACCTGGATTCGAACCATGAACCTTCCAATCTAGAGGCTAACACCTTAACCACTATACCGGTTGGTCGGCGGCGAAGTCTAGGATAAATCCCGAAAGGAAGTCCCGGAACCAAGGACAACGCTTCGAAATTTGACGAATTAAATTTTATTTTGATGGTAAAGGTAATGGTAAATTCAGTTAACGTGTACTAGAGCAACACAACGGGCTATTGACGACGGTCCGGGATCAGTCCCTTAAGGGAAAGATCCGAGGACAACACCTCGTAATTTTGAACCACGGTCAGACGACGAAGCAACACCTGAGCTGGCACCCCACTCTCCAAACTTCCACGCCAACCCAACGTGAGGACTTTCGGCCACGACAGATTTAAGGTGAACCAGCCGCCTCTACACCATACGCTTACAAACATCCATGCCCGTACCCGGATTCGAACCAGGAACCTTCCGATCTAGAGGCTAACACCTTAACCACTATACCGGTTGGTCGGCAAATTTTATTTTGAAGAAGTATTTGTGTAAGGAATTTACCAATTAAACAGTAAACTAATTGTAGAAATCATTGATCTAAATTAATAGAAATTAACTGTAGGAATACATTTAGCAAATTATAAAGAAGAAACTGTAGGAACGAAATAACTTATTAAAAACTCGCTGTTGAATTCGCTAATTAAAATTAATTGAGTTAAAAATAATCGAAGAAAATAATGAATAATCGAATCGACATCCTATAATCAAATCCCGAACTTTCATTCCATAATCAGACAAAAGCAAACACAAAGAGTACGTAGATTAGTTACTAAACACAAAAAAAAGCTTATGGACTTTTCCAACGAACCCGCGGTAGCTCCGTTAAAATAACAACGGATTAGCAATCGGAAGGTTGCGAGTGTTTCAAACTGGGTCGAGACAAAGACCGTCGTGTACACGGGGGCTGGTGCAACTAACCTGTCGTGGCCGAAAGTCCTCATGTTGGGTTGGTGTGGAAGTTTGGAGAGTGGGGTGCCAGCTTAAGTGTTGCCTCGTCATCTGACCGTAATTCAAAATTACTTGGTGCTGTCCTCGGATTTTTCCCTTAGTGAATCGATTTCGAACCGTCGTCAATAGCCCGTTGTGTTGCTATAGTACAATGTTAATTAATTGAAATTACCTTACCAAATATCATTAGTTATTCATCTGCTCTATATGCTATTTGATATCTGATTTTTACATAACTGTTAACTTTCGATTTAGGCGACACCATGCCCAATGAATCTAATTCTGGATAGTTAATCCGTTTTTACAGATTTCTTTCGAGATAAAACTATATCGTAATGTTGTTTTGCACAACTCTGACATTTTTCTCTCTTGATGAATGAAATCTATTATTATTCTAGACCCCTTTCGAGATAGTTATCGTAACTTGTTTGCATGACTTACGACCTTTAGAAAAACTAACCAGACCATGATCCCGTTACCATAACAAAATCGCAAATCTTGATGGACGAGATATTTTGTCATTAGTAAAATCTAGGTCGAGATGTGTTATCATTTCAATATGACGTTGTGTTGTCCTCTGATCTATCCCTTCGGGTTTAATCCCAGACTGTTGTTAATAGCTCATTGTGTTGCTTCAGTGCGATAAAATTTAAAAACATACCTTAACTGATGAATTTTTCCTTTCATTACGCAAGGATTCAAATTATTGTGTTCCACCCATCACTTTCAAATAGCTGTCGCGATTCTGATTTGCATAACTCGGCTGACATCTGCAGACACTGCTCAATTAATCCAGACTATTTTCAATCTGCATTCCGCAGATCTCTTTCGAGAAAGCTGTCGTAATTTTATTTGGATGACGGATGATATTTACAAACACTGTGTCCAGAGAATTCAGATTTTAGATTATTTCGGAGCCTTAGCTTATTTCAGGCCTGTTTCAGATCCTTTTCTGGTTAGCTTTCGTAACTTAGTTTTCTTTAACTCGTGAGGTTTTTAGTTGACGTTACCCAATGAAACCAAGATTCAAGTTATTACAGTGTTTCACCCATCACTTTCGAGATGGATAGTTACATATATTAATTAACGTCGCACTGAAGCAACACAACCGGATATTGGAGACTGTCCACGATCAAACCCAAAATGAAAGATTCGAGGACACCACCACGTAATTTTGAACCACAGGCACTGTCGTAATTTTACTTGGATGACGGATGATATTTACTAACACTGGGCCCAGACAATTCAGGTTTTAGATTATTTCGGAGCCTTAGCTTATTTCAGGCCTGTTTCAGAGCCTTTTCTGGTTAGCTTTCGTAACTTAGTTTTCTTTAACTCGTGAGGTTTTAGTTGACGTTATACCCAATGAAACCAAGATTCAAGTTATTACTGTGTTTCACCCATCACTTTCGAGATGGATAGATACATATATTAATTAACGTCGCACTGAAGCAACACAACCGGATATTGGAGACTGTCCACGATCAAACCCAAAATGAAAGATTCGAGGACACCACCACGTAATTTTGAACCACAGGCACTGTCGTAATTTTACTTGGATGACGGATGATATTTACTAACACTGGGCCCAGACAATTCAGGTTTTAGATTATTTCGGAGCCTTAGCTTATTTCAGGCCTGTTTCAGAGCCTTTTCTGGTTAGCTTTCGTAACTTAGTTTTCTTTAACTCGTGAGGTTTTTAGTTGACGTTACCCAATGAAACCAAGATTCAAGTTATTACTGTGTTTCACCCATCACTTTCGAGATGGATATTTTAATTAACGTCGCACTGGTCCTACACAATGGGATAGTGGCGACTGTCCGGGATCAACCACGAAATGAAAGATTCGAGGACACCACCACGTAATTTTGAACCACAGGCAGATGATAAAATCACATCAGAGCCGGCACCCCACTCTCCAAACTTCCACACCACGATACCGTGATGATTGAGGCCACGACAGGTTGTACGTGCACCATCCGCCTTTATATATGACAGCCTTTGCTTGGATTATATCTCGCAATCTTCCGGTTCGTAACCCGTTTCTCTTTCAATCGGGTATCCACTGCTCAATCCATTTTGAAACAGCTGTCGAGATTCTGTTTTGAGTAACTCCGATGAGATTTGCTGACATTGCCTAAATAAATCCAGGCAATTATTAATCTGTGTTCCACAGATCCCATTCGAGATAGCTACAGTAATTTCAAGACTGATGACCTTTACAACCACTGACCCCCACCGAATTCAGATTCTGGATTATGAATCTGTTTCAGCGTGCCTTTTTTACGCAGTAATCTGTATTTCGTTTGCCAAACAGATAATTTTTTTTGTTGACATCCAAGATTGAAGTTATACATTAATCTGCTTTACCGATCCCATCTCGAGATAGCTGTCGCAATTCTGTTATTTGAATAACTCGGCTGCCATCTGCTGTCACTGTGCCCAATGGCGTTGCTAAATGATGTCGACAGTCTCTTTAATTGATAACCGGCGGCGTATCTCTCAGACGCAAAAGAACAACCGAACACGAATCCTCGTTGTTTCATTGCCATCGAATCTATTTTCAATCCCGCGTATGCCAGATATGAGAAGCCATCAACCCTTCCCCACTCCTCGAAATACACCTCCGCCCGTGAAACATACCCCGACCCGCAAAATCCAAACCATCACGAACCGCTTGTGAACTTGAATTCGGAATCATCACGATTCTGGCCCAACACCAAGAGCACCTGATCGCCGATAACGAATCATAACTCCTGGTGGCAGAGGAAGAAAGTTTGGACCACGGCCAATCGGGGAAGAAGAAAAAGGACGGCAAAAAATATTATTTGAATGAAACACGTTTACAACTCAGCTCAACTTGGCAGGCGGAGGCGCGAAATTCCGCTGATGGTTGTTTTCGGCCATAATGTCGTGGGATAACAGTAATTATTTCTTCTTCCATCTCCCCGCATCTCTCGCATTCCAAGGGGATGGTGGAACGATTACTTTATGACTCGCCTCTCCCCCCTTCCAAGCTGGGTGGCATAAAGAGAATTCCCTTTTTTCCTTTCTCTTGACAGGATTCCAGACTAATACTTGCACCTGTTTCCGATGCCGGCAAAATGCCTAATATGCTGGATATTCGAGCTTAAATTAGATTTTTCTGCCACATTCAACTTGAGCGATTTTGCAATGTAGGGCTTGCTTATGGTATTTTAAATAAGGGACATTCATAAGGAGAGAAACTGACAGTAAATGTTCCATGACAACGACGGATCTTAAGACAGCTTTGCTTTTTATTTGGGTTGATACAAAAGTGCGTTCTGTGTTTTTTAGACACATATTAAAGAAAAACTGTACTGCACACTATCCTACAACAATGGAACGGACGCCTACGGATTTGCATAAAATCCGACTGCTTGTTTGGGGATGTTTTTCGTGGTATGGCCTGAGACCTTTACATGTTATTCCTGGTCAATTGAACACCAACGCCTACATGAACGTATTGGACAATCTTGTTCTTCCTACGCTCTGGCAATTTTATGGAATGGACGAATGTTACTTCCAGGACAACAACGCTTCGTTGCAGCCTCTGTCAAGTAGTGGTATCAAGATATGGATGTAAAACGTCTTCCATGGCCTGCTCAGAGTCCCAACCTAAATCCTATAGAACATTTGTGGGACAGGAGAGAGCTACGCTTAAGAACTAGGGAATCACGTCTGAAATCTACAGCTGAACTGACGACATTCTTGTAGCAGGAATGGAAACCAATACCCATAGCTGTTTATCAAAACCTTGTTGAAAGTATACCTAGAAGGGTTGCTAGCGTAATTGCAGCGCACGTGGGCTACTAGTCTGGATACACAGAAGCTTTCCCACGTCTAGTAGCAAGACTGTTATTTTGAACACAACCGGCATCTTCAAGTCAGAGATGTTTACCGATATAAAACGCTAACAAAATCTTTTTTTTCTTCTATTTTCGCTTCATATTCCGGGTAATATATTTCAATATTTAAGCAAATATTTATTTTAAAACCGCTACTAATTTCTCTTACTTGTTTTCACTATCGACGTTCCAGCTACCGTTTTAGAGGGTTTCTTCGTAGCAAATATTTGATGGTATTTTAATTGTTCTCATAAAAGCAATAGGAAATTGTTTTACAAGCAATATTTCGCTGTATATAAAATTCAAAACGCACGAATAAATCAAGATAAGAGAGAAAAGAATTCATTTAAAAGGAAACCAGAGCAATGAAAAGCAGTTTTTTTAGGAGGGGGGACGCTGAGAAAGTGTTTCTTTTCCAGGCTTAAAATATATAACGAGCAAAAATATTTTGAAACAAAAAGTTTGGCTGGGAAAGAAAGTAAAGTCTATGTATTCTCATTTCTTCTTTTGCCATCGTTTAACAAACTGGACAGAGGGACTCTTGGAGAGAGAGAGAGAGCGGAAAAAAGCGAAAGATTATAAGGTCTCTGCCTTTAAAATTTTCTTTCCGGATTTCCAGTTTATGTTACTAGAAGAGATTGGTGGGAAAATGGTGTGAGATTGAAGTGCATGGGATTTAAGAGATTTTCTATCTGCTGAGTCGCTACAGTAAAATGACGTGTAATAGTCCTATTAGCCTTAGAATAGCGATTACCAACCTTAAATATGTATTTAATAAACGTCGCACTGCAATGTTGAACCACGGTTAGATGACAAGATCACATCTGAACTGGCACACCACTTTCCAAACTTCGACACCACGCCAAGGTGAGAACATTTGAGAACACAATAGATAGGCAATGGTAATAATTTGGCCAAGTGGTCGTTCTAGGAGTCGAGTAAAAATTATGTTTATTCCTCTGAACTGAAACCATTGAGACGGACAAGGGAAGAGTAACATTGAGATTGGACTGGATCACACATCGAGATTGGACCATTGTACTCTAATATCGAGACTGGATCATCAATGTTTACCATCGAGACTGGATCATCAATGTTTACCATCGAGACTGGATTGTATTGTAATTCGTAATTCAGGGCGCAAGTTTCGAAACAGGACTAATATTCCAATCATCTAGTCTGGAAAATGAACTGCACAGTCCAAACTGGACCATGAACTGCACAATCGAGACTGCATCATAAAACCGTTCAAGAGATTGGTCCATCCAATTGTTCTATCGAGACTATATAGGATTGTAATTTGGATTTTATTACCTAATGTTCTAAGCAGAACGCGCAACGCCACTATTGAGACTGGATCATGGAGCTGCACTTTAGACTGTATCATCGAATTGTACAATCGAAGGGTACAATCAGTGTTTACCATCGAGCCTGGATAGGGTAGAGGAGCCTTTCATGGCTCAAAATCCTAAACATGACTTACTTCGCAACTTTCTAGTCAGAACCATAAACTGCATAATCGAGACTGGACCAGAAAACTGTACTATCGAGGTTGATCCATCGAGCTGTATTATCGAGGTTTGTCCATCGAGCTGAACTATCGAGACTGTATTGGATGATAATTTTGGTTTTTATTGCACAAGGTCCTAAATAGGACATGCAGCGTCACTATTTAGACTAGATCATGAAGCTGTACTTTAGACTGGTTCATCGAGTTTTACTATTGAAGTGAACCATCGATGCTTATCAACCGAGACTGGATAGGATTGTAATTTATATTTCATGGCTCAAGGTCCTAAACATGACTTACAGCACAACCATATAAGTAAGAACCATGAGCTGCATAATCGAGACTGGACCAGAAAACTACTATCGAGGTAGGTCCATCGAGCTGTACTATCGAGGTTGGTCCATCGAGCTGAACTATCGAGGATGGTTCATCGAGCTGTACTATCGAGGATGGTCCATCGAGCTGTACTATCGAGGATGGTTCATCAAGCTGTACTATCGAGGATGATCCATCGAGCTGTACTATCGAAGATGGTCCATCGAGCTGTACTATCGAGGTTGGTCCATCGAGCTGAACTATCGAGACTGTATTGGATTATAATTTTGGTTTTTACTACACACGGTCTTCAATCGGACATGCAGCGTCACCATCGAATCTGAACCATGGAACTGTATAATCGAGACTATATTCGATAGAAATGGGATTTTATGACGCCTTAATATGAGGTCCTTAATAAGACAAGAAGCGCCACCTTTGAAGACCTTGCTTTGTGATTAATTCAATGAAAATGCAAATTAAGTCGTCAATCTAGGGTCAGCAAAACGCTGTTCTGAAGCATGAAAGCATGTCATAGAGGACACGTACCACTTGTCCTCTGTTCATTGCAGGAACGAAGAAAAAACCCAGTTGATACCTCTCTACTTTAAATAAAAAGCTTCCGTAGTTACTCAGGAGAGGACGTTTGCTTAACCCTAATGGATTCCTCCACCGAGGTTCATTTTTTTTTTCATCGCGCACAAAAGCAAATCTCTCGCGAGTTTCGGTTCACTTAAATCAGACAATGATATTCATAAATCATTGTTTAACTTCCCGGATTTTTCCCCTTTCATATCCCCTTTTCTTTTCATTTTTGATCTTAGCCGGGAAACTTTTTCTGTCATTGGGTCCCTTTTGACTTCCGCACCCGAGAAAATGAATTATGAACATATTCTCTAATTAGAAGATTTTGGGAAAAGGTTCGTTTTTTTCAGTACCCGTCGCTTTCTTTCACATTTTGAATCCCTCTTTTCTCCTGAGTCACGTTCTGTCTCTCTGAATCCGGGTTTCCCCGAGAGAGAGTTTAGTTGTTTTTTTCTTCTTCCTTCAAAATAAAACATGCAGTGTCATTCCTGCTTCATTTTGAGGCCGTTAGAGGGTGCGCGAGTTGTGAAATCATAAAGGGGTTCCGCGAGGGTTTCAAAGTTTGAGCAGTTAGTATCGAAAGACTAATGAATATAAATAGCCGTCGTACTCGTCTATGAAAGAGGATTGATCCCGGACCGGTCGTCAATAGCCCGATGTGTTGCTCTAGTACGACGTTAATTAAAAACTACCAATTTCCCAAACTGAGAAATTCTGCATTCTTGTTACCATTCGCAAAATTCTTTTAACGGAAATAAGACAACTAAACACCAATAAGAAGGTATTCCATTTCCCTTTCCTTAAATCACCGATCAAATGAGGAGCATTGTAAGAGTGCCGATAAAGGAAGACAAAAAAAGCGACGATTGTGGGGAAAAAGTCAAATTAATTACTTCATTTTCAGTGTGTTGATGTAAAAAATATCTGGTCTTTAATTAAGCTAATTTGAGGCCAAATCGATTCGTAAAACGCAAACAAGGGAAGACATATTTTTTTTTCTCCAGAGTTAAAGTTAACGTTTTCGCACTTTACGCGAAAGCCTTGCTACCGGAAAAGAAAGGAGGAAATAAAAAGCTGAAAGAGGGGTGAATGCAGATGGGATTGTTATTCTTGACACTAGGCCGTGATGAGAGCGTAAAAGATTTAACTTAATTCGTATATTATAGAGACGTCGTTTACATAATGTTTTTGTTGAAAGCAAATAAGTGTTGTATTAGTGTTTTTGTGATGCGCACGTGACGATATTGTAAAGATGTTCGTCCCGACCAATCGGTCTAGGGGTTAAGGTGTTGGCCTCTGGATCGGAAGGTTTCTGGTCCGAATCCGGGTCAGTGCATGGATATTTGTAAACGTATGGTGTAGAGGCGGCTGATGCACCTTAAATTTGTCGTGGCCGAAAATCCGCACGTTGGGTTGGTGTGGAAGTTTGGAGAGTGGGGTGCCAGCTCAGGTGTTGTCTCGTCATCTGACAGTGGTTAAAAATGACGTGATGTTGTCCTCTGAACTTCCCCTTAGTGGATTCATCCCGGAATGTCGTCAATAGCCCGTTGTGTTGCTCTAGTACGACGTTAAATAAAAATTACCATTACATAATTTTTCGTATCATTTGGACAGTCCAAAATACTTTTCGTTGAATCAACTGAGGTAGATATTTAATTAATGTCGCACCGGAGCAACATTACGGGCTATTGGCGACAGTCCAGGATCCATCTCGAAGCAAAAGAACCGAGGAAGCACCACGTCATTTTGAACCACGATCAGATGACGAGGCAACATCTGAGCTGTCACCCCACTTCCATACCAAGCTAACATTCAATATTAGAAGCCATGACAGGTGTTGACCTCGTCATCTGATCGTGGTTCAAAATGGCGAAGTGTTGTCCTCGGATCTTTCGCTCCAGGATGGTTACCGGACGGTCGCAAATTGTCTTTGCGTTGGTCCCGTGTGACGTTAATTCGACTATCTACCTTATAGACACTGACACTGGTTTGATTTTTTGCTCTAGTCTTTTTTTGGTAAGGTAATTTCTATTAGCGTGGTACTAGAGCAACACAACGGGCAATTGACGACATTCCGGAATCAATTCACTAAGGGGAAGATCAGAGGACAACACCACGTCATTTTGAACCAAGGTCAGATGATGAGGCAACGCATGAGCTGGCACCCCACGCTCCAAACATCCACACCAACCCAACGTGAGGACTTTCGGACACGACAGATTTAAGGTGCACTAGCCGCCTTTATACCATATGTTTACAACCTTCCATGTACTGACCCGGATTCGAACGAGGACTCTTCTGATCTAGAAGCTAAATAACTATTTGATATTTTCAAAACTTAAAATTTTATTTGAATTATAAAATATCAAAATTGATGTATCTTAAAATATTTTATAACAAATCACTTCATTTTTGCATTAATTAACTTCTAAAATTTATGCTATAAAGTGTCTTCATTATTTTTGGTTTTAAACAATTAAATTAATTTAAAAAAATTTCGTTTAAAAGCTACATAAAATATAGTATACAAAGTTCGAAAAATTATAGGGGGAAAAAAAAAATAAAAAAAAAATATATATATATATACAATTGCTGATTACAGTCCAAAAATTGTGCGAAATTCATTAGATTTCAAATATAACAAGGAACATCGCTTTCTTTAGTGCGAACAAAAAAATTAGAAAAACTTTCACACACACACATTTCCGGCAATTGGAAATATCCTAACTCCCTGTGCGCATGTAATTCTTCCTAGAAATACGTGGTTATGCATTATTACGGTCTGTGCCATATAAAGAAGCCCCCAAAGTGCTTTGAACTCGGGACTTAAGGAAGCAGATGATCAGTCACAAATTATATTTGCATTAGATTTCCGTAATTATCAAGCGTGGCAAAAATTTTGAATGTGCGTTACTTGTGTTGGATGGAAAATCAATAAAAAAAATTTGCTTACCATTATTATTAGTCAAAATGCCTGACGCGTTAAAGTATTTTCTAATTTTCAAAATAACTATTTTTGTAAAATTGTGCTGTACGAATTTTCAAAATTACGATCATTCACAGTTTCGTTCGCTTTTTATTTACAACAGAAAATTAAAAGAATTCGGTACAGGTGACAAAAACCTAAGCCTTTGGGCACAGTTTCGGCCGTTTGCTCAAATAACTGAGTGGAATCGTTCCAACGCAGATAGAAACTAGCTAAAGCCGTGTTAACACCGGAGTTGCAAATATTATTTTCCCTTTTTAGAGTCGAAGACGTTTTGCTACTCCTTTTGGGGACCCCTTTTCGATCCTTTTTTCGACAAACTCCGGTGTAAAGGCTAGCCGACTTTTGTTGACAACACAAAGGAGTGAGTACTCTTCTCACTCCTTTCTAGAGACGAGTGTTCATCCCTTTGTGTCTTAGAAAAAATACTAGTGATGAGGCAAAGTGTTACAAAGAGTGAACAAAAGACGGCGTGAACCACGGAGCGACGAAGGGCAGATGGGAACGGGTGACTGTCTGTAACACCGAAAGGGGACGAAATAAAGGGTACATTTTCAACCCAAATTTCGTCACGCAGAAATGTACACCAAAATTATTGCAGTTCTTCGATCTTTACGACTCCTGGTGGAAAACAAAATTGATGTTGCAAACACGCCAAATCTCCACCCCAACAAGAGATCTTGACGATAAAATAGGAGTCGTTTCTCGGAATGTCTTCGATGTTTGGAGGGAGGGGGCGTGTTTGCATTTCCGGTGTAAACGCGGCTTAAAATTTCGGCGTGGGTTGATAGCAAATTAACGTATATATTCTTGGAAAGCAACTCATCGCTCGCTAGAAGGGAATCAATTTTAACGAAAAGAAATAAAATTATTTAATATTCTCTAGTTTAATATATAATTAACTAGGGGGCCCGCCCCCTGCTCGCTAACGCTCGCCAACCCCCAGAGGATTCCTTCGCAATCCTCATTGGTTCGCTGCGCGAACCTATGCTCGCTTCGCTCGCATCAATGAAGACTTGTGTCCTAGCAGAAGGAATTGTTAACAAAATATGATATTCCAAAAAAATATTTTTCAAATCTAAATTTTATGCTGTTTATCAGAAAAGATATTTACAGTACCTCTGGAATCAGAATTCAAATGGAAACTTTGAGCAAATTTTGACTCGAAATGTGAGCGTTGATATGGAAATTGAAAACCCAGCATGTTGGTTGTGTGTACATTTACCCAGTACTCGAGCCACCCACGCTTTTTCATTGAGTTTGTTGTCGAAAGTTGTAATGCAAGCGTCTTCTTGAACTATAATAGTTTGCCCCGAAAAGGACTTTTTTTTTAAATAACCCTGAAAAGATCCTCCGTTTTCTTTGATTTCTATTATTTACTGCAACAGCTCGACTAAAATTCATTTTTTTTTCAATAAAATTTCATCCGATAACGCTACAAATTCAATTGAAGCGCGAGGCTTTGGGATAAACAAAGAATCGTACAATGTTGCCAAAACGCGAAAACAAATAACGTCTTTTTTGCGTGCCACGTAAGAGAATTATATATATAGATTAGCTTACGTAGCAGAAGCATAGATGATGTTCGATATTTAGGCTGTAATGCTGTAAATCGCTGTTTACATTTGGAGTGATATCGTTCACTCTTGTTGGTAGTATCGCATCTTTAAAAGCTAAATTGTTATCAGTGATGATTTTCAATGTTTCCAAACATTTTAACAAATTTTCTTCTGTAAAAAAAATTAAAGGCTCTGTTTTTTCCCACAGAATGCACAGTACGTTTTAATTGGCGACATTTTTGATGCGAGACGGTCCGATCATTTCGTTTCGCAACAGCGTACTGGGACGCTAAGAGCAGATGTACAAATTAGAGGACAGCTGTCCCAAAATTTTGGAGATGGGCATGTAGGCAAGCGAGGAGTTTGTATTTAGCCTGATATGGGGGGGGGGGGGAAGTGGGTGCGCGGTATCTTCACTCGTGCAGCTGAAGGTTTTACGACCACAACCGAGCCAGCTGAATATTATTTTATTGATTAATATCTAAATAATCATCTCGTGTTGAATTTTCAACCGATGTAAAATATTTTGAAAAAAAAAAACTTTTTTTACATGTTTCTAACGCAAAACATAAAAATTACCAAAATGTATCGTGTACTTTCCATCTTCTTCGAAGATAAAATAGCTCGCATCTCTACTATTATAAAAGGAAGTATTTGTTTCTAGGCCGCAAGTCCTGACGAATCTATGGCACTTACAATAATGGGATTTGGCACACAGGTAGTCCAAATTTTTTGCAATTTTAGGGTCGGGGCGAATTTTAAAATTCAATCTAGGCCATTTAAAATGAATTTAATAGTTTTTTTCACCATTCTTACTTCTTCTGCGAAATGAAGAAACATCAAAATTTAGACTTTTCGCCCTTCCGTCGTCCTCTGGAACCATGACAAGTTTTTTCATCCTCCCGTCAAGAATGGGAGAGAACACATTCGAATGACATTCGTTTGTTTCGAGATTCATTCATTTTGATTTCCTGCGAAACGGATTCAAGTGAAGCAAAATATATTACTAAAGTTATCAGTGCTTTTTTCTATCTCAGCGATCGTTAAAGGTAGAATAAAAATTTTAACGGATTTGAAATCTGCGGAAAATTTTACACCATCTGTTTCGCAACAGCGTACTGGGACGCTAAGAGCAGATGTACAAATTAGAGGACAGCTGTCCCAAAATTTTGGAGATGGGCATGTAGGCAAGCGAGGAGTTTGTATTTAGCCTGGTATGAAGTGGGTACGCGATATCTTCACTCGTGCAGCTGAAGGTTTTACCACCATACGTTTGATTTTTTAAAAAAATATTTTCGCAAGAGATTGTGACGTCACGTGTACTTTCGCTTTCCAAAAATAAACAGATTGCTTTTTTGTCCCTTCGCGTTAAAATAAAAATAAAAACAGATTACATTTCCTGCCCTATTCCATTTCAGCAAAGCAGAGCAAAAAAAAAAATGACTGGGATTGTTAAGTTTTTTTTTTTTCGTAAAATCGGAATCGTTAAAGATAGATTAAAAATTTTAACGGATTTGAAAACTGCGAAAAATTTTGCACCAGATTATCACCTTCCATCACGGGCACGGACAACACAGGGCTAGTCACGCAATGGCTAGTAACTCATAAAAGTACTTATCGCAATGAGGAACATCGAGTTGAAAGAACGAAAAGGATGCGCAACATATTGACTTCTTAATTCCCTCCTCGAAAAATTGGAAAATTAATCACTCTCGTGGCGGCGAGAGGGATTCCTCTCTTTTGATGTACCTTGCGGAGAAAGAATTAATTTACTGGGGAGGATTAGGGATTTTGTAGGGCCCTTCAGAGAATTAATGGCGGATGGTTATTGAAATTCGTGATATGCGACAGGGAGAGATCAATTCATTTATAGGGCGTGCATGGTAGCCTGTTCGTATAAGGTAAAAGTTTGTAAAAAAAAACCCCAGCAAATGTTATTTTTAAAGCAAAATCTACCGGAATCTCGACGAGATAATTTTGCTAAGGACGAAAAAAACTTCGATACAAAACTTTCCAATTACTTCCAGAAGGTAGGTCGTTGAATAAGGTGCCAGCTCAGGTGTTGCTTCGTCATCTGACCGTGGTTCAAAATTACGAGGCGTTGTCCTCGGATCTTTCCCTTAAGGGACTGATCCCGGACCGTCGTCAATAGCCCATCGTGTTGCTCAAGGACTACGTTAACTAATAATTACCAATTACCAAGGAGAATGGAGATCGCAGAAGCAAAAACACATTGTACCTTTCCCTGAACTAGTAATAGTTTGGAACAGGTTTTTGAATCCTTCATCACTGTTCTTCCAACTGGCTACCGTTACCTCATTTTCTCATCTGGATGCTTGAGAAATTGACACAGCTAATGCATTGACACAGCTAATGATAAATTTGATAAATATTTGTTGATTTTTCATGTTGCTATGTAGCCTAGTTAAATAGCGCTAGCAACATTCGAGTTGTAGGGGTGCAGTTTCGATCCCTGTTAGGTCTGTTGATTCCTGCTCGATTCTTCACAGGTCTGTCGATTCCTGTTTGATTTATGTCAGGTGTATCGTCTACTGAATATTACATGTCCGTGTCTGGCGCAGTATGGCCAAACATGTCCCTTGCGGAATAAGATCTCCATACCAGCCAGCCTAGAAAAAAAGTGAACCGACCCTCTTTTCCTCTCTTAACATCCATCAGAGTTACCATATTCAAAATGAACGAGTCCTGTTTCTATGGAGATCCTCACACCCAGACTTTTTAGCGAGAACAGTCCGTTCTAGCAGACAGGTAGTACATTACATGTTGTAGTTTGCTTGTGTGTACGAGACTGGAGATAGGTTAGTTCAGCATGGGGATGCTGCCAACGATGATCTGCTTCCATTAGTGATTTCGATTCGCGTTAAACTTTTCCCCATAATTCAATAACATCGTCGGTATCGATAGCGAGCCTTTTCGCGATTTAAAAGCGAACGAAACGTTTATGGTTGACAAATCTTCATCGATCGTAACTCGATTGCAATTGCCAATGACATTTTCAGAATAACTAGACATCAACGGATTTATAGAAGGATTTGAAAGTTTACTAGCCATAACAACGATGGTTATACAATGTTACCAGCTGTAGTGTACAAGGCGTTCCGAGGAGGCCAACGTAGCCTAGTTGGAACAGTAACGGATGATCAACCGGTGGATTGGGAGTTCGTATTCAACCAAAGATCGTAGTGTGGAAGGGGGCTGGTGTACGTTATATCTGGCGGCCTCAAATGGCGTGACCAGGTTGTGTGGGCCTTGGAGAGTGGGGTGCCAGCTCAGATGTTCCACGTATGGAGTGATGTGTGTGTGTGTGTGAATTTCGTTATATTTTTTACATAAAAAGAAATTATTTCCAGTTCTTTTTCTGACCGCTTTACTTTAGGTTTGGTTATCCTTCTTACGTATAGGGACCGACCAGCTGGTCTGGTGGTTAAGGTGTTAGCCTCTAGATTAGAATGTTCCTGGTTAAAATCCGGGTCAGCGCACGGATGTTTGTAAGCTTATGGTGAAGAGACGGCAGGTGCAACTTCAATCTGTCGTGGCCGAAAGCTCTCACGTTGAGTTGGTGTGGAAGTTTCGAGAGTGGGGTTCCAACTTAGGTGTTGCCTCGTCATTTGATCGCGGTTCAAAATTACGTGGTGTTGTCGTCGAATCTTTCCCTTAGGGTATCGATCCCGGACTTTCGTCAATTGCCCGTTGTATTGCTTCAGTACGACGTTAATTAAAAATTACTATTTCCATTACCAATGTCCGTTAATTAAAAATACCAAGTATTTTACAATTGTTAATGGTTCTTTTGACCACTCGTCTGAATGATGTATTGGTTTTATTGAATTCTATTTGGGGTTGTATTTGGAGCAGCTGATCCGTTATTGGATACAATACCTAAACCAAGCATTTCTCGAATCGATGTTAATTTTCGTTTGATTAACATCTTCAGCTTCACATTCGATTAAAGTAGTCGGAACCTACATTTTGCTTGCGGCAAACCAATCTCCTTCTGAGTTTAATTTACCGGAACAATTTGTTCCAAGCGACGCGAAGGTATTCTGAAACACTTCGTCTTTCTTCTAAATATCTTATTAAACTCTCCAGACGACGGAATGTTCTGGAATTTCTCACGAACTTATTTATCCGATCCAGGGCCTCGAGTCATTCGAAAAATTCGATAGCCGAACACTCCTATTTTCCACGCAAGGCAAACTTCTTGAAAACCCAGCCGAATTCGATTATCTCTTTCCGGTGACAGGTGGAATATACAAGGGTTGGTTTGAGGTTTCATGGCGAAAGAGTATAAATTGGTCAGGCTGCACCCAACCTGAAACAAAGAATGACAAATTATTGTGAAATGAAGAGTGGTATGTAGATAGGTTAATTAACTTAGTACTGGGGCTACAAAATGCGCTATCGATGACGGTCCCCTAAGGAAAGATCCAATGACAACACCGTGTCATTTCTAAACCACGGTCAGATGACGGAGGCAACACCTGAGATGACACTACACTCGACAAACTTCCACACCAACCCAACGTGAGGATTTTCGGTCACGACAGATTTAAGGTGCTTAAGACGCCTCTACACCATACGCTTACAAACATCCATCCACTGACTCGGACTCGAACCAGGAACCTTCCTATCTAGAGGTTAATACCTTAACTACCAGATCGGTTGGTCGGCTTTGGATTCGTGATGCATATGCAGAGATATCTGTCTGTTGGTAAGACTATTGTCTGCATTTTTTACGTGTGATGTTAGGTCAGTACAGTTTAAATAGGAGTAGGTCCGGTCGGATTTACTACTTAAGGGGAGTAGACGGAAGTGCGCGTGAGTAGGAATCGTGATGCCGCAAGGATGAGAGTCACCTTTTAAAGATGAGGTGTTTGTATTATGGCAGGATCTTTCAGCCCTGTAATAACTGTAGCACAAATCCATGGAGCTTACAGGGAGGTTTGGTCCAATGCCAATATGTTTCAAGGATGCCAGTAGTTGTTAGCAACGCAGTACTAATAATTCTTGTTGATTTTGGTATTTTTAATTAACTTTACACTGGAGCAACATAACGAGCTATTAATGATGGTCCGGAATCAACCACCGAAGGGAAAGAATCGGAGACAACATCACATCATTTTGTTATTCCAGCGTGTTTTGATTTACGTTGTTGATAATTGCCACTTTGAGGCCATCACGTCGTCGCCTGTGGAGTTCGTTTGTGAGGCGAACCAAATGGTAATTCGTTGCAATCACCGGGGGTTAGCGAGTAGTGGTCACACCTGACCCCACGAAAAGAACTGTCAAAGGCAATGCAGTATAGCTAGTTAACAAATAAAATTTAATTTTGGAAAAGTAAAACAAACTAAACTAGATGTTTCGAAATACATTTATTTACTCAATACATTCGTTTGGGGGTTCGTGATCTTTTTATTCACTTGTATTTCAACCTCAATCTCACACTTTGACTTAAACGAATCCAATCTTGATCTCACTGCGCTGGTAAAGCTGTTACTTGGAGCTGATTTGAAGCTCTTCTTTCCTGAACTTCCTAACTCACCAAAAGGTTTAGTACCTACAAGGGAGAGGTACTTCCACCAGTACAAGTCAGTCCGCTGGGTAACCGACGGACAAGAACCACATGCGCCTAACCTCTAAGGAAGGCATGCAGGTGGCATTTGTTAAATACAAGAATTTTACATTGGATAAATTGCACCAACAGGGGAAATAGTGTTAAAACAAAACATCGCACAGAACAACAATGTAAAACATTACACAAAACAAAGTTAAACACAGAATTAAACATTTGACAGAACAAGAAAATAACAGAAAAATTTTGATATTGTGAGGATTCATTGATGAAGGCCATCCATTGATCCTCCCCATGCGAAATCTAAACCCCCGACGGAGTTCGCCCCGAGAGGCACAGGTGCGAACCACTGAGGACAATGGAGAGTCGACAGTCTGTCTGGACTGTTGACAGTAAAACTACAAAGGAAATGTAGTTCTACCCCGCCTTTAGGGATTACTGTCATCAGCTTGGGTTGAAACAGCCGAGAGGGTTAGACGAACAGACCCAACGGAGTGAAATCAGAGCCAACCAGGACCAATCGAGGACCAGCTCCGCCCAGCGGCCGGAGCGCGCCAAAATCCGAGCTGAGGAATCGGGAGAAGAAAAAATATCAGTTTTGACTTGATCTCATCCTGAGGTGCGTCGTTCTCAGAGACCCTTACAGGTCGACCAAATTTCTCCCTTTTGAGAAATTATTTTGGAGTTCGGTGTGACTTCGCCCTGAGAGGACACCAACTCAGAAGCCTTGAAAGGCTGAACACTAAAGTCCCCGTGACTTTATTTAGAAGGAACGTCCTAGAGTTCCTGGTGTAGACCGTCACCAGACGTCTATAGTGAGATCCTGTGTGGATCTGTGTCGCCGACGAAGTGATCTCCTCCCGAGATAAAATTGTACGAGCGTAGTGCCGTTATACTACCCTAGAACCGTTCTTCGGTGTAGACTTTTCTGCTGTTAGATTAGAATTGAGTTGAGACAACCTGTCCAATCTAATTATTATAGACCTATGTCTAATTTCAGAGTCTTGTATATAACATACCATTAATTAATCAAGAAAACTGTAAATAAATATTCTTATATTAATTAAGCTAGACTGTTCTCTGTAGATTCTTCATCTGCACGCTACCCAGAGAAATCATTACAATATCTATAGAAAAACCGAAAACAAACACTTTTGAAATGACAAAAGGCCAGAAAAATATACAATGATAAAACAAATTATTAAACAAAATGGGGACAAAACGTGCGAAACTAACAATTATGTTAAACAAAATTTCAAAAAGTTAAAAGGAAAGAATACAGGGTGGTCCCGAATTCATGGTACAAACTTTAATGGTAGGTACAGGACATTGTAACAATGATTTATTGTATAGGAATGTATAGTCGCAAGTGACGCGGTGAGGCGTAAACAGGGGAAATAAAAGGAAAGAGAAATGGAGTGATCGGTTGGTATCATTGCCGGTAGAGGGCAGTAGATGTCTAGCCGCTGTTGAACATGATGCATCGCAGTAGGGAAAAGCGCCATTCACAATTGTGCTGCCGTAGACGATGGGTGACTTTACGTATGCAGAAAAAGCAGACATGCATTACATGTACGGCCGTGCAAATGGTAACGGCAGAGCTGCGTTACGAATGTATTGCGCGGAGTATCCTGATCGACGAATGCCGGATCATAGAATTTTTCAACGGTTACATCGTCTACTTTGTGAAACAGGTGCGTTCGACGTCAACAGACATGGCGCTGGTCGAGTAAGAGCTGTACGCACTCCAAGGCTGGAAGAAAGCATCTTGAACATTGTGGCTGATAGACCCGAGTCAAGCACAAGAACTGTTGCGCGTGACGTAGGTGTGAGTCATCAGACTGTATGCAGAGTGTTAAACGAAAATCGCTTACACCCCTTCCATTTTCAGAAAGTACAAGCATTGAATCCGGCAGATTATCCTCGCCGCGTGAACTTCTGCCTGTGGGTGATGCAGCAATGTGCGTTGCAGCCGGATTTCGTAGATTATGTGCTATTTACAGATGAAGCGACATTTTCACGCGAGGGTGTCTTTAATGCGCACAATTCCCATGTGTGGGCAACCGATAATCCACATGCAACGCGTCGACATGCGTTTCAACAACGTTTCAGTATTAATGTGTGGGCTGGTATTGTGAACGACTTTTTGATTGGCCCATACTTACTACCCACGCGGCTCACTGGCGGAAGCTATCTTATTTTTCTGAAAGAAGTGTTACCACAACTGCTGCATGATGTTCCGATCGCCATTCGTAACCGCATGTGGTTTCAGCACGATGGGGCGCCAGCACACTTCAGCATTGATGTACGGAATTACCTGAATGCCACGTTTGGTACTCGATGGATTGGGCGTGGTTGGCCAGTCCCTTGGCCACCCCGATCTCCCGATTTATCGAGCCTCGATTACTTTTTATGGGGACATCTAAAGCATCTTGTTTATGAGACTCCAGTTGACTCAGATGAGGATCTCGTCGCTCGCTTATCTGTAGCTGCTGCAGGTGTGCGTGAAATACCAGGCATCTTTGAACGTGTACGCCAATCGCTCCACCGACGCTGTCAAGCATGTATCGATACTGGTGGACGCAATTTTGAACAATTACTGTAAACATGACACTTGTCAACAACGCTTTCAATAAAATCTTTGTTTTTCCTTTCGGCCGTTATTTCCCCTGTTTTCGCCTCACCGCGTCACTTGCGACTATACATTCCTATACAATAAATCATTGTTACAATGTCCTGTACCTACCATTAAAGTTTGTACCATGAATTCGGGACCACCCTGTATATATGTATATGTATATATATATATATGCATATATATATATATATATATATATATATATATATATATATATATATATATATATATATATATATATATATATATATATATATATATATATATATATATATATATATATAATTTCAAAAACACAAGAATTTCTAAAAAAATGTAACAAAAGTCTTAAAAAATAATAAAAAATGAAGAAATGTTGGTGGATCAGGGCGTCATCAGGGAGGAGCCTGACACAAACAACATAAAATGGTGTTTTCTACATATGAGCAGCATTAGGCTGAAAAAATTGTTCATACACTCCCCAAACACCACCAAAAATCAAGTAAAACAAAAACAGAACAAAATACCAAAACAGAGCAGGAACAGAACGAAATGAAACCCGAAGCCGCAGCTGGGATATCATCAACAACAAGCCTAAAAATTGCCACCAAATGCCATCAATTACACAGTCTAACTTATATGCTAACGTCATACCTCCGATGCAACAAGTCCAAAAAAAATAGTAATATGAAAATCCCCAGCCCCTTATCAAAAATATATTCATAAAAAGTAAAAAAATAAAATTGAAAAGCAATTCCCATGGCTCTGGGTAAATGACGAAAAATAATTATTCATGTGTTGTGTAGGTGTTGATATTTATAAATCTTTCAAAAATATTTTTAAAGAATGAAAACGGGTATTTGTTATTGAGAAGTGTGTTTTTTAGATATTTTCATTGTAATAATGCTATGTCTGCAGCTTCAGCGCGCTTGCATGGGTAGTTTCGGTTTCTGGTTAATGCACCCCGGCTGTTTGGTTAATTTTTGTTATTTTGTGTGTGTTATGTTATTTTGTATATTTTATGTTGTTATTATATATATATATATATATATATATATATATATATGTATATATATATATATATATATATATATATATATATATATATATATATATATATATATATATATATGTATATATATATATATATATATATATATATATATATATATATATATATATATATATATATATATATATATATATATATATATATATATATATATATATATATATATATATATATATATATATATAAATATCTCCAGATATCTGCAAACATTTTCTAATTTTAAAACGGGATATATTATTGTCGCATATTGCTTTTTAAGCCATAGGGGTTTATTTTCATCTAAAGGCTTGATAATATGATGTTGCGGGGTGTACAGAGAATCGAAGAAGTGATTAGAGAAGCTCTGTAAATTCTTAATTAAATTAGTTATTTATTTACCAAGGCTCCCCAGAGATTGAAAAGTGTCCGAATAATTAGGGAATACCCGAAACGCTCTTTGGAAGGTTGCGTTATATGTTCCGAAGCGTGCCTATAAGGCACTTTTCTGTGTCGATGACTTCGTCGTTCTCGTAAAGTTCGGACCTTAATTCGGTTTGATCGTTGCCATTCGACCGTGTAGTAAAACTTGACGGAATTATAACCTCGCAAGCGAAATAAATTCGTCGCCATTTTCACTCGAAATTAGTCGCCTCTAAACGATGGGTAATTTGGCGAGAAAAGGGAGAGGAATTTATTTGAGGTTTTGGAATACTTTGGAACTAATCAGCTTTTGGCGAGGGGACGGGGAGATGATTATTCAAAAGCGGTCGGGGAACGTATGGTTGCAATTAGGCGCTGAAGGTGTATTCGAATTTTTTTTTCACACCCTTTTTCCCTTGAGAAATTTTTAGTGAAAGGGGATAGAAAAAAAGAATTTGTTCTTTTTTCGATTCATTTCGTAGAATTCAGCAAAAAATAAAAAGCGGAACTCGAAAAGATTTTTTTTGAGTGTAATATCGCAGAATAACCCGGTTAAAAAAGTATTTAATTATCTTTTTGTGATAACTTTCAGGTTTACAATTCGTTACCGAATACATTACGAGAGTGTAAAAAGGTTTCGTTTCGCGAAAAAACAGTTGTTCTTTTGAATTCTTTGATTAAAATAATAAGGTTTAATTAGATTACAGAAAACGTATCGAAACGGATACAAGAATAAAGGATAGTTTATACATTCCTATTTTTAAGTGTTTTCTTCGAATTAAAACAACTGCTTTTGTTCGGAACTCCGTTACAACTTTCTTAGCAGCGTTAATTATTCAACAAAGTTCAGTTTTAAGAATATTTCACGCAGATGTAACTGCTTTTAGAAGAAAAAATATGTTGTTTCTTTGTTTCATTGTAAAAAAGCCTCAATAAGGTATAAGTGAAAATTTAAATAATGTAAACCAATTTACACTTTTAAATTTTGTAAAACGCATTTTAAACCCATGGAAGTAAACGGGATGTATTACACCAGAAGAGACGTGTACTTAATTCGTAAGCACGAACAATAATAAAAATACTTGCAGTTGGAAACAGTTAATTAACATAGCACTAGGGAGTAATACAACGTGCTATTGGCGACTATCGATCAATCCCCAAGGGAATAATTTGGTAATTTTTAACTAACGTCGTACTAGAGCAACACAAAGGGGTATTGCCGACGGTCAGGGATCAATACCCGAAGGGAAAGATCCAAGGACAACACCACGTAATTTTGAGCCGGTCAGATGACGATGCAACATCTGAGCTGGCACCCCACTCTCCAAACTTTCATACCTACCCAACGTGAGAACTTTCGACCACGACAGATTTAAGGTGCACCAGCCGCCTCTACACCATACGCTTACAAACATCCATGCACTGGTTGGAATTCGAACCAGGAATCTTCCGATCTAGAGGCTAACACCTTAACTACGAGATCGGTTGGTCGGCAATCCCCAAGGGAAAGATCCAAGGACACGCCTCGTCATTTTGTACCAAGGCAAAAAGACAAGAACAACACCTGAGCTGGCACTTCACTTACTAAACTTTCACACCACTCCAATGTGAGGACATTTGAGGCCACGAAGTATTTAACGTGCACCAGCCCTCTTTGTACACGACGGTCTTTGACTGGATTCGAACTCACAACCCTCCGGTTTCTAATCCGATGCTCGTCCAACCGGGCTACATCGGCCCACATCAGATAGCACTTCCGATTCCATGGCGTTGTCCTCGCATCTTTTCCTTGGGGTTAATCCCGGACCGTTGCCAACACCCCGTTGTAATACTCCAGTTAGACGTTAATTTACTACCTACCGACTTAGCCACCCGTTCAATTTCCTATTTTTTGGCCGACCAACCGGTATAGTGGTTAAGGTGTTAGCCTCTAGATCGGAAGGTTACTGGTTCGAATCCGGGTCCGGGCATGGATGTTTGTAAGCGTATGGTGTAGAGGCGGCTGGTGCACCTTAAATCTGTCGTGGCCGAAAGTCCTCACGTTGGGTTGGCGTGGAAGTTTGGAGAGTGGGGTGCCAGCTCAGGTGTTGCTTCGGCATCTGACCGTGGTTCAAAATTACGAGGTGTTGTCCTCGGATCTTTCCCTTAAGGGACTGATCCCGAACCATCGTCAATAGCCCGTTGTGTTGCTCTAGTACGACGTTAACTAAAATTACCATTACCATTACCATCCTATTTTGTTGTTGGGCCTCGGTGACCCGGATAGAAAAGCAACGGATTAGTAACCAGAGGGTTGCGAGTTCGAATCCAACAAACACCGTCGTGTACAAAGGGGGCTGGTGCACGTTCAACCTGTCGTTGCATCAAATTTCCTCGCGTTGGCGTGGCGTGCAAGTTTGGAGAGTGGTGTGCCAGCTCAGGTGTTGCCTCGTCATCTGACCGTGGTTCAAAATGACGGTGTTGTCCTCGGTTTTTTCCCTTCGGGAATGATCCCGGACCGTCGTCAATACCCCGCTATGTTGTTCCAGTACGATTTAATTGAAACACCTACTTATTTTGTTGTTTAAAGGAGTATAGTGTATTTATATAGAAGTACCATCCATAAAATACGGTTTTATTGCACTTGCTTTAAAGAGGACATTGCTTTTGGATCGAAAATGTTCCAGCTAACTTTACGACGCGAACAAGGATAACAAAGGAACAGAGTAACAGACTATTTACGCTGCATTTATTGGCAATAAAGAAACCGGAATGCCACATTTCTTTATTTCGATTCATTGGCCCGCACAAACATCCTCATGGAACGAAAATTAATCGCTCCACTGTAAACAAAGTGCCCACGAAGCAAAACAAGTTCCGTGGCAATCAAAAGGTAGCTGCAAAAAATGGAATTTAAGTCGCTTTCTGATTTTGGGAACGCAGAGAAGGTTGCCGCGAAGAAGCGACTTTCGCTAAACAAAGGAGTCTCTAATTAATTTGGCAGAAAGAGACTAATCGTATTTTTTAATTTATTCCCTGCTTCGCGGCGTTGAAATTTATTCGGTCGTGTTGCCAGACGATAAGGGATAGGGTAAAATACTGCGAAGAGATTTTCGTGTCGTGAGAAATAAAATGTTTCGTGGACAAGACTCGGCTGTTGTAAGAAGAGTTTAATTGAGAAAAATACCATGGAGATGAAACAAATCGCTTTATTTTATGCGTGTTCCTTCTTTTCAGTTGCATTGTTGGTGCTTGGATCGGTGCAAAAGTAAAATGCTTCCTTATTTTTTTTTCAAAATCCTCATTTCTAGAGATGTTTCACACAATTTCAGGATCACTGTAGCCCGATTGGAAGATAAACGACTTTATAGCCGGCTATTTTGAGTTTGAGATTATCCAATCTGGGGAGGTCAAACATGACGTGCTGTTGTCCTTGGATAATTTTCTTCGGGTTTGATCACGAGACCGTCATCAATAGTCCGTAGTGTTACTCTAGAGAAGCATTAATTAAACCCTACCTACCAAAACGAGTATAATGGTAACCGAATGGATGTTACAGGATGCCAATTTATAGGTCTCTGTTTCATGAGTCCTGATGAAGTTAAAAAAATGACCACAGAGCGATAAACCAACCATCTCTCCAAAAATACATTTCACCTAAAGTATTATAGCCGACCAACCGGTATAGTGGGTAAGGTGTTAGCCTCTAGATAGGATGGTTCCTGGTTCGAATCCGGGTCCGGGCATGGATGTTTGTAAGCATATGGTGTAGAGGCGGCTGGTGCACCTTAAATCTATCGTAGCCGAAAGTCCTCACGTTGGGTTGGTGTGTAAGTTTCGAGATTGGGGTGCCAGCGCAGGTGTTGCTTCGTCATCCGACCGTGGTTCAAAATAACGAGGTGCTGTCCTCGGATCTTTCCATTAAGGGACTGATCCCGAACCGTCGTCAATAGCCCGTTGTGTAGCTCTAGTACGACGTTAACTAAAAAATTACCAATTAATTACCTAAATTATTATAAAATGCTCGTAAAACAAAATTTTAGGTAGGTATTCAATTAACGTCGCACTGGAGCAACACAACCGGGCTATTGAGGTGGTCCGGGATCAATCCCTAAATTAAAAGATCCGGGTATCCATCCCAGATCCAATGACAATGCCACGAAATTTTGAACCATGGCCAGATGACGAGAACAACTGGATCTGGAATCCCTCTCCAAACTTCCACACCAGCCAGATTTATTTTATGGTAATGGTAAGGGTAATTTTAGTTAACGTCGTACTAGAGCAACACAACGGGCTATTGACGATGGTCCGGGATCTGTCCCTTAAGGGAAAGATCCGAGGACAGGACAACACCTCGTAAATTTTGAACCACGATCAGATGACGAAGCAACACCAGAGCTTGTACCCCACTCTCTTTATCTTTGGATTCGGCCACGACAGATTTAAGGTGCATCAGCCGCCTCTACACCATACGATTACAAATACCATGACAGGACCCGGATTCGAACCAGGAACCTTCCGATCCAGAGGCTAACACCTTAGTCACTGTACCGGTTGGTCGTCCATTCTCTTTTGAGTTATTGGGCAGTTTTGTATCGATGATATATTCGTCCTCAGAAAATTTTCCATATCTTCCAAGAGATATACTGTCGAAACGTTTGGTAGGAACTTTTAATTAACGTCTTTTATGAGCTTCACCTTAAAAATGGACATCAATATGCGAATCTATATACAGTAATCGTAGAAATGCTCCACCCAAAAAGGAATACATCCAGATGTGGACATAAAATATAAGAATATAGCCTGAATATAAAATCGCTGAAGTGTGAAAAGTTTCGGATCCCGAATTCACGCGTGATGGAAAGTACACAAAATCGAAAACCAAATAAGGCATATCCGGAAAAAGCTGGATCGTCTTAATAGAGAATTTGGGGCCCTTTCTGTACTCCTTGTCTGCTTGACTACATCCGACATTCCCCCAAATCCTTGGATGGCGAAGATTAAATATAGCACTCGCCTATTACTTACTTATATTAATCTCGACGCCCATGGTAATGGTAATGTTAATTTTAGTTAACGTCGTACTAGAGCAACACAACGGGCTATTGACGACGGTCCGGAATCAGTCCCTTAAGGGAAAGATTCGAGGACAACACCTCGTAATTTTGAACCACGGTCAGATGACGAAGCAACACCTGAGCTGGCACCCCACTCTCCAAACTTCCACGCCAACCCAACGTGAGGACTTTCGGCCACGACAGATTTAAGGTGCACCAGCCGCCTCTACACCATACGTTTACAAACATCCATGCCCGGACCCGGATTCGAACCAGGAACCCTCCGATCTAGAGGCTAACACCTTAACCACATCTCGACGCCCAATCTTTGAAATGAGTTATGTTGCTTTGTTTGGTATTATAGCGCAAGCTGCACTAATTACAAATATCATATTCAATAAGTAGGTATGTATTTTAATTAACATCGCACTGGAAGCAACATAGCGGGCTATCGGCGATGGCAGTGAATCGAATCCGAAGGGAACTATCCGAGGCCACCATGTCATTTTGAACCACGGTCAGATGACCATGTGACACCTGAGTTGCCACCCCACTCCCAATATTTCCACATTACACTAACGCGAGGACCTAAGGGGCGACGACAGTATTAACGTGCACGAGCCCCCTCCCTTGTGCACGACAGTCTTTGGATGGATTCGAACTCGCGACCCTCCGGTTGGTAGTCAGTCTTCTAATCGGCCCCTATACTCGTTTGGACTCGTTCATAACGAGAAATATGACACACTATTCAAACAAAAGAAAGAAATCTAACTCCGTTATGGTTTCTGTAAGCTTGCTTTGGAGTAATTTAACTATCCATCAGTCATATTTTAAAAGCGTTTTAAAATGTAACAATTTCGAAATTCCTGAGGCCCGCATTTCGACTTCTATTAGAGTAGCTGAATAATCCAGCGTTGGTGGGGTTGAAATGATTAAATGTTGATTGATGTTGACATGATACAAATATTGATAAATAAACGATAATTATTTATGGAATTTAGTAATGCTCAAATAAGACCGCGACATTTTCCTGTGTTAACTCCAATATACAAACACTAGATTCTAAATTAATTCTGGTTGGCCAGATCTGAAATAGCAAATTTATGCTTTTACGATTGATGGTTTTTTCGTTTGGGCTTTCTGTGCAACACTACAAAATATTACTCGCACGGCGTTCCTTGCGACAAAGTTATGTTTTTCGAGAATAACGTGCGTCCAAAATAAGAACAATTGTATCCTTTCAGTTTCCTGTAGAACGTGTTTCCTTGTCCATATCCATTTATTGCAGGAAAACAAACTTTATTTTTTAAAATGGGGGCTTCCAGGGGCACTTTTAGGACTACCTGTGTGCAAATTTTCATGGTTGTAAGTGCTACAGATTCATCAGAAGACAGGAAAGTACTAGCCTATATTTTCAGCAGTGTTCTAAAACAAGTGTACGAAATTTGGCGTGGACTGGGTAAACGGTGTAGATTGTATAGAAAATATACACACAATTCTTTAATTATACACTACCTTACAATAAAGGGCCGAACAGCAAGCTGTGATGGTATAAGGGAAATAATACATTCATTAATAGGGGATGGTCCCCTACATGCTGCAATGACACTAGCAACTTTTCTGGGCATACTTTCAACAAGGTTTTGATACACAGCTATGGGTATTTGTGACTCCATTCCTGCTACAAGAATGTCGCTAGGTCAGTTGTATATTTCGGACGTGGTTCCCTGGTCCGTAAGCGTCGCTCTATTAGTCTTACAAGTGCTTTTTACATCCATATCTTAATACCACTGTTTGACAGAGACTACAACATGATATGAAGCTTTGTCGTCCTGGAAGTAACATTCGCCCATTTCGACAAATTGTCAGAGCGCAGGAAGAACCTGATTGCCTCAAACGTTCATGTAGGGATCGGCGTTAAATTGACCAGTAATAACATGCAAAGGACCACATGGCATGCCACGAAAAACACCCCAAACAAGTAGTCGTGTTTTATGCAAATCCACTGGCGTCCGGTCCATTGTTGTAGGGTAGTGTATATATAGATTGCTTCTGGTTGACTTGTGCTCAATACTCCCTTCTCATCAGTTTGATTGACTTTTTTCTTCTCTTTCAGTGACTCTGCAAGGGTTCACATCTCAGTTCGCGGTGCAGAAGTTCATCGGTTTCATGCTGATGGTGGAACCAAAAGAGATTAGAAACGACATTTCGGCCAGACCGGACGTTGGGTCATTTCAGGTAAGACAGTTTTTAATACCCACATATTCAGAGCATGGATTCAGAGAAAGGGATCCACGAGCATCTCCAGTAATTGCTCTTCGTGTAACAAAATTATTTCATGAAGTTAAATTAACCTTCCTGGTGGTTGTTTAGAGGACATGTCCTCAGCAAAAGTGAACCAGAATTTGATTTACGAGATGTCATTAGTAATAGTGACCAGATCGTTATTTACGAGATGTCATTAGGAACAGTGAACCAGATCTTTATTTATGAGATATCATTAGCAAAAAAAACAGATCTTTATTTACGATATGTCATTAGCAAAAGTGAACCAGATCTTTACGGACGAGATGCCACTAAAGTGACCAGATCCTTATGCAGATGTCTCTAGCAAAAATGACCAGATCTTTGCGTCCTTAGAAAAAGTGACCAAATCCTTATTCTATGGCGAGATATCTTGTCATTTGAAGGAAACTGACCAGACCTTGATCTCGTCAAGAGGACATTTTGCGTCTTACACAAAATTGGCCAGATCTTGATGTAAGAGATATCTCGTCGAAAGCAATAAGAGAGTTACGTGATGTAAATCGAATGAGTAAAAAATGGTGTTCAGCTAATGGTCAGATAAATTTGCAAACGAAATGCTCATTTAGTATTCGATTGTTACAGCAATGAAGAATTCATCTATGTGCTGTCTGAATGAGAATATCTTTCTTAAAAATATCGATTAATTATTTCCAGTGGATATGAAAAGTATGTTTCCTGAGGAAGGGACTAGGTCAAACCACTACAAAATACTTTAAAAATTTTTAAAGCAATCCAAGTGTACCTTGAAGAGAATTCAAAGTTTCCTTTATGATCCCTCCATTAATCGCGGGCATGTTTTAGCCCTCCAAGCGGTTTATACGAGATTCTTTGCCCATCATGATCTAACCAAGTTTGCTAATGACGAGATATCTTGTCATAAAAATACTGCCGAATCTTCGATGGTGACGAGATTAAGGTTTAGTCAGTCTTCTTCTAATGACGAGATATCTCGTCTCCATCTTGATCGGTTTAATATTTTTCTTATAACGAGATACTTCGCCGAGGCAACCACCAGTAGGGTTAAATGTAAAGTTCATTTAGTTTACCGGCCTTTAATTAGAATGGAAAACTGGAAGATTACCCGAAATTATTTTCCGAGTATATGCGTGTCAACATGGCATCAATCTACACTCACTGCCAAAAGTTAAGCACGAAAGATAATATCCGTAAAAAACGACAAGTACAGCTTTGATTGACACGAAATGCGGAAGGAAAGTAACAAATAGGTTTATGCATGAAACAAAACAAAGAATTAAATACAAAGATGAAAACAATATTGAATTTTCATAAATTATAAGATGAAGTCATATTGGAGTCATTAACAAAATGATGTTTAAATCCAAAACAAATTAACAAAACTGACGTTAATAGGGTATGTGACCACCCCTCATCCTCATACAAAGTTTATAGCGTGTGACCATGCTTTCCATGAGGTGATCAACCACCCCAGAGTTAAGTAATCGCCATTTCTCCTGTAGAACAGTTAAAAACTCTGAGAGTAGTTGGGGTGTAAAACGTGCAGACACAGCACGGCCGAGGGCATCCCAAATATTTTCAATGGGAATAAGTTCCAGCGAGTTCGCCGGCCAAACCATACACGCAATCCCCTCTCTCCAGGTACTCGTCGACGATATCAGCTTTATGGGGACGCGCATTATCATCCATTAAAACGAAATAGGGACAAACTGCTGCAGCGAATCTCAGTGGGTTCAAGGACTTCATCCCGATACCGAACAGCCGTCACAGAACCCCGTCTATAGATGTGCAGGTCGGTGCAATATCCCAAAGAAATCCCGGCACACACCAATCTTGCACCTTGGAATGCGTGATGATTGATGATGTTCTGCGACCGATTGCGTGTGCCTTGTTCTCTCCAGACCCTTACACGTTTGTCATCTGGCTCCAGGGCAAATATAGACTCATCCTTGAACATAACGTTAGCCCAATCAAACAGTTCAATTCACATGTTGCCGACACTACTTTAATCGTGCCCCTCTGGATTAGATGGATAGAGGAACACAAACTCGTGGTACCCGGGCGTACAATCCATTCATGTGTAGCCTTCGGCGTACAGAAGTGGCAGATATCGTCTTAACAATGGACGCTGTAACAATAGTTTCCACACGTGTGGAGGTCGCTCTTCAATCCCTCTTCCCTACAACAGCAATATATCGATCTTCCGCGGGAGTCGTAACCCTTCGGCGGTCGGCCACAGGTCTTCGGCCAACTGTTTTGCTTTTTGGAATTGTTTTCATAATCGTGAAATGACGGAATGATGAATGCCGAAGAAAATAGTAACATCAGTGATTGATTGCCCTGCTTCAAGGCGTCCCAGAGAACGCTAGCGCTTACTAAATGCCATTCGTCTTCTGTAAGCCATAGAAACACATTTGTCTTGAAAACTAATCGTACGAAAGTTTTCAACACTTTTTTTATCAGCACTTACATGCTATTCCTTTAACCTTCACAATGCTGGTTTCTTATACGACTGCCTTTTTTGCATATTTCTCGACACGAAACCGTGATTGGCTGTTACATAACATATTTGCATACTTCCATCTTCCTCAGCAGCAAATTGCAGCCTCCCAAATTCAGATTGGCTTCTGGAAATTAACATTTTCCTCTCCGTGCTTAATATTTGGCAGTGAATGTACTTTTGTCACCGTTAAAGCTCGAAAGCCGTTAATGTGAACATTAGCTAGGTAATCTGCATATTAGCTAACGTGTTCCGTTAAAATCCGGAATCATCAATAAAATAATAGTTTTCTACACTTTACCTAGGTAATGTGCACATTAACGGCTTTCGAATAGTTAAAATGCAAAATTGTGTTATACTTTGTTCATTGATTGGCTCTATGAACTATTCTGTTGATTGATTGATTCTATTTATTCTTAAGATATCGAAAAATAAATAAACAACACTATATTGCTGATTATTATATGAAATTACTTATAAACTTTTAGGGATAAAAGTATAGCGTGTCTTTCAATTAGTGATACTTAGTATTACTGATTTATTTTCACTTTAATGAGTGAATGGGTGCAGATTATCTAGATCTGCAGATTACCTAGGTAATTTGAGAAATTAAACAATTTTTCGCACTTTAATGGCTCGGCTTAGTTAATCTGCACATTACCTGATTTCCGTACTTTAGCGTTATACACTATCTACCAACCAATAATTGGACACGTGTGATTGCAAAGGAAAACGAAGTTTATTCACCTTCAATAGTCGTTGGAGCCATCACGAGCTGCTATTACTGTTGCGACCCTCCGGGTCATACTCTCAACCAGTCGTTGTATGACTACTAGCGATATGTTCCGACACTCGGCTTGGAGTAGAAAGGTCAGTTCCTTCACCGATGTCGGACGTAGGGGGCACCCCTTCAGTCGACGCTCCAACTCGTTCTAGAGGTGGTCGATCGGGTTAAGGTCCGGGTTCTGCTCAGGCCAATCTGCTCGATGAACCACATTGTCGTCATACCAGGTCATGGTGGATCTCGCATCATGACAGGGGGCATTGTCATCCCGCAAGTAACACGGGCCATACCAAGAGAAACATCGTAAATTGCAGGGGTGTGCAATTGTTGGTGGACAATGTATATAACAATGATACCCTGTTTCAAATTAAGAGTGAATCCCATCATTAACGTTGTCTTTGGAGATAACAACAAAGATTTCACCCGGAATCGAACAGATTTTTATCAGCTTCAACAAAGTAATGAGTGACATAATTTTGCCCCGTACCAACAATCTGGTATTATTGTCTTTGACCAACACTACTGTACTGTAGGTAAACGGATATAACTAATCAAACTGTGTGACTTATAAAGGTGAAAAACACAAGCTATTTCGATATTGCAAAACGTCCACCAATATTAGGACAATTGTAAAGCACAGGAACCTAGTTAAAATATGTCGTCGTTCAACACTGCCGGGAATTTTCTCTCCAGTTTAATTTCAAACTTGTGAAAGTCTCCGAGATATATTATCGAGTTAAACGGTCGAGACACTTAATCTCTTTTTACTTAGATAAAGTTTTACTAATCTAAGTAAGTTTACTTTATCTAAGAAATCAGTTGAATGACGCTAGTGTTTCATCGCCTCTAAGCCGCGTATGGAAGGACTTAAATGAAGGTTGTGACAGCAGTATTAAAAGATAGCATTTTCAACCTCCCGTTTGCTTATGTCGTGTTGATGGTAGACGCTTTGCACCACCGAAATATCAAGGTTCCCACGGGCCTTGAAAAACCTTGAAAAGTACTTAAATTTCATTTTTGTTTTCAAGGGCCCCGGTAAGTACTTGAATTTGGTGCTAAGTACTTGAAAGTCCTTGAATTCATTTTGAAAAATTTTAATCTGGAATTTTCTTGTGTATGAATCGGCTTACAACGCGCTTAGAAGGCGTGGATTTATTTCGGTTCCAAAGAATACGCCAAATCCGTTTGTTCATCAAGGCATGTGTTTCTTTTTTTTTCTCAGGGTCAGTGGGATTCTGTGTCAGTTCGAACATATGGAACCTAAGTATAATAACTTAGCTACTTTACTTTTTCTTTTTAAGAATTTTTTCCTCATAACATGCTTGAATATTGACTAGAAATGTGTGTTTGGAATTGTTAAGTATGTGAATGGTAATGAAGAAGGTTACATTATAGGAGAGGTTCTTCAGAAAAGTTGTCTACTAAAATGGGGGGGGGGTTACAGACGTAATTTCTGCAGTAGTATGAGGGGCACTATACCGTCAAATTCAAGATGGCCGCCGTTTGTTTACATTTTTGAGGAGGAATCAGATAACGTTGTTGGGGGAGATAAGGATTCGTTGTTGGGGGAGATAAGGATTTGTGGTGGTTACTGATAAGAACTTGACATTTTGTTTTCATTTTTCGGTGGACGAGATGACGTCATGTTGTTGATGGTGAGTTTCCATGGTGATGATGGACTGGTAGCGCCATATGGTGGTGTGATGAGTAATTCTATTTTTGGAATTTAAAAAGGATTTTCTCGGATTCGAACCGAGGACCACGGGTTCCGAAAGCAGGCATGCTAACCGTTAAGCTATCGAGCACTTGTGAGGAAGGGGTGTTTAAATGTAGTGTTTGCTTTTTCTTTGTTCGGGACTTGTGAAAATATTGGGAGTGGTGGGGTTTTAATTTTGAATAATTAATCTTCTAATGAATTGAGTTGGGAAACGACTGGTAGCGCCATCTAGGGATATTTTAAGTAACTAATTAAATATAAGATTTGATATTCTCGTATATAATTTCTAATGGTGTGAAAATGACAGGTACCGCCATCTAGAGGTGGAAAAAGTAACGATTTAAAAGGATTTATTTCCCAACTATATTTTAGAATTAAATGGAGAATTATTTGAAAGAAAAATAATAATACGTAGATTCGAACCCAGCAAAAGGTAATCGCGGCCAACCGGTTTTACACAAGCACATTAACCGTTCGATCCCTATCACTTCCTTGAATACTTTGTATTTAAAAATAGACTAAACTATTGTTGTAATACTAAATAGACTACACCATGTTGAGAAATGTACATCTTAAGGGGTGAAAAAAAAGGGATGTGCGTTTTCTTGATGGCCTTTATGAAGAATGAATGTGAACATTAAACCCATAAAGTTGAATTTTCAAACCTCTGCTATATAACCAGTTTATATACAAGATGGTATGCGAAATATATGTAACGTCAGGGAAAGTATCAGAATATTGAAGTCTCTAGTACTTGTGGGAATGGATTAGTTTTTACAAGTGTAGGTTAATTAAGATAACAGAAGGAACAAAGTTAAACACTGATAACAATTAGTTTTAAAATATTTATTTTCTAGCTGTATTTTTAGAGTAATACTTTGGAATTAAATGGTAAATTATTTGAAAGAAAAATAATAATACGTGGATTTGAACCCAGCAAAAGGTAATCGCGGCCAACGGTTTTTACACATGCACTTAAACCGTTGGGCCACGACCACCTAAATGATTGTGTTATATTAAATAGAGTATATTGTTTTGTTAATGCGTATAGTACATACTATCAGAGATTGAAAAGTCTAAAAGCTTCTGGAACGTGTGACTCATGTTTTTTTTTTATCATGTATAAGGTTAATTAAGATAATAGAGTTAAACATGGACTCGCCGATAGGATTTAAGTAAATGAGAAACTTTACTATTTAAGTGAATGTTGTTTTATGATTGTAAGAGAAGAAATATTAGAACTAGATCACCCAATGATTCACATATGACATGTCTGAACTGGAACTTTCTATAGATAATGGTTATCAGATTGTTATTAGCCAATTAGAATTGAATGTACTATTTATAAAAGAGTTAAGATTTCATACAGATCTGTATAACGTTCTTAAGCATTTTGGAGCTTGTTTGACCTACTTTGCTGATCAACATGAAGCGATCCTGCAACTCGGAATCAACGCCTTCTAAGCTTGTTAGGTATACAAGTAACACTAAATCGTGTACCTTTTCTGCTAACGCTATGCCAAACAACTACTACTGCTTGGGTGACCATAAATATGTCTATGTGTCGGACTTTGCTAACACGGTTCGAGTGCACATTAGGCAATTTCAACTGGACGCTGAGGGGCTGCTCTCACCCACAAAAGATGGTATTACCATGACGCCGTTCCTGTGGTACCACTTCTGCAATGAAATGGATGTTATAGCCTTGCCTTTTCGACCCGGAACTGTGAACGTTGTGCGGGACTGCCTTATGATTGCTAAGGACTACATTGGCGACGACATTTATGTATCCATACAGCGTTATTATCAAAAGGAATACAAGCGCATGTTTCAACAAAATACGGTGATGCTTTCGGAAAGTGAATGGAGTGAGTTAAAAAATGTGTGTAAAGTGCTAGACGACAACATTACCAAAGTAATGTTTGGTACTGTACTCATTGAACTGTTGAAATTTGAAGCTCGCAAGTGTGCGCTTCGTACAGATGTCAGTTGCGAGGATGCGGAAATGTGCTTAACAACATCACTCACAGAGGTTTTGAGAGAGCACATTAGTAAAAGTGTGCAGTGTGTGTTTGATTGCTACGGCTGCCAGCAGCAGTATGCAAATCAACTAGGGCACGAGTGTATGACTTATAGCGATGAACAAAAGCTACTAACTTATGGTAAGCTAGCTATTTTTAACATGAACTTGAAAGACATTGCAGTAGAATTTGTTAATAGTAATAATAATTTATGTTGCTATATAACGGACGGTTATTTAAGAAAAATTAATATTCAGCGTTTACTAGAAAGCGCTAAAGAATTATATACTGCTGTTGATTATAGTGTTCCTTATAAATCATATTAATAAAAAGTATTATTTCACGTATATTAGTGTATGTCTTCATTGTTTACAGCTTAATTATTGTTACATGTAAGTTTTTATTTTCAGAGTAAAAGTATGTATCTTTATTATGTCTTAGATTTAAAGATGTTTTTAAAAAAAAAACATAGTGTTTGATAGTGCAGCAACTGTTTTAAATTGTAAAGCATGAAATTCTAAACCAGCCAGAGTTTCAACTTTTAGAAATGTATAGATACTGTGTCTTTAGATGTGCAGCTGATTTGTAGTTGAGATACCATAAACGTAAGTGACATTCAACTGCGTAACTTTAATTCAATTGATGTAATGGCTAATCAGAAAATTAGAGAAATTTATTTGGATGCAACTCAGCCAGGAAGCTTCGGTGGTATAAATGCTGTTTACCGTGCATTAGAAAAACAGAAAAGTGAAATACCCAGGAAACAGGTACAAGAATGGCTCAGCAAGCAAGATACTTACACACTTCACAAATCGGCCAGACACAATTTCCTAAGAAACCGCGTTATTGTAGGAGGTATAGACAAGCAGTTTCAATCTGATTTAGTTGACTTGCAATCTCTAGCCAAGTTCAATAAAGGGCATAAGACAAATATTTCCTATGAGCCAGTTATTAAAAGCCGTCACCTCAGCTTTTGGGCAATGCAAATGATTTTTGAGATGATCACATGATAGTTTTTCGATCTCTTTGTTGGTGATTAGAGCACATAGTACATAGAATTTTGGACACCCAAAGTGTTCCAAGTTGATGTTTGGAATATTCAAGGCATCTAAGCGTTGTTTCACAACACAACCACCTTTGTAAGCAACTAGGTACTGAGAGACACTCTTTGTCTGCTTGTACAATTCCAAAAGTTTAGAGTCTAGACTTTCTAAGGGATACACGTTTTCCCATGCTATGGGACAGAAAGGAAGTCCACACACGTAATTTTCAACATATCGCACAGTTTTACGATCTTTGACACTAAGTTTATACTTATAAGGCGATAGGTTAAAACGAATACTCGCAGCTACTTGCGATTTTATAGCGATGTAACCGTATTCACGTACTAAGAAACCTTCGTTAGTTTGAAATCCATCAAAATCCACAATTGCGCAAATGTTAAACATTGCTATTCAAAAGCATTATATGCTCGTGGAAAAATAATTGTAAACTGGAGACACAAAGAACTGAACTATATATAGCACCATACACTTACTAATCAGTAAAGTTAATCTTATTTTAGTCTTTTATCTTTTGTGAGTAACAATAAACTCGTAAGTGAAGAATGTACTCAGAAAACACGTGCTTGTGATAATGTGACAAGTAAAGCTTTATGTTGTAATACAGGATTTTAACAAAAGGGGGTATGCTTAAATGTGCATGTAATTTGTTCTTTTTTTTGCTCTATTGTTCTTTTTTTTTGCTCTATCACGTAGATGAGTTGAATACAATTCAATTCGGTGACTAAACTTGAGCAAGAAAAAAATATGTAACCAAATATAATTTATACTCGAGGAACTTGTTTTTTTTTACTTTCTTTAAAGTATACTGATTTCTCTTGATTATGCTGTTTTATTTTTCTAAATTTACATCAGTAAATTGAATTACTTATTTATGGGCTCAAATCTGCCTTTTGCTGAACAGAAATTAGTATCTTTGACTAGTATCCGATTTTTTAAAATTGACGAAGATAACCTTTATGAGGGGATTTAACTCAATAGGCCCTATAATTTTACACTTAAGAGTAACAGAGCAGTATAGTTTTTAGGAAAATGAATAACCATTATGTAAATTTGAAGCCAAAATTTCCAAGCATGTCTATGCTTAATAAACGCCTATCTACGTTTAGAGATTGGCCACGCACAAACTTTGACATTTGGGACCTGGCCGAAAACGGATTGTTTTATACGGGTGTATCGGACAGAGTCAGGTGTTATTGGTGTGGCGAAGGGCTTGAAAATTGGCAAGAAGAGGATGTAGTGAGACACGAACACGTAAAGTTTTATCCAAAATGTTTGGTAGCCCAGCAACAGCAAATGATTGCTGACCCTAGATCAAAAAGAACACCAACAGATGAAATTGTACAGGTGGATGAAATCAAGAATAATAAAAATGGTTTAATAAAACCCTATGTAAAAAATTACCCCTCAAACAACGACAAGGACGTACGACTTTGTAAAATTTGTTTAGAATCCGAAATGGATGCTACTTTACAGCCTTGCGGGCATCTGGTGACATGCATGAGATGTACGAAAGGTCTCTTAACGTGTCCTATGTGCCGAACCAATATTTTACATAAAATTAAAACATACATTTGTTACTAAACGTTATCTATCATTTATCAATTCAAGTAGTAGATGCAATTTTTAGTGACTAACTGAACATGACGTGAAAGAATTCCATAAGAGTGGTATTTTGAGTTTAATGTTATTAAAGTAATACATGTGCGGCAGCAAAAAGACTAGTAAGGAGGTCCGATACTTCTAAAATAATTATAAGACTTTCTATCAAGGACTTGTGGTAAAATCGTGTAGGAAAGACTTATACCTCTTCTAAATATATTAAATATAATAACTATTTTACGTATCTGTTGTTTGTTCATTACATGCTAAACCTATTTTGGATACAGGAATTTTAAAGTGCCTTAAAAAGGAGTTACAAATTGCTTTAAGAAAGATGTGTGTAAAAGTACTCTGTTAATGTAAGAATGTTAAAGCTGGAAATAAATATTGATATTTTGAAATTTTTTCCTTTTTTATTTTCTAATTGATTTTTTACTGCATAACTTTTTCTTTTTTATTATTCTTAATAAACTTTATTTTGCTTTTTCCTTTTTTTTAAAAAAAGAACACAGTAACTTATATTTTTTGTTACTGCTTAACTTTTTTTTTCTTTTACTGTTAACCTTTTTTTTACTTTTTACTGTTTAATTTTTTTTTAATTGTTTAACTTTTTTAACATTATCAAAAAAATACTATAATTGTTGTGTAGAATATTTTTTTTTGACAACACTGGATTGAAGATAAAATATTTATTGAAAAACATAAGAATCGGTAAAACAGTTAATATAATTGTTATAACATACATATCTTACAAGTCTTGTACATACATTTCTCTAACAGTATTGAAAATATCTGTTGTATTCAAATTCTCAAAAAAAGTTGCCCTCTAATATTATGTCATAAAGTTTAATATTTTATTGCTCTCTCTTACAAAATTAATAGCAAACTCTTTCCAGTTAACAGCACATAAAGCAAGGGTGAAATATTCGCAAAAGCGTTCGTCAACACTCATCTTCAAGCAAGCATGTACAGATTGATTGACAATTTCACACTGTAACACAGTGTCTTACAGTGTGAAATTGTCAATCAATCTGTACATGCTTGCTTGAAGATGAGTGTTGACGAACGCTTTTGCGAATATTTCACCCTTGCTTTATGTGCTGTTAACTGGAAAGAGTTTGCTATTAATTTTGTAAGAGAGAGCAATAAAATATTAAACTTTATGACATAATATTAGAGGGCAACTTTTTTTGAGAATTTGAATACAACAGATATTTTCAATACTGTTAGAGAAATGTATGTACAAGACTTGTAAGATATGTATGTTATAACAATTATATTAACTGTTTTACCGATTCTTATGTTTTTCAATAAATATTTTATCTTCAATCCAGTGTTGTCAAAAAAAAAATATTCTACACAACAATTATAGTATTTTTTTGATAATGTTAAAAAAGTTAAACAATTAAAAAAAAATTAAACAGTAAAAAGTAAAAAAAAAGGTTAACAGTAAAAGAAAAAAAAAGTTAAGCAGTAACAAAAAATATAAGTTACTGTGTTCTTTTTTTAAAAAAAAGGAAAAAGCAAAATAAAGTTTATTAAGAATAATAAAAAAGAAAAAGTTATGCAGTAAAAAATCAATTAGAAAATAAAAAAGGAAAAAATTTCAAAATATCAATATTTATTTCCAGCTTTAACATTCTTACATTAACAGAGTACTTTTACACACATCTTTCTTAAAGCAATTTGTAACTCCTTTTTAAGGCACTTTAAAATTCCTGTATCCAAAATAGGTTTAGCATGTAATGAACAAACAACAGATACGTAAAATAGTTATTATATTTAATATATTTAGAAGAGGTATAAGTCTTTCCTACACGATTTTACCACAAGTCCTTGATAGAAAGTCTTATAATTATTTTAGAAGTATCGGACCTCCTTACTAGTCTTTTTGCTGCCGCACATGTATTACTTTAATAACATTAAACTCAAAATACCACTCTTATGGAATTCTTTCACGTCATGTTCAGTTAGTCACTAAAAATTGCATCTACTACTTGAATTGATAAATGATAGATAACGTTTAGTAACAAATGTATGTTTTAATTTTATGTAAAATATTGGTTCGGCACATAGGACACGTTAAGAGACCTTTCGTACATCTCATGCATGTCACCAGATGCCCGCAAGGCTGTAAAGTAGCATCCATTTCGGATTCTAAACAAATTTTACAAAGTCGTACGTCCTTGTCGTTGTTTGAGGGGTAATTTTTTACATAGGGTTTTATTAAACCATTTTTATTATTCTTGATTTCATCCACCTGTACAATTTCATCTGTTGGTGTTCTTTTTGATCTAGGGTCAGCAATCATTTGCTGTTGCTGGGCTACCAAACATTTTGGATAAAACTTTACGTGTTCGTGTCTCACTACATCCTCTTCTTGCCAATTTTCAAGCCCTTCGCCACACCAATAACACCTGACTCTGTCCGATACACCCGTATAAAACAATCCGTTTTCGGCCAGGTCCCAAATGTCAAAGTTTGTGCGTGGCCAATCTCTAAACGTAGATAGGCGTTTATTAAGCATAGACATGCTTGGAAATTTTGGCTTCAAATTTACATAATGGTTATTCATTTTCCTAAAAACTATACTGCTCTGTTACTCTTAAGTGTAAAATTATAGGGCCTATTGAGTTAAATCCCCTCATAAAGGTTATCTTCGTCAATTTTAAAAAATCGGATACTAGTCAAAGATACTAATTTCTGTTCAGCAAAAGGCAGATTTGAGCCCATAAATAAGCAATTCAATTTACTGATGTAAATTTAGAAAAATAAAACAGCATAATCAAGAGAAATCAGTATACTTTAAAGAAAGTAAAAAAAAACAAGTTCCTCGAGTATAAATTATATTTGGTTACATATTTTTTTCTTGCTCAAATTTAGTCACCGAATTGAATTGTATTCAACTCATCTACGTGATAGAGCAAAAAAAAAGAACAATAGAGCAAAAAAAAGAACAAATTACATGCACATTTAAGCATACCCCCTTTTGTTAAAATCCTGTATTACAACATAAAGCTTTACTTGTCACATTATCACAAGCACGTGTTTTCTGAGTACATTCTTCACTTACGAGTTTATTGTTACTCACAAAAGATAAAAGACTAAAATAAGATTAACTTTACTGATTAGTAAGTGTATGGTGCTATATATAGTTCAGTTCTTTGTGTCTCCAGTTTGCAATTATTTTTCCACGAGCATATAATGCTTTTGAATAGCAATGTTTAACATTTGCGCAATTGTGGATTTTGATGGATTTCAAACTAACGAAGGTTTCTTAGTACGTGAATACGGTTACATCGCTATAAAATCGCAAGTAGCTGCGAGTATTCGTTTTAACCTATCGCCTTATAAGTATAAACTTAGTGTCAAAGATCGTAAAACTGTGCGATATGTTGAAAATTACGTGTGTGGACTTCCTTTCTGTCCCATAGCATGGGAAAACGTGTATCCCTTAGAAAGTCTAGACTCTAAACTTTTGGAATTGTACAAGCAGACAAAGAGTGTCTCTCAGTACCTAGTTGCTTACAAAGGTGGTTGTGTTGTGAAACAACGCTTAGATGCCTTGAATATTCCAAACATCAACTTGGAACACTTTGGGTGTCCAAAATTCTATGTACTATGTGCTCTAATCACCAACAAAGAGATCGAAAAACTATCATGTGATCATCTCAAAAATCATTTGCATTGCCCAAAAGCTGAGGTGACGGCTTTTAATAACTGGCTCATAGGAAATATTTGTCTTATGCCCTTTATTGAACTTGGCTAGAGATTGCAAGTCAACTAAATCAGATTGAAACTGCTTGTCTATACCTCCTACAATAACGCGGTTTCTTAGGAAATTGTGTCTGGCCGATTTGTGAAGTGTGTAAGTATCTTGCTTGCTGAGCCATTCTTGTACCTGTTTCCTGGGTATTTCACTTTTCTGTTTTTCTAATGCACGGTAAACAGCATTTATACCACCGAAGCTTCCTGGCTGAGTTGCATCCAAATAAATTTCTCTAATTTTCTGATTAGCCATTACATCAATTGAATTAAAGTTACGCAGTTGAATGTCACTTACGTTTATGGTATCTCAACTACAAATCAGCTGCACATCTAAAGACACAGTATCTATACATTTCTAAAAGTTGAAACTCTGGCTGGTTTAGAATTTCATGCTTTACAATTTAAAACAGTTGCTGCACTATCAAACACTATGTTTTTTTTTTAAAAAACATCTTTAAATCTAAGACATAATAAAGATACATACTTTTACTCTGAAAATAAAAACTTACATGTAACAATAATTAAGCTGTAAACAATGAAGACATACACTAATATACGTGAAATAATACTTTTTATTAATATGATTTATAAGGAACACTATAATCAACAGCAGTATATAATTCTTTAGCGCTTTCTAGTAAACGCTGAATATTAATTTTTCTTAAATAACCGTCCGTTATATAGCAACATAAATTATTATTACTATTAACAAATTCTACTGCAATGTCTTTCAAGTTCATGTTAAAAATAGCTAGCTTACCATAAGTTAGTAGCTTTTGTTCATCGCTATAAGTCATACACTCGTGCCCTAGTTGATTTGCATACTGCTGCTGGCAGCCGTAGCAATCAAACACACACTGCACACTTTTACTAATGTGCTCTCTCAAAACCTCTGTGAGTGATGTTGTTAAGCACATTTCCGCATCCTCGCAACTGACATCTGTACGAAGCGCACACTTGCGAGCTTCAAATTTCAACAGTTCAATGAGTACAGTACCAAACATTACTTTGGTAATGTTGTCGTCTAGCACTTTACACACATTTTTTAACTCACTCCATTCACTTTCCGAAAGCATCACCGTATTTTGTTGAAACATGCGCTTGTATTCCTTTTGATAATAACGCTGTATGGATACATAAATGTCGTCGCCAATGTAGTCCTTAGCAATCATAAGGCAGTCCCGCACAACGTTCACAGTTCCGGGTCGAAAAGGCAAGGCTATAACATCCATTTCATTGCAGAAGTGGTACCACAGGAACGGCGTCATGGTAATACCATCTTTTGTGGGTGAGAGCAGCCCCTCAGCGTCCAGTTGAAATTGCCTAATGTGCACTCGAACCGTGTTAGCAAAGTCCGACACATAGACATATTTATGGTCACCCAAGCAGTAGTAGTTGTTTGGCATAGCGTTAGCAGAAAAGGTACACGATTTAGTGTTACTTGTATACCTAACAAGCTTAGAAGGCGTTGATTCCGAGTTGCAGGATCGCTTCATGTTGATCAGCAAAGTAGGTCAAACAAGCTCCAAAATGCTTAAGAACGTTATACAGATCTGTATGAAATCTTAACTCTTTTATAAATAGTACATTCAATTCTAATTGGCTAATAACAATCTGATAACCATTATCTATAGAAAGTTCCAGTTCAGACATGTCATATGTGAATCATTGGGTGATCTAGTTCTAATATTTCTTCTCTTACAATCATAAAACAACATTCACTTAAATAGTAAAGTTTCTCATTTACTTAAATCCTATCGGCGAGTCCATGTTTAACTCTATTATCTTAATTAACCTTATACATGATAAAAAAAAAACATGAGTCACACGTTCCAGAAGCTTTTAGACTTTTCAATCTCTGATAGTATGTACTATACGCATTAACAAAACAATATACTCTATTTAATATAACACAATCATTTAGGTGGTCGTGGCCCAACGGTTTAAGTGCATGTGTAAAAACCGTTGGCCGCGATTACCTTTTGCTGGGTTCAAATCCACGTATTATTATTTTTCTTTCAAATAATTTACCATTTAATTCCAAAGTATTACTCTAAAAATACAGCTAGAAAATAAATATTTTAAAACTAATTGTTATCAGTGTTTAACTTTGTTCCTTCTGTTATCTTAATTAACCTACACTTGTAAAAACTAATCCATTCCCACAAGTACTAGAGACTTCAATATTCTGATACTTTCCCTGACGTTACATATATTTCGCATACCATCTTGTATATAAACTGGTTATATAGCAGAGGTTTGAAAATTCAACTTTATGGGTTTAATGTTCACATTCATTCTTCATAAAGGCCATCAAGAAAACGCACATCCCTTTTTTTTCACCCCTTAAGATGTACATTTCTCAACATGGTGTAGTCTATTTAGTATTACAACAATAGTTTAGTCTATTTTTAAATACAAAGTATTCAAGGAAGTGATAGGGATCGAACGGTTAATGTGCTTGTGTAAAACCGGTTGGCCGCGATTACCTTTTGCTGGGTTCGAATCTACGTATTATTATTTTTCTTTCAAATAATTCTCCATTTAATTCTAAAATATAGTTGGGAAATAAATCCTTTTAAATCGTTACTTTTTCCACCTCTAGATGGCGGTACCTGTCATTTTCACACCATTAGAAATTATATACGAGAATATCAAATCTTATATTTAATTAGTTACTTAAAATATCCCTAGATGGCGCTACCAGTCGTTTCCCAACTCAATTCATTAGAAGATTAATTATTCAAAATTAAAACCCCACCACTCCCAATATTTTCACAAGTCCCGAACAAAGAAAAAGCAAACACTACATTTAAACACCCCTTCCTCACAAGTGCTCGATAGCTTAACGGTTAGCATGCCTGCTTTCGGAACCCGTGGTCCTCGGTTCGAATCCGAGAAAATCCTTTTTAAATTCCAAAAATAGAATTACTCATCACACCACCATATGGCGCTACCAGTCCATCATCACCATGGAAACTCACCATCAACAACATGACGTCATCTCGTCCACCGAAAAATGAAAACAAAATGTCAAGTTCTTATCAGTAACCACCACAAATCCTTATCTCCCCCAACAACGAATCCTTATCTCCCCCAACAACGTTATCTGATTCCTCCTCAAAAATGTAAACAAACGGCGGCCATCTTGAATTTGACGGTATAGTGCCCCTCATACTACTTTCTGCCTTTTTACTATAGTCCTTGGAAAACTTCAAATAGGCCTTGAAAAGTCCCTGGAAAAGTACTTGATTTTTTTTCCACTAAAGAGTGGGAACCATAAATATTAATAGTGTAAAGCTAACATAATCAGAAGGTTTTTATTTTACGAACATCAATGCACATACGCGTTATAACGACAGAGACAAAAACACACTACGAGCATACAAAGAAGTAAGCGTTATGTACAAATATGGGGGGGGGTGATCTGAAACTAAAAGTAACCAATAGGAACGGTTTAAGAAGTGAAACTGAGGGAAGTGTGAACTAAAGCTGTAGTTCGCGATTCTCACCAGCAAGTTGAAGATGGTGGTGCTCTTCAAGGCACCGCAAATCTAATTTTTATCTTTATAAGTCAATTTTAAAGCTTTTAATATATTTGTTCGACTTCGGGAATAAGAGGATTGGCTACGTGTGTGACGTTATAGTATGCAAATAGCATACACTATGTAAGATCATGTTCTTATTTAGTCTCCTGAGAGCTTAGGGTGTGAGTGAGCTAAGTTATTAAGCTCTGATGCTCAATGTGTATAATTTATATTATGTTCTCTTAGCAAGTAGCTAAAGGTTTTAAATCATTAAAGAAATTATATAATTTTAAATACGTATTCTTTCTTTGCGTACTCTGCAAATAGACCTCAACTAGGCTAACAATATTCGACTAAAATACGCTTGATATGAAAAGTTAAATCTGGACGACTGTACTATTTTCATACTTGAGCGAATTTTCTGTACGCTTCCCGAAGTGACGTCAGTACTTTTTTTCAAGGTAAATTCCATTGTCTATCTAGCGAGGGCATTGGATAACCGGAAGTAAGTTACTCGTAGTCCGGTTATTCGTATCGTTAACACTGAAGATACCTCTCATACTGCAATACTGTGTACAGTAACTTGAGCACATGTGTTCAAGTTTCTTACTATTAGTTAGAGTTATAAGTATTCATTGAAATATTTTTCAGCTGTTCGGCGACGCCATGTGCAAGTATTCGGAGGAATGTCCGAACGCCATCGTTCACGCCTCCCTCATACCGAAGCAGGATATACAGGTGATGTGGAAAGCACCTCCTGCTGGAACCGGTTGCGTCGTCTTCAAGTAAGTACCTACCATCACTAGAAGTGGGAGAAATGCAATGGTATTGTTCTGGTAGTCAAGTCCAACGTCTGTAGTCCTGTATCGAGTTAGGTTAATAGGACGATACCTCTACCAGAATACTTCGGGGCCTTCCTTATAAGCTGATTACCTCCAGAAGAGCCCCCGAATCTGTCCTTTTACGGAATAGTTTGATGGGCATTTCTGGATTTTATTAAAAGGACGAAAGTATTATTGGGTTAATTCAAAAGTTCGACGTTTTGTTCACAAAAATGGAAGTAATTGGTAATTTTTTTAATTAATGTCGTACAAGAGCAACACAACGGGCTATTGACGACCCAGGATTAATCCCCTAAGGGAAAGATCCGAGGACAATACCACGTCATTTTGAACCATCAGATGACGAGGCAACACCTGAGCCCCACTCTCCAAACATCCACACTAACCCCACTTGAGGACTTTCGGCCACTATAGATTTAAGGTGCATCATCCGTCTCTTCACCATATGCTTACAAACATCCATGCATTTACCCAGATTGAAACCAGGAATCTTCCTATCTAGAAGCTATCGCCTTAACCACCAGACCGGTTGTAAAATTGACTCTGAATCAGCATAGTATGTGCCGCGCGTTCTGTGCCGAGAACCCTTCTCCATCTCTCCAGTATCTGCATCATCCCGCGATCTTACCAGTTCCGAGGATTCTGGCGGAGGAACGAATCCAGGCGACGATACTTTCTGAACCACTTACGGAACGTGGAATCGTCACCGACACCTTCACCCTTCATAACACACATCCTGTTTTACGTCTGCGAAGCATTCTTGCCTTTTCGGAAAGACAAAAGCATGTCATATCGAAAATGCTCCTTATTTTCAGCCATTTTTAAGGCTTAGCCAAATTTAAAAAACGCTATTATTTCCCCAAATAATCGCTGAAATTCCTTCTTTCAAACATCAAAACTTTACGTGTGTGACGTAGTTAACACACTACTTCGGTTGTGCGATGCGATACCATGAAGCGCCCAAAATGAGATGAAATTTTGCATCAACCGAATAAAATCTTTATTTGTTTTGCAATCGATTTCGATTTTCCTCACAAAAATAGGCAGTAGTATAAATAAGAATGCATTTGAAAAATATTTATGCGTAACGATTGCTTACGTGAGAAATAAGGTTTAGACGAACACTTTCCTCGTCTTAACACTTTCGTTGCCGGTCACGTTTGGACATGTTGATAGTTATTGCCCAGCTGTAGAAATGGACCCCCCCCCCAGAAGCCGACTTAATTTTTATAACAAATAAGATTGAAAAGTGCGCCAGTACCAGAATAGATTGGCGAAAGCTCATATAACAAATTTGCCATTTCATCGTCTGTTAGAGCCTTATTAGATTACATTTTTCTTTTTCAAAGACGATAATTCTGCAGGGCATGAAGGCCCTGCAGAACTATCGTCTCTACAACTCATAGTACAGTATAATTTTTTAATAACAAATAAAGCTATAAATTCGAAACCACGTACCTTTACAACTAGCTTCTAATCTTTACTGCTCGCCAATGCCACGCCAACACCAAACATATAATGCCAATTGAAGTGGAGAATAAACGTTGAGGCGCAGCTCTTCCCGCTCGAAGGCGTGACTGGCTACTGATACATCACTCCACACCACGCGCTGTCGCGTGACTGGCTCTTTAGCGTTGACGCCACAAATTTGGCGCAAGATCGGCAGCGAACGTGTTAATACTATTGATATATTTTCATCCTCTCCTCATTTAACTCTCCAAGTGGTTTTGACAAGTAATCGGGTCCATCACGAACTGATCAATTTTACAAATGACGAGATATTTCGTCATCAAGATCTGGTCTCTTTACTCCAAATGAAGAGATATATCGTCCATCGAGGTCAGCTAGTAACGAGGTACCTCGTCGAGACAACTGTAAGGAAGGTCAAATAGAACTTTTATTCTTTCTTATAATCTAATTGCTTATGTGTGTTAGATATGACATGTAGAATAGAGAAATAAATCCATCAAGACCTGACCAATTTTACTAATGACTAGATATATTTAGATCGAGATATCCACATCAAGATCTAGTCTCTTTCTTTCAAATGACGAGATATGTCGTCCATCGAGGTCAGCTAATAACGAGGTACCTCGTCGAGACAACTGTAAGGAAGGTCAAATAGAACTTTTATTCTTTCTTATAATCTAATTGCTTATGTGTGTTAGATATGACATGTAGAATAGAGAAATAAATCCATCAAGACCTGACCAATTTTACTAATGACTAGATATATTTACATCGAGATATCCACATCAAGATCTAGTCTCTTTCTTTCAAATGACGAGATATGTCGTCCATCGAGGTCAGCTAATAACGAGGTACCTCGTCGAGACAACTGTAAGGAAGGTCAAATAGAACTTTTATTCTTTCTTATAATCTAATTGCTTATGTGTGTTAGATATGACATGTAGAATAGAGAAATACAACCTATTTCGTGTTTTGATTTCAGAGCTACAGTCCAAGAAAACAGAGAGGTCTGGTACATGGACGAAGGTGGATTGATTCGCGAGCTTTGTGAAGAAGGTAAAACTACACTCCATTATTCTGTGCGATATTCTTAACAATCCAATCAAAATTATTCTTAATAATAATCTCCAATAAATCTCTCTATTATAATCTCTATCATTGTCGTGGTTTCATCTCCTTAGTGGAGATTATTCTTCAGAATAATCTATTTTAAGTAGATGAAACCACGTAGGATGTTTCCAAAGTGCTAGAAATTTTGATCTCGCTGAACAATGCTAGACTAGATACTAATATGGATGAGTCCTGACGGATTTCCCTGGTTGCAAGTTCGAATCGAACCCACGATGGTCGTGTACTATGCATGCTATTTAAAATAAATTAAATTTTTCCCCACAGTCAATGTGGTTTTTTTTTATTTTAAGTGTTTAATTCCTTTCCCTATAAAAATAATTTTATCAATAAACTAACGCAAATGTTCTTTTGTCTTTCCTGACTTCAGATTTTAAACTTGTATTCTGCATTCTACGATAGCTCTGAAGCAGGAATTTGCTTCTAAATTGCAGTTATCTTTTCCAAGTTCCCATTTTCTAATTTGATTTCCTTTTTAAATTATTGTCAAATTGTTTTCCTTTTCCCAGTAACTTTTTATTTTTTTCAGCATTTCCACCATAGCTTAATTCCTAATTTGTACATATTTTCTGAAACACTAATCAAGATGTGGACAGAGATTGTGTCTATAACTCAAATTCTTAAGCTGTGAGAAAGTGCATTTATTTCAAAAACTACGAGTGGAAATTTTTCATTGCTCTTAAAAGAACATCGACGAAATATTCCGAAAAAATATGGAAATTTTATGATCTTCCTTATTTCAATTGTACATACATAATTAGTTATTTTATAATTGAAAACAATTTAGAACCGCAATAAAAATTTAAATTTTATGTTCGACTTAAATAAAAACTAGTAAATACAATTGTTAATTAATGATTTAAAATAACAAATTTTAAAAACGTTTTCTGATCGCACTTTGTAGCTGCAGAGCTTATTTAGTATTTAGGCAACGCTATAAGCTTTTTGGAAAGCAGTAAAAAACGTGGAACCATGGTGTGTCATAGAGCCCTTTTAATGTGGAACAGCACCCTCGTTTAAAATCCTATCCCCTAGAGCAGGGATGGCGAACGTATGACCCGCTAGTCAGACACTGACCCACTAAGGCTTTTTAAATGACTCACGCGTTGAATTTTACAAACTTATCCTATTTCATCATATACATAAAGAATTTTAATTATTTTTCGAACCCCTCTTTTAAAAAAGATGAAGAAATACAAGTGTTACTTAAGAACTTAATTAAAAAAAACACATAAATGATTTTCTTAAATTGTTTTAGATTTATTGACTATACACATAATACTGTTTTAAGATTTATGACAATATTAGGATATTTATGACGAAACTTGACATGTTTACTAGGAATTTGAACATGGAAATCATCAAATATTTTCCTCAGTTACAAAAACATTTTCAAAACACAATAACAATGGAAAATACGCTTGACGTTCAAGAAAATTCAATACAAAAACATATTTAATAATTATACAGGAAATAAACAAGCCTTTGAGGAGGGATTTAATCAATTTAAAAGTATGGAAAATACATTTCACTTTATTTTATATCCATACAAAACGAAATTCAAAACAATGAAGTTAAAACGAATTTAAGTGGCTAGGTATCCATAATTTAGAAGTTGAATTTCAAAGCAGCATATTTTGGAAAAATAAATTTGATAACTTGATTTTCGAAGTAGAAGGGAAAATGTCTGCAATTAGTACTAATTATAATGATCCCACACTAAAAATTGAAAATATTATATTAAACGTATGGAATCTTTAACAAATAATTTTATATCAATGAAGAAACTTGTTAATGCTCTTTTAACGATGTTTGGATCCACATATTCATGTGAAAAATTGTTTTCTTCGATGAATTTTGTAAAGTCTACCTACAGAAATAAACTCGAAAATGAATTGACTGCAAAATGCGTTAAACTAATGAATTAAAAAAACAACAGATTTCTCATTAAATATACTTTAACTTTATTGTAGTACATACACATACCTGCAACTATATTATCTATTAAAATATAATATTTCATGCATACATGTTGTTTTCTTTTCCTTGTTCATTAAAATCTCAGTGCAGGAGGGGGGGGGGCGCGCTAGGCATGATTTGTCCCCTTTTATATCGGTTTGTTGCTCTTCACTTGCAAAAGTAAAAGTTGTAAAACAAAAAGGAATCGTTAACTTTTTAAATAAAGGATTAAAAAATTGGTGGAGCGGTCGTTCACGGTAAGAAGGCGATTTGTCGCCAAATATGGTAACCTTCACCCTTTGCGGATTTTCTTCACATCTGCCGTTTTTATTGTGGCAACCCTATCTGCTGTTACGGAATTCGGCCGCCATCTTAATTTGGCGACAAAAATTAGTTGGCGACAAACGTCTTACCGTGAACGACCACTCCACCAAAAAATTGAGAACCAAAAAAAGTAATTTTTACCATGCTCCCTTCTTCTCTTTTCAAGTGACCCACGAGCTAGAATTAAAAAAATAATGAGCAAAATTTGACCAACTTCTTAAAAAGGTTCGCCGTCCCTGCCCTAGAGAAACACAAATAAACTATCCCAAATCCCACACAGGTATGCAACACTACACCGAATCGCCTATTATTCCTACCAAATCACTGATAGTCGCAGTCTGAACGGCTACCGAATCACAGATATTCTCAATCACTGTTCCAGTAATAACTGCTACCATATCTCTGTTATTTTGACAATTCTACAACAAGTTAAGAACTGTGATTCTAAAGTATCGGTGACTGAGAAGCAGTTCTGCGATTTGTTTAACATCCCTAGAGTTAGGATTCGTTGCGTGTATGAACTGACATCTGGTTAAAGAAACACTGAGTCTCGAGGACAAGACGTTTATTGTTGATAAAAGGAAGACATTTACATAAAAATATCTACATTATTTACAGACATAACATACCACACCGTCATCTATCCAATCTTGTTCTAAAGGTGATCTCCTACAAATACTTAAAAATCTCGTGTATCATCATTTCTCTCTGGACTTTTATTTGCGGCCACGCACTAGTAGATTGGCCAGCATTCTATGCTACTCCTCGTGATGGGAATTGTTTTGAAGCCCCGAAGAAAGGAAAACATGACGCTACACTAGTGTGCATGACAGTTTTAAGCACATATTTGGATTTGCATATCCATCGGTTGCTTTATTTTGATTGAATCTAAGGTGGTAGCCACCACATGCAGGGATTCCAAATTGATAGTTTAGTGCTCAAGTGTCAAATGACCTGAAGGGACGTCAAATAACTCGGAAACGTCACATCCAAACGAAACACTGATAACACCCTGAGGTTTATTTTCGATACGAAATCACGTGGTGTGGTTTTTGTGCGGTCGATCCTTACCACCTGCAATTATGTCGCAGAAACGATATAAAATTGACCAAATGTTAAGTTCTGAATAGTGTTCTATTAACGATCTAAAAGGGAGCAACAAACATCTTTAAAATAAATTTTTAAAACCTAAGAGATTTTACAAAATTATTCAAGTTTGTCGTTTCATTAATTGGTAATTTTTAATAAACGTCATACTAGAGCAACACAACGGGCTATTGACGACGGTCCGGGATAAACCCCCGAAGAGAAAGATCCGAGGGCAATACCGTGTAATTTTGAACCACGGTCAGATAACGAGGCAGCACCTGAGTTGGCACCCCACTCTCCAAACTTCCATACTAACCCTTACTGTCGTTTTAGAGCAGAGTTCCTATACTGACCTATAGAAAGCTCAAGTAGCACTATCAACGAAGCTTTAAAAACTGCTTATGAACTTCATTTGCAGGTGAGGTTGGTTGGTTGTTTGGGTTTTAGGACGCTAGATCCAAAAGAGAAAAACAGAAGTTGAAGCGTAACAAAGTAAATTATAAATAAAATAAAGACATGTGGTCCTAGCAGAAAGAATTCTTTACAAAATATGATATTCCAAAAAAAAAATGTTTTTCAAATGTAAATTTGTTGTATTACAGAATAGTTATACAGTTCCTCTGGAATCAGAACTCGAACAATTTGGAATTCAAAAGAAAATTTTGGGAAAATTTTGACTCGACATGTGAGAGCTGCCTTGGTAATCGAATACCCAGCATGTTGTTTGTGTGAACGTTTCCCCAGCATTCGATCCACCCATACACTTTTCCATTGAGTTTGCTGTCGAAAGTTGTAGTGCAAGCGTCTTGTTAAACTATAATTGCTGGCTCTAAAAATGGTCGTTTTTTTAAATGGCCCTGAAAAGAGCTCTTGTTTTTGACATTTTGAAAGAAAGTAGTGCAATAAACTATAATTATTCATTTTTTTCAACAAAATTTCATCCGATCACGCTATAATTTCAATTGAGGCGCGAGGTTTCGTGGTAAACAAACAATCGTACAGTGTTGCCAAAACACAATAACTAATTACGAGTTATTTTGTGTATAAATATGAATTACAAATATCGATTTTCTAACCAAAATAGTGAATGGTAAATTTAAAAAATACAGCTCTTAAAATACATTAGACGTTAAAATAAAAATAAGTATTGAAACGAGATGGAAATATGAGATTGTTGTCGTCACCAATATAAAAATAATGAGTGACAGTAAAAAGTTTTGATGCAGTGAAATAAATATGCAACATAAAATATTATATGGAATTAAAAAAAAATTATGGCTTGTTAATATTTTAAACGATTTTGGTGGGGATTTTCCTCAGACAAATCCTTTAGGTTTGAAATTGATTGATGGAAAACGTATTGACGGTGAGGATTAAAAACAGGTTGGCTGTTTTCGGTTTTATAACGCACGATCCCAAAACGGATAAGCTGAGCCAAAATCAGGAGAGAAATAGATTTCAAGATAGAATCATCACCAGACCAGCATTAAAATCACGATGAATGAATTATTAATTTGTATTAAACATGCATTCAGTGAGAGGATAGCTTAAAAGAGTGATGTGTAGTATATAAATGATGGGTACAGATTCGGTTTACGTTTATAGCGGTGGCAACGGCTTAAGCGCTTTTTTTTGGCGCACTTTTATGTCGCCAAGAAAATAACTATTTCAAATGAACCCATGAAATCAAACACCAGTTTAACGGACTGTGAAAGAATTTTCTAGAATATTCAAAATGAAAATTTAAACTTTCCGCTTGCCGTGGTTTATAATATCCGCAATAATCGTAATACAGATGGGTTGTCTTAACCTGCCATTCCTCGCTACTAAAAGTGCGCCCCCCCCCAAAAAAAAAAAACGTAGGCTGAAGCTGTACCAAATGACGTAGTAAACATTTACAGGATGTATTTTATTATGCAAGTGATATATGACTAAGTAAAATCCAAATATGTATATTTTAAAAAACGGACGGGGCTATGCCGTGATACTGCCGTTAGGTTTGAGACGTAGAATATGTCAGCGAGGCCATATAGTGAATTTTCAGGGTGAAAGAAATTAGTACTAGACTGTTTTAATTTCAAACATCAAATGTTCATCGCTTCGCACATGTATCACATTAGGTGCACTCGCTGTTGATGTTGAAGTTTGCGGCTCATTTCCGACCTCTATGGGTTGAACATCCTTCAATTATAAAACGTTTGTCATCAGATATGCAATTTGTGTCGAACTGAGCGGTGGAGGTACTTGGTGCACTCGTATCAGGCATTTGTTGACCTTGAAGGTGCGACGCCTATACTTTTAAAAACTTCCTCCGAGCCCGTTGACACACAGCATCGATGTCCGGATCTTTTTGGGTTCCCCATATCTCGACCTTTTTTCCTGCTTACGTTTTCTATAATTCTTCTGATGTTTATTATGAATATATTTGTGTACGTTTTCGATTTTCCACACTTTGAAGTCCTATATCTAAACAAGTATTAAATATTTAAATTTGTTCTCTTATTATTTAAAAAACGCAAAGAGACGAAACAAATGACACCTCAAATGTCATGCTCGCACAAAGGAGGGCGGAGCTAGATGATACAATGCGGCGTGACGCCTCAACTTTGAGGCGCCCTCGTCGAGCCTGTTGACGCTCAGCATAGGATGTTCGGGTCTTCTTGGATACCTCCTCTCTCAATCGTTCTTCCTGTTAACGTTTCTTATAACTTTTCTTGTGTTTAGATTGCATATATTTAGACATTTTGCAAATTTTCCTCACTTGAAGTCTAACAAGTGATATCTAAACACGCATTAGACATTTAAGTTTTATTTTTACTATAACTTACAAAGCTTGAGGAGATGAAACGTATGCCACCTCAAACGTCGTGTTTTAATGAAGGAATTTGATGCTAGACTAAATTAATGTGAGCGAAAGTGCGCATTTTCGTGACTCAATTTTTCGCTTCGATTGCATCAGCCGATGACGTCAACGCAAGATAAATTAGCATTTATAACGTTCCTCGTTTAATGTTCTTTTGAACGCTATATTGTTCATTTATGTATCATTTATATTTCTCAAATTATTAAATTTTTCGCATTTGCGCTTTTTTTGTGATATTCAAAAATTAAACGTGGTACCTGGTTTCGAAAGGTTAGAGGTATTCTACGTCAAAAGCCAATAGTATTTAAAAATTAAAAATATCTGAATGGGTTGTTGCCCAATCAAGTCTCACAATGAATTAAAAACAGGACAATCGACCGAAATATGGCGGTCAGTAAAAGAGACCACACACAGGCATTGCCTCACTTAAAGATACCTGGAAGTAGAACTTGTGTCCAATTCGAAGACGATTTGAAAATACATTGGAGTTTCGTATTGTTAACGTTGGCCACACTGAGATGTATGGACGGATGCTGTGGAGCTTGTTATTGCTCTGTACATTCCTGTCCTTTTGCCAATCGTTCCACACGATGTCTCGGACAACAGGTTGGAGTTCAACATATGGAACGTATATATTTATTGGAGCCCGGGAGTAGAAAGTGCTTAAAACTGGGACGTACGTCGCAGAACATTCTTGGCAGAACAATTTTTCCTTAATTTTTCAAAATTTTGGCCGATTTTTTAAAATTATAAGTTACGATGTTCTGCAGTGCAAATCGCGCTCCTTGCCAAACTTATTTTCTTTTGCAGCTACGGAACAACCTCCCCAGACCGCCCAAATTACCACAAACACTTTATAAATAACACATCTTCTATGTCAATGACAAAATATTTAACCTCAAAAGTTATCGACAGAATTGCAAATTCTGAAAGTATGCCTTGGTTTTAAATAAAGTAAGTTAGTAAATTTTGATGTTTTATTATAAATATGTAATACATATATAGCCTATAACTGTGTTTTACATCTATTTTTGATTCAACTGCAGTTTTCAAAATTCGGACAAAATGCCTGCAGAAGAACAATTGTAATTGCTTGGAGTTGCGTTGCAGAACACTGAATATAATTCTGCACATGGGTATCGGACTAACGGCATTTCTGGGAGCACTGCATTTGTATGTGACAAGATGAAAAGGTTCCTTGTATTATGGTTAATTTTCGTGGAATTCGTTTTGTAGAGCAAGAGAACCAAGACGAGCAGCCGGAGATCATAGAAGACTGCTGTGCATGTGATGAAGCCAAGTACGAGCTGACTTTCGAAGGACTTTGGTCAAGACATACGCACCCAAAAGACTTCCCCACGAGTGAGTTCATCTTGCACGGATTCTATATTTATTGCTGCCTCTTCCAAACTTTTAGTTTTCTAGTCTCAGTGAGCAGTTTCATGCCTTTACATGCAAATAAACACACTGCTTTCTGCACCTACAGAAACACTTACACTAGATCACAGTAACGAGATCAGCAATCTGTCTCCTTTGCGAAGTGTGTACCAAACGACTGGAGACTAGGGATGCGACATCGATAGCAAAACATCGATGTTCAAAATTAAAACATCGATGTTGATAATACATCGACCCAAAAACATCGATGTTTTTAAAATTCAGTGTATTTAAACTTTTTCCTCATTTCTAAAAACTGGTTTAGCAACTTGTGATGCGACATCGACAGCAAAACATCGATGTTCAAAATTAAAACATCGATGTTGATAATACATGACTCCCAAACCATCAATGTTTTTAAAATTCAGTGTATTTAAGCTTTTTTTTACCCATTTCTTAAAACTGGTTTAGCAACTAGTGATGCGACATCGGCTCCAATACATCGATGTTTTTTTTCTAAAACATCAATGTTTAGAAAATATCGACATCGATGTCGCATCCCTACTTTTCAGACCCTTCATCCTTGGTCACTTTGGTCTAAAAGTATGTTCAATTTGCTGATTATGAAAATTATGCTACTTGGTTATTTTTTAAATTTGTAAATCGGTACTTTTTTCATTTAAAAATAAAACATAGCGTAAAAACATCGACATGTATAAACATCGATGTTACCAAAACATTGACCCCAATACATCGATGTTAAATACATCGATGTTTTTTCAAAAACATCGATGTTTTGAAGACATCGATGTCGCATCCCTACTGGAGACCCTCAAGAACTGCCCTAAAAAACCTGACAGTAGAGAAAAGCTTTTGAAACTCTGATTAATTGCATTACTTACGGAATTGCAATGAATTTTAAGCGTCGAAGGTCATTCGTAGAAACATGCATACTTTTTAAAGCTACCTGAATATTCTTATTACTTGCGAAATGATCCAATCAATATCTTAATGTAGAAACATGCATACCATTTGAAACTTTCTTTGACAAATCGTATTATGCACGGAATGATGCAATGTAACTTTAAGCTTCGAAGCATGCATGCTTTTTGAAACGTTTTGATGAATCACATTACTTACGGAATGATACAGCGAATTTTTAATCGAATAAACATTCGTAGAAACATACATGCCTTTTGAAACTATCTTAGATAAATCGTATCACTTACGGAATAACAATTGATTTTTAATTGAAGAAACAATCAATTTCTTTTGCAGAAATATACATTTTTAAAAAAACTATCTTTGATAAATCATATTATTCAAGGAATGATCCAATGAATTTTTAAGCTTCGAACCATGCATGCTTTTTGAAAATATATTTGATGCACCACATTGCTTACGGAATTATGTAATTTTAATCGTAGAAACATGCATGATTTTTTTAAACTATCTTTGACAAATCTCATTACTTACGGAATGTTACAAGGAATTTTAAATCGTAAAAAAAAACATACATGCCTTTAAAACTATCTGTGAAAAATCGTATTACTTACGGAATGATACAATGAATTATTAATCGAAAGAAACATTCGTTGATAGATACATGCCTTTTTTGAAACTATATTTAATAAATCGCATTACTTACGGAATGATACAATGAATTATTAAGCGTCGAACCAGTGATAGATAACATGTTCCCTATCTTTGATGAATCATATTACTAACTGAATGATATGCCTTCTAAAACCACATTCGATAAATCGTATTACCTAAGGTATGACCAAATTGAACTGTAGAAACACATTCCGTTGCTTATTGGACACTGGTCATTTTGGCGACAGTAAATGTCTTCTCTTTCAGACGAGTGGCTGACCCACTTCTCGGACATCATAGGCGCCTCTCACACGGGCGACTTCCGGATGTGGGAGTACGGAGGCATCGCCTCGGAAGGAGTCAAGGAAGTGGCCGAGAGAGGCATCACCAAGAGACTCGAATCTGAGCTCAAGACAGAGGTGAGCACCGACTCCTTTAACAATCAGAAATACCAAATCCCTAACTCCAAAAAAACACTTCAAGGACTTTTAATTTCTTCATCACAAATGAATGAGGAACATAGGATTAGTTTAATTTACATAACCCTCATGGGGTGGTTTACCTTCCTTTTGAAAACTACCCCTGTAGTCAGCCTCTGATGCAAAAACATATTCCAAGCTATCATCATTTTGGGGCAATCTGTTTTTCCTAGTTTCATTTTCATTACCCTTTGGAGTAATAAGGCAGTTTTGCCACCATAAGTTATCTTGTCAGTAGCAAACTTGGTCATATCTTGATTGCAGATATCTCGTCAGTAGCGAAATTGGTTAGGACTTGATCGACACGATACGTCGTCAGTAGCGTAATTGGTCAGATCTTGATAGTAGATATCTCGTCAGTAGCAAAATTGATAAGATCTTTGTTGCAGATATCTCGTAAGTAGCAAAGTTGGTCAGATCTTGATTGCAGGAATCGCGTCAGAAGCAAAATTGGTTAGATATTGAGGGACAAGGTATCCCTTAAGTAGTAAAGTTGGTTAGATCTTGATGGAAGAGATATCTCGTTCAAACCACCTGGGGGTGAACAAATGCCAGAAGTCTTGCTTCAATTTTTAAATACCCACTTGACAAATAAATGATTCTTAACACAGCCCGGCCACCCAAAAACGTTGTGTATTGATTTCTTCTTCTTTTTTATTGCAGTCGAACAAGATCCGCACCATCATCAAGGCAAGGGGCCTCTGGTACCCGAACGTGCAGGGCAAGACATTCGCCGTGTATCGCGTGGACAAGTACCACCACCTGATGTCCCTGTTGACCATGCTTGGCCCCAGCCCCGACTGGATTGTGGGAGTCAGCGCATTGGAGCTATGCCTCAAGAACTGCTCCTGGGTCACGGAGAAGGTCATGAACCTCTATCCATGGGACGCAGGAACAGACAGCGGGATGACCTACATTGTAAGTCTAATCAAAACACCAGCCTTGTCATGAATCGAAACATCCTCCAATCAAAACACCAGTCCATCTATTAATTTGAACTGACACTTGCTCTGTTATCAATCAAAACAACCTCCAATCAGAACACTAGTCTATCCATTAATTTGAACCGACTCTTGTTCTTTATCAATCAAAACATTCTCCAATCAGAACACCAGTCCATCCATTAATTTGAACCCACTCTTGTTCTGTTATCAATCAAAACATCCTCCAATCAGAACACCAGTCCATCCATTAATTTGAACTGACACTTGTTCTGTTATCAATCAAAACATCCTCCAATCAAAACACCAGTCCATAAATTAATTTGAACCGACTCTTGTTCTGTTATCAATCAAAACACCCTCCAATCAGAACACTAGTCCATCCATTAATTTGAACTGCCACTTGTTCTGTTATCAATCAAAACATCCTCCAATCAGAACACTAGTCTATCCATTTATTCGAACCGACTCTTGTTCTTTATCAATCAAAACATTCTACAATCAGAACACCATTTCAACCGTTAATCGAAATACGAACCAATCAAAAACACTTGTCCTAGGCGGCGCAGGTTCGATTCTGTGAGATGGATTCTTCCCTGGGTGTATTTCTTATCTATGTCAGTAAAACGTTCATTGCGTGGGTGTTTATTACTTGATATTGTATGTTTTGTGTATGGCGCAGCATGGCCAAATAGTACCCTCGCGCTATAAAATACCAAAGCCAACCATCCAAACCACCCGTATTGCTATCAATCAAAACATTCTCCAATCAAAATACCAGTCCATCCACTAATCCAGCGGTCGCCAAAGGGGTCGATATTAACTCTCAGTGGTCGATAGAAAAATATATCATTGTATGGGTAACATTTAATTCGGTACACTTCGACTACCTCCATCCTGAATGACAACGCAATTAAGAGTGAGTTTGGAATTCCGTGGCGATTTAAGGAATAAACTGACTTATTTTGGAACCTAACATTGCTCACCTTGTCAAAGGTCACGAAGCACACCCTTCTCATTGACAACGCGTTAGTAAACTGTATACTAAGTTAATGAAAGTCTTATTTTCATATGTATAAAACTGTATTATCATTAATTTCTCCTATCCACTATGTAATGTTAAGGATATCGAAACAAAAACGTATCCCTTTGACGACAATATGCGCTACCCTACAATAATAGACCAGCGGATTTGCATAAAATCCGACTGCTTGTTTAGGGGTGTTTTTCGTGTTGGGACCTTTTCATGTTGTTCCTGCTCAATAGAACGCCGACGTCTACACGACCATTTTGGACCATCAGGTTCTTCCTACGCTCTGGCAATTTTATGGAATGGACGAATGTTATTTCCTGGACGACAACGCTTCGTGTCATGTTGCAGCCAGTCAAGCAGTGGTATCAAGATATGGATGTGAAGCGTCTTCACTGGCCTGCTCAGAGTCCCGATCTAAACCTCATAGAACATTTGTGGGACGCGTTAGAGCGACTCTTACGGACGGAGGAACCACGTCCGAAATCTAGATCTGAGCTGGCGACATTCTTGAAGCAGGTATGGACACAAATACCCACAGCTCTGTATCAAAACCTTGTTGAAAGTATGCCCGGAAGGGATGCTAGTGTCGTTGCAGCACGTGGGGGACCATCCTCTGAATGAAGAATGTATTATTTCCCTTATACCATCACATCTTGCTGTCCGGTCCATTATAGTAGGGTATTGTATACACATATGTAATACTATATTATGCACACAATAAACTCTCTGTCACTATAAAATAAACAATCTCAAAACTCACGTTCGCGTGTTTTGCTTGTCATAACACAATTAGGTAATAGTAAAATGTAGGTGTCGATAAAAAGTCAAGGATCGACGGTCAAAGTTTGGCTACCCCTGCATTAATCGAAACATTTGTTCTGTCATCATTCAGAACATTCTCGATTCAAAACACCAGACCATCCATTAATCAAAACACCCACCAATCAAAAGACTTGTCGTGTCACCAATCAAAACGTACTCCAATCAGAGCTCCAGTCCGATAACTCAATTGCTATGGGATAGCAAAACTCAATGTAAACCTCTTAAGCCGCGTTTACACCGGATTTGCATAAATTATCTCCCTCCAAACATCGAAGCTATTCCGAGAAACGGCATTAATTTTATCGAAAGATCTCGAGTCGGGGTGGCGATTTGGAGAGCCAAATTTGTTTTCCACCATGAGTCGGTAAAGATCAAAGGGTTGTAACTTTTGGTGAAGATTCCTACGAGACGTTTGCTTGACAATAACCGCTTTCCTCTGCTCTTCGCCCCCCCCGTGGTCGCTCACGCCGTCTTTTATTCGCTCTATGTGATATTTTGCCCTCACTGCTTGCCTTGACCTCATCTCCCACAAAAATGCCAGTGAGTGACCTATTCGACTAAAATGGCGTGGACGAAAGAGCTGGTAATAACATTAACCCTTCTTTGCATAATGGTGGAAATTTCCATCATAACATTGAATGCCCAAAAATTATATAAAAGAACAAGTTCACTTTAACTTGATCGTGCCTGGATACCTTTTTAATGTCCATTGCATAAAAAAAAACATAGCTGTCAAAAATAAGCAAGTGTCATTATCAGTAAAACGAGCTTGAAGTTGTCATTCCGCTGTTTGTTGTAGTTGCAAAAAACGTATGATTTCGTTTTTAATTTTGTTTTATTATATTTGAGTTTCTATATTGCTAAAAAAGTGAAAATGAGTGGAAGAAAGGATTGTAACATGTGTTTCTGTTATTTTTAGAGGAATTTCTGAAAACGTTTGCGTTTAATTTAAAAAATACCACATGATACCATCCTATTGTTTTTTGCTAAATTTATACTACAAATATATACTGATTTTTTTAACCCTTTTTCCTTTAATTTTGAACATGAATTATATCACCTTGATTTATTTCACCAATAAAGAAAAAAATCACGCAAAGAAGGGTTAATAGAACTATTTAAGAGATAGGCCTGCCCTCTGAGACCAAATTACACCCGAGTACAAAAACAAAAAGAACAATGCCTGGAGTGAAATGGGTGAGGAACTCGACATCTTGATGAAAAGTGATCAATCTTCTCTACAAAGGGGTGAGAAGAGTGCGCTCGGATGTTAGCCGATAAAGTCCACAAAGGGTTTACACCGGACGAAAAGGGGTCAGCATGGGGAACGTAAAACGTCAGTGTCACAAAAAAAAGTAGAGAAATGTCTTTGCAACTCCTGTATAAACGCGGTTTTATAATACTTACCACGCAAATTAGTGATAGGTATGTATCGGATAACCATTTTCATGGTTATCGACACATACCAATTTTAATCACCTCCTTTACATAGCGTCTGTTTCAGAGCTCGAAGCTGCCCACTGTGCCACAGGAAAAGATCCGTCGCATCACGTCGTCCACCCCCAACAGCCCCCAGTCACCCTTCTACGACGCCTCGGGTATCCTCATGAAGCCTGTCGCCAAGCTCACCGTCACCAGGCAGAGAGTGTACGACAAGAACTGCGACGACTACGAGATTCCCGGGACCTCCACTAGCTCCTACACCAACGAGGACCTGGACGGCAGAAGTAAGACCTCTTTTCGCATTACATGCATGCATTTGTAGGTAGTCTATTCAGTAGATCAACACACCGGGCTATTGGCGACGGTCCGGGATCTATCCCGAAGAGGCAACTTCTCGTAACTTTGTGTTATACTGAGAGAAATAACTGTGTAACTAAAAGTCCAACAAGACATTTAGTAACTTTTAAGACATCGCAACATACAAGCACACAGAACGACACGAACATCGTAAAAATTCAGAAGCAACTGGCATACGTATGATAAGAGACTACATCAGACAAATGAACTCATAAGAATATGTATACTGGAAACAGTAATGTGAACACAGGAAAGAGTAGTATTAAACACCAGGTTAATTCCATGCCAAAGTACACCATAACACAGAATTTTGAAGTTAGATTTTCATTCATTTTTTCTAAAAAATTATGTACTTAATATAGGTCAAACTTCTGTATTTAAAAGTGGACACAAAGTTTATGTTTAGAATTCGGCAATACCCGTAATCAAAAGTAGAGTTTATATCCACATGGAAAAAAGTGCGTTCATATCAATCACACTCACAATTCAATTTTTGCGCTTTGATAAAGACACTTTAAAATTTTCTTGGCCTAAAACAGAGAACATATCTGAAATTTTGATTTTAGTGATCATTCAGTAAATAGACTCCCTGAACCAGCATTTGATAAACGAATGCACTATACATTTTTAAATGTTAAGTTCAATGACTTAAACATGGGATAATATGTTTTCTACATTTTACTATGCAAGATTAAGAAAAATGTTTCTAATGTATGTTTTCTTAGTGTTTCAATTGTCAATAAAAATGTTTCGAATGTATGTTTTCTTAGTGTTTCAACTGTCAATAAAAATGTTTTTGTGAAGTGTAGTGTGGGTCACATTTGCCATGTAGTGTGAGTCACAAACAAAATGTCATGTTATAAATTAATTATATATTTAATTAATCTAGTGATAATCTGCTATTAAAGTACAATTATTGGAAGTAACAATAATTTTAAAACAACATTTTTTGTTTATCAACAGAGGCAGAAACAAGACTTTTTGTACTTAATCAAAGTATCACTTCCCTTTCATGTAGTGTGGGTCACAGCTCAGTTTTCCCCATGTACAGAGAATACCCAGTAAGATAAATGAAATTTAGTAGCTAATATGTATAAATTAAACCTTTACTAAAGTAAAACAAGTTGCAAATCTCATTTTATTGTAATAATAATTTTTTTTATGGTAGCTTTAAGATTCAAGTTTAGCTTACTTGTAGTGTGAGTCACGCATGGAACTAGCCACCAGTGATTTACAACTCCTTAATGTAAATACTCGAAGGAAATATGCAACACTTTGAACCATGGTCAGATGACGAGGTCAATACCTGAGCTGGCACTCCCTCTCCAAATTTTCACACCACGCCTACGTGAGGTCATTGGAGGCCACTTGGAGACAGATTTGACATGCACCAGCATCTTTGGCTGGACCTAGTTTCGAGCTTGCAACCCTCACTTTCTAATCCGTTGTTCTTCCAACTGATTTACCGTGACCCGCTGTGGAATGTGTATCCACGCGTATACTTAACATACCCTTTGAAGGGTACTATGCTAAAAAAATCACATTTGGACATCACAAAAATTTCTTTTTAAAAGGGTGCTTTGACCATTGATGTCTCAAGTTCATCAAGAGGTCCATCTATGGCATCTTCTTTAACTTTACAAAGGATAACATTTTCATATTAACATGTCTTCTTAATAGTTCACATGGTCTATCTTCGCTTCGAAAACTGCCCTATAGTGACCAGCATCTAACTAAATATCCTGTTTCAAGTTGTCACCAGTCGTGGGTATAGGAGACTTCGTTTTCCCCACTTGAATCTCAATTCCCTTGGAGTAATGGGGCAGTTTTAAAACGACGAGATATCTCGTCGTTGACAAAACGACAGATCTTGGTGGGCGAGATACCTCGTCGAATTGGTGAATTGGGGGCGCAGCCCTTTTGCACCAACCAGCTGAGGCCATCATGGTATAACGGTTGAAGTCCCCAAACACAGACATACGTACTATCAGTAATTCGTACCAAGCGAGTTCTACTTAATGATGTTTTACTACACGACCAGTATAATTCGTACCAAGCGAGATCGTCTTATTGAGGTTTGACTACACGAACAGTAATTCGAACTAAGCGAGTTCGCCTATGTGAAACCTCGCTGTACTTTTAATCATTCTTATCAAACGAGTTTGTCTTAATGAGGTTTCACTGTATTATCAGTAATCCGTACCAAGCGAGTTCGACTTAATGAGGTTTGACTACACGATCTGTAATTCGTACTAAGAGAGTTCGTCTTTGTGAAATTTCACTGCATTATTAGTAATTCGTATCAAGCGAGTTCATCTTAATCAGGATTGTGTATACGACCAGTAATTCATATCAAGCGAGTTTGTCTTAATGATATTTGACTGTATTACGAGTTTTTCGTACTGAGCGAGTTCGTTTTAAGGACGTTTGGCTTTTTATCGGTTATTCGTATGAAGCGAGTTCGCTTTAATGAGGTTTGACTGCATTGTCAGTATTTCGTGCTAATTCGGGTTTGATTGTATTGCCTGTATTGCAGTGGAGTGCCGAGTGAGCGACTGGACGGATTTCCAGCCGTGCAGTGTGACGTGCGGCCAGGGCTTCAAGATGAGGTCGAGGCAGTACTTCAACAAGCAGAAAGCAGAGATGGCCGGATGCACGGTGCAACTGGTGGACAAGGAGGTCTGCAACCCATCCTGCGTTGGGTGAGTATGAATGAAAACCAATTCACTGTTTTTGCAATGAAGTAGGTCCATCTTACCAAATAACAGTTTCTTCCGAAGATAAAAAATTTTCGCAAAGTAACAGTTCTTTGGAAAGTAACTGTTCTTTGAAAGTAACAGTTATTTGAAAAGTAACAGTTCTTTGGAAATAACAGTTATTTGGAAAGTAACAGTTCGTCGGAAAGTAACAGTTTTGGAGAAACACCAGTTCTATGTTCAATTTTTGTGGAATTCAAATTTGGGAACATATTTTAAGATTTTTGCAATTTTCGAATGTCCTAAAATCGTGGTAGGTTGTTATGTAATTAAGGCCGCACTGCAGAAACACAACGAGGTTATCGACGGTCCATGGTCCAAGCCGAAGGAAATGATCCTAGTACAACATCTCGTCATATTGAACCACAGTCTGAGCAGGCACAGAACTGAAAACTTCCACACCATGCTAACGTGTTGACTAGGGAAACTTTTTAGTTGCTATAAAAATGGGAAAAGTTGCATTTATCATTCCCGTAAGTTGCATCTATGGGAGTAAAGTTACATTTTTTTTTTGATAAACTAAAATCTTAAATAAATTATTTGTAACAAATGAAAAAAAATCCGAATATATTTTTAATTTTAGTGGTATACAAAAGTATTATTACGTATAATGAAATACACAAGAACATTGACGTCGTTGAATGGCTGATCCTTGGCCAGTAATCTCTTAACATTGAAAAACTGTGCTGAACAGAGGCTGATGTTGCCAGACATTGTTGAAATAGCAAATAATTACTTGAGGAAAATCGTCTCTGGAAAGGGTAGCAATAACAGCCTAGTCGTTATTTGTTTCCAATCGTTTTTTAGTATACGCTTTAAGATTGCAAGGAACTTTAAAATCCACCGATTTGATATCTTCGCTCGCTGTCTCGATGTTGTACTCTTTCGATTCCGATTTTTCTGCGAGACGAATCAAACATTAGTAGCTGCTTTTGATTTTCAGCAAGCGTTTTGGCAGCTCTGGGTGAACGAAGTTTTGCGTTCCAATCATCTGCATTTATTTAAATTTAAAAATGAAATAGTTATTTTATGTTATTTAATTTTGAGCAAAATTTTAAAAATTGGCAGGTGGTTGCATTTATGCAAAAAGTTGCATTTATGTTGCCGTTATAACTCACTTACAATACACCCCATGCAGGAGGAATATTGGTTTAAGCACTTGACATGCTGCGTAGAACGTGTAAAAAAAATTGCATTTGTTGCAAAAAGTTGCCCTAGTGATGACATTTGAGGCCAGGAGAGATTTAACGAGCACCAGCCCTCACGTAGTTCAATGTCTTTGGTTGGAGCTTCTCTCGCAACTCTCTAGTTGCTGATCTGTTACTCTTCCAACTGAACTATCGCAGCTCTTCCCCCCAAAAAAGAATCACGGATCTACCGTGAATAAAAACGAAAAGATACGGAATAGTGATTCCAAAATTATATAGCGTCTGGATAATCTGTGTTGGATTGAATGATAGGTTTTGTTTCCAAAGTCTTACTTATTTTGTTTGTTAAATGAAGTAATCGAGCGTCTATTACTAATAAGGCAGTAAAAGTTTGAGTACTTTGGTTTCGTCGAATAATTAGTTCGACATAAATAGTCCAATATCTCTCTATCTCCGCACTAAAAAAAGTTACCGCCGTCGCCGCAAGATTGAAAACTGTATTGTTTAGCTCGATTCTTAGACGGTTTTCCGAGAAAATACTGATCAGAAAAAATCGAAATTAACATGGTTTGTTCTTCATCGTATTCCCTGGACAATTGTTAAGATTTTTTTTCCGATGCGGCTATTAGTTTAGGGTTTATTAAGTGTCAAAATTGAAAAAGCGAAATTTCTTCCGCGAGTGAGCAAAACACATACAAATTTTCAGTCTTCAGCCGTGAGTTTTTTTTAAAAAGAGTATCTTTCAACATAAATTTTTGCAGCTCGTCGAGTTTTTTTAGAAATTTCAATTTGGTTCTTGATAATATTTTTTTGAAATTCGGGAAAAATCGGGACAGTTTCGTTACTTTTTTCAAAAAACTGTCGTATCTATATCTTAGTACTATTAGTTTTTAAATTTGAAAATATCGCAGTATACCTCAGAATATACTCTTTCTTACGGTACAATTATTTTTTAAATTGGTTAATAAATAAATTCGATGCGATCAAAAACTGGTCATGCAAAATTCGGATTATTTGGATATATTCGCTCCTTTTGTTAAAACTGTCATATCTACAGCTTAATTCTATTATTATTTTTTTTAATTTGAGAACATTACTGAATACATTACATTACACTCTTTCTTATGGTACAATTATTTTTTAAATTGGTTCATAAATAAAGTCGTGGCAATCAGAAGTTGGTCACACAAAGTTCGTATTTTTTAGTTCGCGGAGCAGGTTCCGCACGCGGGTTGTATTTTTGACTATCGGGTTTACCAGATATCAAATTTATCGTAGCAACAACTGCCATAAAAACGATTTCTTTTTATTTGGCGAGGAAAAAGGCGAGCCATTTTCACTCTCTTCTCAGACGGTTTACGGATAAAGTACGAAGTACAGATCGTAAAGTTAGGAGATTATCACGTTTTACTTAAAATTGAACAGGGAAACAGATGCAGAAGGTTTCTTTCTGATGCGGCTATTAGTTTAGGGTGCATTCAGTGTTAAAGTAAAAAAAAAGTGAAATCACTTGCGAAAGGAGTATTGGTTTACGAAGCTATCCAAACGGGATTACATCCCGTTTACGGGCAATTCCCGGGCGTCGGCGAGCGTAAGCGAGCAGGGGGCGACCGGAAAGTCTAATCAGGATTATGCGAATTATTAAGATAGTTTCGGTGTCTAGGAGATTCACTCTGCGGAAGGAATGTTGGTTTGCGAAGCAAACCAAATGGGATCTGTGAAAGGAGTGTTGGTTTGCGTAGCAATCCCCGGGGTTTGGCGAGCGAAAGCGAGTAGGGGGTGGAGCCCCCTAGTATATTAAAAAATGGGTTATTTATATCAAAGCAGACTATCACTGCTATTATATTAAAAGGTAAAGGAATGTTTTTCAAGATAGATAGTTACTTTAATCAATACCATACTGGAGCAATAAAACGGGCTACTGGCGACGGTCCGGGATCAAACCCGATAAAAGATCCGAGTACAACAACACGTCATTTAGAACCACGGTCAAGTGACGAGGTCAACGCTTGAGCGGGCACCCCACTTCTACAAACTTCCACACCACACCAACGTGAGGACATTTGAGGCCACAGTAGATTTAAAGTGCACCAGCGCCCTTTTTTATACGACGGTCTTTGGAGCGAGTTTCAAACTCGAAACCTTTCGGTTGGTAACCCGTTACTCTTCCAACACGGCAGCCGAGACCCTTTATGGACGTCATCGCAGTATTAAATACTGGTAAGGATTTGTGAAAAAGCGGAGCGCATTGAGCTAATGGCATCAGACCAATGCTATTAGCTTAGTACTTGCCAACATTAATTTGAATCGAGAAAATGACGGTAATTGGATCGGACACGTTGGAGGACGCTTTCACTGCTGCGGCTTTCATCTAATTAGTCTTCATACTGAGGGGTTGCAGAGACAAGAGAGAAGCTATATCCACAACATAAATCAAATCACATTTAATTAATATCGAATAACATTCCATCTAACACATGAAACACAAGAGTTAGGAAAAGCTAGGCATATGTGCTGACGTTAAAAAAAAGCGTGCGAACACCTGTTTGCCACTCCCATCCTTGCATTTGCATAAAGTGAAATTAGACCCGGAACAAAGCTGTCATAAACAAGAGCGGACATCACTTCACGAGGATTCATATTAAAACTGATCTAAGGCAGTTGCGGCTGTTGTCCATCTCACTCTTAAAGTGTAGGTATTATTCGTCCGTCTTTTGGTTTGGGATTTTTGGCACGTACCAGAAACGTTTCTTCAACAAAAGCGACGTATGTGACTGCCATGAAGACATCCAAAGTGTAGACCACGTGGTTTACCATTGTTAAAACTTAGAACCGAAAGTTTCCTAATGGATACCTTAGCATAAACAAAAAACTACTTTGGACAAATAAAAGAGATCCAGTGAAGGACTGAGAGAAATTATAAGGAAAACACTGGAGCTCATAATTGAGCAAATGGATACGAATGAATAGCGAGTTCTATTTCAAGAATCGCTACCCAAATTCACACCAAATGGCTTAGGGTGGGATGGTGTTAACTCTTTATTATTATTCGTCCGTCTATCTAATTATCACCCCTTTATCGATTCTTTCTTCTGCATCGTGTGACTCCAGAGACGGTTTTTGTAACTGTAATCGAAATGAATTAACGTCGCAATGGTTTAACACAGCGGGCTATTGACAATCTCCAAATGAAAGATCCGAGGTAATTGGTAATTTGTAATTAACGCCGTATTAGAGCAACACAGCGGGCTATTGACAACGGTCCGGGATCAATCCCTTAAGGGAAAGATCCGAGGACAACACCTCGTAATTTTGAACCATTGTCAGATGACGAAGCAACACCTGAGCTGGAATCCAACTCTCCAAACTTCCACACCAAATCAAGGTGAGGACATTCGGCCACGACAGATTTAAGGTGCACCAGCCGCCTCTACTCTTATACGCTTACAAACATCCATGCCCGGACCCGGATTCGAACTAGGAACCTTCCGATCCAGAGGGAACACCTTAACCACTATACCGGTTGATGGGCGAAAGATCCTAGGACAAAACCGCCAACCATTTAATGGTTAAAGTGTTAGCCTCTAGATCGGAAGGTTCCTGGTTCGAATCCGAGTTCGGGCATGGATGTTTGTAAGCGTATGGTGCAGAGGCAGCTGGTGCACCTTAAATCTGTCGTGGCCAAAAGTGCTCAAGCTGGGTAGGTGTGGAAGTTTGGAGAGTAGGGTGCCAGTTCAGGTGATGTTTCGTCATCTAACCGTTGTTCAAAATTTACGAGGTGTTGTCCTCGGTTCTTTCCCTTAAGGGATTGATCCCAGACCGTCGTCAATAGCCTGTTGCTTTGCTCTAGTACGACACAAATTAAAAAATTACCAATTACCGAGGACAAAACCATGGATGTTTCCCTTTGGGGTTGATCGTGGACCATCGCCAATAGCCCGTTGTGTTGCTTCAGTAGGGCGTTAATTGACATCCTGGATGACAATGCAATTAAGTGTGAGTATCGAATTTCGTGGCGATTGAAGGATGAAACTGACTCATTTTGAACCCAACATGGCTCATGTTGTCAAGTCACGAAAAACACCCTTCACATTGACAACTGTAATGTATTGTTTACATTGTTAATAAGTCTTCACACATATAAGGAAGATTGTATTGTTGTTATTTTGTTACCTTTATATACAAACTATATATATATATATATTCCTCTTATCCAATATGTAATATTAAGGACGTCAAAAACAAAAACATGTCTCTTTGACATTAAGTCAATACACAGGATGTTCGTGAACTGTTTAGAAAACATTAAAAGGGTGATGGTACCCATCAAGATGACCAATATTTACAGTAGAACCTATGGGCTCAAGCCTCTCAAAGTGTCAGAAAAGCGCAAAGTAAATTATTCACGTTGAAGTTTCAACAATGAAAAAAGAGAGACAACGGAATCATAAGTAGCATAATCTCGTGCAGATCAGCGAAAGACTCAAAGGAGATGCTCAAAGTGACGTCCAAAGGTTTCGTTACACTGTTTACACCGACGATTGGCGTACTCTCTCGTAGATTCCTGGTGTCGTATTGATCTTGTCTGCTGAAACGAAGATTCTTGCAATGAGATCTTCCTCAGAGTGTACAGGTGTCTCGTACACCAATGATTTCACTTGGCCCCTCAAGAAAAAGTTCAGTGGATTTAGGTCCGGTGAGCGTGGAGGCCACTCCACAGGTCCATCACGGCATTTACTTAGTCGTTTCGGACGTTTTTATCACCACAATAATCTGAAGCATTCAGGAAAAATACGTTTGAAGACTAACGTTTGCTTCAGCTGGCTTCGACCGTTATCGACATTAATCAGCCAATCAGATGCAAGTGCCGCGTCTTCGCACTCGACATTTGCATACGGCGAATGCCTCACGGTGATATTCTGGAGAAATGCTGCTTCTCTGCCAGAGCAGAATTGACTTCAGAAGTGAGGATTTGTGACTGTTGGACGTGTTTCTAAGTTTCACCTTTCTGACACTATAAGTGGATTGCGACCATAGGTTCCAGAGTAAATATTGGTCGTCTTGATGGGTAATATAACCCCTCCAATTTTTCTAAACATTTCACGAACACCCTGTATAATACATACTATACATACAATAAACACTGTAATTACGAAATAAGAAATCTAAAAACTCATGCAGATGTATTTTTTGCTTGACCTATTATAATTACGTAATAGTAAAATAGAGAGTCTCGATAAAAAAAATCACAACTCTTGAAAGGTTCGAGGGTTAAAGAAGTTTGGGTACTCCGGTCTAAGCAGTTAAGTTGTCCTACGGTATGCAATGTCTATGTAACATTACTTTAGTCGATTACTTGTATTTGTTGGGTATGAATCTATTGTGTTTTGATTGTACTGTTCGGATAATGACACCGAGGACCATATGGGGCCTGACGAATATCCTCCCTTTGGTGCAGCCGCACACACTCTGGGTTGGCTGGGTGGTTAAGGTCTCAGAAATCCCCAAGTAATTAAAGTAAACAAGCTGATGAAAGTCATTTTTTCTGTTGTGTTAAATAACTAAGCCAAAGCAGAGTACATACCATTCCAGTGTAATAAAGCATACTTCATTTTGCAGAAACGTGAGTTGTCGAACGACGGAGTGGGGTGAGTGGTCGGAATGCAGCGCCACCTGCGGCAAGGGCCTGCGCACGCGAAGTCGCAAGTACTTGGACAACAGAGCTCGGAAAACATGCGCACTGGAGCTCATGGAGAAGGAGATGTGCATGGGCATGAAACCGGTGTGCGACACAGAGGAGAGGCCGGTAAGTCACCCATGTCCATCTCGTGAAATGATTTGGGAAAATACACAACGTTACCTCGTGTTAGGGCAGTGTGTGTGTGTCCAAAGACACTTACACTATCTGTATGTGTTGTAGAAAATAACTTATTCTCACCCATGTTGCAGCAGAGTGGGAATGGATCCAAGTGTTTACCCCATGATAGTTGTGCAAAGTACACAACGTTATCTCTCGTTAGGGTTAAAGCTCATATTCCAAAGACCCTTATGCTATTTGCATGTAGAAAATGACTTGGACCTATTCCAAACCATATTATCCCCATGATAGTTTGGTAAAATATTAAACTACACTACAACGTTACCTCGTCTTAGGGTAAAAGATCTGTATCCAACGACCCTTATGATATTTGTATGTCTTGTAGAAAATGACTTGGACCTATTCCCACCAATATTACAGCAGAGTGGGATAGGTCCAAGTGTTTTCTCCATGATAGTTTGGTGAATTACACAACAGATACAACGCTATCTCGTGTTAGGGTAAAATCTGTGTGTCCAAAGGCTTTTATGCTATTTCTATGTGTTGTAGAAAATGACTTGGACCTATCCCCCCCCCCATGGTGCAGCAGAGTGGGAATAGATCCAAGTGATAGTTAGTTCTCATAATTTGGTAAAATACATCTATATATATAATTCTCTTACGTGGCACGCAAAAAAGACGATATTTGTTATCGCGTTTTGGCAACATTGTACGATTGTGTTTACCACGGAGTCGCCTCAATTGAATGTATACCGTTATCGGATGAAATTTTATTGAAAAAAAAAAGAATTTTAGTCGAGCTGTTGCAGTTTAAAATTACAAATCAAAGAAAGCGGAGGATCATTTCAGAGCCATTTAAAAAACGGTCCTTTTCAGGGCCAACAATTATAGTTCAACAAGAATCTTGCACTATAACTTTCGACAACAAACTTAATGAAAAAGTGTGGGTGACTCAAGAGTGCTTTATGGAAATGTACACACAAACAACATGCTGGGTATTCCATTTCCAAAGCAGCGTTCACATTTCGACTCAAAATTTGCTCAAAGTTTTCATTTGAATTCTGATTTCAGGTTACTGTATAGATATTTTCTGTAATACAGCAAATTTAGATTTGAAAAATATTTTTTTGGTATATCATATTTTGTAAACAATTCTGCTAGGACGCATGTCTTCATTGATGCGAGCGAAGCGAGCATAGGTTTCTCGTAGCGAACCAATGAGGATTGCCTTGCAATCCTCCGGGGGTTGGCGAGCTTTAGCGAGCAGGGGCGGGCCCCCTACTAACATATACAACACTACCTCGAGTTAGGACAAAAACTGTGTCAAGATACGGAAGAGTCAATCAATCCACCATACATGTAAAACATTTAAAATGGTTCACAGAACACAAAAAGTAAGTGAAGGGGCAAACACGCAAGCACAAAAATAAATAGTATCGAAAGAAAAGGACAACAAACAAAAATAAAATTGACAAAAAACAAGGAACGTATTCAGAAGGGAAAAAAATAAAATAATAATTTTTATATAAGAGCAAAACGGTTTAAAAGGGCAACCAAAAGGGTTTTCCAATTTCAACAGAAAGTAAGATTATTTCGAGAACTTTCAACTTTTCTCAGCTCTCACAGATGTAGTCACTTAGAGTTGAGCAATTCCATCAATTTCAGGATTTTGTGGTGGTAGTGTCTATTTTCTTGGCAGTACTTTGGCACCAATGAGAGTAGTTTTGAAGAGAATGTTTCCCCAAATGGCCGCGGACTTGTGAGATCAGTCAAAATGATTGTGGGTGGGATCACTTTGGCCGCAGATGCACAGCGCACTTGTTCTTGGATGGAAACGTTCTAGATACGCTGGAAATGGCCCATGGTCTGTGAAAAATTGTACTAACTACTAACTTTGAGTTTTGGTAAATTAAGTCGGTTGAAATCCTTCGAAAAAATTGATGAGTGTATCTCAATTGGTAGAAACACCCTACTCTATTTTCCATTTGTCCAAGACTAACGTATCAATTTACCTTTATACTATGGACGGTACAGCAGTTGTACCATGATCGCGACAAGTAAGAATTTAGATAGTAACCAGTACATCAGTTGTACCTTAAAAGCTATTAAGAATCGCGCCAAGAAATAATGTGGTAGGTAGGTATTTTAATTAATGTCGTGCTGGAGCAACACAACGTGCTACTGACGACGGTCCGGATACACACGTAAAGGACGACACCACGCAATTTTGAACCACGGTCAGAAGACGAGGAAACACCTGAGCTGGTATCCCACTCTCCAAACTTCCACGCCACGCCAATGTGAGGACATTTGAGGCCACGATAGATTTAACGTACACCATTTCCCTTTCCACACGAAAGTGTTTGTTGGATTTGAACGCGCAACCCTCCGGTTGCTAATCCGTTACGCTTCCAACCAGGCCAACGCGGCTCTAAGATATAATTTGAACTACAGCCGTTATACCAGATGTACCTTGAAATTTTCTGAATCCCGCTTGTTACATCTATAGCCTTAGTCTGAAAGGTTAAATTTACTCATTTTTTTTCTACACCACGTTTTAAAAGGGTTTGGTGGGTAATCCCCATTTGCTGCAATGTATAACATACACTACCCTACAATAATGGACCGGAAAGCAAGATGTGATGATATAAGGGAAAGAATACATGCTATAATAGGGGGATGGTCCCCCGCGTGCTGCAATGTCGCTAGCAACCCTTCTGGGTATATTTTCAACTAGGTTTTGATACACAGTTATGGGCATTTGTAGCTTAGCTGTAGATTTCGGACGAGGTTCCCTGGTCCGTAAGCGTCGCTCTAAAATTTAAACAAATGTCCTATGGGGTGTAGGTCGGGACGTTGAGCAGGCCAGGAAATAATTTTTACATCCATATCTCTATACCACTTCTTGACGCAATATAACACTGTCGTCCTGGAAGAAAAAAATTCGTCTATTCCAATAAATGGCCAGAGCGTAGGAAGAACCTGACTGTCCAAAATGTTCATGTAGTCGGGGCGTTCAATTGACCAGGAGCAACAAACACCCCCAAACAAATAGTCGGGTTTTATGAAAATCCATTGGCGTCCGATCCATTATTATAGGGTAGGTTATAACATATACAAGGTTAGCAGTGTGGTCGCCAATATTCGCCAACTTGGCGTCTTATCCGCAATGAGTTATAAGAAAAATAAAACCTTTAAGAGTTCGAAAGTAAAAGATATTAAAAAAAAAAAATACTTTCAAATAAGGTATGTATACATAATGAAGCTAACTTTTCCTAAAACACATAAAAATCGGACAGAAATCGCAGTTTAACAATTTTTAATTCTTTATATATTAATGTTTAATTGAATAACCGCTTATTTGTTCCTAATGTAAATGTGTGTATAAATATATATAAAATATTTTCCCTAAATAAATAGGGACTGATCTCGGACCGTCGTCAATAGCCCGTTGTATTGCTCTAGTACGACGTTAACTAAAAATTACCATTACCATTTTACCCTAAATAAATAAATAAAAATTTGATTACACAAAATTTTCGAAATTTCATTCATTGAATAAAGAACCCAAATCTAGTTCGCTATTTTCGCATAAATAATGTACTTCTGTCACCGATTTGTGGTGGGTAGGTATTTAATTTACGTCGAACTGGAGCTATTGATGAAGGTCCTGGAGCTATTGGTGATGGTCCGGGTTCAATCCCGAAGGGAAAGGTAATTGGTAATTTTTAGTTAACGTCGTACTAGAGCAACACAATGGGCTATTGACGACGGTCCGGAATCAGTCCCTTAAGGGAAAGATCCGCGGACAACACCTCGTAATTTTGAACCTCGGTCAGATGACAGGGCAACACCTGAGCTGGCACACCACTCTTCAAACTTCCACACCAACCCAACTTGAGGACTTTCGACCACGACAGATTTAAGGTGCACCAGCCGCCTTACAAACATCGATGCCCGGATTCGAACCAGGAACCTTCCTATCTTTAGGCAAACACCTCCCAAAGGGAAAGATTCGAGGACAATACATTGTCATTTTGAATCACGGTCAGATGACGAGATAAACACCAGAACTGGGTTCCCACTCTCTAAACTTCCACACCACGCCAACGTGAGGACATTGGAGGTCATGACAGATTAAACCTGTACCATCCCCCACGTACCCAACGGTCTTTTGTTCCGTTAATTAAATGTTACCTAAATTTATGCCTAAATCTTCGACTATTGGAGTTTTTTGAACTCTTGGTACCCATTTCTAGAAAGGGCTGTTATGCACGTATGGAATAAATTCCCCTTTTATCACGCTCCCCCCGCACATTTCCTTTAGGATTCCCTGTTCTTGACTAAAAATAGAGCTCCCAAAAAGTCTCGCAAATAGCCGATCCCTTAGGTTGCCGAAGGACATTGACCCAAGAAACGGGACATATTGGGAGAAAAAGAATTCTCCCCACTGATCATAAATAACAAACATCGGATGATAAAAATGTTGAATGCCTTACTATTCTCTCCCGCAGGTATTTTATGACATTTCCTTCCGTGGAAATTTTACACTTCTTGTTGCAATTCGGTGGATGATACCTTATCGGTGGAAATAAAAATATTTCTATCTTTAGAGCAAGCATTGCTATTGAAATTGTACTCTTCTGAAATTACACACTTCTCTTCGTGCTCCAGCAAATTTTAACTCAATGAAGAAATGAATTCATTCCTTTCTTAATTTGCCGACCAACCGCTCTGGTGGTTAAAGTGTTAGCCTCTAGATCAAAGGTTCATGTTTATAATCCGGGTCAGTGCATGGATGTTTGTAAGCGTATGGTGCAAAGGCGGCTGGTGTATTTTAAATATGTCGTGGTTGAAAGTCCACACGTTGGGATGGTGTAGAAGTTTGGAGAGTGGGTGCCAGCTCAGGAGTTGCCTCGTCATATGACCGTGGATCAAAATGACTCAGATCTTTCCCTTAGGACATTTATCCCGAACCATTGTCAATAGTCCGTTGTGTTGCTCTTGTACGACGTTACTTAAAATTTATCAATTCTCATATAATTGTAACAAGTTCATCATAACAGTCAACAAATGTATTTTTGTTGGGAATACACCAATTACATGACAAAAGTTGATTACTTTTACTGTATATAACTGTACCTACACGTACTTAAATAAACAAGTACTTTCACGGATATTTAACCCTCCAAGTGGCTTCGACGAGATAATCCATCTAGATCTGATAAATTTCGATAGTTACGCGATATATCGACAAGATATTTCAAATATTTTTATGATGAAGGGATGCAGATCTGGTCAGTTTTCTTCTTTTAACAAGCTATTTAGACAATCAGACCAGTTTGCTAATGACGAAATACTCGTCGAGCCAGGAAGATCAATATTGTACTTGTTAACCAATTATTCAATTACACTCTATAACAAAAAAAATCGACGCTCCAAGAAGGAGTTGTCCGATGGAGACAAAAATTGGTGGATAGGAAAATTATGCACAGAATAGAAAATAATTAAAATTTCAGAACAATTGAATGATTTATTTCAGAGTTACAGTAACGAGCTCAATAAGGTGTTGACCCGCCTCTAGCCTGGATGCAAGCTGCCACACGGCGTGGCATAGACCGATAAAGCTCCCGTATGGTCTACTGCGGTATTTCTTGCCAAATTTGATCCAATTGTCGGATTACGTCATCAACATTCTCTGCCGGATGCAGTCGCCTTCCCATCATATCCCAGACATGCTCGATGGGAGAGAGATCTGGTGATATGGCAGGCCAAGGAAGTGTTTGACAAGCTTAAAGACAGTTCACAGCAACACCTGCGTATGTGGTCTGGTATTGTCTTGCTGAAAAATAAGCCCAGGGTACTGCGAAAGGAACGGTAGCAAAACAGGTCTCAGAATGTCGTCAACGTACCGCTGTGCAGTAAGTGTACCTCTAATGACGACCAAAGAGGTCCGGCTATCAAGGGAAATGGCACCCCAGACCATAACTCCTTGTTGAGGGCCCGTGTGGCGTGCAATAGTGAAAGCAGGATCGGCACGCTGCCCTGGGCGTCTCCAGACACGTCTTCGATGATCGTCAGGACACAGTTGGAAGCGGGATTCGTCGCTAAATACTATACGTCCACAGTCAGCATCATTCCAGCCCGATTGAGCCAAGCACCACTGTAATCTGTCTCGACTTTGTGCAGGCGTGAGACGCAGGTGGCGTGTAACGGTCGGTACGAGCGTAGATTTCGCTCTCTCAGCCGTCTGTGAATGGTCATGGTGGACACTCGTGTGTGGGTCGCATGACTAATGGTTGATAGCGATGAATCAGGCGCTGTGACAGCTGATCTGACAATCACTCTGTCCTCGCGATCTGTTGTGGCCCTACGTCGATCGCTACCATCATGACGCTGAAATCTGCCACTGTCCACCCACTCTTGCCAGCCTCTTCTAACCGCCGCATTGCTTCGACTCACATGACGAGCGATTCTTCGATTTGCCCAACCTGCCTCTTTCAATCCAATGATACGACCTCTTTCAAACTCTGAAAGTTGCTCGTAATGAGCTCGAATCCTGCGGCGAGGCATTTTTTCAGTCGTTGAAAGGTATCCTAAATCGTAATGCAGCAGAAATTTTTAACAACAGTTCAAGAACAACTCCTTATATACATCTGCTGGATGCGCAGTTCCGATGCGCTGGAGTCGCACTATTCATTCATTGGACACCAAATTTTAATCATTTGCATATTTGGTCAAAACATTTTTGCATACGAAATTTCAAAGCAATCGGATGATTCCTTCTTGGTGCTTCGATTTTTTTTGTTACAGAGTGTATATAAAAGTGCATTTACCTATTTGTATTTATATCATTATTATTGTTAGCAAACATGTTTATGTACTCGTTTATTGCTTTTTTAAACCTGTTTCATACTTTTAAGCTGTTTCGTAGCCATAAGTCTTTACCTTGTTGATCATTGGCATTAAGAGGTCCCTTTTAAAGTGGCCACTCAGAGCATAGATGTAAAATATAAGTTATTTTACTAAGTACCAATGGTGGCGTCAGCCCTAGTTACCGGCCATTGTCTTTGCAGCCGACCAAGAAGAATAAGGGTCGTAAGCAAAAGGAAGACAACAAACAAAGTGAACAAGCTCTCCTGGAACCAGTATATTTCATTTCTTAATTTGCAACATCATCCTTCCCCATTGCACGCGACTAACACCCTAACACCCCTACTCGAGTGAAGCTAACACGAATGCGACGTTTAATATCTCACAGCCTGCTAGATTGCACAAAAATTATGTTTTGATATGAGGATAATATGTGTGATTTGAAAACTAAAAAAGTGGTGGAGCATATGTGGAAGATATAATATTAATAGCTATTGTGTTTGTATGTACCCACATTGTAGCTGTTGACATAAACTGTACTGACAAAGTCACCGGTTTGTATTTCATCTAACGTCGCACTTGAGCGACCCAACGGTCTATTGGTGACGGTCCAGGATCCTCCCGAAGGGAAAGATCCGAAGACAACTACACGTCATCTTGAACCACGGTCAGATGACGAGGTTACACCTGAGATAGTACCCCACTCTTCAAAACTTCACACCACGCCGACGTTAGGACATTGGAGGCCACGACAGATTTAACATGCACCAGCCCCCTTCGTACACGACGGTCTTTGGTTGGTTGAACTCGCAACCCTCCGATTGTTAATCCGTCACTCCTCCAACCGGGCTATTGCGGTCCCATCGGACACCTGAGGTAAAACCCAAGCATAGCATTTATTTGGGGTCTGACTATAAATTAAAATTTAATTTAATTATTTTTAATTTAATTTTTATTTTAATTTATTTTTAATTTAATTTATTTTTTAAATTTTACTTTAATTAATTTTTTAATTCACATTTAAATAAAATTTATTTTAAAATATAAATTTTACATACATTTATTTTTTAATTTAATATTTTATTTTATTTTTTAATTTAATATTTTATTTTATTTTTTAATTTAATATTTTATTTTATTTTTAAAATATATTTTTTAATTTTGAGTATTTAATTTTTGTATTTATTTTAAATTTAAATTTATAGTCACATTCACTTGGGAGTCCACATCCACTTGTGTAGTAAAGTACTAGTGAATATAGGCGGAAATATAAAGAAGGAATTTCCTATAGAAATGGGAAAATGTTTTATATCAAAATCTAAACTATGAAGTAGCAGAATCCCTATTAAAATGTAACATACGTATCATCAAGCATGAGCATAAGTTTTAAGGGACTGAACCATTTTGACCAGTCGATAGTTTTATGAAGCAGTGCCAGCACAGTTGAGTCCCCTGGAATTTAGCCCTAAATATATAAAAATTAACTTCACTAATTTATTCACTTCTTAATTCACTAAATTAACTTAAGAATTAACTTCACAAAATACTAATAAAATCTAAACACTGAAATAGCTGTCACTTTTATGGGACAGTGAAGTCTGGCCTATTTCAGTGTTTATATTTTCATACAAAATTGTATTGTACGCATTTGTATAGGACAATCCTTCCTCAAATTCCAGTCTATACTTACTAGTAAACAGCTCTGTAGTTATAGGTGTGGACTGTTATATTAAGAACTTAATTTTGTAGTGAGACCCTAAAATAAATGCTATGATTTGATTCTACACCAGATGTACGATGACTTTTGTCAGTGCAGTGTACAACGCTTCTCAGTGTGACTGCGTGATATCAAAACCCCATACTAGTTGTTCTGAAAATGTTTTATGAAATAGTGTGTTAAATTAAATGAAAGATTCGAACCATTTTCGAGTAAATCACAGATATATAGAATGACAAATAAACATGCACACCCTTAAAATGTGCAAACAAATTGAAATTTTTTATGTAGGTCTAGAAAGATCGCTTATTTTTGTGTGTATCCGTTGATTTGCAGCTTAAACAAAGAATCTAGTGCGACTAAACGATACTACGAAACCTTCGACGATCCATTGTGAAATAAATTATCTATTATAGCATAGCACACTTACCAGGTCCCACGTCGGGACCCAGTTTTATATAACATACTTATCAGTCCAGCTATTATAAATATCAAATCTCAGGACGAGGCACAATGTATATTCAGACAAGAAACGATAACGGTACACATCTCCAAACGAACCACAGACCGACTGCCCTCTCGCTTCTCAACGGATCAGACGATAGCACTTTCAAACTGGGCACATGCAGAGAACACGAATATGCGTCCTTGGAAACTGCTGATGAACAGTTCCGATTGGGGGCAGAGAAGAACAACACTTGTGTTTGCTACACTACTCAATATTTATACATGATGGAAACGCTTGTTTCAGTCAGAATGCTTACATACGGGCACATACTTTACATAAGTCTGCTCGTGTTCCTTTGGTAAAGAGTTCCATTCCGGCACTAGAGATCGTCATTGCTCTTGTGCAATCCTTAATGGGGTCGTGTAGGCTGCAATGCGATGACAGAGAACATCCCAAACATGCTCTATTGGATTGACATCACGTGACTGCTTGCTGTGAATTTAATATTTTCCTTAAATTTTCAGTTTAGGTAGTTAATTAACGTCGTACTGGAGCAACACAGCGTGCTAATGGTGACGATCCGGGATCGATCCCCAAAGGAAAGATCCGTAGACAATATCACGTCATCTTGAACCACGGTCGGATGACGAAACTACGAGATATAACGTGATCTTATTAAAAAACTCCTCGATCAGAATCTAGTCAGTTTTGTGAAAGACGAGATATCTCGCCGAGACATCCCCCAGGAGGCTTAAAGGATGCATTTTGCAGCGGTTTTCATAAATCCCTTCCCTTTTCCTTCCTGTTGCTCTTCATAAGCAAACAGAAGCAGTGATCAATCAAAGTAAACACAGTTACGTCGTATTGCCCAAGTGCACTTATTTTCTGCTCACAGATCATCTTTTAATCTCCAATCTGTTTAAAAGCACACGACTGAAGTAATTCTAATCGTTACACTTAAATGTTGTTAGCGATTCTCCTGGTTCAATACTTAGGGTTTTACGCGATCCACATTAAAATGTTGTTAACTGCATTGCAGAAACCTTTAACATGTCATTTAATAACGTTCATTCGCATCGGGTTCAACCCCCAAGTTCCGCTTGCCCGAGTTCCTATAAAATATTTTGAATGCAAACGACATCACTTTTGAAGTTTGGCGCAGTTCGAATACGAGGTTTTTTTTAAACGGAGGGAACTGCTTTCAGTTCGACGCGGAGGAAACCTCGATAAAAGAGCTTGCCATTAATTTCAAAATGAACCATTAATTCGTGATTAATGAATGGATCAGTTGAGGAATTTTCTGGATTACGGACATCGCTCTGTGTGAGGGTTATTAAAAAATTGGAATGCGACAGAAGAGTAAAAATTGGGCACTGATATAAATGATTGATGCGTTTAATTATTATAAATCCATGAAGGGGGTAAAAACCGTAATGATTAATATTAGAAACAGTGTTATCTGAATAGTTCTCATTTTTGTTTTATTTGTCGCCTTAAAAAGCTTAATTGTTTTAGTTACTCAATTTTAGTTTTTTTTAAATTGAACTCTTTTAGTATTTTGATGCAAAAGTTCTTCCCGTTTTTTCGACAGTCGAGGAAAAACTATTTTATCTACAAAATTTGACATGGAATCCATATAGTATGTACACTTCTTTTCAATGACCTTTCTACTTTTCTGCGATAGCATCATCATCCCGCGATCATAAATTCTGGCTAAAGAACTTATCCAGGCGCCGAAACTTTCCAAACCACTTACGTTTCCGTCATCGTCAACGGTACCCTCCAGTTCCAGTTAATTGGGGGCACACTTCCCTCCGTGTCACCCCGTTGTGGGGTACCTCAAATTTTGCTACAAGAGTGAGAAAGATCTTCGAATGTGAAAACAGAGAAACAGACCCTTTGACGCTCCGCTCGAAATATCCATTGCCGCCTTGATTGGCTAAGCCAGGACATGAACGTGGTCGGCCCAATAGAGTCGATGGACAATTATCCCTGGAGTCTTGTTCCGAAACCCGGAGGTTTCTTCTTTTTACACAACCCACGGGACGCTTAATTATTCGTTAGGGTCGTCTTTTTTACAGAACGTGGTCAGCCCAATGGAGTCAGTGGACAATTGTCCCTGGAGTCTAGCTCCGAAACCCGGAGATATCTTCTTTATACACATCCCATGGAACGGTTAATTATTCTTTACGGTCGTCTATTTCATGACCGTGGTCGGCTTAATGGAGTCGGTGGACATTTGTCCCTGGAGCCTCGCTCCGAAACACGAAGGTTTCGTCTTTTTAGACATCCCACGGGACGGTCAATTATTCTTTAGGGTCGTCTATTTCATGAATGTGGTCGGCCCAATGAAGTCGGTGGACAATTGTCCCTTGAGTCTAGCTCCGAAACCAGGAGGTTTCTTCTTTTTACACATCTCACGAGACGGTCAATTATTCTTTAGGGTCGTCTATTTCATGAATGTGGTCAGCCCAATTGAGTCTGTGGACAATTGTACCTTGAGTCTAGCTCCGAAACCCGTAGATTTCTTCTTTATACACATCCAATGGAACGGTTAATTATTCTTTACGGTCGTCTATTTCATGAACGTGGTAGGCTCAATAGAGTCGGTGGACAATTGTCTCTTGAGTCTAGCTCCGAAACCAGGAGGTTTCTTCTTTTTACACATCCCACGGGACGGTTAATTATTCTTTAGTTTCGTCTATTTCATGAATGTGGTCAGCCCAATGGAGTCGGTGAACAATTGTCCCTGGAATCTAGCTCCCAAACCAGGATGTTTCTTCTTTTCACACATCTCACGGGACGGTGAATTATTCGTTAGGGTCGTCTATTTCATGAACGTGGTCGGCCCAATGGAGGTGGACAATTGTCCCTGGAGCCTAGCTCCGAAAGCGGGAGGTTTCTTCTTTTTACACATCCCATGGAATGATTAATTATTCTTTATGATCGTCTATTTCATGAACGTGGTCGGCCCTATGGAGTCGATGGACAATTGTCGCTGGAGTCTAGCTCCAAAACCCAAAGGTTTCTTCTTTTTTCACATCCTATGGGACGGATAATTATTCCTTAGGGTTCACTATTCCCTTCGAAATAATAACCTGCGTCCACCAACTTAGCTGTAGTGCATACTTCTCTTGGCTAAGATGCTTTGCCTAAATCGGCATTGGTACTAGTACCTTACAGTACACACCACGTACGTCCCTCTGCGGGCCTCCAGCAAAGACCGTCTTAAGAAAACAGTCAACGCATCATCACACTATAGCAAGGAAATACCTACCAACTTCCTTATAAAAAACCCATCTTCTTTTTCTTCTGCGAAGCATTCTTTTCTTTTCGAAAGTAATAAAGCGCAATAGGTCGGAAATGCTCCTGCTTTTCTGCCATTTTTAATGCTTCCCGAAACTTAAAAAACGCAACCCAATAACGCAATTTTCTTCCCCCAAGTACTCGCCGAAATTCCTTCCTTTCAATCAACATCCACACGTGTGAAGTAAGACACGTTTCGGTTTCCGGAAGCAACGCCACCGGAGCGCCAGAAACGGGACTCGCTCTTGTATCACAACCGTCAATCCGCCTTGTATATCTCTATATCTGTACTAGAGCCCGTTTTTGCATCTCCTGTGTCCACTCACGTCTCTCGTGTTTCAGTTGGATCCCAAGTGCGCCGTGACTCACTGGTCCGAGTGGTCGCCGTGCACCGTGACGTGCGGCAAGGGACTCAAAGTGCGCACCCGACTCTACCTGAGTCCGGCTGCCCTCAGCATGTGCAACGTGGAGCTCATGCAGAAGGCACCGTGCACCGCCGACAAGCCGGACTGCACGGTCAACCTCACAGAGGCAAAGAGTAAGTACGCCAATGTATGCAAGTATGCAGTTATGTTTATGTGTTTGCAATGATGTATTTATGTATATGTGTTTCCAAGTATATATTTATATACATGTGTTTGCAAGTATGTATCTATGTATATGTGTTTCCAAGTATATATTTATATACATGTGTTTGCAAGTATGTATTTATGTATATGTGTTTGCAAGTATGTATTTATGTGTATGTATTTATGTATACATGTGTATGTATTTATGTATACATGTGTATGTATGTAAGTATGTATGCAAATATGTATTTATGTATACATGTGTATGTATGTATGTAAGTATGTATGCAAATATGTAGATATGTAAATGTGTGTATGGATGAGTATATGTACACTACCCTACAATAACGGCCGGACGCCAGCGGATTTGCCTAATCCAAATACTTGTTTTGGGGAGTTTTTCGTGGTATGGCTTGGGACCTTTGCATGTTGTTTCTGGTCAATTGAACGCCGACGCCTACACGAACATTTTGGTCAATCAGGTTCTTCCCACGCTCTGGCCATTTCATGTAATGGACAAATGTTACTTCCAGGACGACAACGCTCCGTGTCATGTTGAAGCCTCTGTCAAGCAGTGGTATCGAGATATGGATGTAAAACGTTTTCACTGGCCTTTTCATAGTCCCGACCTAAACCCCATAGAACATTTGTGGGACGCGTTAAAGCGACGCTTACGGACCAGGCAACCACGTCGAAATCTAGAGCTGAGTTGGCGACGTTCTTGTAGCAGGAATGGACACAAATACCCACAGCTCTGTATCAAATCCATGTTGAAAGTATACCCAGAAGGGATGCTAGTGTCATTGCAGCACCATCCCCTATTAAAGAGTGTATTATTACCCTTATACCATCATATCTTGTTGTCCGGTCCATTATTGTGGGGTATTTGTGAATGATCCGGTTCACTTTCAATTTGTGCTCCATCTGCGGTGATGGGCCGTCCTCCCCCCCGCATTCTGCGGAAGCCTTCCCCTATCCCCTTGGTCACAAAAGACGCTCAGGTTCTAGCAAGCGGATCCGGGGTGGGCCTGAGAGTGAGAGAGAGGACTATAAGCACAGTGGGTGAAGGGCAAGTTGTCGGTGGCCCGTAATCGGCAGTTAAATCCGCTACTAGACTCAGTGGGTATGCACACTGCGCTAGCAACCTTCGAGTTGTTGGCGCCGCAGGTTCGATTCCTGAGAGGTGCTTTCCTCCCTGGATGTATTTCTCTCTCCTGAGTCATTAAAACTTTCATGTGAGTGAATTCGGCTTCTGACTACACGCTTCTGATCGGGGATCATTCTAATGAAATAACACCACTCGTTGGCTTAGAGCAGAAACTCTTTTAACTGACATAGAAACAAATTTCAAGGTACAGACGTTTGAACCTCCAAGTGGTTACGACGAAAAATCTCATCCATCACTATTTTTGCTAATGACAAAGTTATCTCGTCATGCCGATTCAATTCCGAATGAAGTAGAAGTTTCCTTTTATATCAATGATGAAGACATTGAGACCAGGTCAGACGAGATATCTCGGATTTCTAGATGTGCATCAGTTTTCCTAATGACGAGATATTCCGTCGAGAGAACCACCAAGAGAAAAATTATAGGCCTCTCTTAATAGTGTACTACATTTTCGTTCGAACATATTAGAATATAACAATGAGTTTCTCACGAAAACAAGCATTTAATGATGTAAAACATTAGTTAATAAGTTTCTGCTCTAAACTGACTATGTAGTATTTATTAATGATGTCTATTAATACACGATCAAGCATTCACTAAATGTCAAATATTGTTCAAACAGTAACAGGTTCGAAAATATCTTCCTTTTTATAACTGCGTGTTTCATTTGGCATATTCGTGAAAATTTAAGTTTTAAATCAAGTCTCATCATAGAAAGTATCGATTGGAGGAAAATAATAATACACGCAACTATTAATTAGTAAAACATGCGAGTTATTAGTAGGACGGAAAGGAAAGCAAAAAAGTTTATTCTACAGTAAATAACTTTACCGTCATTTAATATATGAAGAACTTTTGTAAGAAAATGAAAATCCTTTTTTGTTTTGATATAGGATACAACGCTTAATGAGTTAGCCACTATCCTGAGTAATTGATTCGAGAAGAGTTCAAATAGTCTAAAAAAATCTTCCGTAGCAATTAATGCTTAACAATAAGAAGTAAAATTCCGTACTCCACCATATAAACCTCTCATTATTTACCTCCATTAGGAATAATCGAACCAAACTTTGAAGTATAAAAAAAAAAATGTTATACGAATATCTCTTAAGCGTTCTGTATACAAGAAGCGTGTGTAAAAGGACATTTCGACATGAAATAATTGTTTTATTGTTCGGTTGGAGTTTTGAGACCCCTGTAATAAAGCAAACACTTGTAATTAATGGTAATCGTATATCAAGCACATATTGCAATTTAGAGATAACAGAATAGAAAAAATAGGAAGATAATGACTTAAGTTTTTGTGGACATTAAAATATTAAAATGTACTTTCTTTTGTGCTATGCTTTGAATTTTTCTTACCGATTTTTATGGAAATTGAATGTGGATTTTATGGAAATAGATGTAGATGTGGAGTTTATGGATGAAATGGATGTGGATTTGATGGAGATGGATGTGGATATGGATTTTATTGAAATGGATGCGGATTTTATAGAAATGGATGTGGATTTTATGGAAATGGAAGCGGATTTGATGGAAATGGAAGTGGATTAGATGGATATAGATGTGGGTTTTATGAAAATGGATGTGGATTTCATAGAAATTGTTTTATGGGAATAGATATGGATTTCATGGAAATATGTGGGTTTTATGGAAATGGATATGGGTTTCATTTAAATGAATTTGGGTTTCATGAAAGTTGATGTGGGTTTCATGAAAGTGGATGTGGGTTTCATTGAAGTTGCTGTGGATTTTATAGAAATGGATGTAGATTTTATGGAAATGGATTGGATAGAAAAGGATGCGTATTTGATGGAAACGGATGCGGGTTTTATGGAAATGGATGCGGGTTTCATGGAAATGAATGCGGTATTCATGGAAATGGATGTGGGTTTCATAGAAACGGATGTTGGTTTTATGGAAACGGATGCTGGTTTTATGGAAATGGATGAGTAGGTTTTATAGAGATTGGATGTGGGTTTTATATATAGAGATAGATTTGGGTTTTGTGGAAATGGATTTGAGTTTTATGGAAATAGATGTGGGTTTTATGGAGATGGATTTGGGCTTTATGGAAATGGATGTGGGTTTTATGGAGATGTATGTGGGTTGTATGGGAAAGAATGTTGTTTTAGGGGAAAATATGTGAATTTGAAGGATATAGATATGGATTTATGGAAATAGATATGGATTTTTATGAAAATGGATATGGATTTTATGGAAATGGATATGGATTTTATGGAAATATATATGGATTTTATAGTAATAGATATGAATTTTATGGAGAGAGATCAAAATGTTGGGAGAAACAACTCAAAATACGTATTTAACTTTTTCAAAATATTTTCTTTCATAAATAACTGCATTTCTAGGTAACGAAAGTGTATTAAAAAACATTTGTGAGTGCCTTGTTTTCCTAACTGTGTGTATTTATCCGTAGAGAACTGCATGCAGCCCAAAGAGGTTGGCCCCTGCCGGGGCTACTTCCCTCGCTGGTACTACGACGTGGGCCGGACCATGTGCCTCCAGTTCATTTACGGAGGGTGCAGGGGCAACCGGAACAACTTCGAACGATACGCGGACTGCAACAGAATGTGCGAAACCATGTTGAGAGGTAATCTGCTAAAAAATATACATCAAAGTATTTAAATTTCACATCGATCTTGTTCAGTGTTTCTACCACGAGGAATTCTTTCCGTCTATACGTCTAGGTGGTGGTGATCGTTATAAAAGGGTATTTCTGCAGACCTAGCGTTTTGGTAACCTATTTTTTAACTTGTCGCGTTACTTTGCATTGATGCAATTGCAGCACGTTCTTTATGAAAGGACTTCAGCGTAAACAAACCGCTCGTGCAATGCAGCAAGTTGAAAACCATATGGCTCCCGTTGTGTTGGTATAGTACAACGTTAATTAAAATTACCTCACCTTATCCTATGGCTCCATGAGTGATTGTGAAATTTCTTATTGTATTGAATGGGTCTTGGTCCTGGACATGATTTCTCGTCAACCTCTAGCATGCCAATCGGGACGTGGTAGATCGGTTGTAAGAGTAACGGACTAATAACCGAAGGGTTTTGAATTCGGATCCAGCCAAAGACCATCGTGTACAAAAGGGCTGCGCACGTTCAATCGGTCGTGGCTTCCAATGTCCTCACGCTGGCGTGGCGTGGAATAAGGTACCAGATCAGGTGTGACCTCGTCATCTGATCGTGGTTCAAAATTATGTGTGTTCTCCGTTGTGTTGCTCCAGTGTGACCTTAATTAAATGCCCTACCTAGTTCTCCAATCTTGAATAGCCAAAGCAGTAATTTTTTTAAAATTTCATTTACCATCCGCACAACATAAAAGTGGAGGATACGGAAGAATGCTGATGACAAATGAAATCGATGTGAGCTTAGGAAATTCAAGATTGTTAAACTAGCTGTTGGTAAAAAAATCATTACCCAGGACCATTCATTCTCATTTCGATATACAATTGGAAACATACCATCCACTCACGATTTTCACCTTGCTGCGTTCCAAAGCCACATGAAGTTCTCTCTACCATAAAAAGCACTGCACAACCTGTTGGGTTGGCGAAACATTCGTCCCATCTTTTGACAAAAATGGTATAAAAATTATTCTATTGTCTAAAAATGACATTTAATCAATACATTATGTTCCGATCTGTTCGATGGCCTTTCTCCATTGCTCCGGTAACTGCATCATCCCGCGCTCTTACCAGTTCATTGGGCTAACGAAAGATTATGGCGACGAACTTTCGAACCACTCGCAGCACGTGGAATCGTCAACGTCACCATCACTCAACATAATACGTATTTTCATTTGCGTCTGCGAAGTATTCTTGCCTTTTCGGAACTAAAAAAGCACAACAGGTCGAAAATGATCCGTATTTCCTAAATTAAAAAAACCCAAAGCCATGACACAATTTTTCCTAAGTACTGCTGTGTGAGATTCTTACTTTCCAAAATCAAAACATTACACGCGAAATAGATAACATTCGGTTTGGGCATGTAGTGCCCTCAAGTGGCCGAAACGAGACGAACTTTTGCATCAAGTCCTTTATATTCAAAACTAGCCACTGCGTAACTAAGGCCCGGTGCACGCATCCGGTTTTTCAAGGTGCCTCTGCCGCAACGCAAGTGCGGTCTGAGGTACATTAGATCGAATGGAGCAGCGCACACATGCATCCAGCGCCGCTGGGGCGACACACATCCTACTTGCGTGCAATTTGTACCGCAGTTCCTGACGGTCGCCGCACATGAGTCTCCGTTCTGAAGTACCATGTTTTCATAAACAAATGGAATATAAATAATAGTTAATAAATGGTTTTATCTATTAACGTCTATTTTGTTACAAAATATACTTTTTTACTCCAAGTAAGCGAAATAAACACGTTTTCTTCGCTAGAATATTTATCACAAATGGCGCGAAATGAGAATTTGCGTCATTTCACGGTTATGTGTGCATAGTTGGGTTTCGGTGCCGCAGTGGCGCCGCGCGTTAAAAAACCGGATGTGTGCACCTGTCCTTACACGGAGTTTCCCGTTCCAACGCTTCTTTTCGTGGGTCAGGTGTGACCACTACTCGCTAATCCCCGATGATTTCTACGAATTACCATTTGGTTTAGGAAGCAAACTTGAGGTGAGGTAAGGTAAGGGTAATTTTAATTAACGTCGTACTAGAGCAACACAATTGACAACAGTCCGGAATCAGTCCCTTAGGGAAATGTCTGAGGACAACACCTCGTAACTTTGAACCACTGTCAGATGACGAAGCAACACCTGAGCTGGTACCCCGCTCTCCAAACTTCCACACCAACACAACATGAGGACTTTTGGTCACGACAGATTTAAGTTGCACCAGCCGCCTCTACACCATACGCTTACAAACATCCATTCAATGACTCGGATTCGAACCAGGATCCTTCCGATCTAGAAGCTAACACCTTAACCACCAGAGCGGTTGGGTGACTGTCCGGGATCAAATCCGAAGGGAAAGATCCGTAGACAGCAATTCGTCATTTTGAAACGCAGTAAAATGAAGAGGACAACACTTGTATTAGCACCACTCTCCACACCACTCCATGGTGAGGACATTGGAGGCAACGACGTATTGAACGTGCACCAGCCCTCTCATACACGAGTTGGTTGGATTCGAACTCGCAACACTTTCGGTTGCTAACACATTGCTCGACAAATCGGGCTACTGTCTTCGAGAGGGAAGTAAAGATTAGATGTTTGCGTTTCATGGCGCGAGGGGAAGATGAGTGAGACCTGGAGTTATATGCACAGTATTCTGCTTATAAAAATGCTTCGTTTTCAGGTGCCCAATTACGATTTTTTATATTGTTTTGAAAGTCTCAGTAATGATTGTAATTAAGTATTTCTTTCTTCTCGCAATGGAAGACGAAGGAAAGTACAAAACAAAATAGCAAATTCCGATTTCTAAAAAAGTACCTTCGATGGTTAATGAAGTGTAATAATCATTAATTCTCGAGAAATAAAACAAGTGTGATTATGTCTCTGGTTCTGCAAAATATCTTAATTGTAATTTTCTGCTTTTTATTGGGACGCTAAATTGCTTCATAAACTCAATTTTTCATACATATCCAAAGTATGTACTTAAAAAAAAAGGCGATTTAATTGTAAACGCGAAATGTTTTGTTATTTAAAAAATTATAAGAGATAAATAGTGTTATATATCGAAATATCTTTCTTACATTGGTGTTCAGTTGAAAAATTTTAAATTAAATTTATTAAAGTAACTACTTATACATTTCTTCGAAAAGTAATGAAAAAATTGCCGAAAGAATTTGTAAACTCACCTGTTAGAATTTAAAAAAGTTTTGTGTTCTAAATATTTTACAATGACAAATGTAAATTAAAGAAAAAAAAAACATTTTAGAAACAATTAATGCAGAAACATTTCATAGCAAAAGTACTTTGTTTTAATTTGCTATATAATTTATTACTATTAACTTTCAGGTTAACGAATGCAAATTCAAAGTTAATTCAAGGATTAATGTTGAAAAATACATATAACTGGAATACTAAAATTAACAATGACGAAATGTACTTGTTAAGAAGATACTAAGATGAATAATATAGTATAAATAAGATACTAAGATGAATGCTGCTGAATGCACGTAATTATAAGATGCATTAAAAAATTAAGATCTAATTTTCTAAATATATTGTAATTAAATGTTAATAATATTTAGAGATTATTTATTTCTGAATCACTATTTACCTAGCTTAAAGCAAAAAATCGTATTTATTCATTCATATTAATATACACTGAAGAGCCAAAACATTATGACCACCTACTAAATATCGCGTTGCGCCTCCTCTGGCCTGTAAATTAGTTGCAACTCGCCTGGGCATCGATACCACAAGTTCTTGGTACATAACTGGAGACAGGTTGTACCAAATGTCTTAGCAGCGGTCATGCAAAGTCGAGGTATTAGGACATGGTGATGTTTGAGTTCTGAGCTGCCTAAGCATGACACCCCAAATGTGCTTTATAATGGCGAATTAGGTGGCCAGGAATCATCAGTATGCTTTTTCTCGAACCACTCCAACACAATCCGAGCCTTGTGACATGGGGCGTTGTCCTACTGGAAGATTTCATTTCCAGTTGGGAAGACAGACGCCATGTAGGGGTGCAACTGATCCGCAATGATGTTCAGATAGTTCGCAGCGTGCATGGTCTCTTCTATCGCAACTACGGGTCCCAGAGTCACACATGAGAACGTCCCCCAAAGCATAATACCGCCACCACCAGCCTGTGCATGACCTGCTGTATAAGAGAGAAGCAACTGTTCGCCTGGCAGATGGCGTACCCTGACACGACCATCGACGTGATGAACCAGAAATCGGGACTCATCTGATCAGGCAACTCTCTTCCACTCATCCATGGTCCAGTCTCGATGTTTCCGGGCCCAGGTGTAGGCGTAGGTGACGATGACGTTTGGTCAAGTAAGGCACACGAGTGGGACGTCTGCTGCACAGTCCTATATCCAACAGTGTCCACTGAACTGTGAGTTCCGAAACACTTGCGCTTGGACCTGCATTGTATTGGGCTGTCACCTGAGCCACTGTCTCGCGCCGATTTTGCTTTACCAAGCGAGACAGTCTCCGACGTCCATTTTCTTTGATGACGTGTGGACGACCAACACCTTGGCGTCTACTGCTGGTGTCAACGTCATTTATCCACTTTGCATGAATACTAACAACGGCAGATCGTGAACAACCTACCAGTCGTGCAGTTTCGGCGATACTCGTTCTTAGTCTTCGGACCATTATGATCTGCCCTCTATCAAATTCGCTTAGATCAGCAGCCTTTGCCATCACGCACAAAAGTAACTGCAAGAATGATTACTTACCTTATCCAGCAGCAGTTAAATACCATTCTGACTTACTCACGTGTCCTCCACGTCATCCAGACCAGTTCATTGAAAAATGTGGGGATGGGCATAATGTTTTGGCTCGTCAGTTGTATGTATTAATATTTATAGTGATGTCCATAACAAAGTAGTGAGATTTCTTAACAATCCAGTTTAGTACAAGAAATTATTTCTAAACTGCCTGGGTGATGGGGCGATAAAATAGCACGTTAATGCGTCAGTCCACAAATATTAATTAACAATGTGCCATCTGTATAAACCTTATTAACCTTTATTCTTAATGCGACTACGTATAATACCGGCATTTTAAAACAGCGCCTCTCTTCACTCAGCGAAAATTATTTGCCTCCTTAGTTTTGTGGGTTGATACTTAATTAACGTCACACTGGAGCCAGACACCGGCTATTGACGACGGTCCGAGTTCAATCCTCAAGTGAAAGATCCAAGAACAGTTATTTTGAACTACGGTCGGATGACGAGGCAACACTCTCCAAACTGCCCCGCCTTACCAACGTAAGGACATTTGAGGGCACGACAGATTCAACGTCCACCAATCCCGTGAACACGAGGTCTGTAGTAGGATTCGAACTATGGATTAGCAGCCGGAGGTTTGATAACCCGTTCAATGCGGTTGCTAATTCGTTACTCTTTCAACTCGCCCTGTAAAGACCTAGCTAATGGCTACCACGGCCATGTAAAGAGCAGGAAAAAAAATCACTTAGTACTATGGCATACTAAATTGATAACTTCCAAAAGACAATGAACAGATGGTGAGGTTATACAATGTGGCACAGGGGCATAAAGGAGACAACAGAAGTTTACAGATTCTTGATTAAATTAAATAGGACTGTTCAGTTTTCACTTTATGTGTCTCCGCTGAATTAGCGGGTTGTGCCTAGAATGTGTGGGTGTATGTGAGGTGTAGAGAAAAGCCGTGGTGAACATGGTTAACGCCCAAGTAGTTCACAAATCCGTCCTTCTAGTGCCAAAATGATTCAATTCCATTGGTCTGAGCATAGCAAAAGAAATAAACAGTAAAAATAATTCACCCTCCAAGTGTTTCGACGAGATATCTCGTCCAAGGTCAGGTGAATTGTGCCAATGACGGGACAAAACTGCCTTGATACTTTCTCCAAGGTGTGAATGAAGATAGGAACACAAATTTCCCCCTGCACAGAAGTCAGCGGTAACCTGGTTGGAAGAGTGACGGTTTAACAACGGGAGGGCTGGCTGCCAGTTCAAATTCAACCAAAGACCGTCATCTACGAAGGGGCTAGTGCACGTTAATTTTGCTCTGGCACCAATATTCTCACTTTGGCGTGGTGTGGAGTTTTTGGAGAGAGCGGATGCCAGCTCAGGTGTAACCTGACCGTGTTTCAAAATTATGTGGCGTTATTCTCCGTTCTTTCCCATTGGATTTGATCCGGACCGTCGCCATTAGCCCGTTCTGCTGTTCCAGTGGCGACGTTTGTTAAATGCCTACCTACCCGTCCCCAGAACCGGCGACAGTTTGCAACAGTGATCTTTACCGGAGGGCGGACTCTACAGAGCAGTTTTCTACTCGAAAATATCAGCAACAGAACGGGCTATTGGCGACGTTTCGCTATCCATCCGGAAGAGAAACATCCAAGGACAATACCACGTAATTTTGAACCACGGTCACATGACGAGGACGACACCTACTCTTCAAACCTCCAGACCACGTCAACGTGAGGACATTGGAGGCCACGACATCATGAGCGCACACCAGCCCCCGCGTACACGAGTCTTTTGGATGGACTGAGTTAAAACTTACCACCAGGACACAACAAATCCCGGGCGTCACTATGCCTAAAAAATTTGATCTGGCGCCTAGATTTTCAGTTTCTGTGAAAAACGTGTATTTTTCATTGATAAAAATTTAGATTTTTTTTTGCTAAATCTATATATAAGGGGGAAATCCCAAGCTACGGCAAGCTTAGTAGAAAATCATTCGGAATTTAAAATATCGATGTTTGCGCTATCATCGGTAAACAAGCATTGAAAATAAACACCAATTTTTCGATGTTTTAAAAGTACCGATGTCTCAACGGTTTCGATGGTTAAAATGTACTATGATGAAAAGAGATGTAGACTTCAACACACAGATATAGCTGCCGTAATAAGAGAAGAATTAATTTGTGAATTAAAAATATGTGAGCTTAATGCTAGATGGATCGACAGATAAAGAAAGTACTGATCAGCTAATTTTGATGATGCGCAATATGACTGAACCGTAAGTGAAAGACTTTGATCCCACAAAGGCTATGGACATGTGATATCTCAGTTCTAAAGCAACAAGACATGTTCATGATCATAAAAGTGTAATTTGGAGTAAAATGTTTAATGTAGATAGTAAAAGTGTTATTTTTTATTGCCTATACTTTTTTATTGCCTATTTTTTATAGTTACATTATAAATAGCATATGTGGTTACTCGTGTGTGTGTTTGTGTGTGTATAATGAGTTCTGCGATATATACTCAGCGTAAGGAAAAATATTGGTATGACATGTATTGCATGGGTCCTAGCTCCTAAAAAATTGGACTGGCTCCTAAATTTTTTTTTCTTGTCATCCCCTGCTCACAACTCTCTTGTTACTAAATAAGCTTACGCGGCCCATAAAACATCAGAAGGATTAAACATCATGTTTACTTTATTTTTTGGCCTTTTGATTGAAATGTGAAAACGGTGTCGACCTGCGAAATTAATTTTCTTAACTTTTATGCTGCGGCGTTTAGATTTTTTCAATCGTCTCCAGGAACGGCTATTTCGCCTGCATGTCCATCCCCCCTAACCTAATTACCTAACTTGAGCGAAAGAGCCTTGATTGGCATTTACGATTGACGCTTACCTTTCATAGTATTGCGTGTCGTTTGGTGTGAGATAGATATCCACGGAGCGACCTTCTGCCTTTCCCCCGAAGCGTTCACACCTCACGGTCGACTGGGTACGGTACCGAACTAAAGGAGGGATCATCTGAAAGGTCAGTCGCCGACAGCTCGTAAATGGTGATCGATGCCAGCGGTCACTTAAAAGGGGGATAGCATTCAAAGTACACAGATCTATACCACGCCGCTGGTGTAAACGAAATTGTAGTGGTAACGTCTATCTGCCGCAGCGTAAAGGCCAATGCGATCTTGGGTTCAGAATGAGAGATGTTCTGGTAAGGACCGACCGAAAAGGTTTTCCTCGCTTTCTGTGTGTCTCTTCCTCCTCTCACATACTAACTGCTCTCTCACCTACGCATGCTGCTTTGGTTGGCCTAGACTATGTCCGAGCTTCGCTGCCTCCTTCTGCAATCGCCTACGCCTATGCCATGAAGGATGCCAAAGTTCACCTGGAGAAAGGACTCGTCTGTGGTCAGTGTGCTCTCTAACTCTATCTCTCTTAGTCTAGCTGCACTCTCACTCTGTTTTCTCTCTCGTGTTGCACAAAAACGTACGTCAAACCTCGTCACTTTTAAGTACTCTTAAGGTCCAAACCATCTAACCTCTCGCGTCACCATGATACAGTCTATCTACCACGAGAACTACTACCGCAAGGTCTAGGTGGTGAAGCGTAGAACTTGTTTTATTTTGTTATAACGATTGTTGGGCTGGAAACCTTATAACAGATCTTCTGGATAACAAATGTGAAGATAACAAGTAAACACAACCCTACAATAATGAACCGGACAGTAACATGGGATGGTATAAGGGGAGGAATACATACTTTAATAGGGGATGGACCCCACGTGCTGCAATGACACTACCAACCCTTCGGGGCATACTTTCATCAAGGGTTTGATACACAGTATAGGATATTTGTGTCCATTCCTGTTGCAAGAATGTCGACAGCTCAGCTGTAGATTTCGGTCGTGGTTCCCTGGTCCGTAATCGTCGCTCTAACGCGTCCCACAAATGTTCTATGGGGTTTAGGTCAGGACTCTGAACAGGACAGGAAGGACGTTTTACATCCATATCTTGATACCACAGCTTGACAGAGACTGCAACATGACATGGAGCCTTGTCGCCCTGGAAATAACATTCGTCCATTCCATTAAATGACCAGAGCGTAGGAAGAACCTGATGGTCCAAAATGTTCATGTAGGCGTCGGGTTTCAATTGACCAGGAACAACATGCAAAGATCCCAGGCCTTATCAAGAAAAACTTCCCCAAACCAATAGTCGGATTTTATACAAATCCGCTGGCGTCCGGTCCTGTATGTGTCCTTCCTGTAGGTCCTGTATGTGTCCTGTAGGGTGGTGTATGTGTCCTTCCATGCCAAACAGCAGTCCACACACGCAACCCGACCATCCCCCTTTTTTTTAAACCTGGCTAATTTGTATCCCATACATAGAAATATATTCTGAAAATTTTCAGCTTCCATAACTTGCAGTAGTTTTTTTATGTATGTTAATTTTAGTTTTAAAAATTGATCATGATTTTACACTCTCTATGTCTCTACTACCTCTAGAGCTAATTGCCCTTTCGTACGGAATGAAAATTTATTTTGTCGTAAAATATACAACCTTTTTAATGACGTATCATATGGTCTTTTAATTGACCTTTTCACTTTCAATGTCATTCAGTTTGACCTCCAATTACAAAAAAGGGTATTTAAATTTTTTTTTCCAAAAAATAAATTAATTTATATTACTTAGATTTCTACAAGGTTCATAGTGGAACACGCATGGATTCATACTTAAAAGGAAATAGAAGTATGAAATCAGTACTCATAAATACTTTTTGACCTGTTTGTCCGACCAAGACGAAAGGGAGTTTATTTTATAGAAAAAGTATAACCTTTCTGACATATAATCGATAATGGTCCTTTTCACATGGAATAGCCCATATATATGAAATATTTCTACATTTAAAACCCTATTCACCACTGAGATGTCCCTTAACGTTCCTCTTTACACCCTTTATTCATCTGGTCCTCAATGCACGTTTACACCTCTTTAACCTCCTGACCTCTTCCACTTCGTTAAACGTACCAACAAAACAGACGCGCTTTCGAGATGTTTACATCTGCCCGTCTTTCCATTAGTAAGATTTGAGATGCACGAGCGACTTTAATAGAACCCCCGCCTTTTCCGTCCTTTTAAATGGGTCTTTTTAACTTAATCCTTAACCCTCTAGCGTATTAAACTTTATATGTTTATTCTCTGATGTATCACATTAGTCTCGCCCTCGTTTCAAATTAATGAGGGACTTTTAAGTTGTTCTCTCTGGATTTAATCTTTCTGCATTTAATATGTGAGTTTTCAACACGTTCAGCAATACACACCCGATGAAATTATGGAAAAACTACCCACACCACATCTTCCACGCATGGGATTTTGCTTTCTGTTATTAAGTCTTGTTTGTTGTTAAGTGGTAACAAACTTGCACGTAATTCTTCCTGCTACCCCTATAGATTAGTGGGATAAGGTCCGTTTCTACGGCAACAGACGGTCCGTTTCTACGGCGGGCGTATATTCAGTGTCGGGAATGGTTCTCGTGGTAGACAGACCCTTCTAAAGGGTGAGCCACTTTTCACACAACCTTACGTTTTTAATTCTACGTTAATCCTTAACAAATGAATCTAGCCTTAACTGAAGTGGGGAAATACGTTGAGAACGTCAGGTGTTGCCATGATTACCGAGTTGAGCGATCTCTAGAGATGGCTATTAAAAATTAACGGAGTGCTCGTATTTGGTAGAGTCAATGAACTCAAATATAATGAATCTAAGAATGTCTTTTTGTGAGAAAAGTCAAAGAAAAAATCCATAAAAAGTTTGAACGTGCACACAGTGTATAATTTTTGAATTTACTTTATTTTTCAGATTTTCTTTTTCCCGGAAGGATGTTTGTTTACCGTTATTTTACGAATTTCTTGTTTTGATGAGAGATCTTATGTTTCACCTTTTCTCTTTGATTGTTTGCCTTTATAATTCTTTTATTTCTAATTATTTCATTTTTCTTCAATAGGGATATTTTTTAAATTCAATAATTTCAACTTTTGTTATGTTGCATTCCTTTTTATATATTGTAATTTTATTTTTCACTTCAAGTTATTGATTTACTTACAGACATTAAAGACAACCTTGAAAATAATATAGTCAAATTTTCAATTTTCAGATTTAATTTTAAATAAGTTGAATTTCAAGCTTTGAAATAAAATATCAGATTTCTAAGTAAATATTTGGAGAGTTTTTGAAAAAAAAAACTTTTTTTAAAGCCAACATTTACATAGCAGCCTTTTAAACGCCTCTTAGGCTGATTTCTCTATAGTGTCTTTGGCTATACAGTATAAATTTTCAAGAAATCTATCTAGGCTGAATATATTATATTTATGAATAGCAGTTTTAAGCTTCTAATGTACGAGATTTCACGTGATATTTTCAGATCTAAATAGGTTATATGTAAAATAAAAAATAACGATATTTAAAAATTTTAATTATAAAAATTTTGAACTTTATCGCACATTTTAACTATATCAACAGAAACAAAATACTAGCGAAAGAGTAGTTGATTGAAATGTCTACTACCATCTAGAGAATATGTGGTAAAAATATGTAATGACTGTGATAATTAGATACTATCAAAAGGTACATTACTCATTTTAACTTGGGTAGGTAATTAACACACTTATGGAGCACCACAACAGGCAATAGGCGACAGTCCGGGATCAATTCCTAAGGAAAAAGATCCAAGTACAATACCTCATTTTGAAACATGGTCATATGACGAGGTCAACACCTCAGCTCATTTTAACCAAGGAAGAAAAGGTTCTGAACTCCGGCATACCTAAATCCAGCGATTTTTAACAGTTTGTATTAAAAGCAAATATGAACTCATTACAAAAATTCTGCTGCAAAAGCAAGAATATGTTAAGATTTTTTTGCCGATCTGACAAAAATTAGGTATAATTTTGTTTGCTTTTTAAAAATAATTAATAGTAATTATTTACTTTCCTTTTTCTCTCCAAGGTGGCTTTTAAAAAAATTCTATTGACAATTTACTTATTATACTATGGAGTAAAAAATTATTATACTATGGAGTAAAAAATAATGCTCAAAGTGATTAGTATTGAGTTGATGCAAATGTTCTTCCCGTGTATTTGACAAAAATTGAAGAAAAGTTATTTCATTTACTACATTTAATCAGTATAGTATGTGCCGTTCTGTACGATTATCCTTCTTCATATCTTCGGTAGCTGCATCATACTTCACATCAACTTTAAAGTTTTCCAGCTAAAGAACAGATTCAGTTGACGAAACTTTCCGAACCGTTTCCGGCACATGGAATCGTCAACGACCCCCTCTCTTTGCACAACACCTGCACTTTCCTACAATAATGGATCGGACGCCAACGGATTAGCATAAAATCCGACTACTTTTTGGGGGGTGTTTCTCGTGATGTGGGCTGGGACCTTTGCATGTTGTTCCTGGTCAATTCAATGCCGACGCCTACATGAACATTTTGGACAATCAGGTTCTTCCTACGCTCTGGCAATAATATGGAATGGACGAATGTTACTTCCAGGACGACCACGCTCCATGTCTTGTTGCAGCTTCTGTCGAGCAGTGGTATTAAGATATGGATGTAAAACCTATTCCCTGGCATGCCCAGAATCCCAACCTCAACCTCATAGAACATTTATGGGACGTGTTAGTGCGACGCTTACGGTCCAGGAAACCACGTCCGAAATCTACTGCTCAGCTAACGACATTCTTCCAGCAGGAGTGGATACGAATACCCATAGCTGTGTATCAAAACCTTGTTGAAAGTATGCCCAAAAGGGTTGCTAGTGTCATTGCAGCACGTGGGGGACCCCCCCCCCCCCCCTATTAAAGCATGTATTATTTCCCTTATATCACCACATCTTGCTGTCCGGTCCATTATTGTATCTTTAGAGTGTGTAAAAGTAGAAAAGCATGTCGAAAATGCTCCTTACTTTTTTTTTTAATGCTTATCAAAATTTAAAAAACCACAATCCTCTAACGCTGTTTTTATCCCTGTGTGATCGCTGAAATTGCTTCTTTCAAACAACATCCAAACTTGACACTTGTGAAGCAGATAACACATCGGTTTTGTGATACCAGTTTCGAAAACAGGACGAACTTTTACATCAACCCAATATTAAAAAAACAAGGATTTGGGAAAAGAAACTTTTGCCATCAATTGAAATCTAAAGCATAGGAATGAAACAAAAAGTCAAACAATTTAAGTTGATTCACCATCCGAAAGCCCCAACACTACCATTCTTGCAGCGTGTCGTGGCAAACCGGTTAAAATTCACTGCATTCAACGATAGCTGTTAATAGTCGATAACAGTTACCCACTGTTCATTCGAAATGTTATTTCGATCGTTGTATAAATCAATAACAGTTGACATATTCGATAGCAGTTGTCAACTGTTAATTTTAATCACTGTTATAGTTGATAACTGTTAATATATTTAACAATTGTTAATTTTAATCACTGTCTTAATTGAACTGTTAATATATTTAACAATTGTTAATTTTAATCACTGTCTTAATTGAACTGTTAATATATTTAACAATTGTTAATTTTAATCACTGTCTTAATTGAACTGTTAATATATTTAACAATTGTTAATTTTAATCACTGTCTTGATTGAACTGTTAATATATTTAACAATTGTTAATTTTAATCACTGTCTTAATTGAACTGTTAATATATTTAACAATTGTTAATTTTAATCACTGTCTTAATTGAACTGTTAATATATTTAACAATTGTTAATTTTAATCACTGTCTTAATTGAACTGTTAATATATTTAACAATTGTTAATTTTAATCACTGTCTTAATTGAACTGTTAATATATTTAACAATTGTTAATTTTAATCACTGTCTTAATTGAACTGTTAATATATTTAACAATTGTCAACTGTTTATTTTAATCACTGACCTAATCAAGCTCAGCTTAGTCAGTAACTGTTAGCGTATTCGATAACAGTAGTCAATTGGAACCGATAACAGGTGTGTTCTCTTGCAGCTCCACTGAGTGCTCTCACTCCTTTGTCCACGTCTCCGGCGCTGCCGATAGACAACACGGATCAGCCCCCGGTCATCGACTGCGTGGTGACGCCCTGGTCTGACTGGTCAACCTGCTCGCACAACTGCGGCAACGGGCGAAAGGAGCGCCGCCGCATGATTAAGCTCAACCCGGAGAACAACGGAAAGCCCTGTCCCGCGAAGCTCGTGCAGCGGCGAAAGTGCAAGGACAACCCCCCGTGCCGTAAGCATAACCCACTCTTTATATCGATTCTTAACCCTCTCTCTATATCGATTCTTAACCCCACAAGTGGTCTCGACGAGTTATATCGTCCAAGTTCTAGCTAAGTCGGTTAGTCATCTCGTTATCAAGATCTCTGGCAATTATTGGTAAAGTTAATTAACGTCGTACTAGAGCAACACAACGGGCTGTTGACGACGGTCCGGGATCAATACCCAAAGGGAAAATTTCGAGGACAACACCACGTAATTCTAAACCACGATCAGATGACGAGGAACACCTCGTAATTTTGAACCACGGTCAGATGACGAGCAACACTGGCACCCACTCTCCAAACGTCCACACCAACCCAACGGGAGGACTTTCGGCCACGACAGATTTAAGATGCACAAGCCGCCTCTACATACGCTTGCAAACATCCATGCACGGATCCAGATTCTATCTAGGAACCTTCCGATCTAGAGGCTAACACCTTAACTACCAGACGGCTGGTCGGCTCTCCAAACTTGAACACCATATAAACGTGAGGACATTTCATGTCACAAAACCACTACATGTATGCAACTGTCTATTATTGGATCGAGTTTCAAACTCGCTCTCAACCTTTCACTTGCTAAGAAATGACTCAACAAAATGGGATACCCTTACAAGTAGGGAGTGTCACCGCAAAAGAGCCTATGTCCAATACTAGTAAATAGTATTTGCGGAAAAACTGTTACAAATAAATTATAAGTGGTAATAGTTATAAAATTATTTTGTGTGAATTATTCTTACCATCTCATAATATAACCCTCTTTGAAGCATCAACAATGTACCAGTTTATGCGTCGACCTGCACAGCTTTTAAAACACCGTTTCAACTCATTTTCAAGGGAAGATGGACTGACCAACCAGTCTGGTGGTTAAGGTGTTAACCTCTTGATCGAAAGTTCCTGGTTCGAATCCGGGTCAGTGTATGGATGATTGTAATTGTATGGTGTAGAGGCGGCTGGTGCACCTTAAATATGTCGTGGCCGAAAATCCTTGCGTTGGTTGATGTGGAAGTTTGGAGAATGGGGTGCCATCTTGGGTGTTGCCTCATCTGACCGTGGTACAAAATTACGAGGTGTTGTCCTCGGATCTTTCCGTTGGGGGAGTGATCCTGGACCGTCGCCAATAGCCGATTGTGTTGCTCCAGTACAAAGTTAATTAAAAATTATCAAAAATTAACGATGACGAGATAACACCTGAACTGGTATCCCAAGCTCCAAACTTTCAATCTTGTCAAAAGAGAACGTGAGAACATTAGAGGACAGACTTAACGTGCACCGTCCTCACGTATACGGTGGTCTTTTATTGGTTTGGGTTTCGATCCCCGCTACACTTCCAACTGGTCCACCGCGGCCTCAAACTCTCATAGGAACAAAGCTTGAAATAAAAATAGCAAAGTGGTAATTTTGTATAAAAATTTCGGTTGTACTGATGAACACTCCAAATACCTTCACCCAAAATATCCATATTGAACAAACAGATGTCTGAAGTTAAAATCCATATATTATGCCCGTGAAGAACTTTTTTAACCTTTAGACTACGGCCGGTACTGTAGTTGTACCATGATCGCGCCAAGAAAGAATTTAGACTACGGCAGTAACATCAGTTGTACCTAGAAAGTTATAAAAATCGCGCCAATAAATAATTTAAACGACGGCCGTTACTGCAGTTGTACCTTGAAAGTTATAAGAATGACGCCAAGAAAGATTTTAGACTACAGCTGTTACAGCAATTGTGCCTTGAAAGTTATAAGAATCGCGCCAAGATATAATTTAGACTAATGTAGTTACAGCATTTGTACCTTGAAAGTTATAAGAATTGCGCCAAGAAAAAATTTAGACTACTGCAGTTTTATCTAGAAAGTTATAAGAATCGCTCCAAGAAGGAATTTAAACTACGGGAACTACAGCAGTTGTACCTTGAAAGCAATAAGTATCGCGCCAAGAAAGAATTTAGATTACGGCAGTAACATCAGTTGTACCTAGAAAGTTATAAAAATCGCGCCAATAAATAATTTAAACGACGGCCGTTACTGCAGTTGTACCTTGAAAGTTATAAGAATGACGCCAAGAAAGATTTTTGACTACAGCTGTTACAGCAATTGTGCCTTGAAAGTTATAAGAATCGCGCCAAGATATAATTTAGACTAATGTAGTTACAGCATTTGTACCTTGAAAGTTATAAGAATAGCGCCAAGAAAAAATTTAGATTACTGCAGTTTTATCTAGAAAGTTATAAGAATCGCTCCAAGAAGGAATTTAAACTACGGGAACTACAGCAGTTGTACCTTGAAAGCAATAAGTATCGCGCCAAGAAAGAATTTAGATTACGGCAGTAACATCAGTTGTACCTAGAAAGTTATAAAAATCGCGCCAATAAATAATTTAAACGACGGCCGTTACTGCAGTTGTACCTTGAAAGTTATAAGAATGACGCCAAGAAAGATTTTTGACTACAGCTGTTACAGCAATTGTGCCTTGAAAGTTATAAGAATCGCGCCAAGATATAATTTAGACTAATGTAGTTACAGCATTTGTACCTTGAAAGTTATAAGAATAGCGCCAAGAAAAAATTTAGATTACTGCAGTTTTATCTAGAAAGTTATAAGAATCGCTCCAAGAAGGAATTTAAACTACGGGAACTACAGCAGTTGTACCTTGAAAGCAATAAGTATCGCGCCAAGAAAGAATTTAGATTACGGCAGTAACATCAGTTGTACCTAGAAAGTTATAAAAATCGCGCCAATAAATAATTTAAACGACGGCCGTTACTGCAGTTGTACCTTGAAAGTTATAAGAATGACGCCAAGAAAGATTTTTGACTACAGCTGTTACAGCAATTGTGCCTTGAAAGTTATAAGAATCGCGCCAAGATATAATTTAGACTAATGTAGTTACAGCATTTGTACCTTGAAAGTTATAAGAATAGCGCCAAGAAAAAATTTAGATTACTGCAGTTTTATCTAGAAAGTTATAAGAATCGCTCCAAGAAGGAATTTAAACTACGGGAACTACATCAGTTGTACCTTGAAAGCAATAAGTATCGCGCCAAGAAAGAATTTAGATTACGGCAGTAACATCAGTTGTACCTAGAAAGTTATAAAAATCGCGCCAATAAATAATTTAAACGACGGCCGTTACTGCAGTTGTACCTTGAAAGTTATAAGAATGACGCCAAGAAAGATTTTTGACTACAGCTGTTACAGCAATTGTGCCTTGAAAGTTATAAGAATCGCGCCAAGATATAATTTAGACTAATGTAGTTACAGCATTTGTACCTTGAAAGTTATAAGAATAGCGCCAAGAAAAAATTTAGATTACTGCAGTTTTATCTAGAAAGTTATAAGAATCGCTCCAAGAAGGAATTTAAACTACGGGAACTACAGCAGTTGTACCTTGAAAGCAATAAGTATCGCGCCAAGAAAGAATTTAGATTACGGCAGTAACATCAGTTGTACCTAGAAAGTTATAAAAATCGCGCCAATAAATAATTTAAACGACGGCCGTTACTGCAGTTGTACCTTGAAAGTTATAAGAATGACGCCAAGAAAGATTTTTGACTACAGCTGTTACAGCAATTGTGCCTTGAAAGTTATAAGAATCGCGCCAAGATATAATTTAGACTAATGTAGTTACAGCATTTGTACCTTGAAAGTTATAAGAATAGCGCCAAGAAAAAATTTAGACTACTGCAGTTTTATCTAGAAAGTTATAAGAATCGCTCCAAGAAAGAATTTAAACTACGGGAACTACAGAAGTTGTACCTTGAAAGCAATAAGTATCGCGCCAAGAAAGAATTTAGATTACGACCGTTGCATCAGTTGTAAATTGAAAGTTATAAAAATAGCGCGAAGAAAGAATTTATACTACGGCAGTTACAGCAGTTTTACCTGAAAGCTATAAGAATCGCGCCAAGAAAGAACTTAGACTACGGCAGTTACACCTTGAAATTTATAAGAATCGCTCCAAGATAGAATAGCCTCAGTAATATCTATAGCCGTAGTCAAAAGGTTAATTAATCGAAACGAAACTGAGTCTTAGAGTACATTTTGAAGAGATTTTCAGTTTTCTTTCCTGAATTATAGCTTAAAATTTCTTTCTGAGAATCCGATTTGGTATATTTTTAAAATGATATTCTTTTGCTGAAATTAAAAGGTATATTATAACTGAACACGCGCGCGACTATTGTGTACAACATTGGGAGAAACACAAGCAGTGTTACAATTCTTGTTTCCCTTGAGTCCATGACTAACTTAAAAATCTTAAAATAGTATGGTTATGAGAGCTAATTACATTTTATACAATAACTTATAAAAACTATATTAGTTTGATATTGTATCTTTTTCATTTATTAGCTTTTTAATTATTTGTAATTTTCAGAATTTCGCTGTTTGTTTTTTTACTCATTCTTGTAAAGTAATTTCAATTGAAATTATTAAAGGGTTGTAATTTATGTTTCTAACAAGTTTTCTCAATATTTTTTTATATTTTGAGTACTTGAAATTTTACTATTTATTTCATTTGCAGCTGACAGAATGTCTGATAGAGAAGGTAAGATATTTATATACTTTTACACTTAATATTGTCTGAAATGTGTCTTCATGTTTAAACTTGTATTAACTATATAAAAGGTATTTCCGTGTGCATAAATATTCTGCATCTCATTAAAGATGAACGTAATAGTCAAATACATAAGTATTTAAAATTAGTTAATGATAACTTATTTCGCATACTTATTACGCATCTCTATTAATTACTCAATATATTCACAAATACACAATATTTATAAACACAAAGAGAGAGTAGTGTTAATAATTACGAAGAAAATATTAAATTTTATCATTTGGTTAGTTATTTTGTAACATGACAATTATCCGACTAATTAGGAATCTTAAGAATCCAATATATTTAAAAATTTTAGCATGTCTCTATTTATAAAATAAATTAGACAACTTCGATGTTCAGAAAAAATCTATTCAAAACTATAATTTATCAAAAACAAGAAATAAGTGTGGTTTTTTACTGAGAAATAAAAACAATCAATAGTTAATTAAAAGAATCAGGATTTCTTAAAAAAAAAGCGTGAATTAAAATTTTTTTTTAATTTTAGAGAATTTTGTTTCGTATCATTGCTGTTGTCTGAAATATTTTTTGGTTCAAAAAGGGCTTTTGATTAAAACATATTAATGTAGTTTCATGGACCTCTTTTTTGACTGATAAAATATATACTATTTCATGCTTACATAACATTCTTGGCTTTCTTGCAAAGTTTAAATTTAAAAGATTTAAAATGTTCTCACAAAATAATTATTTAATTAAACGTTTGCTTTAATAATAAAATTTGCTTTATTTGTGTGCTTAATTTTGTGATTGCTTTTATTTCTGTGTGCTTATGTATAACCGTTATAAACTATATAAACTACAGGTACTCCTCCGGTATGCATTAGACCTTCTTGCGATCAATTCGATATTTTTGGTAAAATTAGACTTTCTAAATTTATAATCAGCATTAAGAGTTAAAACTATGACATGGAGGACTACAGGGCATCTTCGATTTGGTTTGGTTTACCACTTTGCGGTTGGATTATGCTACATTAGGGCCTAATTTGACTTTCTCACTACAGTGAAACCACTACGAATATCCATATCCAGACCGGGTTTCGAACACGGAGTCTGTTGAACCGAGTAATCGCCAGGCTATCAATATACACTTTTAAGGATTCACTTCAAAGGATATAGGATGTGCACTTCAAAGGATTGATTCTGTAAAACTCGGTTCATTCACATTTATAAAATGTCTGGAAGATTTTCCACTGCAGGTACACAGCACAGAATAAAATAATGAATTGGCAAATGCTCCGACATGTTTTTTAAACGACTTATTGCTTCAAATGAGTTGCTGACTACTAACACTCTCTTAATAAAATACGCCATGTTTTTCACAGTGTATTATCGTGCTGAAGTTCGAAATTTCCTGCAAACATTTAATGGGTGGTGGGATGACTGAAAACAAACATGTTTTGTCAAAGAATATATGTTCTACAGTTACTAAGCGTTGGTGCTAGAGGACGCTGCTTGGTGCGTTTGCAAATTATTGTTTAAACATCTTCGTCATTCTCAACGTGGATTTTGCACGTGAGGGTGCACGAATTCCAAAGTAGCTGATTTACACGAGGCTGACAACGGAAACGGAAGAGCTGCTCAGACTAAACTTTCCAATCATCAACATTTACTCGGTCAGCTGTGTGAAACATGAACATTTCATGTCGAAAGGCATGATGCGGTTTGACCGAGAAGTTGATGCATTCCAGAAATAGGTGGATCCTCAAAATTTTGGTTGAAAGAGCGACCGGAGGGCTGTAAGGCAAAGACCGTCGTGTACGCGTTGGCTGGTGCACGTTAAATCGGTCGTTCTTCACGTTGACGTAGTGTCAAAGTTCAGATAGTTGGATGCTACACCTCGTCATCTGACCTTGGTTCGAAATGACGTGTTGTCCTTGGACCTCACCCTTCGGTTTTGATCCTGGAACGTCACCATTAGCCCGCTGTGTTGCTCCAGTACGACGTTAATTGAATTGGTAATTTTTTTAATTAACGTCGTACTAGAGCAACACAACAGTCTATTGACGATGGTCAGGGATCATTCCCATATCCGAGGACACCACATAATTTTGAACTGCGGTCAGATGACGAGGTCACACCTGAGCTGAGGTCGAGAATCAAAATTGCATCAATTTCTAATCGCGTAACCCTCTAGCACCTACGCTTAACAGTTTCGGGCATACATTCTCTTACAAAAATGTCTATTTTCATGCACCCAATCACCCTTTAAAGTTTGTCTAGGGAATTTCAAACCCCTGCATTATGCTCTTTATTATGTTAATTTTTCTATTATGGGCTTAAGCTTTTAATAATAATCTAACTAAGCTTAATCTTTTCCTTACTGTTATTTTCCTAAATGTTTAAATTCCATGGACTATAAAGCTATTTTCACTATGAAAACTATTAAACGAAAGCAATTTTTTTCCACATAGCTGAGTCGTTAATGCAAAAGTAAAAGTCAAAAAGGAGAGGAGATACAATATGCGAGAGATACCTAATCGGCAGAAACAAGTGAGCTAAATGTTTCCCAGTAATAATTCAACGCGACATGAAACGGGGTTGGAGTAACAATTTCTACTTAAATAAATGTGTGGCGTTTTACTGTTATCTCATGAGAGATATATAATATGAATGTTTAATGACATATATTATAGTTCAAGAATTTTTAAAAATACGATAAAGTCACCAATTGTAAAAAGAAATTGTGCTTTCAACAAAATAAAATAATGAAAGTTGTACTAAAATGAAGTAGATTTATTTCATTTGAGCATTACAATAAATTTTTTAAAATTGAAAGGATCCTTTTCACTCCTCTTTCAATCTCGGGAACCACCAGAATTCGAGGCCCCCTCTGATTTGTGTTGTGCTTTGTTTTGAAAATTGCCTTTTGATTATTGTATTCTGAAAGGAGAGTATGTACACTCATGTCTAAAAGTTATTGCAATTCAAGGATAATGATGACTTTTATTATCCAAAGAAAATGGCTTAAAGGAACATGTTCACAATGCGAGTGACAACTTAAGTGAAACATATTTACTAAAACAATGTGATTCTGAAAGTGTGTGGCGACCTCTAATATGCTGCACAACGATTTCCCATACGATGAGGGTATGGAGTTGTGTGCTTAAAGAGTTCAAAGCTTCCGGAGATCATTTTTTAATTCCAGAACGGAGCTTGGTGGTTGGCGGAGGGCTGCAATATCTCTTTCCGAACATATCCCACACATGCTCTGTAGGATTCAGATCAGGTAAGTAGGCAGGCTACTACATGTGCGCTGGATATATTCACTTTAAAGGAAGGTTTCGACCAGGGTGATGAGGCACGTTATCATCTATGAATATGAAAACAGGACTGACAGCACCTCGAAACAGGCGACCGGTAGGTTCAAGGACATCGTCTCTGTATCTTTGGTCGGTGACAGACCCCGTGTCAAATATGTGAAGGTCTGTGCAGTCGCCCAGTATGATGCCTGCCCTGACCGTGATTCCCTTGAAGGAAACAGATGTCTTTCCCTGATGTTTTCACCGGGTGAAAATGCGTTTCATGTTCTCTCCAGATCGTGATACGACGAGACTCAGTTTGAAAACTTAATCTGAACTCGTCACTGAACATGAGATTGATCCACTGGTGTCGATTCTACTGCCGATGTTCCAAACTGCATTGTAAACTCGCTTGTTTCTATCCATGGTATGAAAACTGTTGGTCTTCTGGCATAGAGACCAACGTGTCTGAGTCTCCTGTAAACAGTTTTTCTCGTAACTACGACTTCTGTGGCGGCAGTCAGGGCTGAACCCCAGTTGTATGGCAGATCCTCTGGCGTCGCGCAGCTATCGCCAAATATCGGTCTTGCCGAATGGTTGTTGCCTTTGGCCGATCTGGTACTGGTCGTCGGGTGACATCTCCAGTGGTTTTAAACCTCTGACAACTTGAAGATCACACACTGATGCACATTCAGAATTCAGTTTGGTTTGGGATCGACCGGATTCCGGCATTCCAATGCTTCGTCCACAAATACACTGCCCCACAATAATGGACCGGACAGCAAGATGTGACGGTATATGGGAATGAATACGTGCTTTAATAGAGGGATGGTCCCCCACGTGCTGCAATGTTACTAGCAACCCTTCTGGGCATACGTTCAACAAGGTTTCGATACACAGCTATGGGTATTTGTGTCCATTCCTGCTGCAAGAATGTCGCCAGCTCAACTGGAGATTTCGGACGTGGTTCCCTGGTCCGTAATCGTAACTCTAACGCGTCCCACAAATGTTCTATGGGGCTTAGGTCGCGACTATGAGCAGGCCAGGAAAAAAGTTATGCATCCATATCTTGATACCGCCGCTTGATAAAGGCTACAACAGGACATGGAGCGTTGTAGTCCTGGAAGCAACATTCGTCCATTCCATAAAATTGCCAGAGCGTAGGAAGAACCCGAATTTTCAAAATGTTCATATAAGAATTCTATTGACCAGGAACAACTTGCAAAGGTCCCAAGTCATACCACGAAAAACACCCCCAAATAAGTAGTTGGATTTTATGCAAATCCGCTGGTGTCCAGTCCATTTTTGTAGGGTAGTGTTGTCCAGTTGGCATCTTTCGTCTTAATTGATTGTTAACAAAGCTCCGTATCATGAGCAATTGTGAAATTTCTCTAAAGTGGCCATGTCACTCGAGCCTGTTTTACACTCGTTCCGATGAGCGCCGGTGCTTTGCGCATGTCGGAAGATCTGTTTTGTATATGTACAACTCTTTACCTTCGTTACCACGATTCTCCACAAGTAATTTTGAACCATTGTTTCCATACCTACTCTTATTTTTTCGAAAAATACGAATAATGCGTAACACTTGGACATGAGTGTGCTCCAAAGCCAATTCATACGCAGAGCTCTTAAATTCATCTCCAACTAAGAATCCTGTTTCAAGGGACAACGAACTTTCAAAATCAGCGAAATCGATATTTTTAATTTTAGCATTCAAAACTAATTGCTACCAAATTCTTTGAAGGTAAAATTATATTTATCACGATGTCTTAAACGGGGTATACTGGTATCAAACAGAAAACCAAAAAAGTCTACCATTCTCCGATTTCGTTTTTTTTTTCTTCCGATTTTAAAATGGTTCCTGTGCCCTTTGATTTTTGTGCCTTTGTGATTACTTGTGTTTGACCTGTGCCCTCTGATTTTTGGTCTGTCCCCTTTGAATTTTTTTTAAACTAATTCTTAAAATTTGTATATTTCTGCAATTTAAAAATCTATCATACTCTTCCAAATTTTGAAATTTTAACTTAAAATGTCTTGACCCATGCTTTTTTTTTGAAAAAATAATGGTAGTTTAGTAAATGTTTTAATTTACAAATGAGTATAACACTTTCAAAGGGTTGTTTGTTTAGGGGTTTTATAGCACAAGAGCCGTATGTGACCAAGCTGTCTGTGCCAAACACAAAACAAACACAATGAGGTATTTAATGTTCTGCTTTAAAACTTAAGTAAAACACCAAATGGTTAATTGTTTTGGAGCTTTAAGGCGAAGGACCCCTTCGCCTTAATTTCGTATTTGGGTCGTATTTGGTCAAGCTAAGCTGTGCCAGACGCAAAACAGACAGCACCATGAGGTAGGAAGAAAAATCAAAAGGGTTTCCGAGGGTAAAAGTGAAAGGTTGAAAACATCACTCGGGTACCTCGGGGTTGTGATGCCCGTTACACCTAAAGATATGCCCATGAGGATCGTACCGAATGGAGATGAATCGGATTAAAATGAACAAACTAAAGTGCGAAAGATAAAATTTTAACAATGCATGCGGAAATTAAAGCTCATGCAACATATCCATTCATGCTTTTAAAAATTCTTTATCACATTTTATATTTATATATTTCATGACTACATATTTTTGGATCAAAATATTGTCTTAATTTTTTTAAGAACTGAGCTAGCCGGATCAGCTTAGAAGGTGGGTTCTCACAAATCAAGTTTAATTGACCTATTATAGTAGATCAACAAAAATTGAATGAAAAGTATAGTGAGAACCTTTGTTTCAATGGAGTTGATCAACCTTTTAATGGATCAAGAAAAGTTTGACCCCTTCAAACTATATCGTTCAAGTGATGAGTCATCTGCCACTTGCTTTCAGGTTGAAACTCGTCTATTGAAACGTGTGAACTTAGGTTGACTGTAAAGTTCGCTTTTAACTGGTCACAACACACATATATGTTTGTTTTTAGATATAAAATAGTTAATATAAAAATAGTTTAAAAAATGAGCCTCAAGTGATCTGAAACTGTGATAACATTTTTAGAACTATCATCAGCATCGTTATCTTTGGAACCAACGACTAGATAAATGTAAACATAAAGATGCAAGAGAAAATGGTTTCTATTGTCATAGAAATGGAAATTGTTGGTCTTACTATTGCTGATCTGAAGAGCAAAATTAAGTTACTACTTTTGCTCATGTTAAATAACATTGTTATTAATTGTTTTACCAAATTGTTACTATCTGTACAACTTCACGCTCGACTGCTTCCGATGCCATTTTAAAACTGAAATGGTTGATCAGTATCCATTGAAATGTGTGAAAAAAAATCTGATTTAAGTCATATTCATCATTTGTTGATCAACTATGAACGGTCAATTAAACTTGATTCATGAGAACGCGTCTTAAGCAAACATATTTATTCATCGCCTTGAACACAGCAACACTGATGGGAACACGACCATAAGCTCACTGTCAGTCCAAACAATCGTTCCTCGACAGGAAACAGAAATAGTTCAATACATCCCATACTTTATGCATAAACTTTTCAGTAGAAAACAGAGTTCATGGTAATCGAAAAATAAGAGAAAATATTTGTTTTAAAAGTTTGTTGTCTCTTTACATTACATCTTTTAACATCCATTTCCAACACATATTTCTGACCTCTCCGGCCCCATTCACATGAGGCTATTAAAACGCGGGTTTGGCAAGGCTATCAGGATCCCGCTCTTCAAGGTCGCAAATATAGATACTTGAATTAGAGGAATAAATAAACATAATTTAATGACGGGACCTCGCTAGCCTCGCCATACGCGTGTTGAAACGTCTCATGTGAGAGTGGCCTTCAACACTGGCGTTTAATTGGTTTTTGGGTTTTTTGAAACTACATATTTGGCCACGTTGCGCCAGACATACAACACCAACTAAGACATGCAACACCAACTAAGACATGCAACACCAACTGAGACATGCAATACCACCTAAGACATGCAACTCCACCTGAGAGACATGCAACACCAACTAAGACATACAACACCAACTAAGGCATACAACACCAACTAAGACATGCAACACCAACTAAGACATGCAACACCAACTAAGACATGCAACACCAACTAAGACATACAGCACCAACTAAGACCAACAACACCAACTAAGACATACAACACCAACTGAGACATGCAACACCACCTAAGACATGCAACTCCACCTGAGACATGCAACTCTACCTGAGACATACAACACCAACTAAGAAATACAACACCAACTAAGACATACAGCACTAACTAAGACATACAGCACCAACTAAGACATACAACACCAACTAAGACCAACAACATCAACTAAGAACAACAACACCAACTGAGACATACAACACCAACTGATACATGCAACACCACCTAAGACATGCAACACCACTTGATGAGACATGCAACACCAACTAAGGCATGCAACACCAACTAAGGCATGCAACACCAACTAAGGCATGCAACACCAACTAAGGCATGCAACACCAACTAAGGCATGCAACACCAACTAAGGCATGCAACACCAACTAAGACATGCAACACCAACTAAGACATACACAAATAACAAAAGCTTCACTGACACAGAAGATAGAAACACGTCCAGGGATGAACACTGGCGCTTGGGATAGCCAATGGTCAGCCTCATCCCCGGGAAGGTTCACTGATTTGAATCAAAATAAGGTAAAAAAGAACAATCTTGACAAAAGAACGGAAGGGTGCATGCACGGTGGAGTACCTGTTGCATGTGAGCGAGAGCAATCTGACCCTGCGTACCCTTAGAAGTGGACTGCCAGCTGAACCCGTGGTCGGAGTGGACGCCTTGTTCAAAGACCTGCGGTCAGGGCGGCACCCAGCAGAGGACGAAGACGGTCAAGGTGCCCCCCAAGAACAACGGGGCGGCGTGCGGCCCCAAGATAGAGAGGAAGTACTGCACCTTGCCGCCCTGCCCGCTCTACTAACGCCCTTCAGGGTAAGCTGCATGCCAAGGACTTTTGGATACCATTTTGGGGATGCTGTACTGTGCATGTACTGTGCCGAAGATAGTAAATCAAAATAGCTTTTCGAACCGCGGCACCCCGGTTGGAATTAGCAACCGGAGGGTTGCGAGTTTGAATCCAGTCTAAGACCGTCGTATACAAAGGGGCTGGCGGACTTTGAATCTGTTGTGTCCTCGATGTCTTTTGTCTTAAATAACAGAAAGTCGAAGTTGCTTGCTCTACATATTGAAGCTGTTTTTACCCAAATTAGATACATGTGAATCATTCGTTGAATACAGTGATTTTCGTTTTGTAAAAGCGCTGTAAAATTTACCTTTTGTTCATTAAAAAATTGTTATAGATTGCGTTTAATTTGTCTACACTGATGAGATTTATTTTTATCACAAACTCCGTTATTCCACATGCCGCTGAATGGAATTTTCAGGAATTAGTGCGTTTTCTTCAAACTAAATAAGTCACGAATGTCGTAAATTTTTAGTCCCCTTGGACAAATAGAATTTTGTCCGTCCAATTTGCGTCCGTTTAAACTAAATTAGCCCCGAATGGAACAATTTAATTTACCATCCTCTCATATTGATTATGAAATTCGAAAATTTCGCATTCTAGGTGCAAAAATGGCACAAGTAAAATATATTCATTGGAAAATTAAGTGCAAGATTAACCGCCTAACATTCGCTATTTTTATTGAAAATGAAAAGACGAGAATATTCGAACTGACTCGAAAACTCAAAATAAACTTATGTAGTAGTGACATTAGAAAAATACTTTATGAAAAATAATTGATGACTTTTTAATCAAGGTAATATTAATTCAACCCGAGCAAAGCCGTGTATTTCTGCTAGTGATGTAATAAAAATAACCATCCAATTCACAAATGCGACAATACTAAGGAAATTGGCTTGTTCGGTGGATTCATTTTCCATGGCTGTTATTAACAGACAAAGATTTCAGGGGAGGGGAGTTGAATTAACCTCGCATTGGAGCAACATAACGAGCTATTGGCTACTGTCCGGGATCAATGCTCAAGTTTAAAATCCGAGAACAACACGTCATTTTGACTCACGGTCAGATGACGAGTTGAACACCTGAGCTGGCATCCCACTTTCCAAACTTCCGCACCACCATCAAAGGGAGTACATTTGAGGTCACGACAATTTTAATCTGCAAAAGCCACCATGTACACGACGTCTTTGCTGGATCGAGTTTCTAACTCGCAACTCAATCCGTGTCTCTACAAACTGTTATACCCCGAATCTTACAGGTGATTTTGAAAATAAATCTAAAGGTGGTGCCACAGTATAATACACTGTCCAGTCACATTAATGTGACCACCACCTACTTTCGACATCAATGTGAAATAACCAATCACAAAAGGCAGGTGGCAGCACATCGCAGTGGAGTGTATATAAAGGATGTCTAGGGCATCGGAAAGTATTTCAATCGTTGGCATAATGCAGAAACGTAGCGATTTATCCGACGTCCAAAAGGGCATGATTATTGGCTTTCGGGCCAAGGGTGGAAGCATTTCGGAAACAGCTAATTTTGTGAACTGTTCGCGTGCCGCCGTGGTAAAGTATACCGTGCATGGCAAAATGGCACTATCCAAAATCAGTGGCGTGGCACATGTGGTGCACCACGGGCTATAGATGACAGAGGCGAACGAAGGCTACGGAGATGCGTTCGGGCGAATAGACGTGCAACTGACCACCCAGATGAACCACGGGCCTACTAAGAGTGTATCCTCAACAACGGTTAAGCGAACGTTGCTGCGCATGGGCCTCCGCAGCAGACGCCTGGTTAATGCACCTATGCTGACTGCTGTTCATCGGTGACGAAGGCTGGAATTTGCACGCCAGTACCGCAACTGGACGTCCACAGAGTGGCGACAGGTGGCTTTTTCCAATGAATCACGTTTTATGCTCCATCGGACAGATGGACGTTGGCGTATACGGCGTGAAACGTCTAAAAGCAAACACCCTGCAACAATTTCCATGGATCTTCAGCCGCGTAATCTAGCGCAGCTGGCCATGGCGCTGGAGTCGGCATGGCTCAACATCCCAGTGAACACCTTCAGAAACCTAATTGACTCTCTTCCTGCACGTCTCGCAGCGGTCCGCTCTGCCAAAGGTGGTTATTCTGGATTTTGACAGGTGGTCACATTAATGTGACTGGACTGTGTATGTAAAATTGTGAAATGGTGGTGAAAAGTTTGAGATGAGTAGGTTTTAGGTTGTGCATACAAAGAGATTGTCGTAGGCAGATATGGTTTCGGTCTTCAAGGTGTTTCCAAAGCGGCACACGACTACTCATTGCTTGGTTTTATGCTTACCATGTCATTCCAATCTGTTAAATGTGCAAAAATTGGGACTTGAATTTCAAATGACTTGGCTGCTGTTGATAGACTAGGTAGAGTGGTCAATTCATGGATTGGCTTATCCCCGTTTCACCAAATTCACCATTTCGTGCGATATATGAATATATGTGTCTTTTGTTCCAGATTGCAGACTATTTGAAGATCATGTCACTAACTCGGATGCAGTGTCCGAAAATTTGAAAATAAACTATGCATTTGACAACAGAATCCATATCTGCTTTGTATTTGTACTGAATTAATTAATCTATTTTAATGCTTTTTAGAGGCATGTTCATTATTGAACACAAAGATCTTATTCTGCTTGATAAGATCAGAATGTCACCAATTTTTTTTAGAAATAGTTAACTTTTCTTGGATTAAAAAAAAAATATGTCATTTATAATTAATATTGCATCTGCTTCCCAGATGGCAGCACCAACTACTTTTACCTCTTGCACTTTTGGTTTCTTTAAATATGCATAGATGGCAGCACGATATTGTTTCTGAAGTGTATTAAAATTCACATGAAAGAAATGTTTTTTGAAACTTAAAACTTAACCCGTTAAAACCGGAATTATTATTTTTTTCAAATTTCAATTCTTTTTTAGAATAATGTTTTGAAGAAAAAGTCAAAAGTCCATTTTTGGTGTGATTACACTGGAGGTCTCCCTTCAATTTCTTATAGAGCATCTGCTATCAAACGAGAAAAAATTAATATTCATAGGAAGCAATTTCTGAACCCATTTTCACGTGTACCAAACGGTACCGCACGGTTTTGGTGGATTAATATCTTTTTGAAATATTATACTACAAATATGGAGTGCTATTGATGATTGTGGTAAATTCGTAAACGACACTGTATCATACAACTTATACGTTGTCTTGCTAGATTTATAAGATTAAATTTGTTCGTAGTTTTTTGAATGGTGCAGGGATTTGAACGCTTACCATGAAAATTACAACTTATTTCTTACCTTTCAGGATTCTATTGAAAATGTATTAAATCAATAAATTTTTAATCCACTCTGATTTGTTATTTTTCGTAATATTTCGCTTACATATTTATTTATTTTGATGAGTTTTACTCAACATGTAAAAGTTTGATTTTTTCCCCTTTTACTATATGAATTCTAATTTTTCGTTGTTTTCAGATGTTTCAGATGAAGTAAACTAGAGTACCACGAACTGATTGGTTGTGAACAAAGGGGCGTTTACATATCATTGCTCTTTCATCAACCCCGGTGGCAACACACACACAAGGACTGTGAGACTTCTCTGCATAAGTCCCATAGAATTATGTGTGTAGAGCTGTTACAAACAATAAAATTGCAAAACAAAGTAAAGATCATGGTCTTTCAACTGCTTTACGACGTATCAAAACAAAAGAACATGGAATCCCCTGACTATCTAGTGATAGTATAGGTGATGTGAAACATTTATTTTCAACTCATAGGTTGCAATTTTTTTTATGGCGAGTGTTGTTTCGTTTCATTGTTGTTTAAGTTTCATAGCTATGTGTCCCGATAGCGATTTCCAGAGCCTATGTCATGTTAAAAGAAGCATGCTTAACAATTTGTTTTGTATTTATAAATGTTTCCATATGGAATGCGAGCCGCTTGTTTTGAAAGTGGCTTAAGTAGCCTTAAGAAATATTTTTCAAATTTTCTTTGTTTAATGTGAAAGAGAATGAAGCAAAGCTGATAATTTGGTTGGATTCAGCTAATTAAACGTCGCTATCTCCTCTAATTAGTGAATGCATCACAATACACGTTTGGCTTATACTATTTAAGACATCTCAAAATACGATTTTATCCATTTTTTTAAAATGTGGATTAAGTTGGAACTTTTTGACAACTAATAATTTTTTCCTCTGCTTAACTAATACTGTCTTTCAAAATGATAGAATTAATCGTAAAAACTTGCTTAGGCCCGATATGCACTTAACCACCTTTAAAAAAAAAGTATCATTACATCACATGAAATGGAATTAGTATTTACTTGACTTTCTTACCTGAACAGTTTATTAAATTCTACTGTAATACACGCGATCCTCTTGTTTTGAAAACGGAATAACTTAGTTTGACACGGAACTTCTGTGGGTCATATTATTTTTAAAAATTCAATGAATGATTTACTTCTAAGAAAGGGAATAAAAATAAGAGGCTATGAATAGAATAATTCGATTTTTAAATTATTCCCAAGTGGTGATGTGGAATTAGTTATGTGATAGCATACGCTGTGAGGCTATCACATAATTTTACACAAATTGAAACCAATTGTTCATCGTACACGATTCATTTACATTTCGATCAAGCGATGCTTCGTGACTTAGGCCACTTTCAAATGACAAGCTGAAAAAGCTCTATTGTACAACCTTGGACCGCAAATCTCTTCGTACGAATAATCGATTTTACATCGATGGTTTCCGATAGCCAAATAAATGCATTGGTATCGAAACAGTTCCGCTCGCTGGGAACTGAAGAACTCTTCTTCAAAACGGCTTACTGTAGAACTTTAGAATTTCGGAAGTTGCGAAAGTACTTCGAATGATGTCTTCCTTGTAAATTTCTGAAGATTTGTTTGTAATTATTTTTGGAATATATATGACGTTCAACGGATTATTATATCATTTTAGAGATCGATCGCGTTTTTTCTACTGTTTTTCTCAAACTCTATCGATAACAATTTTAAAATATGCTGTTGAAAATCGATATAAAAAAATAAATAAGTTGAATGAGAATTTAAAGTCAATTTCTGTTGCAGTGTTTAAACTTGTGCTAGTTGTAGTGAAAACAGAAATATGTAGACGTTGTTGCTGGTTGGAAAAACGAAAATTTATTATGCAAGTTAGTGCATATTTTAGAGTTTAGGTGTAAAGAAAATTTTATGAATGAATTTTGCTAACAAAGATGACGTTAGAAATTATTTTAATCGACATTTTGCTTGCGAATTGCTTAACATTTCAATCCATTTATTGTTACTAATTCATTGAATTACTTCTATTTGATTGTAACCCAGTTTAAGTTATTCGACTGTTGTAATATCTGTATAAATATAAAATCTTATGAATTTTTGTTGCCTTGAGAAAAAAAAACATATCGTGCTATACTTGAGATTATGTTAACGATTGAAAGTTATTTCGTTTAAGAGAACCTGGCTCATCCGTTGTGAAATTTTGTTTTCTATAATCCCACGTGTTTTCTTAGTTATTGGGAACGAAAAGTTTTATCATTTGTACAATAGCAGAAATAAAGTTTGATCTTAGAATTGTTTACGTGGTTTGTTTACTTTCTATTTTACAGATACACACACACACACACACATATATGAAACTAGCAAACCTGCGTATAAAATCTGATGATTCTATTGACCATCAGTTCGATTGTGGCAGTCCATTACTCGCATTTCAAATACACTGCCCTACAATAATTGACCGGACCCCCACGGATTTGCATGAAATCCGACTACTTGTTTAGGGGTGTTTTACGTGGTATAGCCTGGGATCTTTGCACGTTGTTCCTGATACATTGAACGCTTACGTGAACATATTGGACAATCAGGTTCTTCCCACGCTCTGGCAATTTTATGGAATGGACAAATGTTAACTTCCAGGACGACAACGCGCCGTGTCATGTTGCAGCCTCTGTCAAGCAGTGGTATCACGATATGGATGTAAAACGTCTTCCCTGGCCTGCTCATAGTCGCGACCTAAACCCTATATAATATTTGTGGGATGCGTTAGAGCGACGCTTACGGACCAGGGAACCACGTCCGAATTCTACAGTTGAGCTGGCGATATTATTGCAGCAGGAATGGACACAAATATCCATATCTGTGTATCGAAACCTTGTTGAAAGTATGCCCAGAAGGGTTGTTAGTATGATTGCAGCACGTGGGGACCATCGGGGTGGGGTAAGGGTGGAGATTTAATTTGTATGAGGGTCATCCAGAAAGTAAGTTTCCCATGGCCCCATAAAAAGAAACAAAACATAATTACCTGGAAAGATTTATTGCAAAAGATACAGCAATATTTCAGATAATTCTCAACATAATAACCACCGGAATCGCAACACTTATGCAGTGGAACAAGTTTTTGTAGTCCAGTGTCATAGAAGTCTGCCGCCTGGGAACGGAGCTACAAAAAATCTGCTGCAGAAGTTTCGCTGGGAGCTGTTCGACCATCCACCCTACAGCCCCGATCTTGCTCCCAGCGACTTCCCACCTGTTGTTGTCCCTCAAGAAATTCCTGTCCGGTCATCCCTTTACACAGACAAAGACCTGCACACAACTGTGACACACTGGCTTCATTTTCCAGGTACTTCTATGACACTGGACTAGGGATACGAAATCGAAACCAAAACATCGATGTTTCGCTTACATACATCCATACACAGACACTGATTCGAAACAGGAACTTTCTGATCTGGAGGCAAACACCTTAACCACCGGACCGGTTGGTCGGCGGGTTTGTTCCCGGACTGTCGCCAATAGGCTTGTTGAGTTGCTCCAGTGTGACGTTTATTAAGATACCTCCCATCCTCTCTTTAGTCTAAAGTAAAAAAAAATATCCTAGGTAAATAGAACTACTTACTCAATAGCCATAAACACCTAGTTTTTTTTATATTCTTGTCCAATCGAGATCAAAGAGTGCTTATAATACACTCTATAACAAAAAAAATCGACGCACCAAGAAGTTGTCCGATGGAGACAAAAATTGGTGGATAGGAAAATTATGTACAGAATAGAAAATGATTAAAATTTCAGACTAATTGAATGATTTATTTCAGAGTTACAGTAACGAGCTCAATAAGGTGTTGACCCGCCTATAGCCTGGATGCAAGCTGCCACACGGCGTGGCATAGACCGATAAAGCTCACGGATGGTCTCCTGCGGTATTTCTTGCCAAATTTGCTCCAATTGTCGGACTACGTCACCAACATTCCCTACCGGATTCCCTTTCGCTCTCTCAGCCGTCTGTGAATGGTCATGGTGGAAACTCGTGTGTGGGTCGTACGACTGATGGTTGATAGCGATGAATCAGGCGCTGTGACAGCTGATCTGACAATCACTCTCTCCTTGCGATCTGTTGTGGCCCTACGTCGACCGCTACCATCATGACGCTGAAATCTGCCATTGTCCACCCACTCTTGCCAGCCTCTTCTAATCGCCGCATCGCTTCGACTCACATGACAAGCGATTCTCCGATTTGCCCAACCTGCCTCTTACAATCCAATGATACGACCTCTTTCAAACTCTGAAAGTTGCTCGTAATGAGCTGGAATCCTGCGGCGAGGCATTTTTTCAGTCGTTGAAAAGTATCCTAAATCGCAATGCATCAGAAATTTTTAACAACAGTTCAAGAACAACTCCTTATATCCATCTGCTGGATGCGCACTTCCGATGCGCTGGAGATCGCACTATTCATTCATTGGACACCAAATTTTAATCATTTGCATATTTGGTCAAAACATTTTTGCATACGAAATTTCAAAGTAATCGGATGATTCCTTCTTGGGGCATCGATTTTTTTGTTATAGAGTGTATACAAAAAATATTACCTCTGATTATATGATCCTATTGTTCTTCGGTCGGTTTGTTGGGGTTTTATGGCGCAAGGGCCATATTTGGCCATGCTGCGCTAGATACAAGACAAACAACATCAAATAATAGACACTCAATGAAAGTTTTCCTGACACAAAAGAGAGAAATACACATGGGAGGAATACACCCGAGAGGAATCGAACCTGGACCGCCTACAAATCGAAGGTTGCTAGCGTTGTAGACTTATGAGCCACAACGGCTCCGATGTACTATGAATGAACTCTCTGATTTTAAGGTTATTCAATTTAAACTTTTGGAGAGTGGGGTGCCAGCTCAGGTGTTGCTTCGTCATCTGACCGTGGTTCAAAATTACGAGGTGTTGTCCTCGGATCTTTCCCTTAAGGGACTGATCCCGGACCGTCGTCAATAGCCCGTTGTGTTGTTCTAGTACGACGTTAACTAAAATTACCATTACCATTCAATTTAAACTTTCACCTACAATTAAAGATCATTTTTTTTTATTCTTTAAAAGTTATGTTAAACGTACTTTTTTGCTTCATTTCTGAAAGTGTTCCGAGTGTTTAGACACACATGGGTTCATAGAGAAACAATATTCCAAGTAAAAATATATCTAATGAATCGTGCATATCTATCGAAACATATCAATCACTTAATTACGATTATAAAATAGTGGCAAAGAATTGAACTGTTTTATTTTATCAAGTAAAAGATTTACCCCCTTACCCATAAGGTAAATGCTAGCCCCATTCAAGGTTATAACAATATCCCGTAGCACAAATCAGATCAAAATGGCTCAAATGAATATAGAAATTCAAATAATAAACTTCAAAAAATATCTTCTTACAATTTGACATTATATCTCTAGTATTATTCGTCTACTTGGTCCATCAAACGTATTGTAACAATGGGAGTTTGCATGAGTTCTTGCTAAACAATGTAAATAGTAAACGACTGAAGGAACACATTCATTGCTCATTGCATCTATTTCAGCTCCGGTAAACATTAACTTTGCATTTTGATGCACTTCAAGAAGACAGTGTGAGCTCCACTTCCTCCTGCCAACCGTGGTACAAAATGACGTGGTTTTGTCCTCGCAACTTTCCCTTCGAGTGTTCATCCCGGACCTTCCCCAATAGCCCATTGTGTTGCTCCAGTGACACTAATTGAAATACGTACCTACCTCTAAGATTTCGGCAAGTAGATATTTTAACGTCGCACTAGAGCAACACAACGGGATATTGGCTACGGTCCGAGATCAAACCCTTGAGGGAAAGATCCGAGGACAACACCTCGTAATTTTTAACCACAGTGAGATGACGAGGCAACACGTGAGCGTGTTTTAATAGATGTTTCATCAAATAATGGTATTGGGTCGCGGTTACCCAGTTGGAACAGTAAGGGATTAGCAACCGGAGGGTTGCGGATTCGAATACAACAAACACCGTTGTGTACTAAGGGAACTTATGCACGTTAAATCTCTCATGGCCTCAAATGTCCTCAAGTTGGTGTAGTGTGGAAGTTTGGAGAGGGATGCCTGCTTAGGTGAAGCCTCGTCGTCTGACCGTGGTTCAAAATTACGTTGTGTTGTCCTCGGATCTTTCCCTTAGGTAATGGTAATTTTAGTTAACGTCGTACTAGAGCAACACAACGGGCTATTCTTTCCCTTAGGAGATTTATCCCGTCAATAGCCAGTTGTGTTGCTCTAGTACGACGTTAATTAAAAATTACCATTGCGAATAAAATCCCAACTTTAAGAAAACGAAGTAAAAAAGTGTATTTTCAACATAATTTAGCCGGAGCATCTTACTAACTGGCACAGAGTCCGTGATAATACTGGAGTTGCTATCTTGGACAAGCTGAGGCGGCTCTCCTCATCTCGTGAGATTCACTTACAGTGGATCCCTTCCCACGTTGACCTTGCCGGTAACGAAATGGCTGATGCCCTGGCAAAGAGGGGAACTGACGAGCCTATGCATACTCCGCCGTCTCTAACCTATACTGAACTATACTCTAGACATAAATGCCTTGTTCGGTCTGAATTTGCCACTCCCCCTGTGCACCATGGGTACAACAGTAATCGTCCCGGTGGATCTCTATCCCTCCGGTGCAGCAGACAGGAACAAACTACAATAACACGATTTCGTAGTGGCCACCTCAAAACATTGACTTATGCCAACAAAGAAAAGGACTTTCCAATTTGTACCAAGTGTTCCAAAGGCCAGGCCACTCCGAATCATATCCTTGAGTGCTTGGGACTTGATAAAGAAGATCTTCTGGAGTGACCATTATTGGTCATTGATTTCTTGAGAGTGTGCGATATCATGAACCTAGTCTAGCTCTGCTGGGCTACACGGATCAGCAACAACAACAACACGAATTAATTAATTAAAAAATATAACTGTTTATCGTCTGCGCGTGCTCCAAGTTCATTAGCCCGTTAAACCACAAAACTCCCTACCACGTGACTCGCTATCTACCAATCACAAAACGAATACAACGGACAAATTTTTTTTATAATAGATAGAAAACCTTCCATTTTCCCCTGTGTACCATTTCTTTGTGGATTGAGTGTATTAATTCTTATATGCTACATCTGACTGTGAATCCAAATGATTTGTTGTCCTCGGATCTTACCCTTCGAGATGGTTGTCAGGTGTATTCCTCCCTGTGAGTATTTCTATCTTCTTGGTGGTAGTATAACTTTCATCGTATGTCTTGTGTACTCATATAGGGTATTCCCTGTATAGTCATATAGGGACTAGGTATGCCACAGCAAAACATCGATACTAAAATTAAAACATCGATGTTGATAGTACATCGCCCAAAAACCATCGATGTTTTTAAGCAATAGTGTATTTAAACTTTTTCTCCCCCATTTCTTAAAACTGGGTTAGTAATCTCAAACATTAATGTTTGCCGGGGGAAAGATTTAATTTATTATTTGCCGTGTTTTTTAATTTATAACTAAGACTTTTTAACTGTCAAAATAAAGTACAAATATTAATAAGAAGAGTTACCAAATCGGTTTTTCAAATTGAATAATATAAACGATAATAATATTTACAACAAATTGACATAGGTGCTACTAACTATATAAGTATAATTAGGTAGGTGCATTACAATAATTATTGTTAGTTATTATTCATTATTTATCAACTTATGAGGGGAACACATAAACACATATTTTTTATTTACTGTAAATACAAATATTGGGGTCTATAGTTATTATATGCCCCAATATTTGTTATTTACAGTTTGTAAAAAAAGTTTATTAAGTTTCTCCACTTTAAGCCTACTTCTTTTTTCACTAACTATCTCACCAGTTAGGAAAAAAACTCTTTGTGATGGGACGGATGTCGCCATCCTTGACAAATATTTAGTAGCACGGTTATTTTTCTTAATTTTTACTATGGTGCTTTTTTCATTCAAAAATAAAACATCGACAGCTTATAAATCTCGACAATGTTAAAACATCGATGTTAAACAAACATCTACTCCAATAAATCGATGGTAAATACATCAATGTTTTTATAAAACATCGATGTGTTGAAAACATCGACATCGATGTCGCATCCCTACTTTTCAGACCCTTCACCTGTGGCCACTGTATGTTCAATTTACTATCTATATATATAATTCTCTTACGTGGCACGCAAAAAAGAGGTTATTTGTAATCGCGTTTCGGCAACACTGTACGATTGTTTGTTTATCGCGAAGTCTCGCGCATCGATTGAATTTATAGCGTTATCGGATGAAATTTTATTGGAAAAAAAGGAAATTTTAATAAGCTGTTGCAGTTAGTTTATAATAGAAATCAAAGAAAGCGGAGGATCTTTTCAGGGCCATTTAAAAAACGGTCCTTTTCAGGGCCAACAATTATAGTTCAACAAGACGCTTGCACTATAACTTTCGACAACAAACTCAATGAAAAAGTGTGGGTCGTTTGAGTGATGGGAAAATGTACACACAAACAACATGCTGCGTATTCAATTTCCAAAGCAACGCTCACATTTCGAGTCAAAATTTGCACAAAGTTTTCATTTGAATTCTGATTTTAGAGATACTGTATATATTTTTTCTGTAATACAGCAAATTTAGATTTGAAAAACATTTTTTTGGTAACATATTTTGTAAACAATCCCTTCTGCTAGGACACATGTCTTCATTGAGGCGAGCGAAGCGAGCATAGGTTCGCGCAGCGAACCAATGAGGATTGCGAAGCAATCCTTCGGGGGTTGGCGAGCAGGGGGCAGGCCCCCAAGTTATAAAAATTATGCTACTTGGTTATTTTTTAGATTTTTGCAAGAGTATTTTTTTCATTTAAAAATAAAACATTGACAGCGTATAAAGACAAGTATAAACATCGGCTCCAATAAATCGATGGTAAATACATCAAAGTTTTTTATAAAACATAGGGATCTTGCGCCATCAAAACCCAAAACCAACCAATTCTTCTGTATGGATCTCGGAAAGTAAGCCCTTGTGTGGTTACAGTGAGACGTTAATTAACTGCCTATCTTATACGTGAATAATACGCAAACGATAAAGAACGACAAAGCCACAGTATTGTCTATTGTTGGATTTATTCTAAAACTATTGTCAGATTGCTTTTGAACGGTTTTAGGTTATTAAGATATTGAAGTGCATTAAATTAAGTTTGTTGAATCAAAATAGTTTTGTGCCGCAAATATCAAGTGTAGGAATCAGTTCTCGAGAGTCAAAGTCGTGAGGTAGAGTCAAAGTCATAGTTTTGTGCCGCAAATATCAAGTGTAGGAATCAGTTCTCGAGAGTCAAAAGTCGTGAGGTAGAGTCAAAGTCGTGTGTCAAAATCGAGTATCTTTATCGGTTGTCATAGCCATGAGTCTTAATAGGTTTCAATATCGGGAAGTCGTAGTCGTTAGTTAGTCATAATCATGTCCTTCGTTCCTATCGAATTACTGTTTTCTCTCCAGCTGTGAGCTTATCCTGTAAAAAAATATCCATAACAATTAGGAGCATGTAAAAAATAGGAACTATGGAGTTAACATAAAGCATTATTTAAAACATAGTGTGACTGAAAGAAACATAATATTCAAACACTTCACTCCGAATCTACCAAATTGGGCATTACAATAACATATCAGAAGAACGATTTAGGTATGTAAGAAATATGCATCGTGTTCCTGTTTCAGAATTGCTATTTTAAATTTTGTGTATACTAGATCGCATAATTTTCCTACTAAAGAAAGGTTTCATTCAATCAGCAACAATTTAAAAGTAAAAGTAATGATAAACAAAACAAAATGTAAAAATTTCAAGTGACTGTTTAGACAGAAACTTCTTGATTTACCGCGATTATAATTCTGATAGCAGAGTGTAGAAAAATCAAGAAATCGGATTTTTTTTATTTAAATAAGTTCTTTTTTTTATTTAAATAAGTTTTTTCTTATTTAAATAAATTTTTTCTTATTAAAATCAGATTTTTTAAAATTTAAATATCTGTAGGCCTTATACACTGTTTTTATAATAATTATATATAATTTTATTAAATAAAAAATTGAGTTTTTGACATGACAGGTTTGCCAACATTTATTTTAAGAAAACAATCAGAATGTGTGACACGGTAAATCAATATTTATTTTACTGAAAATCATAGTTTGTTACATGATAATACATTAAAAATGAATTTTCGTAATAAAAGCAAAAGGTAAAATATCTGTTTAACTCTAAAATAGTGCTTAAACTTTCATCCTTTCAAATAGAAAACTCAGTTGTAAATTATTAATCACATTAACTGTGTTATTTTGTATTGATGTCTCAAAAAAGTAGTTAAAAATCACTACAGTAAGCCAATGGCCACAGTCAATTAAAGGGATAATAAGTAGTTTAGGCCTACTAGTGGGGTTTTTTCTTTGGCTGTGTTGACATTTAGAATTAGGCCTACTGGTCGTGGACAATATAAATAGCTAAATACTTTTTTAAGTATAAAATTAATTTAAATGTTTTCCCATGCTTCCCACACTTGAATGAAACAATGCTTTATTGTTCGTAACATCTATATATATAATTCTCTTACGTGGCACGCAAAAAAGACGTTATTTGTTTTCGCGTTTTGGCAATATTGTACGATTCTTTGTTTATCCCAAAGCCTCGCGCTTCAATTGAATTTATAGCGTTATCGGATGAAATTTTATTGAAATAAAAAAGAATTTTAGTCGAGGTGTTGCAGTAAATAATAGAAATCGAAGAAAACGAAGGATCTTTTCAGGGTCATTTTAAAAAAAGGTCCGTTTCGGGGCAAATTATTATAGTTCAACAAGACGCTTGCATACAACTTTCGACAACAAACTCAATGAAAAAGCGTGGGTGGCTCGAGTACTGGGTAAATGTACACACAACCAACATGCTGGGTTTTCAATTTCCAAATCAACGCTCACATTTCGAGTCAAAATTTGCTCAAAGTTTCCATTTGAATTCTGATTCCAGAGGTACTGTAAATATCTTTTCTGAAAAACAGCATAAAATTTAGATTTGAAAAATATTTTTTTTGGAATATCATATTTTGTTAACAATTCCTTCTGCTAGAACACATGTCTTCATTGATGCGAGCGAAGCGAGCATAGGTTCGCGCAGCGAACCAATGAGGATTGCGAAGCAATCCTCTGGGGGTTGGCGAGCGTTAGCGAGCAGGGGGCGGGCCCCCTAGTACTATTAAATTATGCATCGACATTGTCAAAACTTTCAAATAGATATCAACTTGTTTTTTACTTTACTGTTTGGCGGAATTCCTGACTCAACTATCAACAGATTACTTAGTCCATAGACACCTCAGATTATTTTCAAGTGTCCAGTGCCAAACATTTTTTCAAAAGTTGATCAATACTGGATGTAGCACTAGTGCTGAAATCACCATGAGTGCAGAAATTTGAAAGCATCTTGCGAGTTCTGTGATTTTCTTAAGGTGTATTTACTTAGTTACAAAAATGTTGGATTGGTTGTGTGATTCAAATCAATGATTTTTTTTATCATTTGATTGAAATCATGATTTTAATCGTTGATGTAAATCAAGTGATTTAAATCTTGAACACCTTGTCTGATAGTGTTGTAAAATTATTTTCATCTTGTGACGGAGATATATTTTAAAAACTCACTTTTAGCCGTTTACACTAACAGATCTATGCTAATTTTTGTTAGTAAGGACTTACGGTGAACTTACTTCGCACCGTACTCCTCAAGGTAGAATCTCTGCCCTGCGGTGTAGCGAATGGAGGACAAGTAATGTTCGATGCAAGGGTTCTCTGGCCAGATGTGGCCTGAAAAGAAATCACAGTTAGCAACAACAGAGAAATAAATATGAGTTGTGTATAACTTAAATTGAAATGCGTTTTGCAACTTCTGAAAATTTTAAAACGTGTTGTCTAGCATATAATTAAATCTAAATGTGTTAGTCACGCTAAATGTATGAAATTAAAAGATATTTTTCTCAACATGTGGTTTTGTGGTTTGTGACTTATTACAATTTTCCACCTTTATTTTCTTATAAACTGAAAGAGACTTACGACATTTTGCCATCTTTTAAACATTAACAATCCAAACTCAGGGATGGAACTTACTCAATTTTTTGGAAAAAGTGACTTATAACATTTTGCCCCATCTGAGTACAGAAATATACTCAGAGGCCGCCATTTTGAATGTCTGTTATTTTCTTATAAATAGGATATATATATATATATATATATATATATATATGTGATGTCAACACTGGAATGGCACTGTAGCTATTACTTGATATGGTATTTTGGAATGAGTCCACGTGTTGTAAAACATAACATTTATTACATTAATTGAAGATGGTACACATATGAGCCACAGAGGTCTCAATAGATTCGCATAAAAAAGCACGGAAGAGCGGCCACACAGGTCTCGACTCTCTCCGATCACACAAAAAACTGAAGACCCTCCGCCGCGGGCAAGGGATCAAGCCTTTTCCCCCCTAGCGTTCGTGGTGTTCCGTTTCCTGGATGAAATAGTCCCTTTCTCCTTTCGATAGTAGGTGGGGAGACGAAAGAATTCCGTTCCTACACTGGGGCATCCTGACGGTGTTCGCCCCGAACATCACTGCACTCATTTAGGCACGTACAATGGGACCTAAAAAAATAAAAAAAACAAAAAAAAAGTATCTATTTCACTTTTGAGAGAATTGCTGAAAATAAACATAATTTTTCTCTCCACATTAGTTTCTCTTTCCCAGAGTTCTTTAAAGTTAATTAGTCCATGGTTTCATGTGTTCGGCAGCAGTGGACGTGTTGATAGGTCCTTCGTGACTGCCCACTTTCCTCACCTCGTAACGGTCGTGTGGTTTCCTGTTGATAATTTCGTATGGCCCCAGATATTTTGGTCGTAATTTGAGTCCTGCTCCAAATTGGGTCCTCTGTATCGCTACCAGGTCTCCTTCTGCATACTTTCTTGCAGGTTTCCGCTTCCGATTATACTGTTTTCGGTTTTCTTCTTGCATCCTTAGGATTTGTTCCTTAGCTTCTTCCCTAAGTCCTTCTCGGTTTCTTATGAACCATTCTTCATATTCTTGTTCCAACATTTCTCTGACCTTCAGATCTTCTTTGTTCTTCATTGATACTCCTGTTAGCAATTCAAATGGTGTGATTTTTGTACTTTTACTAGAGGTGCTGTTCAAAATTCTTTGAATTGAGTTGACATATTTAAACCACTTTTCTGGTTCGTTGATCGCTAATTTCGTCAGTACCGGTATCACAGTTTCAAATATTCGTTCAACTTGACCATTTCCTCGAGGTACTCCTGTGGTGATTTTGAAGTGTTCAATGCTTCTTTCGTCGCAGTAACCTTCGAATTCTTTGGATGTGAATGCGGTGCCTCGATCTGAAATTATTCTTGACGGATTTCCGAAAATATGTGACTGCGATTCTAGCTTCTCCAACGCATCACGTGTAGAAGTTGATTTTACTGGATATAGCCAAGTAAATTTAGTGAAGGCATCTATCACAGCGAAGATGTGTTGATAGTGTTTATTTGTTGTCGCCAGAGGTCCCAGAAAATCAATATGGTATGTACTAAGCGGTACACTCCCTTTGGGTATTGGATTTAATTGACCCTCTTGCTTGCCCCTTTTCTTATTCGTCAAGATGCACTTAACGCAGTTCATTATGACGTTCTCCACTTTTTTCCTGAGTCCTGGAATGGAAAAATCTCTTTTCACTAACTCCTCGGTCTTCGCCACGGCAAAATGTCCTTTTTGATGGAATTCCTTTATAATATCTGATTGCATCCTCTCGGGGACGACAGGCAGTTCACTTCCGTTTTCATATCGATATAATACATCGTTTTTGATCAAGTAGTCGTTCTTCTCCCCTCTCATCAATAATTCTTTAATAACTTGAATATACTCATCTTGTCGTTGGGCTGCTGCTAACTTGCACGTTATTTCTTCACCCGTTGGTTGAGGTACTATCACAGCGACATTTCGGCTCAAAGCATCTGCATGTCTCATTTGAGCACTTGGTCGATGAATTATTTCGTATTCGAATTCCTCCATGATTAACGCCCATCTCGCTATCTTAGGGGTTAAGTCCTTCTTGCTCATGGTTTGCTGGAAGGCTGAGCAATCCGTCATTATTTTAAATTTGGTTCCGAGTAGATAATTCCGGAATTTTTTCAAGGCTTCGATCACTGCTAGAATTTCTAATTCATAGCTGCCGTATTTTTCTTGTTGTGCTGTTGTCTTCTTACTCATGTATTGAATTGGATACATCTTTCCGTCATCTGCCTGTTGCAATAGTACTGCTCCGAATCCGTGTGAGCTTGCATCACAATGAAGTTCCAGTGGCGGTCCTTGTCTGAAAATTTGTAGCACCGGCTCGCCAGTCAAGGCCTGCTTTAATTCGTGAAATGCAGTTTTCTCCTTCGACCCAAAATGGAATTCCCTATTATCACGAAGTAAATCACTGAGGGGCTTCGCTATCTTGGCATAATCTCGAACAAACTTTCGAAAATAACCGGTCAACCCCAGAAAACTCTGTATTTGTTTGGCATTTTTGGGCTGTGGGAAGTTCCGTACGGCTGCAGTTTTTAAAGGTGAAGGCTTTATAGTTCCTTTTTCTACTACGTAACCCAAGAATTCTATCTTTCGTTTTAGAAACTGACACTTTTTTAAGTTTAGTTCTAATCCGTACATTGACGCCGTATTTAAAACACGTTCTAATTTTTCTAAACCCTCTACCTCATTCATGGCTGGTATGATAATATCATCTACATAAATAATAACAGTTTTATCTTTTAACAAATCCTTAAAAACTTGAAAAATATATCTTTCAAATACACTTGGACTGGTTGACAATCCAAAAGGTGTCTTTAAAAACTCATACTGTCCCTCGTGGGTAACAAAAGAGGTGTACTTTGTACTCTCCTTTTCTATGTCGACGTGAAAAAAGCCGTTTTTCAAATCTAACGTTGTGAAGACTTGCGAGTCCTCCAATTTGTCCAACACGTCTTCGATTAGAGGTAACGGGAAACGGTCCTTAATTATTTTTTCGTTGAGCTTTCGGAAATCGACACAAAGTCTGTGATTCCCATCTTTTTTCTTACAAAGCACTATAGGGGCAGAATATTCCGAACAGCTGTTTTTAATTATCCCTTTTTCTAACCACTCTTGGATTTGTTTTTCAACTATAAGTTGTTCAGTAATCGGCAACCGCCGAGCACGCTGACTAACTGGAACTTCGTCCGTCAGAAGAATTCTCATCTTAACATCCGTGTTTGTTACTTGCTGAGGCACATAATTTCCTACAATTTGACAGATTCTTTCTCGTAAACAGGGATTCATTATATGGGAGAGATCTGTCTCTTCGCTAGACATATCCAACGCTACGGCGCCTAAAGTGTAAACAAAAGCACCTGCTGATGAGTCATTTTCATGCGCCTTCGATACTTGAAAGTCTACGAGGGGATGTTGAGGGAAACTCACGCGCTCTTCTTCCCCGTGATTTATGACAACGCCTGAAGTTGTTGTTGCTTTGTTTTTTATTTCGCTTCCGTTTTCGCCCCTTACTTCTGACTTCCTTATTTCATTTATGTTTCTATCGGTAACGTTTAATGTTCCCCCAGAAAATGCAAACTTTACCCTTGATAATACGTTCATACCAATTATTGCTTCAAATTGTAAATTCTTAACGACATGCACATCAGAACACAAAGAAATATTATCAATAACAATTTCTGATCGGAAAAACCCTTCGGTACTTATTTTGTGTTGACTTATTCCATTTAAATATATCTTACTACCATTCAATATAGGAGATCCTATTTTATGATAACATTCCTCATTAATTAGAGTTATTTCAGATCCAGTGTCTATTACTGCATTAATATAACACTTTTCAATATAAACACTCTTTTCAATTTTCTTAGGAGTTGCTACATATATTTGGTTTACAGTTTTATTCACATTTGCATTTTCACCTTTAAAATTATATGTACAAGTATTACTCTTATGCCCATAATTTCCACATGCATAACACTTAATTCTATTACTTTTATATGGATCTCTATTTGGTACATCATAATCAACCTTATTAACATACTTATTGACATTTGTACTATAACCAACAGTTTTATAACAATTATCAACATTTCTACTATTCTGGTTAGCACGAAAGTTCGCCGATTCACCTTTATATCGAGTTTCATCTTGCGAAACATTTTTTCTGTATTTATTTACATTCCGTATCTCCATTTTTCCTAATTGCAACCTCGCACTCTCATATTCCTCTAACTTTTTCACTATAACTTCTGCGCATTTTAATTGATGCCAGTCATCTATGAAGTGTGTTTTGATTTCAAACGGCGCTCTACGTTTTATCTGCTCGGATACCATTAGTTCCCTGAGCTCGTCAAAATTTGTTATTTTGAGTCCTCTTAACCATTCGTCAAAATAATGACTTATTTCAAACGCAAAATCTCGCCAAGTGGCTGTACTTTCCTTTTTATGATTCAGGAATTTTTGTTTGAATTGTTCAGACGTAAGTTTAAATCTTTTGAGTAAGATTTCTTTTATGTGTTCATAGTCATTAGATCTTTCCTCCGGTTCGCGAGTTATAATCTGTGCTATCTCTAAGGGTAATAAACCTAGTAAATGCGTTACAAAATCTTCACTTTCGATTTTGATTTTCGTCGCTTGTCTCTCGAACAGCGCTAAATACGTACTTATATCATTGGATTCATTCGAATCAAAACATTTAATTATCTTTGATAATTCCTTTCCTCTATCCCATGCAGTGTTCGATTCTGTCATGTGATTTTCCCTAACTGTTTGTGTCGCATTTTGCAGTTTCAGTTTTTCCAATTCAAATTGGCGTAATTCTTTTTCTTTTTCTTTTTCCCTCTCTAACTGCTGTTTGTCTTTCTCCAGCTGCTCTTTTTCGATTCTTTCAACTATTATTGTATCCAGAAGTGTTTTTGTATACTCCTCATCGTAATCGAGTTGTTTCGTCACTAACTTTTTTAATTTCGAAATTGTCGCATTTGAGGGTATTTCTATATCTAATTCCGTTGCAAGACGGTAAATATCGTCCTTTCTTGCTTTACCAAAATATGACATCTTTATCTTAAAAATGAGCAAAATGTACTCACAGTTTGCGATGATGATGGCTCTCTAGGGTTCTAGTCCACGTTCAATTTGCATGGGGCAATCCCGGCACCAGCCCCCATTTTGTGATGTCAACACTGGAATGGCACTGTAGCTATTACTTGATATGGTATTTTGGAATGAGTCCACGTGTTGTAAAACATAACATTTATTACATTAATTGAAGATGGTACACATATGAGCCACAGAGGTCTCAATAGATTCGCATAAAAAAGCACGGAAGAGCGGCCACACAGGTCTCGACTCTCTCCGATCACACAAAAAACTGAAGACCCTCCGCCGCGGGCAAGGGATCAAGCCTTTTTCCCCCTAGCGTTCGTGGTGTTCCGTTTCCTGGATGAAATAGTCCCTTTCTCCTTTCGATAGTAGGTGGGGAGACGAAAGAATTCCGTTCCTACATATATATATATATAATATATGGTATATATTATTAAAATTAACAAAGTGCATGCACAAAATAACAATTACTCGCCATTACTTTAATAGCTGTCATCTAACATCATCAAATAACATTTAAAAGGAGTACAAAAAATATTAAGATGTCGCCATTTTGAATGTCCACCATTACTGTCATAGGCGAAATTTGAGATGGCCTCATATCTAAAATTAAATCTTCATATATGTAGTATAAGTACCCAAGTTGAATGCTTCTATCATTAAAGGCACAATTCCTTCCAATTATTTCACATATCAGCCGTACTAAGAAGGGTAACATTAAAAACACGGGACTTGACTTTAGTTGAAATCAACCAGCGTATTTCCTCGTTTTTCACACGTAGGGAAAGCGGAGAAGAAAAAACCGGTAAACTCTCCTTTTACCCGGGTGTTTTGACTCATGTGAACGGTACTATTATCAGACTAACGGGTTTGCACGATGCCCTTGAAACTCGCTGTGACGTCATGCTCGTTTTTTCGCTCGATTCTCAGACAGTTTGCCGGTTAAGTACAGATCAGAAAATCAGGATTATACGAATTTTAAGATATTTTCGCCGTCGCAGGAGATGGACTCAGCGGAAGGAGTGTTGATTTGCGAAGCAAGTTGGATTGCGTAACAATCCCCTGGGGTTGGTGAGCGTAGGGGCGGAGTCCCCTAGTTTTATAAAAAAATTCATGTAACTTACCGTAATCCGACGTCTGCATCGATTCCACGAAATTCGCGATGAGTTGAATATCATCGCTTTCCAGATCTTGGAAGAGCAGATCTACAGGAGAAAGATGGATGAGCATATTCAGACTTCAACATGTTTGTAAGAATCTGTCACATTTAAAGCTACGGTTTCCTAAGAAAGCGGAGTCGTTATCTAGCAGCCGTAATGTAGCTGTGGATGACGTCACTAAAACGATGTTAATACAAACAGATGTCGTTGGTTTCCTTGAGAGCGTTGTTTGTGAGCGTAATGAAAATGAGCGGTGCCACCATTTGCATGACGATCGTCAGAGCCGTTTCAAACAGCTGGGGAACCTTTTTTCTCTTGTAGCGGCAACATTTCATCTCCTGCGCCAAACGATTCGAGCGGAGGGGAGCAAAACAAACAAAAACTTTTTGACTGGCATTGTTCAGTTCGTATTTGTAAAATCGAGATCGTTATACACAGAATTAAAATTTCAACGGATTTGAAAACTGCGGAAAATTTTATATCAGAACGATACCTTTAATGGGGTGATTTTCTTTAAATAAATAATTAATTATTGGGTTAATTATTAAATTATATTAATTATTAAAATATTATTAATTCCCCAAATGATAAATATTTGAATAATTAAACTGCTTTTAGTATCGATCTGGCGTAGAATTTTACGTTGATTTGAAAACCGCTGAAATTTTTACTTTATCTTCAACGATCCAGAAGTTAGAAACTTGGATTAGAGAATAAAAAAGCCACTTTGTTTCATTTCTCGAATAAAATAAACCATGACAGCCGTCTGTATTACCCTTTCCACACCGTATTCTGTCCGTCTAAGTTGACTCCTCTGGTCTCTGTTCAGACGGCCGCCTAATTGTGCCCATGGCAACATGACGTATCATGCCTGCTTGTTAACGGTTCCGCTTTCTTAGGAAACCGTAGAGCAAGAGGAAATAACTTGAATGCTAATTAAATCTTGTCTCATTTCAGTAGAATGCTGTACAATAACATGAATACATATAAGTATATAAAACAAACATTGTGAAGCATAAAAATACGCACCAACGGGTGGAATGCACTTCACCACTTTGGCGGTCCATTTTTCCCACATGACTTCGGCCATCTTCTCATCACTCAAATATATTTTGAAATATTTTTGGTAATGTTTTTTCGTTTCCGAAGAAACTTTCTGCAAGGGGAAAAAATATTGAAACATTGTTTCTTTATAATAGGTACGTGTATTTAATTTGAAAGACCGTAATCGAAATACATAACTTACTATAAATCTAGTTTGCAACTTTCAAAATGCAATAAAATTACTCATTTTTGTGCTGTGTGGATTTTATTATAGTAAATTAAATATACACATAAAATATAGAAACTCTCTCGATTTAGGCGCTGTTTACTTATTAGAGTAAGTAGTGGCGGCTCAAGTGGGGGCCCCCAGCGGTAAAATTTTCGGGGGCCCTCCCTTTCAAGAAAACTCTCTTAAGTTGTTAACAAAAGAAAAGCAATCAAAAATTTCATACCATAACACATTATATAAATTTATTAAAAAAGTATATTTTTTTACGTGAATTTCCGTCTTGCTTTATTTTTTTGCAAATTCGTCAATTATTTTGGCAATGTCAATTGGGTTTAAAATTTTTGTGTTCTACATACAGATTGGCTATAATAATTAATCTTTCTTCTCCCTTATTACTCCTCAAATAATTTTTTACACGCTTTAAAACAGAAAACGATCTTTCTCCTGACGCATTAGATAAGGGAATTGTTTCAAATATTTTAATACTATTTCAACAACCGGAAATGTGCAAGACATGTTGTGGCAGCTCGATAGATGATTGGTGGGGTTTTCATGGTGTGTCCTCGTTTCCTTTTAGAAATAATAAAAAATGGTCAAATTCATCTTCAAAAGTACAAACACTTTAATTCTGCCTTGGTGGTATCACATGACATAAAATGCATTGACTATGAAATTTTCTCTTATTGTAAATTCATGTCCGACTTCTTAGTTTTCATCAAAAAACCTTTTTCTCTTTTGTCGTCTACGAATTTGTCCATTTTCCGCATTAAATGATGGCCCTGATAAATCAGTTAACATTTTTTCAACTTTTTCAAATTCTTCTCTGAAGTTACTGATAAAAATTTCTAATGACTTCCGTAAAATAGATCCTTTTAATAGTTTACATTCAACTGATTGAAGTGATTTACTAGAAGTATTTATTCTTTGTAAATTAGTATTCCAAATAACTGTCATTAGGGCGGTTTAATATTTGACCATTTCTTCAGAAGTTAAGTCGCCTCCCCACTATAGTAACTTTTTTCTTCTTCTGAATTGCAAATTTTAGTTCTGAATTACAAATTTCAGCTTTATATGGGTGAAACCAAGTTTTATAGCTAATACAGCATCTGCTCTTGCTTACCATCTTGAATTAGAAACTCTTTTCACTGCACTTAAAGAAGCACATTCCTGTTACAACTTTCCACGAACTCTAATGAAAAGACATTTTAAGATCTAGGGGCACTTTGGTATTCAGAGGCCTAACTCGCCCGCTTAGTCCGCCTCTGAGAGATATGGTTAGTTAATAGAGATATGGAGTTCAAATATTGTTGTTGTTGTTCGCGTGTCCATGGACAAGCAATATTGTAGTGGGGTAGCGGTCTAGATTACATCAAAAGCATTTGTCACAGCCTCTGCCACTGTTGGTGCATCCCAGCTGAAGAGGATCTCCCGTAATGAGTCCCTGAGTGGAACCATTCCAATCTTCAAAAGATTCACCGCAACAGTTGGGCATTCCCAGATGTGGTTGGGCGTGAGTTGGACTTCGGGGCAGTTTTTACAATGGGCATAGATTCTTGTTTTGTCCGGATGGATCTTCATGCCCTTATAATGCTCAGTTCTAAGCCTGGCAATATTTCTGGGACAGTCGAATTCTGTTAAAAGGGGTTTCTTATATATGTGAGTCATAATTCTATATCTGGCCACTGCGTTAGCATCAGCAAGTGTGATGGTGGTGCACCTCTGATCAAGTTCTTTAGCTTCTTTGGGCCAAAGAATCCGCACATTCATTTCCCTTATTATTGACATGTGCTGGTATTCATTGTAGGACACAGGATTTCCCTTGCTGTGCAACCTTTCGAGAAGGACTTTAATTTCAGATGTGATGTTGGTCTCTCCGTTTTTGTTAATAAGGCATTTAGCGTTACGTTAAAACTTTCTGGCCTCATAATAACCGAATTTTACATTCAAATTTGCTAAGTACACTTAACACTATCTGGTTCTAGTAGACAGACTGGTTAAAATGAGAAAAATCTTCTTACAAAACACAAAAATACAAGTAACGGAATCGTGTGTAAAGACAATTTAATGACTACACGTGTCGTGTGAAGAAATCACATTTTTAACCTATGCTTATGTCGGAACACTTAAGAAGATTGTCCTTCAACATTTTATGTTGGTGGCAACATCTTGAAGACAAGAACCCGTACAAGATCTACTTTTTATAGTCGGTTAGTGTATTTGTGGTTCGGTAAACTTTTGTAAGACCTTACATTAGATTTTCTGAATTGGTAAATACGAAGTAAATGCCTATGTTTGTTAAGATAATTTTATGTCTCATATTCCGTATTGATTCTAATAAGAACCTATTTGCAGTACTCTTTTAATTGCTACACATGAATGCCACTAATTTTTAAAAACAGTCTGAAATGAGTAAGTTACCTTCCAAGACGAGCGTAGTCGTTTGACAGGCTCTGAGGCCAGACCTTGTATAATCGCCTTGCAGGAATGGATGTTTCCAAGTTTGTGGAGTCGTCGTGCCATCCTCACAAACAGCTGAATCACAGTGGTTCTCAATTCCACTGAGGGAGAGGTGAGTGTCACTTCAATCACCCAGGTTCTTAGCTGTAATATATTTGAAAGTGAGTTGCATTCGAACTGAAGTCTACCGTCAAAATGTCGGAAATAGTGCGGAGCAGTCTTGGCTCACCAATTCTTAAATGCATGTAGAAGTACTTACAGCAATGGATCTTGCCACAAGTGTCCTGATGTTTGGCACCTCGTTCCACATTTTACGAGCGCACTTTCCTTGCTCCTGAAATGTTAAAATCATACTTTACTATCAACAGTATCTTCTTTAACAAAGAACATGAAAAGAAAGTTGACAAATAGTGGTACTGGTTATTTTTGGGCCGGGTGGCCTGGTCGGTAGGGCGTCGAGCTCGTGACTGACTGATCATGAGTTCGAGCCCGACCGACCGAAAACTCTCGTGTACGCTAAAGGTGACTGGTGCACGAAAAATCTGTCGTGATCACAAAGTCCTCCAAATTCCCATAATAAATCAATAGCTCTGGGAGTGCCAAACCAGGGATTAGTTGGTCTCTGGTTTGGATCAAAATTACAACCGTGTGCCTGAGGATGATTGAATGTGGTGAAAATGTGACCTCTCCGTAAAAACGAGACGTGTCGATGTGCTGCCATCTGTTGGCTAAAAAAAATTCGAGCTAAGTCGGACTTCCTCCAAATGGGGCTCACTTGCATGGAAGCCGCACCCCCCTCGCCTCTTGCTGTCATCGACGGGCCTGGCACTCCGATGGTCTGCCAGTGTAGGCATAAGAAACAACAACAACACTGGTTATTTTAGTAATAATAAATAAATAGTTAACACCGTCCCAGCCTAAGCCATTCGGTGTCAATTTGGGTTGTGACAGCAGCCCAGATTCTTGAATTAGAACTCGCTATTCATTTGCAATCATTTCCTCATTTCTGAGCTCCAGAATTTTCCTTATAATTTCTTTCAGTCCTTCACTGGATCTTTTATTTGTCCAGAGTAGTTTTTTGTCTACGCTAAGGTATCCCTTAGGAAACTTTCCGTCCTTGATAGTCTGAAAGTTTTTACAATGGTAAACAACGTAGTCTACACTTCGGATGTCTTCCTGGCAGTCACATACATCGCTTAAGTTGAAGAAACGTTTTTGGTATGTGCCATAAACCCCACGTCCCGTTATGATCTGATGAAACTCGAAGGATCCCATCAGTTGCTTTGGTGAGACTTTTTTTATAAACCTTAAAGACTTCTCATCCTTTGCTTGTCTGCTACCATCTGTCTTACCAGTCTGTCGGTTGTTCTTTCCTGGTTAATTTCTTAATATATTCTTTAGTTTTATTTTGCTCTTTAGTATTGGCTTCTTTGGCTAGTGCATCTGCTCTTTCATTTCCCCTGTATCCCACGTGTGCTATTGATCCACTGGAATATTATTTTCCCTCTATGTTCTGCTATGCCACGTTTTAAGTTAGCAATTTTACAGTCTCTGTTTCAGCAGTTATCCAGAACAATCAAGACAGATCGTGAGTCTGTTATAACTCGCACACTTTTTAGTTTATTTGTTCGAACCAGATCTACCGATATTTCTATAGCTTTCGATTCCGCAGTATAGACCGTTGAATGGTTACTAATATAAAGGTTATTTTAGTAAATAATTCCAATACATGTTTAAGTGTTCTTTCGAATTGTAACAAATATAGTGTTGAAATCATTTTTCTCTAGCTTCGACAGTGAGTGCATTTGCATATCGAAGTCCTGTTCAATATTTATTTTTTCTATATTAATTTCAAATACGCATGTTTTTTTAGAGGGGGTATAAACTTTGTCCACGTTAGAACAAGTATCCTAAGTCTCTGAGCCATATTTGCAACCTAAGACTTATTTAATTAGCATCATGTGTAAGAGAGCGTCAAATTACTGTAAAGCTAAGCAGTTTTGAATTTCTAAATGCAATGGAAATGGAAAGAAGGGTTTAATTCTGCCAACATCCATTACAATTAAATCTCTTTTATAATTCTAGCTTCTGAATGCATATATAAACTAGTTTAGTTGCCAAAAGATCAAATGTTATATAACGAATTACACTGAGGGTATCTTCAATAAATTTTCCACCTACAGTATTATTGAGGAGGATATATAATTCTAGATACAAAATGGTGGAAGACAGCCATCGTGGCGTCATATTTCAACACAAATATACTTATGATTATTAATTACTGATATCTTTCACCGAGCCCTTGTCTCTTACTCCCATGTAAAGCTTCCTAACATTACTTAACCTTTACGATGCGGCAGATTGACTTTTGTTACCACTAAAATATCGCTTACACCAGCGGCATGGCAGCGGTGGATGTTATCCCCATTTTAAGTGACCGCTGACATCGATCACCATTTACGAACAGTCAGCAACTGACCTTCTAGAATATCCCTTCTATTTGTTCGTTGGCCCCCTACCCTGCCGACCGCGAGGTGTGAACGCTTTGGGGAAAGCAAAAAGTCGTCAGGTGATATCTCTTCTCACGCCAAAGAATACTATGAAAGGAAAGCGTCAGTCGTAAATGCCACTCACGGCCCTATCGCTCAATTAGGTAATTAGGTATGGGGGCTCGGAGAATCAGGAGGAAAGCCGTTCTGTGAGACGATTGAAAAAATCTAAGCGCCGCAGTGTTAAGGTAAACCCAACAGTTTTGAGAAAGATTGCTTGTGCTGGTGGGGAAATTTCAAGACGCAAAGTAGGCATCTGTGCTAAAAGAGTTTGTAGAATGAATTCATTTACCTCTCGGGTGATCTTCTTGAAAACTGCAAAATCCATGAGAGTCAGTTGGCTCTGTAAAATTGAAAACTACTATGATTTCATGCATGCAATCAGGAAAGGTCACGTAATGAGATATTTTCATTTGAACCCCAAATGTAACAATTGACAGTAATTTGTGTGCAAAGTGAACTCACCGCAACCTCTTCTGGTCTCTGATTCAGGAAATGACAGTACACTGTCGGGTTTTCAAAATACACCTCCTGCGAAAAACGGAATACGTTTAAATAAGTCAAAATTTATCTGCCATGACAACCTTTGTAATTGAAAATTACTAATATTCCTTACATTCTAGCAGAATGGTCATAAATTATATATTTGAAAACTGAAGATTGTGACTGATTTGTATTTTCCAAAACGCGCAAGATGTTTGAGTGTCACAGCTTTTAAAAAAATCAATCTTTAAAATTTCTCCTAAGTTTTTTTTTTATGAATGTTTTGTTCCAGGAAAATGGTATCTCTATTTTATTCATAAATATTAAAATGATTTAACTTCTTGTTTCCCTCGAAAAGCATTTATAAATTGAATGTTTCTTTTATCTAACAATTTTTCCTACAGTATAGCATTTTGATAAATGTATCCAAAATTAGTTTCTGAATATGTTCTGAAACTGATGAGCATTTTCCTATTAGAAGTATTAGTGTTAGTTATTTTGGTACAGCTACAGTCTACGTTTATAGCGATGGCAACGGCCTTGGCGATTTTTATTTTGTCGCACTTCTAAAGTCGCCAAGGAAAGAATTATTACAAAAATATTTTTCTTTCAAAATTATTTTTCTTTCAAAAATATTTTTCTTTTTTCAACGGAAAATGAATGCTTGAAAACACATTTGAGAACGTTTTGGAAAGTATATATTTTTTAAAACTTTCACAAAAGTAATAATTTAAAACACATTTGTGAACCAGCAGAAAACTCAGCTTCGAATATTGGGTAAGAATAACATGAAACTTATCAATTACACAAAATATAGTAGGCTTTTTGAAAATAAAAAGAATTTTAAAAGAAAAAAAGAACAAAAATAGTACAACCTGATACGTCAGAACTGTTCCGGGAAAAAATTATTAAAAAAAGAAAATTGCACAAATGGCGAAAAAACAATAAATGTAAGAACTCTACCGTGAAAAAAAATTATAATAAAATAAAGTTCCACAACTGGATAAAAACCATTAAACTAACCAATCAAATCAAAGAAAAAAATTAAAATGACTAATGCAAGCAAAGGGTATTTTAAAATAAAAATAACCAATGGAATCAAAGAAAAAAAATTTAGCGAACCAATGTAATCAAACGACTCTTTAACGGATTTTGAAAGAAATTTCTATAATAATCAAAATAAAATTTTTAAGTTTTCGTTTGCCGAGGTTGTGCCATGAAACCACAATAACTAAAAATACAGATGGGTTGCCTTAACCTAAACTAACTCGCTACTAGAAATGTGCCAAAAAATAGCCAAGGCCGTTGCCACCGTATAAACGTAGACTGTTGCTGTACCGTCATTTTACTTACATCATCCGAGGCATCCATTGCATTCGTCATCAGCATCGGTGACGTCATCTTGCCGTCGTAAATGTTGGCGACAAACCTAAAGGAAAAGAAAAGTAAAACGCACTGTTATGTTAAACTACATTAAAATTTTTTAAAATTTATTCCTTGTTTTTGTGAAGGAATCACGTACTCAGCGTTGGGACCTGTGGCTCAGGATGAGTCTACAATTCGTACTCATGGTCTACTGAATGCTTAAAATATAGACATATTGATTGAGTGAATGCTAAAAATTATCGGAGGTCTAAATTTAGTTATTGGTTAATTATTTTCATGTAGATACATCAAAGAATCTGAGTAAATAACAATTCAAAAATTTTATGAAAAAACCAAAACTGAAAATTAGGTTAAAATTTAATTATTTAATTTTTGCTGTCCGATGTACCATACTTTATATTAATAATAAATGTTTTTAAAGGAAAGTTTTCTCCTTTTTTTTTTCAAATTAAGACAGATAAATGTAGCTATTTTAAATGTAGGTATATAACATATGACCGTTAGAAAGAAGAAATCACAAATGCATTTAAAAATATATTCAGTGGTAACCACATTAATGTAATTCGTAGATGCCTCAAAGGTAAATCTAAATTAGTTTTATGATTGAGAATATATGTAAACTTCCTTCACTCGATGTAAACTGTGAAACTAAGAGAAATCTCGGAAATACTTACAAATTCTTCATCTTCTTCCAGATTCGTCGAGCCATTTTCGTTTTGAAGAAATAAATCAACAACTTAAATGGAGACGCAAGAAAAAGAAAATCGCAGAAAAATCAATCGAAATTCAAAGTAAAAATCTCAGAAGTTCGTTTTCAATGCTAGTAGTACAAAAACTTTGCATCAAATGGGAAGAAACAGAGCATTTTATTTTGCTGTTAGAAAAAAAGCATTGTTGTAAGTGTTGAACAATGATAAAACGTAACAATGATAGAAAGTTACAATCTGTACATTTAAATAATGTTTGGGGAAAGCAGATATTGTTTGAGAGAGAATCAACAATGTTTTTGCATTCAGCCAAACGGACAACAGTGAAATTGTTCTGGGGTACATTTAAAAATGTAATTTTTAAATATGATAAATGTATAACAAAAATAAAATAACAAAATATAAATTACCCCCAAATAAAAACTGTGTAGTGAAATTGTAATCATTTTAAACCTAAGAGTCGAAAAATATTTTTACATTCAGCCTTCAATTCTTAACCGCTAAAAATTGGTATCGTTTAAAATCATTCTACCACAGTATCGCACTATAGAATTGTTTTTGATTTGAAAATGTTGCTCTCGAACTTTTTCTAAAAACTCGTCTAAGCATTTTTCTCTACACAGAGGTTTGGGAAAATTGGGGGAGGGGCAGTGCTGTAACTAGTCATTCCTGTGCCCTGTGCAAGAATTTGTATTTCGGTCCCCTTAATTAATTATGTTAGGGAAAATTATAAAACAGATAAAGTACAAAAGTTTTTTAATAAGATTTATCTTAATTGCACTTTTCTGGCTTTCATTTCAGCAAATTCATTAATTACATCATCATAATTAATATATTTAACGATATTGTATTCTATTGTAATAATACAAAGATTGGATAATCGTTCTGGTCCGATAGTTGATGTTTTTTATGAATTTAAACTTGCTAAAACTTCTCTCGCACGAAGAAAAGAAACAGGAAGAATTAGAAATATGCGAAGAGCGACATTGATATTTGGGTAAGACTCTATTCAACCAAAATCATGAAGAGTCTGTAGAATTTTAAGCGGAGATGCAGTTTCAATATTTTGTATAAGAGTCGGTACTTAAAACTTTCAATTTCCCATGCGAATTCGTACTTTTGTAAAACTTTGCTATATTTAATAGCGAGATCTGCAGCCGATTTTTTTAAATCAGCAAAACTCATGTATTGTAAAGACGAACTAAAGAGAAAGCAAAAAATGAATCACAGATAGTTTTCATTTCTTGATAACGACAATCGATTTGAGACAATAGAGTGTCAAGAACACTGCAAATTTGTATTTTAAATAATTCTTCGGGTGTCAAGTTACTTCCTTCATCTGGTGTTTCATTTATTTCCATTATCTAATCCCATCTCTTTCCTTTATTAAGAAATCCTACTCCATACCCATTTCTTTAGCCAAATTTTGTACTTCCTAGAAATTTTGTTCAAAACCTGTATCTCGAAGCTCTTGTAATGTTTTACCTAATAAAGCAATTAATTTTGTTCCAATCTATTGACAAATCTTTCTGTTCTTATGCTTTATATGTTCAATCGATGCATTGTAGAATTTTATTCCATATAGAAAAAAAGAGTACAGATAAAAAAATCTATAATTAATTTACAAAATCAAACATTTTGCATTTTATAGAGCTTTCGGATGTGCAAAATCGTTTGCAGTCCTTTCATTACTTTAGATAACTGTAAATACAGCGCCTTTATTGTACTGGATTTGATGACCACCTTGTATCAGAAAAACTTTTAAGTGACAATTTTAGGCACTTCATTAAAATGTCCCAACGTGTTAGTGAAGACGAGAAAAAGAATTAAATAATCTTTGCACAGTACCAAAAAAAAAGTAATCATTTCTTGAGTTGTAGATGCAGCGTGGACACCAGCTAATTTTAGATTATGAGCTGCAAAAGGTACAAATATTGCTAAATTATTAATTTCCAAAATATATGCACCTACTTTTTTATATTTGTCAGCCATATTGGCACCGTTGTCAAATCCTTTCCCCCTGCAGTCCTGAATATCCAATTTATCAACTTCTAATTGATTTAAAATTTCAGTCGATTTCTCTCTCTCTCCCCGTTTTTTCATGTGACTGATTAAGTCGATCAAGCTTTCTTTAATCATTACCTTTCCGTTACAGTCAACATGGGCATATCTTATCTGACTCATTTACTCTTTTCTTGAAACGTCAGGGGTGCAGTCGAATAAAATGGTGTTGTTCTTTGCTTTTTTAATTCTGAATATGATTTCATTTCTATATATATAATTTTGTCCCCAACTAATTTTATTATTTCATTTTGAATAGTGGTTGAGAAATAAGAAACTGGACCTTTTTATGTTCTTCAATATATTCTTTTAAAGTAGTATTACTATAATGGTTAGCAAAATTATCAAATAAAAAAAAATGCCGCAATCTGGATCTCCAATAATTTTAATTTGAACCTCTAAGAGCAATATTATTTGTGACACAGAATAGAATAGCATCCAATATTATTGTTAATATTTCACAAATCTGTAACTTGGACCAGGGAAGAGACACTCTTCTTCACAGGGCATGGCCCATTACCATCCTATCTAATGAGGTTTAAGAAAATCAAGTCCGAAAACTGCTCCTGTGGTGAAATTGGCACACCTCTACATTACATCACAGTTTGTCCCCTTATAGCCTCATGGCCAGTGCTGTGGTCTTAAAAAAATACAGACGGTATACCATGGGCGCCCGCACAATTTTTTCCATGGGTAGGCGAAACATGTACTTACTACTTACACTTTCCAAGGGTTAGGGTCAAAAAACATGTACACACGCACATACATGTATGTGTATAGGAAATCCATAAGCTAGGGGTTTTTCCGCCCCCTCCTACGGGCACCCATGGGGCATACTCAAAGAACCGGGATACATGTTCGAATTAATCGAAGTTCAAATTATCGATAGAAAAAAAGCCTTTATTAATTTTGTATTACAAGAAAGGAACTGTGGAACTTTGAAGAAACTTCGACTTAAGCAGAAATTATTTTTAACAAATTTTAAGGTCTTCCTCTGTTATTTTCATTGAAATATTTTCATAACTGCTTGACTAGCGAAATCCGTCTCTGTGTCGTATTTTGCAGAGCATACTCTCGATCTATTGTCTAACGAAGAGCAATGGTTGGCCAACCAAAAATTTACAAATTCTTCTTGGTTGAAAGTGTTCTATAGGCGGTTCATTTGCTTTAATAAACATTAGATTGGAGACATTTGAAATCAATAAAGATTATCTCAAATCTATTACACTATATTATTCATTAAACTAAGCCCGGGCTCGCATTCGGCCGTGGAACATGGTAATACTTCAATTGTTCTTAAAAGAGGCTTTAATTTTTCTGGAATATCTTGGACGTTTTCATGGGTCCCTCAAACCCTGAATAGTGCACATTTCATCTATTCCAAAACGTCGACAGATCCTTTTTACCTCCTTTTCTCCATGGCGAATACCCCTTGTGTTTATACTTTCTGGATCAAACATGGATATATCCTTCAAAAGTTGATAATTTTCTTCATTAACATCAGAACAAAGTCTGGATTTCATTCCATCGATAATTCTTTGAAGAAATAGCTTATGATTAACATGTATGATTTTGGAATTATGTACCAAGGTGATATCTTGAAATAGAAGCTTTTATTTTGCTTCTTCAGATACCTGCGTTTTACGTGACGTTTCGCGCGAAGTTTTCTTGGAAAAGCAAAAGCGTGTACGTAATTTTTAAGAAAAAGCAAAGGGTATACGGTATTTCCTGGAAAAACCAGAGAGTATACGACAAATACCGCCGTTTACCCTCCACTACAGCCCTGCTCATGGCATATGAGAACACCTGCCGACCACCTTAAAATTGCATGCCTCAGGAACATTGCATGCAACAAGGGCTCGAGGGTTAAAATTATTAACATGGTGAGATTCATTGAAAATCATCAGGACTTGATTATCCTAAGAGACTAAGAAAAACGAACTTTTTTCTCAACTTGCATAATGCATATGCATATATATATATATATATATATATATATATATATATTTAAAGTATATACTGCGTAGATGTAAGAATACATAAATGTAATGTGCTCTAACATTCTGAGTAGCCATGTCACCTTGGTGGCATGTTCTACTCATCCAACCACACTTATTTAAACTGGTACAGTGTATCCCGTCACTAGGCACGGGAGTGTGTGTGTGTGTGTGTTGGTATTAGTTAGTTAGTTAATATTTCATCCCATATAATTTTTATCTTGTTAATTAAATTAACTATGTAATCATTCACTAGCATTTCCTGATTTTAGATCCTTTTCCATCATTTTCCATTTCACATACGAATTTCGGTGCTCCGGAGAATTTTCGTGTTGGGGAATAACTTTAGGAAGATGCCTATAATCATGCAATCCTTTTTTAGTGTCTGAAAGATTATGCGATTTGTGTCCAAAATGCATACAAGGAAAGCAAAATGCTGCATTTTTATTAATCCCTAATATTATAAAAGGAAGTGTTTGTTTATTTCTTGTGATCCTGACGAATCTATGGCACGTACAGTAATCAGTAAAATACCTTGTGAAGCGGTAGATTTTTCTTCTTGCAGTGGCTTCTTGTTTTTGCTTCTCTGAGTATAGTCGTTCAGTGAAGGGGTAGATGTTAAATGTAGTGTTGTATCATCAGCTTGTGAAGCATTAGTAGATTCGACCTCTTCGGCTCTTCCTTCGTTCTCTGATGTCTGTTCTTAGTCATTTAACAAATTGTTACAACTGTGCACCTGACAGTTGCTAAGACATTTTAAACCTAGAACTGAACTAAACTATTATTTTTTTAAATGTCGCCTGTACAAGTATAAAACTGTTATATAGGATACTGTAAACTCTTTACTAATCGTTATTTATAGAACGAATGCAAGCACGTGACGAAATATCATTTGCTTGGATGCCCTAGTATCCCATTGTTCCGTGACTGAAAAAGTTTGAGAATCTCTGCTCTAGAGCAATTCCATGTATAACGGAAGTATCACTGGACGATGAAAGCAATTCTCACAATTACATACTGCAAATATGTGAAAAAAATTTTGGTATTTATATAGACGATAACTATCTCTAAGAGTATCACTAATAAATATTTTTATTTTAAAAACAGAAATAGAGTTAATAATTACTTTAAAAGTGTAATAGACGTATCACTTTGGGAAAAAAAAATTTGTCACTCTGAACACAAATGACAAATTGCCTGATGTTTACAAAGGAAAATAATAACAATTTATTTTTATGAATGAAGAAGAATCAATGATATTAAAAATACACAGATTATCTAATTTGTGGACAATTTGAATTTTTAATACAGATTTCAAATTGTATTGGACATATCATGTAGTGTAACGGACATATCATCTTCTGAAATACATACACTGTTTTATGATTACTTACTGTACAAAATATGTTACAATAAATTTTTACCGTAAATAAAAGAAACAAAATAATAATTCAACATAACCATAGTAAATGGCAGGAAAAAAGTGATAATTTAATGAAATTTTGAAATTTCAGTGGTATTACACAATGACAAAACATTTTTAAGTTTAAAAAATTGTATATATTAAATAATATATCAAATGTCAATCCAAATCGATTCTATTGAAATTCATCAATTATATCCGCAGTATCTTCTATATTCACAGCAGAAACGTCATCATTTCCCGGCCAAAATTTTTTTTGCCCCAGACTTTTTTTTTTTTTTAATTTTAATTTTTTTTTCTTTAATCTTTTTAATTTTAATTTTAAATTTTTTTTAATTTTAAATCACGTCCAACAAAATCTTTTTTTGTTCCCCTTTTCTGTAGTCAGTTTTATAATGACCTATGAGCCTAAAGTTATACTGTCGTTACTGAATACATATTTATATTGGTTGGCTGCATTTTTGTTAACTTTTTGAGAAAAATGTTTTCGATCTAAAGTGAAAAGGAGTTCCAGATTTCCTAGAAATTTCTGCAACATACACAATATTTTTAGAATTTGCTATTACATTGTGAATTGAGTGAGTCCTTAGACTTGTTCGTGTGCCTTTACATCACTCGTTCAAGTTGTTAATGTTGCTTTCAATTTTCTTACCATTTAAAGATTATATTTGGTTTTTTTAGTGTGTTCCCTGAGCACAGTAACAAAATTTTCTGCATTCAGAATTGTTTACTGTCTTGATTTAATTTTTTTGCCACATTTGAAATTTTTCTTGGCTATCTACACTATTAGGTGCGCCTTTGCCATGGTATGTGGCGAAGAAATGCCAGTTGAGTTTAACTCAAAAATCTTCTCCTCTATATGTAATATTGAGCAAATTAAACTTCTGTTTGAAATATATTAACTTGCTTTAACTTTGGAAGTTTAGTCTTCAAGTCTTTGAATATTGCTTCACGGAAGGGGTAGACTGCATATTTATAATGTTGCATGTTATCAGATATGATGGCATGTGATTGAACAGCTTTGCATAGTAACCAAGCAACCGCAGTGTAAATAGTGACCTGCTCGTCTTTATTGCAATGGACTGATTGAACTTCATCTTGAAACTTGACTGAAAAAGTTTCACTAAAATCAACTTGCAGAATTATAGAATATTTTGCTACATTTTCTTTAGCTTTTGTAAAGAATTCAAACTGTTATTTCTAATTAAAACAATGCTTTAAAAATATTTAAGTTTTTCCTTAATGGTTTGAAGAACATTTCCTATAGTGTAGCTTTCTTTAGTTTTTACAACTCCACTATCCACTGAATTCCATTGATACCATATTACTTCTTTGGTTTTTTTCTTCTGAAATTTGGTTTGTGGTACTTACAAAAATTTTAAGATTTTTACATTCGACGCAAATGTTTAACATGCATTCTTCTGACTATGTACAAGAGATTTCTTGTATAAGTTCCGTAGTACGTTTTAGAAAATTGTGATGCATTAAAGCATCCAATAAGAATTGAATGTTGCTATGGCATGTACAGACACATACATTATGTGGAGTCTGAGAAGATAACAATATATGCTCTGGTCTTAAACTTGAAAACTTTGATAACCCAATCTTTAGTTCACGATTTTTTGTTTTGAAAAGCTCGTGAGTTTTTTTCGGTGTGAAAAATTACATATGTCGCTTTTGTTTGTTTGTTTTTTTACGATTTTTCCAAACTACTTTAACATTTTTTCGTCCTGGAGCCTGACGGAAAATATCTTCTTGATCAAAATGAAATCACTGTTTTCTTCTGATTCTCTAGAAAGTAATTTTTTAGTAAGAAATATTTTCTTCATACAGTCAATTTCCTTAGCAAGTTGGGAAATAACGTGAGCCTTCATTGTAGGACTTTTTGACAGGGCCATTTTAACTCGTTTTAATGCTTTTCCTAATGACTGAGGTGATCTATATTTGTCGCCAAATAATAAAAATTACATAAAAAAAAGGACAACATGTCAACACAAATATTAGCAAATACATGTAAAGGTATTAAAAAGACTGTAAATTCAAGGGATAAGAATATAATCTTGCCGTTATATAAGGATTTAGTAAGACCACATCTAGAATATGCTGTACAATTATGGGCTCCATATATGAGAAAGGACATAGAATTAATTGAAAGCGTTCAGCACAGAGCTACAAAAATAATAAAGGGGCTAGCAAATTTCGACTATAATGAACGTTTAAGTAAGCTAAACATGTATACACTGGAAAGAAGGAGGGGGGATTTGATTCAGCTTTTCAAGTTGGTAAAACAAGGGGACACAGAGGGCTTAAATTTCAATAGGGATAACAGAAGAGGCCATGGGTATAAATTGAATACGACACATTTTAATCGGGATTTAAGGAAAAACTACTACTTTAATAGGGTAATAGACAGTTGGAACGCGTTGCCAGAAAATAGAGTTAATTCAAAGGGAGTGTACGAATTTAAGATACAATTGGAAAGTCAGTGGGAATTGTGGAATTCATAAACAAAGGACCAGCCTTGTTGGGCTTGAGCCTGTAGCGGGTCGTCAATATTTGTATTTGTATTTGTAAGGCACACAAATTGCCTTTTTCCTGACTGAAACAAAAATATTTTTCACTTAAATTTTTTTGTACTTAATATTGTACTTTTATACATTAATAATTTTTTATTCTTAAATCAATATGGTAACTTTTTCCGAACAAATTTGTAGAATCACTGTTCATGTTATACTAATGATGTATTCGCTACACAGTAGTGATACGTCCGTTACACATTAAAAAAAATATTTACACATTTAATAAAAATATTTGTATCATACATTATTATGCCTGTTGTGATTGCTTCACTTCAATAATGTTGAACGTCTATACTTGTAACTAATGTGAAAGTCAACTAATGTCAGAAAACTTTTCCCCAAAAATTTGTAACGGACGTATCATATGTAGGATATAGAAAGTTTCCTCCCTCCCAAAAAGTTTATATAAATAATACTTTCATTTTTATCTGGTTTTTTTTATAGTATACTATCATATTATTACTGGAGATTTAAAAGATTCAGATAGTATATGTTCCTCAATCAGAAATATGGTAATAAATATGCTATGCCTAAACCAAGTGCTATAGTAAATATTTTTTATCCAACTTTAAATGACTTCTATATTTATACAGAGGCATAAAATTACTATTCTTTAATTGATTCTAATAGCCAGACAAATACCATTGTTTTGATGTATAACACTCATTATTTTACACATTTTAATTTGTTGGTCTTCTGGTTTACTTAAGCGTAGAATAGCTCTCTAGTATGACGTTAATTAATCTTTTTTGAGGATTAAATTCGAAGGTCAATTCTATCGTTCCAAGGAATTATAACATAAGTAAAAGAGCCATAAAATCTTTCCAAAGAATTCTCTTCAAAAGAGAGGAGCAATGGAATCTTTCCAAATTTTTCTATTTTACAGAATGGTTGAATACAATCGTTCCAAAGATATATGTTCAAACAAAAGAAGTAATGTAGCAATGATGTATGAGTGATGCTAGACACGGCTAGCTAACACTTAAATTTAATTTATTTACATACAACATCAACTACAGAAATTACAAGACTTTCACGCACACAAAATATAAGTAGAAGGTAAGGGACAGGGACATGTTTACTATCACATACTACAGCCTAGCTGCTCGTTGCTCCAGGGTTGGAGTCAGGGCTGTAGTGGAGGGTATACGGCGTATACCGCTCTGGTTTTTCCAGCAAATTCCTTATACCCTCTGCTTTTTCTTAAAAACTACGTACACGCTTTGCTTTTCCAAGAAAACTTCGCACGAAACTTCACGTAAAACGCAGAGAGCTGTAGAAGCAAAAGAAAAGTTTCTATTTCAAGATATCACTGTGGTACATAATTCCAAAATCGTACTTATTAATCATAAGCAATTCCTTCATAGTATTATCGATAGAATGAAATTCAGACTTTGTTCTGATATTAATGAAGAAAATTAGCAACTTTTGAAGGATATGTTTGATCCAGAAAGTATAAATACAGGGGATATTCACCATGGTGAAAAATAGGTAAAAAGAATCTGTCGACGTTTTGGTATAGATGAAATGTGCACTATTCAGCGTTTGAGGGACCCATGAAAACGCCTAAGTTGTTCCTAAAAAATTAAAGCCTCTTTTAAGAACAATTGAAATATTACCCTGTTCCACGACCGAATTTCGAGCCCGGGCTTAGTATAATGAACAATATAGTGTAATAGATTTCAGATAATCTTTATTGATTTCAAACGTCTCCAATCTAATGTTTATTAAAGCAAATGAACCGCCTATAGAACACTTTCAACACACCGGAAAAATGTGTACATTTTTGGTTGGCCAACCATTGCTCTTCGGTAGACAATAGATCGTGAATGTGCTTTACAAAATACGACACATAGACGGATTTCTCTAGTCAAGCAGCTCGGAAAATATTTCAATGAAAATAATAGAGGAAGGCCTTAAATTTTTTAAAAAGAATTTCTGCTTAAGTCGAAGTTTCTTCAAAGTTCCACAATTCCTTTCCTGTAATACAATATTAATATAGGCTTTTTTTCTCTCGATAATTTGATCTTCGATTTATTCGAACATATTCCTCGGTCCTTTGAGTATATCCCATGTTCGCCCGGAGGAGGGGGACGAACAACCCCCTGGCTTATGGATTTCCTACACATATACATGTTTTTTGCCCCCCTCCACTTGCAAAGTGTAAGTAGTAAGTACATGTTTCGCATCGTCAAACGCGGAAAAAATTCTGCGTTTGCCCATGGTATACCCTCTGTTTTTTTTTACGACTTCAGCACTGGCCAAGTGTACATACCTTTAAAATTTACATTCAAATTTCGGTTTGATTAAGTTTGTGCATTGATCTCAATTCTTCTTTGTAGGAGCACATTCTTCATCCGAACAAAAATTTTCTTTGTGTCAAGTTTTGCTTTGTCAATCACAATCAACCTCAAAGCAGGAAGACAGTTTTTGCAAATATTTATGTCTGGCATTAATTTCGGCAGACATTCCTTTCTTTAAACTGAAGAATTCCGTCCTCAATGAATTTCTTTCGAAATACACTAACCGAAATATCCTCGAGGAGAGCACTCTCCGAAAGAATTACTTAGATCTTAGCTATCAAAACACATTACAAAAAATTAGGGAGCACATAGGCGATAATTACGTGTACCTTGACGTCGATGAAACCACTGATGTTAGGGGTAATTATGTGGCTGATCTTTTAATAGGAAAATTGAGTTCCCACAAAGCTGTCCACCCACATTTCTTTTGGTTTCGAAAATCCTCGATACAACTAATCACGACACAATATGCCGTTTTATTAATTCTTGCCTCAAAATCTTTCCCAATGATAGCGGAATAGAAAAACGAGTTTTTATACTTTTGACAGATGCGGCTTCGTATATGATTAAGGCTGGAAAATTGATACAAACGTTTTATAAAAACCTAGTCCACGTCACATGTTTTGCCCATGCACTTAACCTTATTGCTGAAAAAGTTAAAGATTCGTTTTCGGAATTAAATTCTTTTATTGGACAAGGAAAAAAAATCTTTCTAAAAGCACCCACCCGTGTAATAGTTTACAAGGAATTAATGAATGTTTCGTTACCTCCGATACTTGTGCTCACAAGATGGGGCACATGGCTGTCTGCTGCTTTGTTCTACGCCGAGCATTGGAACCAATATTCGGAACTGATTCGAAAATTAAAAAAAAAAAAAAAAGTCCGCACCAAGTTAATATAAAGTAGCTATATTAATAGAAAACGTAAACCTTGTTAAATCATTGACATTTATAAAAACGCATTGCTCTTTTTTAGTAGATTCTATCCAAAAACTTGAAAATAAAAAGTATTAACATTAATTGAAACCTATTCAATGCTTGAAAATGCGGCAATGAAAATCAATTCCAGGCAATTTATTACAGAATACAGAGAAATAAAACAAAATAAAAGCTGTCGGGTAAAACGTTGTTCTTAAGATATTAATTCGGGATACTTTTTTTATCTCTTGATCTCGCACAGTCGCCACAACTTACTACTAAAAGTACACAAAATTCAGAAATGCGAAATTAATTCAGAGCGAAAGAAACAGGAAATATCACTGCACGCGATCAATCAACACGAGTTTTCGTTTCTTCCCTTTCGTTGATAAATATCGTCTGTCCCAAATATTCTGATGGTAATTTTTTGGTAATTTTTAGTTAACGTCGTACTAGAGCAACACAACGGGCTATTGACGACGGTCCGGGATCAGTCCCTTACGGGAAAGATCCGAGGACACCTCGTAATTTTGAACCACGGTCAGATGACGAAGCAACACCTGAGCTGGCACCCCACTCTCCAAACTTCCACGCCAACCCAACGTGAGGACTTTCGGCCACGACAGATTTAAGGTGCACCATCCGCCTCTACACCAAACGCTTACAAACATCCATGCTCGGACCCGGTTTCGAACCAGGAACCTTCCGATCTAGAGGCTAACACCTTAACCACTAAACCGGTTGGTCGGCCCTTATATTCTGAATTCCTTTACATTACGAAAAGTACACAAATAAGACTAAAATAAATGAAGTATCAGAGCTGAAATTTCATACAAAAAAATAACTTTTGAAAAATTGTTTTTTCAGCAGTACCTCTGTAAAGCAATCCAAGTAATCGTAATTCTCAATATACAATCCAGTTTTTATCAAAACTACCAAATTATGGTTGATTTAATTACACTTACTCAGGTGTTTTAGAATGAAACTTATCTAAATATGAAAATAAAGAAATGTTTAATATGGCATTCAATTATTAGATAATGTATGAAATAAAACACACATTGCAATCAAATATCCGGAATAAAATTCATGTGTGATGTCTGTAAAAATACAAAATCGAACATAGAACAGAAACACGGAAAGACAGACTTACACAACCAATTTCACTCATTAAATGAAAATAAGTACTCACAGTGTGCAAAAAAGCATAAAAATATGTGTAGACGTGTGTAGTAAATTTTGTGTACGTATATAAAGACGTGTATAAAAAAGTTTTTTTGCTGTCACATTCTAAAAGTGCGGAAAAATTGGTTCATGCAGTAAAACTAATGTGTAAAAATTCCATCCCGATTTATTGATATCTTTTACCTTCCCAATGAGTTCGAACCCTCCAAAAAGATCAAATAAATATCAAAGATTTTATAAAAAATAAAAATGTTTACAATTACGTTCCGATAGGGCGCCAAATGTAAGCTAATACATTCAACATAAACGGTAAAAAAATTGTTTAGAACAGTTCATACCTTCTGAAGAAAAAAATAGTAGAAAAATGAGATTTTTGCAAAATATCGACTTTTGCAATACGGTAAAAACTATTGATCAATTTTTCTGCTATTTACCCCCCGTTGGGGAGGCGGAAGATTTGTACCGTTTTAAGGTATCCGGACACGTTGGAAGTCGTTATTTTCTTTAATGTGATATAGAAACATTTTAATGATATTTTTATGTTTAGTTTTATTGAAAAATAGCATTGGGCTATAAATATTTAAATTATATATTAATAATTTTGTAAAAATTATAAATATGTATGAAAATTTAAGGAAATTAATGAAATACTTCTATTGTGCTACAGAAAAATCTATTCAATTAATTTGAAAAATAATGCTTGTGAATGAAATTGTCTAGTGAATGAACTACAATCAAAAATATATTTAAAAAAAAAACAAAAATTCGACAAGCGATCGAAAAATGAATGCAAGATTTTTGACAGTTTTACAGTCAGACTTCTTAAATAAAGAGCCATAATTTAAAAACTCTTCAACTCATCATAATTATCATAGTTCATTCACTAGACAACATTATGGAAAACAAGTTCACAAATTTTTACGAGAATCCATCAATAACTTTTTGTGTTATAACATTTGAAGTGAAGAAATAATGCAAAACTATTAATTTAGAGTAAAAGCAGCTTGAAGTGTATCGTTTGCTCTCTCCTTGCTTTTACTGTTTACGTAAACAATTTTGTTCTTCACTTCTATTTCAAAATTTTCACACTGTTTCCAAAAGAAAAACCATTTAAACACTTAAGAGACCTTTCTAAAATTAGATTTGCAAAAAAAAAGTAAGCTTTAAATTTAAATTTTGAAGGTTTTTGGTCTTTTTATGTCCACTTCCGATGGTTTCCAAACCTACTTCCGGTTTTCCCGCCTTGATTAAAATCGTAATATCTCTTGAACTAATTAACTTAGAGAAAAAATAAAATATTCTTTGGAAAGTCAAATAAATACTCTATCAAATAAGATCAAAAAATGCTTTTTGAATATTTGGTCAAAAATGACATTTTCAACGTGTTCGGATACCTTAAACAATTTTTTTATTGTTGATATTGAATGTATTAGCTTACTTTTGCTCACTATTAGAACGTAATTGCAAACATTTTTATTTTTTATAAAAAATGACCGAATTTTTATCTTTTTGGAGGGTTTGATTCCCTTGGGAAAGCAAAAGATATCAATAAATCGGGATGAAATTTTTTCCACATTTGTTTTGCTGTATGAACCAGCTTTTCCGCACGGTCAGAATGTGATAGCACAAAAAAAAAACTTTTTTTCGGCCCACTCTAGCGTATAGGGCACATACTGTCAGACACCAAAAGCACAAGAGGTGGATTTGGCATCAGAAGGGTACAAAACAGATAGAAAACTTGAAATGGGTCGAAAATATGCAACGTACAAACACTCCATTCTTATTTACATAGATACAAGTGCAAATGATTTGAAAATTACATTATTATATGTACTATGGAAGTATAAACGATCCAAGAACTATTATCAGAGGATTGTCAAGCGTTTTATAAGCTTTTGATTCCTCCCTAACATCGCAATAATTGGGAAAACGTAATGTAGCCCAAAAACTAACTATCGGAAAGAGCTGAAATTGTGCATCATACAAGTTCTAAACCGATTTCCATCAAAATATAATAAGGTTCGAATTCATAATTTTTGTTTGCATATTAAAAAACTTTTTTAAATAAATTACTACGTGATTCAGTAACATGGTACAAAATATCAGCGCTATAGAATATAAGTCTAAAAACTGATTTAACACTAGGCGCTCCAATCTGTCTGTACTTATAACTTTGAAACAGTAAAACCTAATGATATGAAATTTGATATCCGAAGTAAAATTTTCATTGATTCGATATTCTGTGTCAAAATAAGAGGTTCCCGTAGAAAATATTGATGGTGCTCAATTTAATATGAAAATAAGGCCCCTTATTCAAATTTTATGAATTTGAATAGATGTTTGCTCATATCAAACGCAATCTTTGAATATGCTCTACTGTTAAAATTTCTCGATTGAAGAGGGGTGGTTGGTTTTTTTTTCCGCGATTGTACCTACAACATACGTTTTAGAGAAAAAAGACTCGATTTTATAACTGTAGGCGAACGGTAAAATTGAATGATCATGAAATTAAAAAGGTCACTTCAAAGGTCATGCTACGTCATTAGAAAGGTCGTACATTTTTCTACAAAACGAGCTCTCATTGAATATGATAGGACAATTAGGTCCAAAGGTACAAGTTTAGTGGATCAAAAAGTAAAGAAAAATGTATATAGGAGAAAGTAACCGATTACGAGATACTTACCTAATATAAGACTGTCCTATATCTTTACCGTACAGTGTTGTCATTTAGTGGAAGTGTCATGAACTATCAGCTACAGAGACAGTAGTCGTTGTAAACAAACTTCCCCATTGCAAGTCGACCAATACTTCAGTATCAACCTACGAGTATAGCGGCACATCGCTTTTAAGAATTTGGAAGATTTCTTTTTGACTGATCTTTAGACGAAATAAAAGGTATAAAAAATATAAAGGTAGTAAAATCATGAAATATCATATTTAGACTAATCTAACGATGCAGAATGCGATTATGGCTTCAAAACACGGTGTTTTCTTTAGAAATTTTATTGTTTGTGCAAAATTTGTTATGAAGACGCCCCTTATGCAATGTGTTTGGATTTGAATTTGTAGAGGACGTTATTCCCTATAGAATGATACCTTTGAATTTGCTCTAGTATGAATAGTGCTCGAAATAAAGGAGGTGCTTCGGGTTTTTTTTCCGTGACTGTACATTCCTATTTCGTTTAATAACACGCGAAGTTGAAATCAAACAAAAAGTCAAAATTTACACTGAATTCTAAAATATGATTTCATAAAGTAGAAAGTTCGTTATTTCATGATAGGTAGGTAGGTATATATTTTAATTGACGTCGTACTGGCGCAACATATATTTCATAATCGTAATTTGGACAAAAATAATTTTAGGCTTAAAATGTTTGATGATAATATCAAACGCTTAATCGATACTATTTGACCACCAACGGTATCATATTTTTTCACAAATAAATTAACTAATCAGATAAATTGAATAAATCAAATTATCGGTGTGATTAGATTGTAGGTATTAGAGTTTAAAGAGAAAAACTTCCCGTTTAACTTAAAAAAACATTTTAATGTGTAAATATTTAATTACACATTGAATTCTCTCGTTTGATCGTAGAAACACTGCTCAACTTCAATAGTCTGCAATTGAGTAGTTGATTCTACTCTAGTCTTGTAGTCTTCAAAAGTTATCGCTCTACATGAAGACTTGGTCTGGGCAGGTCTTGACGAAGCCCAAACTTGAGAAACTCAATTTGTTGATCTAAAACACTCGAACGATCATATATTATCTGAACAAATAAATATTGCTCAATCACTGGTTTATATAAACCAATTACCATTGCGTATCCGAATTGTCGTTAAAGACATGGCGTAGGAACGTGTTGAAGCACTGAACTTGAGAAACTAATAATTGCCCTAAAACACTCGAACGATCATCTTCATCACAAATATTACTCAATCACTGGTTTACATAAATCAGTTACCAATGCTTATTAGAGTCGTGATTGAAGACTTAGTCTAGACACGTGTTGAAGTTAAGAAATTCAACTTGCCAATCTAAAAAAAAATCGAATGGTCATCTATTATCTGATTGTAGAACTATATTAATCAATCACTAGTTTATATAAACTAGACACCATTGCTTATCAGAGTCGTCATTGAAGACTTGGTCTAGGCACGAGTTGAAGTTGAGAGATTCAAAATGCAATCTAAAAAAACTCGAATGGTCATCTATTATCTGATCGTAGAACCATATTACTCAATCACTAGTTTATATAAACTAGTCACCATTGCTTATCAGAGTCGTCATTGAAGACTTGATCTAGACACGAGTTGAAGCTGAGAAATTCAACTTGCCAATCTAAAAAAAAAATCGAATGGTCATATATTATCTGATTGTAGAACTATATTAATAAATCACTAGTTTATATAAACTAGACGCCATTGTTTATCAGAGTCGTCATTGAAGACTTGGTCTAGGCACGAGTTGAAGTTGAGAAACTCAACTTGCGAATCTAAAAAACTCAAATGATCATCTATTATATGAACTCAGATATATATATATTACTCAATCCCTAGTTTATATAAACCAGTATCCATAGTGTACATACACCAGTTACTGCCATTGCTGATCAGGTTCATTGTTCGAGGTTTTGCGAGCGACAGTCGACAAAACGACCGATGGAATTGGCAAAGTCCTCATCGTACGTTTCAACCTCCTCCTTAATGCTGAACACGGAGTGGAGGTTGAGCAGTCAGTTGATCGATCCTGCACTTGCTCGCCTTCTGCAGCGATTCCACGCCCAACTCGGTGGCGGCATAGTGCAGCTGGTGTAGGTCGCTCAGCGGAAGCTCTTCCAGAACGGCCGAGTACACGAAAGCCAACAGCCTGTCCAGAGTGACCGAGTCCACGCCCGTAACGTGATAGACGTCCGGTCCGCCTTGGTCGAACAACCGGTCGCACACTTTAGCGAGGACAACCCTGTGGACGCCGAATGTTCGTCCGTCCGATGTCCTGAGCGTGGCGTCGCAGTGCACCCCATCCTTGTACATCGCCAGCATCTCCTTCTGGAAGACCCGGATGACGTTCGTGGGGCGTCTCGCTCCCAGGTCTGCCCGGGTGACGTGTTCGCAGCCCCACCTGGACACGGCGAACTCGAAGCGGAGCCTCAGTCCACCGTCATCAAGGAGTGGCGGTTCATCCCACCTCAGACGGTCCTCCGTGTATTCGGTGGGGATGGTCCGCTCGAAGTTGGAGCCCTCAAACAGGTGCTCCAGCTCGGGGGCGACGCTCGCCGCTACCCCCTGGGAGTTGAGGATAGAAATCCGACACTTGATGGTGAAAACCATTTCCGTGTCGACGGTGACCGGCCGGAAATCGACCATCAGGATGCCGCGGGTTTGTTTCTCCGCGCACAAGTACACAGTCAGGATGAGGTCACAGGTGTCTCCCAGGACGGACTTGAGGCGGAGGGATGACCTGTCGCCGATTTTCTTTTGGAGGAAGTTATTGATCGTCCACTTAACGGTCCTCTCAAGGACGTCTACCCGAGAGAGCGTTTTGCAGTGGAACGGCCGACACACCTGGAAGTTGTCCTCCCTACCATCAGCGGAAGAGGACGTGAAGGACAGGTCCTCCCAGTCAAAGGAGGTGGGCTGGTCGGGGAGGTACCTGTTGTTCTGGTAGGGGTTTACATAAGGCACTCTCCTCACGGTGCATTTGAGTTTCAGGGTGTCGTTTCTAAGCAGTGAGGACCAGTCGCTGGGGGGATCGCTCGAAAGTCCCATGTTGAAAAATTGCAAGTAGATCAAATTACAGTCCAGATAAACAGAGCTTTTGATTTGGTAAACGTCTGGGACATACACGGGAGTGACGACATCCAGTCTGACTTGGAACTCCAACGGTTCGGGGATGTTCTCGTCCATGCACCTCCACAACGAGATTCGGATCGGTGGTTCTCTCGGGTACAGTCTCAGGACCCAGTTCGACTCATGCAGAATGGTGATGCGGAAGACGGGGCTTTCCAAAAACTCACCCGAAGGGCGGCTCAACATCGAGAAGTCCCTGATCTCCCACTCGAAGATGAATTCTTCTTCGGAGGACTTGTAGGTAGAGCTCCAGGCCATTTCGGGACCGTGTCCTGGAGTTTCGTAGAAGCGGACTGCTGCAATGAACCGCTGCTGCAAGACGTTTTCGACAAATGTAAACAAGTCTGAGTTGCGTTGAGATGTATTCTCGAGGCAGGAATTTTTAACTAACGTCGCACTGGAGTAACGCAAGGTAGGTAGGTGGGTTGTTAATTAACGTCCTACAAGAGCAACACCACGGACTATTGACGACGGTCTAGGGTCAATCACCTAAGGAAAAGATCCGAGGTAATTTGGTAATTTTAGTTAACGTCGTACTAGAGCAACACAACGGGCTATTGACTACGGAAAATCCGAGGACAACACCTCGTAATTTTGAACCACGGTCAGATGACGAAGCAACACCTGAGCTGGCACCCCACTCTCCAAACTGGAAAGATTCGAGGACAAAACCTCGTAAATTTGAACCACGGTCAAATGACGAGACAACACCTGAGCGAGCACCTCACATCCATGCCCGGACCCGGATTCGAATCAAGAACCTTCCGATCTAAGCGCTATAACACCTTAACCACTATACTGGTAGGTCAGCGAGTAACGTAAGGTAATGGTAATGGTAATTTTAGTTAACGTCGTACTAGAGCAACACAACGGGCTACTAACGACGGTCCGGGATCAATCCCTTAAGGGAAAGATCCGAGGACAACACCTCGTAATTTTGAACCACGGTCAGATGACGAAGCAACACCTGAGCTGGCACCCTACTCTCCAAACTTCCACACCAACCCAAAGTGAGAACTTTCGGCCACGACAGATTTAAGGTACACCAGCCGATTCTACACCATACGCTTATAAAACATTAATGCCCGGACCCGGATTGGAATCAAGAACCTTCCGATCTAGAGGCTAACACCTTAACCACTATACGGGTTGTTCGGCGGTCCGCTTAAGATAAGGTAAGGTAATTTTAATAAACGTCGTATTAGAGGAACAAACGGACTATTGACAACGGTCCGGGATCTATCCCCTAAAGGAAAGATCAGAGGACTACACTGTTAAGGTGTTAGCCTCTAGATCGGAAGGTTCCTGGTTAAAATTCGGGTCCGGGCATGTATGTTTGTAAGCGTATGGTGAAGAGGCGGCTGGTGCACCTTAAATCTGTCGTGGCCGAAAGTCCTCACGTTGGGTTGGCGTGGAAATTTGGAGAGTGGGGTGCCAGCTCAGGTGTTGCTTCGTCATCTGACCGTGGTTCAAAATTACGAGGTGTTGTCCTCGAATATTTCCCTTAAGGGACTGATCCCGAACCGTCATCAATAGCCGGTTGTGTTGCTCTAGTACGACGTTAATTATAAATTACCAATTACCAAGACTGTTTCCAGTTGCCGGTTGTATTTCTCCGATGTGACGTTCTCCGATCTTTCGTTTCTGAGTTGATTTCGGACCGTCACCAATAGCCCGTTTTGTTGCTCCAGTGGGACGGGAATTAAACATATCATATAATTCCGATGGGACGTTTTTGACATCTGACCGTCGTTCAAAATGACATAGTGTTGTCCTCGGATCTTTCCCTTAGGGGATTGATCCCGGACCGTCGTTAAAAGCCCATTGTGTTGCTGTAGTACGACGTTAATTAAAATTACCTTAATTTACCTATGCGACATTTTCATCTGATCGTGGTTCAAAATTACGTGGTGTTGTCTTTCCCATAGGGCAAGTTTTCCCAAAGTGTTTGCCACGTAGAGAGATTAGGGGTACCACGAAGTGCCCATGAAGCAGTTGCGATAATGGTAATTTTAGTTAACGTCGTACTAGAGCAACACAACGGGATATTGATGACGGTCCAGGATTGGTCCCTTAAGGGAAAGATCCGAGGACAACACCTCGTAATTTTGAACCACGGTCAGATGACGAAGCAACACCTGAGCTGGCACCCTACTCTCCAAACTTCCACACCAACCCAAAGTGAGAACTTTCGGCCACGACAGATTTAAGGTACACCAGCCGATTCTACACCATACGCTTATAAAACATTAATGCCCGGACCCGGATTGGAATCAAGAACCTTCCGATCTAGAGGCTAACACCTTAACCACTATACGGGTTGTTCGGCGGTCCGCTTAAGATAAGGTAAGGTAATTTTAATAAACGTCGTATTAGAGGAACAAACGGACTATTGACAACGGTCCGGGATCTATCCCCTAAAGGAAAGATCAGAGGACTACACTGTTAAGGTGTTAGCCTCTAGATCGGAAGGTTCCTGGTTAAAATTCGGGTCCGGGCATGTATGTTTGTAAGCGTATGGTGAAGAGGCGGCTGGTGCACCTTAAATCTGTCGTGGCCGAAAGTCCTCACGTTGGGTTGGCGTGGAAATTTGGAGAGTGGGGTGCCAGCTCAGGTGTTGCTTCGTCATCTGACCGTGGTTCAAAATTACGAGGTGTTGTCCTCGAATATTTCCCTTAAGGGACTGATCCCGAACCGTCATCAATAGCCGGTTGTGTTGCTCTAGTACGACGTTAATTATAAATTACCAATTACCAAGACTGTTTCCAGTTGCCGGTTGTATTTCTCCGATGTGACGTTCTCCGATCTTTCGTTTCTGAGTTGATTTCGGACCGTCACCAATAGCCCGTTTTGTTGCTCCAGTGGGACGGGAATTAAACATATCATATAATTCCGATGGGACGTTTTTGACATCTGACCGTCGTTCAAAATGACATAGTGTTGTCCTCGGATCTTTCCCTTAGGGGATTGATCCCGGACCGTCGTTAAAAGCCCATTGTGTTGCTGTAGTACGACGTTAATTAAAATTACCTTAATTTACCTATGCGACATTTTCATCTGATCGTGGTTCAAAATTACGTGGTGTTGTCTTTCCCATAGGGCAAGTTTTCCCAAAGTGTTTGCCACGTAGAGAGATTAGGGGTACCACGAAGTGCCCATGAAGCAGTTGCGATAATGGTAATTTTAGTTAACGTCGTACTAGAGCAACACAACGGGATATTGATGACGGTCCAGGATTGGTCCCTTAAGGGAAAGATCCGAGGACAACACCTCGTAATTTTGAACCACGGTCAGATGACGAAGCAACATCTGTGCTGGCACCCCACTCTCCAAACTTCCACACTAACCCAACGTGATGCTATTATAGGGAGCAAATATCGTTCGAAAAAAAAAATACGAGTTGCTGTATTACTAGCATATCGCAAGTAGCTGTATCTTAATTCTACGATTCAAACCATTGAGCAGGCTCTGCTGCTCAATGCACAATGGTATTTAGTGCAATGCGTATTTTATGCACAGTGCGTATTTAGGGCGACGGGTGAGCCACCCGTCGCACTAAATACGCACAGATACCACCAAGAGCATGTTAATGGTAATTTTAATTGTTTTATTTAATTTTTCACGAACACCTACTCTTACCTATTAATTAAGTAAAATTAAAGTATTTGTGTGAATTTTATAAATACGAGTTGTATTAATTATGTCCCTATGTTCTTACAACTTACTTTCCTTTTTTCTTCTTCAAAGTTGTACAAGTATGAAATATCTCTTCTTGTATAAAATGAAGTGTTTATATGACTCTTTGTTTCTTGAACGCTAAGTCCTGTCGAATCTATGGCACTTACAGTAATGGGATTTGGCACACAAGTAGTGCAATTTTTTTTGCTATTTTAGGGTCGAGGCGAATTTTAAAATTCTATCTAGAACATTTTTAAATGAATGTAATTATTTTTTTAATTATTCTTATTCTTTTGCGGTGATTCCGAGGATGAAGAAACATCAAAATTTAGACTTTTCCCCCTCACATGTCACATTGACGTCAGCCTTTGGAGCAGTGCCAAGTTTTGTTCATCTCCGGGGAAAGAACATATTCGAATGACCTTCGTTTGTTTTGAGATTCATTCATTTTGATTTCCTGCGAAACAGATTGCATTTTCTGCCCTTCGCGTTAAAACAAAAATAAAAACAGATTTTTATTTCAGCGAAGGAGAGCAAAGAAATAAAAAATTTTTGATTGGGATTGTTGAGTTCTTATTTCGTAAAATCAGAATCGTTAAAGACAAATTGAAAATTTCAACAGATTCGAAATATGCGGAAAATGTTACACCAGATAAAATCTCAATATCACCACGGGCACGGTCAACGACGGCCTAACCACGCATTGGCTAGAATATTATATATACAATAATATACCATATATATTACATGTCAAGGAGCCATATATATTACCGAATATACCATATATATATATATATATATATATATATATATATATATATATATATATATATATATATATATATATATATATATATATATATATATATATATATATATATATATATATATATATATATATATATATATACATAATATACCATATATATTACGAAACAGAGGCGGTCTTCGAAACCTGTAAATCAAAAAAAGCGCCAGGAGAAGACGGTCTACAAACAGAAATTATAAAAGAGGTATTCTGGGCAGATAAAATAAAATTCACGGGCCTACTTAACCTTCTATTGAATAGGGGATACTTTCCAGGGACATGGAAACTGGCAAATACCGTCCTAATCCCAAAGGATAAAAAAACCTCCAGACCTTCCGGCCTCCTGTAGACCAGTATGTCTACTCCCATGCTGGAGCAAAGTATTTGACATGATCATCACCACCAGGCTGATATTACATTGAAACAGAAAATTTACTAAGCACCCATCAATATGGATTTAGAAAGGGGAGATCTACCTCAGATGCAATGAAAAATTTCATGCAAACCATCAGAGATTCCTCAGCACGAAGTCATCTGGCATGCGCGATCTCATTAGATATGTCTAACGCATTTAACTCTGTTAGTTGGAAAATCGTGATGGAAAAAATTAGTCCTACCTATACCTATTTACTTAAAAAATATCATCTGCAGCTTCTTGGACAGCCGAGCCGTTAAATTGGGAGAATGCACGGTTATACACAATCAGGGGCTACCTCAGGGCTCCAGTTTTTGACTCTCCTCTGGAACATATTTATCAATGATCTTTTAAACATTGACCTTGGGGACGATATTCATATCCATGTCTTTGCCGACGATATCATCGTTCTCATCACAGACACTGCCACTTACAGATTCACCAGTTGGGCTAACATAGCACTAGAAAATATTAATATCTGGATTGAGAAAAACAAATTAAAACTAAACAAATCTAAACACAAAGAAATATACACATATCCCTAGAATTAAAATCGACGGCAAAAATCTAAAACAATAAAGAAATCACTTATTTATGGATTGCATTTGATAAAAACTTGTCTTTTATTCCTCACTTAAATTCCACGCACAAAAAAATAATAAAACTGCAGTGGAAACTCAATAGAATTTCCAGAGCCACCTGGGGGTTGGACCCCAGTTAAAAAATCTATATACTTAAGAGCACTTGAGAAAAAGAACACATGCGGATCAGAGATATTGTATAACGACTTAAAAAAACAAGATATAAAGATAAATCAAATACAAAAAAACTGTCTAAAATCTCTGACAAAATGCCACAGCACCGTTTCTACAGAAGGACTTCAAGTCCTCTCTGACTGCATACCATTAGATATCAAAATAAATAGTGAAATAAAAACATACAGGTTATTTAAGGGTGGATTCCCAACCATTATTGACGGTAAAATGTACGACTCCAACGACGTAAGGATAGACACTCAAATCTTTGTTCCCCCGTGGGACTAGGAGAGGATAGCATGGAGAATGTTTGGAGAACAAGATAAAAACCTAAGAGGAATGTCCATTTTCACAGATGGTTCAAAGATGAAAGTCGGGGAGGGTTGTGCCTACGCAGTGTACAACAACGAAACAGAAATCGCTAAATGAGAAATTAGAATTAGTAACACAGCAACAGTTTATGATGCGGAACTAACCGCAATATCAAAGGCAGTATACTACATAAAATCTAATAAAATGTCAAACGCACAAATATATATACAGACTCAAGATCAGTTCTAATGGCCGTGGGCCAAATACGTAACCGGGACAACAGAATATTCGACCTCAAAAATGAGATTTTAGACTACCAATCACCCATAGATCTAATATGGATTAAAGGACAAGAAGGACACAATGGCAACGAGAGAGCAGACGAATTGGCAAAGAGGGCCTCTTTAAGAACCGACATGGATTGTGAAATCCTTTTGAGCCGCCAGGGAATAAAGAAACTAATAAGAACAGAGCAGATAAAGACATGGCAAAACAGATGGAACCACACAGATAAGGGTCGTCCCATATATGACTTTTCCCCCGAGGTATTAACAAATAGAATTCAGGGCTCATTCGAAATTAACCAAATTATCTCAGTTCATGGAGTATTTGCCAAATACCAAAATAGATTCTTTCAGAAAAGCGAAATATGTTTCTGTGGAAAAGCCAATAGAGGATGTAGACCACGCAGTTCTTGAATGTGTTCAGTGGAGCAACATCAGAACACAATTCTTTCCCAATAATTACAAAGATTCACAAAAAAGATTATTAATCTCAAATCCAAAATCGAGGAAGGGCCTAGTAAAAATTATAAGAGGGAATTCGGAACAGAGAATTGAAGAAATCCCACAAACCTGAAGTAGTAAATTATACTCTGTAGACTCAGTCGTCCATATTACTGTTTGGCTGTTGAGATGGAGTTCGTGAAAGTTGCATAAATATACATAAAATAACTATTTGGTATTAATTATTGGTCTATTGGTGGACAACTGGTAATTGGTGTCTGTATCGGTAGTGATCTCTATATATTCTATATATATATTGACTGCATAGAATTTGTATAGTGGTTAAGGTGTTAGCCTCTAGATCGGAAGGTTCCTGGTTCGAATCCGGGTCCGAGAATGGATGTTTGTAAACGTATGGTGTAGAGGCGGCTGGTGCACCTTAAATCTGTCGTGGCCGAAAGTCCTCACGTTGGGTTGGCGTGGAAGTTTAGAGAGTGGGGTGCCAGCTCAGGTGTTGCTTCGTCATCTGACCGTGGTTCAAAATTACGAGGTGTTGTCCTCGAATCTTTCCCTTAAGGGACTGATTCCGGACCGTCGTCAATAGCCCGTTGTGTTGCTCTAGTACGACGTTAACTAAAATTACCATTACCATTACCATATAATTTTGTAAATATTGTTGTAAATATTGTAAATATGGTTGTTTTTGAACTTTCAAGCTTTTGTTTCGGACTTTTAATTCTAAATTGTTCTGTAACAAGCATTGTTGCACTACTAATTGTTTTTGGTTAGATAGTAATTGGTAATTTTAGTTAACGTCGTACTAGAGCAACACATCGGGCTATTGACGACGGTCCGGGATCAGTCCCTTAAGGGAAAGATCCGAGGACAACACCTCGTAATTTTGAACCACGGTCAGATGACGAAGCAACACCTGAGCTGGCACCCCACTCTCCAAACTTCCACGCGTTTTTGGTTAGAAATTACTTTTTAATGTAAATTGGATTAAAAAAATAAAGCAAATTCCAAGGGGATGGGGCTTGGCGGACAACGGATTGGTAGACAAAAAGACGCTCGCGCATCAGTGGGTGGTGTCCCGCGGGCGGGGTGTTTTCGCTCCGAAGGATATCAGCCACTGTGCGCTGGGTATAGGCACTGGGTGCCCAGTTCGCAATTTGTGACATCGACGCATACATTCGGGTGGGTCGGTGGATACCACTTAATATTACATAACGAGGGTGCCGTGAGAAAATTTTAATTCTCTCAAGGGTGCCACGACTTGGATAAGTTTGGGAACCCCTGCCTTAGAGGATTGATCCTGGACCATCGTCAATAGCCCGTTGTGTTGCACTTTATACGACGTTAATAAAAATTGCCCCTTACCATTACTTAAACGAAACGAACACGATGTATCTTTTCAGTCGCCCGATAGATGGCGCCACAGCGGATCCATCTTGCTTCCCGGAAACTGGAAGGACGCTGAAGAGAAGATGAGGTTGACCTGTGATAGGGGATGCCGCGGATAATCTCTTAAGTGTCTCGGAGCCCATCAGAGCTACTGAATAGAAATCAGCTCGATACGGGGAGATAAGGAGCGGAACTGGTTTAGGAGAACACGCTTGCAACATGGACAAAATGAAGAAAGTAAGTTCAACATTATCTCTGTTAGCGTGCCGATCAGCTGTGAGGCCCGAATGGCTCTATCTGCAGCTGCTCGGGAAGAGGGATTGTTTTTAACGGTACGTTTGTTTATCAACGGTGATTGCTACTCAGTTGCAATCCTTCACAGCTCATTAGAAAACAATGGTAGTGTATATCTCAATTGTATTTTTAAGGTCTAAATCATAGAAGCAGTACGTGATTTGACTGTATTCTTTCAACAATAAATATTTCTCTAAAATATTGTGGCAAACTTATATTGAACCATAATACTTTTAAACGGCATGTTCTTATAAATTTTAACTGAGCAAACAGAAATCTTTACTTGATTCAACGATATTTCATGCTTGCACATGCTTTGGTTAATTGTTAAGACTTGTTTTGTAAAAATTGTGTCTTGTGCTGCTACTTTCATCTATAAATATTTCTCTTACATAATGTGACATAACGATTTGGAAATACCTTCAGGTATAATACTTTTAAATAACAGGTGCATATCCTTTTGGAAACCAACTGAACTTTCCTAGATTGCCTCCTTCATTCCTCAAATTTCTCAGTATTTGATGTTTGCATATGCTTTGGTTTTTCTTTAAAGACTTGTTTTGCAAATGTATCTTACTGGTACTTTCATCTGTAAATATTTTTCTAAAATAATATGACAAACTGATTCGGAACTATTTTTAAGTATAATACTTTCACAGGTTCTTATCATTTTCTATATAAAACTGAAATTTCCTTGATTTAATGATACTTCATGCTTGCAGATGCTTTGGTTTCTCTTTAAAGACTAGCTTCGCAAAAGTTGTGTATTGTACTGCTACTTTCATCTATAAATATTCCTCTAAAATGTGATAAACTTATTTGAAGTAAAGTGCGCTTTTAAACGCCATGGTCTTATAATTTTGGATACAAACTGAAATTTCCGGATTAATAATAATTTCCTGATATATTAATATTTCTCTCAAATAATGTTATAAACTGATTTGGAAATACCTTCAAGTTTAGTATTTTTAAAAGCATATACCTATCATACTTTTATCAAAGTGTAATACTTATTATACTTATACTTATAATTTAAATTATATTACTTATAATTTAAATTATATTACTTATAATTTAAATTATATTACTTATCATTTCAAGTATAATACTTATCATTTAAAGTATAATTCTTATCATTTAAAGTATAGTACTTATCATTTTGGATTCAGATGATATTTACTTGATTTAACGATACTTGATGTTTGCACATGCTTTGGCTTCTCTTTAAAGACTTGTTTTGCAAATGTTGTGTATGGCGACTCTTTAACTTCCATTTGACGAATGACATCAACAAAACTTAATCGTTAATTTTGGTTTTATAGTTCTATAAAATCGTAATCAATTTACTTTTATCTTCAATATTATATCCAAAACTTTTACCTTGTTGTTAGGTTATTAAAACGTGGTGATTATAAGAGAAATGAAAGAACAAAATAATTTCTGCCGTACAAAAATGCATTACATTACATTAATTAGAATTATATTTTACCCTGTACAAATATTTAGGAATTGATTAAAACATTTTGCTAAATTTTAATGTAAATCCTAACAGTGTTACACTAATTGAATCTGGTTTCACGATCTACGATCATTCCCATGGGGCTAATTACACCGTGATCTATTGCTTGAACGTGTCTGCATTTTAGAATGCAGCGATTATAAAAGATGTGATTGTGATGGATAAATTCCAACTGCAGTTGAGGATTTAATGTCCTGGATAAGTTGTGGGTATACTAGGCTGATATCGAAGCATTACGAAAAGTATTGACCCCTTATGCACTTAAAGTATTTAAAGTATTTATTTTAACCTAATGTGAACAATAGTACCAATGCTTTTTATTTACTTAATTGGAAATAGGGTAAAATATATAATACAAAAATATTATTTCAAGCAAACATCTAAACAGTACACTAGCACAACTACAACACTAGTTTTCATTTGAAACACACGCATCTCTTAAACTTTAAATTTTTAAACATTATACACTAAGGTTGTCCTGTAAAAATAAATGTGGATCTATTCAGAATATTTATATACGATTACTTTGTTTCATGCATGAAATCACACGTTTCAAGAGAGCCCAGGAGACAAATAGTAACTCCTAAAGAGCAATAGAAAATATTGTGTCGTTGAAAATCAAGTATAAATTGTTTTGAATACACCTAATTATGAAAACTAATCAATAATTCCTATTTATCAAACATCACGAAGAAAACACCTTTGACATTGATATAATACGTATTGTGTTAAATTTTATGCAGGTAAAATGAATACCTCGCATTATAATAATAATAATGAAATTCTTATATGCATTCACCATTTATACCATATACAAACAATAACTTTTTTTAAATTGTTGGTTGGAAATTTAAAAAGATTTTACTAACTTTTTCCGAGTAAAATTTCTACTTTCTCCAAATTTGTTTAACATTTTATTTACGTATGCAAAATTAATCTTAACGATATTTGACTGACCTTCAACGAGTTTGAAATTTTCATTTTCATTTACAAATTCGACTGGATTTAATTGGATTTTCCTTCTTTCAACTTGATCGAAGTGTTCCCTTTCGGATTAATCCAGGACAGTCGCCAAAAGTCCGCTATGTTGCTTCAGTGCGACATAAAATTCAACTGCCTGCCTACTTGCAACTTAAAATTAGGCTCTCCGTGTTAGGAGGCAGTATAGACGTGAAAGGAAAGTAGACGGAGCCTTGTTATTGAGGGGAGTTCAAAAAGTATGACCAACATGATGGATTAGTAATCGACTGTTCTGTGAAGAATTCACTTGGTTGACCAATTTTGCATCTTATCACCACATTTAGTGGTATAACATTTCATGACAGGGTTAGTGTGGGAATGTGCATTTATATTCAGTGACGATTAAATCTGTCGTGGCCGAAAGTCCTCACGTTCGGTTGGTGTGGAAGTTTGGAAAGTGGGGTGCCAGCTCTGGTGTTGCTTCGTCATCTGACCGTGGTTCAAAATTACGAGGTGTTGTCCTTGGTTCTCTCCTTTAAGGGATTGATCCCGGGCCGTCGTCAATAACCCGTTGTGTTGCTCTAGTACGAAGTTAATTAAAAATTACAAATTACATAGAATTAATTAAATTCTATACAGCCAGAATGTTTATTAAATATTTTATCAATAATTGCAATGGATTACCATCTTAATAATGTACATGATAAAATAATATTCTTTAAGCTCTTTTATTTGTGGATAATTAATTAATGATGAATGCATTACGAAAAATGTATATCGAGAAATATACATGGGTTTATTTTAAACTTGTGCTAAGAGTATGACGTATCAATAATATAAAATTGTATCAATGTATACTTTTTAAAGCTAAAACAGCTTATTACTTTTTAAAATTTATTTCATGTATGATTTAGTTTGTCTCATTTTTTGGAATCATTATGCAATATTTATATTGGAAAACAGTGTCAAACCAATTTCCATATCACCCAAGGGGTATGGTTTATTGATGCATTACCTTTTTTGCAATAAGCTAGGCGGGTACCCCAGGAGGCATATTTCCTTTTCTTTTATTTCCTTCCATTTAACTGTGCATTGGACAGGAAATGAGGGAGGAATATATTTATTATTGGAAGCAGGTCTTGCAAAGGCATACTGAACACATTTCACACTCCCACGAACTATACTATATGATTGGTTATAGTTTTAATTCCGTTTTCGCGGCATTTTACACAAGTTCTTTTCCTACCATCTATTTTTCTTCTTTTGTGGCTATGTGGAGAGGTGGATGGACTCAAAATGCTCTGTCTCTTTTTATTTGAATACTTTTTCTAGTTACCTGAAATTACCTCGAGCTTGAAGTCATAGAGACACTTGCATTTCTAAGGGGCATGTTTGTAAAAGCTGTATAACATATGCGTTGTTCACTGCTGTGTCCAGAAGAAAGGAGAACAAGTATTTCCACCATTTCGAGGATTTTCTAGCATTTGAATACTTTCTCCTTTGTTCCGCCAGATCAACTCCACCCATGTATTTGTAATATATGATTACAGAGAGAGGACATACAACGTCTTTTTTTATAGATCCTTGTATTTTTTCTACATTCCCTTTAATGCCAGTTGACAGCATGAATAAGTTTTTTTATCCTTCCGTGCTGTGCATAGTAAATTATGTTGATTGATGCATTGATAAGTCTTAACAATATTTTCTTCTGTTAGTTTAACAACTTTAATATTAGGTGGTAAGTGCTTTCGGTTTGTGTTTACAGTACCACAACTGTGTTGCCCCATTTCCCACAATTCCAGTATGAGTGGAACACTTGTAAAAAAACCGATCGAAATAAATTTATTGCCCCCCTTTTTTCCAATGATTTGGCTAAATGACACTCTACTACAAAACCAGATTTTTCAATACTACTTCTATTTCCAGCGTATAGTTCAAAATTTTATAGAGAATAGAATTAGAACATACCCGGAATGTGAAGAGCAAAGAAGCCACATTTTTAAACCCCGTTTAGTGAGCTTCTTTGGTATATACTGCACAATTCCAATTCTGCCCTTAAATTTGAGCATTGCCTCATCAATACAAACTTCTTTAAGCGAATTAAAATGTCTGGTGCAATTGTTTTTCATTAAGGAAAAAAGTGATTCAACTTCCTGCACATAAGAATAGTCCGGATGTTCTTGAGTTACTTCCATTTCTCGGTCTAAGACATGAAAGTAATGTAAAATTTTAAAAACCTATCTCGAGGCATAAGTGTTTTTATCATTTCATTTCCCAAATTAGGATTTTGGGACCAATAATCCGTTAGCCTTGGTAACTTAGCTATACTCATTACAAATGAAACAGCAAAGAATGTCCAAATTTCAATGAAGTTGGAAATTGGTTGCCACTAGGTATCCTCTGATCCTCTGACTCGAGCACAACGAGCAGCGTACTTATTTGTGTTCTCCTGAATACTTTTAATTAATTGATCAGGAATAAATAATTTCAGGTAATCCAGTGCGGAAGAACCAGTAGGCAAATTATACACGGGTCCAGAGGCATACAGAAACGACGACGAATTTTGAATTTGGTCGTTGTTCATGTCTTCTGTCCAATCGATAAAATTAAGTGATGAATCATCACCATAATATTTACCATCATAATCATCATCATCATCATCATCGTCATCATCTCTCCTATTACTCTGGTCGCAAATACTGGTTTCTAAATCAGCCATTGTTTGATTTGCAGTACTTGACCATCCATCGTCATCAGAATCTACAAAATCGGATTCATCTGTTTCTTGAAATAGAATTTCATTAATTTCTGCTTGCGTTAAGGATCGTGGACGAGGCATTTTAAGTTAGGTTTTAAAAATCAAAAAAAGAAAAGGTCTTGAAAAAAATACTTTTTTTTTTTAAAGTTGGAAATAAATTCACTAGAGTTAAAAGAGCACGGTCTGAAATCAGGAAGAAGAGCTAAAGCTCACCTGATCGGTGTGGGCAACCTGAGTCAAATGCTGAATGTAGCTATGGGTAAGCAATCTTTATTTTTGTGTCGCGTTTTCATGCAAGGGATCAGTGCTTGAAGGTATAAGAGAGGAATGTTACAAAGAAAAATGATCACTTTCTGCAACTCTTAAAAAGATTTCCCACGGTATAAACGACGCCAAGGACAACTCCAGAATCCTTTGAGTTCAAGTGACCATGTCTTAGTTGTTGCCGCCTTTTCAGTGACTTCGGGAAATAATTGCGAAAAACAGGCGTACCCCGACCCAACAACAGAGATCCTCAACACTAGGTGATAAGAATTGACACACTCTCCACGCCTCCTGGGGGAAGGCACTACGTCGGCCGGTACGGCCGTCTTCCCATAACCAAGTGACAAAACGATGTTTCGACCTTCCGTATGTAGATAGTAAAAGTGGTGAAATCGCCAAAGACTACTACTATGTCGCGCGGACCAATCAGATGATGAATCAATGGACGGGCATCTTTCTCGTTCCTTGGACTAATCAGATCATTAATCAATGACTGGACATCTTTTCTCGACAATTGAACCAATCAGATCATGAATCAATGGCTGGGCATCTTTTCGCGTTCCTTGGACCAATCAGATCATGAATCAATGGATGGGCACCTTTTCTCATCCCTTGGACCAATCAAATCATGAATCAATGGATGGGCGTCTTTTCTCGTCTCTTGGCAATCAGATCATTAATCAATCGATGGGCATTTTTTCTCATCGCTTGGACCAATAAGATCATGAATCAATGGATGGGCATCTTTTCTCGTCTCTTGGACCAATCAGATCATGAATCAATAGATGGGCATCTTTTCTCGTCCCTTGGACCAGTCAGATCATGAATCAATGGATGGGCATCTTTTCTCGTCTCTTGGACCAATCAGATGATGATTGCTTGTTTCCACTTGTCATCTGAAAGTAATTTAAGGGTCACGTTACTACTAGTTTTGGTCACATGATCATGGGAACAAAAGAAGGTTATCAATGTTCACTCTACTTTTATGTTTCCTATATTGGAGGCAGTGCCTAGGTTCAAACTTGGATTAAGGCTTGGGACCTATAACCTTATCAAAATAACATACGATAGTAGAGTGGTAAAATTACATAGTTTGGAATTTAAGTCTAATTATGCTCTTGAATAAGCTTGTTTTATCTCATATGGAGGGGGGGGGGGTAAAATCACGTGGTGTTGTCCTCGGATTTTCCCTTCGAGTTTAATCCCAGACCATTACCAATAGCCTGTCATGTCATTCCAGTGCGACGTTAATTAAAATACCTACCTTAGAACATCAATAAAACTGCGATAAGTGCTCGACCCTGTTCGAAATGCGTTCACGGTTCTGAATATTCTCTTTTTCTTCCAGAGGAACGTCATTTCCGATCGGTGACGGTAGCACTCTCTTCAGGCGAACAATTTCCCAACCAATACATTTCCTGACGTGATGAACGGCCTACTAGGTCATCGACATTAAACACGATCAAAAGTAGAGAACACTTTTCGCAAGAACTGAAGTGAAATCAAGCCATGGAACGCCCTGAAACTCGCGCGATGGCGTTGCTGCGTTCCAGCATGCTCCTTCTGGCGCTACATACGGTCCTGGCGGTCGCCAACAACGGTAACAAAGTGTACAACATCGGCGCCGTGCTCTCCGTTGGCGAAAAGATCGCCGATTTCATGCAAGCCATCGTGAATGTGAACTCAGAGCGAACTTTGCCACCGGGGGTGAATATGCAGGGGGTGTCCCTGCCGATGGACAGGAATCCCATCAGAACTGCTCAGAACGTCTGTGCGCAACTCATATCGCAGCAGGTAGGTGAAGACACGAGTATACAATGCATTCACTTAATAACGTAGTTCAAATTTCACGATACTGCACTGAGATGGCGTGGCTTTGAATCAGTCTGCATTCAAATCTTCACGCATGTACGAGTATATTCCAGGGGTACACTTAAACAATCAATGAAAAGGGTACAGTCCAAACCTGACCGAGACTGTATTTAAGTGACGGTCCTTTGAGGCAAGCAATTAATTCAAATCGCCACTCATGTAAGAGTGTGTTCCAAGGGTACACGTACACAATGAGTAACGTTCAATCCAGATGCAACAAGTCTGCATTTAATCGTGTCTTTGAGCAATACATTCATTCAAATCGCTCCCTCTTGAACGAGTGTGTCCCAAGAGTACACGTACACAATGAATAACGTACAGACCAGATGTTAGACAAATCTGCATGTAAGTGATGGAGCTTTGAACATTCAGTTCATTCAAATCGCCACTCATGTACAAGTGTATTCCAAGGTTACACGTATACAATGAATAACGTATAGTCCAGACCTAACAAGTCTGTATTTAAACGTGACTTTGAGCAATCAACTCATTCAAATCGTATTCCAGGGGTACGCGTAAGCAACGATTAAAGTAAAGTCCAGGTATGACGAGTCGGCATTTAGGAGACGGAACTTTATTCACGTACTCCAAGCGTACACGTACACAATAAATAGCGCACAGTTCAGTTATGAGAGAGACAAGTCTGTATTTAAGTGACGGAGCTTTGAACAATCCGTTCATTCAAATCGCCACTCATGTACAAGTGTATTCCAAGGTTACACGTATACAGTGAATAACGTATAGTCCAGACCTAACAAGTCTGTATTTAAACGTGACTTTGAGCAATCAACTCATTCAAATCGTATTCCAGGGGTACGCGTAAGCAACGATTAAAGTAAAGTCCAGGTATGACGAGTCGGCATTTAGGAGACGGAACTTTATTCACGTACTCCAAGCGTACACGTACACAATAAATAGCGCACAGTTCAGTTATGAGAGAGACAAGTCTGTATTTAAGTGACGGAGCTTTGAACAATCCGTTCATTCAAATCGCCACTCATGTACGAGTGTATTCCACTTCAAACTCTATTGAATGTTACTACATTGATCAAAAAGTACCCTGAATGCTATCATAAAACAAAGGTTAATTGGCTAAAATTTATAACATCTCCTTCAAAGTAATATCCGCCGTCTTCAATGCACTTCTGCCAACGTTTTTTCCAATTCTCAAAACATGCTTCAAAGTCATTACTGTGAAACCCCTTCAAAGTTCGTATCAAAATTTCTTTTTGCATCGATGGAATCAAAACGGTGACCACGAAGAGTTAGTTGTACACGTGGAATTACGAAAATGTAACATGGTGCCATAACAGGTGAATACAGAGTTGTGGAGCAGTATTTGTTGAATGCTTTGTCAAAAAATCACGAATAATAATGCAGTGCGAGAAGGCTCATTATTGGGATACAAAACCCATGAGATATCTCGCCACAATTTAGGTTGTTTTTGACGAATTGCTTCACGTAAACGGCGTAAAAGAGTCAAATAATGATATTTTTTTACCTTCTGGCCTGAGAGTTGGTATAAATAATGCAAAACTACCACGATAATCAAAGAAAACAGTCAACATTACCTTGATTTTTGAGCGACTTTGACGTCGTCTTTTCGGCCTTGTTTACCTTCATTAAAATTTTTATACTGATCAAATGCTGTTTTTTTTATATAAACAGTCGTCCTTAAAAGCTGTTTGCAACATTTCATATGTGTTTGTAACAGAAATTTTTCATTGCGGAAACAAAATATTTGATGCATGTTCTTTGCTCAATTACATTCGATATTTTGGAAAATCAACGAAGTAAAAATTCTTTACTTATTATAAACAAATTTTTTTTTCAGACGATTAAGTTAAATAAATCCCTGATTGTTGCCACATGTTTATATAAGTCGTAAAAATATTTGAAAAAAATTTACAGACGATATATATAATACTATACGTGTATTTTAAAGGAATCATTCCGGATGCTTTTTGATCACAGTGGTATTGTCGTTTCACCGTTCCTCAAACCTTCTTATTTACTTTTGTTTCGGGATAATGGTAAGGTTTGCACCAACGCAACCATCTGACGCCGCCTTTTCTCTTAAGCTTCGGTTTCCTAAGATGCATTGTCCTAAATTCTAGACGCTGTCTCAAGTGTCTAGAATCTCTCGAGTAAAAAGATCATAGTATAGTCACGAAGAAGCATTAACTTAGATGCTATGACCTACTATACGAAGCGATCGAAATCTAGAGTGCAGGAATAAACTCGCTAGGGGAAACAGGTAATATAACGCACAAAAAATATACAACAGATCTCTGTCGCATGAATGTGCCATCTGAACGTGGTTAAAAATGACGTGGTGATGTCCTCGGATCTTTCCTTTCGAGGGTTGATCCCTGATCATCGCCAAATAGCCCGTAGCGTTACTCCTGTGTGACGTTAAATACATACCTACTACATATCTAGATGTATATGACAAGATTTCAGGTTTTTTTCTCTTATGTCAGTAAACCTTTCACACATTGTGTATGTCTTTTACCTGATATTGTACGTCAATTACTTGATATTGTATGTCTATTACATGGTAGTGTTTGTCTATTTCTATTATTTTATATTGTATATATATTACTTGAGAGTGATTGTCGATTTATTGATATTGCATGTCTATTACTTGGTATTGTATGTCTTTTACTTGATATTGTATGTCTTGTGTCAGGCGCAGCATGACCATATATGGCCCTTGAGCCATGAAACCCACAAAAAAACGACATATAAGCCGATGAAATGAAGGTCACTGCTCCTTTAGTCTCTCGTTAATGAAGGGGTACAGTTAAAAACAAGGGTGTCATTCCTTAAAGGGGATTTATTAAGGGAAATTCATTCCTTAAGGAAAATATTCAGAAATATCTAGATTATTTTTCACGATAACATAAAAAAAATGACTTCATATTTTGAGTTCCTTATACTGTCGTGAAAAATAATATAGATATTCATGAATAAAATGAAACCTAAATTTATTTTGATTCTACCATCAGTAGAACCGTAAATATTCAACTTTTTATGAACATGACAACCGCAAATCATAATTTTAAACCCTCTTTTTCTCCTTTTGTGTTAAATTGGATTTCAATAGTTGAAAAATGGATATAACTTAAAAACTATTAGTCATAAATGACTGAAATTTTCTACATTTACTTCTCAAATATATTTCTTAAATTTGTCAAATGTATATATATATATATATATATATATATATATATATTACGAAGACAGTTTATGGTATGAACTTTTAGAAGTTAATTAATGCAAAAATAAAGTGATTTGTAATAAAATATTTTAAGATACATCAATTTTATCCAACGTCAAAAATTCGACATTTTTTAATTTTAATAAAAAATGTTTTAAAGTTTTGAAAATATAAAATAGTTATAATTGCAAAATACAATGTATACCTATAGAGAAATTTCAGAAGAAAAACCCTAAAATTGAAGATTTTAGAAAATCCCGAACCTTCTTAACATTATCCGGTTGTGAATTCTCTCGAATCTAGGGATGCGACATCGATGTATTGGAGTCGATGTTTTTGTAATATCGATGTTTATACTTGTCGATGTTTTTACGTTGTCAATATTTTATTTTTTATGAAAAAAGTACTATATTATAAAAATTTTAAAAATAACCAAGTAGCATAATTTTTATATATTCAGCTAATTTAATATACTTTTAGACCCATGTGGCCAAGGGTAAATGGTGTCAAAAGGATGGATGCGACATCGATGTCAATGTTTTCAAAACATTGATGTTTTATAAAAAACATGGATTTATTGCAGCCGATGCCGCATTACTAGTTGCTAAACCAGTTTTAAAAAAATGGGGAGAAAAGTTTAAATACACTGAATTTTAAAAACATCGATGTTTTGGGGGCGATGTATTATCAACATCGATGTTTTAATTTTGAACATCGATGTTTTGCTGTCGCTGTGGCATCACTAGTTGATAAACGAGTTTTAAGATACTGTGGGAAAAAAGTTTAAATACACTGAATTTTTAAAACATCGATGTTTTAATTTTGAACATCGATGTTTTACTGTCGATGTCGCATCACTACTAGAATCGGGAGGCTGGCAGGGTGAGGAAGTTTGGAGAGTGTGCGAGTGGACTCAGGTGCTACTTTGTCTTCTGACCGTGTTTCAAAATTACGTGGTGTTGTTCTCGGAACTCTCCCTTTCGGCCTTGATCCCAGACCTTCGCCAATGGCCTATTGTGTTGCAGCATTGCGACATTAATTGAAAATACCATACCACACATCGAATCGCGACGATTTTCCATCAGGTGCGGTCTGCAAGGAATGTGTCACCACTGAAAGAGGGAAAGCATGACATGTCCGCACAGGTTCATATATCGAATGGGACGAAGTGAAGGAAAAGGTGTTTCTGTGTTGCAGGTGTACGCTGTGATCATCAGCCACCCCACTGCTGGGGAGCTGTCCCCCGCGGCCGTCTCCTACACCTGCGGCTTCTATAACATCCCCGTCATCGGCATCAGCTCCAGGGACTCCTCTCTATCGGACAAGGTAACAACTCCCATTCGCCTATTTTGCTTTCTACCATTTGCATCCTTCCTCCACGTAGATTGGGCCCGCTTGAAAGAGTAACAGACTAGCGACCGGACGTTGCGAGTTCGAATCCAACCAAAGACCGTAGCGTAAAGGGGGGGGGGGGGGGTTGGTGCACGTTAAATCCGTCGTGTTCTCAAATATACTCACGTTGGTGTGGTGTGGAAGTTGAGAGTACGGTGCCAGCTCCGGATGGGACATTGTTATCGGATCGTGGTTTGAAATGACGTGTTGTCCTCTGATCTTTTCCTTTGGGATTGACAATTTAAAAATATTTGATACGTATATAGTGGAAGCTACCTTTAATACGAACTGTTTATATATATATTTATTTGCTAAGGAGCATTAAAAATATGTTTAATATGATGCATATTAGATTCCTTTCTTTGGCTTTGTAAACATAAGAGGAAGGATGAATATTAGATAATGATTTAACTTACTGGGCATTTACTAATTTATGGGTCTAGTTATCTATTATTTACTAAGTAGCGTTATGATTAGGTCCGGAAGATATTTTATTTACTAAGGAGTGTTAAAACATGATCAACACTATGTTTATTTTTTATTTTTTATGTACTAAAGAGCGTTTAAAACAGGACAGAAATGATGCTCAACCTATTTTTTTTATTTGCTAAGGAGCATTACAAACATGACAGAAATGATGCTCACCCTATTTTCTTATTTATTAAGGAGCGTTGCAAACATAACAGAAATTATGCATTCTCTATTTTTGTATTTACTAAGAATCTTTACAAATATGACAGAAATGATGCTCACCCAATTTTTTTTCTAAGGAGTGTTACAGACATGATAGAAATGAAGCTCAACCTATTTTTTTATTTACTAAGGAGAGTGTTTATTACACTCTCCTTGACCACACTACATGACAGAAATGATGCTCACCTTACTTTTTTTTATTTACTAAGGAGGGTACAATAAACCTATCTAAACCTTATTTATGTTCACCCTATTTTTAGGGCTGTCTGACGAAATATCTTGTCATTAGCAAAACCAACAAGATCTTGAAAGACGAGATATCTCGTCATTAGGAGAAAACGAACTACACCTTGTTCTCGTCATTATGGAAAAATCGGCAATATCTTGATGACGAGATATCTCGTCACTAGCAAAATGAGTCAGATGTTGATGGAAAGGGGTATATTGCTAAAACCCTTTGGAGGGTTAAAAGTTACATGATAGAAAATGTTGGAAACACTGAATTAACTAAAAATAAAGCCTGTAAGTTGCACGCAACAAGTATCTCTAAATTTATCCGAGTTTTACTAAATTTTTCGAGAGTAGTATTCTCACTTTTGAAATGCCAAAAAAGGTGAGTATAAACGCAAAAACCTCTAGTTCTTATTTCGCTTCCAACCCATTTCCGTCCAATCCACATCAGGACGTAAACCACTCGCCTCCGCCAGAGCTTGTCTATAAATAGTCAACACATCTGAAACCGCTCCTCCATCCACTTGCGGGATTCCTGGCACCCTGCCAAGTTGCCGGACGTCGTATTGATTCCGGCCGCCACTTCTGGTTGCCACGACAACGCTTCGTCTTTCTCTGGGATTCCCATTTCCTCCGCATCCCCACAAGAGTTTCTTCTTCGGGTGGCAACCGCCCCTCTTGGTTGACCACTGACCGACTGCACTTCATATTTTTTCTTGTGACCGTTTTCGGTTCGAATGGTCAGGTGGTTGATATTGAACTCAAGGGTGTTCAGGGGTGTAGCAATAGGAGGAGAATTGTGAGGGAAGACTCCCTTTAAAATGATGTTGCTTTTTTACTGGTTTTTAAAATACCCCTACAGTTAAAATATAATAAATGCACATAATGCTTTTATATATTCTTCTGATAAAATAACAACTTAAAACAAATATTTCATTTATTGGGTTGATGTCAAAAGAGTTCGTCGGGCGCCACGGTAGTCCGGATGAAAAAGCATCGGTTCGGAGGGTTGCGAGTTAGAATCCAGCCAAAGACCGTTCTGTACAAAGAGGGATGGTGCAGTTTAAATCCGCGGTGGCCTCAAATGTCCTTGCGTTCACGTGTTGTAGAAGTATGGAGAGTGGAGTGTCTCGTCATCAGACCGGGGTTCAAAATTAATTACTTATTTTTGTTATCGAATCTTTCCCGTAGGGATTTTTCCCGGACAGTCATCAATAGTCCATTGTGTTGCTTCAGTACGACGGTAAGTAAAATACCTACCAACCACAAAAATTCATCCCTATTTTGATAAAAATTGAAGAAAAATTGGTACAGCTGCAGTCTGCGTTTATAGCTGTGGTATGTGCTTTGGCGATTTTTGGCGCACTTCTAGTAACGAGTTACAATAGGTCAAGCCAATCCATCTATATTTCCGGCTATTGTGGTTTTCATAGCAACCTCGGCAAACGGAAACTTTTAATTTTCATTTTGATTATTTTAGAAAGTTCTTTCAAAATCCGTCTTTTTCATTGGTTCGTTTACAAAGGGGTATGTTTGCGTTTGATTTCATTGGTTCATTGGATAAATTTTCTACGATTCCACTGGTTATTTTAAATTTAAAATATCTTTTGATTGCATTGGTCCTTTTAATTTTTTTTCTTTGATTTCATTGATTCATTTAATGGTTTTTCTCCAGTTGTGGAATTTTGTTTTATTATAACTTTTTTTCAAGGTAGAGGTTCTGACGGTAGACATAGACATTTTCGCCATTTGTGGAATTTTCTTTTTTAAAAATTTTTTTCCCCGGAACAGTTTTGACATATCAGGTTGTATTATTTCTAGCTTTTTTTCTTCTAAAAATCATTTTCTTTTTCAACATGCCCACTGTATTTAGTGCAATTGATAAATTTCAGAGCATATATTCTAACAATTGTGTTTCGAAATGTGTTTAAGCTAATTACTTTTTGTGAAAGTTTTTAAAAAATATATCTTTTTCAAAACGTTCTAAAATGTGTTTTCAAGATTTCATTTTCCGATGTTAAAAAAAAAATATTTTTGAAAAACTGCGCCAAAAAAAAAAATTGCCAAGGCCGTTGCCATCTATATAAACGTAGACTGTAGCTGTATCGAAAAATTATTTTAATGTCTAAAAATTACATTGAATCAGCATAGTATGTGCCTTTCTGTTCGATAACTTTTCTTCATCTCTCCGATAGCTGCATCATCCCGCGCTTGTACAAGTTCCGAGGTTTCTGACTAAAGAACGGATCCAGCTGACAACTCTTTCTGAACACCTTACAGCGCGTGGAGTCGCCAACTGCACCTCACATCATACACAACACCTATCTTTAGCGTCTGAGAAACATTCTTGACTTGTTGGAAATGAAGAAGCATGTCGAAATTGCTCCTTATTTTCAGCCATTTCTAATGCTTAACACAATTTTAAAAAGGCAATCCAATAACATAATTTTCTCCCAGAGACTCGCTTGAACTCTTTTCAAACAACATCAAAACTTTACACGTGTGATGAAGATAACATTTCGGTTTCACGATGCAATGAGATAGCGCCAAAAAAGGGACATTTCCATCAACACAATATTATAAATTCACATGGTTATTGACTCAAACACGTTTGACCAGCATAACTGATTCTCAAAGCTAATTGTCCTGACACTGCACTATACATAAATAAAAAAAATTTCTAGAAATTATTGCGTAGGGGATGTGAAGGCAATGTAATAACTAACCTAAGGGGACAGGTAGCCAGTTGAAAGAGTAACGGATTTTTGTCAGTTATGTCACCGCTGGTGATCCCTTACCTCCCGACATATCGCATCCCGGTAAGAAAAGTGACACAAGTCAAAACATAAAAATTTTGATGTTATGTCATTGAAAAATATATACGAGGTGCCCCAGGGGTTATATAACTATTCTATAGAATATAATAGAAAAGTTACCACCATAAATACTTACCTAAATTTAAAAAGAAGCTTATACTATTTCAATATAAGTTTCATAGTATCCTTTAAGTTGATGTTTCTCAAATGCTGCAATTTTGACTGGTGTCACTTTTCTTGCCGGGGTGCGATAGGTCAGGTTGAAGGTTGACAAGGTCGCCCACACATAACTGAGGAGTGCAAGCACTCTTGATTTACAGCATTGTGGAGACCTTCATTGGGAACCTACTAAACACAATTGACGCAGGGGTCTTCCATTAACCCTTAGTTGAAATCCCATTGGTAGAAAGAAATAAAAAAGAAAAACTTCACTCCCATTGCGCTTGTGTGTTCGTGTCATTCCGGCCCCGTTTCCCTTGACTAATTTGGCCTCAGCTCCATCGGACTGTTGTGAGTTCGAAACTAGGGCTAACCAAAAATCGTTGTGAACGCAGCGTTGGTGCACGTTCAATCTTTAGTGGCCTTAAGTGGCCTAACTTTCGCGTGGTTCGGTGGTTTGGAAAGTTGGGTGCCGGATCAAGGGTTGTCCTCTTCGTCTGACCGTGGTTCAAACTGCCGAGGCGTTGTCTTTGAATCTTTTCTTCCGGATTGATCCGGGACCGTCGCAAATAGCCCGTTTGACGTTAATTTAACTACCTACCTACATTTGAACCTCGTCACTACCAAGTGCAAGTGAAGTCAAACTGAATCCCTTCTTTTTTGTTGGTTGTAGCTATATGAACGATTTTCCTTATCTTTGAAATTATGTCATCAATACTTCTAAGTTGACTTAAGGAAACGGTGGGGAATTTAATCACCAGCACAATAATTGACTTAAAATTCAGTTCAATATATATATATATACACTACCCTACAATAATGGACCGGACGCCAGCGGATTTGTATATAATCCGACTGCTTGTTTGGGGTTGTTTTTTGTGGTATGGCCTGGGACCTTTGCAGGTTGTTCCTGGTCAATTGAACGCCTGCAAGAACATTTTGGACAATCAGGTTCTTCCTACGTTCTGCTAATTTAATGGAATGGACGAATGTTACTTCCAGAAGAGCAACGTTCAGTGTCATGTTACAGCGTCTGTCAAGCAGTGGTATCGAGATATAGATGTAAAACGTCTTCCCTGGCCTGCTCAGAGTCCCGACCTAAACCCTATAGAACGTTAGTGGGACGAGTTAGAGCGACGCTTACGGGCCAGGGAACCACGTCCGAAATCTACAGCTGAGCTGGCGACATTCTTGCAGCAGGAATGGACGCAAATACTCATAGCGGTGTATCAAAACCTTGTTGAAAGTATGCCCAGAAGAGTTGAAAGTGTAATTGCAGCACGTGGGGGACTATCCCCCTTATTAAAGCATGTATTATTTCCCTTATACCATCACATCTTGCTGTCCGGTCTATTAATGTAGTGTAGTGTAGTTACCAATACGCTAAAGCTAAAGTATCCATCAGAATTTTGGCGATTTCATATTTTATGCAATGACAAAGCCACGAATCATCTTGCTTCCGAGTGGAAATGTTGATGTTTATGAGTAAACAACCTTTGAGTGGTAACTCGATTTTTTTCCCTATGCTTACAATTCGAGTCGAAGATGCAACAGGTTTGATGACTGCCAGGTGCATTTCTTTCTGTGTCCTTAAAACTCTCATTGTGTGATATGTCTCACTGTATCTATTACTTGATATTTTATGTCTTGTGTTTGGCGCAGCATGGCCAAATATGTCCCTTGCGCCATAAAATCCATAAATCAATCTTCCCTTAGCAATAAAACTTCAAACGCATATTTGTAGAAACGTCAATTTTGTATATTGGTGCCTTTGGCGTGGTGGTAACGATAAATCAGTACAATCTACTTCTAAAATAGAGTACATAGACCGTTGTGTTGCTCCAGTGAGATGTTAATTAAAATACATACATACCATAAAGTGCCTTTCGGTTGCTTGACGCTGGCATCATGATTCCATGCGTAACCACAAATGAAGGGCTTGCATCAAGATGGCATTAATTACATCTTTAAAACTTTCGTAAAATTTAAAAAAAAACCTGTTCAAATTTAAATTTTAAAATAAAGATATTTTTCTTTTGTGTATGTCCATGCACCTAAGCATTGTTCGCTACCAAAAACAAACAAGTATACAGGTAAGAACAAAACGAAGGAAATATTTTTTAAACATGAAAGTAGACTTAACAAAAGTGCCCAAAATGGAGCAAACTCCTGCAAGCCCTTCAATTAGATAGACGTGATACGCGCACGAGCAAACGCTTTTACGATCAAACATGGCTTGAGAAAGTGTGTCAATATTGAAATCCGTTTAGTCCTTAACATGCTATCTGCCATCATTGCTTTTGTAATCCTTACATGTTGTGCCTTCTAAGTTGTGTACTGAATCTTTCAGAATTTGCATACGTCTTTCATGCGGACTATCCCTCCCTACTCCAACCAAGCGGACGTCTGGATTGAGATCCTCAAGTTTCTCAACTACAAATGCGTGACTTTCATCCACAGCTCCGACAACGACGGTCGCTCCACCCTAGGCAGGTTTCAGAACCTAGCAGACCACCCGGGTATCAAGGTGGGTTGACCTCTCTCTCTATATATATATATATATCTATCTCTCTTCATATCAGCTCTCAGAAATATCCCAGAACGTAATTCTGAAAATCTTTGGCTTCAGTTGCTTGAAGACGTAACATTATGTTATTTATTTATTACTAGCAAAATTATCCGGCGTTGCTCGGATTGATGTAATGGTTAAATGGTGATTGAAAAGCGATTAAACAAATATTTTTTTCTCTTTCATAGAAAAATACAAGTCATTTAAGTGTATGGAAAATATATTTTGAAAGAGAGCAATTTGATTAAAAGACGTTTCAAAAATATAATTAAAGACGGTAATAACTTATTTATAAAAGGAAAACAAATAATAACATTTAGAAATGATCAAATAAGCCCCGGTGCACACATCCGGTTTTTCAACGTGCGGCGCGACTGCGGTACCGAAGCCCAACTATGCACACATAACCGTGATATGACGCACGAACTCATTTCGTGCTATTTGTGATAAATATTCTATCGAAGAAAACGTGTTTATTTCGCTAACTTGGTGTAAAAAAAAGTATATTTTGAAACACCCAAAATAGACGTTAATGGATACAACTATTTATTAATTATTATTTATATTCCATTTGTTTATAAAAACAAGGTACTTCAGAACGGAGATTCATGTGCGGCGAGGCGACGTGGGGAACTGCGGTACAAATTGCACGCAAGTTGGACGTGCGTCGCCCCAGCGGCGCTGGAGGCATGTGTGCACTGCTCCATTGGATCTAATATATCTCAGACCGCACTTGCGTTACGGCTTCGGCGCCGCACGTAAACTGGATGTGTGCACCGGGCCTAAGACCGTAAAATTTGCTGTCTAACACAAAATTCGAAGTCAAATTTACTAACTAGTACCCTAAATCTGGCTTTTTTCCAGACACCGAATAGCGATATTATGCTTTTATGATCGATGGATTTTACGTTTGGGCTTTTCGTGTTCCATTACAAAATCAAGTTTAGTAAAATTAAAATTTTTTAAATCATTTTTTCGTCAATGAAATATGCATAAATTATTTAATTTATGGTAAGAAACAAAAAAAAAAACAGTTCAAACATATATCGAATTTAATTTCTTTTGGAAAAACGTTTTTTGTGAGCAATACATGTTAAACAATTTTATAAGAAAATATGTTTTTCCGTCAATGCTGGTAAAACAAACTGAGTTGTGTACCGCAATCGTTTTGTACTCAATGTTATTTCTATTGAAATTTTGGAATTGTTTGCAGACCTCTCTGCGCAACTAGGATGTATAGAACGGGGGCGTATTAACTAGCCTGAGGATAACACAGGATTCGAAAGTAAAAGTATACCAAATATAGTGTAGATTAGTCAAACGGGGCTGTCTTTGCTTTTTTTCCCTTAAGGATTGATCCTGGACCGTCGCCAATAGCCCTTTGTGCGACTCCAGTGCAACGTTAGTTAAATACCTACCTTTCGAGATCGTATGTTGAGTGTTCTCTATATATTAAAAAAATTCACGCGAGTCGCGCACATTTTGTTCCCGGTTTGTTTTGAGGCCCGGTTTTTCAACGTGCGGCGCCGCAACCGCAACGGAAGTGCGGTCTGCTATACATAAGATCCAATGGAGAAGTGCACACATGCTTCCTGCGCCGCTGCGGCGACGCACGTCCAACTTGCGCGCAATTTGTACCGCAGTTCCCCGCGACGCCGCACACGCTTCTCCGTTCTGAAGTACCTTGTTTTCATAAATAAATGGAATATAAATAATAATAAATTTAATAATTAATAAATGGTTGTATCCAGTAACGTTTATTTTGTTTCAAAATATACTTTTTTTACACCAAGTAAGCGAAATAAACAAGTTTCCTTCGATAGAATATTTATCGCAAATGGCGCGAAATGAGTACTTGCGTCATTTCACGGTTATGTGTGCATAGTTGGGCCTCGATGCCGCAGAGGCGCCACACGTTTGAAAATCGGATGTGTGCACCGGGTTTTAATTAGATCAGTAACATTTCGTTGATAAAAAACTCTCGGATGGTTTCTGGCTTTTGTCCAAAGAATAGTAACGATGTGTATAAATTACGATAGCATTCTGGATATTTGCGGAACGACATTTTTTACTACCGAAACTTTAATATGGAAATAATTTTCTAGTTTAATTTGGATGTGTTTATAAATTTCTGATATACGGTTTTTTTAACTTTAGGTTGAAGACATCATCGAGTACGAGACGGGAATAACGGAGATCAGTCAAAAACTCGAAGAAGCACAAGGGAGATATTGTCGAGTGTTTATTCTATATGCAAGGTGAATGAATCAAATATCCAGTCGTACTCAAGCGAACGTATTTATTTTATATTTTCAGTTGTATGAGTTTCAATGGCAGCGTGCAAGTTTAAATTTGTGTTTATTTTTATTTTTATATTTATATGTCATCTGACCGCGGTTCAAAATGTCGTGGTGTTGTGCTTGTATCTTTCCCTTACGGGATTTATCCCGGACCGTCGTCAATAACCCACTGTTTTGCTCTAGTACGACGTTAATTAAAATTACCTTACCTCCCTTTTTATATTTATAATTTGAGCCTATTCCCGTGTAATTCTAATTTTAACCGTAATTGAAATTCTGTTTAAAAAAAAAAACGATAAAAGGGTGGTGGAACAGAATTTTTGATAGATGAACGTTTAGTGCGACGTTAATATGCAATTGTAATAAATTTCTTGTTTTAAAATCTAGTTTTAATTCTAATGTAGCTTCTACAAGCACCATTTTCGCAATAAAGTCGACTTACAAAATTTAAAGGACACTTAGTTACTCAAAAGGAACAGAAAACGGAAACACGATTCAAGGGCCGCACAGTGGCCAAGCTGAGCCAAATATGTGACATTAAACCCAACGTTAACTGTTTAACTTTGCAGTAAAATATGAAATAAAAATCAAGTAAAAACAGTAAAGTGTACAAGATAACAGAATTTAGATATTGTTTGGTTGATGTGAAAGAGTCACATTTTACCATGCTGCGCCAGACACAATAACAAAATTTAGAATAAAAGATGCAATAAAACCAAAGAGGATTATCCTAAAATTCAAATATGGGTTTAATGATAATGTTCATCTCAATTTTTTAACCAAAAAAAAAAACCGGAAGAACATTATTTATTTTATTTACTAGAAATTACATGGAATCAGTAAACACTATCCTACAACAATGGACCGGACAGCAAGATGTGAAAGTAAAAGGGAAATAATACATGCTTTATAAGGGGATGGTCCCCACGTGCTGCAATTACACTAACAACCCTTCTGGGCATACTTTCAACAAGGTTTTCATACACAGCAATGGATATTGGTGTCCATTCCTTCTGCAAGAATGTCGTCAGCTCAGATGTAGATTTCGAACGTGGTTCCCTGGTCTGTAAGCGTCGCTCGTACTCGTCCCACACATGTTCTATGGGGTTGAGGTCGAGTCTCTGAGCAGGCTAGGGAAGACGTTTTACATCCATATCTTGATACCACTGCCTGTCAGAGGCTACATGACAAGGAGCGTCGTAGTCCTAGAGGGAACATTCGTCCATTCCCTAAAATTTCCAGAGCGTAGGAAGAACCTGATTGTCCAAAATGTTCACGTAGGCATTGAATTGACCAGGAACAACTTGCAAAGGTCCCCGGCCATGCCACGAAAACCACCCCCGAACAAGTAGTCGTATTTTATGTAAATCCGCTGGCGTCCTGTCCATTATTGTAGAGTAGTGTAGTACATACCGTTCTGTTCGATGGCCTTTCTACATCTCTTCGGTAGCTGCATAATCCCGACCTCATACAAGTTCTGAGGTTTCTGGAGGATAGAGCGGATAGAGGTAACGAAACTTTTCAAATCCTTATGGCACATTAAATCGTCAACTGTCACCCTCTACACAACACGACACAACATATCTTCCGTCGCGTCTGCGAAGCATTCTTGCCGTTTCGGAAGTAAAAACAGTGTCTAAAATGCTCCTCATTTCTTGCCAATTTTTTAATCTTTAAAAAAATTTCGAAAAAATAACTGAATTGTTTCCCGAGAGCTTGCTGAAATTCCTCCTTCTTTCGAACATCAAAACTTGACACGTGTGAAGTAAATAATACTACGGTTCTGCAATGCGATGCCATCTGGAGCCCAAAACGTGATGAACTCTTGCATCACAATAATAAAATTGCCAAAACAAATTTCATAGCATAGCACTCTCTAAACTTCCTCACCAATCCAAAGTGAGGACTTTCGGCCATGACAGATTAAAAGTGCACCGCCTTTACACCGTACGCTTACAAGCATCCATGCCCTGACCCGGAAGTAAGGATTGTAGGAATAATATGGATTGTTATATAATTTTAGTAGCCTGTTATTTTTTTCTCTACAAGAGTCATTACTCAGTATCTGAATTGATCAGTAGTGGTAGCCTGGTTGTTAGTGGTAGCCTGGTTGGAAGAGTAACTGACTAGGAACAGAACGGTTGATAGTTCAAATCCAATCCGAGGCTGTCGCGTAGAAAAGGGTATCGTGCACGTTAAACCCGTCGTAGCCTCAAATGTCCTCACGTTCGTGGTGTGGAAGTTTGGAGAGTGGGATGCCATCTTGTGTGTGATCTCTTCATCTGACAGTGTTTCAAAATTACGTGGTACCAAAGACCGTCGTGTACAAAAGAAACATCCGTATTAAGTTTGTCGAGCCTTCGATGTCCTCATGTTGATATGTTTTGGAAGCTTGGAGCGTGTGCGCTAGCTTGGGTCGTCTGACCGTGATGCAAAATGACGTGGTGTTGTCCTCGGATCTTTCCTTTTGTGTTTGTTTCCATACCGTCACCAATAGCCCGTTCTGTTGCTTCAGTGCGACGTTATTTGATTACCATTACCAAAGATCTGTGCGATTACAAGTAATTAAAACACAGAGCCATCTAGATTGCAATGATACTAGGAATAGGATTTATTGTTGGATGTTAAATAACTTATTATTTCTCTACGAGTCATATCACTCAAAGCCTGAATTAATTTGAATCTGCCTTTTACCTTACATTTTCTTTATTAAACTCTTATTCTGCTCAAGGCATGAAACTGAGTTCATACATTTTCTTCTGAACTCATGTGGTTCATTTTATTTTTATACACAGCACCGAAGACGCCGAGAGTATCTTCCGTGAAGTGGACGCATTGAACATGACGTTGCCAGGATACGTGTGGATTGTTTCGGAGCAAGCCCTTCTCGCACCCAACAAACCAGACGGTAAGCATTCGTCCACTAGCTTTTTTTATACCAATTCTCACTTTTCGCCGTCGTTTTGATCCCTGTGTAAAAAGCAAAATCAAATTACACTGAGTCATTGAGTCTAAGCAATAAAAGGTTTTTGACAGTGGTTGATGGGTCCTTTAAAAGTGACTATGTCAAATCGAAGGCAAGCAGCTCTTCTCGTGTTTGACTGAGATGCCAGTGATGAAAAGGTACTGGAGAAGATTTGCGCAATTGCTTTTCAAGTACGGACAGGTGTTCGTCCTCTGAAAGTCGGGCGGTGCATGTACCAATTAGTTTATTGGCTCTAGCTTCTGCCAATAAGCTTTCTCATTGCCCGTAATTCCATCACATTTAGGAAAGAAGAAAGAAAGGTGAAAAAAACTAATAAATTCATTTCAAAATGTTCTAGATAAAATTTTAAAATTCGGGCGTAATAGAAAAATTGCAAAAAATTAGGACTATCTGTGTGCCCATTTTTATTAGTGTAGGTGTCATAGATTCGTCAGGACTTTGCGCACAGTACACAGACAGACACTTCCTTTTATAATAGTAGATATGATAGAAATATATACTGTCGTTTCCAGTACTGATCAAAATACCTAGAACCGAAATCTGCGATGAAGTCGCCAATTGTGGAAGCTCATTCCTTACAATTAACGTTCTTTACGCTGAGTTATCGCATAAGGCAGTTTGGCACAAATCGAAGCGGTCTTGTCCTCGCCAGTTACGCCTAATTCTGAGGCCCTCCCCATTTAATCCGTAGTGACTCGACCTTTCTTTCTTAATTGGAAGAGCAAACCCAATCCGTGTCTCCCCGCTTTTGGGATATATCAGACTGCACAAGTGAGTGGGAGGACCTCGAGTGGAACTACAGAGAAGAACAGATCCTTGACCCTCCGCTCGAAAAATCCTCTACCGCCTTGGAAGGGTAAACCGGGACGTGAACGTGGTCGACCTAGCGCAATCGGTGGACAATTATCCTTGGAAAAACTCCAGACCTTGGAACCCAAGGTTTATTTTGTCCTTTAGGACGGTTAATGTTTGTTTCTCCCAAGAGTAATCTGGACACTAAACCGCATGTGCTCCCACAAACGAGCTGCAGCGCAAACATCTTGGGTAAGATAATTTGCCTAATGCGGCGATGTTAGTACCGAGGTACTATGGGTTGTTCAGTTCAGACGGTCAATGTTCGTCTAGTGCGTCTAACCACTTTTGTCAGGGACATTGACCTTCAACTGAAACGCAGTTGCATCCATCGTAGGGCGAAGATGGCTTGCCTAGTCGGCGATCACTTAAATCACATTTGTAGAGCGTTTCTTCTACGGGCCTCCAGCGAGTGCCTTCTCAAACCAATAGTCAACGTTCCTCACTACAAAAATACTCACCAACTTACCGTTGGGTCGAGGGAGCACTTATGGGGAGTCTAGAGAGTTAAGGTAAGCGAGGTGTAAGCTTTTCAGTCACAAAGCTGCCCAAGGCTAGGAAGGTCTTGTGAATCTCAGGATGTTGTGAGCAGGTTTCAGGAGCCTTTTTTAGGAAGAGGAAGAGAGTCTTCTGTCAGGTGTTCGGTTAACGTACAGTCGAAAATGTTGTGATCGGAATCAACAACCTCTCCGCACTGGCTGAGACCAGAACCTTGCTTTCCGAAACGATGAAAGTATTCCGGAAAGCGACCATGTTCGGTGAGTAACTGGGAGGAGATTGGGTGATACACATGTCTCCGAAGATACGGAGTGGGGAAGAACGTGTGCTTTCTTCTGCCTACTTTATCTCCGTTCCAGCTTAACTCCCATGATTCCATAAGGATCTGTAGGATACGACTGCGAACTGTGGAGGTAGAGGCACCCACCCTGATGTATATCACCTCGCTGTTGGTTGCCTTTTTAGCCACGGTATCAACCACTTCATTTCCCATGTAACCAATATGCGCCTTTATCCAGTATATTCGTACTCCCTGATATTTAGTTAAAGTTTTGTACAGAGTCTTGATGTTTTGTACATCCCTCAAAGGGGATCGTTCAGTGCCATGAGCGCTGATAGGCTGTCAGAGTAGATATGGGTAATCTTGTTAGCATTGCAAAGTGGTCGATCACGAATCCACTCGAATGCTTTCTCGATTGCCGCAAGTTCCGTTAGATACATCGTAGCATTATCCGTGAGACGGTACTTGTATTCCTTGACGATGCGTCCAAAGTACGCAACAACGAAGGCGGCTCCTTATATACTTTCCATACCTGATCTCCATACCAGTACTTTCCATACCAGTGAAAATCTCAATCTCTGCATTTTGCGGTAACTTCCTGTCATATGGAATGCCGAAGCGTCTGGAGGGATGATCATGCCAGCCATAAGTTCTCCTATCTATTTGAAATGGATAGAAGTCCTCACCGTTCAGGGTCATCTTATTGGAGGTGTTTTTAAGAAGACATTGAGTGTAGCGCATTCTCGCCTTCAAGTCAAGTGGCAGCGTGTCGGCCAATGTGTGCATGGCCTTTGTGGAAGTTGTATGGTAGCACCTGGTCATTGGAAGTAGAGCCACGCGTTGAATGCGTTCGAGTTGATCTCGGCCACATTTTTGTGTCAAGACGGTTCCCCCAAGCTCCTATTCCAAATAGTACTGATAGTTCAATAGCTCCGAGGTATAACCTCTTAAGCAACCGAGGTCAACTAGCGTACAATCTTGCTTTCACTCTTGTGAGCGCCATGTCCAGTTTGAAGGTTCGGACACGTATTTGGTGAAAGTGACTTCTGAAGCTCAGGTTTTAATCCCAGAGAACTCCCAAGTACGTATTTCATCTCTTTCACCGTCTCAATCTCTTGATCTTCACACGTTAATGTGGGATCTGCTTTATTTTTCGCTTCAACTCCATGGTGAATAGGCAAAGACAATCTTAGATGGGTTGAAACGTAGTTTAATAAATCGTCCGTGTTCAACTATATTTTGGATTGAGGCGTTTGTTACACTTTCAAGTTTTTGAGTGGTACTACCTTTGACCGTAAGCAGAAAGTCGTACGCATAGGCTACCATTCCGCATTGTGGATCTTTACGATCCGCAAGTTTCAGGAAGCTGTCTGCTACTAGATTCCACAGGAGAGGGCCACTACACGAACCCTGTGGGCACTCTCTCTCTCTCTCTCTCTCTCTGTAATTCTTACAGCAATGCAGAACTGAGACTGATAGGATACCTTTCGTCTGCGCAAGAAGTTTCTGACTACTTTATAAGATTTCGGGACACTCAGCCTCTACCTACTGACTAAGCACGGCTAGCCACCAAACATAGTCAAAGGCGCCTTCCATATCTAGAGAAATTAAGCTAATATGCTTCTTCTCCTTAGGGGGCTTGTGCAACGGCTTGTCTAACTTAGAAATGTGCGGAGTCGCACGATTTACCAACTCTAAAGCCATGTTGACTTGAGTCAAGATTGCTCCTGATGTTTTGCCAGAAATATACTCTTTGGGTAATCAACTTGTCGCAGACTTTCCCAAGAATATTGAGCAGACTGATAGGTCGATAGGACTTAGCTTATGACGCATCTCTGTTTGGCTTAGCAATGAAAACCACTTTGACTATCTTTGAGTCCGCAGGGACGTGTCCAAGTTTCAGACACAAGTTCAGCAAGAGTTCTGGGTATTGGGGATGAAGTTCCTGAATAACTACTCCAGTGATATCGTCCAGACCTGGAGCTTTCTACTTTTTAATAGACTTAACGACTCCAGAAACCTAGCAAAGGGTAAAGGGGCTGTCCTTTTGACCGTTTTTGCTAACGTATTTTCCGCATAGAGTTTTAGTTTTACTTTGCCGACTGGTTTCTTTTTTGGTATCAGAAGGGAAGTGAGTCTTATGCCCGATGCACACATCCGGTTTTTCAACGTGCGGCACCGAAGCCCAGCTAGGCACACATAACCGTGAAATGACGCACGTACTCATTTTGCGCAATTTGCGATAAATATTCTATCGAAGAAAACGAGTTTATTTCGCTTACTTGGTATAAAAAAAGTATATTTTGAAACAAAATATACGTTGCTGGATACAACCATTTATTAATTATTATTTATATTCCATTTGTTTATGAAAACAAGCTACTTCAGACCTGAGACGCATGCACGGCGAGCTGCGGCGTCGTGGGGAACTCCGGTATAAATTGCACACAAATTGGACGTGCGTAGCCGCAGCTGCACCGGAGGCATGTGTTCACTGCTCCATTGGATCTAATGCATCGCAGACCGCACTTGCGTTGCCGCAAAGACGCCGCATGTTGTAAAACCGGATGTGTGCACCGGGCCTTAGAGTGCGTCTTGGTCACGGATCCATTTTCCTTCTCAATACCCTATCTGTAGGCTCCTCTTAGCTTTGCCTGATGCCAGTTAGTAAGTGAGCGACCATGGATCGCTGGCACAGGTGTTAATGCAGAAGTTTTCCCGACTCTCATTTTATATGGCTTAGTTTTAGTTTGAACAATGCCCTCGCCTTTAGAAATAGGCGTTGCTCTCCATTTAAGAAGGTCCTCCTCTCTCTCCTCTTCCGCGGTGATTAGGGCAAGGCAGAAAAGGGGCAAGGTAACCCTTTTCGTTAGCACAAGGACTCACTTTTCGCCTCGACTCTCGCCAATCCAGTAGAAATCGCCAAATCCTGTTAATTTATGTATTATGGACGAGTTGCCCCGTCCTTTGGTAGTTAATGGATTTGAGTAGGCAGTTCTCTTCATTTCAACAGTTAAATGGATATTTAACAATGATCTATTTACACGATGGAATGAAAAAAGCTAGTTCAGCTCCTCCAACGCATCTTAACCACATGGACATCTTTTGGACTCTGCTCCTTTTTTCGTGTGAGCAACACCTATTTCAAATTGTTGTAAATCTTATTTATTTTTGTACTATTCAATTTGAAAACAAAATATTTGAAAATTGTTCTTTTTATATATTTTTTTTTACTTTGCTTTGACAGTTAAAAAACACTTAGTTCTAAATTAACAAACACAGCTACTGACAAATTAAATATCCGGGATAACATTAATTAGAGGTTACTAGACCAGTTTTCAAAAAATTGGAAAAAAAACTTTAAATACATCGATGTTTAAAAACATCGATGGTTTTAGGGCAATATATCATTAACATCGAAGTTTTGTTGTTGATGTCGCATCCTCGCTCGATCATCATTGGTTCGTTTGCTCCAATAGCTGGCCTGCTGACAAGGCTTTCTTCGTTATATATCCAGGGATGGTGCAATCACTTCATTTCGGGTGCAAACCTTGGGGCACTAGGGTGATTCAAGAGTCTTCGTGATTGCGTATGCCTGATATCGCATACATAACATCGAAAGAGGAAGATCATAACAGAACAGCTTCGGGGTTTTATTGCGCTATTTGGCTCTGCTGCACCACATTCAAGAAGTACAATACAAAGCAATAGACACACACAATGAAAGTTATACAGACACAGAAGGGGGAAATACACCCGCCAGGAATCGAACCTGCGCAGCCTACAACTCGAAGGTTGCTATCGCGCTGGGAAAAAATAAAGCCACGACTGCCCTTAGAATCCTAAAGCCTCTTTTTCCAGGCTGTTGCAACGCGTTTGAATGATCCGAATACACCTATACATCGCTATACGGCCACTCTGCACTTTTGTGCACTATGGCAATTTTTCGATTTACGGCCCACAATGTTTCTTTATACGACGATAAAAATGCTGTACATACTGTTTGCGACCTTTTGTTTAGTTTCAGCTTCTCCCTTTAGGCGGCGCTGCTACATTTTGCCTCACGAAAATATGAGGAACGTGTGGCACAACATTGTCATCATTTTACTGCGTTGCCGTTTTCATTCTAGTTTGTTTTCTGGTTGGGTTTTGTTTCTGTTTGTATTAATCGTTGATTTGTAATCATATTTGGTACGTATCTCTCAAAAAAAGTAGCCGACGCCGCAGGATTGAAAACTGTGCTGTTTAGCTCGATTCTTAAACGGTTTACCTAGAAAGTTCGGTTCAGAAAAATATGAAATTAGCATTGTTTGTTCTTCATCGTGTTCCATGAAGAACCGTAAAGATACCCCCCCCCCTAATGTATTAAAAATACTGTATTTTCGTTACATATTTAATTAATTCATTAATTCTTTTAAATATAATCGTCCTATTTTTAGGAAAAAAGGCCACCGAAATTTTTATTGAATTTGGTAGATTGATAACGATAAAAATTAAAAGAGAAACCGAGAATCTGTCCCGCTAGAGTTTTTTTATTTTACGCATACATATATGCATATGATTTCTTTGTTTTTTTTTAAATTCATATGTTTATATTTTGAAACTGGTGACGACGTCAACCCTTTTGCCAATCTCTTCCACAGGTGCGATCGGGCTGAAGCTGGTGAAGACGGACGAAGAGGCTCACATCACGGACAGCGTGGCCGTGATCGCGAGGGGGTTCCGCACCCTCTACTACAACTCCTCGGCGGAGATCGAACCCGCGCCCGACGACTGCAGCACGCATGAGAAGGACTGGGTGACGGGGCAGAAGTTCATTGGGTAATAACACTTTTTCTCTGTGCTTCAATCCTTTTCCTGTGGAAAGAGATCTTATATTGGGTGGATGCAAAAGTTTGTCCAGATTTGGGCTCTAGTTGGCGCTGCATCACAAAACAGAAGTGTCATCTACTTCACACGTGTCAAGTTTCGTTTTTTGGAAGAAGGAATTCCTGCGAGAACTTGGGGGAAATATATTGTGTTATTGGTGTTCCGTACTAAGATGTCACCAAGGCGAACCATCTTACAGAGAGAACAAAATAAACGTCTTCCTCTCACAGTTGGGAAGAGTACAAATGTTTTGACTTTTCTTTTGGCATGCTTCCTGGTTGCCAAGGCGAACCATCTTACAAAGACAAAAAATGAGTGTCTTCCTCTCACAGGTGGGAAGAGTACACTCGTTTTGGCTTTTCTTTTGGCATGCTTCCTGGTCGCCAAGATGTCGCCTAGGTAAACCATCTTTCAAAGACAAAAAATGAGCGTCTGCCTCTCACAGGTGGGAAGAGTACACTCGTTTTGGCTTTTCTTTTGGCATGCTTCCTGGTCGCCAAGATGTCGCCTAGGCAAACCATCTTTCAAAGACAAAAAATGAGCGTCTGCCTCTCACAGGTGGGAAGAGTACACTCGTTTTGGCTTTTCTTTTGGCATGCTTCCTGGTCGCCAAGATGTCGCCTAGGCAAACCATCTTTCAAAGACAAAAAATGAGCGTCCTCATTTCACAGTTGGGAAGTACACTCGTTTTGGCTTTTCTTTTGGCATGCTTCCTGGTCGCCAAGATGTCGCCTAGGCAAACCATCTTTCAAAGACAAAAAATGAGCGTCTGCCTCTCACAGGTGGGAAGAGTACACTCGTTTTGGCTTTTCTTTTGGCATGCTTCCTGGTCGCCAAGATGTCGCCTAGGCAAACCATCTTTTAAAGACAAAAAATGAGCGTCCTCATCTCACAGGTGGGAAGAGTACACTCGTTTTGGCTTTTCTTTTGGCATGCTTCCTGGTCGCCAAGATGTCGCCTAGACAAACCATCTTTCAAAGACAAAAAATGAGCGTCTGCCTCTCACAGGTGGGAAGAGTACACTCGTTTTGGCTTTTCTTTTGGCATGCTTCCTGGTCGCCAAGATGTCGCCTAGGCAAACCATCTTTCAAAGACAAAAAATGAGCGTCTGCCTCTCACAGGTGGGAAGAGTACACTCGTTTTGGCTTTTCTTTTGGCATGCTTCCTGGTCGCCAAGATGTCGCCTAGGCAAACCATCTTTCAAAGACAAAAAATGAGCGTCCTCATTTCACAGGTGGGAAGAGTACACTCGTTTTGGCTTTTCTTTTGGCATGCTTCCTGGTCGCCAAGATGTCGCCTAGACCAACCATCTTTTAAAGACAAAAAATGAGCGTCTGCCTCTCACAGGTGGGAAGAGTACACTCGTTTTGGCTTTTCTTTTGGCATGCTTCCTGGTCGCCAAGATGTCGCCTAGGCAAACCATCTTTCAAAGACAAAAAATGAGCGTCCTCATTTCACAGTTGGGAAGTACACTCGTTTTGGCTTTTCTTTTGGCATGCTTCCTGGTCGCCAAGATGTCGCCTAGGCAAACCATCTTTTAAAGACAAAAAATGAGCGTCTGCCTCTCACAGGTGGGAAGAGTACACTCGTTTTGGCTTTTCTTTTGGCATGCTTCCTGGTCGCCAAGATGTCGCCTAGACAAACCATCTTTTAAAGACAAAAAATGAGCGTCTGCCTCTCACAGGTGGGAAGAGTACACTCGTTTTGGCTTTTCTTTTGGCATGCTTCCTGGTCGCCAAGATGTCGCCTAGGCGAACCATCTCGGTACGGAACAATTGGGTTGTGTTTTTTAATGTGCATTACGCTTTAAAAAGGGCAGAAAATAAAGAGCATTTTCGACCTGTTAATGCTTTTTGTTACCGAAAAGGCAAGAATGCTTCGCAAATGCAATAGATGTGTTGTATAGAGGGAGGGTGCCGTTGACGATTCCAGTTGCCGCTAAGGCTTCAGACAGTTTCGTCACCCGGATCAGTCATTTACCCAGAAGACTCAAAACTTCTGTTACCTCTGGATGATGCATCCACCGAAAAAATGGTGAAAGGTCAAACAAAACGAAACGTAGTTCTCTCTTGATTCAATGAAATTTTTGTCAATAAAGTAATTTGTGTTCGTTTTGTCATCAAGTCGAACTTTTGCATCTCTACCCAATACATTCATTCAAATCCACAATCCTAATTTTTTCTTTGAAATAGGTATGTAATTTTCTTTTCAACAGGTAGCTAGGTAGTTAATTAACGTTGTACTGGAGCAACACAATAGGTTGGTAACTGTCCGGAATCCATCCCCAAGGGAAAGTTTCTGGTACAACGCCTCGTCACTTTAAATCACGGTCAAATGACAAAAACAACACTTGAGTGGGCATCCCACTCTTCACTCTTCACCCACTATCTCCACCACACCAACCTTAGGACATTGGAAGCCACGACAGAATTAATGTGCACCAATCCCCTTCGTACAAGACATTCCCCTGAAGTACAATTCTTGCCACAGATAAGTCCCTCAGCGTTTCCCTTTTCGTTTCGTCTGTGGTGGTTCTTACGTATGTCATCTCTTGCATTACCTATTTCCATTCATCATCTTTGCATTAAATTACACGTCAAGTAATATTGTACAGAGATGTGAGGTTTTTACAACGACACAAAGATCTTATTAAAACATCTACAACCAAGTGGCATTCTCGCCAGTCCAGGAGGAGCCGTATAGTGGCTGCGCCCCCTAGCTCGGTTCTAATTGGCCGATCTACATATGAATTTTACACAGAACTCAAGTCATCTTATTCACCTTGACCTCCCACGGACCCTCTTCCTTTCAAATCGCCTTTGAAAGATGTGAAATTACTTCGTTAAACCATCGACTTCAACCCATTAATTTGCTTTATAGACCCCATGTTCGAATAATCTTTCTATGAATCCTTATTCCTCTAGCGAGTTCATTGTAAACTATTCCTTTTTACATGAGCCCATTAGAAACAGTTTTCAAAATCGTTCCAAAGACCATATCCTCAAAACTTTCATTCCTTATGATGTCTTTACACCTTTGTTATAAAAGGAAGTATTTTTCTGTTTGTATGCTTGTTTCTTGCACGCAAAGTCCTGACGAATCTATGGTACTTACAGCAATGGGATTTGGCACACAGATAATCCAAATGTTTTACTATTTGAGAGTCGCGGTGAATTTTAAAATTCAATCTAGAACATTTAAAAAAGAATTTAATGAAATTTAATTATTATTTATTTCTTTGAAATGGCAACAGCATAAAAGATCAGATAATAAATTTAAATCTTCCGTTTTCATTTTGCGCGGAGGAATGATTTTCCAACAGACGATGAAAAACAAAGTTTTAACTTTAGTTATGTAGTTCTTTTTTCTGTCTCCTAGACCGTTAAAGATGGAGTAAAAATTTCAACGAATTTGAAATCTGCGGAAAATTTTACAGAGTAGATCGATACAATTAAAATTCTGATTTTCTTTAAATAACTCATTTTTAAATTGAATATCTTTTATAATTTCTCAAGAGATTGTAATGTCACGTCAACTTTTGCTTTCCAAAAGTAAACAGCTTGTTTTTTTTTAACGCAAAGGGCAGGATATGCAGATTATATTTCCTGCCCTCATCCATTTCAGCGAATTAGAGTAAAAATAAAAAGCATTTTGACTGGGATTGTTAATTCTTTTTCATAAAATTGGAATCGCGTAAGATAGATTAAAAATTTCAACGGATTTGAAATCTGTGGAAATTTTTTAAAACCAGTTTAATAACTTACACCACGGTGTTGCCCGTGGTGTTGGTTCAACGCCGGGCTAGCCACACAGAGGCTAGTATAAGTAAATGAACTGGTTGTAAAATTTTCTGCCTCTCCATTTGGGAAATCAACATTACTTTCAGACGCATTGGATCATTCTCCGGTTGCCTTACTGCCTCCGGTCTCCTCTCCTTTAGGCACGCACGTATCACCTACACACGCACCACACACAAATACATACACGCACACGCACTACACACATACACGCACCACACACATACGCACATACATACATACATACACAAACATACATACAAAAATATACAGGGGAAAAAAATGGAAACACACTGGATTTATAAGGAATCCTTGAATAATATGGCTGTTTATGAAGGTGCCTCCTAACTGCAATTATTGACACTGGAAAATGCAGATGCTGACTGAGCTCTGCGGTCACTATGGCTGCAGTTGTTTTCTTTTTAGACATTACAATCCGCTTCAATACCCGTCGGTCTCTTTCACTCAGCTTCTCCTTCCTTCCACTATTTTGTTTTGCCGAGCTTGTTTTGCCGCGCTGTGTGTACGCTGCCATGACTTTAGACACCGTACCTCTAAAAACGTCTAAAAGCAGGGATGTTTCGGTCACAGTTGCTCCAACTAGTCGGGCTCCTACAATTTGGCCTCTTTGAAAGTCTATGCGATCTGACATTTTACGCCTTGACAAAAATCCACGACTTATACAACTTCACTAAAGCTACCTCATACTACCATGGTATATAATACTTTTTATATAAAAAAAACCAGGTAGCTAGGATTATATTTTAATGTTTACGAAGCGCATTCTTAAATGTCACTTTTATTCACAGGCGTTTCCATTGTTTTGATAATCACCTGTACATACACACATACAAATAGCAGTGAATGGGCTGATTTCAAAGACGCGCGCATGATCTTATTTTCAGGTTCTTGAAGGAGGTAACTCTGCAGACGGGAAGAACGGGTCGGGTGGCATTCGACGACAAGGGCGACCGCATCGACAGCGACTACGACATCATCAACATCATCAACGGTGGACCCGTCACGGTCGGCGAATACGTCTACTCTCAGGTAACTACTCCCATCTTAACTCTACTCACTCATCCGCTCCTTTAGCTGAAAAAGAGTGTCCCCGTAGTTGGTAGGTTTCTCAAGGACGGCCCTCACAACAGAGTTGTAACTGAAACTGAAATATTTACACCTGTGCAAAGTATAAGAACATTCGCAGCTTTTGAGTGCGATGATAGACACCTGCTTGAGGCGTGTACGGGTTTCACAATCCAGAAGTACCCAAGCAATTCCCGAACTAACAGTAAAAATAGTGTTAAATCTCTCATATATTGTAAAGGGCGCTGTGTGAGCGCGTGGGTGACATTTAGACTTCAGACTACGGATCGCAGGATAAACAACGACAGCAAAACGTCGATGTTTTGAAACATCGATGTTCAAAACTAAAACATCGATGTGATAATACATCGATGTTTTTAAAACTCAGTGTATTTAAACTTTTTCCACCATTTATTAAAACTGGCTTAGCAACTAGTGATGCGACATCGGCTCCAATACATCGATGTTTTTTATAAAACATCAACGTTTTGAAAACTTTGACATCGATGTCGCATCCCTACTTTTCAGACCCTTCACCCTTTATAATTTTCATAATTTGCTTATTATAAAAATTGCGCTACTTGGTTATTTTTAAAATTTTTATAACGGTACTTTTTTAATTTAAAAATAAAACATCGACAACGTAAAAACATCGAAAAGTATAAACATCGATGTTACAAAAACATCGATTCCAATACATCGATGTTTTTTATGAAACATCAACGTTTTGAAAACTTTGACATCGATGTCGCATCCCTACTTTTCAGACCCTTCACCCTTTATAATTTTCATAATTTGCTTATTATAAAAATTGTGCTACTTGGTTATTTTTAAAATTTTTATAACGGTACTTTTTTAATTTAAAAATAAAACATCGACAACGTAAAAACATCGAAAAGTATAAACATCGATGTTACAAAAACATCGATTCCAATACATCGATTTAAAAAAAAACATCGATGTTTTGAAAACATCGACATCGAAGTCGCATCCCTACTTCAGACACGGAGGAGAGAGGTGCTCTCCTAGACCTGATGAAAACGCGGCTTCCTTAGCACTAATTAGTACTAGGCTTCCTTAGCCTTAATGAGACTGGTCCATCCACAACATTGTTTGTTGTTAATAATAGTTGTTTTTGTTACAACGAATTGCATTAATTAAAATACAGTCCACTATAGAGTTATCGGACCAATTCATATAGTAATATGCGAATGAATAGTACCCTAGGATTCTATTCTTTTAAGACGAGGCTTAGTATCAGTGCTAAATATTGGTGTTTTAATTAATTAATTTTTTTCACAATGACTTGACATTGACTGTATTGCATGTGACGCAGCATGGCCAAGTACACCTCGCCTTATATTCCATCAAACCTAACTCCAACAGCATCCTGTGAAGATAGGTTACGGGAGTTTGAAATAGGCATAAAAATACATCCTAGAACATCAAAAGCACAAAACAAAATAATCAATATTCTTAATGAAAATAATACCTTTTAACTCAGGTAAATACAGGGTGTTTCAGAAAGCACTCCCTAACTTTAAAATTAAATAACTACGAAACAGTGAAAGATAGAAAAATGAAACCAGTGCTATGTTTTATGAGCAGGCCTAGAAGTTAAAACATACCGATTTACAAAATTAGTTATAACTTTGAACAATAGATGGCGCTGCAATCTTGATTCTTCTTTCCTTTGTATAGTGTGTAAATTGTCACTCGTAAACAGGCGTCAAATTACGTTAAAATGGATTTGAAATGGCTCTACCTTGAACAGCAATCACTTGACGCAGCGAAAAAAGTTTGGTGTCCCCTGCAGCAAAGTGTGCCCTAAAATGGATACACATGCTTCACAGATGAACTGTCCAAGCATTTGAGGATTATTTCTTATGCCCTTCAAATAGCCTCAGAGAAAGAAGTCGCATGGATTGAGATCCGGGGAGTATTGAGGCCAATTTATTCCGGTGCCGGTCTCCTTGGAATAATTTAGAGCAATGACCCTGTCACTGAAGGTTTCATCAAGGAAGGTGGAACAGTGCAGAAGTACGCTGCGGTCGGGCACCATCTTGCACAAACCACAAAGTGTCTGGTGCATCCTCCAATCCTCGAAGTGTCGTGACAAACTGTAGGAAAATCGCAATGTACAGGGATGAGGTTACAGTTTCTCATGAAAATCGCCTTATAATCCTTTTATCAAAGATTAAAGCGCCATCTATTAGCCCAACATTGAAACTAATTTTTAAACCGGTCTATTTAAAATTCCAGACCTGTCCTTTAAATGCACCACTTATTTCATATTTCTATTTTTTACGGTTTCGTAGTTATATCATTTCAAAGTTAAGGAGTCCTTTCTGAAATATCCTGTATGTGTATTGGTGGTACAACACGGTACGTTTCCACTGAAGATTATTTTAAATTTACTTTTAAAATCCAAATTTTTTATAATAGGTCATTAGGTTTGTACCTAAACTGCTTTCAGTTTGAATAATTCAGTTCACTCTAATCATCAATTATATAATTTAGATATAAGTAGTTAATTAGTATGATGTTTGAAGAGATATCTCAAGTTCTAATTTGTTCAGAAAGACAATTATTATTGGAAATTATTCTTAACTAGCAAAATACCCGACCTTACTCGGTTTGAATTGGTTTACTCTAGATTGAAGAGATAATCAAATACATATTCACTTATGTCTTTCGTAGAATAAAAATTTATTTTAACATCTTTCGCCATCTTTATATTTTCAACAACTTACTTTGGACACAAATCTTACACATGCATATCCATTCATGTAATACATTTCACATACATCGCACAATTGCTGTATGACAAAGCTACAAAATGACGAAAGGTGTTACTAAGTTTACTACTATAAAAGACGATTTTAAGGAAGATTTGGAATTCCCTTTCTTAAGTTCTTTTCATGTTCAACTCAATTAATTAAAATTACGATTTACGGCGAGTGCTCTCGCACTCATAGTCAACAAAACAATATTTTTTTACTTGTGGTACTCTTGCCTCCGGTATGCGACATTGTGAAATTTTGCAATCTTCTCCTGTCATTATTACAACGAATTTTTTAATGTTGGAAAAAGTACCAATTTGGATTAATAAACATTATTATTCTTTCAATAACGGCCTTATTCTTTAAATAACGGCATTATTCTTTCAATAATGGCATAACTACACTTAAAATTTACTGAAAATTTATACTGACTTACCTAACATTTTTAAGTCTAATACTTTGTGGTGCTGTTGCGTGTGATGAGAAGGAAAACACATTTATTAAAATAATAACTATTTAAAACAGGAAACAGCGAAGTAAAACAAAATAAAAGATGTCGCAAAAAATTGTTCTAAAGATATTAATTTGTGATTCAATTTTATCTCTTGATCTCGCACAGTTGCCACAACTTACAACTAAAAGTGTACAAAATTTAGAAATGTGAAATTAATTCAGAGCGAAAGAACCAGAAAAAATATCACTGCTCGCGCGATCTTGTTCATTCTCGTTTCATTGAAAAATATCGTCTGTCCCAAATATTTGGAAATCGTTTTCATTGTGGAAAGAATAAAAATAAGACTCGAAATAAATAAAGTATCAGAGATGAAATTCCATAAAAAAAAATTTTTTTTTGAAGAATAATTACTTTTTCAGCAGTACTGGTAAAGCAATCGAAATAATCGTAATATTCAATAGACATTCCAATTTTTCCAAAACTATCAAATTATGGTTGATTTAAGTATACTTACTCAGGTGTTTTAGCATGAAACTCAACTAAATATAACAATAAAGAAATGTTTAATATTGCATTCACTAAATTAATAGATAATGTATAAAATAAAATACAATGCAATCAAATATCTAGAATACAATTCATGTGATGTGTACACAAACACACAAACACAAAATCGAGCATTGAACAGAAAGACGGGCAGACAGACTTTCGCAACCAATGCCACTCACTAAATGAAGATAAGTACTCACTGTATGCAAATTTTCATGAAAATATCTTAAACCGCGTGGACGTGTATAGGGCACAACATACATACATACAGACAGACAGACAGACACCAAACGAGAAAAAGGCGGATTCGGTATCAGAAGGGTCCAAAACGGATAGAAAACTTGAAATGGGTCGAAAATATTGAATGTACAAACAAACACTCCATTCTTATTTATATAGAATAGATATTATTCTTCATGTTTTGACTCTCAATCAAGTTACTAGCGATATTAGATTGTTTTATGTAATTTCTTTCATAGTGGAGGTCAAAAAACTCAAGATTTATACAGAAATTCTAACATTTGAAATAAACAAAAATTGATTTTTAACCAATAACTTTGATTGAAAGTCAAAACATCCACTGTATTATACAGATTAGAATGATACAAAAATAACTAGAATAGATCAATTCATTGTTGAGTTTTTACTGTTTGAACAAAGGAACCTATGCAAAAACACAGTTCTTGAGAAATAAATTAAATTTAAAGTTTTGGAAACATGTTTCTGCTGTCGCGGAAAAAAAAAACCCATCGCTCTTCATTCGAGTAATTTTAACAGTGGAGAAAATTTAAAAAAAAGGCGTTTGACAAGAATTAACGTCTTCTAAAAATTCAAATGCATAACATTTGCATAAAGGACCGTCTTCATATCAAATTGAGCACCAACTTCATAGTTTCCAATAGGAAATCCGTATTTAGACACACAATTTGGAATCTATATCAAAATTTTACTTCAAATACCAAATTTCTTGTCATTAGTTTGTACCGTTTTGAAGTTATGAGTACAGTGTGATTAATATGGCCATACATTTCGTTTTGAACGGGACCGTCCCGTTTTTATGTAAGCTGTCCCATTGTCCCCAAGCACAGCTTCGGGACGCCGAAATGTCCCGTTTTCAGAAAGTGATCAACCCACGGTAACAATTTCAAAAAGTGGCACGAAAAATAAAAAAATCCGACGGACCTCATCTTTTTGTAAGTACTTATCTCTACTATTATAAAAGAAATAAAAACACAAAAAAAAGATAAAACACAAGAAATAAAACAAGATTAAAAACACTTTGTTTGTTTGTTTGTTTGACTGTTTTTGGGGCCGCAAAATCCTGACAATTCTATGGCACTTACAGCAATAAGATTTGGAAAACAGGTAGTCCGAAATATTTGCAATTTTTGGGTCTCGGCGAATTTTAAAATTCAATCTAGAAGATTTTTAAATGAATTTAATAGTTTTATTCTCCATCGCTTTTTCAAAGGCGGAGAACTTTTTATACCCGTGTGACTTTGTAGTCAGGGTTTGGAAACATGCCAAGATTTTTTCATCCGCATAACGCCGAGAAAATTTTTTTTTTTAATTTCCGCTTTGATTTTGCGCGGACGCATAAATTTCCAGCCAGGCGATAAAATTTTCCACTGAAGTCAGTTCTTTTTTTTCTATCTCCAAGACCGTTAAAGATAGAGTAAAAATTTCCACTGATTTGAAATCTGCAGAAAATTTCAGTTTAGACTGATACCTAAAAATATGATTTTCTTTTAATAAATAATTTTTTAATTGGATATATCTTCAACGGATTTGAAATCTAGGGAAAATTTTACACCAGATTACTAACTTACACCACGGGCACGGGCAACGCCGGGCTAGCCACGCAATGGCTAGTTGTAGATAATTATTGCTATCATTTTTGCTATCAAAGATTTTTTTTTATTGGGGAAGATCGATATGACTTTTTTTTTTGTTTTGACAGAAGAAAACGAGATGATATTACTTACTCTCTCAAAAGGCGAACTGTCAATTACGAGTGCCCGAGCCAATGAGGATTAGGCGTACTTTTATTGGGGTCAACAAATTGTTAATGTCTACAATAAACAGGCCTGGTTTTTCTACAAACGATTGCGCCGGTGCATTTATTCAAATGCTATTGACTGAATATTTTAATTTTGTACTTGTAATCACTTTAGGTGTCTAGAATTTTGGAATTCACATTATAAAAGAGCAGGTTTAAACTTTTCCCCGTCCCTAGTCAGAAGCCATCCATCTCGCTCCTCGTTTGAAAGTACGCGTAGACAGCACGTGCACCGTGCTTGACGATTTTATCATAGTTTTTTTATCGACGTGTTATAGTCAATTTAAATTTCTTACGTGAAACCTTCATTTCAACAATGCCAAACGTAAGTGCACTTTTAATGTTCACTTATAAACTAAGTACCCGTTTACACAACACAAAAGTAAGTTTTAAGAAATCCTGCCAAGAATTTCATTTTTATTTGAAATTAACACCAAATACACTTAAGCAAATTTTTTCTTCAGAAAATATAAGACCGCATAAATTATTTATTTTCACGTGTTCACACACACATTCATGTTGTTTTCATTAATAAATAAAAACTATAAAGAAATATGTGTTTTCTTGAATGCTCATACTATTACCTAAAAATTAATAAATGTCCCGTTTTGAAGAAAAAAATAAATGGTCACGGTAAGTATAATGGAAGCTTCCTAATGTTAAACAGTTTCTTTGACTTTTATGCATACCTCCCTAAATATTTCTATAGCGCTGATATTTTGTACCATGTTACAGCCAAACATCCCAAATGAAAACCACATATTTTATTTAAAAAATAGTCCTTAGTGTTCGATAATAAATCCTATATTAATGTTTGAAAAAAATTATGAGTTCGAATCTTATTATATTGAGATTGAAATCCATTCAGAATGAGCATGCAAAATTTCAGCTCATTCCGATAATTAGGTTTTGAGCTACATTAAATATTCCACATTATTGCGATTTTAGGTGGAACCAAAAGTTTAAAAAAAATTTGACAAACATCGGATATTGATTCTCAGAACGTTTGCACTTGCATAGTAAATATAATAATGTAATTCTCAAATTAATTTCACTTGAATAATAAATATAATAATTCTCGGATCGCTAAAAATACGTTTGACATAATGTTCAAATTTGAAATTCGGGTACCTATAGCTACTATTAATCTCGAACTTTCAATAGCGACTTTCCATGTCGAGATGATCCCTTAAATTGTCACTAATTTTAGAATTGAATATCTTGGGATATAACGGTAGTAAAGTCATGAAACTTCATATTTTGAAAAAAAAAAAAAAAAAAAAAAATATATATATATATATATATATATATATATATATATATAGAGAGAGAGAGAGAGAGAGAGAGAGAGAGAGAGAGAGAAAGATAGAGAGAGAGAGAGAGAGATAGACAGATAGATGAAATATTATCCTTTAATAGATAATATAGTTACAGGTATGCGTATGTACAATAAAGTTAAAGTATATTTCATGAGAACTCTGTTGTTTTTTGTCAGATAATTTTTTAATATTAGGTCTTAATATTATTTCGTAATATTCACATTCAGTATTCATTAGTTTTAACGCATTTTGCAGTCAATTCATTTCCGAGTTTATTTTTATTGGTAGACTTTTCAAAATTCATCGAACAAAACAATTTTTCATTTGAATATGTTTATCCAAACATCGTTAAAAGAGCATTAGCAAGTTTCTTCATTGATATAAAATTATTTGGTAAAGAATCCTTTAAGTTTAATATAATGTTTTCAATTTTTATCGTGGGATCATTGTAATTTGCACTAATTTTAGACCATTCCCTTCTACTTTGGAAATCAAGTTATCAAATTTATTTTTCCCAACTATGCTGCTTTGAGCTTTGAAATTCAACTAATTCCATTTCTAAATTTTGGATACCTAGCAACTTAAATTCGTTCAACTCCATTGTTTCGAATTTTATTTTGTATGGATATAAAATAAAGTGAAATGTATTTTCTATACTCTTAAATTGATCAAATCTCTCATCAAAGGCTTGTTTTATTTGAATGATACCTTTGAGAATTTGCACCAGTGTGAATAGTGCCGTGGAATAGTATTTTTTACATAGAATATTTTTTTATTGCATTTTCTTAAACGTCAAGCGTATTTTCCATTGTTATTGTGTTTTGAAAATGTTTTTGTAATTGAGGAAATATTTCATGATTTTCATTTCCAAATCCCTAGTAAAGATGTCAAGTTTCGTCAAAATATCCTAATATTATATAAATCTTAAAACAGCATTATGTATTATCAATAAATCTAAAACATTTTACAAAATCATTATACATTTATTTTCTCATTTTTTTAAGTTCTTTATTAACGCTTGTATTTTCTTCATATTTTTTTAAAGAGTGGTTCAAAAAATAATTTTATTCATTATGTATATGATAAGTTTATAAAAATCAATGCATGGGTCATTTAAAAAGCCTGCATGGGTCAGTGTCTGACCCGCGGGTCATAGGTTCGCCATCCCTGTTCTAGAGTGTCTAGTCAATTTTCATGATTTATAGTGTATAGATACACCTTAAACAATTTTTCCACAGAGTTGGATCTGGACGAAAATATCGTTATTTACTTTGAGTGTTTTGTGTTTTTATTATGTAGTTTTTAAGTCGAAGCTTTTAATCTTTTGACTAAGGCTATAGATATAACTGCCACGATTCTTTCTTGGCGCGATTCTTATAAATTCAAGCTACTACTGCTGTACCGGCCGTAATCTAAATTCATTCTTGGCACGATCTTATAATTTTCAAGGTGCAACTGCTGTACTGTCCGTAGATTCTTGATGCGATCAAGGTACAACTGCTGTACCGGCCGTAATCTAAATTGATTCTTGGCGCGATCTTATAACTTTCAAGGTGCAACTGCTGTACTGGCCGTAGATTCTTGATGCGATCAAGGTACAACTGCTGTACCGGCCGTAATCTAAATTCCTTCTTGGCACGATCTTATAATTTTCAAGGTACAACTGCTGTACCGGCCGTAATTTAAATTCATTCTTGGCGCGATCTTATAACTTTCAAGGTGCAACTGCTGTACTGGCCGTAGATTCTTGATGCGATCAAGGTACAAATGCTGTACCGGCCGTAATCTAAATGTTAATACATGATATTGACATTAATCGATTATGAGCAACTTGGTTTCTAATGATTCACTTTCTTTTCAGGACAAATTAGAAATGGCCTTGACTCTCAACCTTTCGGAAATCGTTTGGCCCGGAAACGAATGGAAGAAACCTCGCGGATACATTGTTCCAACTCACCTGAAGGTGTGTAAAGTTCGACATAATTCACAACTTAGAATCGCTTTGATTTCCCTCATAAAATTAGGGCTGCGGTAAATCAATTGGAACGAATTGGCGACAGGTGGGTCGGGAGTTCGAATCGAACCGAAGACCATCGGATACAAAGGTGGGCTCTCCGGGGTCACCATTGTTCTCACATTGGTGTTGAAGTTTAAAGAGAGGGGTGATGCTCAAGTTCTGTTCTTGTCATCTCAAAAGGTCCAGGCTTTGTCCTTGTGTCTTTCCCTTCTAGATGGATCCCGGACCGACTAGCACGTCGTGTTGTTCCAGTACAACACGCATATTCACGTTCGACAACCTGCTGCTGTCCTCTACGCATTACTTTAAACCCTTTTGACTTTCTTACCAAACGGAATTTTTTCTTGGTTTCTTTGGCCGACCAATTGGTATAGTGGTTAAGGTGTAAGCCTCGAGATCGGAAGGTCCCTGGTTCGAATTCGGGTCCGGGCAAGGATGTTTGTAAGCGTATGGTGCGTATACATAATGTAGTGCATAACGGGAAACCTCATTATGAGAAGTTCTGACCATGAAACCATAGAAAGAGTGCCTTCACGGTTTAAACCAAACCACTTTTCCGCAGCGTGTCCACAAAAAACCACTTTTACCTGTCCTATGGATGGGGGGTAAGGGGGACACCTGCGGTGTCCAAGTCCAAGCGTATGGTGCAGAGGCGGCTGGTGCATCTTAAATCTGTCGTGGCCGAAAGTCCTCGCGTTGGGTTGGTGTGGAAGTTTGGAGAGTGGAGTGCCAGCTCAGGTGTTGCTTCGTCATCTCACCGTTGTTAAAAATTACGAGGTGTTGTCCTCGGATCTTTCCCTTATGGAACTGATCCCGGACCGTCGTCAATAGCCCGTTTTGTTCCTCTAGTACGACGTTAACTAAAATTACCATTACCATTACCTTGGTTTCGTTGAACGAATCGATTTGGCGTGGAGTGGAGGTTTGAAAAAAATAGGTGTCGGCTGAGATATGAACACGTCATCTCATCTAGGTTCTGAATTACATGGTGTTGTCTTCGGATCAATCCCTTCGGGGGTTGATTCCAGACCGTCGCCAATGGCCAGTTGTGTCGCTACAGTGCGACGTTAATTAAAACACTCACCTACCTCAAAAGCAGCCCTGGCACTAAAAGTTACACCGACAAACTTTAAGAAAAATTGCAAAGCTGACCAAGGATGGATGCTTGAGGTAATCAACAACTTTTATTCTCGTCATAGGTTGTCACCGTTGCTGAGAAACCATTTACCTGGATCGAGCCAGTTGCAGACAAGACTTTGTGTTCAGACAAGGAAATTCCCTGTCCTCGGAAGAACCGAACGAGCGGTGAGTGAGGAATACAATAAAAATTACTGCTTAATGCAATATGATTTTCATAAGTGACGATAAAATACATCCATTCAAAAAATTAAAATATTGGGGTCCTCGTCGTCAGAAGATGGTTCAAAATGACAGGTGTCCTTAGATCTTTCCCTTTTAGATGAATCCAGGACCGTTGCCAATAGAGCATTGTGTTTATACATTACAACGTTAATTCAACTACCTGCCACACCCAACCTCATTTGATAAAAAAAATCATTTTATTTTGGGAAGACCAACCGGTATAGTGGTTAAGGTGTTAGCCTCTAGATCGGAAGGTTCCTGGTTCGAATCCGGTTCCGGGCATGGATGTTTGTAATTGTATGGTGCAGAGGCGGCTGGTGCACCTTAAGTCTGTCGTGGCCGAAAGTCCTCACGTTGGGTTGGTGTGGAAGTTTGGAGAGTGGGGTGCCAGCTCAGGTGTTGCTTCGTCATCTGACCTTGGTTCAAAATTACGAGGTGTTGTCCTCGGATCTTTCCCTTAAGGGATTGATCCCGGACCGTCGTCAATAGCCCGTTGTGTTGCTCTAGTACGACGTTAACTAAAAATTACCATTACCATTACCATCATTTTATTTTGTCTGAAATTTATTTTATTATTAAGCTAAAAGAAATCAATGTATTCAACTTTTCTGTAATATGAATATATTAAAAACTAATACATTTTTGAATCTTTTAAAGCTGAAACTTTTAACAAATGTGTTTATATTGATACTTTTTATACTTATATTGATACTTCAAGTACTTTAAAAATAAAAAATACCTTCACAATCGAGGAAAGAAAAAGTCAATTAGCTATAAAAATGTATAAATATTTTCAGCAACCATAAATGCTTGTATTTACTCCGTGATATTTTCAGGTGAGACAGACATGTTCTGCTGCAGGGGATATTGTATGGACCTTCTGAATGCCTTAGCAAACGCACTCAATTTCACTTATTCTCTTTACCAAGTGGAAGACGGACTCTACGGCAGCTTTGACTATGTAATACTTCTTTTCTCTCTTAGTTCTTTTCTTGGTACTTTTCTTCGCACACGCATATATGCGTTCAATAACCCGCAGTCTTCCTTGCATGACTTTAAATCATCAGTTTTGATTTTCTTGACCAATGGAATTTTTCTTGGTTTCTTTGAACCAACAGATTTGGCTTCGTGTAGACGGTTGGAAAATGGGGTGCCATTTCAGGTGTTGATTCGTTATTTGACCGTGGTTCATAATTACGAGGTGTTGTCCTCGGATCTTTCCCTTAAGGGATTGATCCCGGACCGTCGTCAATAGCCCGTTGTGTTGCTCTAGTACGACTTTAATTAAAAATTAACTATTACCTACCTTCACTTGCATTTTTGTGAATACAACTAGTCCCGCAGTACTTTAAATGAATTCAGAACACTATTGTTCTTTTTTGTTATTTCAGTCAATTTGAATTTTTATAATTAATGATTATTGTGATTTTTTTTGTTATCGTTATATCTGATTTTAAGTATCTTTTAAAATCTACCTAAAATTTATTTTTAAATAGAAAATATCAATTTTGGTTGTAAGTTAAATTTACGTATAAAGATTTCCGATAGTTGTTAATACACACTATAACAAAAAACTCGACGCACCAAGAAGGAGCTGAGCCGAGCTTGTTCCACTTGGAACGGCACTGCCTGGGGACGTATAGTCTTTAATGACGAGTCTCGTATCCAACTGTGTTCTGACGACAACCACAGACTTGTCTGGAGACGTTCAGGGCAGAGTGGGGATCCTGCCTTTACTATCGCATGCCAGACATGCCCACAACAGGGCGTTATGGTCTGGTGAGCCATCTTCATTGATAGCCGGATCCCTTTGGTTGTCATTTCTGGCACACTTACAGCACAGCGGTATGTAGACGACATTCTACGAACGGTTGTGTTACCGTTCCTTTTGCGACACCATGGATTTAATTTTCAACAAGGTAATACCCGGCAGCTCATGGTACGTGTTGCTATGAATTGTCTTCAAGCTTTCTTAACTCTTCCTTGGCCAGCTAGGTCTCCTGATCTCTCTCCCATAGAGCACATTTGGGACGTTATGGAAAGACAACCATCCCGGAATGTAGACCATTTAGCCAGACAGTTCTAGACAATTTGTCAAGAGATTCGGCAGGATAAAATCCGGGAACTTTATTGATCTATGCCACTCCGGGTGACAGCTTGCATCCAGGACAGAGGTGAACCAACGCTTTATTGATTTCTTCCCTTTAAAACGGTCAAACTGAAATAAATCATTCAATTAGACTGAAAGTTTAATCGTTTGTTTTACTATGTACATTCTTCACACATCCACCAATTTTTATAGCAACCAGACCACTCCTTCTTGGTATGTCGATTTTTTTGTTATAGAGTTTACCTTCGATAACATTTACTTTGTAATAACGGTGTTATAGTATTATAATATTTATATAATTACAGTCAATAATGTTACAAAAATAATAACAGTTGATGTATTATAAAAATATTATAATACAAAAACAGTTAATAATATTATAATATAATAACAGTAAATAATATTAATAATCTGATGGCAGTTAATAATGTATGAAATTTTTAAAAATTGGAATCATTCCTTCTCCCCAAGTGACGCATGTTTTCTCCACCAGGTGAACGGGTCCGAGAAGAAGATGTGGACAGGCATGGTGGGAGATCTGGTGTACGAGAGGGCGGACATGGTGGTGGCACCCCTCACCATCAATCCAGAGCGGTCACAGGCAATTGAGTTCTCTAAACCTTTCAAATACCAGGGCATCACCATCCTGGAGAAAAAGGTAACGCCATCTATCGGCAGTTCTCATTAATAGTTTAGCCACAGGATGAATAATTGGGGCTTCCATCCAATTGCTATCCCAGGTCGAACACAACGTGTGTTTTAATGAAGACAATCAATCAGTAATCGTGAGTTCTCCGTTCCCTTCGTATAAAACTGTTCAGAATAGGCCACACTAGGCGGTATTAAGTACTGAACGTGTTTAGTTTCTCTGGTTTGGTTGGGGGTTTATGGCGCAAGGGCCGTACTTGGCTACGCCAAGCACAAGACAACAACGTCAAGTAAACACTGAATGAAAACAAGAGGGATTGGGAAATAGGAGTGTTGGGATGAAGGCAAAAAAGATCGATTTGATATCCATGCTATTCGACTCCCTTGTTTACTAATAACAGTAAACCCCGTGGGCATGAAAATACCGTAGAATACCTGGGGTCCGTAAAGTACACCTAGGGGGAGGTTTAGTTTCTCAGGTGCTCGAAACGTTGTATCTCTATCTTCAACTGTAGCTTGGGTAGGTAGATATTTTAATTAACATCGCTCTGGAACAACGGGCTGTTGGTGACGGTCCGGGATCAAAGCTGACGGGAAAGATCTGGGGACTTCGTTGCGTTTTTTTGAGCCCCGGTTTGAGACAAAGTCACACCTGAGCTGGCACACCACTCTCCAAACTGCCGCGCCACGCCAACGGAAGCACATTGGAGCGCAAGTCCCATTTGTACATGACGATCTTATGTTGGATTCGAACCACCAACCCTCCGTTTGCTAGTCCGTTACTCTTCCGACCGAGCAACCAAAGCCCAAGTCTATCAGGGGAATTTCGTTAATTGTACTGTCCACTAATGATATCGAGAAGAGATTTCAATCTGCTGTATTTAGCTTCCTGACCTGCCCCCTTCATAAAAAGAGACACACAGGTGTCTTGACGGATGAGAGTGGCGCCCAGTTGCCATATCACCAACCCAACTTTTTCGGAAAGTGTTGTCAAGAATTCTTCTAAATTTAAAACAATTTTCAAGTGAATTGGTGAAAACCCGTCCGGTTGTATCTGATAATCAATTGCTACACTACCGCGTTACTAGGCATGTTTAAACGTTTTACTGTCCACAGTTTACTACAAGTAGGGGAAACGACACAGTACGGTAAAGATACAAGAGTATCTGCTATTAGGAAAGTATCTCATATTAGGTCGCTTTCCTCTAACATTCTCTCATATAATAAATGCATTATCCATTAAATTAATTAAAACTGAAAATTCTCTATAATGGGTTATCAATAGGGCAACTTTTTGCAACAAATGGAACTTTTTTTCACACGCTCTAAGATGCATGTAAAGTGCTAAAACCAAAATTCCTCCTACACGGGGTGTATTGTAAATGCAACTTTTTCCATAAATGCAACTTTTTTCACAAATGCAACCACCTCAACTTTTTAAAATTTACCTCAAAATATAATAGGCAACTATTTAATAACTATTTTGCCAGGGTAATATTTCCGAGTATATATATATATATATATATATATAAAACAATGCAGATGATTGGAACGCAAAATTTCGTTGCTCAGAGCTGCCAAAACGTTTGCTGAATATAAAAAGTAGCTACGAATGTTTGATTCGTCTTATAGAAAAATCGGAATCGAAAGAGTAAAACAATGAAGCAGTAAATAAAAATATAAGATCGAGGGATTTTAAAGAAGTTCCTTGCAACCTCAAAGCGTATCTTAAAAGACAACTAGAAAAAATAACGACCTGACGGTTATTGCTACATTTCCCGAAACGATTTTCCTCCAAGTGATTATTTGCTACTGCAACAATGTCATGCAACATTAATCTCTGTTGAGCGCAGTTTTTCAATGTTTAAGAGATAACTGGCCAAGGATCGGCCATTAAACGATGTCAATGTTCTTCTGTATTAATAATGCACAATAATACTTTTGTAAATCACTAAAATTGTCCATAAATTCTGAAGTTTTTCATTTTTTACAAATAATTTAGTTTAGATTTTAGTGTATCAAAAATAAATGCAACTTTATTACCATAAATGCAACTTTAGCGAATGATAAACGCAACTTTTTCCATTTTTACTGTAACAAAAAAGTTGCCGTAGTTATCAACTAAGTTCACAGTCACAAGAATTGACTGGGATGTGGCTATAAAAGAATTACAAATGTACATTATACCATTGATACTTTTCAATGCCATTCATTCGTCTGTGTTGACCATGTTTAATCCTTGCAGCACCCCAAAAGTTCGACGCTGGCTTCCTTCTTGCAACCCTTCCAGAAGACTCTCTGGATCCTGGTCATGGTGTCCGTGCACGTGGTCGCCCTGGCACTCTACCTGCTAGACCGCTTCAGCCCTTTCGGGCGCTACAAGCTGCCCAGCAGTGACGCCACGGAGGAGGACGCTCTCAACCTCTCCAGCGCCATCTGGTTCGCGTGGGGAGTACTACTCAACAGCGGAATTGGCGAGGGTCAGTGCCATCTCAATTTTCACGATTCAATTTAACCTTTAACTGCTATCATAGGTCTCACAGACTCCGGATAATTTTTGACAGGTCGTTTCCACCCCTTAAAGTGAATATTGGTCCCGGTACTATTCAATACCCTCCTTCTACGTCCAACAGAAGCCACATTACAAGACTGGTTTGGCTGCCCCAACTATTTCGTGTTTGACACTATTTGTATTTCCCGCGTGGTCTCTTAGACCCCTTCACAGCATTTGCGTTACCGTTCTTGTTGAATGAAGTCGTCTAAGTTGGAGTAATGAATTTCAGCAGACAGCCTAAAATGACAACAAACTTTACTAAAAAACGACTGTTACACAAAAAGAAATTCAGAATATCGTTGATAATGGGTCGGAAATAGAGTACTCTCTCTCTCTCTCTCTCTCTCTCTGGGACAGTAACATTTCGGATAATCTATATATATAATACGCTTATGCGTGGCGCAAAATTGGCCTGTATTTCTCTCCCGGTTGTGGCAACGGGTTTGTCCTTTACGAATGTAAATAAATATTGATATCCCTCATTTCAGCGCATCGCTTTCACGCTTGATCAATCTTCCCGATAATTGTGAGAGGTTTTTGATAGAAAAATTAGCTCTTTGCGTCATATTCAATATAATTTGCGAAGAAGAGAGCTGCGAACTAGGGAATCTTTTGACGAACGAATTCAGAGAATTACCGCTAGAAATACTGCGGCCAGAGCACGTGATGGAGCAACATTTAAGTAATAGAACCGATTCCCAAGTGGAAATAAGTGTTTCTGAACACGACTGTGGATTCATGACAGAAATATGCTCATTTTGTGGAGCTTTTTATTGGCCTGATGAATTGACAAAAAAAAATGCTGCCAAACAACTGTTCAATGATATAGATTTTGACTCCTGAAGAGCTCAAAAATCGTGCCATTCTCACTGTAACAAACGATTCATCAATGCAAATCAATAATCATGTACTGCAGTGTATGCCAGGAAATGAAGTAATTTATGAGAGTATTGTTACAATAGTCAGTGAAGATCCACAAGGTCAACTTACATATTCAGAGGAATTTTTGAATAGCATTACACCAACTGGAATGCCACCTCATAAACTTAAATTAAAAACAGGTGTTATTATAATGTTACTCAGAAATTTAGCACATTCAAAAGTTTTGTGCAATAGAACTACACTTATCGTGGTAAATTTGCAGAAAAATACTATTGAAGCAAAAAAAATAAGTAACGAAAATATCAAATTTTACCTGATACCTTGAATACCTCTTATTCCATCTGATAGTAATATGCCTTTTAAATTCAAGCGTAAACAATTTCCTGTAAGGTTAGCATTTTCAATGACCATTAATAAAGCTCAGGGCCAAACGTTTGACAAAATATGTTTAGATTTGAGCAAACCAGTTTTTACTCATGGCCAATTGTACGTAGGTCTTTCTAGAGAGATCTTTTGAATCTGTTACTGTTGTATCTGCGAGTTCTCAAATACACAACTGTGTGTGCAGGGAGGTTTTATGTGAATGAATATACCCCAGAATTTGTTATCATAGTAAATTCATTCATTCATATATCCCAGAAATCTATTTGTCAGTGTAAATAATCACCCGCACTGTTCCTAAAAGTTCCAAGAGATTCCCTTTCTCGCTGCTCTCTCAGAACCTCAGCTGTATCGTTCAGCAATACATAAAAAGGGTCTTTGGATAAACTGTTTTGCACCGTGTAAATACTCAAATATCATATACCCCAGAATTTGTTATTATTGTAAATACATTGTCATATCATATCCCAGAAATCTATTTGTCAGTGTAAATACTCACCCACACTGTTACTAAAAGTGAATTTAGAACATAGTAGTCCCAAGAGTTCCCCTTTCTCGCTGCTCCCTCAGGACATTAGCTGTATGGCTCAGCAATACGTAAAAAGGGTCTTCGGATAAACTGTTTTGCACCGTGTAAATACTCAACTATCATATCCCCTAGAATTTGTTATTATTGTAAGTACATTCAGTTATATATTGTCCCAAAAATGTATTTATCAGTGTAAAAACTCACCCACACTGTTACTAAAAGTGAATTTAGAACATAGTAGTCCCAAGAGTTCCCCTTTCTTGCTGTTCCCTCAGGACATTAGCTGTATGGTCCAGCAATACATAAAAAGGGTCTTCGGATAAACTGTTTTGCACCGTGTAAATACTCAAATATCCTATACCCCAGAATTTGTTATTATTGTAAATACATTGTCATATCATATCCCAGAAATCTATTTGGCAGTGTAAATAATCACCCACACTGTTACTAAAAGTGAATTTAGAACATAATAGTCCCAAGAGTTCCCCTTTCTCGCTGCTCCCTCAGAACATTAGCTGTATGGTTCAGCAATACGTAAAAAGGGTCTTCGGATAAACTGTTTTGCACCGTGTAAATGCTCAAATATCACATACCCCAGAATTTGTTATTATTGTAAATACATTGTCATATATCCCAGAAATCTATTTGTCAGTTTAAATACTCACCCACACTGTTACTAAAAGTGAATTTAGAACATAGTAGTCCCAAGAGTTCCCTTTTCTTGCTGCTCCCTCAGAACATTAGCTGTATGGTTCAGCAATACATAAAAAGGGTCTTCGAATAAACTGTTTTGCACCGTGTAAATACTCAACTATCATATCCCCCAGAATTTGTTATTATTGTAAATACATTCAGTTATATATTGTCCCAAAAATGATTTTATCAGTGTAAATACTCACCCATACTGTTTCTCAAAGTGAATTTAGTACATAGTAGTCCACAGAGATCCTCTTTCTCGCTGCTCTCTCAGACCTGTAGCTGTATCGTTCAGCAATACATACTCATATCAATTTTCAGGTCTATGTAGACTAAATAGATCCCCTTTTAAGCTAGACTAAAGAATTGTAGTGTCCTATGGGCGAGCGAGCAGTGGGCGTTAGCCCTCTAGTATTACTGAAAACGAACACGAAACAGATTCGGAAATTTAGGCAGATGAAGATGAAGACATTTCAAGAGCGTCTTCACAATAAGAATATTTCTACGGAAAAAAATAACTTCAAATGGGATGCCTGGGGGGAGAGGGAAACTAATAATTCCGTTAGAACACCAAAACATAACAGTTTTACAGTTTCCAGGGTTGAAACGTCCTGCAAAATTAGGTCCGAAAGCTGAGCCTGAAGAGACATGGAATCTACTTATTAATAATTAACTTATATAATAATATAATATGTATTTCATGTTAAGAATTGAATTATCTAAATTTAAAATGTATAAATAATAATTTTCTAAAGAATCTTTCATTAATATGTTATATTAATCAACTTTATACGCACTTTAGTGAGCGAGGTCTGAGAGACCCCTCCACACTAGTTGTGACACAGCAGTTAAGGGTTAACTCTCGTAAACTACGGATGGGCAACATCAACCTTACAACACATCACTATTTTAAGAATCCTGATTTTTTTTTCTCGACGAGATATCTCGTCATTAGAAGAAAACTGACCAGATCTTGACGGACGAAAAAACCCTGACAAAGATCGTGATCTCGTCATCGTCAAAAAATGGGCAATGTCTTGATGACGAGATATTTTGTCGTTAGCAGAAATTGGTCAGGTATTGATTTATGAGATATCTCATCGAAACGACTTAGAGGGTTAGTTGCGACGAGTTTTATGCTGTCTCTATTGAAAAGTACTGGGTTAATGCAAAAGTCGATGGCATTGCATCTCAAAATGGTGTCTACAGTGAAACTTCGATTGAGGTGTATGTATGTATAAGCTACAAATCACGAAAATCGACTGGAATATGAATATTTTGTTTATTAATTCAGAATATTAGATCTTGCAAATATTCGAAATGGCTTTTTAGTTACAAGGTTTTTTTGTTAGGTACTGTCACCATGAACAGACATGTTTCCAAAACTAAAAACTCTATTTCTTAAGAACTTCGTTTTTGCAATAGGATGCTTTGTCCAAAACGAGATAACTCTACAATGAAATCACCTATTATGATTATTTTTGCATCATTATGATCTATATAATACAATGGATTTTTTGAACCTCAATCAGAGTATATGATCAAGAAATTGATTTTTAATTGATATTGAATTTCCTGGGAAAATATGGATTTTTTTTTTTTTAACTTTTCCTTGATTAAAAAAAATTGTGAAAAATAAACCAATTCTTTTAACGACTTAATGGAGATAGAAACAAGAATAATAATATTAGGAATAATTTCCAACAGGAATCATCTTTCTAATCAAATTAAAATTTGAGACATAACATTTAAAAAAACATGCTAAATTTTGCTAATTATATCTCAGATAAATAATTATAGTATTTGCGCACAAATCTAATATTTCTCCCTGAAATGATTTTAAGAACACACCACTTACCTATGGTGAAAATACTGGTTTTTTAAAGTCACAAATTTTAAAAAACATTCTAATATATACATACACAATAACCGTCAGTGTCGGGACCAGGACCCTGACGGTTAATCGAACAGACAGATAACAGAAAATTTTAAACAACAACCTCCCCGATATTCATTGCATATAAACGAATGATAAAAAAATGGACGCTTAAGAACTGGAAATACACTGTACACACGTGTATTTTATTTTACAGAAACAAATAATATACAATTTGCGTTAAGCGCAGTAGAGTACACACTGTTACATGCACTTACGCTCTAGACATACTTACATATTCAAATTTTAAAACAGTCTGTCATTTTCTTTTGTTTTTCCGAAGCTCGTGCTTTCTGAGCGGCAATATACCGTAATAACGGACTGACGGTTAATAAAGTAACGGTGAGTTTCATCGTACTTGACGCGTCTAAAGTTTAGACGTTATTCGAATGAAGGATGATAATGGTAATTTTAATTAACGTCATACTAGAGAACCACAACGGGCTATTGAAAACAGCCCGGGATTACTCCCCTAAGGGAAAGATCGGAGGACAACACCATGCAATTTTGAACCACGGTCAGACGACGAGGCAACACCTGATCTGGCACCCCACTCTCCAAACTTCCACACTAACCCAACGTGAGGAAATTTTGCCGCGGTAGATTTAAACCGCACCATCCGCTTCTACAACGTACACTTACAAACATCCATGCACTGACCCGGGTTCGAACAGGAATCTTTCGATCTAGAGGCTAACACCTGAATACGAACACCTGTTCGAATGAAGGTGTTATTGGGTTGTGCTTTTTAAATTTTGGATAGCACTAAAAATGGCAAAAAGTAAGGAGCATTTTCGACATGCTTTTTTCAATTCCGAAAAGGAAAATGCTTAGCAGACAGAAAAGAAGATAGGTGTTGTGCAGGGTGAAGGTGTCGTTGATGATTTCACGTGCCGTAAGTGGTTCGGAAAGTTTCGTCACCTAAATCGGTTCTTTAACCAGAAATCCTTAAGGTGTTAGCCTCTAGATCGGAAGGTTCCGGGTCAGTGTATGGATATTTGTAAGCTTAGGATGTAGAGGCGGCTGGTGCACCTTCAATTCGCCATGGCCTAAAATTTCCTCACGCTGGCATGATGTGGAAATTTGGTAATTAATTTGGTAATTTTTTTGTTGACGTCGTACTAGAGACGAGTGGATAGATATGCAACTGTTTCCACTGACGTCACAGAATCGATAGCCAATGAGAAAAGAATGGGAGCAGTTGTTGACTAATCGGATCACATGACCTAGATACGTATGTCATAAGAATTTTTCTGTTGGCAATTTATCTCTTCCTTTGGCGTACTTCGAAATTTATGTGAGGATAAATTTCTTTGCTGCTGTTTAGTTATATATTTTAGTTGACTCGGTAACTTTAAATTCAGATATGCTGTATAATCAAGAGGGGCTATAGAAAAAAGGAAATAAGGTGTGGAACATGATTTTCATTGATCTAACATCATCATCGAAAATTGTATCCTTTTATTATATAAGTTAATAATTATATAAGTTAGTGTTTTATGTATGCTTTTTGTTACATCAGAATGGTCCTAAGCCAGGGATGGATACGACACCATCATCCTAAAGCAAAGGGGACGGCAGAGGGGCGGGAAAATATCAGCTGGTAGTGAGTTCAGGAGTGGTTCTTAGATTATTTATGTAAAATCAACGGAAGCTTGGAAAAATATAAAAAGGGTATTAAAAATTAGGAAAAATAATTTAGAATCAAAAGGAATTAAATTGGAATTTTTAAAAAATAATTTGGAGGATCTAAAAACTTTTCCGCCAGATGGGTTCGAACTCGGGAAGTCATACTTCGCTACAGACCAATCTGAAGGTAGGTGACTTTAGCCATTAGGCCATCGCTGCTTTCGGAAAAAGGAGCTCTTTAAAAGTATAAGTACCCGCCAAGCCCGTGAAACTAGCCAATCAAGTTGGACTTGCGTAAAGTACTATCATGGTTCTCTTCTCATTGGTTATCGATTCTGTGACGTCAGAGGAAACCGTTGCATATCTATCCGCTCGTGTACTAGAGCAACACAACGGGCTATTGACGACGGTCCGAGATCAGTCCCTTAAGGGAAAGATCCGAGGACAACACCTCGTAATTTTGAACCACGGTCAGATGACGAAGCAACACCTGAGCTGGCACCCCACTCTCCAAACTTCCACGCCAACCCAACGTGAGGACTTTCGGCCACGACAGATTTAAGGTGCACTAGCCGCCTCTACACCATACGTTTACAAACATCCATGCCCGGACCCGGATTCGAACCAGGAACCTTCCGATCTAGAGGCTAACACCTTAACCACTATACCGGTTGGTCGGCTGGAAATTCGGAGAGTGGGGTGCCAGTTCAGGTGTGGCCTCGTCATCTGACCGTGGTTTAAAATTGCGTTGTGTTCTCTTCGGATCTTTCCCTTAGTAGATTTATCTCGGACCGTCGTCAATAGCCCGTTGTGTAGTTCTAGTACGAGTTTAATTAAAATTACCTCAGCCAGAAACCTCGTAACTTGTATGAGTACGGGATGGTGCAGTTACCGGAGAGAGGGTTAACGGTTATCGAACAAAACGGCACATGCTAAGAGTCCAAAGATGTCAAAAAAACTAGACGAACTTTTGCATCAAACCCCAATACTAAACAAGTCGGTGGAACACGGAGACTTGGTGTGAATTCCTGAACAATCAGATATACATACCAGTTTTTAAATTCCTAAACAATCAGATATACATACACAGTTGTTTTCAGGAAATTTTATGCACATTAAATTATCATAAAAATATAAGATGTACTAGAGTTGCCTAGTAGTAGTGGGGAATCCAAATGCCAAAAGGAGTTTAGGAAGAGATGTGACTTTCAACTTTCCTTCAACCCATATCTTCAGGTTGGCAGGTATGTTTTTATGGAGAAAGTGCCACATTTGGCCAAACCTATTGTTTTCAGGAGATATATTCAATAGCTGAATAAAGCTTGTAAGAGCAGATATTATATTTCAATACAACACGGCGCATTAATTTATTTTCTGCAAAACAAAATCGATGTATATATATATTTTGATAATTAAATCATCCACAGCTTGTAAATATCCCATCTTTATAACAATCGACCCTCTTCTACCCGTATAAGTGCATGAACTCTAGCATGGACTGTAACGACTGACTCTGAAGGCAGGTAGGTATTTTAATTAACGCAGTGCTACATCATTACAACTTGATTGGCGACGGTATGAGATAAAAAAGATCCGAGGACAACACTCGTCATTTTCAACCAGGGTCTTTTTCAACAGATGTCAGATGACGAGAACATCTCCTGACCTAGCACCCAACTCTCCAAACTTCCACACCAAGCCAACGTGATGATATTTGAGGCCACCGCATATTTAACGTGCATTAGCCCCGTTTACACGACGGTCTTTGGCTGGATTTAGTTTCAAACCTGCTACCCTCCGGTTGTTAATCCTTCGCTCTTCCAACTGGGATCGATATTTGGTGATTCGAACAGTAGATGGATAAGAGTGTGACATGAAGGACACATATTTTCTTCTCAAAAGTTTGGGTTTAAATGACTTGGGTAGCATGGTCGGAAGAGTAACGGATTCTAAACTGGAAGATTGAGAGTTCAAATCCAACCAAACTCCATCGTATACAAAGGGGGCTGGTGCACTTTAAATCTGTCGGGGCCTCAAATGTCCTCGCGTTGGCGTGGTGTGGATGCTTGGGGAGTGTGGTGCCTGCTAATGTGTTGACCTCGTTACCTGACCGTTGTTCAAAATTACGTGTTGTTCCCGGATCTACCTCTTAGGGATGGATACCTTACCGTCCCCAGTAGCACATTGTGCTGCTGCAGTGTGAAGTTAATCAAAATATATATCTACCAAATGTTAATTGACGTAATTTGGCGATTCCCCAGCGTGTCTGATTCCTCGTGTGTTTGTTTGCAGGTACGCCTCGAAGCTTCAGTGCCCGTGTCTTGGGAATGGTATGGGCGGGATTCGCTATGATTGTAGTAGCGTCCTACACTGCCAACTTGGCAGCCTTCCTAGTGTTGGACAGACCGGAGACCTCGCTCACTGGCATCAACGACGCCAGGGTATGACCACCTGCTTTCCTTCATCTCCTCAAATGCATGCATCAGCTTGCCTGTTTGATCTGCCAGTGAAAATTTATCATTTTCTACCTGTTTGATATACTTGTCCCCTATATCTTCTACCTTTTGTACCTCTTTGATGTATTCTTTCTGTATCTCTGTTTTGTCTTGCAGTTAAACCCTTATTTCACTATTACAAGTAAAACAAGTAATTTAATAACTATAAAGAGACATCACAACATACAAGCTTAAGAATGATACGAACAGAGTAAAGACTAAGAGGCAACTAACTCACTGCGTATTATAAAAAGGATTGCATTAGACAAATGAACTCACAAGAATATGTATACAGGAAACAGTAATGTAAACACAGGAAATAGTAATATTAAGTGACGACTAAAGAAATATATAATAATATATGTTCCTCTTTGATATATTCTTCCTCTGTCTCCTTTGGTAAAACTTTCCTTATGTGTATATGTCTATTACTTAATATTGTATGCCTTGTGTCTGGTGCAACATGGCCAAATATGTCTCTAGCGCCATAAAACACCCAAACCAACCTCTATCTCTTTGTACCTTACTGATATATTCTTCTATCTCTTTGCACCTGTTTGATATAGTCATCCTCTATCTCTTTGGACCTCTTTTATATAGTCTTCCTCTATCGTACTTCTCTGATATAGTCTTCCTCTATCTCTTTGTACCTCATTGTAATAATTTGATCCTCAGATATTAAAGTATCGCGACATTTAACAGCTGTCATCGCTAAATGATTACTTTCATAACTAACTACTTCTTTGGTTACTACGTATTTGCTAATGCAGTAACAGTTTAGTATTTTCATCAATCTTTGGTTGGATCGCGTATCGAACTCACAACTCTCCGGTTGTTAATCCGCAATCGTGGCCCGGTTATTTATAGGAAATTGTTGGTTTGGGGGTTTTATGGCGCAATGGCCCTATTTGTCGATGCTGCGCCAGACGCTAAAGACATTCGCTATCAAGTAATAGACACACACGATGAAAGTTTTACTGACACAGAAGATAGGAAATGGAAGAGATTACGTGATAATACTTAGTTGGTGGTGTCGGGTCATTTTGAAGAATATTTAAGGCTTGTGTTTAATATTGTAAAAACAAGTTAGATTTCTGCTAATGTTTGTTTGCCTTGGATTTTTTTTGTTGGTGTAGGTTTAGTTACATGTGTGGTTTTGACTTGTAATTGAAGATAAAATAAGTAAAGGTTTTGAAGTAGTCAAGCTCTTCACGTACGGGGTGTGGGGACAGCATGTAGGGGGTATGACGACATTTGAGGTTCTCCACGTATGCAGTATGGCGACATTTTTGTGCTTTCCTTGTATGGGGTATGGCGACAGTTTAGGGCTCTCCACGTATGGAGTATGGCGACAGTTTTGTGCTTTCCTCGTATGGGGTATGGCGACAATTTGGGGCTCTCCACGTATGGAGTATGGCGACAGTACAGTATTGTGCTTTCCTTGTACAGAGTATAGCGACAGTTTGGGGCTCTCCATGTTTTGAGTATTGTCCACGTATGGAGTGTGGTAAGAGTTTGGGTCTCTTCACGTATGGAGTATGGGGACAGTATGGAGTATGGCGACAGTTTGGGGCTCTTCACGTATGGAGTATGGCGACAGTTTTGTGCTTTCCTTGTATGGGGTATGGCGACAATTTGGGGCTCTCCACGTATGGAGTATGGCGACAGTATTGTGCTTTCCTTGTATGGAGTATAGCGACAGTTTGGGGCTCTCCATGTTTTGAGTACTGTCCACGTATGGAGTGTGGTGAGAGTTTGGGTCTCTTCACGTATGGAGTATGGGGACAGTATGGAGTATGGCGACAGTTTGGGGCTCTTCACGTATGGAGTATAGCAAGAGTTTTGGGCTCTCCTTGTATGGAGTGTAGGGACAGTATCGAGTACTGTCCACGTATAGGGTATGGTGACAGTTTGGAGCTCTTCACGTATGGAGTATGGACTATGGCGATAGTATGGGGCTCACCATGTATGGAGTATGGAGACAGTATGGAGTACTGTACACGTATGAGGTATAAGGACAATATTGAAATTGCTCACGTATATGTGGGATTGTGCGACGAGCGCGCCAAAGCCTGATACGTCCGCAGCAGTAACGCCACCTAGAGGAAGCGTCCGCTCAGAAGCGACTGCAGCAATGAGACAGATGTTCCCCCAGACACCGAAGCTAGCAGTTGGGCAGACGGCCCATGACTTTTTAGGCAGATGGCCTCTTAGTTGTCGGATATTCTTAATTGTCAAAGATGTTTGTATATATACTGTAAATACATTAATTTTGTAATTAAACTTAAATTTAAACTTTAAGAGTTATTTATCTTTTACCTTTTACGAACCCACATATATTTGAGGGTTTGGCCTGGATTTAATTAAAGGCCGAAGATTGCCGTTTTTATCTGAACCGTTCGAGAAACGCATTTTACGCTTAGACGCGGACAATTCCAATATTCGCCTGATGCTCATCGGATTCAAGGTGCGAACTTCATTTGAGTGAAGGACCGTGACTCAGCATATTGGATCTTGAGGAATACTTCATCTGAACTGTGAGTACAGATTTTTCATTTTGACACTAACATGGCTACGTATTTAGCCGGAGCACGCAAGATCGATCTTCTAGCGCTAATAGAAGAATTAGAACTAATAGCAACGGAAGGAACCAAAATTCCGCAGCTTATTAAGTTGATAACGAAAGCCGATGAATACAGTGAGGAATTAACAAAAACGCTTTTAAAAAGGATTGTTTCTGAACGAGAAACAAAGGAAAGAGACGATAAAGCTGAACGCGAAAGGGAAGCTAAAGAAAACGAAAAGAAAGCAGAACGCGAATTTCAGTTGAAGAAGTTACAGCTAGAAAACAAAAGTACTGGAAGTTTCGATTTTATTTCCCCACTTAAAACTGACTTTTCAAAACTAATGACACGTTTCGACGGAAACTGTGATTTAAGCATGTATTTATCTTTGTTTGAAAAACAAATTAAACGCATAGAAATACCTAAAGAAAATTGGGTTATTTTCCTTGTGAGTCTTTTACCGTTGGATATCGCAAATTTAATTGCAAGAGAGCCTGATCCGCTCGCAAATGATTACGACCACGTGAAAAAACTTTTACTGAATCGATTTAAACTAACACCGGAGCAGTTTCGACAGCACTTTTTTACTCATAAAAAAGAAACAACCGCATCTTGGCGTGATTTCGCCTACGAGTTAGATAATTTTTTCGAAGAATGGGTTGTGGGTCTTAGTATCTCTAAATATGAAGAATTGAAAGATCTCATAGTGGCGGATCAAATTAAAAGGAAAATACCGTTTGAAATGCGCGAGCATTTTATTGATGAATTACCGAAATTGAATAAAGTAGCCGAATTAGTGAATAAATTGGATGAGTACGAGGCGGCACGATTCCATCTTAAAAGACCGGGAGCTAGAGATATGAAATCAGCTGAAACACAAAGTCATCAGCGCTCCAAAAAATTCAATGATAAACCGTCGATCGTCCGTGCTCACCAAAGTGTTACTAACCAATATGTTAAATGTTTTTCATGTAATGAAATTGGTCATAGAATTTCTGAGTGTCCAAATAAGAATAAAGGAATTAAATGTTTAAAGTGTAATGAATATGGACACCGTAAATTCGAATGTAATAAAGGTGTAAAAACTGATATAAATGAAGAAAAGAAGGTTTTAATTAATATGTCCAGTAATCATGAAAAGAAATTGTATAAATGTCTTAAAATTATGAGTAAATATGTTGATGCTTTAATTGATACGGGATCAGATTTATCTATTTTGAAATATGATTTTTATATGCAAATTGGTGCACCAGAATTAACCCCATGTGACATAATGTTAAATGGTATTGGAAATCAAAGTGTAAAATCACTTGGTTATTTTTGTGCTGAAATTACTATTGACAATTTTAATATTCTCACTGAGATTTTTGTTATTGAAAACTTGTGTTGTAATATTGTGATTGGTATGGACGTAATTAACAAGCTTAATATTTCAATATCAGGAAATGATTTAAGGATTTTGAGCTTTCGAGAAAATTCTATTAATCTTTCTTTCACACACACTTCGGAAGTGAAAGAGTCTGAAAAAATAAAAGCTAAGCGTTTTGAGGGACCTCATTCAGGAAGTGAAAGTATAAAAAAAAAACGAGTTACCGAAATGGAGCCACTGTTTTGGAATCCGAAAGTAATGAAAGGCAGATGTTTGGTATCCCCTCCCCCCTGACTCATCCTTTCAAAGAAGAAAACAGGTGTGAACTATTGGCGACTGCCATTAATATTCCAATGATAGGCGTTGCGTCATCTTGTGCACAGGATGTTCAAGAAAATGATTTGACTTTTAATCCTTTATCCGAATTGCCGATTTCCTTAACAGATGAAATTGAATTGCAACATATAAAAGATCCTAAAATAAGAAACGAGTTAGATATTTTGATTAGTGAATATAAGCCGCATAAAATTAAAGACACAGAAGTAAAAATGACTTTAATTTTAACTGATGATATACCGATTTGTCAGAGACCGCACCGAATGTCTTTAAAAGAACAGAAAATAGTTGAGGAACAAATACAAGTATGGCTAAAAGACGGAATAATTAAACCCTCCTGTTCTAACTACGCTTCACCCATTGTTTTGTGTAAAAAGAAGGGTAATAATTCATACAGATTGTGCGTTGATTATCGATCGGTTAATCGAAAATTAATCAAAGATAAGCACCCACTCCCATTAATTCAAGATGTTTTAGATTGCTTGGGAAACGCACAGGTATTTTCCACTTTGGACTTAAAAAACGCATTTTTCAACATACCAATGGACCCTAATTCGACACGTTACACAGCATTTGTTACCCATGAAGGACAGTACGAATTCAATGTTGTACCTTTCGGATGTAGTAACTCACCAAGTGTTTTTGTGAGGTACATAAACACGGTGTTTAGAGACTTAATTCGAGACAAGACTATAATAATTTACATGGATGATATTGTTATACCTTCCATTGATGAACAAGAAGGGTTGGAAAAAATCAAAAGGGTTTTGAAGGTTGCGTCAGAATACGGCGTAATAATAAATTTTAAAAAGTGTCAATTTCTTCAACATAAGATAGAATTTCTCGGATACGTTATCGAGGGCGGCAAAATTCAACCTTCCCCATCCAAGACGCGTGCAGTGAAAAATTTTCCCCAGCCGAAAAATGTAAAACAAGTCATGAGTTTTTTGGGTCTTTGCTCTTACTTTCGACAATTTGTCGGTGGATTTTCAAGAATTGCAAAACCATTAAGTGACCTGCTTCGAAATAATGTCGAATGGACATTTGGCTCTGAGCAAGTCAAAGCATTTGAAAGGCTAAAGGAAATTCTCTCAAGTAGTCCGGTATTGCATCTCTTTAGGCAAGGAGCAACCTTAGAATTACATACGGATGCTAGTAGCCACGGCTTTGGAGCTGTTTTGCTTCAGCAAGCTCATGATGGGAAATTTCATCCCATTCACTTCATGAGCAAGAAGACTACTCCTCAACAAGAGAAGTATTGTTCTTACGAATTGGAAGTACTGGCTGTAATCGAGGCTTTGCGAAAATTTCGCTACTACTTGTTGGGTACTAAGTTCAAAATAGTGACCGATTGCGCTGCATTTCAGAGGACTATGCAGAAAAAAGAGCTTACACCAAAAATTGCTCGATGGGCATTGTCACTCGAAGAATATGATTATGAGGTTGTCCATAGATCAGGCACCCAAATGAAGCATGTGGATGCCCTAAGCAGGAACATATTGTTGATAACTCGTGCACAAGGAGAATTAACAACCCAAATAGAAGCTGCACAACATCAAGATGATCACATTAAAGCAATTAAAACTCTAGTTGAAGAAGGACATGACAATGAACATTTCATTAAAGCAGGAATTGTGTACAAGTATGAGAATGGGAAAGAACTACTAATGGTTCCTCAGGCGATGCAAAATAACATCATTAAAGACGTTCACAACAAAGGTCACTTTGGCGCTGCCAAGACAGAGGAAATTCTTAAGCAACAGTTTTTTATTCCTAATGCAAGAAAACAGGTTGAAATCGTTATTTCTAATTGCGTACAGTGCATCCTCTGCAATAGAAAACGTGGAAAAGGCGAAGGGTTTCTTAATCCAGTGCCGAAAGACAACGTTCCACTTGGGACTTACAATATCGACTTTTTGGGACCCCTTCCAACAACGAATAAAAGATACCAACATATTTTCTCGGTAGTCGATGCCTTTACGAAGTTTGTCTGGTTGTACCCAGTGAAATCTACCTCGGCTAGCGATGCTATCGAAAAGCTGAAATTACAACAAGCTACTTTTGGAAACCCATCACGAATAATTTCAGATAGGGGATCAGCGTTTACATCGAAGGAATTCACTGATTATTGTACTGATCAGGGAATTGAACATTGTAAAATAACAACCGGAATTCCTAGAGGCAATGGGCAGGCAGAAAGGATTATTGGTCTGTTGATTCCTGTTCTTGCCAAACTTTCAATAGAGGAGCCTAGCAAATGGTTCAAATACGTTCCAAGTCTACAAAGTATCATAAACAGTACACCATCCAGAAGTACGAAGCATACGCCATTCGAACTGATGATTGGCATCACAATGAAAAATAAAGAAGATCTGAAGATAAAAGATATATTGGAAGAAGAGTATGAAAAGTCCGTGATGAAGAAGAGAGAAGAATTACGCGAACAAGCAAAAGACAATATTTTCAAATTGCAACAGGAAAATAAACGTCAGTATAACAAAGGGAGAAAAAAATCTAGAGTGTACAAAGTAGGAGATCTAGTGGCCATTCAGCGTACGCAGTTTGGAGTTGGGCTTAAGCTGAAACCTAAATTTTTGGGACCCTATAGAGTTGTAAAAGTGTCTCCTAATGACAGATATGCCATTGAAAAAGTGGGCGATCATGAAGGTCCAAGCCTAACTACTTCAGCAGCTGATTACATGAAACACTGGTCCACTGGTCAACAGTAAAAAAAAATGTATATATGAGCCTTTTTTCCCTCTTTCTTTCTTCTTTTTTGTTTGTATTTCAGATATGTGAGAATGTTATGGCCTGTTTACTGATGTTGAAGATGGCGAATTTCGAGGACGAAATTACAGTCAGGATAGCCGATTGTGGGATTGTGCGACGAGCGCGCCAAAGCCTGATACGTCCGCAGCAGTAACGCCACCTAGAGGAAGCGTCCGCTCAGAAGCGACTGCAGCAATGAGACAGATGTTCCCCCAGACACCGAAGCTAGCAGTTGGGCAGACGGCCCATGACTTTTTAGGCAGATGGCCTCTTAGTTGTCGGATATTCTTAATTGTCAAAGATGTTTGTATATATACTGTAAATACATTAATTTTGTAATTAAACTTAAATTTAAACTTTAAGAGTTATTTATCTTTTACCTTTTACGAACCCACATATATGGTATGGGGACAGCGTGAAATACTATCCATGTGTGGGGTACAAGAACAGTAAGGGAGTGCTTATGAGTTTAAAACAAATGAAAAGAGTACAGTAAATGACCATTACAAGTTAGGGTACAAGTAAGATGTGTATTATTAATTTTCTTGATGGGTCTTAACTATTGTCGACTGCTTGCAGCTGAGAAACCCTATGGACAACTTCAAGTACGCCACCGTGAAGGGCAGCTCCGTGGACATGTACTTCCGGAGACAGGTGGAACTCTCGAACATGTATAGGACTATGGAGGGAAAGAACTACGACAGCGCGGAGGAGGCCATAGCAGCAGTCAAATTAGAGTGAGTACGAGATGCAGTATTCTTAGGTAGAGGAAGTACAATACTAGGGTGGAGTAATGGTAACTATTAAATATGCTATTAATATTAATATATATAATATTATACTATTAATATTAATAACTATTAAATATCAAATCTAGTAGAAACGTGATCCTTCGACTACTTTCGTCTGCCGGGAGGAAACAAACATTCATCGTGTGATTGATCCATGGGATGGGAGGAATGAATTGGGTGTTTAGGTTTTATAGCGCAAGTTTCAAAAACGGACAAGCTGCACGCGAGATCGAATACAACCCATTGAAAATATAAAATATTTAAAAATTAATAGTCCAAGATAAATATTGGAGGTATAGTTAGCATGTAAATATTTGTAGATGAGAATAAAAATATTCAAAGTATAGTAAGATGATAAAACAAGACTGTCCTTGTTTGCAGTCTAATTAGTTAATTTCAATTACACATGCACAATGCATAAAATTTTGAAAACGTGAAATTTAAAATACTGAATTATTTAAGAATTTGATAAAATAGATTTTAGAGACATTTTGAGTTTGGAAAAAAATAGATGAAATTGATAACTAACTGAACGTAAAAATGTGAAAGGGTTTAATTGGAGGATTTTCTCCAGTCAAATCTCGCAGATTCAAAAAGTATAATGTTAAAACATTTGAGACGTTGATGATTAACCCTACAAAACATGATTTTTTACATTCATCTGAAAAAAATATATTTGATTTCTATGACAGTTTAAGTTAATAAAAAAAATATCTAAAAAAATAAACTCTATGTCTTAATATTTTTTTTTGACAAAAATCTAAACTGTGCCAATTGGCTACACCATGCAGCAATACACTTAAACTTACATTTTGTTAACATTTTAATGCGCCAAAAATGTAAAAAAACAATTGGTCTAAAAGTTCCAATTTTTTTAACATGAAAAATATTATTATTTCCATGAATTTTGTTATTTTAGTGTGACGTTTCCTGATTCTAACTTATATCTCGGAAGCAACAGACACATTTCTCAAAATAGAACTTCTACCTCCATCTACTGTCAATTTTAAGAGCTGATGACACGAATCGATATTTTTATCATATTTGCTGCATAGTGTTGCCGTTAGGAAACATTTATTGGAGTTGGTATTGGAGAAAGAATATGTGTAGCCAAATGGCTACACTATGCACTGTAGGGTTAAAAACAGGACTGACAGTTAAAATGTGATCAACAGAAAATGAAAAAGAGCGTACATATAACATTGGTGTGCACTTCTCCTAGTAAAAGAAGACGATGGGTGAATCGTGTGTGTCCAATGAGAAGGCGGGTCAGTTCGACATCATTCCTCCGCAATGGAGATACTGGCCACTGATTCATAATATGATTGGTCACCGTGGCATAGTAGTAACCTTTGGCTATATCAAATTGCCAAAACAAGGCGATAAAATGCCAGATTGGCCAAACAAATCGATTTCTCACATAGCTGTTGCCCTCCCCACCAAGCACACTGTGCGGTCAGGGCGTCCTGGATGCTGTCCACCTGCATCAGTGCCCGACCGCATTTTAACAACCTTTACCTGGAATAGAAGACATGGGGAAATTTTAAGCCCGCTGATTCGTTGGTTTCAAACTGTCGACTATGACGTCACTACGTGACATAATCAGTAATGCCGATGCTTCACGTGGACTCTGTCATTACTCATTACTCGGTAGTTTCTACTTGAACTGAAAGCCGGTGGCAAAACCTCTGCAACATAAATAACGAATCTATGCAACATATCCCCAGTAATAACGAAAAACTCCCCTGTTTCCGCCTTCTATTCTGTTCAAGGTCCTAAATGTCCTTTAAAGTTCGAAAATGGATTATTTTTTTAATCATGCGTGTAGAATCTATACTGGAATTGAAACTAAACACAAAACATTTACGATCAAATTACGAGTACATGGCACAAGCCGTTGAACTGTCGCTTGGTAATCATCTAAAAGCTATCGCTTTCTTTTTTATTAGTATTCTATTTACGGTCGAAGCAGTTTCAACTTTTTTTTCGCAAACATTGCAAGTAAATAGTTCATAGATCTCGGAGAGAGATAGTAACGAATCAGTGGGCTTAAAATTTCCCCATGTCTTCTATTCCAGGTAAAGGTTGGTAATATGCTGCCCGGCCTTGGACTTAGAACCAGACGCCGAGAAGAACTATTCGAGGAGGCTTACCCGGGTTGGCGCCGCCATTCACTGGCCAAACAGTCAAGGATGGCGTTGGTTGCACCCTTAATCCAGTGTAGTCATATATAAGAGTCAGTCCACAAGAAAATATCACTTCTTCCAATGAAGGAAATGTGAATCGGAAAAAGACAACCTCACGTAAATCAAAGCACTTATAGTTCTGAATGCGGTGGGGTCATTCTCTTAGTAGGAGCTAAACGAGACCTAGGAATTACAAAACGGGTCGCACACTTTTTTATAAGTGGTTTTGAAGTACGCAGCAGTACTGCGAGCCTTCGAACTTGTATCTGAAAATATGTGTTCTTCCAATTACTTTCCCATCTCGACTGGTCGGCATACCACCCAATAGCCAAGGGTGCAAGAAGCACGTTTATCTTAACTTATAAATTGAGACCCAATCAGCCAGATGTATCTGGATTACTCTTGACGTGAGATGGAGCTTTGTGTGAGTCTATTGCCTTTTGTCTTTGATGTAGTGGTCTGAGCGCCTTCATCTGGGATTCGTCTCGACTGGAGTACGAGGCCGCCCAGGACTGCAACCTGGTCACAGCTGGCGAACAGTTCGGACGCTCGGGGTACGGCATCGGGCTTCAGAAACACAGCCTATGGGCCGACCAGGTCACCCTGGCATTGCTCGGCATGCACGAAAGTGAGTAACCGTCCTCTTTTAACTTTTACCAGGTGACAAACCTAAATCATTCCCCTTCAGCAACTCGGAGCCGTGGTAGCCCAGCTGGAAGATTTACGTATTAGCAAACCGGAGCGTTTTGAGTTCGAATCTATCCAAAGACCGTCGTGTACAAATGAGACTGATGCGTGTTCAATCTGTCGTGGCCTCCAATGTCCTCATGTTGGTACGGTGTGGAAGTTTGGAGAGTGTTGTGCCAGATCGGGTCATCTACAACCCTACAATTGCTAATCCGTTGCTGTTCCAACTGGGCTACACGAGTAGACTAAAGACTTGCGCAAGAAAAATAGGTTTAAATATACAGGGTGGTCCCGAATTCATGGTACAAACTTTAATGGTAGGTACAGGACATTGTAACAATGATTTATTGTATAGGAATGTATAGTCGCAAGTGACGCGGTGAGGCGAAAACAGGGGAAATAACGGCCGAAAGGAAAAACAAAGATTTTATTGAAAGCGTTGTTGACAAGTGTCATGTTTACAGTAATTGTTCAAAATTGCGTCCACCAGTATCGATACATGCTTGACAGCGTCGGTGGAGCGATTGGGATACTCCGCGCGATACATTCGTAACGCAGCTCTGCCGTTACCATTTGCACGGCCGTACATGTAATGCATGTCTGCTTTTTCTGCATACGTAAAGTCACCCATCGTCTACGGCAGCACAATTGTGAATGGCGCTTTTCCCTACTGCGATGCATCATGTTCAACAGCGGCTAGACATCTACTGCCCTCTACCGGCAATGATACCAACCGATCACTCCATTTCTCTTTCCTTTTATTTCCCCTGTTTACGCCTCACCGCGTCACTTGCGACTATACATTCCTATACAATAAATCATTGTTACAATGTCCTGTACCTACCATTAAAGTTTGTACCATGAATTCGGGACCACCCTGTATCTCATTAACTTAAACTGAACAAAACACTTATACGAAAATGAAACAAAGTAAAGAAACCGATCCATCAAATTGGTAATGAAAAATAAAAAATCTTCAAAATGATAATTCTTAAAAACTTAAGGGGAAATATTATTGATTGCCATTTTGCTGGTGCAGGACGTCCACTGTCATCAGAACATAGGAAACATGCAAGCAAGTAGCATTCACACGCTGGATCATGCACCCTCACATGACGATTGAAATCACACATTAGATACAGCGATATTCAATCATATAACGATGAAAGATTTTCGAGTGGTTCAATCATGCGATTTCCATGTAGGTAAGAAAAATAGAATGGATGAGCCCAATTGTATTTACTTAACGTATTTCATTGGGTGTTGTGTTTCAGGTGGCTATATGGAAGAACTGGATAACCGTTGGATTTTACAAGGCAGCGAAACTTGTGAGAAAAATGAAAAGTTTCCCGCAACTCTGGGCTTGAAGAATATGGCTGGTAAATGATTTCCTTATTTGTAGACACAAATTACTAACCAGAATTTTACATCCTTTTATTAACTAGATGTTAATCAATAGGTCTGGTGGCCTGGGACCCTAGAGGAGATATAAAAGTAAATTTAGCGACGGTAACCTTTTTCTTGAGTCCAGGACCATGTGACCAAAGCTAGTAGTAACGTGAATCTTAGGTTACTTTCGTCAGCTGGGTGGAACCGAACGTTCATCATCTGATTGGTCCACGGAACGGGAGAAGACGCCCATTCATTGATACGTCATCTGATTTGTCCGCATGACATAGTTAGGCGTTTTCACTATTTTTGTCGCCACTCTGAAGAAATGCCCTCAAATGACTCAATAAATAAAAAAAAAATTACAAATATGTTATAAAAATCTATATATATAATTCTCTTACGTGGCACGCAAAAAAGCCGTTATTTGTTATCGCGTTTTGGTAACATTGTACGATTGTTTGTTTACCACGAGGCCTCGCGCCTCAATTGAATTTATAAAGTTATCGGAGGAAATTTTATTGGAAAAAAAAAAGAATTTTAGTCGAGCTGTTGCAGTTTTGAATTAGAAATCAAAGAAAGCGGATCATCATTTCAGGGCCATTTAAAAAACGGTCCTTTTCAGGGCCAAAAATTGTAGTTCAACAAGACGCTTGCACTATAACTTTCGACAACAAACTCAATGAAAAAGTGTGGGTGACTCGAGTGTGGTGGAAATGTATACAAAAACATGCTAAGTATTCAATTTACAAAGCAGCGCTCAAAATTTGCTCAAAGTTTTCATTTGAATTCTGATTCCAGGGTACTATTTATATTTTCTGTAATACAGCAAATTTAAATTTGAAAAATATATATATTTTTGGAATATCATATTTTATAAACAATCCTTTCTGCTAGGACACATGTCTTCATTGATGCCAACGAATCGAGCATAGGTTGGCGTAGCTAACCAATGAGGATTGCAAAGCAATCCTCCGGGGGTTGGCGAGCTTTAGCGAGCAGGGGGCGGGCCCCCTAGTAGTACTATAAATCAGTTAAAAAGTGTTATCATTGCTCATTTTTTATATGTTCCAAAATCACGTGACTAAAATTAGTAGTATGACACACAAATTTCACCTGATGAATGAGAACGAAAGTTCATCTGATTGGTTCAAGGGATGACAGAAAACGCCCATCCGTTGATACATCATCTAATTGGTCCCCGTGACATAGCAAGAGTTTTGCGATTTTACCATTAATTCACCACTCTATAGAAATGAGGAGCATTTACACCTATCATAATGTTTTTATGTCCAAACAAGGCAGGTACGATACCAAATCGGCCATACAAGAAATTTTTCAGAGCTGTCACGTGACCACCAGTTGACATGTTGGTCACACTTTTTAAATCTCCCACCAATAGCAATTCTCAGTCTACTAATATTTCACGTCTATGGTTGCATTAGATAGAAAGGCAAAGATGTTTGTTCTGAAATTAATGTGTGTTTTCTCTATAAACGGGTTATATTCTCAGAATACGTGTTGTGTATGTCAGGTTAAACATGAACCCACATCCCGTGATGTGCAAGAGTAACGAAAGTGGTTCTCTAATCCAAAAATTGTAGTGCCATGAGTATATTCTACTTAATATTTTAATGCATTTATTGTAGTGCCATAATGCGTATGTTCAGTTCGCTATTTTAATGCATATATTGTAGTGCCATAATGAGTGTTGAATTCTAAATTTTAATACATTTATTGTAGTGCCATGAGTGTTGAATTCTAAATTTTAATACATTTATTGTTGGGACATAATGAGTGTTCAAATCGATATTTTAATGCATTTATTGTTGTGCCCTAATGAGCGTTCTATTCCATATTTTAATGCTTTTATTGTAGTGCCATAACGAGTGTTCAACTTTCGGGGCAGTAAAAAAATTGAATGGATGTTTTTGTGCAAATGGGCTGTTACATTTTTTTTGAAAAACTGCAATAAGACTGTTCACAAATATGGATAATCTAATGCCTAATTTTCAGGCAATCTTTTTGAGAGGATTTTTATCTAAGATTGAAATGGTTTCAAACATGATGAACTATTTGTATTTTGAACGGAGACCTTTGTTTGAGAAATTAATATTTTAAGATTCAATCTACCTTTTAAAAGCAAGACTCCGCTGTCTACTGGACTGAGGCCATATTTAACTGCAAACATAGACATGAAATATAAGTAGACAGAGCATTCATTGGCTATTGAGCGGATATTCAAAAAGTGTGACTAACATATCGATTAGACGTAACGTGACTGATGTGTTCAAAATTGACTTGGCATTTTTTCGTTTGGCTTTGGGCTGCCGTAGCCTGAAAGAGAAGTCGATTAGCAACAGAAGAATTGCGAGTTCGAAGTGGGGAACGTTAAATCTGTCGTAGCTTCCAATGTCATTACGTTGGCGTGGTGTGGAAGTTTGGAGAATGGGGTACCAGCTCTCAAATTCTAATTTGTTCAGAATGACTAATTCTTGTTGGAAATTATATCTCATATTCTTCGTGTTTTGACCATCAAGTTGCTAGGGGGAATAGATTTTATTTTACAATTTTTTCTAAAGTCTAAGTAATCAATAATATTTTAGGAATTTAAATATTTAAAAACAAAACAAAAATATAATTTCTGAACTAATACCTTCCACCGAGGTTCAAAACATCCATTGTATTATAGAGATTATAACGATACGGAAAGAATTATAGTAAATCTATTCCTTATTGAGTAGTCACTGTAGATATAGGAACAATATGCATATCGTATTTCAAAAACACAGCTCTTCAGAAATCGACTTTAAAGTTATAGAAACATGTTTGTATAAGGGATGCGACATCGATGTTGGTGTTTTCAAAACATCGATGTTATATAAAAAACATCGATGTATTGAAGCCGATGTTTTTTATATCGATGTTAACATTTATTCTTGTCGATGTTTTATTTTTAACTGAAAAATGTATCATAATAAAAATTTAAAAAATGTATCATAGTAAAAATTAAAAAAATAACCAAATATCGTAATTTCAATAATCAGTTAACTGAATATACTTTTAGACCAAAAAGACCAAAGGTAAAGGGTATGAAAAGTAGGGCAAAACATCGATGTTTTATAAAAACATTATTGTGTTTACCATCGATTTATTGGAGCCGATGTTTGTTTTTGATGTTTTAACATTATCTTTTTTTATTTTTTATTGAAAAAAGCAGCATAGTAAAAATTAAGAAAAATTATCGTACAACTAAGTACTTGTCAGTGATTGCGACATCTCTTCCATCAGAAAGAGCTTTTTCCTTAACTGGTGAAAAAAAAAGGTCGGCTTAAGGTGGAGAAAGTTAAAACATATTTTTTTACAAACTGTAAATAACAAATATTGGGGCCCATAATAATTATAGGCCCCGATATTTTTTATTTACAGTAAATAAAAAATACGTTTGTTGTGTTTCCCCCATAAGTTGATAAATAATTAATAACAACTAACAATAATTATTGCTATGTATCTACCTAATTATACTTATAGTTAGTAGTACCTGCACTAAAGAGCCAAAACATTATGACCACCTACTCAATAACATGTTGCGCCTCCTTTGGCCTGCAAGAGAGCTGCAACTCCCCTGGGCATAGATACAACACGTTCTTGGTACATGACTGGAGACAGGTTGTACCAAATGTCTAAGCAGCGGTCACGCAAAGTCGAGATGTTCGGACATAGTGGTGTTTGAGCTCTGACTTGCCGCTCCATGACACCCCAAATATGCTCTATCGGATTAAGATCCGGCTAGTTAGGTGGCCAGGACATTAAATGGAATTCATCAGTATGCTCCTAGAACCTTTTCAACACAATCGGAGCCTTGTGACATGGGGCGTTGTCGTTCTGGAAGTTTCCTTTTCCAGTTGGGAAGACGGACGCCATGTAAGGGTGCAACTGAGCCGCAATGATGTTCAGATAGTTCGCAGCGTTCATGGTCTGTTCTACGACAATTACGGGTCCCAGAGTCGCCCATGAGAACGTCTCCCAAAGCATAATACCACCACCAGCAGCCTGTGTATGACCTGCTGTACAAAAGGGGAGAAACTGTTCGCCTGGCAGACGGCGTACCCTGACACGACCATCGATGTGATGAATGTGAAATCGGGATTCATCTGACCAGACAACTCTCTTCCACTCATCCATGGTCCAGTCTCGTTGTTCCCGGGCCCACTGTAGGCGTAGTTGACGATGACGCTTGGTCACAGAGGCACACGAGTGGGACGTCTGCTGCACAGTCCCATATCCAACAGTATCCGCTGAACTGTGTGTTCCGAAACACTTGCGCTTGGACCTGCATTATATTGTGCTGTCAGCTGATCCACTGTCTCGCGCCGATTTTGCTTTACCAAGCGGGACAGTCTCCGACATCCTTTTTCTTTGATGACGCGTGTGGAGGACCAACAACTTGGCGTCTAATGCTGGTGTCACCGTCATTTATCCACTTTGCATGAATACTCACAACGGCAGATCGTGAACAACCTACCAGTCGTGCAGTTTCGGTGGTACTCGTTCCGAGTCTTCGGGCCATTACGATCTGTCCTCTATCAAATTCGCTTAGATCAGCAGCCTTTCCCATCACTCGCAGAAGTAAGTGCAAGAATGTTTACTTACCTTCTCCAGCAGCAGTTAAATGCCATTTAACTTAATCACGTGCCCTCACGTCATCCAGACGAGTTCATTGAAAAATGTCGGGATGGTCATAATGTTTTGGCTCGTCAGTGTATATGTCAAATTGTTGTAAATATTGTTTTATTTTATCTTATTCAATTTGAAAACAAAATAAATAAATAAAAGAAATAAATTAATAAACACGACAAATAACAAATTAAATCTCCCTCTCCCGGCAAACGAGCATGTTTGACGTTTCTTAACCAGTTTTAAGAAAGGGGGGGAGGAGTTTAAATACACTAATGTTAAGAAACATCGATGTTTGTTGGCAATGTATTATCAACATCGATGTTTTAATTTTGAATATTATATTATTTTGAATATTTGAATTTAAAAAATATCGATGTTTAGCGGTCGATGTCGCATCCCTAGTTTGTATAGAGTGACAGTACCTAACAAAAACCCTTGTTGCCAGAAAAATATTTCAAATATTTACAAGATTCTGGTATCGTTTGAAAGCTAAGTTGGACAATATTTTGAATTAATAAAAGAGTATAGATATTCTGATAGATTTTTTGTGATTCTAGCTTATATATATTCCTTAATACTGATCTCTACCTGGTGCAGTGTAGTGTATTATGTAGTAGAGGAATGTAGTGTGTTGTTTAGAGGTATTGATGTGTTGTTTGTGTTTCAGGGGTGTTCATTTTGGTGGGCGCAGGCATCGTGGGAGGCGTGGGACTGATCATCATCGAGATCATCTACAAGAAGCATCAGACAAGGAAGCAGAGGAGACTGGAACTTGCGCGACACGCCGCGGACAAGTGGAGGGGAGCCGTCGAGGTGGGTTCACTCCTCTTCCTCTCCATTTCCTCTCACTCCTCTCCCTCTCACACTCCCTCTCTCTGTGTCTCGAGCTCGTTTTAAAAGTACGATGTCGAATGATGTACAAATGACTGTGGAAAGATGCCGAATCAGATGCATCAGAAAACCTCCTAGAAGTATCAGTATGCTTTCTTTTTTGTCGATAATCAATTGAAAGTCACAATAGCCTTTAAAAAATCCGTTTTGTAGAGACAGCAAAAATTGGGTGCAGCTTTACTGTACGCAATTAGTGGTGACAATGCTCTTAGCACGTTTTTCTGGCAGACTTTTTGTGTCGCCATAAAAGAATTTAAAAGTAAAAAATCGTAATTTTTTTACACGGAAAATAATAAGCGCTAGTGGAAGTTTATTAACAGCAAAAGTTACAAAACTCAAAAAAATTTTAACAGAAAATAATTAGCAAAAATAGTTGGAAAATCGGGATTAAAATATCTTTATTTTTTTTAAACTGCTTCGAACTCCTCCTCATCAACATAAATCTCTGACAGTTTCTAAGAAATTGTTATCGATCAAATTTTTTTTTTCTTCATAATTCCGATTTAATAAATAGATGCAGATTCCTGGATTAAATAAAAAAAAGCTGCTTATCCTAACATAAATGGATACTAACCTCACTCACTTAAAGTTTGCTTACCACCATAAAAATCAAACTTCAAATTTCGTGAACGAATACCGTGAAACTTATTTACAACACTCAATACAGAAGGTATGTTGAAATAGAAAAAGGCAACGGTTTCCAAAAATGGAAAACTACAAGAAACAATACAACCTGTTACGACGACAATGGACCGTGACCAAAATCAAACTGAACGATTTATTTCTTCCAATATCGTTCCATAAACTAATTGAGGGGGGGGGATTAAAGGAACCGATGAAATCAAGGGATAATTTAACGAAAATTAAAAAAACATTCTGGAATTTTCGAAATGAAAACTTAAATATTCCGATTACCGAGGTTGCCATCAAACGGGAATAACACAAATAAAGATGAGTTGTCTAAGCCTGCCACAACTCGCTACAAAAAATGGGCCAAGAGCGTTGCCACGAAACATTTCGTATAGTAAAACGGTTTCAAAAACAGCAAAGTAGTCAATGGAGCCATTTTGGTGGATCAATAGGTCCAACATGATCAGAACAAAACCAGTTTCACGTCCAACGGTATGCGATTTGAATGTACCAACCATTCAAGTGGCTTCGACTAGATATCTCGTCCATCGAGATCCTCCCACATATTTTGATGATGACGAGATATCTCGTCATTAATATATTGCCGATTTTGACTGATGACGAAATCAAGAGCAGGTCAATTTTATTCTAATGACAGTGATCCTGCTATCTTCCAATGACGAGATATATCGTCCAACAAGATCAAATCAGTTCTGCTAATGACAAAATATCTCGTCGAAACTCCATGGAAGATTTAAGAGCTGTAATACAATGAAATAATAGGTTTTAGTTTTCTACATAATCAGCCTTTATTTGAAGGCCCAAACGTGGAACGTGCGTCATAGAACCCTCACCAACCTTTATCTCGATACAGCACTGCAAATTAACTTTTCTATGCCCCTAAATCTCAATCTGAGTTCTTACACTTAAAGTTTCCTCGCTGCAGAATAATATGTAAATTAATTTCAACACAGATCTTATTACAGTTTTGAAAATGGCTTATTAAATAATTGATTATGTCAGGTACTGTTTGTATCCATTTGAGACAGCTGTATAGAGTACTTCTAATACTACAACCTGAAAAATTTAACTGCAGCGGAACAAAACATAAAGTGGGTTTGGAGGAACTACACCTACCAATTCGCGTTCTGACATGTTTGGTTCGGAAATTTTTACACCCATACTACGTACTAATATTCAAATTCTTTATTTTTTGAAGTGCTTAGAACAATCAGCAAGATAGACTTGACTGGCAATGGGTTGATTGATTGTTTGGGAGTTTTAAAGTGCAAAGGCCATACTTTGCCAATCTGCACTAAACACAAGATATGCAATATCCAGTAATTGTGAAAATAAAGAACGTTCACTTGGGCATTTCGAGGATCGCGATACCCCATGTTTACAAGAGAAAGTATACCCAGGTTTTCAAGAGACAGTTAACTCCATGTTTTAAATAGACAGTAAACCCCATGATTTATCCAAACAGTGAACCCCATGTTTTCAATAGACATCAAACCCCATGTTTTCAAGAGACAGAAACATCGTGATTTTACGAAAGTAAACTCCATGTTTTCAAGAGAGTAAGATGTAAGATGTTTGATGTAAGATGAAAGCATAGAGGTTTTATGGGTTTGGGAGGTTTTATGACGCAAGGGTAATATTTGGCCATGCTGCATCAAACACAAGACGTGTAACATCAATAGAGTCTCATACGATTTAAATTTTACTGCCACAGAAGAGATAAATTCCCCCAGGGAGGAATGCCCCATGACAGAAATCTATCCTACCCCGTCTACAACTCGAAGGTTTCTAGCACAGTGGGTATACCCACTGAGCCACGACATCTCCGAAGATAAACTAAATTTGCAATGTAATGTTAAGCGCGTTTTAGTTCAGGGCATGACTTGCTAAAAGGAATTGGTATTTAAGGTGCCAGAAACGTTTTCTAATAAAAATATGACCAGGAACAATTAAGAATTATTGAAATGGAGTGAAACTTTTTTGGGTTTAAAAAATAAATTCAGAATGTATGAAATTTTCTAGTCTCAAAAGTTACATGAAATTGAAATTTCCTTTTAAGTTTACAACTTTCTTTGCGATCATGCAGCTATATATACAGACACAGTCTAGAAAAGTACAGTTGTTTGAAAACAATTTGTTCAATTAAAATGATTTCGAATTATGTAATAATGGATTACATTACTTGAAATTTTTGAACATTTCTTTTTTCAGTTTTGTAGTCAACTTTATTTTTTATTTTAAAGGAATGATACCACTTAACTTATTTTTAAGTGTCAAAAAACTTCTTTCAATACGATATTTTAGAATAGAAAATTTTAAAACTCTCCCAGTTTTTGTCATGTAAAAATGTTTTTTCTTTAGATGGAGTCAACATGGTAACTTTGGTTTTTGTATTCTAACTTAGAAGTGTTAAATTTTACATGAATGCATTTTTCATTTCGATACGCTACAAAAAGTGAAAAACTTTGATAAAATTTTAAACGTCCATTATCTATATAGGAGTTATATATATGTATATCGTCATACTAATTAGCATAACTCGTAACTACAATACGTTAACAGTGGGAGAATAAGTTATGCTAATTTGAATGACGTTATGCTTGTATTAGTTTCGTATTACATAATTTGTCACCTAAATAGAATTATTCAATTTATCTTTTCAAATCAGCAGTATCATATTTATCTGATGGCTTAAATATTTTTATCTAAATTCTCAAATTGTTTTAAAAGTGACCATTCTGAAAAATCAAAATTTACATGACCTATTGTAAATGTCAATCCAATGCTTATTCCAAGTAATACTAAAACTCGTAATCAAGTAACGTTTTTCACCGTAAAAGATATTTCACGACTTTTTATTTCTAAATTTGATACAAACGATCCTAATGCATTGCGGTTTTAATTGAAATTACGACCAAAATTAATTTAAAAGAAGCATATATGTATTTCAATCTATCTTCATTTCATTTTCTAAAAGTAATATGTAACGAATTCAATGAACAAACTAACGAATCTTCGATACTATTTAAAATAATATTAGTCCAGCTCCGGAGAGAAGTCAGGTGGTTTTGGGCAAGTCTATTCGATTATTTAGGGGTTAAGTAAATGGTAAACAATACTTTTCACTATCGGTTTCTTTTGCTGGGTTTCTGGTTTCGAGTTTAAAACCTTTTGACTACAGCTATAGATATAACCAGCTCGATTCTTTATTGGCGCGATTCTTTTAACTTTCAAGGTATAACTGCTCGGCCGTGGACTAAATTATTTCTTGGCGGGATTCTTATAACTTTCAAGGTACAACTGATGTACTGACCGTTATCAAAATTCTTTCTTGGCGAGATCATAGTACAACTGCTGTATCGAGCGTAGTCTAAAGATTAAGCCATAGCAGTGTTTACAAGCTATCAAATCAAATAATCACCTACGGCAACTGCCGTACATGATTTTAAGTATAGCGATACTCACCCCTCGTGAGCTTAACCACTTTCGTACGAATGGACTTTCCAAAGATCATCTGTCATCTCACTGGAGCTGCATCTCAGCGATAGCACATGACTGCTAAATCTAACCATACAAAAAAACACCTGAAAGTGCTTGCAGTGATTTCGTCTGTTTATAAAATAAGTCTAGTATCCGGTATCATACCAAATGGCGGCGACTTTTTCAACCTTGACTAAATCAGTTGGCGACTTGGCAAAGAAAATTGGCGTCATTTGGGAAAAGTGCAAGATACTAGACTTGGTCTGCAACAACAGGCTGAGGTGACAGTGTTAACTGGAATGTCTTCTACGTTGCCTGTCTTCGAATGAGCCTTCGTCTGGCGATGTTGTGTTTCTCTTTGTTCTCTTTTGTCTGTATATGTCTGTGGATCTAAGCCCTTGCCTAATTCCACAGAAAACTCCGTCGGGCACCGTTCCCAAATCACTATCACTCTTTTCCAAGATTACCAACAAGGAGGAGGTAAGCTGCTCTGTACCCTATATGGCATGCGCTGCGGCTTGCTCTGAATGGACCAACTTCTGGCTCTGTCGTGGCTGATGCCCTCTTCTTTTGCATGTCCTTCAGACTGTCTTCCTCTCCACCCCCTTTTCCATCATCCGTCCCCTTTCGGGTGTGTCTTCTGTCTCCCGTGTCCAATCAGCGCGGTCAATGTCGTCGGATCACCTAATCACCGAGTGCAATCATATACCACGGATCTACAGCCTTGGTATTGGATGTAATGACTAAGACGTAACGTTTTCATCTGCAATTCAGAATTAACACTAACGAACGCTTTGTTGGTAGGTTAATCAACGTTGCACTGGAGAAACACAAAGGGCTATGGGTGACGGTACAGGATTGATCTTGATGCGAGAGATCCAAGGACAATGCCTTGTAATTTTGAGCCACGGTCAGATGACGAGGTCACACCTGAGCTGGCACCTCACTCTCCAAACTTCCACAACACGCTAATACTTGTGTTTGAGGCTTTGGGCGCTTTGCTACAATTGGGAAGCCATCCAAGGCATTTATGCGGTCTATTTTGCCTTTGTGTAGAAAATATAACCGCGGATTGACAAACCAATAAAGACACGACATTAGACGGGACCGCATTTTTATCTTCATTAAAATCATCTTTAGTACCCTTTTGCTCCACAACGTATGAGATTAGAACGTATATAATTGGTCAATTATTTCGTATCAATTATGAAAATTTCGTAAATTAAAACCTGAATAGTATTATAATTTACGAAGTTAAAACCATTGCAGTTTGAAAGACGACATTGACCGTCTAAAAGACTTATCCTCAATTTCTCTGGAATGGCATGCTCTCAAACCAACTCTTGAACCCTTTTAACTCCGGAATACCTCTCTTATATGAACCGGAATGTTTTCTTTCTTGCATGAAATAATTGCATTGGGTAAAAGTTTTGGAACCGGTGCCACACAGAGCGGCAAAATTGTTTTCACTCAAATCCTAACGAAGAGTAAGCTCCGATCGCGACCTTTTCGCCTATTGGCGCGTTGACGAAAACAATTGTTGCCATTTGACGAGGTCCCGGATGCTAAACTTCAACCCCCCTCTGCAAAATCTCAGTGACCACGATGGGTTGAATGCATCCAGGAGATATTGAACCAACAAGCGACTCGTGTTGCGTAAAGTGGCGCAGGCTCAGATAAGCTTGTCCTGTGTCGCGCATAGCTTGTTGGTTCAATCTGCGGCCTATTTAAATTTTGATTTTTATATAAATTACACCAAATTGAAACTTGAAAATGCATTAACATGAAGAGTCCTGAAATAAAATAGTTAAGGGCTAATAATATAAGTATAGAGTTTCACAACTTCCTATTCAAAATTTAAGGGAACGCACAAAATAAACGTTTTCATACAGGGATGCATACCCACAAGATCCAATTGGATTTCATAAGGGGTGTAGTGTAATCTGCCGAGTGGTGAGCCAAAAACCGACGATGCAGCCAAAATACGAGTAAAATAGTTATATACACTGGCGTCCAAAGTTATCTTTACATGCATAGTATTACGGATATCTCAGAAACTGTGAATTGCAATTTTATGAATTTATCTCGAATGAGACATAACAAAACGTATAAATACAAAGGAAAAAATTTAAGAACACTGCATATGATATAAAACTGTAGCATGATACCATAAAAATGGCAATAATATGCAACAAGAAGAGTACAGAAAAAAACGAATAACTCAGAAAAAATTAAGGCTGATGAATTTAATATGGAATGTAATCGCCCCTGAGTTGTACACACATATCACAACATAATTTCATGCTGACAATAATGTTGTTAACAGCAGATTGCCTCCAGCAATGTGGTCTTCAGGGCATTTATATCTCTAGAAGGAGGATGGCAACTGCTTTTCCAAGGTAGTCCTATACGTTCGCTATCGGGTTCAGATCAGGAGATTTTGCTGGCAACGGTATTCTCTCAATGGCTTCATTTTCAAGGAATTCGTCAACGAGGTTTGCTTGATGTGGACTAGCATTATTGTCCATAACTAAAAAATCGGATCCATATGCACCTATGATAGGTCTTCCATAATGTTCTAAGACCACATCCCAATATCTTTGGCCGGTCACAGATCCTCTATTGAAAACGTGTCAAAGCGTACGTCAATTAATCCTTTTTCCTCCCTACACCCTCATACCAGAACTACTAACACGGTCACATTTCATATTTCCATGATGTTCGAAGGAAGATTTCGCGTTCCTGACTCCCTCCATATGTAAAAACGCTTACTATCAGATGTGAAACTAAACCTCGCCTCATCAGTAAAGAGAACATGGGTCCATTGGTGTTGACTCCAGTTATGATGTTCTTTGCACCAATTAAACCGCCCCCTCTTGTGCTGTGAAGCTAGTGAAACAGATACCCTTGGCTTTCTGGCCTAAAGGCATTTTTCATTAAGCCTTCTGTGTACAGTTTGCCATGATACAACAGTTTCCGTGGCGGCTGCAAGCTCTGAACTTAACTGCCGAGCAGTAGATCTCCTGTAGTTATTGTCATATATAGATCTTGAGAAGCAATTGTTTTACGTTTACAACCTTGTCCTCCTTACAACAGTTCCAGAGTTCTGAAATTGTTTCCATAGCGCAGAGACTGCCTGTTTAGAAATATTCATATCTCGCTGCTTCCATGTTTGTCAGCACTGCTTATAAACAGCCGATGTTGCGCTACTTCACAGATTATTACAAATGATACTTCGGAGCTACAACAAACCGTTTCGAGTCCTTACACACTGAAATCAAACGCTGTATTGCAGAAATTCCCTTTGCGCAAAGCGCTTGATTCATCGTCGGATGACGTAACGCCTTGATTTGCATATCAGAAACAGTTTGAACACTTTTGAATGGATAATTCTAATTAGGCTTGTCTTTCACACATATCCTACAAAAATGGATTACATCGATTGGGTATTTCGTGGAATATAATTATTTTTGGATATGGAAAGATAATTTGGACATGAGTGTATTTTAATAACATAGTATAAAATAGGAATACAAATAATCACGGATTTGCGTCACTAGGTCGTGGGCGCTGAAAAATGTAGATATATATTTTAATTATCGTCACAGTGGAGAAACACAAAGGGTAATTGGCGACGGTTGGCGAAAAAGCCGAAGGAAAAGATCCGAACACATCACGTAATTTTGAACCACGAGGTCAACACCTGAGCTGGCACCCTACTGTCCAAACTTCCACACCACTTCCCAACGCCTATAAAACACCTCTGCCACATTCGAATTATGGAGAACCTATGTTCTTGTATCTTCAGTTTCCTGTGGAATGCAGTAAAATTTTAAGGGACCTAATCACGCTTTAAATATCATCTCGATGGGAAAGCGATATCCCTTATTGATAGTTCTAGATTTAAACCGGCGGTCAGTAGTACAAGTATTCACCTCTGACCCGAGCCAGTCGTTACAAGGGCAGTTTGTACGACAGTAATTGCGCCAAGCGAACCATACTGTTACTGGGGTAACAACTTTGAGCATTATGCTATGGAGGACGTTCTCATTAGCGACTCTAGGACCCGTAGTTGTGGTAGAACAGACCATGAACGCTGCGAACTATCTGAACATCATTGCAGATCAATTGTACCCTTACATGGCGTCTGTCTTCCCAACTAGAAAGTGAATCTTCCAGCAAGACAACGCCCCATGTCACAAGTCTCGGATTTGGTTGGAGTGGTTCGAGGAGCATACTGATGAATTCCACTTTATGTCCTGGCCACCTAACTCGCCATAATAGAGCACATTTGGGGTGTCATGGAGCGTCAGCTCAAAGCTCAAACACCACCACATCCGAATATCTCGACTTTGCGTGACCGCTGCTTAGACATTTGATGCAACCTGTCTCGAGTCATGTACCAAGAACTTGTGGCATCTATACCCAGGCGAGTTGCAGCTGTTTTGCAGGCCAAAGGAGGCGCAACGCATTATTGAGTAGGTGGTCATAATGTTTTGGCTCTTCAGTGTACATTATTAAACACCGTTCAATTCAGACAAATGCTTTGAATCCTTTTTTTTTTAAATGTATCTATTTCAAGTACGAATATGCATAATATTTAAAAAATAGATTTCCAAGCAGTATTATAGTGATAAATATTTAAGCTACTGCAAATTACGCCACATGTCATCACTCAAAGTGCAAATGGTCGGGCGTCAAAAGTTCCATTTTTTCATTTATTATTGCTACATGTGGTATTTTGTGATTGGTAGCAAGATCTCTTATGTCATCAGTTGATCCAATAAAAGTTACAACCAAATATATTTAACAAAATAGAGTCAAATCATAAGGAAAATGATTAGTTTTTTTGCTCTCCTGCAAATGTAACTTTTAGACATACGACCTTTTGCACTTTGAGTGACGATATCCTGAATGAAGACAGGTAGTCTGTGTCGATATCAGCCATAGGCCAGACACTAGCATGAATGGCCCTTAGTTGTGAAAGCATGACATTGATAACGGATAGCTCGTAAAAGGAGAAAATGATTTCTTAATGCAGAAAAAGATAGAAGAAAGATGATTTTGAGACCGAAAAGATTGAAAAGTATTCACGAGCATCGAAATAGAAAAATAGAGATACATTTTCAACAGAGCAGTAGGTTTTTATTCTGTGTTGTAATTCTTTTTCAGTTCTGAATTCACTTGCACTATTCTTGAATTGATTGGGCTGAAATGTGATAAAAGACACGAAGTAAACATGCAAATCTTATTAAATAGATCTTTTTTTAAAGTTATTTCCTGAAAAGAACAAAGTTTTGTCGTGTCCTAAATTAGTTAAAAACTGGAAAAGTAGACACAATACACAAGCAACGACTCATGCATTACTGTGTAATTCCTATCAACTGAGTCTGTGTGTTTATAAGTGAACTTAAATGCAATTTTCCCAAGCTATCCATGTCAATGTCATCTTTTCTATATGCTGATGTATTATGCTTGTCACTGTCAGCGTAACGTACTCATATTTATTCAAGTACAATGTACAATAGAATGCATTGCGGCAAACAAAACAATTGCGTGTGTACAAGGTGCTATTACATTGAATGTTCATTATGTTAACTCAACTTGTCCATACATTTTTATGCTATTATTTATTTTTATCTATACAAAATAGAGTTTTTAAGACATTTTACATTTATCCTAGACTATAATGAATGCTTAGAGTATGATCCCGAACTGTCGCTAATAGCCCGTTGTGTTACACCAGTGCGACGTTAATTAAATATATGCCTATCCAGAATTAATTTCACACAATGGAATATTTATATGGGGGATAATCCTATGCTCTTTGTATTTTATTTTACTTTATTTATGTCTCACATTATTATTTCTTTAACGAAGAAAATGCCCAGAGCCAGTAACTCCCAACGGTGATGCTCAATTAATTTCCTTTTATAACAACTCTACAGACGAAACCGAAAGAAAAGAATACTTTTATGAAGAATTTTCCCTGGATTTCCAGTCGTCTTTTATTTTAGTCGAACAAATGGTTAAGCCGGCCGCACGTCAAATCAGCTAATCAGAGCAGCTCATGTATGCTCGTGAGACTTCCTTTTTTTTAATCTATGTATAAGATATTCTGTATAATCAAAGTTGACCTCAAGTATATTGCGATTTTTATGAGAGTTAACGATCTAAGGTGATATCTAGAAAGATCTGGAATTTAAACATTTTGAAAAATGTATGATATTTATCCAAACTCCCAACAACAAACTCCAACTATTATGTAGGAAACCTTGGTTATATATTTATAAAACAGATATTACAACTCTTTAAAACATACATTATTGGGAAACATTTCAAATTTCCGAAAATTCTCCGTCATTAAATTGAAAAGGAGCAATTAATGTGTGCGAATTTGGTCATCTATTATTCAGTATACAAATGCATGTTCGTGTGTAGAATTATGAAAATTAATGCTATTTATTTTTGATCCAGCCATTTCAATTTGATTCAAAATAAATATTAAAACTTTTAACAACACTTAATAAACCCTTAATAGCGATTTAGTCTTGTAGAAAAGAAAAGGTAAAGATAGGGCATGAAATAGCAGTTAGAAGGGTGGTCTACTTTACAAGATACGCGAACTTTGACGACCCCAGTGTGCGATAAATGAAAATATTAATAAGTAATACATTAATTGAATATACATATATGAAAATTTATATGAATAATACATTAGGTGAACATACATAAATGAAATATTTAGTATTACAATTTTGCTTTTTAAAATAGTAGTATATCCCTTTTTCCGTAGCTAGTTATACTATCTACACCTTTGCAATAAATATGCAACAACAGAAAAATTTAGTGCCTCTGATAAATAGACTCAGAATAGGTGCATCAATATTACTCGTTTTAACATGGATGCAATGATAATGGTTCCAAGCTCTATGTTACCTTAAATAAGATGTCATGTCAAACTCTAAAAGAAAAATATTCTAATGACATAAGTCTGGCAGCATTTCTTTGATAATTTAAATAATAATTTAAATAATTAATTTTTTGTACAAAGGAGTTCCAATCCAACGCTAGCAGGAACATAAGAAATTTTTGCTGATGCGCTTCGAATCTGCTTAAAGCATTAAGTAACGTCCTTTCCCAAACCCAACATGTGCAGATTTCAATGAGCATTTTTTGAGCTTCCTAATCTCTTAACACTGCTGTCTGTGTTGTCTTGTAAACTTTGCGATGTCGCTATGTGATGCATCTTGAAAACTCAGTTATGTTACGCGTGACAAATTACATCATGTCGAAAGATACGTTTAAGTTTGGAAAGCTTCTATTTGACGGTACGGCCTTGAAAGTGGTTTTATGTTTTGTCGCCACGGCGGAAAAAGATTGTCGCCAAGTCTTGCTGCTGTTCCTCTCTGGGTTACCAGTACTATGAGAGTCTCACCCCTATAAGTATCGCCAAGTTCAAGGCCGTAGTGTCAACTTAGTTTGAATAATATTTGAGTTATTTGCTATACATAGTTTAAGACAAAAAATTAATTGTTCAAAATGTTTTGTAGTAAACACAAATCGTGGTATGGCAAGCATTTTATGTAAATCAAATTTCAATAATATTTAACACAGAAATATTTTCTTATAAAATTTGTTCTTACCTTATAAAAAATGTTTTTGAATATGCTTCATCTAAACTGTACCCCCTTTGCTATTTTATTGTATTTTTAGTTCAAGCGGCGGACTTTATTTATACAATTAAAAAAACTATTATATTTTCATCACAATTTCCATTTGATAGTTACTTTTCAGTTGACGATATCTTATAAGAGAAAAATGATCTCACATTGAAAACTTTAACTGGAAGAATTTATAATTATGGTGTTTTTATTTGAATAAAAGAATGCACAAGCATATTTATTGTTGCTTAAAATGTTTACACTGAATTATAAACTGATGCTTTTGCTATCTAATTGAGTAAGAAACAATTTCATTGTTTTAGAGAAAATTGGGATGGTTGCTGTTGTTATTTATATGGGTAATGAGTTTTACTGTAACGGTTTTGTTGGGTCTAATAATAGAATGATTTGAAAATATTTTGTTGGTTTTCTCCTTAGAACACAGAATCTTTTGTAAATGATCTGTTGGACCTCACTTTTGAATAGAATCCTTTGGAAAGATTCTATCGTCAATAAGATCAAAACTAGTTAGGAATGATGCAAATTTGCCAGATGAGTTATGCGTGCGAACCCTTCAGAAGGTTAAATAAAACAAGGGTCCAAGGAATTCGACTCCTTTGGGTAAGTTTCTCGGTTGGGGCCAATTATTAAACTCACGAAGTATAAATATTACATATCTACAGATATCCATATGTGAAGGGAAGGATCCAGACATAGTTCATTATGTCATTTGAGGTCAATGTCAGGAGAAATGGATACCAAGTGCTAGAGGTACGAACACCAAGACCCACTACTTTTGTAGCGGGAACTAAAGGATACACTGACAAAATTGTATTTTTCTTCACTGACAATTTTTTTTTTACTGGCAGAAAAAAATAATATAATCAGCGAAATATAAATTTTCACTCATAAGAATATTTTACTAGCAACAAACAAAATAAATTCCTATCAGTCTATTAACCTCCAAATGCTTTTGACAAGGTATATCTTCTGTCATGATCTGGCCAATTTTACAATTGACAAGATAAATACCTTGTAAAATACAAAACTGCGATATTATTTCAAAAAGAATGAAGATCTGAATGAAGAAAACAAATTGTCCCTTGCCTAATAACTGGTGACTGTATCAAACAAGTTTTTGTATTGGAGTCTGGTCACTACAAGGCAGTTTGGTAAACCACCAAAAGGGTTAATAAATGAACGAAGGTTGGTTTTGACGCGAAGGGGCCATATTTGGCCATTCTGCGCCAGACAAAGACATTCAATACTAAAAATAGACACACACAATTAAAAAAATGTTACTGATACAGAAATTTTACAATTGACAAGATAAATACCTTCTAGATAATTACCTAGAATAACACAACGGGCTATTGACGACGGTCCGGGATCATTCCCAAGGGAAAGAACAGAGAACACCACGGTCAGTTGACGAGGCGACACCTGAGCTGGCACCCGACTCTCCAAACTTCCACACCAACTCAACGTGAGGACTATCAACCACGACAGATTTGAGGTGCAGCAGCCACCTCTACACCATACGCTTACAAATACCCATGCACTAACCCGGATTCGAACCAGGAACATGCTAGCACCTTAATCATCAGACCGGTTGGTCGGCACAATGGCCGAAGGAGAACAAGAGAAATAATTAGATGAATAGTTAAGCAGTTTAATTAAAATATATTAACCATATGGCTGAAATATGTGCGTCTGTTTGATACGAGATATACACTACGCATATATGAATTGGAACAGGCTACTGTATATATAAGAAAAACAAAAATACAATTCCCATAAGGTTCACTGCCATGGTAGAGAAGCGGCTCAATCCCATGATAGTACTTTACGCAAGTCCAACTTGATTGGCTAGTTTCACGGGCTTGGCTTCACTTGGATATCTCGCCAATCTGATTGTTGCAGTAACCATTTGATTTTGAATATGCGCGTTGTTTCGTAGAAATACAATACATACACTAGCGCCTCAGCGTACAGCGTAAGTGTCCGACAAGTTGACTCTGATTTGCTCCTCATATATAAGTTGTATGGTTGTTATTAGTAGTATTTCTTGCCAACTTATATTAAGGGTACTTATACTTTAAAGAGCTTCTTTTCGTGAAGCAACGATGGCCTAATGGCTAAAGTCACCCGCCTTCAGATTAACGTCGGCAGCGGAGAATGACGTCCCGAGTTCGAACCCAGCTGGCGGAAAAATTCTTAGATCTTCCAAGTTAATTAAAAGAAATTCCAATTTAATTCCTTTTCGTTCTAATTTACTTTTCCTAATTTTTAATACCCTTTTCATATTTTTCCAAGCTTCCGTTGATTTTACATAAATAATCTAAGAACCACTCCTGAACTCACTACCAGCTGATATTTTTCCGCCCCTCTGCCGTCCCCTTTGCTTCAGGATGATGGTGTCGTATCCACCGCTGGCTTAGGACCATTCTGATGTAACAAAAAGCATACATAAAACACTAACTTATATAATTATTAACTTATATAATAAAAGGATACAATTTTCGGCTCCCACCTCTACCCACCCATAGCCATGGATCTGAAAAGAAAAGAAGAAAGCAGAAAGGAAGAGATAAATCGCCAACAACTATAAACCTTGATGACATACGTATCTAGGTCATGTGATCCGATTAGCCAATCAAGTTGGACTTGCGTAAAGTACTATCATGGGATTGAGGCGCCTGTCATGGTAGCCCAGTCGGATTTAAGGGGATTGATCCCGGACCGTCGTCAATGGCCCTCTGTGTTGCTCTAGTACGACGTTAATTAAAATTACCTTACCTTACCCGGTCGGATTAGCAACCAGAAGGTTGCGAGTTCGAAGTTCGGTCCAGTCAAAGACCGTCGTGTACTTCAAGTTCAATCTGTCGGAGTCATCAATGTCCTCACGTTGGAGTGATGTCGAAGTTTGAAGATTGGGTGCCAGCTTGGGTATCGACCTCGTCACCTGACGGTGGTTCATAATTACGGAGGCGTTGTCCTTGGGTTAAGGATTGATCCCAGTCCATCGCAAATAACCTGTTGTGTTGGTCCGGTGCAACGTTAATGTCACACCTACCGTTAATGCAACCAAAGAAGGTCGTGTGCGAAGGGTGCTGGTGCACATTAAATCGATCATGATATCAAATTCCCTCACATTGGCATGGTGGGGACGTTTTGAGTGTGGGGCGACAGCTCAGGTATTGACCTCGTCATCTGACAGTGGATCAAAATTTACGAGGCTATGTTCTTGGATTAGGGATTGATCCCAGACTGTCGCCAATAACCGGTTGTTTTGCTTCCAAGTTATGTTAATTAAATACCTACCTACGAAAGCACTCGTCAACTGAAGGGTAAATGGTCAAATGGAAGTGTAATGATAAATATTTCTGAAAGCGTTGCGCTTTATCAGAAGCTTGATGTTGTCCCTTTTCCAGAAGAAAAAAACCTTACGAGCCACTCTGCAAGCCCAGAAGCGACTTCGAGCCAACGGCATGGAGGCCTACACCATCGAGAAAGGCATGCAGAGGCTGATGACCCAGTCCAGCCCCGGGGCGTCCAGCCGTAGGCCACCTCTTCCCCCGCGGGGCCTGCGGATCGCCGAGATGTCCCAGCCGCTGGAGCTGGAAGCCATCCGGGCGCCGGACATAGATACCGATATCCACCACCTGCCACCGCCGCCACCGCCGCCTGCCTCCAGCCCCGCAGTCAGGATGCGGGGCGGCCGGGTCTCCTACACGCCCCGCGGCGAGCACCGCTTCGACATACCAGTCTGAGCCTCAGATGACGTCACGGTCTTTGCTTTGTTTCCTGCCGGACAGATCGGGTGCACGCCCTCTGTTGCGTCACGGACGAAGTCCCTCCTACCAAATGCGTACACAACGCCTCTAGCGTGATTTTTATGCGCCAAGGAAGAATTAATTGCATAAAGCACCGGTTTAGGGAAAGTGGAAAATAATTATAAAATAATTAAAGTAAGCAATTTTAGAAATATTTTGGTTTAAAATGTTGCTTAACCTTTGGAAAAATGTAAGTGTTCACGTTAATTTTTTTTATGATACCTCAGCCTGCGTTTTTGAAGAATTGTGGGCATCAGAGCAAAATATGTAGTTTTACATTGACTTGGAAATTTTATAATGACTTGGTTTAATGATTTTAATTTAAATTATTTTAATGATTTTATTTTAAATGATTTCAATGATTTTAATTTAAATGACTTTAATGATTTTAATTTGAATGACTTTAATGCTTTTAATTCAAATTATTTTAAAGATTTTAATTTAAATTATTTAATTATTTTAATTTTAATTTAAATGATTTTAATGACTTTTTTTTTTTTTTGGGACTTTAATTTTTTTGTTTTACAAATGAGTACAATATTTACCAAGTGGAGAATAAATTTGTTTAAATTTATACAAACTAAAGTGCATATTAAAAATTTAACGATGCATGGAACATTAATACTCAATTGATTTATCAAAACATTTTATAACGTTTTATATTATTTCCGAATACAACTTTGAATAAAAACTTTAGTGGTGACGCTATGGCGTGCTTTTTATGTCGCCGAGGCCTAATTTTCTTATTAAAAACATCATTTAGGCAAAGCTAAAAATACTTATAAAATTAACGAAGCTAACTTTGAACATCGAAAAAAAAATATTCCTACAACTGATTATTCACGCTACAACAAGGTAAGTATTTAGTACTTTAATCAAGAAATCTACTCTTTGTGAAATATTATTTTAGAAGGTTTAAGTTAAATAATTGATCAGTTTTAAGTCTAATGGAACCGAGTTAAATAAAATGAATGTTATAAAAGATCAAATTAATTCGAGTAAACTAGATTTATTTATTCATGGTAAAATAAAAAAGGTATTTATTTACAAAAATGGATAAAAGATTACAATGACCTCGAGGTTTCCAGAATCATAATAAAGTGGGGTTGACATTGTTTGCCACAACTCACTATAAAAAGCACGCCAAAACATGTTCCAAAAGCGTTGCGACAAAAATTACTTCTTCAAAGACGTAACAAAATTATGTACACCTCTAAATTATTTTGTTACATTTAAATTATTGGAGATTCTTCTGGTCTCTTGTAAACGTATCTGTTCAACTGATATCCTAATTATTTTGTTTCTATTTTGACGAAGATTTTATAACGCTTCCAACAAATTGTGTTACAAAGTTTGTTTTTACAGCCTGATGATCGTTAATCTATTCTTTTTATTTTTGTTCCAACAAAGATCCTGCTTAATCCTTCTGAAAGTTTTCTCATTCAATGTGTTAACTATCTTAATATAATATTACTATTCATATTTGCTGAAGAATTATACGTCAACAGTTATTTTTGGTGTTTCCAAGTCAATGTAAAACTATATATTTTGCTCTGATGCCCACAATTCTTCAAAAACGTAGTTTCAAGTATTATCAAATGTCCATGAAAGAATGACGTTCGTTTATATAAATCCGACACACGACCATATCCTATTTTAAAATTCGAAAAAAAAAAAAAAAAAAACGTTAGATGGTTTTTTTATGTCGGGACGTAAACACCCTTCACTTTTATGCTGTAGTTAGAGAATAATACCCACTCAGTAGGAGGAGCTACGTTTGTGACGTCCTAGAGTGGATTCTTTCAGACCTAGCGTTCACCCCACTGTCTTGGTAGACATTTTTTTCTCAGTAAAACCGTGACCAAACATGGCAGCTAAAATGAAATCCCTATTCCTTCTGTTTTTCAACTGTCCCTTTTTTTCACAAATTATCTAGCCGTTTGCTGTGGATATATTAATCCATACTTAGTGGTACAGATTTCTGGACGATTCTAAAACAAAACAAGTTATTCATGTCTTTAATTTCATTTAAATTTTAAGTAGTGATTTTCTTGTTTAAAATACTGCGTATACTTGTATATTGTTTATTTTGTTGAATACGTTTGTTATTATCTAGCGTTTTTTATGATTTTATACAAATTAGATTTTATAAAATCCATTTGTTTTAAATTTAAAAAGTTCCGCAATTGAATGCATCCGACTGGTTGTTAAATTGATCCTCATTTCCTAACCCGATTGGAAACTTATTATTTAAAATTTTTAAGTTCCACGCAGAAAAAACAATGTAATTCCTTTCAGCATAACATGAATTTTTGAAGTTATTCTACGGTTCCCATCTACATGTAATTTATATTTTTTTCGTTGCTCTTAATTTTTAGAAAATTCCATGCTTAATTTATCTATACACAACTTTATTAATTATGCTTTTGTTTAGCACTAATGCTTGTTAATGTTTTATTCTTTACTTCAGGCAGCACCGCCTTTATTTTATTTATATTCATGCTTTGTTTTTGAAAAATACTTTCAATTCGTTTTATGATTAGGTTTCGTATCTACAAAAGGTCCTCTATTTCAAATAACTTCATTTAATAAATGTTATTTCTTTGAAAAACTTCCAAACTTTACCTTATCTCAGAAATCGCAGTCCGTTCCACCTTTAAAAAATTCCATTCAGGTCTTGCATCCACCAGTTTCATGATTTTGATTAGAATGAAAAAAATTATAAAAGTAACGTTAAGTGTTTCATTACCACAAAACAAAAAATATTTACAACATATTAAAAGCATTTGGTGTTTAAAGTTTTATTAAATGTCTTCAGTGAAATGAAGGTAACGATCCATCGCATTTGGTAGTTGGAGTCGTTTCGATTGCTGCATCATTTTCCATCGATGATAGTAAAAATGAAAATAATAAAAGTAAATCTGATTGTGGTCAGTGATGATCAAATTCATCAATCCAATTGAGTGGAATGGTGGTGTTTAACAGAGATGGAACCCAACATAGACCTAATGGGCTACTCTAAAGGTGAAACAGAATGTATCAGACTAGAATTAACTTAGCACAATGGCCTATATGTGTATATGCTATTACTATATAACAAAGTAGGCTGAACGTAAGAAGACTATTCCTTAGGAGAGCGCGCAATGCTTTGCAATAGTTGAGTGCAGTTACATGCTCAAGAAGCCAAGGTAGAACTCTCTACAAAAAGACAGTACTACTGTAGACGACTGCTATAGAACTACTTCGCTTCTTATGGTACTAAATCGATTATATTTGAAAGCAGACATATAAAGTGCGAATTCCTTTCCATAGATGAAACCAACGAGATATTTTACCTGCGACGTGACTATTTTTGTGAACACGAAAACACAGAAGATGGGGTTGACGAGAGAAGTATTTTTCTTCCTGTAGTTAGCCGCGCGAAACAAAGACTCTAAATGCTGTTACACCCTTCAGGAACCGAATGGCAGGATGCTTTCGGAAGTGCTGCAATGCATGTGGTGCTTTATAATCGTTGCTTCAAGTATGATTTTGGTGTTCAGATAGCTTTTTTTTTGTGTCGAATGAAAAATATATCGTTAATCCTTGCAGAACCTTGAGTCACTTGGTGCCCCAACTCCGGGGTAGACCTTAGAAGGACCAAGAAGGCAAGGCATTAGGTCCTTGATTTTTGTGATAAATGAAAAATATCGTTATTTTTTGCAGGACTTTGGGTGAAATGATGTCCCTCTTTCTGGGGGGACCTTAGAAGGACCAAGGATTTGGGGCATCAGGTCCTTGATCTTTGTTTTTTGTGTTGAATAAAAAAAACCACGTACTCTTGTAGGTCTTGGGGTGACATGATGCCCCACCTCCTGTGTGGACATTAAGATGACCAGGTAAGCGGGCACCAGGTCCTGGACGTCCACCTTCTGTTTGGACTACAGAACCAAGGAGGTGGGGCATCAGGTCCTGGACGTCACCTCCTTAAACTTGTAAAACCCTCCTAGTGGATTCGACGAAATATCTCGTACCTCATGATTGACCATGATATGACCAGATGATATCTTGTCATCTGGGTATCATTGATTTTTGATGAAGACGCGAGCAAAATCGTGTCAATTTTCCAGTGACAAGATATCTCGTCCTCCAAGATCTGATCCGTTTTTCTAGTGACGAGATATCTCATCGAGACAATTAATTAGTGATGCCTAGAAGTGTTCTAGATCAGTGCTGTTCAACCTTTTTTTTCTTCTTCAGTATCATGTGATACAAATGTTCTGTTTTTTTACAATTTATGAATAGCAAACTCGAATTCTTCAATAACCAAAATACAATTTTTATGGATTAGCAAACATCGTTGGACATCATAAATATACATGAATAGAGAAAATGTTTATTACGAGTCATACAGATGTATGGGGGCAATGTTATTCATACGAACCATCCATTTGATGAAAATACTTGACTTCTTTTTGTGAAAATATAAATTTAATTCGTTGACGAATGTGAGTGCAAGGATGAGGCCCGGATCAATACAGTTTTTAATCTGTAATTTGATCTGTTAGTGAAGCAGCATATGCGTCAGCTTGCTTATAGTGTTAATATCTTATGTGTCTCCTATATACGTTTTGCATTTCTACCTTTTCTTCTAACGTCAGAAATTAATCAAAAACCCATAAAAATTCAAGTAGCCCTGAAAGTATACATACAAAAGGTTGAAAAGCACTGTTCAAGATAGAGAGTGTGATCTAACGAAACCCACCACGGCTTCTTTGTGATGTACCTCACCAAAAGTATAAACATTCTTATGTTTTGACACTTTATATTGCTTTCAATTCCTTTGAACTTAAAATAAGCATTGTTTTGAATCATTATGATTGTGTGTGTAAAATGTTTTTCGTTTATTTTGTCTGTTTGTGAATGATTTTGTCCGCTGATTCCAAAGAAAACTTATGTTTTACTTAACTGTCTTATATTGGTAGAATGGTTGTTTGAAATGTTCAAACAATTATTACATGCTGCCATCTGGTGGTTGATTTTCTGACTATTAAGTTGCAAACATTTTCTTTACAGAATGTGCTGCTATCTAGTATCGAAATGGTAAACTATTATTACATAAAACTCATGGATATTTAAAATCACTAATGGTTTTAAGAGGCTTGTTAGGTACAGATTTATTTTCTTCTTTTTGGAGCTTGTAGAATAGAACAATCTTTTCCAGGAGTCATATTTTTTGTTCAATTTATAGGAAACAATCCCGCTTATAAATGCACTGCATCATTGCCTGTTGAAGAATCGAACGAAGTCAGAAATGGCGTAATTTGAAATATGAACAATTTCGATAACTAGGTGCAATGTCTGCATCTAAATGTTTAAGATAGAAAAACAAAGTCAATAATTAAATAGAAGCAGAACTTGTCAAAGGAAATAATTCAATCTCGTCCATTTTAAACTTTATCTTTTACAAGCCAATGGACTTCATTTTGAATAAAATTTTAAGAAGCAAGTATTTTTATTCAGTGAAAAGGTTATATTTTCTTCAGAGTTAAAAATAATGAAAGTAAGTTTTCAATAATTTTGAAAATAATTTGTATTTCTAATTTATTATACACGAAATACTCAGTTTAATTTAGACATGTAAAATAAACCTCTTATAATGTACTTCTTTTCCAATTTTTTAAATAATTTGAGTAAAATTGAATTTGATTTTCATAGATGCTTAGAGATTGTGAATGAGTGGTGGTTATTGACCAATGGTGTTCAGCTACCTTCAAAGCAATTGGGAACTTAAATATTTATTGACTTCATAACATCCATTGATTTTCTGCAGATTTGTAACAAAATTCTTCCCAATATCTAATGGTTCGTTGGTTGCTTTAAGGTTACATGATACAGGTAGCCCTACTGCACCATACGCAAAACGGGCCGCGGTAGCCTACTTAAAAGAGTAACGGATTAGCAATCGGAGGGTTGCGATTTCGACACTCGGTCCAAACAAAGACAGTAGTTTACACGGGATATGGTTTACGTTAAATATAACGTGGCCTTAACTGTCCTCATTTTGGCGCTGTGTGGAAGTTTGGGGAGTGTGGTACCAGGTCGGTTGTTGACCTCGTCATCTGACCGTGGTTCAGGATTACTTGGTCTTGTCCTCGGATATTTCCTTTGAGATTGATCCCAGACCGTCACCAATAGCCAGTTGTGTTGCACCAGTGCAACGTTAATTGAAGACTAGAAATGGGAAACGCAATAAGTGCCAAATTGCAAATTTTACAAGAGATTGAAAAATAAGTTATAGCTCCTCTTGGTACGTATCTTAACTGGTACATCTACCAACGCGTTTTTCAACTACTTAGAGTGTGTCGGACACTTACATTGTTTTCCAGGTTGAAAAACTTGGTATTTACTACGTTTTGACGCGTGAAAAAAAAAATGCGTTTTCCATTTCCAGTCCTCAATTAACTTCCTAGCATTACTTGCTGATGTCTGTCTTGAGTTTGGCACAGCTCGGTAAACTATGACGCCATAAAACTCAAAGCAGCCAACCAACCAAAAGAAATATTCTTGGTGAATGCCTGCTCAAAATTGTGTTTTTACAATTCTTTTAACGAGCTCGTTTCACGGCAAAGACACGAAGTTGCTAATTCTTTCCTGCGACGTGTTCTACTTCCGTCAATCTTAGGGTTGTCACTGAAACAGCTATCCTCTTCATACTTCGAAACCACTGTGCAGCTATGAATTAGCAAGCTTTTTAAATGCATGCTGGCATCATGTCATACGCGAGACACTTAGACTATAGATGTACGAAAAGATATAAAACACACTTTATTCTCTCTATATCTTATGCTTTCTGTACATCACTCATTGCTTTTACTTTGGATATTGTATACAGTTTACGTTCATACTGCGTTCCAATTTCTAGGCATCATAGGATGTTTTAGGGTTACGGTAACCCAGTTGGAAGAGCCTCGAATTAGAAATTGGGTTGCAAGTTCGAAGCTCGGTCCAGCCCAAGTCCGTCGGGTACATGGGGCAAATCAACCCCACTGCAACAAATCGAAACGGTTGAAATCTCTCAGCATTCTGGTTAAAAGCTGCTTCTGTTGAATCTATAGCCTTGACTTTGGTTCAGTAGAATCTGGGTACTCATGATGTTCGTTACAGAATCCACTTTAAACCGTTGGTCCTGGTATAATTAATCCTGCTGTAGGGCAAATTAACCTCACTGAAACAAATCAAAAGGGTTGAAATCTCTCAGCATTCGGTTTGCAAGCTGCTGCTGGTCAATCTATTGCCTTGACTTTGGTTCAGTAGGCTCTGGGTACTCATACTGTTCGTTTCAAAATCCACTATAAACCGTAGGTCCTGGTATAATTCGTCCTGATGTAGGAAAAATTGGACACAACAAATCAAAACGGTCATTCAGTAAATATAGAACAAAATCTCTCCCTCACAAAAAAAAACATCTGAGTACATACATGATATGCTCGTCTTTAGCTTTGGGTGCCTTGAAAATGGAACGGTTATGATTGACTTGGACAGTATTCAATACATGAACAGAAAGTTTGTGTTTCATTTAATAAAATGCCTACTGTTTCATTGATAAAGTAAGATGTTCTTCGTGTGGTTTATTTAAAACAATTGTATATCTTGTGTGTGTGTGTTTAACTGTGGCTTTAGTGTTTGTTTGAAGCTGCATTTCGTTTGTGTTGATCTAATTGAGATAATAAAAGTACTAATGATGTTGTCGCTTTTCTTTTACTCAATAGTCAAACAAACCTTATCTTTATTTCTTAGTCATGCACTATAAATAGAATTCATTTAGAGAAATTTCAAAACTAGTTATATAAGATGGTAAAAGGTTTTGTATTTGATGTCATGATTTTTAAGTACCTAGGGGGCAATGCCCGAATAGACAGAAGTTCGGTTTGTAACCTGATTCTACAATCCAATGACGATCGTGTACAAATAGAAGCCGGTGCACGCTCATTCTGTTCAGGCCTCCAATGTACTAAAGTTGACGTGGCGTGGAAAGTTTTCAGAGTAGGGTGCTAGGACAGGTGGACATCACATCTTACCGTGGTTCAAAATGACGTGGTCTTGTCCTCGGATCTATCCCTTGGGGTATTGATCCCGGACCGTCATCAATAGCCCGTTGTGTTGCTCTAGTACGACGTTAACTAAAAAATTACCAAATTACTACAAATAGTTTTGCAGGCCACTTGTTAATACATTTTAGTCTTTTGGTCATCTTCGTGTTTTTAGTATAACTAGTTTTATCGCCGGTTTAAAAAAAAATATTTGTTGAAACTTACAAAAATTGTATATTTTGCGTGCGTTTAAAAGGCTGTAGTGTAAATTACTAAATAGTGTACCAGTAGGTAAGTACATTAATTAACGTCGTACTGGAAGAACACATCGGGCTATTGAAGACGATTCGCGGTCAATACACCTAAGGCAAAGATAAATCTTGGATCGGAATCGGGTAAGGTAATTATAATGAACGACGTACAAGAGCAACACAACGGGCTATTGACGACGATCCGGGATCAATCCCCAAAGGGATATATCCGAGGACAAGACAACGTCATTTTAACCACGATCGGATTTTGGGAGAACTGTTAAAGTTCTCTCAGCTTTCCGTGTTAAACTGTTTGAAAACTCAAGCTGCTTTGACACTCCCAGCAGTTATTTTTTTGAAGATATTTTAATTTCGGAATCATTCTCTCTCTCTGTCCATTCAAATTGCAACAGAACCCTCACCTGATCCTACCTCAGTTAGAATATGTCCCTAGCGTCATAAAACCAAAAAACTAACCAGCCTACTGCAGTTAAAATGGTCCGGAGAAATTTCTGTGGACTAGTTTCAGTTTTAGACGCACGTTGGCGTGGTGTGTGAATTTGGAGAGTGGAGTGACAGATAAGGTGCGACCTCGTTTCTTTCCCTTCAGAATTGATCCCGGACGGAGCCATTTGCGAAATCAAGGCGGTAGGGAGGGAGGTATTTAATTAACACCTCGTCATTTTGAACCACGGTCAGATGACGCGAAATGACACTCAGATGATGAGGGAACAACTGAGCTGGCAACCCACTCAAGCCATCCACACCACGCTAACGCGAGGACATAGGAGGCCTCAACCAACTGAACTTGCAACAGCCCCCTTTGTACACGACGGTCTTTGCTTGGATTCGCATTCGCAACCCTCCGGTTGCTAATCCGTTTCGCTGCCAACCGGAATACCACGGCCGAAGGTAGGTAGGTGGGTATTTTAATCAACATCTCACTGGTAATTTTGAAATAACGCCGTACTAGAGCGACACAACGGGCTATTGACGGGAAGAACCGAGGGAAAACAACCGAGAGCAACACCTCGTAATTTTGAACCACGGTCAGATGACGAGCAACACCTGAGCTGGCACCCACTCTCCAAACGTTCACACCAACCTAATGTGATGACTTTCGGCCCCGATAGATTTAAGATGCACAAGCCGCTTCTACACCATACGCTTACAAACATCACCCTGATTCGAAGCAGGAACCTTCCGATCTAGAGGGCCGACCAACCGGTATAGTGGTTAAGGTGTAAGCCTCTAGATCGGAAGGTTCCTGGTTCGAATCCGGGTTCGGGCATGGATGTTTGTAACGTATGGTGTAGAGGCGGCTGGTGCACCTTAAATCTGTCGTGGCCGAAAGTCCTCACGTTGGGTTGGCGTGGAAGTTTGGAGAGTGGGGTGCCTGCTCAGGTGTTGCTTCGTCATCTGACCGTGGTTCAAAATTACGAGGTGTTGTCCTCGGATCTTTCCCTTAAGGGACTGATCCCGGACCGTCGTCAATAGCCCGTTGTGTTGCTCTAGTACGACGTTAACAAAAAATTACCAATTACCAATCCGATCTAGAGGCTAATTAACCTTAACCACTATAACGGTTGGTCGGCTAACATCTCACTGGAGTAACACCAAGGGCAACACCTTTGCCCGAGAAACAGAGTGTCATTTTGTGCCAATGTCTGACACTGCGTAAACTGCGACTGAATTCCCCCAGATTGACAACGTAGCGACATTTCCCCTCTGCGTCAAGGTCGGATCCGGATCAATCAGACAATTAAGTGAATCCGAGGTTTTATTTCGCAAACCTGCTCTTTGTTTCATTCAGTTCGTTTGTTCGTGAATGTTACCGTTTCTATTTCCTTATTTAATAGGAACTAGCTGATTAAAACCCGGTGTAGTTCGGGTTTCAAATATGACCGCGATATTTTCATGTGTGAACTCAAATACACAAACCCTGTATAACGTGTTTCCTTCCGCGACAGCTAAAATTTGACCTCAACGTTTCGCTGTGCTAACTCAAATACACAAACTCTGTAGAACGTATTTCCTGGCGCGAGAGCTAAAATATGGCCCCGACATATTCCCTAGTGTTAACTCAAATGCACAAACCCTGAATGACGTGTTTCTTACCGCGCTGGCTAAACTATGACCACGATATTTTCCTTTGTTAACTCATACACAAATCCCGTAGAACGTGTTTCCTACCGCGACAGCTAAAATATGACCGCAACATTTCCCTGTGTTATCTCAAATGCACAAACTCTGTAGAACGTGTTTCCTACCGCGACATTTCCCTGTGTTATCTTAAATACACAAACTCTGTAGAACGTGTTTCCTACCGCGACAGCATGACCGCAACATTTTCCTGTGTTAACTCATACACAACCCCTGTAGAACGTGTTTCCTGATCCATGTCCATTTATTGCAGAAAAACAAAGTTTAGATTTTAAAATTGGTGCTTCGAGAGGCACTTTCAGGACTACCTGTGGGCCAATTTTCATGGTTACAGATGGATCTGTACAGGAAAGCAATAGCCTATGTTTTCCGCAGTGTGTTCTAAAGTATACAACACCAAATTTGGTGTGGATTGGTCAAACTGTGAATATTTGTTTTCGGAATATACACATACACACATCCTTTTATATATAGAGAGAGAGACAGAAGATAGGGATGAACGAGTGCGCTCTTACCATTTCATAGGATGGCAGATTTCAATTGATACGACAGCTAAAACGGCCGTCAGTGCACTTATTATTTCTGTCGGTTCTGATTGTTTCCGTGATGACCCATTTGGCAGGACTGAATAATTGTTTGCACGAGCAGCGGTCACCCAATTGGAAAAGCATCGGAAATGCAAGATAATTCGAATCCAACCAAACATCGTCGTGTACGAAGGGGCTGAAACATGTTCAAAATGTCGTGGCGTCAAACGTCCTCACGTCGGTTTGGTGTGGAAGTCTGGAGAGTGGGGTGCCAGCTCAGGTGTTGCATCGTCATCTGACTGTGGTTCGAAATTACTTGGTGTTGCTCCAATGCGACGTTAATAAAAATACATACATGCAACAATACCTAAAACTAATCCCGTAAGTAAAATCCTCATCAGAGATCCTTCATTTAGCGTTTTACTTTTCTCTCACCCAGTCTTTGTTTCCCTGTCCAAGAGTTCAATATATCTTGTCACCCTTTTCACCTATGAACTGAAGCTATCCCGTTAATTTAACCCCCCATGGACTCATTTCCATTCAAATTACGAACCGATCTGGTGGTTAAGGTAGCCTCTAGATCGGAAGGTTCCTCGTTCGAACCCGAGTCAGTGCATGGATGTTTGTAACCGTTTGGTGTAAAGGCGGCTGGTGCGCCTTAAATCTGTCGTGGCCGAAAGTCTACACGTTGAGTTGGTGAGGAAGTTTGGAGAGTGGGGTGTCACTTCAGGGGTTGCCTCGTCATCTGACCGTTGTTCTAAATAACGTTGTGGTGTCCCCAAGGGATTGATTCCGGACCGCCTATCAAAATTTTTTTTGAAAGCCAAATTGCTTTTCAAGAATTATGTTTTTAGGAGTCGGTTTAAACTAGCTGTTAACATTAAATGTAACCAGTTATCATAAAAATAATCTTATTTATTGACACAAAAATATGTTTTACATTAAAATAAAAATATAACAAAACACGCATTTAATGTGAACAATGACCTTGAATTTCCTTGGAAAGATTAGATAAGTCAGATTTGTATGTCAATGATTTTATAATATTTCAAGTAGGATTCCAGGTTTTCATCAATACGACGATTTCTCAATTTACTTTTGATAAGGCTCATGCCTGAAAAAGATTGTTCGCATGAATATTTAGAGCCAAAGTGAGTGAAAGAACAGAAAATGTTAGTTTTTTTAACTGATCATAGGAATCATGAATACTGTTCGAGGTGGTGAAAATTACCATGTGTCTTTCTTCTCCAGGTCTTTCAGTGCAGATAACCTTTTCTGTAAACTAAGCTCATATTTATTTTTCTCCAATTTTTCCATATCAGCATTAAGGCGTTCGAATTTGGAAATCAATAATACTTTGTTTTTTAACTCCAGTTATTTCATTTCAAAAGCGCCAATTGCAATATTAAAGGAAGAAAAATTCAATTCTGTTATATCATCACTGATGTTTTTTTTTAACAAAGGTTAAGGTCGCTATTTCTAAATTCCTGAAACCTCCCGTAAATAAGCTTCCCACATATTTAAAATTGTTGTGAAATAATAAATGTCAATTACCGAGTTGTTTTCTTGGCGATGTTTCAGCAGGCTTGGAAAATGAATAAATGTTTGTCTTTCAAAATCTTTAAGAAAAAGGGATAATTTTTTTTCGCATGAAAGGACTAATTCCAACATCCAAAAAATTGGCTTTCCTTTCTCCGTAGTTTACGATTAAAATTATTTAGATAAGACGTATGACACATGAAAATTTTCACCAACCGTGAAATAAAACTTTTGGATACACTGATCATCCGTTTGTTCAAGATAAGCAGCACCCTTTTCAAGGAGAAATGCTTTAATTTCTAAAAAAAAAGGAAGCGAAACGTTTTAAAACGTTTCCTCTTGAAAGCTAACGTATTATGCAGCAGAAGATCTGCGTATTCACTCCATTTGAACTAAAAATTCTTTAAAATGGCGATGATAAAGAGATTTAGCTACAATTGTGTTGACCATCTTGAGCACCAATTTCATAATGTTGCACATTTCTTCTATAAATGTCTACGAGCACAAAGCGCTTTTTGATGAATGATGCAATGGTAAACAAGCATCTCGTGATTAATTTTTTTTCCTTCTAAATAGAAAAAAAAACCTTTTCACACTTCGGTCATGCTTTTTGCCCCATCTGTTGAAATTGAAACAATTTTATAGAGTGGAATATGATGCTTCTCCGTGCATTCAATGACAGCATTTGCAATATCCCCAACACGTGTTTGATCCTTCAAGTGGCAATAATCCTAAAAGTTCTTGTTTAGGACCCGAAGACGAAATAAATCGAACAAAAAGTGAAACTTGCGCTGTGTCATTAATGTCACAAGATTCGCTATTGATAAAGCTGAAACCAATTTAAGATCTTCGTCTTGCTGATTGGTTATAATCGAAGACATCTTGACTGTTCTGTCTCTTACTGTTTTAGCAAACAGTGGTAAGTCTTTAATTTTCTTAAAGAATTTCTGCTTTGTTCTTAAAATCTCGGAATAGCTCTTCGGATGCATTTATAAAACAACTTTTAATGTTTTTGCCTACTGTGTATGGTTTGCCTCTCTTAGCAATCTCTTGATTAAGAATAAAGCTTGCCTATATTAACATTGTTGGAAGCTTGCACCCAATACTTAAATACAGAACTTGATTTTTCTTGACTCTTCTGAAGTTCCCCAGCTGCTTTCGTCCTCGCATCACCGGCGGGATATTTACTGACGGCATTTAGTCGAAATCGATTTGTGTCAGAGCCGCACTCAAGTGGCTAAAGAACCGTGGTTTGCCGACCACTAACCTAGTACGAAGTTAATTAAAAATTACCATTACCATTACCTTTCAAATTTCCAGTGCGACGTTATTAAGATACGTACCTACATTTCAACTATCGCCCCAGTGTAAGATCAAATTACTCCTTCGTTAAACCACAGACTTCTACCAAAGTTCTTGATAGATCCTCTCTTCAGTAATCTCTCTCTTAATCCTTATCCCTCTAGCGAGTTCATTGTAACCTAATCACTTCTTCTTATGAGCCCCTTGGAATAGGGAGCTCTGAAAGCCTACTCAAACTTCCAACCATCGAAGACCTCGACGTCTTATGATATTGCTATTTTGTTATTGCAGTAATAAAGAATTGTTATGGATCCCGGACTAGAGATACTAGAAGATAAATATCAGAAAATATAACATTTGGTAAAATTATTAAAAAAATAAGAGGATAAGAAAAGTGCACATCATTAGTGTGTAATTGTAAGGTATCTAATAAAAAGAATACTCTTTGGCGAATCTTGGTATATTAACCACTAACTGAAAGAAAATTTACTGAATCTATTACTTACGTATTTTGAAAAGAATTAGTAAATGCGAGAACGAATTTATAAATGGAAACACTGACCATTTATTTAAGTCTTTTTTCAAAACGTTGCAAAAAATAAGAATCCAATTTTTAAACAACGAAATAATAGTAAATACATATCTAATTAATAGAAATTGAACATTTTACTTTTCATATTCGTTTGTGCGCGGCAATCTTAGTTGAGTTATTGACTTCGATTTAATGCTAACCAAAAAGGTGGCTAGGTTAGCAACGCGATTTCCTTCCAAACTAAAAAAAGCTGTGAATCGTCCATATATTTGTAATTATTATAATTCTGACACGAAACTAAATTATCATTGGTTATCTATTTCATCTTGTAATGAGACGTTTTAGCAAGGAGCTCAATATGCACAAGAGGTTGAACCTTCTTTTATACTTTGGTGCGTTTTAGTAATACGTACAATTTTCGTACAATGTACTTTGAATAGCAGTGGTTCACATAACGATGTAGTAGGAAATGTGAATATCGTAAAGTTTGCACTTAATGTTTGAAATATAAGATACATTTTTTAGCGCAATCCGAAATAATGAATAAAGAGAAAAAAAAGTGAAAAACCGAATAATAGGACAAAAAAGATCTGCCTGAAAAAAAGTGAATGAAAAAAAGATCCGAGCGGAAAAAGAGGACATGTTCTCTTTAAAAGAGATGTTCTGGCAACCTTATCCCGGACCGTCACCAATAACACGTTGTGTTTCTCCAGCACGGTGTTAATTAAAATACCTACCACACTAATGGATACGGGCTATTACCACTCTGTCACAACTGCAGACTCATAATTTCCGTTATAATGACACTAGCCACTGCACTGCTAGCCCGGCGTTGCCCGTGCCCGTGGTGATGGTTTGTGAAGGCAACGCCGTGATGTAAGATAGTAATCTATTGTAAAATTTTCCGCAGATTTCAAATCCGTTGAAATTTTCAATCTATCTTTAACGATTCCGATTTTACGAAAAAAAAACTAAACAATGTCATTCAAAATGTTTTTTTTTTTTTTTTTTTAATTGTTTTTGCTCTCCTCTGAAATTAAAGAGGGCAGAAAATATAATCTGTTTTATTTTTTAACGCGAAGGGCAAGAAATGCAATCTGTTTATTTTTGGATAGTGAAAGTTCACGTGCTGTCACAATCTCTTGCGAAAATATAAAAGGATTGGATTGTATATGGTTTTGTGGCATTGAGTCCTCTTGGGTCATATTATGCCAAACTCGATATAAAAAGTCTAGTATATATAGTCTAATAATAAAATGGAATGAGTGATGTCATAATAAAATGAATACTATATACAATTATATATGATAAATAAACCCAATGTCATGTAAAAAGCTAAAAATATTTGGATGAGGATTCTCTATAACCATGTCTTCTAAAACCAAGGTACATGAATTAAAATATTTAAGTCGTTGCCTATTAAAATGAGAACATTCTATTAAAATATGTTTTACGGTTAGTGGGAAAATGCAGTAGTTACAAATGGGATGATCTCCGAGGAGGAGGTGTCTATGGGTGATCCTAGTATGTCCGATGCGGAGGCGTGTTATTATTACCTGCTGTCTTCTTAAAAGTGGTGACTGCCATTGAGTTATATTTGATTAGATAGCGTGGGTTGAAAATATAAGAGTCTCTCCCATTCTAGACGGGAGATCCATGATAACAATCTCAAAAAGAGATAAAGGCCCCCTACGGGACCAGGGTCCCCTAATAAACACTAATATAGACGGGAGATGAAAAAACTTGGCATGGTTCGAAAGGCTGACGTCAAGGTGACGTGAGGGCGAAAAGTCTTAATTTTGATGTTCCTTCATTCCGCGAAAGAAGAAAGAACGTTGAAAAAAACTATCAAATTCTTTTAAAATGTTCTAGATTGAATTTTAAAATTCGCCTCGACCTTAAAATTGAAAAAAGTTTGAACTACCTGTGTGCCAAATCCCACTACTGTAAGTGCCATGGATTCGTCAGGACTTGGCGTGTAAGAAAACAAATAGACAAACACTTCCTTTTATAATATTAGAGATACGCTCAGAGTGTTAAGAATTCCCAAGTTTGGAAGAAAAATGGTATGACAACACCGTACTTTATCTCTACGATACACAATCACCACTACTTTATTTACGCGACCCAAGTATAAATATAAACATTTAAACCGATAGGTGCACTATGTTTGGCTCTTTTTCTCACTTGTTTGTTTTTATAAACAGAAACAAAGCGACTCTTTCTTGGGAAAACGAGAACGTAACCGAATCGAATCGGGGCGCTATCTCATGAACATCTGGCACCGATCTCGAATAACAAGAACGAAAAAAAGAATGTTCCGAACCGCGTGAGCTCTTCTGAGACACCAACCGCGACGATGCGAAGTTGAGAAGGCAGTTCTTCCGACAGCAGTTGAAATAACAGTTGGTGACTGTTACCGAAATCTCTCTATATTAAAAATAAAGTTACCGCCGCCGCAGGATTGAAAACTGTGTTGTTTAGCTCGATTCGCAGCGGTTTCCCTAGAAAGTTCGGATCAGAAAAATATGAAATTAACATGGTTTGTTCTTCATCGTGTTCCCTGGACAATTGTAAAGATCTTTTTCCGATGCGGTTATTAGTTTAGAGTTTATTAAGTGTCAAAGTTGAAAAAGCGAAAGTTCTTCCGCGATTGAGCTAAACACATACAAATATCAGTCTACAGCCGTGAAATTTTTTTTTAAAGTACCTCTCAACGTAAATTTTTGCAGCTCGTCGAGTTGTTTTAGAAATTTCAATTCGGTTCTGGATAGTAATTTTTTGAAATTCGGGAAAAATCGGGACATTTTCGTTATTTTTTTTTAAAAACGGGGGTTAGCGAGCGTAAGCGAACAGGTTGCAGAGCCCCCTAGTATAAAAAAGAATACGGGTCCGTGAAGTCGAGTTGGAAAAGTAACGTATATTGTCTAACAAAGAACTGCCAGTTCGAAACTTTCGATATGACCAAACGCACGTCAAATCTGCAGTGACCTATGATGTCCGCGCATTGACGATGTGTGGAAGTTTGGCGAGTGAGGTGTAAGCTCCTATGGCGTATGACCGTGGTTCCAAATCACGAGGTGTTGTCCTTGGATATTTCCCTTTAGGTTTGATCTCTGATCGTTACCAATAGTACTGCTTCAGTGTGATGTTATTTCAACTACCTACCTAAACACCATTTGCGACAATGAATACGAAGATTAAATTAAAATATTTTTTATAACTGAATGATTGGTATAAAGTGTAGTTAGGCAATTTTAATTAACCTGGAGCAACATAAAGAGCTGTTGGCGACGGTCTTGGATCAATCCCCGAAGGAAAAGATCCCAGAACAACAACACAATGTTTTTTTAACTTTGATCAGGTGACGAGGTCACAACTGAGCTGGCTCCCCACTCCAAAACTTCCACGCCAGCATGAGAACATGGCATCGACATTTTTAACGTGCACAAGCTTCCTATGCATACGACAGTCTTTGGATGGATTCGAACTCCAAGGTGTGCGGAATAGACCGCTCAATAATCATTCGACGGGATTCTTGGTCATATAACAAAGCGATAAAATATCCGTTTGTGGTTTGTACATGGTAAACCAGAGATGCACACCAATAACTCTTAGTTTAATACGAGTACATTCGCCATCTGACCGTCGTTCGAAATTGCGTTTTGTTTTTGTATCTTTTCCTTCGTGTTGTGTTGCTCTAGTACAGGGGAAGCCAACCTGTGGCGCATGCGCCAAAAGTGACGCATTGGAAGAGTACAAGTGGCGCATTGTACCCTTGCTCCTACTTATTCGTTTGAAGTAGGCACCATATCTGAATCCATCTTCATATTATCAACACCAGAGTGCTCTCAGTTCATTTGTTCAGAATTCAGAAATTGCTAAGCCCTGTCTCCAAATATTTGCACACCATCTTGGTAATAAAGGCATTGAAAGGAAATCGGACGAAATTGTTACGAGACCTATCGAGGAACTCTTTCAGGATGTATCTCAGCAACTGGAAGAACGTGCCAATTCTTTTTTCTAGCTTTGAATGAATCAACGGACATATGTGATGTGGCCCAGTTAAGAATATTTATAAGATGAATTGATGATAATTTTATGTAGTTTAGGAACGACATACAGATGCGATTAAGCATTTTCATCCATGAAATTTATTAAAAGGAAAATGAGGTCGTGAATGACTGATTCAAATTTGAAGAATTATCTGCTGCTCTCAGTAACAAATTGAACACCAGACATTGAGACTAGCGAAAATAGGATCAAAAGTCTCATTTATAGTAAGTAATATTTATGTGCTGTAATAGATATTGTTTTACATACAATAATTAAATTATTTAATAACGTTAATTATGTCTAAACACATACTTTTATTAAAGAGGTTATGAAGGATATGCCAGGACTATGAACGTAAGAAGGTAAAAAAAGGTGCTTGCGTTGTATGGCGCATCTGAACTCATGTATGAAAAAAATTGACGCTTCGTATATAAAAGGTTGGCCACCCCTGCTCTAGTACGACGTTAACCAAAATTACCCTTACCCTTACCTTCGCGTTTGATCCCACCAATAGCCCATTGTGTAACTCCAGTCCGACGTTAGTTAAGAATACCAAATGCCATAAATTCTGCATATTTATCAGGTGTTTCTGTTTCAACTCCATTGACTCTCAGCAACCACCATGCTCAGACACAAAAAGGAAAGTGTGTATGGGGTTTGGAATTCTAATATTTCGAATGCCAGATCCAATCGAAAAACAGACCACACTCTAACCGGTTGATCTTCGACAAGGATTCCATAGGTATGGTGGTGGTTCTATTTCGACCACCCTATTATAAATGAAATTTTGCTATTTCCCCTTTTAAGAATTACTAGTTGAAAAATCGGCGTTGTTCCGGTTGAAAAGGTTAAATGTTGATTATCCTTTCAGTTTCCTGTAAAACCCTGTATTTCCCTGTGTTAACTCATACCCAAATCCTGTAGAACGTGTTTCCTAACGCGACAGCTAAAATAGGACCGCAACATTTCCCTGTGTTAACTCAAATACACAAACCCTGTAGAACGTGTTTACTTCCGCGACAGCATGACCGCAACATTTTCTGTGTTAACTCATACATAACCCCTGTAGTACGTGTTTCCTTGTACCTATCCATTTATTGTAGGAAAACAAATTTTAGATTTTAAAATTGGGGTTTCGAGAGGCACTATTAGGACTACCTGTGTGCCAATTTTCATGGTCATGTGCTACAGATTGGTCTGAAGACAGGACAATAATAGCATATGTTGTCCGCAGTGTTCTAAAGTATAAGTGTACTAAATTTGGTCTGGATTGGTCAAAAGGTGTAGATTTGTTTAGAAATACCCACACATCCTTTTTTATATACGTATATAGAAGATTACTTGATGAAGTTACCTTTCATAACCCGCGTAAATTTTTCTTTTGTAAATTGTATTTAGTTTCTATATTGCATTTAATTTTATTATTTCGCATTCATTTCGACTGCTATTTCTGAATTTTAAAATTTTTGAATCAAATGTCGGTAGTGCTCAGTTGCGCACCCATGTTTACCTGCAAGTGTTTTATATGTTTCATTTTTTGAATATAATATAGCATTTAACGCTCTAAGTGGCTTTGACGACATTTTTCTCTTCTGCGCCAGTAAAACTATCATTGGGTGTGTATGTCTACTTGATACGCGCTTCGGCGCAGAATAGACGAATATGGCCCTAGCGCCATAAAACCCCCAAGCAATCAACCGTCAAAATCCCGTCTGTTTTGCACGGCCGTGGTATCACGGTTTTAAGAGTGACGGGTAAGCAACCGTAGGGTTGCAAGTTCGAATCCAGCCAAAGACCGTCATCTACAAAGGGGGATGGTGCACGTAAATTCCATCGTGGCCTCAAATGTCCTCACGTTGGCAAGGTGTGTAAGTTTGGAGAGTGGGGTGACAGCTCAAGTGTTGCCTTATCATCTGACCGTGGTTCAAAATTACGTGGGGTTGTCCTCGAATCTTACCATTAGGGGATTGATCCTGGAATCGTCGTCAATAGCTCTTTATGTTGCTCCAGTACATTAATTGAAATACCTACCATTCGGGTTTGATTCCCTAGTCCGTCATAATTAGTGAGATGTGTTGCTCAAGGGCGACGTAAATTAAAATACACTAGGGGGCCAGCCGTATGCTCGTTAACGCTCGCAAACCCACGGAGATATAATTTTTTCGCTGAGCGAATATTGCTCGCTTCGCTTGCATCAATGAAGACGTGTCTTAGCAGAAGGGATTGTTTACAAAATATATTCCAAAAAAAAGATTTTCAAATATAAATTTGCTGTAGTACAGAAAAGTCATACAGTACCTCTGGAATCAGAACTCGAACAATTTGGAATTCAAATAAAAATTTTGAGCAAATTTTGACTCGAAATGTGAGCACTGCTTTGGAAATTGAATACCCATCATGTTATTGGTGTGTACATTTCCCCAGCACTCTTGCCACCCATATACTTTTTCCATTGAGTTTGTTGTCAAAAGTTATAGTGCAAGCGTCCTGTTGAACTATTTGTTGGTCCTGAAAATGCTCGTTTTTTTTAAATGGCCCTGAAAAGACCCTTTGTTTTTGACATTTTGAAAGAAAGTAGTACAATAAACTAAATTATTCTTTTTTATTTCAATAAAATTTCATCCAATAACGCTGTAAATTCAATTGAGGCACGAGGCTTCTTGTTAAAGAAACAATCGTACAATCGCCGACCAGCCGATCTAGTGGTTAAGGTGTTGGCCTTAAGGTAAGCCCTTGGTTAAGGTGTTGGCTTTAAGTTAAGCCCTTGGTTAAGGTCTGGATCGGAAGGTTCCCGGTTCGTATCCGGGATCAGGGCATGGATATAAAATTGTGCTGTCCATGTTCGGTGCAATGATGCCCCCCCCCCCCATTTGGTGATCCTTCACAAATGGCCATCGCTTCCGACATTGCAGTGTATAAGGTTTGAATTCCGATACGGTCATTTGTTAAAAAAAAAGAAAACAATCATACAGTGTTGCCAAAACGCGATAACAGATAACGTCTTTTTTTGTGTGCTACGTAGGAGAATCTTCTACTATTATAAAAGGAAGTGTTTGTCTGTTTGTTTTCTGCCCGCAAAGTCCTGACGAATCAATGGCACTTACAGTAATGGCATTTGGCACACAGGAAGTCCGAATTTTTTGCATTTTTTGGGTCGCGGCGAATATTAAAATTCAATATGGAACATTTAAAAATGAATTTAATAGTTTTTTCACTGTTCTTCTTTCGGAAATGAAGAAGCATCAAAATTTAGACTTTTCTCCGTCACGTCACTATTGAACGTCATCCTTTGGAACCAGGCAAAGTTTTTTTCACCTTACGTCTCGAATGGGATAATACAGATTCGAATGACCTTCGTTTGATTCGAGATTCGTTCATTCCGATTTCCTGATAAACGGATTCGAGTGTGAAACAGAAGAAACTATTACAGTTATCTGTGGCGTTCTTCAGTGCTTTTTTCTATCTCAGCGATCGTTAAAGAAAGAATAAAAATTTTAACGGATTTCAAATCTGCGGAAATTTTTACTCCAGATAGATACATTATGCATTAGATTTTCTTTTAATAAATAATTTATCGATTAAATATTTATATTTCTTTGTTTCCGAAGCAAAACAACACCACGGGCAATGTAACCCACACGAAAAGAACTATTGCGGGCAACGCCCATTTGGTTTGCGAACCAAACCAATACCACGAGCAACTCCGTTATGGCTGTTATCCAATAGGCTACAGCTTTACATACCAAAAGGAAATCCGTGATGGCTGTTATTCAATAAGCTACAGATGCACATACCAAATGGGAATCCGTGATGGCTCTTATCCGATTGGCTACATATTCACATACCAAATGGGAATCCGTGATGTCTGTTATCCAATAGGCTACAGATTCACATACCAAATAGGAATGCATTATGACTGCTATCCAATAGGCTACAGATTCACATACCAAATGTGAATCCGTGATGGCTAGTATTCAATGGGCTACATATTCACATACCAAATGGGAATCCGTGATGGTTGTTATCCAATAGGCTACAGATACACATACGAAATGGGAATCCGTGATGGCTCTTATCCGATTGGCTACACATTCACATACCAAATGGGAATCCGTGATGGTTGTTATCCAATAGACTACAGATGCACATACCAAATGGGAATCCGTGATGGCTCTTATCCGATTGGCTACATATTCACATACCAAATGGGAATCCGTGATGACTGTTATCCAATAGGCTACAGATTCACATACCAAATGGGAATCCGGGATGGCTGTTAACCAATAGGCTACAGATTCACATACCAAATGGGAATCCGTGATGGCTCTTATCCGATTGGCTACACATTCACATACCAAATGGGAATCCGTGATGGCTGTTATCCAATAGACTACAGATGCACATACCAAATGGGAATCCGTGATGGCTCTTATCCGATTGGCTACATATTCACATACCAAATGGGAATCCGTGATGACTGTTATCCAATAGGCTACAGATTCACATACCAAATGGGAATCCGGGATGGCTGTTAACCAATAGGCTACAGATTCACATACCAAATGTGAATCCGTGATGGCTGTTATCCAATAGGCTACATATTCACATACCAAATAGGAATGCATTAAGGCTGCTATCCAATTGGCTATACATTCACATACCAAATGTGAATCCGTGATGGCTAGTATACAATGGGCTACAAATTCACATACCAAATGGGAATCCGTGATGATTGTTATCCAATAGGCTACAGATTCACATACCAAATGGGAATCCGGGATAGCTGTTATCCAATAGGCTACAGTTCACATACCAAATAGGAATACGTGATGGCTATTATTCAATGGGCTACATATTCACATACCGAATGGGAATCCGTGATGGTTGTTATGCAATAGGCTACAGATTCACATACCAAATAGGAATCCGTGATGACTGTTATCTAATAGGCTACAAATTCCTATTTGGTTTGCTTCGCAAACCAATAACCCCATAAAAGCAACTGGCACGGGCAACGCCGGGCTAACCACGCAGTGGCTAGTTATATATTTGGATGTCCCCTCTTCTCTCTGTGCGGTATGTTAGCTTCGGTGAACAGGCATCGAATTATAACTGTGATCGAAAGTTAGCACTGAGAGTTGAGGCTGTTATCGTAAAATAGCAGTCGGGTTGAACCCTTGGCAGATGATCTCTATCAGTCCACTTGACTTCTTCGAAGTGAAAAAAAGCACGCGAAAGAGAAGGAATGCGTAGTACAGGGGAGAAAAAAAAGAGTTCGTGTGTAGAGTAGATGCGAGAGAGCGAAGAAAAAGCGAGAGGAGTGAAGGACGACGTTTGACGATTTCGTCGGAGTCGGATTGCGGACGGATGTCACGTGACCGCCCCTCTGATCGTTCGCGGGCGCCCTGTGCGGATTACCAGTGCACGGCTGCCCACCCGATCGACCGGCGATGGCCACCGAAGACGCGAAATCCCGCGAGAAACCGAGAAAGCGCGAGAAAACTGGGGTAAGTCTGACTCTTTGAAATCAGTCGGAGCAAAGGGGTGCAGGTGGTGGTGAAGTGGGAAAGATCTGATGTTGTGATTTGGTTTCAGAAATTCTTCTTTCCTCTTCTTCTCGTTGTGTTGCTACAGTGCGACGTTAATTAAAATACCTACCTGCATATATATTTCCTCATAATTTGAGCCGACCAACCGGTTTGGTGGTTGAGGTGTTAGCCTCTGGATAGTAAGGTTCCAGGTGCGAATCCGGCCAGAGCATGTATGTATATATGCGTATGGTGTTGAGGCGGCTGGTGCATCTTGAATACGTCGGCCGAAAGTCCTTACTTTGGGTTGGTGTGGAAGTTTGCAGAGTGCGATGCCAGCTCAGGTGTTGCCTTGTCATTTGACCTTGGTTCAAAATGACACGGTGTTGCCCTCGGGTCCTCCTTAAGAGATTGATACCGGACCGTCGTCATAAGTCCGTTGTGATGCTCTAGTACGACGTTAATTAAAATACCTACCTACATACATATTTCCTCATAATCTGAGCCGACCAACCGGTCTGGTGGTTAAGGTGTTAGCCTCTAGATAGGAAGGTTCCTGGTTCGAATCCTGGTTAGTGCATGGATGTATGTAAGCGTATGGTGTGGAGGCAGCTGGTGCATCTTAAATATGTCGGCCGAAAGTCCTCACGTTGGGTTAGTTTGGAGTGTGGGGCGCCAGCTCTGGTGTTGCCTCGTCATCTGACCGTGGTTCAAAATGACGTGGTGTTGTCCTTGCAACTTTCCCTTAGCATCAGAACGTCCGCCATTGTGATAACCCTTAAATGTCCGCCGTTGTCATTTCGACACCGGCAAATTTATCGCATAATATAATTGCAATATCTAAATATTACCAAGACTAATATTCATTTGAGTTTTTAAGATTATTTCATGAAATATACATAGAATATGACCCTAAATATCATAAAAATGCAGCAAAACAAATATTAGTACTAAAAATAGAAATAATACAACATTATTAGAGATAAAAAACAAAATCTTAATTTTTATCTTAATAATAATTGTTGACCATTTGTTATGTTCTCACCAAGCTTGAAATTCTTTATACAATTTTCAAGGTTTCTAAACGAAACTTACGAAATCGTAGCAAATTTGTTGGAAAGTGTGGATTTTAAATCAAATCTTAAAAATCCAACTATTTCTCTAGATCTATTTCGACCCATTGTTTCTTTACAGAAGTTTAGACCCCAATAGTCACACCATAAGGACTACGGTTCAATGTTCATAGCACCAATTTACTCAGCGAGAATAGAATATCGCAAGAAAAACACACACTTCATCAATGGATACATACCAGCTGATATCGTTCAAAACTCTTCTAGATTCAACAGTTTTGCATTTCCTTAAGTGTTCTAATATGTAACTGTCGATGAAAAGTAAACACGAACTCAAGATGTATTCATTTTTGTTTTGTTTCCAAAAATGTGTTGGACCACTACTTAGACGCAAACATTTCTAGCCGCAAATCTGCCTGTGACATTTCCATTATGCAGTATCCATTCTGAGACACCCTTAGCGACATATATATCCAGATTAGTTGGGATATTATCAGTTTCATCTGAACTTTCATCAGATTCTTCGCACTCACTTTCATGTAAATTGGTGTCTGCATCGGAATCTAAATTGGAATAAGAGGGCTCCCCACCATCTAATTCATTTTCAGGAATTCTCCATACAAATTAGCAATTTCTTCAGGACTTTGACCTTTATATGAGCCATCGGGCGCCTTCACACGAAGGAGATCGATCTCTCCGACCGGTCGCCTGAGATTATGACCAGGAAATGTTTACAGATTAATTTCCTGCGCACAAACACAGTTGGGATATTATCAGTTTCATCTGAACTTTCATCAGATTCTTCGCACTCACTTTCATGTAAATTGGTGTCTGCATCGGAATCTAAATTGGAATAAGAGGGCTCCCCACCATCTAATTCATTTTCAGGAATTCTCCATACAAATTAGCAATTTCTTCAGGACTTTGACCTTTATATGAGCCATCGGGCGCCTTCACACGAAGGAGATCGATCTCTCCGACCGGTCGCCTGAGATTATGACCAGGAAATGTTTACAGATTAATTTCCTGCGCACAAACACAGTTGGGATATTATCAGTTTCATCTGAACTTTCATCAGATTCTTCGCACTCACTTTCATGTAAATTGGTGTCTGCATCGGAATCTAAATTGGAATAAGAGGGCTCCCCACCATCTAATTCATTTTCAGGAATTCTCCATACAAATTAGCAATTTCTTCAGGACTTTGACCTTTATATGAGCCATCGGGCGCCTTCACACGAAGGAGATCGATCTCTCCGACCGGTCGCCTGAGATTATGACCAGGAAATGTTTACAGATTAATTTCCTGCGCACAAACAATTCGAGCCAAGAGAAGCAAAACAAAATCTTTGACTGGCATCGTTTATTTATTTATTTTGTAAAATCGGTATCGTTAAAGATGATTTATTTTTCAACGGATATGAAATCTACGGAAAGTTTTCTACCAGATCGAAACCTTAAATGTGATTTTCTTGAAATAAATAAATTTCAATTGCAACTTTGATATTTTTGCTATAAGAATTTAAGCGCATTTGACGTAAATATAAAAGTTACAGTAGAAATATTATTTCTTTAAAGAAGATCACATTTAAGGTATCGATTTGGTGTAAAATTTCCGCAAATTTCAAATCCGTTGAAATTTGTACTCTATCTAATGATTGCGAAGATATAAACTTGTACTCAAGAATATAAAAGTTTTTTTTGCTTTGTTTCTCGAATAAAATAAACTACGACAAAAAAAGTCGCCGGCGACTGAACTTCCTCGGTGACTATTTATTAGTCTCTCATACCGGTCTCCTGTGAGTCTTCTCGAGTGAAGTGCGCCTATGGTTTCTATGTAAGTTCCGTCGCCTTCAGACCGGTGTGAACTATAAATTTTCTTCGCGTGAAGGCGCCCATCGTTTTAGCGTCTGCTCTACACAAGGTTCGAAAATCGAATCTGTTTACCTTGTGAGTAGACAAACAAATGTAAACGACGAAAAACTTAGGTCCAACCACACAAGTAAGCCACGTTCACATGGGGCGTTTGAACGCTCGTTTGGAGAGTCTAGCGAGGTACCGCTCTCTGTAAGCATTAAGTTATGTTTTTTTTGTTCCGCTAATTCAAGTTTCAATCTTGGCGATAGTTGAAGAGACAGGCGCCTCAGCGTACAGCGTAAGTGTCCGACAAGTTGACTCTGATTGGCTGGTATGATCATGTGGCTGAGACGTAAAGGTGTTTCATTTGGCTATTTATCTACGTTTTGGCGCAGATCTCTTTGACTGATAGGAACGGTTTTCGAAAGGCTTTGCATTTTGAACCGAAAATTGTATCCTTTTATTATATAAGTTAATAATTATATAAGTTAGTGTTTTATGTATGCTTTTTGTTACATCAGAATGGTCCTAAACCAGGGATGGATACGACACCATCATCCTAAAGCAAAGGGGACGGCAGAGGGGCGGAAAAATATCAACTGGTAGTGAGTTCAGGAGTGGTTTTTAGATTATTTATGTAAAATCAACGGAAGTTTGGAAAAATAAAAAAAGGGTATTAAAAATTAGGAAAAGTAATTTAGAATCAAAAGGAATTAAATTGGAATTGTTTTAAATAATTTGGATGATCTAAAAATATTTCCGCCAGTTGGGTTCGAACTCGGGAAGTCATCCTCCGCCGCTAACGCCAATCTGATGGTAAGTGACTTTAGCCATTTGGCCATCGTTGCTTCACCAAGAGGAGCTCTTTAAAAGAAGAGTTCATTTTTGCCTCCCCTTATAAAAGTTGGCGAGAAATACTACTAACAACAACCATACAACATATATATGAGGAGCCAATCAGAGTCAACTTGTCGGACACTTACGCTGTACGCTGAGGCGCTAGTTTGAAGAGCGGGACCCTGAAAGCCTCGCCAAACGCGCTTTAGATGCGCCTCATATGAATGTGGCCGTACAGTTTATTAGTTTCCGCTATGAACATAACATTGTGTTCAAGGTTAAACAGATGTGCGATAAGAATTTGGTTTGTTACTAATGTTTTCTACTCAATTATCTCTATTTAGAATGATAAATTCGCTTGGTGTCAAAACGACACCAGTGGACGTTTTTGGTAAATTTATATGTAAAAGTTTTATAAATTAATCGAGTCCAACAAAATTAAAACCAAATATTTTCTAATTCAATACACAAATTCGGAAAGAAGAATAAAATAAACAGCCTCTATTGTCGGACGTTCTAATGTTAGGAGATTGATCCCGGACTGTTGTCAAAAGCCCGTTGTGTTGCTCTAATACGACGTTTACCAAAAATTACCAAAAATTGCCATTACCTCATACACTGAATCTACCATCTGCATTTTGGAGCCTTTCCTGTTTATGGTGCAAACTGAGATGATTAGACAGTTATTGGGGGAACCGGTAGCCCGGTTAGATGAGTAGCGGATTAGCAATTGGAGGGCTGTCAGTTCGAAACTCGATCCAAAGACCGTGTACGTGGGGGTTCTGCTGCACGTTTGATCTGCAGTTTGGAGCGTCGGGCGCCAGTTCAGATGTTGACATCGCCATCTTGTTCGAAATGATGAGGCGTGGTCCTCAGAACTTTGTGTTTGGGATGATTCCACACCGTCGCCAATAGCCCGCTGTGTTTCTTCAGTACCTTGTGAATTCAACTACCTGCCTGCTAAGATTTTGCTTCTGTTCAAATGTTATCTCATGATACTTATCAAGGTTACCTTTAAATGTAGTTCCTCGCCTCTTTGGCAACGTTTGTTGCTTAATCTAGTAACTGGCTTTGGCGAATCAATTGCCTTATCAATTCGGAATTTGCTCTTTAATTCGTTTATACAGTCGAAGTTCTGAAATAATAATCGAGAGACAGGTCCAACGACTTCACGTTCCGAATACTTGCAAGACCCATATCGCCTGGGAAAACCCTGCCGCCACCTATATTCATCCCAAAATACCAGCTCTATTTACCTGTATTTAGCTTGTCAGGTAAGTCGGTTGTAACTAACGTCGCACTAGAGCAAAACAACGGTGTAATGGCGACTGTCTGGGACCATTCCTGAATAGAAAGAACCGAAAACTTCACCTCGCCATTTGGAATTACGGTCAGATGACGAGGTCAACACATGAGCTTGCATCCCACTCTCCAAACTTGCACAAAGCGCCACGTTAAAGATATTTGAAGCCGATACAGATTTAACGACGCGATTTTGGACAATTTAGGAATTGAACTTCCGAATTCGGGACTTCGTACTGTAATAATCAAGTTTTAAAGTATTTAAGAAACACACTACCAAGACCACTGTATAGTAACATTTAAGCCCGGTGCACACATCCGATTTTTCAACGTGCAGCGCCTTTACCGCAACGCAAGTGCGGTCTGAGATACATTAGATCCAATGGAGCAGTACACACATACCTCCGGCGCCGCTGCGGCGACGCACTTCCAACTTGCGTGCAATTTGTACCACAGTTCCCCACGGCACCGCAGCTCGCCGCACACGCTTTTGCGGTCTGAAGTACCTTGTTTTCACAAATAAATGAAATAAAAAGTAATAATTAATTAATAGTTGTATCCAGCAACGTCTATTTTGTTTCAAAATATACATTTTTTATACCAAGTAAGTGAAATAAACCCATTTTCTTCGATAGAATATTTATGGCAAAAGGCGCGAAATGAGTACTTGCGTCATTTCACTGTTATGTGTCCATAGTTGGGCTTCGGTGCCGCACGTTGAAAAACCGGATATGTGCACCGGGCCTTTCTGTTTTCTCTTTATTTTCAATGGGGCTGCGGTTGACCATTTAGAAGTGGAACGGAATGGCAACCGGAGGGTTGCGATTTCGATACTTGGTCTTGCACAATAATGTCTTATACACGTGGGCTTGTATATATTAAATAGTCGTGACCTCAAATGTCCTCACGTTGGGGTGGGCACGAAGTTTGGAGAGTGGAGTGCCAGTTCAAGAGTTGTCTCGACATTTGAGCGTGGTTCAAAACAACGAGGCGTTAGAGTTAAGCATCATCTCCCTCGTACCACATGTTGAAATAAGTAATGTCTGATACACCTCTTTCCAAAGTCTAATAATCAGAAGTACTATATTTTACTCCATAAATTCATTGATAACTGTAGATGTTAGAATCAACCTCTTTGATGTCAATAATATTTTTCTTCTGACAGTACAAATGTGGTTAGATTACTGCCAATGTTTTAAAATCAATGTTTAAATTTACACAAATTCTTATACCCTTAAAAACTCCTGACCGTGGTTCAAAATAACATGTCTTCGGATCTTTCCCTTAGGGGATTGATCCCGGATCGTCGTCAATATCCCGTTGTGTTGCTCTAGTACGAAATTAATTAAAAACTACCAAATTACCTTAAAAAAATAACTGTGGTTAAAACGTTGGTCTAAAGATCGCAACATAAAATTTCAAGTGGTATTCTGTCGTAATACGTTAAATGTAAGCTCCCTTTAGAAAGAACAGCCATTTAAGTGGCTATGGGGTGATATTAAAATTTTTAAATTATATTGAAAATTGTTTTAAGAATAGCTACGATAAAAAGTAATGCTAATTTCATTAGCTTGAGCAATCTACCTAATTAAAATCCCCAAATTTTATAAATCGATTTTTGGATAATTTTATTTTCTGGGTTACCTAAAAGAGAAGTAGTTTGTGTGTGCTCCACTAAAACCGGCACGTGAAGAGATCTGTAAATGATGTCAGTGTCACCAGCACTCGAAGAGCTTGACCTCGAAAACACAAAGCGCTTAATGTTAAGGTGATAATTATGAATGAATCCGTGAAACAGATCCTCCTTCATAATGTTGATGTGACGTTAATTACTCTTAACCCTCAAAACAGAAACTAGGTCTTGCCCCAAAACCGTCTTATACGCGGGGACTGTTGTACATTGTCGTGACCTTAACCTTAACACTGCGGAAGGTAAACAATCTGTGTGCTGTGGATATTATCCCCTTTTAAGCGACCGCTGGCATCGATCACCATTTCGGAGCTGTCAGCGATTGACCTTCTAGAGCAGTGGTCCCCAACCCCCGGTCCGCGGACCGGTACCGGTCCGTGGATCAAATGGTACCGGGCCGCCCAAGGAACATTAAATTATTTCCATTTTATTTAATGGGGTGTATTTCTCTCGGGTTTGTACGGTTTTTATCTGTGAAATGTCCACACAAATTAGGAGGCGGTAAATCATAACTTGAAATTTGTTCTGTTACTAGAGCTTCAATTATGATTTCTGAATTCTGTATGCCTCTATTTTCCAATTTTGACAAACGTGACAGATGTTTTCAAGTTGGCAGACAAAGTAGCTGCATTTAAAGCCAAACTGAAGTTGTGGGGATGGCGCGTGAACAGAGGCATTTTGGACATGTTTCAGACATTAGCGGGTATTTTAGGCGAGACTGAGCCTAAACATTCATATTCCCAGTTGGTGCACTATCACCTGTCTTTGCTTTTAAAAGAGTTTTATCGCTACTTCCCAACCACAAAAGACCCAAGAACTAGTAAGGAATGGATAGCAACCCATTTGTCAAATCATGCGAATCTAGCATGTCCGTGCAAGAAGAAGATCAACTGCTGGAGATTGCAAATGAAGGCGGCCTTAAAACTACGTTCGAGATAACAACTCTGCCGGTGGTCTCGATTAAAGTCATGGCGGAATACCCTGAGATTGCCACCACAGCACTTAAATCCCTACTGCCATTTCCGACATCCTAGAAGCGGGGTTTTCTGCAGTGACAGCAACCAAAACAAAACATCGGAATAAACTGAACATAAGCAACACACTTAGGGTCTCATTGCCTCCTATTACCCCCAGATGAAACCGTCTCGTTGCAATGAAACAAACTCAGGGTTCTCATTGATTTAGCGTTCTAGTGAGTTAAATGTTAAATCACTTTATATTCATTTTTTGGTGCAACTGTATTTTATTTTGAAGGTATGTTTGAATACAATTAAATTAAAATTATTAAATCAAAACAATCTAAAATATAAACAATCAACATCCCCCCCCCCTCAGCGGGCCGCGTTAAAATTATCATCGATGATCCGGTCCGCGGCGAAAAAAAGGTTGGGGAGCACTGTTCTAGAGGATCCCTTCTTTTATTCGATGCCCCCCCTCTACCCTGCCGGCCGTGAGGTGTGAACGTTTTGGGAAAAGCAGAAAGTAGCTCCGGTGATATCTCTTCTCACGCCACACAATACTATGAAAGGAAAGCGTCAGTCGTAAATGCCACTCACGGCCCTATCACTCAAGTTAAGTTTGGGGGCTCGGAGAATCAGGAGAAAAGCCGTTCTGTGAGACGATTGAAAAAAATCTAAACGCCGCAGCGTAAGAGTTAAATGTCTTCACGTTGGTGTGGTTTGGATGTCTGGAGAGTGGGTTTCGTCATCTGACCGTGGCTGAAACTGACAAGGCGTTGCCCTTGGATATTTCTCTTCGAGATGGATCCCAGATGGTCGCCAATAGCCCGTTGCGTTGCTCCAGAGCGGCATTAATTGACTACTTGCCCTGGACAAGAGGGATTACGTTTTCCATGTCACCAATGAAGCAGGGCTTGATGTTCTTTTGATTCTTTCAGTGTGTCCAGAGACTGAAGCGGAATGCGTTTCTTCTTCTGCTTCTTGTGGCAACGGTGACTGGATATGTCCTGGGACTTTTCCTTCAAACCCTGAAGCTCTCCAACCACACCATCCACCTGATCGGGTTTCCAGGACAACTGGTCCTCCGGGCTTTCCTCATGATCATCGTCCCGCTGCTCTTCTGCAGTCTGGTTTTGGGTGAGTTGCACAGAAGTCTTCGCATTGTTGACTCTGAGGGGTACTGTAGGAATATCTTAACTTTGGAAATCGATAAGTCACGTTACATGATTTATAAAGTATCAAGAGATATTCTTGTTTAAAATTCTTCTCACTGTACACAATAAAAATAGTTTTGTTTAAAATCCTCTAATGTACCAATCTAAATATTTTTTTTTAATTCTCCAATGTACACAATAGAAATATTTTTGTTTAAAATTCTTCTCAGTGTACACACAGTAGAATTCCTTTTTCAATTCTTCATTGAACATATTTGTAATATTTTTGTTTAAAATTCTTCAATGCACACAATAGAAATGTTTTTGTTTGAAATTCTCCAATGTACCAATAGAAATATTTCTGTTTAAAATTCTATTATGTACCTACAGAAATATTTTTGTTTAAAATTCTCCAATGTACACAGTAGAAATATTATTTTTTTTAATTCTTCTCACTGTACACACAATAGAATTCATTTTTCAATTCTTCATTGAGCACATTCATAATATTTTTGTTTAAAATTCTTCAATGCACACAATTGAAATGTTTTTGTTTGAAATTCTCCAATGTACCAATAGAAATATATTTGTTTAAAATTCTTCATTGTACCAACATAAATATCAATAGAAATATTTTTGTTAAAGAATTTTTTCAATTCTTCATTGAACACAGTTGTAATATTTTTGTTTTAAATTCTTCAATGTACAGAATAGTAACATTTTTTATTTGTCTTATCCCAAGCTAGTTTATTTTAAGTAGAGAAAGGAAATTTTGACAGCAACACTGCCCCTAATGCCATAAACTATAAGCTTCTTAAAACAGGTTTTAATTAGTGCTTTGTGTTGTAAACAAATTTTATGGTAAAAATAATTCAAAAATATCGCTTTTATTTATTGTAAACTATGATTGTCTATGGGGGCGGGGTATGGGGATGTATACATAATAATCACAGAACCATTCCACTAAAAAGATTTTGGTACTGTCGCAAATTTCTATGCATTATAGTACTGTTGCAAATTTCTAGGCAGTATAGTACTGTTGCAAATTTCTCTACGCTTAACTATTTAAAAATCGAGATTCTCTAGATAATTTAAAATTAATATTACTGCATGGTTGAATTAGTGCTCATATCAGTTCAAATGAAAGTAAGTATTAATTGCTCACAAAACTTCCCACTTTGGCGTGGTGTAGAAGTGTGGAAGGAGTTCAGGTATTGTCCTCGTCATCTGAACTCTGATCAAAATAATAAGGTGTTTCCCTCGGTACTTTCCCTTGAGGATTGATCCAAGACCGTCACCAATCGCCCCTTTCGTTGCTTCAGTGCAGTTAATAGAATACCTACCTCACTATTTTAATGTCAAGCTTTTGAGCCATTAAAATACCTATCTATCTCATTAACTTAATTGTATCCCGGTTGGAAGACTAACGAATTATAGCAACCGGAGGGTTGCGAATCCAACCTAACACCGTCGTATACAAGTAGTACCGGTGCATGTTCAATCTGTCGTGTCCTCCAATGTACTCACGTTGACGTGATGTCGATATTTAGAGAGTGGCGTGTCAGGTGTGACCTCGTCATCTGACCGCGATGCTTTCTTCTTATCTTTCTCATTGGGTTTCATCTCTGACCGTCGCCAGAAGCCCGTCGTGTTGCTCCAGTGCGACGCTAGTTAAGCGTATACCTACCTCATGTTTTAATGTTAAGTTTTTGAGGCATCCACCCAAGAGACACTAGAGTATACGCATACAGTTGTCCTCAAGTGCCTTTTAATTTAATGTCCTGAATGTTTCGCGTAATACGTCTTCCTGCGAGTAAATGAAGAATCTAATCCCTATTTATTTTAAATTATCAACCACTTTGTATGAAACTCACGAGACATGTTGACATACATCTTTGATAACGGACTCTGTTTTCCTTTCCCGATAAGAGCAGGCGAAAAGTTCCTTCAACACAGTTGGTTACACAAGAGATTGAAGAGCGATTGGAAAATATACAATATCTCTTTTGGTAGGTGTAGAGCAAAAAAAAATAACAAAGCCCTTGAAACAGTAAAATGTTTATTGATTAGAAGTCAACCCAACAAATCCTTTTGACGGTCAGATCGTGATTGGTCAAACCTCCATAACTAGATACCTCGTAATCAAGATCTGACCATTTGTGCTCATGACAAGTTATCGAATCATAAAGATCTAACCAATTGTGCTCATGACAAGTTATCGAGTCATCAAGATCTGACCAATTGTGCTCATGACAAGTTATCAAGTCATCAAGATCTGACCAATTGTGCTCATGACAAGTTATCAAGTCATCAAGATCTGACCAATTGTGCTCATGACAAGTTATCAAGTCATCAAGATCTGACCAATTGTGCTCATGACAAGTTATCGAGTCATCAAGATCTGACCAAATGAGCTCATGACAAGTTATCGAGTCATCAAGATGTGATCAATTTCTCTAATGACAAGTTATCAATTCATCAAGATATTGCCAATTTTTAAGAGATCTGTTCAGTTTTTTGCAATGGTAATTCATAGGAGTTTGAGAAGTTGAACAATTGTTAGGATCTTGAGAATTTTTGGAGGGTAAACAGTTGTTTGGAGTTTGATAATTTTTGGTTGGTAAGCTATAGATAGGAGTATGAGAATTTGTGGAATGTAAGCTATTGATTGAAGTTTGAGAAGTTTTGAAGGCTGAAATATTTCTAAGAGCTTGATAATTTTTGGAGGGTGAACTATTGATAGGAGTTTGATAATTTAGGGTTGGTAAGGTATTGAATTTGAGAGGAATTTGAGAATTTTTCGTTGGTAAGCTACTGACAGTTGTTTGAGAATTTTTGGTTGGTAAGCTATTGATAAAAGTTTGAGAATTTTTGGAGGGTAACCTATTGATTGGATTGTTTGGTAAGGTATTATTTCGCTTATGAAAATTTTTGGGGGTGAACGCTATTGATAGGACTTTGAGGCACCTTGAAAGGAGCTGAAATTTGGGACGCATCGCGAACATATTTCAGACCTATTTTATGCAGGGCATCTGGAATGTTTGATTCCTTTAAGCAGGAGATGAGTTGATCAATATATAATATTGACAAAATTACCACAATCATCAACCTTCAGACGTTCAACAGGAGACATGCAGTAGGTTTTGAAGAGCTTGCTGTCGATAATCTTTCGAATATCGGTCCATTCTTTATTTACTTCGTATCTAAATGTAGAGTGTTTTCCTTCTGAGCTAACGATAAAGTTGTCATTCGCGTCCCAAACTGCTACTTCACAATACACTTGAAACAAGCAGCCCGTTCTGGAATGTTTTTCTATGTCTAAGCTCTTTGTTTCTGTAGTCCAAAACCGTTGCAGTCTCAAGCCACCAGGATTAAAGGATTTCAGCTCGTCCTTCAATACGGGATACTGTTGATGATTCCAGATTTTTGACACTGTGTTTATCAGAACCTTAGCTCTGCTCTCTGATAAAGTGACGCTGTCAGATTTCCACAGGGCCCAACGAAACTTCAAATTACTGCACTCAGATAACTCCGATGTCTAACTGCATTCTTAAAAGCTATACGAACTGTCTTTTCTGAAAGCACTGTTTGTCAAGTAAACAATCTTTTGTTCCGACATGTCGCTTTTTATCACATAAACACTGAAGCTTAGAGTAATAATTCAGGTCCATCATCAGTAGCTCGTCTGCGAAGATGACCTTTCATATTTTTACTTCCAACGGGATAGTACAGGGTCATTCTCCATTGCGTGTTATCCAATAGCTCCACAAAGAATGGGGGACTGAAAAAATAGTCATTTTCTCTCATTCAAGTTTTGTTCGCCGTCCATTCGACGTTAGTTCCATGTATGCTCATAATCTTACAGGTTTGTTTTGTTCGGTATCCTTTGCAAAACGGCAATGTTTACCGCTTCACCTACAAGTACGCAAAATAAAAGACAGTCGTCGCTTTGAGGCTCTTCAGTAATATACTACTCCTGGTGGAGTAGATCCCTTTTTACCACTCAACACGCCCTCTGCAATCACTAAACATCTCCACTTTTCAAAGCAGCTTCTGAAGGTAAACGTTCGCGCGCGAGTAGGCGTGGTCACGCTCGTCTTTTCCACCAACGGAAACGCGCTGGAATGTGTACCAAGATTGTGAGAAAGAAAGTATGCAGATGTAATGCAGCTGAATCATCCACACTGCGAGACTCTTATTTGCACACATTATTGTAAAAAGATGAACGTATACATTTTTACTTTTATATCGGGGTCACTACATGTTTCGTTTACATCCTTCGGACTATTGCTTACCGGAAATGAGCTCAAGACTGTTGTACAGGTAGTGGGGAGACTGGGGTGTCCACATCGCAGTTATTTCCTTGTCAATTGACTGTGGATCGGAATTGCGTGATGTTATCCTCAGTTGTTACACATGGGAGTTGACCCCGGACCCTTTCCTCGTGACTTAGTGGGTATGACCACTGCGGTAGAAGGGTTCGAGTTGTAGGCATCGCAGGTGCTATTCAGCTCTGGGTGTATTTCTCTCTTCTGTGTCCGTGAAACTTTCATTGTGTGAGTGTTTATTACTTGATATTATGCATTGTGTGCGGCGCCGCATGGACAAATTCGGCTAATGCGCCATAAAACACCTCAACCAACAAACCCGTACTGTCGCCAATAACCAGTTATGTTGCTACAATGCGACGTAAATAGACTACCTAATTTAATTTAGATGTGGTTATTTGATAATTATTTGGGAGAAAAGCAATGTGACTGAAGTCTGAAATCCTGTGAAGTAAAGAGTGTTAAAACCAATTTAAGTACCATTCAGTATCACATCCCCCCATGGTTCTCTGACCGTGGGTGAAAATTGCGTGATGTTGTTCTTGAATTCTTCGGGTTTGATGCCAGACCGTCGCCTTGGCGTATGTGTGGAAGTTTGGAGAGTGGGGTGCCAGATCAAGTGATGCCTCTTCATTTGTCCGTGGTTCAAAATCACGTGCTGGTGTCCTCAAATCTTTCCCGTTTGTATCGACCCCACACCCTCGTCAATAAACCGCTGTGTTCCTCTAGTACGACGTTAATTAAAATACCTTCCCTCCATGGCTCATCCGCCATTCAAAGGTGCCGATTGTGGGTCCTGGTGCTTGGACGCACCATTGGAGAACCCTTGCTGTATCTATACAAAGGAATTGGCAAAACTTTCTGAATACCAGATCAGTGCCGGTTTAAGGAGCGACGGATCAGCAGCCGGTAGGTAAGTATTTTTATTCAACGACGTACTCGAACACCACAACGGATATTTATGACGGTCCGAGATCAATCCCTCAAGTGAAAGATCCGAGAAAACCACGTAATTTTGAACCACGGTCAGATGACAAAGCAACACTTCAGCTGGCACACCCCATTACTCTTCCAACCGGGCTACCACGGCCCCGATTAGTTGCCGGAGAGTTGCGAGTTTGAATCAAACAAAAGACCGTCATGTACAAAGGAGGCTAGTGCATGTTCAATCTGTCGAGGCCTCAAATGTTCTCAAATTGGTATGTTGTAAAAATTTGGAGAGTGAGGTACCAGCACAGATGTTGCCTCGCCAGCTGTCCGTGGTTCAAATGAAGTGGTGTCGTTATAGGCTCTTTCCCTTAGGGGATTTATTCAGGATCGTCGTCAATAACCCGTTGTGTTGCTCTAGAACGACGTTGATTAAAAATTACCATAACCATTATCGGTAATTGGTAATTTTTTAGTTAACGTCGTACTAGAGCAACACAACGGGCTTTTGACGACGGTCCGGTATCAGTCTCACAAGGGAAAGATCCGAGGACAACAACTCGTAATTTTGAACCACGGTCAGATGACGAAGCAACACCTGAACAGGCACCCCACTCTCCAAACTTCTACACCAATCCAACGTGAGGACTTTCGGCCACGACAGATTTAAGGTGTACCAGCCGCCTTTACACCATACAAACAGTTTACAAACATCCATGCCCGGACCCGGATTCGAATCAGGATAACTCCTTAACCACTATACCGGTTGGTCGGCATAACCATTACCGAACATCACTTATAGCTCGTTGTGGTACTCTGGTGCAACGTTATTTAAAATTACCATACTGTCCCTCGTCTCGTACGTGACGTTGACTGAAGCAGTTTGGCCAAATATAGCTTTACATCATAAAATTCCAAAGTCAACATTCTTCTCGTATTCTGTTAGGTAGGTATTTTAATTAACATCGCACTAGAACATCACAATGGGCTATTGACGACTATGTGGGTATGTAGGTAGGTATTTAATTAAACTTTTGGACTGGAGTAAAACCACTGCTTATTGATGACGGTCCAAGATCGAATTCTAAAAATAAAGGTTCGAGACAACATCAGTGACGGTCCGGGGTCAACTCCTGAAGAGAAAATATCCGGCCTCAATTGTCCTCAAATTGGTATGCCGATCAACCGGTATAGTGGTTAAGGTGTTAGCCTCTAGATCGGAAGGTTCCTGGTTCGAATCCGGGTCCGAGCATGGATGTTTGTAAACGTATGGTGTAGAGGCGGCTGGTGCACCTTAAATCTGTCGTGGCCGAAAGTCCTCACGTTGGGTTGGCGTGGAAGTAAGGAGAGTGGGGTGCCAGCTCAGGTGTTGCTTCGTCATCTGACCGTGGTTCAAAATTACGAGATGTTGTCCTCGAATCTTTCCCTTAAGGGACTGATTCCGGACCGTCGTCAATAGCCTGTTGTGTTACTCTAGTACGACGTTAACTAAAATTACCATTACCAATTACCTCAAATTGGTATATTGTGAATGTTTGGAGAGTGGGATGCCAGCTCATGCGTTGCCTCTCCATCTGACCTCGGTTCAAAATTACGTTGTGTTGTCTTCGGATCTTTCCCTGAAGGGACTGATACCGGACCGTCGTCAATAGCCCGTTGTGTTGCTCTAGTACGACGTTAACTAAAATTACCATTAAATTACCATTATTAATTCAACCCGAGCAACAACGGGAAATAAATACTGCTAGTTTAAAAATAAATACAAAATACTTTCCTAATGTTTTTAATTTTTTGTTTGATTTCCTCGTGGAACTCCGGTATTCCCATCGCTTTTTCCTAACACATCGATAAACGCCTTGGATGCTTTATTTTTGTGCAGAAAAGACTTCACATTCCATAAACACTCCTGTTCAACATAAGCAGTAACAAATTTGACCGTAGTATCATCACTCCAACGCATCATGGTTCAGATAAAAATGTTATTTTAAGAGACCATAAAAAACTTTAAAACGTTTTACATTTATACAGAACATATTTATGGACTAAAGAAACAGAATTAGTTTAAATTACAGCGATGAAAACGATCCGTGAGACAAGACGATCAACAAACTGTTGGTAAAATTTAAAACTCGTATGTATATTAGGCATATATTTTAACAAAAAGCACACACTAGAAAGAGAACTCTACTAAACAGACGTGTTCACATCAGTCCAGTGGCACGCTAGTGGTTAGTGGTGGGAGGCACTACTCGACCGCCTACTATCCTTTTGACTGGATCGAGTCCACTAAATCGTTTTACTAAACTACTCGACTAAATAGTTTGGTCCCAACACGTTTAGTTGTATAGCAGCCTTTATTGACGGTCCGGGTTCAAACCGGAAGGGAAAAATTGGAAGACAACACCACGTAATTTTGAGCTACGGTTATATGACTCTTAATTTTGGATTACATATGAATTAAGTTTACTTATCAGCACAATTAAACTTTATATGACTATTGCTTAAAATTACGTGGTGTGTCCTCGGCTCTTTCCTTTTCGTAGGTATTTGGTATTATACTTAAAGTCGTACTGAAGCAACACAACGGGATATTGATGGCCGTACGGGATTCATTACTAGTTCAACACATCGGGCTATTGACGACGGTCCGGGATCAGTCCCTTAAGGGAAAGATTCGAGGACAACACCTCGTAATTTTGAACCACGGTCAGATGACGAAGCAACATCTGAGCTGGCACCCCACTCTCCAAACTTCCACGCCAACCCAACGTGAGGACTTTCGGCCACGACGGATTTAAGGTGCAGCATCTGCCTCTACACCATACGTTTACAAACATCCATTCGCGGACCCGGATTCGAACCAGGAACCTTCCGATCTAGAGGCTAACACCTTAACCACTATACCGGTTGGTCGGCCCCACAACGGAAAGATCAGACTTTCTAGTTGGTATTCATCTCGAAGTGTTGATAGGCTAATGTGTTGCCTCATCATCTGACCTTGGTTCAAAATAACGTGATGTTGTCCTAGGATCTTTTCCGTTGGGATTGATCTCGGACCGTCGTCAATTGCCCGTTGTGTTGCTCCAGTACGACGTTAATTAAATTACCTACCATACCCGGACCATTAGCAATAGCCAGTTGTGTATTTCCTGTAGGGTGTTTATTATAATATACCTTCCTTCATCCAAAATTAAAATTGAAACCTTAACGGTAGGTAGGTAATTGGTAATTTTAGTTAACGTCGTACTAGAGCAACACAACGGGCTATTGACGACGGTCCGGGATCAGTCCCTTAAGGGAAAGATCCGAGGACGATACCTCGTAATTTTGAACCACGGTCAGATGACGAAGCAACACCTGAGCTGGCACCCCACTCTCCAAACTTCCACGCCAACCCGACGTGATAAACCTTAACGGAAACGATCTGCGTGAATTGAACCAAACCGCAGATGTTTGTAACATAATATGACGTCATTTTATTACTGAATACTAGAAACTTTTAATTTCACTGTAGGGTTTTAAGAAAGGTAGTGTTTTCATTTGAACTTGGGCGTGGTTTAGTTGGTGGTTGATCTTCTCAGCCTTTGCGGTTTGCGAATTCTTCATTTGAAACCTTTTTCTGTGTCAGAAATACCTGGACGACTTCCAAATTCCCAGACTGGTCATGAAATTTTGGGATTTCATCTTCACCTGGCACATTGATAACTTCCAGATGCTCGTCCGCAGAACCTCTGGATTCGACAGCCCCGTCTTCAAAGTAGAGAAGTTGGATTTCATCAAGTGGTTCCTGCAACTTCGCTACGATGATCCCAAGGAAGGTGACCTGTCGTGCTACCTCTGCAGGGCCCCGGACGAGGACCCCCTGAAGAAAATCCCTCTCGGGGCTTCCTTGGCGATAGTGTCCCACGACGCTCAGCTCAGGTTGGAGAAGCAGGTGAAATCCCACTACTTCCGAGGGGCGTCGCTCAAACTCTGGAGCGAGAATCTCGAGTCTGTCCACTCCGCCATCGCGCCCTCTCACGAAGACGCCCTGACATTGAGGCTCACCCTCTGGGGGTACTGCCGACCCGACGAAAGTGCGCCCCCGGAAGCGCCCCACTTCTCCGCCTCCCCCCTCGCCGAAGAAACCTACGAGGCGATGGAGGACGGCGTCACCACGATCCACCCGACCCGGTGTTCCGCCCGCACGCGCGTCGAAGTGTTCCGGCTGTCCTTCCCGTGGCACGTCCGGCACGTGGACTTCGATCACAAGACCCGAGACGCGTCGATCGCCGTCGAGTCGGCGCTGCGTGACGCCGGGACGCTGAGGCTCACCTTCCGCTACAGGAGATTCTTGAACCGCCGACTGTGCATCGAAGTGTGCCGGGTGGTGCCGGACTTCGCGAAGCTGACTTTCGTGCGGTGCGCCGTGAGCTTCCTGGGGAAGAACGGGGTGTCCAAGCCCTACGTCAAAGCCGAGCACCTCTTCTCGGGCGGCGCCGACCACACCTGGGAGCTACCAGGGCTCCACGATCCCGGTCAGCGGAATTACAGGGACAGGAACGCCTGGTACAACTTGGTGCTCCAGGACACGGCCACCCTCAAGCTCCAAGTCGAGCTGTCCGTGTCCCACGAGGGTTGCGAGTACCACGTCGGTAGTTCCCCGGCCGTGGATCACGCGGTACTGGAAGACCTCACCATCCAGGATAGATACGAGGGTCTGTATGTGTCGAAGCGGGATTCCGATGTTCTCCTGCTAACCTCCGGCAGCTCCCTCAAAGCCCACAGGTGCGTCCTGAGCGCCCGGTCTCCCGTGTTCCGCGCCATGCTGGAAAAGGACATGGTGGAAGGGAACACCGGCATCATCCGCATCCCGGACGTGGACTCGGGCACCCTGAATGAACTGGTACTCTTCATGTACTCGGCCCGCGCTCGTCTGACGGCCACGTCGGCCCTCAGGCTGTACACGGCGGCCGAGAAGTACGACGTCCCGACGCTCCGGGAACACTGCTTGTGGTTCTTGAAGTCCAATCTTACGGTGGAAACTGCCACTGCAGCGTTCAGGGTGGCGACGATTCACCATAACTCGATCCTGATGAACTGCGTCAGGAGGTTCATAATCGCCCGAGCGGAAGACGTTCTCCACAGTCCGGAGTGGGAGGACCTGACGAAGGAATACCCTCAACACGCCAGCGAATTCGCCCTCGAGGTGTTGCGCGAGAAGACGGATTATGTCTCGCAAGCGGCGTATTTTCAGTAGAGGCCTTGGAATCTTGTTTAGGATACATAAAGCAACAACGGAACTGCCCTACTGAAAGCGAGGACCAATCCTGCCCTCAAATCCAGAATCACTACTGGAAATATCCCCATGTTCCACTCAAAACGAGAGTTTAAACATATGTCCACTTTTTAAATAACTTGACGAGGGTGTGTTACAGATTCACTCTTGCAAGAAGTAACGACTGCCCTACAGGAAACGACAACCAGTCCTGCTCTCAAATCGAGAATGCCTGTACTGTAAATATATTCACGTTCTACTCAAAACGAGAGGTCTACCCTCGTAAACATGTGTCCACTTTTTAAATAACTTGACGAGGGTATGTTACAGATTCACTCTTGCAAGAAGTAACGATTGCCCTACAGGAAACGACAAGCAGTCCTGCTCTCAAATGGAGAATGCCTGTACTATAAATATATCCACGTCTTACTCAAAACGAGAGGGTTTATCATCCACGTAAACATGTGCCCACTTTTGAAATAACTTGATTGGGGTATATTACCGATGGACCCTTGAATTCGAACGTATCTGTTTGTTGTTTTAATAATTTGAAACTTACGCAATACTGCCGTGGTAGTCTAGAAGACAGTATCTCCATTTGGTCTGTGAATCAACGATTATTAGATGCTATACATGTGTCTGATACTCGAAAGACTGGATTGCTGTATCATCACCTACAACCAACTAACCCTAATAGGTGGTAATCTTGACGAGGTATTTAGTCACTAACAGAACTTGATGACGAGATCCTCGTCATCATTAAGGTATCGACGGTATCGTGCTGATGAGATCTCATTAGCAGAATTGGTGAGACCTTCATGTACGAGGTTCCTCGTCGTAACCCCTTGGTGGGTTAAATGAGTGGTTTAGAGACATTAGATACATTTATGCACAGCGATTGAACAAAACGTTACCGGATGTCCAAACTTGGACATGCTGCCTTGGATAGCGCGGAAGGATTGTGTTTAGTTGTTTTAATGATTCGAAACTAATGGTTGCATTTGATGCTGTATTTAAATGTTAATAAAAGTAGCTGCTTTTAGAGTATTACTTGTTGAGAATTCTGTCAATAGAGTAATTTTCTCCAATAAAGGTCTATCGAATTTATCCGCAAGGTGCACTATATAAGAGGCATTTCCAGTGCAAATCAAAGTTGGGTGCCAGATCACCTTTCGCCCCGTCATCTGTCCGTGATTCAGAATTACGTAGTGTTGTCTTCGGATCTTTCCTGTAGGGGATTGATCCCGGACCGTCGTCAATCCTGTTGTGTTACTCTAGTACGACGTTAATTAAAAATTTCCATTACCATCCTCTCTGGGTGGATTTCTTTTTTGTGTCGGTAAAACTTTCATGTGTATCTTGGTTTGTCTCGATATTGTATGTCTTGTGTCTGGCGCAGGATGTACAAATATGCCCCTCGCGCCATAAAACCCCCAAACAACCAAACATTTCACACATGATTCTGACACCGTCAACAAGTCACTGACTTCATTCTCTTTGTCTCCAGGAGTGTCCAGCCTGCGCAAGGGTGGCGATGCCCGAATGGTGGCCATCACGATTGCCTTCTTCCTGGGTCTGTCCACGTTTGCGGCCGTGATGGGTGCGACGGCCGGACACCTGGTCCACCCCGGTCGGAAGATCACGTCCGGCAGCGTTCAGACACAGTCGCAGCTGTCCGGTCGGAAGGGTGTCATCCTGGACTCCATGCTCGATCTCATCTGGTATAGGCCTGTTTTTGTTTGTGTCATGACCCGGACATTTTCTCGCATACCAAAGGGCCGAGGTAGCCCAGTTGTAAAAGCATTGGATTAGCAATCGGAGGGTTGCGAATTTGGAACTCGGTACAGCCAATGACGATCCTGAACACGGGGGCTGTCGAACGTTAAATCTGTCGTGACCTCAAATTTGCTCATGCCTGAGCTCGAACCCCATTCATCAAGATTCCACACCACGCCAACGTGAGGATATTTGAGGCTACTGATTCAACGTGCACCAGCCCCTCCTTGTGCACGACGTTTTTTGGTTGGATTCGAACTCGTAACCCTCCGGTTGCTAATCCGTTATACTTCCAATCGATTTATAGCAGCCCCAAAAAGGCGACTGCAAGACAAATAATTTTAAAAATATAACAGAAGGGTTCACGAAGATACCTGTATAAAATATTGCAAATATATAAAATTCCACAAATGAAATTTTAGATTTTTTTAAATCAATGTGTAGATTTTATACTTTGAGAGCAATGATAAATTTCTTTGTTTCTAGGAACGCCGTGCCGAGCAATGTCATAGAAGCCACTTTCACGAAGGTATATGAGAAAATTCTCTTTTTTTTTATTATGTAATACTTAATATTTTAATTGTAGTGGATTTTGTTTATGTTGTACTTGTTACATCTATATTATTGATGTAAAGATATCAAATGAGTTCAATTTTTCGGGATTGCCATTGTTAACAAGAACACTCGGGTCACAAAGATAAAGATTATTTGGGGACTGGGCAAGGCACACACTGAGCCAACAAACGCCACTCAGCATACTGGCATGCGCATGCGCTATTTTCTGTACAGAACAAAGAGTGGATGTCGGATGTTTGTCAATAAGCGTCTTGCTTTTGGCTGTATTTCCGTTATTCAACATTATTTTGACTCGTCATCGAAGCTGTCATAGGCCTACCAAATAAATAATGCTTTTTAAGCTGCGTGAGTTAAACGTTCTCCAAATGATTATATGTTGCAACTCGGCAATTATATAAAAATATACACATTTATGAAACAATTGAAGTCTCGACATTATCTCAAACTCTGTAACGGAATCACCACTCTCAAAGTCGTCTTGCTTTATTAACACATCAAATCTAAACTATCTCAAAATTGTCTTGTATATGTATACATATCAAATCTAAACTATCTCAAAATTGTCTTGTATATGTATACATATCAAATCTAAATATATCACAAGTCCGTCTTGATTTATCTATCAAATCTAAACTCTTAAATTCGTCTTGTCTTGCATATCATATTTAAATTATTTCAAATCAACACTATCTCAAAGTCGTCTTATCCTTCCAAATCTAAACTATCTCAAATCAACCCTCTCAAAGTCATCTTTGCCCCCTACTTACCAAATCTAAATTCTTAAATCAACTCGCATAAAGTTGTCTTGTCTTACATATAAGATCAACACTATCAAAGTAGTCTTGGCTTAACTATCAAATCTCAACTATCTCAAAATCGATATCAACATCATAATTCAGTGCAGGATCAAATACCCCCATACCAGTCCAACTTTTTTCTTCAGTGCTTGACCTCAAATGTTCGTTGATTTAAGCTCTCGCTCTAATACACCCTCTGAATATTTGACTGACATTATCAATGCAGCAGCAAATACGACAGTCGTTTTATTTTCTTGAAACTTTTTCCAAATCTACTGTTCTAAGCATAACTTTTCTGATACTTTGCCTTTCTTTCGCCAGGAGTTCACCCACGTCGAAGTGCTCAATTCAACGAAGAGTGAGAACGCCAGCCACCCAATTCCGTCCGTCATCTACAAGAAGACCATTCAGAAAAAGCAAGGAGTCAACTTCATGGGTACGTTGCATACCAGCACGTTAAGCAACATAAATACAACAGAACTCGCATATCCGAACTTCAACTATCCGTAATATCTTCAGAGACTGTTTTCCAGCGCCGTCCTTTAGTTTAATAGTTTATTTGTAGCGCCAAATAGTTAATTTGTTTTGAACACACCGTGCACTTGATTAATTGCAATGTTAGGACTTAACACCTAGTCTTTCCTAGACCAACTTCTACGATACACTTCCAAACTACTTGAACACCTTCAATGGTATCCTGTCAGGTGCATTATTTTCTGTTTTCTGTGTCAGTAAAACTTTCATTGTGTGTATGTCTAACACTTGATAGTGTTTGTCTTGTGTCTGGCACAGTATGGTCAAATAGGGTCTTTTGCGCCATAAAACCTCGACCAATCAACCCGGAATACCCAAGCTATCTTTTCTGCTTTTATCCCATTTATCGCAGGTCATGGTAGTCTTGTTGGGAGAGTAACGGATTAGCAATTGACTGCATAGGAGTTCGAAACTAGGTCCATTCATAGACCATTGTGCACATGGCTGGTGCTTGTTAAATCTGTCGAGGAATTAAATGTCATCACCTTGGTGTGGTTTGGAAGTTTGGGGAGTGGGGTACCAGCTCGAGTGTTGACCTCATCTGACCGTGGTTCAATAATAAGTGGTATTGTCATCGAGTCATTCACTTGGCCCCAATAGTCCTTTGTATTGTTCCAGGTCGATGATAATTAATTACTATTACCATTACCCCCAATAAACACTCTTTTTTCCCTTTCATGACCTTGTACTTGGCGTTGTCATGTGTTTGTTAGCCATATAACTCGAAAACTACCATTTAATCAAGATCCATAAGCTGGCTTCGGGGGTAAGTCCTGTCATCAATAGCCCGTTGTATTGCTCCAATATAGCGTTACTCAGAAATACCATGCCATATCATAAGCTGGTATTTTGGGAGAAATGTATGATAGTTTTTCCCCCATTTTATTAAATGTAAATATTTTTATTCATTGACCAGCTGAATAACCCGGCGTTGCTTGGGTTGAAATGGTTAATTGTTGATTGAAAAGTGAATTAGAATAATACCTTCTCTTGCATAGTAAAATGGAATCATTTAAGTTGTACGGAAAACACTTTTTAACATCGTTTTAATTTTTTCATAGCTTTTACAATTTACTTCGGATGCAAATATATACATTTAATTCCTGAATAATAATTGAAATCAGCAAAAGACTAAGACATATTCAAACAGAAACGAAATTCCAATGAAAAAAGGCAGAATTCTGAAAATCGAAATGTTTTAAGTGTCTAATTTCGATTTCCTGAGCAAAAATAGAGCAATTCAAAAAAGACGTTAGAAAAATATTGATAAAGGCTAATGATGTATGAAATTTAGTAATGTTCAAATATGACCGAGGTATTTCCCTGTGTTAACTCTCAAATACACTCACTGCCAAAAGTTAAGCACGAAATGTAAAATGCGAAAACAGCTTTGATTGACACGAAATGCGGCAGGAAAGTAGCAAATAGGTTTATAAACATGAAACAAAACAAAGAATTAAATGCAAAGATAAAAACAATATTGAATTTTCATAAATTATAAGATGAAGTGATATTGGAGTTATTTATAAAATGATGTTTAAATCCAAAACAAATGAACAAAAGCGACATTAATAGGGTATGTGACCACCCCTCATCCTCATACAAAGTTTACAGCGTGTGATCATGCTTTCCATGAGGAGATCAACCATCCCAGAGTCAAGTAATCGCCATTCTTCCTGTAGAGCAGTTTTCAACTCTGTGTGAGTATATGGGTGTGGGAAACGTGCAGACAGCACGGCCGAGTGCATCCCGAAGATTTTCAATGGGATTAAGGTCGGACGAATAAGCCGTCCAAACCATACGAGCAATCCCCTCACTCTCCAGGTAGTCGTTGACGATACCAGCTCTCTTGGGACGAGCATTATCATGCATTAAAACTAAAGAAGGAACAACTGCTGCAGCGTACAATCTCACAGTGGATTCTAGGATTTCCTCCCAAAGCCGAGTAGTCGTCACAAGTCCCCGTTTATAGATGTTCAGATCGGTGCGATATCCCGTCGAAATCCTGGACAAAAAAACCATGATGCTTTCACCTCGGAATTCGTGATACTCCATGATATTCTGGAGCCGATTGCGTGTGTCTTGTTATCTCCAAACCCTTACACGTTTGTCATCTGGCTCCAGGGCAAATATCGACTCATCCATAGACATAACGTTAGCCCAATAATACACAGTCCAACTCACATGTCACCGACATAAACTTTAATCGTACCCCTGTGAATTGAACGGATAGAGGAACACAAACTCGTGGTACCCGGGAGTACAGGCCATTCATGTGTAGCCTTCGGCGTACAGTAGTGGCAGATATCGTTTTACTAATGGACGCTGCAACCATATATGTCACACGTGTGGAGGTCGCTCTTTGATTCCGCTTCGCTACAACAACAATATATCGATCTTCCGCGGGGGTCGTAACCCTTGGGCGGCCAGCCACAGGTCATTGGACAATTGTTTTGAACTGTTTCCATAATCGTTAAATGACGGAATGATGAACGCCGTAGAAAAGAGCAACATCAGTGATTGATTGCCCTGCTTCAAGGCTTCGCACAGAACGCCTGCGCTTACTATCTTCGTCTTCTGGACGGTATAGAAACACGTCTGTCTTGAAAACTAATCATACGAAAGTTCTAAGAACTTTTTATCAGCTCTTACATGCAACTCCTCTAACCTTTCACAATGCTGTCTTTTTATACGACTGCATTTTTTTGCATATTTCTCGACGCAAAACCGTGATTGGCTGTTATGCGAGGCATGTTTTTAAAGTAAGTACCGTTTGGAAATAAAACCAAAACGAGTAGAATTTTATTTTTATATGAAAGCCTGTACCTCAATCTATTTTTAATATAATTTTCGCCAATTTTAAGGCATTTATCGTATTGTACAACCAGTTTTTGAACACCCTCTTCATAGCAGTCTGCCGCCTGATTTGACAGCCAATGCAACACGGTCGTTTTGTAGTCATGATCGTCGTTGTGGCGTAGACCGCCCAGATGCTTCTTCAAATGCAGTAACATGTGATAGTCACTGGGCACTAGATCGGGACTGTACGGAGGGTGATCAAATTGTTCCCATCCAAATGATGCGATGAGATCTTGAGTTCATTAAGACGTGTGTGGACGGGCATTGTCATGAAGCAAAACGATCCTCCTACTCAGCATGCTTACGCCTTTTGTTTTGGATTGCACAGCGCAATTTGTTTAAGGTCTCACAATACGTCGCAGAATTTATTGTGTGACCACGAGGCAAAAAATCCACAAGCAACTCCCCCTTCCTGTCCAAAAACACAGTACACATGATTTTCTGAACTGAAATTATTTGCTTGAACTTCACTCTCTTGGGTGATGATGAATGCCGCCATTCCATGGATTGCTGCTTCGATTCCGGTGTAGCGTAAGCCACCCAGTTTTCGTCGCCTGTGACAATTTGTCTTAAAAAGTCATATCCTTCCTCACTGTACCGCTGAAGGAAAGTTAAAACCCTACCTAAAAGTTTGGTTTTGTGCACCTCTGTCAGCATTTTAGGTACCCAGCGTGCACACAATTTCCGATAATTTAAAAGTTCACTCACAATTTCATACAGAACACTGCGTGAAATTCGAGGAAATGTATAAGATAATGACGTAATCGTAAAGCGTCTGTTCTGTTTCACTCTTTCGTCAACTTTCGTTCAGTAATGACAGAAGGTCGCCCACTTCGTTCCTCATCATGAACATTCGTGCGGCCATCTTTAAAAGCTCTAACGCATTTCCGTACCATTCCATCGCTCATAATGTTTTCTCCGTACACTTCACTAATCTGACTATGAATTTCAGCCGCTTTCACTTCTTTAGCACTAAGAAAACGAATCACCGATCGTATTTCACAATCGGCGGGATTCTCAATCAACGGAGCCATTTTAATTACTCATAAACAAACGTCAACACGGTCGAATGTTTCCGTAATGGGGCCTGTGGCTTGCCAACAGATGTAGGTAAACAGCGCGAATGCGCGGAATGCCGACCGCAGCACTGCCTTCGCCGGAATATCGAAACGGTACTTACATTAAAAACATGCCTCGTATAACACATTTGCATGCTTCCATCTACCTCTGCAGCAAATTGCAACCTCTCAAATTCAGATTATCTTCAGGAAATTAGCATTTTCCTCTCCTTGCTTTTGCTGGGTAATCCTCCTTAGTCTGCACTCTTTCCTTTTTTACGATGTTCTAAATTTTTAAATGGTATATAGTCGTCATCTTCACATTCTAAATACGCCATCACTTCATCAATACATTTCCTTGCATTCATGACGAAGATAATCCTATACATTTTTAGGACAAAAATACTTTTAAATTCCCCATTTCTTTATTTATTTCTAATTTACCTTTATTTGACTTGATATCTTAAATATTCTACTAATTTTACTGGGTCAAATTTCGTCTTGTGTCTGGCGCAGCTTGTCCGCTATTGGACCTTGCGCCATTAAACCCAAAACAACCATCCTCTCCGTGCTTAACTTTTGGCAGTAAGTGTACACAAACTCTGTAGAACGTGTCCTACAGCGACAGCTAAAATATGACCTCGATATTTCCCTGTGTTAACTCAAACACAAATGCTGTAGAACGCTTTTCCTTACCCATGTTCATTTATTGCAGAAAAACAAAATTTAGGTTTTAAAATAGGGGCTTTGAGGGTACTTTTAAGACTACCTGTGTGCCAATTTTATGATTACAGATTGGTCTGAAATCAGAAAAGATATAGCCTATGTTATCCGTAGTGTTCTAAAGTATAAGTGTACCAAATTTGATGTGGATTGGTCAAACGGTGTAGATTTGTATAGAGAATATATATTTGAAGTGGAATCCGTTCCTGCAAACATTACCCAAACTAACATCCTGTGTCATTCTTCCCTTTCAGGTCTTCTGTCGTTCAGTATTCTGTTCGGATGCGCCCTCGCCGCCCTCGGGGACAAGGGAGACGCCCTGCACCAGGTCATCGATCAACTCAACGCGGTCATCATGAAAATCATGCAGTACTTCCTCAAGTGAGCTCCTTTAGCTTAGCACCCCCTTAGATTTTGCAGTGAAAAGATGCAAGCTTAGTGTTGTGTCATAAAATTGGATGACTTTAGTTCTGGCCATTAACCTTTACGATGCGGCAGATAGATTTTTGTTACCACTAAAATATCGCTTTCACCAGCGGCATGGTAGCGGTGGATGTTATCCCCCTTTCAAGTGACCGCTGGTATCGATCACCATTTACGACTGTCCTTCTAGAGGATCCCTTCTTTTGTTTTTCGGCCCCCTAATCTGCCGAACGTGAGGTGTGAACGCTTTGGGGGAAGCAGAAAGTCGTCAGGTGATATCTCTTCTCACCTCAAATGGTATTTTGAAAGGAAAGCGTCTGTCGTAATTGCCACTCGCGGCAGTATCGCTAAAGTTAGGTAATTAGGTATGGAGGAATCAAGAGAAAAGCTGTTCTGTGAGACGATTGAAAAAATCTAAGCGCCGCAGCGTTAAGGTTAAGCGTCTGGTGCCCTGGTGACGGGTGCGTGCAGAAATAACACTAGTCAAACTTGATATCACATAAGATTTATTAGTAAAATTATATGCTGTAGAGCAGTGTTTCCCAAACATTTGACGTATGTGTACCCCTTCTATGATTTTCGTAACGCTGAGTACCCCTTATCAAAAAAATGGATGTATTTTAATAACAATCAAAATGTTGTTTTTTTTTTCTTTTTTTTTTGTGACATACACAAAATAATAAGAAAAGAGGAGTGAAATTATTCATAATAAAATATAAATTAAAGTTATATTATAAATAACGTTTATTTGGATCAATGAGAAGGATGAAATTGTTTGTGCTGAGATAACAGATCGTCATAATTTGGTTCCCTGGTTGTTAATTTTAATCTGAGATGTGGTTCCACGTCCAATAGTCTGTTCCTTTTTTTCGACTTACTGTCTACAAATGCTGAAAAAGCTACTTTACGTAAATATGAAGTTGGAAAAGGCAAGATGTATTTTAGAACTTTTTCTGTTAAAACCGGATACACAAGTTGCATTTGTAACCAGAATGATGTTAAAGTACTCTCCTTATGTTTATTTTTCAAGAATCCGTCTGAAGCCAATTCCAACAATTGCTCTTCTTCCGCATGCAAAAAATCTTCTGGCATGGATGTTGTGTTAATGTTAAACGGATATCTTATCCATTCAATATTTTTGGTTAAATCAGGGAAATAGTTTTTCAAGCCCACTTGCAAACTCTCCAAATGCTGTGTGTTATGCATTTCAGAGTACCAGCATCCATTTTAGTAGTCGAACTTGTTATAAACTCATGAAGAGAGGGAAACGAGTCTACTTCTTCATTACCAACTCTCTTTTGCCATAACTTTAGTTTTGCGATGGAAGCGTTCACTTTACCTTGAACGTGAAACAATGAAATTTCTTTGCCTTGTAACGTACCTTTATATGTGTGATGCATTTGATTGTTCGTTGATTGTTTATATTTTAGATTGTTGTGATATAATAATTTTAATTTAATTGTATTTAAACATACCTTCAAAATAAAATACAGTTACACCAAAAAATGAATATAAAGTGATTTAACATTTTAACTCACTAGAACGCTAAATCAATGAGAACCCGGAGCTTGTTTCATTGCAACGAGACGGTTTCATCTGGGGGTAATAGGAGACAATGACACCCGAAGTGTGTTGCTTATGTCCAGTTTATTCCGTTGTTTTGTTTTGGTTGCTGTCACTGCAGAAAACCCCGCTTCACACAGATAGGTTGTCGGAAATGGTAATAGGAATTTAAGTGCTGTGGTGGCAATCTCAGGGTATTCCGCCATGACTTTAATCCAGAACACCGGCAGAGTTGTTGTCTCGAACGTAGTTTTAAGGCCGCCTTCATTTGCAATCTCCATCGGTTGATCTTGCACAGACATGCTAGATTAGCCTGATTTGTTGACAAATGGGTCGCGGATCCATACCTTACTAGTTCGTGGGTCTTTTGTGGTTGGGAAGTAGTGATAAAACTCTTTTAAAAGCAAAGACAGGTGATCGTGCACCAACTGGGAGAATGAATGTTTAGGCTCAGTCTCGCCTAAAATCCCCGCTAATGTCTGAAACCTGTCCAAAATGCCTCTGTTCACGCGCCGTCCCCACAACTTCAGTTTGGCTTTAAATGCAACTTGAAAAATAGATTTAAATGTAACTTTGTCTGCCAACTTGAAAACAACTGTCACATTTGTCAAAATTGAAAAATAGAGACATACTGAATTCAGAAATCATAATTGAAGCTCTAGTAACAGAACAAATTTCAAGTTATGATTTACCGCCTCCTAATTTGTGTGGACATTTCATAGATAAGAACCGCACAAACCCGAGAGAAATACACCACAGTAAATAAAACAGAAATAATTTAATGTTCCTTGGGCGGCCCGGTACCATTTTACCCACGGACCGGGGGTTGGGGACCACTGCTCTACAGGCGCGTCTGTCAGAAGAGAATTTTTATGCTCTACAGACCTATCCGTGAGAATAGAATTCTACTGCTCTGCCCAGTCTCTTTTTCCTGAAGTTAGAAAGATCCCCACCAAATTGCTTAGTGCTCTACAGATGTGTCTGTCAGAAGATAATTTTAATGCTCTACAGACGTGTCCATGAGAAGATAATTCTACTTTTCTGTCCAGTCTCTTTTTTTATATAATAATTTAATGTTCCTTGGGCGGCCCGGTACCATTTGATCCACGGACCGGTACAGGTCCGCGGACCGGGGGTTGGGGACCACTGCCGTAGAGGATCTGCGCCTATCTACCAAGGTTGGCTACACGTAGAACGTACTCCTAAATCTGAGCGGGATGGTCGTCTGGTAGCACAGGACTGTCTACCAAAAAGTATATGCCGTAGAGGATCTGCGCCTATCTACCAAGGTTGGCTACACGTAGAACGTACTCCTAAATCTGAGCGGGATGGTCGTCTGGTAGCACAGGACTGTCTACCAAAAAGTATATGCCGTAGAGGATCTGCGCCTATCTACCAAGGTTGGCTACACGTAGAACGTACTCCTAAATCTGAGCGGGATGGTCGTCTGGTAGCACAGGACTGTCTACCAAAAAGTATATGCCGTAGAGGATCTGCGCCTATCTACCAAGGTTGGCTACACGTAGAACGTACTCCTAAATCTGAGCGGGATGGTCGTCTGGTAGCACAGGACTGTCTACCAAAAAGTATATGCCGTAGAGGATCTGCGCCTATCTACCAAGGTTGGCTACACGTAGAACGTACTCCTAAATCTGAGCGGGATGGTCGTCTGGTAGCACAGGACTGTCTACCAAAAAGTATATGCCGTAGAGGATCTGCGCCTATCTACCAAGGTTGGCTACACGTAGAACGTACTCCTAAATCTGAGCGGGATGGTCGTCTGGTAGCACAGGACTGTCTACCAAAAAGTATATGCCGTAGAGGATCTGCGCCTATCTACCAAGGTTGGCTACACGTAGAACGTACTCCTAAATCTGAGCGGGATGGTCGTCTGGTAGCACAGGACTGTCTACCAAAAAGTATATGCCGTAGAGGATCTGCGCCTATCTACCAAGGTTGGCTACACGTAGAACGTACTCCTAAATCTGAGCGGGATGGTCGTCTGGTAGCACAGGACTGTCTACCAAAAAGTATATGCCGTAGAGGATCTGCGCCTATCTACCAAGGTTGGCTACACGTAGAACGTACTCCTAAATCTGAGCGGGATGGTCGTCTGGTAGCACAGGACTGTCTACCAAAAAGTATATGCCGTAGAGGATCTGCGCCTATCTACCAAGGTTGGCTACACGTAGAACGTACTCCTAAATCTGAGCGGGATGGTCGTCTGGTAGCACAGGACTGTCTACCAAAAAGTATATGCCGTAGAGGATCTGCGCCTATCTACCAAGGTTGGCTACACGTAGAACGTACTCCTAAATCTGAGCGGGATGGTCGTCTGGTAGCACAGGACTGTCTACCAAAAAGTATATGCCGTAGAGGATCTGCGCCTATCTACCAAGGTTGGCTACACGTAGAACGTACTCCTAAATCTGAGCGGGATGGTCGTCTGGTAGCACAGGACTGTCTACCAAAAAGTATATGCCGTAGAGGATCTGCGCCTATCTACCAAGGTTGGCTACACGTAGAACGTACTCCTAAATCTGAGCGGGATGGTCGTCTGGTAGCACAGGACTGTCTACCAAAAAGTATATGCCGTAGAGGATCTGCGCCTATCTACCAAGGTTGGCTACACGTAGAACGTACTCCTAAATCTGAGCGGGATGGTCGTCTGGTAGCACAGGACTGTCTACCAAAAAGTATATGCCGTAGAGGATCTGCGCCTATCTACCAAGGTTGGCTACACGTAGAACGTACTCCTAAATCTGAGCGGGATGGTCGTCTGGTAGCACAGGACTGTCTACCAAAAAGTATATGCCGTAGAGGATCTGCGCCTATCTACCAAGGTTGGCTACACGTAGAACGTACTCCTAAATCTGAGCGGGATGGTCGTCTGGTAGCACAGGACTGTCTACCAAAAAGTATATGCCGTAGAGGATCTGCGCCTATCTACCAAGGTTGGCTACACGTAGAACGTACTCCTAAATCTGAGCGGGATGGTCGTCTGGTAGCACAGGACTGTCTACCAAAAAGTATATGCCGTAGAGGATCTGCGCCTATCTACCAAGGTTGGCTACACGTAGAACGTACTCCTAAATCTGAGCGGGATGGTCGTCTGGTAGCACAGGACTGTCTACCAAAAAGTATATGCCGTAGAGGATCTGCGCCTATCTACCAAGGTTGGCTACACGTAGAACGTACTCCTAAATCTGAGCGGGATGGTCGTCTGGTAGCACAGGACTGTCTACCAAAAAGTATATGCCGTAGAGGATCTGCGCCTATCTACCAAGGTTGGCTACACGTAGAACGTACTCCTAAATCTGAGCGGGATGGTCGTCTGGTAGCACAGGACTGTCTACCAAAAAGTATATGCCGTAGAGGATCTGCGCCTATCTACCAAGGTTGGCTACACGTAGAACGTACTCCTAAATCTGAGCGGGATGGTCGTCTGGTAGCACAGGACTGTCTACCAAAAAGTATATGCCGTAGAGGATCTGCGCCTATCTACCAAGGTTGGCTACACGTAGAACGTACTCCTAAATCTGAGCGGGATGGTCGTCTGGTAGCACAGGACTGTCTACCAAAAAGTATATGCCGTAGAGGATCTGCGCCTATCTACCAAGGTTGGCTACACGTAGAACGTACTCCTAAATCTGAGCGGGATGGTCGTCTGGTAGCACAGGACTGTCTACCAAAAAGTATATGCCGTAGAGGATCTGCGCCTATCTACCAAGGTTGGCTACACGTAGAACGTACTCCTAAATCTGAGCGGGATGGTCGTCTGGTAGCACAGGACTGTCTACCAAAAAGTATATGCCGTAGAGGATCTGCGCCTATCTACCAAGGTTGGCTACACGTAGAACGTACTCCTAAATCTGAGCGGGATGGTCGTCTGGTAGCACAGGACTGTCTACCAAAAAGTATATGCCGTAGAGGATCTGCGCCTATCTACCAAGGTTGGCTACACGTAGAACGTACTCCTAAATCTGAGCGGGATGGTCGTCTGGTAGCACAGGACTGTCTACCAAAAAGTATATGCCGTAGAGGATCTGCGCCTATCTACCAAGGTTGGCTACACGTAGAACGTACTCCTAAATCTGAGCGGGATGGTCGTCTGGTAGCACAGGACTGTCTACCAAAAAGTATATGCCGTAGAGGATCTGCGCCTATCTACCAAGGTTGGCTACACGTAGAACGTACTCCTAAATCTGAGCGGGATGGTCGTCTGGTAGCACAGGACTGTCTACCAAAAAGTATATGCCGTAGAGGATCTGCGCCTATCTACCAAGGTTGGCTACACGTAGAACGTACTCCTAAATCTGAGCGGGATGGTCGTCTGGTAGCACAGGACTGTCTACCAAAAAGTATATGCCGTAGAGGATCTGCGCCTATCTACCAAGGTTGGCTACACGTAGAACGTACTCCTAAATCTGAGCGGGATGGTCGTCTGGTAGCACAGGACTGTCTACCAAAAAGTATATGCCGTAGAGGATCTGCGCCTATCTACCAAGGTTGGCTACACGTAGAACGTACTTCCTAAATCTGAGCGGGATGGTCGTCTGGTAGCACAGGACTCTGTCTATCAAAAAGTATAGGCAGCAAAGGATCTGAACCTATTTGCCGCTAACGACGCGGTCTGCCTCCGCTTGTTGCTTCCGGGCTTGCGCTTCCGAACTGGGTGTTCGGATAAGGTGCAACACAGTCGAAGTTCAAGTTACAAGTCCTGATCTTTAGTGTTGGGTTTGCGTTTTCGGCTCGGCTTCGTGTGAGGGCATCGCAAATCTTTGTTTTACCGCCCATGTCCGATGACACGCTGGCACCTTCTACGTTGGATGTCATCAAGGGAGGGTCGAGCCTAGGCATGGAGGGTCATGGTGGCCACTCAGATTTACAATCCTACGTGTTCATGGATCACTTCTCAACCATTTTAAATGGTTATTCCCAAACACTTCGGCGTCCAAGTTCCTTGAAGATAATGTGGTGATCGAATGTTACAATGTCAGTATGTCTTCTTTCGTTAGGGGAGAGAAAACTGGTTTGTCACACAGTAAAACCCCCGATTATCCGAGTTTCCGCTTTAACCGAGCTATCAAATATTTCTAGGATTTTTTTTTTGTGTCCTACATTTTCCATTTTTAAAACTACCGAAAAAAATTCTGAACTTGATCTCATAAACACTCAGGAAAACGAAATCCAACAACACTACTCCCTTTACTTTTCATTGTATCACGCACTAAAAGCTTTCGAAAGTGGTATTGACTATATACAACAACAAGAAAAAGCGACACCAGCAATCCTGTTAACCTTAAAAAAGGGCGAAACATTTTTTATTGTTGCAGAAAAACGTCAAAGAAACGTAAAACCAAAAACAATTAAGGACTTTTCTAAGTAAGAACTCTTTAATTATCGTAGCAATATAAATTGCATTTTTTGTATCTGTATAACTTATGTGTTTGTTAAAATATAACTTTAAACGTACACGATTTATTTTATTTACAATTTTCGCTTTAACCGAGTTTTTCGGTTATCCGAGTTAGTATTGGTCCACATTAACTCGGACAATCGGGACTCAAATTGAAAAAATCGTCCGTCCTCACCGTGCAAACATTCTAAACGAATGCCTTGAATCTGAGGATATCACACGTATGGAATGGCCAGCATTCTCACCTGACGTGAATCCGTTAGAGCATGTGTGGGACATGCTTGGCTGACGAGTTGCAGCCCGTCAGCCACCTCCTACATGTGTACCGGAACTTCGGAGAGCATTGTTTGCTGAGTGGAGTGATCTTCCTCAAGATCAGCGCGATAATTCCTGGATTTAGGGAGTCCTGGGATTTCTTCCTTGGCAATATCCTTATCGATGTTAAAGAATATAAGTTTGTTGTTGTCGTGCGGGCCATATATGGCCCGATTGGGGGTGTCATTGCCCCGGAGGGTTGGACTTCTTCATACTTGACACATCCGTTTTATAGGAAGGTCCCTTTCACACATCCATTCACTCACACATATAGTAATTTAGATCCCAATCAGAGGCCGATAACCCCCTGATCAGGTACCCCTAGAGGTATTGATTTGGTATGGGAGCATGGGGGACTTTGTGACCAAGATCTATTTAACGTGCTCCAGCCCCCATTAGCGAACACGACGGCCCTTAAGCCAGGTCTAAGCGCCGATCTCGCAACCATCAGAATTGCAGGTTCCGCTGAGGACAGAACCCACAACCCTTCCGATGCGAGCCCGACGCTCTACTGACTGAGCTACCGGGGGCTCAGAATATAAATTTAGGGTTACGTTTTACTGGTTTAATTGTTTCAAATTTCTAAACGATCTCCGAATATTTATCAACATATTCTGCGAGCTCATCTACCTCATAGGGGGAGCTTAACTCCATCTACTCCTCACCCGTGACTTTTACGGAACTGTTTTAATTTAAAGTGATTTTTCCTAATAATGTTCCTGACCCTTCCTTTATTTGAAATAAACTCGCCCTCCCTCTGGCCTTGAGTAAGAGGAAATTTCATTGTGTTTTTTAGGAGTTTCATTATGAATGGGTGCTGGAGAACTTAATTTTGCGTCTAAGTAGGTGTTTGAACAATAAGATTAGTGTTAGTTTTCAAGTCCTTTAACATTTCGATAGTTTCCGAAGCAACCACTCTGAAAGTGTTACTGTTGTCTCTATGTTTTTTTACCAAAGCCAAAGTTCCGATTGCTACATTGTTGACCTCGTCATCTGAACGTTGTTCAAAATAACGTGGTACAGTCCTCGTATCTTTCCAATTGCCTTTTTGTGTTGGTTCAGTGCAACAATAATTCAAATGAGATATATAAAAATACTTTTCAAAAGGACCTGGTGTGTTTCTTTTCCTCAGCCTCCTCCCCCTGGGCATGTTCTTCTGGATGATCCGCGAGGGCCTGGAGAGCCTGGCTCCCGTCCAGCTGCTGGAATACATGGGGGTGTTCTTGGCCACCGCCATGGGCTGCATCGCCTTCCATCAGTTCGTGCTGCTCCCCTGCCTCTACCTGCTCATCGTGCGGCGTAATCCCGTGCCCTTCCACCTCAACCTGTTGCCCGCCATCCTCACCGCCTTCGGAACCTCCTCCAGGTAAGCACACTGAACTAGAAACCTGCGAGTTGTAGGCGAATTTCTTTCTATTGTGTCAGTAAAGCTTTCTTTGTATTTAGTATACACTACCCTTCAATAATGGACCGGACAGCAAGATGTGATGATGTAAGGGAAAGGCGTGCTTTAATAGGATGATGGTCCCCAATGTGCTGCAATGACACTAACAACCCTTCTGGGCATACTTTCAACAAGGTTTTGAAACACAGCTATGGGTATTTGTTTCCATTCCTGCTGCGAGAATGTCGTCATCTCAGCTGTAGATTTCGGACGTGGTTCCCTGGTCCGTAAGCTCCAGCTACAGCGCGTCGCGCTAATTCGTCCCATAAATGTTTTATAGGGTTTAGCTCGGGATTCTGAGTAGGCCTGGGAAGACGTTTTACATCCATATTTTGATACCACTTCTCGACAGAGGTTGAAACATGACATGGAGCGTTGTCGTCCTGGAAGAACATTCGTCCTTTCCATAAAATGACCAGAGCGTATGAAGAACCTGATTGTCCAAAATGTTCATGTAGGTGTCGGCGTTCAATTGACCACGGACAATATGCAAAGGTCCCAGGCCGTACCACGAAAAACACCCCCAAGCAAGGACTCGGATTTTATGCAAATCCGCTGGCATCTGGTCAATTATTGTAGGGTATTGTATGTCTATTACGATTGGTGTGGTTGGCCACACGACCGGTGCTCCAATTTTGTTTCTGGTGGGTAGGTATCTCAACTAACGTCGCACTGGAGCAACACAACTGGCAATTGGCGAAAGTCCGGGATCAAAGATTCGAAGACAACACCACGTCATTTTGAATCACGGTCAGATAACTAGGCAACACCTGAGCTGGCATCCTACACTGTAAACTCTTCCTTTGGACATTGAATGTGAATCAGTTGCAATTTGCGGCTAATTTTCAATTCATAGTCATCTAATTGCAATAATTGAAAACGGCTATTTTCAATCTTCCCTACCGTAGATCGGTTCGAAGTGTAAGGTACCTTACACTTCGGTGCCGGTACGTGTATCTGTAATAGACACTTTAAAAGAAACTCAACATTAACGTGAACCTTGTCAATTATTTTGATAGGGAATCTTTACAAATTGATTTAGTTGTCAGCAAATTTATTTTTTTATCTTTTTCTGTTTGCTAAAATTATAGTCAATTTGTTTTAATTTTTATTTTTAAAAATTTTGAATTTTGATAGCTGATATTTCATCAGTAATAGACACTTGGAATATTTTCAAAAATCCAATATTACATACAATTTTGTACCAGTAATAGACAGGTCTATTTTATTGGAAAAACTATAGGAAAAACAATACAAAACTATAAAGTTTGAAAATATATTTATATTTTCTTAGAAGGCAAATAAATAAATGTTAATCTTTATACACCATCATTATTGTAAACCATAAATAAAACAGAAAAATCACAGAAATAAAATTGATGACAGTTGCTTTTAAAATGCTTATGGTGATTTTTTGAATAATACTTAAAAAACAAACACATTTTCATATCAATTTTTTGCCTAATATCGTTACTACCTTCCTGACGGAATCCACTGGGTTTCGTCTTCCTACAACGACATATCTCTTCGTTCAAAGTTTGTCACATGTTAAAACCACGTTCGGCCAGTACGAACATTTACAAAACCATTTTCCTCTTTTAAATTCTTTAATAAGCTGCTGGACTCTATCCAATACATGGTCTTTGAAAACTGGGAATCCAGTATTTGCTACTGATACTATCCAATCAGAAACTATGTATTCTTCATTAGCACTTAATGTTGAAGACGGCCCTTTTTACGATGCATTGTTGATTTCCCGATAACTTTATACTTCAATGTTATTCATGGAGCACAGTGTTTTTTTATCAGCAGTCGCTATTGGGACACCGTCATTGACATCACTAATAGCATTCAGCATAAATTTTCTTCAGGATATTTCCAGATCTTTAATGGCTTAGGACCTATGGTATTTTTTTGAAAAACAAAAATAAATAAATAGTTATAATAATACCTTTAAAGGTCTGCAAAAAACCATTAAGTGAATTATATTAACAAAACAGAAAAAGAAACTACAAAAATAATTTAATAATTTTTATCCATGAACCAGTATAAGACAGGCTGCTGCATCAGATATCTACACGCATGTCTGTTACTAGTTCCTTTGATAAGAATTAAACAAAACTTCTACAAAAATATTCTTGATAAATTACTAAACCACCAAAGGGAAGGGATTTAAGGGAAATAAAATCATCACTCCATCAGGAAATCAACTGCTAAGCGGCTATGATGACATCATGTCACCTGTAGTTCAGGCATCACCATCCAGAGTACTGTTATGTCCTTTTTAAGAGTGGTAGTAATTAATTAAAGTAAAAGGTTCGAAAAAAGAAGGAACATAACCAAGGCAAATTTTGATCGTATAGTGGTAATTTTGAAAAGAAAAGACTCACTGAACCCTGTATATGAATTAACGATTAGGAGACGTCGATATCTTCAATTACGAAAGTTTACTGAAAAGAATAAAACATGGTATGCAAAATGGGATCAAAAATCCCCAAAAGGTTTCGTGCAAAAAACGCAAAAGATATCTGTGTAATTTAACATGTGAACATTTATTGAAAAACACAAAACAACAAAATCGGGAAAAAGCCATGAATCAATTAATATAAGAATTAATACACAAAAATTAAGAAAACTTATAGATCTAGAACTTAAAGGGGAAAATGGCAAAAGACGCTAAGGGACATGAAGGTTATAAATTAACGCGGAAGAAAGGGAATACGCGGAATTTTGAAGAGGATGGTGTGAGGAACATTACGTCCAAATTACACCATCCTGAGTCTCTGCAGAGAAAAAAAGAAAAAGATACTTAACAATCTGGATACATGATTTTTTTTTAGTGGCAAAAGCCACGCGAACGCGACAGCACGTGCTTCTCACATGTTGGCTGCCAGGGGAAAAGTCGAAGAGAAAAGAAATCGTTCCACGCGGGCTTTTTATCAACTGCAATGTTATGTCTCAAACGGACATAACAGTACTCTAGCTACAAACCTACTTGTACTTCCACTCTCTAGAACACGTATAAAGCTTAATTTTGTTTATGAACTGAAAAGTGTCTAATACTAGTAGTGTCTATTACTGGTACACTTACCTTAACGGATTATCAACTTGAGCGATTTTGAATTCAACCAAAGACGCGCCGGGTACACAGGGACTGGTGCACGTTCAATCTGTCCTGGCTTCCAATGTCCTCACGATGGCGTAGTGTTGGAGTTTCGAAAGTGGGGTGCCAACGTAAGTGCTGCCTCGTCATCTGACCGAGGTTGAAATTGTGCTCGGATCTTTCTCTTAAGAAGGGATCCCGGATCATCGCCGATAGCCCGTTGTGTTGCTACAGTGGTGCGATGTTAATTAACTACTTATCTACCTCTCATGTGTCAGAAAAGCTTTCCTTGTATGTACGTTTCTCATGGTTGCTGTGGTTGGCCATACGAACATATCGTCTCTGCTTCTTAGCACATTAAATGTGAATCAATTATTATTTGTGGCAAGTGTCCTTCGTGTATTATTGGGTATTGCCACTACGCTAGCAACCCTCGAGGTTTAGGTAGCGTAGGTTGGATTCCTGTCAGCTGCATTTCTACCTGGGCGTAGTTCTCTCTTCTGTGTTAGTACAACTTGCATCGTGTGTCCGTTATCTGATATTGTATGTCTTGTGTCCGTTATTTGATAATATATGTCTTGTGCACTTTACTTGACATTGTATGTCTTGTGCACGTTACCTGATAATATGTCTTGTGCATGTTATCTGATGTTATGTCTTGTGCCCGTTACCTGGTAATGGTAATGGTAATTTTAGTTAACGTCGTACCAGAGCAACACAACGGGCTATTGACGACGGTCCGGGATCAGTCCCTTAAGGGAAAGATCCGAGGACAACACCTCGTAATTTTGAACCACGGTCAGATGACGAAGCAACACCTGAACTGGCACCCCACTCTCCAAACTTCCACGCCAACCCAACGTGAGGACTTTCGACCACACAGACTTAAGGTGCACCAGCCGCCTCTACACCATACGTTTATAAACATCCATGCCCGGACCCGGATTCGAACCAGGAACCTTCCGATCTAGAGGCTAACACCTTAACCACTATACCGGTTGGTCGGCCGCCCGTTACCTGATAATGTCTTGTGCCCGTTACCTGATAATGTCTTGTGCCCGTTAACTGATATGTCTTGTGCCCGTTACCTGATAATATGTCTTGTGCCCGTTACCTGATAATATGTCTTGTGTCCGTTACTTGATATTATATGTATTGTGTCTGTTACTTGATGTATGTCTTGTGCCCGTTACCTGATGTTATGTCTTGTGCCCATTACTTGATATTGTATGTCTCATATCTCTGGCGCTGCCAATAGCCAATATGTATTCATTTGTGAACATAAGTTGTAGATAGAGAGAATGGAGTAAATTCCCACGGCAATGTTTCATGAGGGTTCCAATTTGTTCCAGCGCCGCCACCCTTCCGGCCACGGTTCGCTGCGCGGAGGAGTCGAATCACCTGAACAGGTGTGTGACTCGGTTCGTCTTGCCCTTGGGGATGGTGATCCACATGAACGGAGGGACCTTCTACATCCCCCTCTCGACCATCTTCCTCGCGCAGCTCGAGGGGGTGAGCCTGGGCACGGCCGAGACCGTCATCGTTTGGTGAGTACCGTTTTTACTCTTCCCTAAACCCGGGGGTGCTGTAGCCCGGTGGAGGATTGACAACCGGAGTAGTTGCGAGTTTGAATCCAACTAAAGACCGTCGTGTACAAAGGGGGTTGGTGCACGTTAAATACGTTATGTCCTCCAATGTCCTCACGTTGACTCAGTCTTGGTGGGATCCAACCACTTTTACCTGTCCCATGGACGGGGGATAAGGGGGACACCTGCGGTGTCTAATACTCTAATGTACTTACGTTGGCGTGGTGTGGAAGCTTGGAGAGTAGGGTGTTATTTTCGGTTTTGACTCATCTGACCGTGGTTCAAAATTACGAGATGTTGTCATCGGATCTTTACCTTAAGGATATTGACCCGGACCGTCGTCAATAGTCCGTTGTGTTGCTTTTGTACGACGTTAATTAAAAAAAACTACCAATAGCCCGTTATGTTGTTCCAGTGCGACTCTTTCTCTCTGCTTGTCAATAAGCACGGCGACACAGTCAAAATCACAATTACACAATTTATTTACCTTGATCATTATGTATCTACAGTGTAGATAGTATAGATTCTACACGATCTTCAATTGGGGATTTATGTCCCTTCGTCGTGGGAGCTGCAAATAGTGATGAATGGGTTCTACTGTACCATGTCGACAGTACAAACAAAACGACCAATTAATCTTTTTTTCATCGTAACAAAAATTTACATTCTATTTACAGCTACAGTTCAAAAATTTACAAGCGAAGTCCATCCCCGATACAATACAGCCAAAGGTTAGCGCAACCGCACTCGTATGCGGTTCCACAACACTCTGACATCATCTCGAGCGGTTCACTCCATTGATGCCATTGATAAAATAAAGCATGTGGGCGGATTTGCTGTCGTAAGATCACTGAAGGGTAAATCACAAATCGACTTATCCGATTGGCTATGGAAGCGCAGACTAGTGTTTTGAATCACGGCGGGTAGTCACTTTTACCAACCAATAGTTTAGGATTCATGCTTTTACTCACGACCATCTGACACATCTTTGTTATGTTACGATCTCCGATGGCCCTCGCTTTCTTCTATGTATGTGCGGAACTTGGAGATTCCCGCTAGATTGGCGAGAGTCGAGGCGAAAGGGAGCTCTAGTCCTAACGATAGGGGGTGCTTCGACCCCCCCCCCCCCAAATAGGAGCTTGCCAAAATAGGAGACGAGTCGAAACGACAAAAGGAGGCGGATCGGATTGAGCTGTTCCTGAGAGGCACGGGCGACCCGAACCACAACTCCGGACTCTACCCACCAGTGATGCCCAGCTCTTCCGACTGATGTCCATAGGTTCCCGGCAAATAAATTCCCTCTTTCATCTGATGGAAAGCCTCGGTCTCTTGTCATGATCCAGCGGTTCCCCAGATAAAGCCGATTTTGTCTATTTAACTGGACACCAATAAAGAAGAGTTTCCCAGGAACTTCTAGTTGCTTTCATTTATGAAACTGAATATCAATTAAACATCTTCAAAACGAGCAACCGGAATACATAAGATGAAACTGCGAGCACACACAATCTGACGTCATCTGAACAACAGCCAGAACGGGAAAGAGCGCCTCCTAGTGAGTAATCTGTTCAGGATGACGGGACGTTACAGTACTCGAACGAGAAGACTAGAATCACCACCACAAAAAACACCTCCTGAGCTCGGTTACAACAGTTCGTCTTTTCACGCCAGTTTCACTGGGCAACAGTTCAATTACCAGGTGGTGTGCACCCCTGAAGATCACCTGGACCGTCACTAGACCAATACGACAGACCACCCCGATAGACGTTTCGGTATTGTCAGCCTGAGGTCAGTGGTGTTGACCTCTCAGTTGCTATGAACGTTTCACTCCAAGTGGTTTCAACCAGATATCTCGGCTATCAACATTCGAACCACGAATTAATTTTGAACAGGTCAAGTGAAGAGCATAACACCTGAGCTGACACCCCACTCTCCAAACATCCACACTACGCCAACACGAGGACATTTTAAGTCACCGCAGATTTAACGTGATCTGAAGTGACTTAAAATGTACTCGATCCAAACAAAGACCCCACAGCGGTCTTTGTTTGGATCGAGTTTTGAACTCGCAATCCTCCGGTAGCTAATGAGCTACACTTCGAACCGGGCTACCGATCTTGCAATCAAAAGTCTTAGGGTTTTTTTAAATAAAAATGTGGGGTTTTCCTGTAGTTTTATAATCACCCATTCCCTCTTCTCTGGATAGTGTGACTTCAGTGCTGCTGTTCATCGCTGCACCCGGCACTGCTGGAGGTGGCAACCCTGTCTACCTGTTGACTGTCCTAGCGGCGGCCGGGATCAACACGCCGCAATACATCTCTCTCGTCATCTCCATGGAATGGCTCATGTAAGTGATCTCCATACATCGGATATCGATTCGTTCTTTCGGATATGAGGCTTATGTAAGCCTTGCACGAAGACGAGAATGATAAACTTAATAGGAATTGCTGGTTTTATCCGTGAACTGTTAAATTCCTATCTCCCCGTTTAACCTTTCTCTTTGGGGCCGCAATATCCCGCTGAAAAGAGCAACGGATTTGAAAATGGAGGGTTGAGAATTCGAAACTAAGTCCAGCCAAAGACTGCCATGGCCTATTAGCTTGTGATGTGGAAGTTTGGGGAGGTGGAGTGTTTAGGTTTTGTTTTCATTATTTGACCGTGGTTCGAAATTCACGAGCTGTCCTCGGATCTTTGTCTTCAAGATGGATCCCGGACTGTCACCAATAGCCCGTTGTGTTGCGTCAGTGCGACTACCTACCTTTTAATGCTTGAAAGTACGGGAAAATTACTTGAATTGTATTGACTGGCCCACGAGTTAATTCCCCTGTAAATGAACTTTCTATCCGCTCACTTTTCGATTGATAAAATCATCACTAGGATTGCATTACCTCTAAGTGGTTTCGACGAAATATCTCGTCCATCAAGAAATGACAAAGTTTGTTAATTACGTGATATCTCGTCACCAAGATATTTCCGCTTTTGATGACGATATCAAGATCTGGTCAGATACTTCATCTATTGATAACCATTAGAAGGGTTAAATGAATAGTTGTAAATCAGCTTTTCGGTTGAGCTCGCGCTATATCCGGCGTGAATAAATAAAAACCTTTAAAACCAAACCTCGTGGGATGAATTTTATAGTTTTCCTATAGTGCTGCCATCTACAGACGCGAGTACAAAGCATTTAAGTTTGAATTTTTATATTAGAATTCCTAAAACGAAAAATGTCTTGATCAACAAGACAAGATATTTTAAAGAAATCGATAGTTGACGACAAAAAATAAAATTTCAAAAATTGCAGTTTCTAGCGTACACTGATATATTTGTAGGAAAATTTAAACTTGAAACGTCATATTTTTTAAAATTTAATTTTAACTAACGAACGCTTGTTAGAAAAATTTAGGTTGATGGATGAATTCCTAAATCAATAATCAACAATTAATTACAGTAACTACTAGTACTACTAGTAGTAAGTATTAAACGAATTGATGATGATAAGACTTACTAGTTTCCACGTCAATAAACATCAGTTTGTTTAAAACATAGTGCTTTTCTATTTATCTAAAATTAAGTAGTCTCTATCTCTAATGTCGTTGAGGAAATGATGTATAAATTGTTCCTAACCTTGTCTCATATTAACATAGAAATCTAATGTGTGGCAGTTTTTGGTCAACATTACAAACAAGGAAACTCTTAATTCTTCTTATTGCTTGAATTGAAGTTATATAGTAATGAAAATCCCTTTTGAGTTTCAAAGAACGATCTAAGGAAACAAATCGTATTAAATGTGTCATCCCCCAACCTACTTTCTCAAAGAACTGCAAATATAACTAACGACCGAGAAGGCCCTCTAAGCTTCTACACTAGTTGGTTTAATAGTCATTAAGTAGTCGCACATATGAGACAAATATTTTCCTTTGACTCTATTTCATATATTTTGCCCACTAACAGTAAAACACATTTTAATTGAATGTTCTCATTTTAATAGGCAACGACTTATACATTTTAATTCTTATAACTTGACTTTAGAAGACATGATTGGAGAGAATCCTCATCCAAATATTTTTAGCTTTTTACATGACATTGGTTTTATCCATCACATATAATTTTATGTAGTATTCATTCATTATGTTTTGACTCATTTCACTTTATTATTATATGATATATTTGATTTTTTTTATCTTGAGTTTGGCATAATATGTCCCAAGAGGACTCAATGCCACATAATCATATCCAATCTAATCCATTTCATATATATGAAGTCATTTCTTTCTTCAGTATTTTCTCAAAATCTGTTTCTTTTCTAAAGCTTGTCATTTTGCAAATAGTCTTCATTTTCTTGCAGAGTTTCCTTTTCTAATTCCTCTTCATAAAAAAATATTATTGATCATTTAATTGTTTTTGCTAGAATTATCCAAACTGATGACTTGAAAATATAAAATCGATTCATTCACAATCGATTGCTAAAAACGATTTTGCACTTTTAAAGTTGGGTTTGAATAATCGATTATTTAATTTAAAAAGAATTCGGTTTTATCGGATCATCTGATAGATGTTGCTGGAACTGGTAGGTAGCCAACTGATGCCGGATCCGCCGGATTACCTGATCCGTCGGATTACCTGATCCGTCGGATTACCTGATCCGTCGGATTACCTGATCCTATCGGATTACCTGATCCGTCGGATTACCTGATCCGCGGATTACCTGATCCGCGGATTACCTGATCCGTCGGATTACCTGATCCGTCGGATTACCTGATCCGTCGGATTATCTGATCCGTCGGATTATCTGATCCGTCGGATTACCTGATCCGTCGGAATACCAGATCCGCCGGATCGGATTGCAATCCCTACTTGCAACGCTTTCAGTCTGGATTTCATTAATGCCTTTTTTGCAGGGAACGCTTCCGCACGGTGATGAACGTCGTGGCCGACAGCTACGTGGCAGCGTTCGTCGAAAAGCTGTGTGGAAAGAGGCTGCCCCTGGACTACCACGACGTCGAGTACGCGACACCTGTTTTGGACGGCTACAACCACCCCATGGTCGTCCTGGAACCGTCGCCCGCGATCCGGCAGGACGTGTGCCGGACCTGTGGCAGCCGGGTGGAGCCATGAGTCCAGCCTGAGGGCAGGTTCCGGATAACGCACATTTGTACTTCAGTAAAACCCGCTCCTCGCTTAGCAGACGCGTTCTCTTGCATTCAGTTACAAGTCAAGAATTTACTGCGGAAAACTTCGTTAAATTTTAGTTCTTTTTTATATTATTAAAGTATTTGGATACAAAAGTATTCGGATACAAAAGTATTCGGATACAAAAGTATTCGGACATCATACAAAGTCGGATATCAAAATTCAAGAGTAATGGATTCAAGAGTAAGGGATTCAAAAGGTAATCGGTTACAAGAGTATTACAGCTCAAAACACGTATCCTAGGTTTTCGGATACAAGAGTACTCACCCTGTGTAGACCAGGGCTCGAAATACCCGGGTGCACTGTGCACATGAAAATAAAATTGTGCACCTAATTTTTTCCAGCCAGGCACACCTGTGCACCTAATTTAAAAACTTAGGTGCACAAGGTGCACCTGTATTAAAAAATGTATTTCGAGGCCTGGTGTAGACGAATACCAAAGTATTTATTTTCAATATCGATTATTCATTTTTGTATTATGGTCATATACAGGGTGTTCGTAAACTGTTTAGAAAAAATTGAGAATCGTACCCATCAAGATTACCAATATTTACAATGGAACCTATGGTCGCTGTCCACTCGGAGTGTTAGAAAATCTCAAAGTAAATTATCCACGCCGAAGTTTCAACAGTGAAAAAAAAGATATATTGAAATCATAAGTTGCACAATCTCATGCAGATCAGCGAAAGTCTCAGATGAGATGCTCAAAGTGACGTCAAAGAGTTTCGTTGCACAGTTCACACCAGCGAATGAAAGATTGGCGTACCCTCTAGAAGATTCCTGATGTCGTATTGATCTTGTCTGCTTCAACAAGGATTCTTGCGAAGCGATCTTCGCTCGATCTGACTCGTACACCAATTATTTAATGTGGCTTCACAAAAAGAAGTCCAGTGGATTTAGGTAAAGTGAGCGTGGAGGCCATGCCACAGGTCTACCATGTCCAATCCACCGTCTGCGATACCTGGCATTCAGAACCTTTCGAGCCATTTTGATAAAGTGTGCTGGGGCTCCACTGTATCGAAACCACATGTCCCTCTGTGTGGTGAGTGCAACAGGCTGCAACAATCCGGGAAGCACTTCCTGTGCGTCTTAGCACTAGACATTTGCATACGTCGAATGCCTCACGGTGATGTTCTGGAGAAGTGCTGCTTCTCTGGCAGAGCAGAATTGACGTCAGAAGTGAGGACTTGTGATTGTTGGACATGTTTCCAAGTTTCACTTTTCTGACATTGAGTGGATTGCCACCATAGGTTCCATTGTAAATATTGGTCGTCTTGGTGGATACTATCATTCCTTCGATTTTTTCTAAACAGTTTGCGAACACCATGTATATTCAAATTCTTGAAAGAACTCTAATTCCAAGTATTCCATTTTCATAAGTACTCGATTCTGCCTATACCAGGCATTATGCATGTTGTGGGAGGAATGCACTGCTTCACCCAGAAATAGTGTGACATCGCGGCAGAATATAGGGGTATTATTCTGCAGGTTTGGCAAACAGGCGACTCAAAGCGATTTTTGCTACTTTTCAACTTTGGCGACTCTAGCTAGGGGTATCTTTGGAGCAACTTATCCGCTGTTGGATCATGCGCCATACAACCCCAACATCCAATCCTACGGGAATATTTTAAAGCAATATTTCTAAAGCTACAAATGCCAAAATTTTGGCGACATTTCGAAAACTACTTAATTTTACGAAATTTATCAATGTACTGTCTTCGAGGAAGGTTCCATGCAACGACTAATTTCAATACTATTCACGAAATTATTTGGATATGCTGATTTAGAAAACTCAATTTCAACTTTGCGCTAATGTCTACTCGAATAAATTCAATTCTAAGCAAATGAATAGGATATACGTTAAGGAATAAAATACATTGTACAAAAAACTGAAACACTTGAGACTGGTGCGAAATTCTAGTGTGAAATTTGTATTATATAAAAAATATTTTTACAAGGAATATATTGAAATCTATATGTACAAAGTTTTCCCTTGTCTAAAGCTAGTTGGAAAAAAAAAACCTCAAGTTGTGACAAGGCGTTTCATAATTTTGGCTACAAGTAAATGTATTTTTCCTCACGTTCCAACAATCATCCATCATGAAATTATAGACCGTCGGAATTATCTGGGAACGTCATTTAGGGTTTTACTGAAGTACTGTTAAACAGCAGTACAGTGGCTCTGGATGTAGCTACCAAGAGATCTTGCGAAGAAATGCTAAAAAGCACTCTTTATTGGGTCAATGCTGAAGTTCGTCTCGTGTGTGTGTGGACAGAAGCGTTTTGTCATGGGGAGGTTCATTTTACTTGACCCGTGATCTTTTCCTTGTAATATTCTTGTATAGTATCCACTTCTCATCTCCAGTAATGAGCCGTTTCAAAAAAGGAGCTTCTTCATTTCGTTTCAGCAAAGAATCACATGCCGAAATCCAAGCAAGCATATTCTGCTGACGTAAATGAACTTTTTGGTTCTTCATTCTTAGCACAGCAGTGAAACAAAAATTATGCATAGCATATGCTATAATTATGCAGTGTAAGCAGAATTTAAACATCTGCTTCAATCAAGGTCACTCTTAATCAGCGTTAGCAAAATAATAACATAGATAGCTTCGATTTAAATACGTGCATAACTTTCCAAATGACCCAATACTTCGCACGTGTAGGGATTTGATATTGTTTGAAAGAAGGGAATTTCAGCGAATACTTGGGAGGAAAATTGTGTTGTTGGGTTGGGTATTTTAAATCGTGTTTCATGAATGGCAGAAAATATACAGCATTTTCGATGTCATGCTTTCTATTTCCGAAAAGACAAGAATATTTCGCTGATTAAGACGTTTGGGGTGAGGGAGCCGTTAACGGTTCCGCGTGTAGTAAGTGGTTCGAAAAGTTTCGTCACCTAGATACGTTCCTTACCCATCGTCATCTGACCGAGGGTGTTTCAAAAATACGTGATGTCCTCGAATCTCCCACTTCGGGGGGTCGATCCCAGACCATTGCCAATAGCCCGTTGTGTTGCTCCAGTGAGACGTTAATTAAATACCTACTTACTCTACCGCTCTTAACCTCCTCACTTCAGAAGTATCACATGTGATATTCATGTGTCTGAATTTTTTTCTCATTCATATGTAAAGATTTGTGTAACTTGTTTAAATAAAATGTAATTTGAATATAATCCTTCGATTCTTAATTTTTGATTTTGTAGTAGATTGATCCTGAAGTATCACATGTGATACTTGCAGCTCCCCAACCCACCCCCTAAAAATAATAAAACTTTTTTTTTTAACTTACAATGATGGGAATAGTAACTTATAAACATTTCTGAGGACAATGAGTTGTTATTTCAGTGTCGGGTCTGAGGAGGTTATACCATAAAACTCAGAACTTCTATGAGCGCTGGATGATGCAGCTACCGGACAGATGGAGAAAAGTCATTTGACATAGATCGGCTCATAATACATATATCAATTCATTGTAAAATATAGTCAATAAAATAATTTTTCTTCCATTTTTATAAAAAAAACCGGGACGAACTTTTGCATCAACCCGATGAGTAAAACTTGACAGGCTTGATAGAAGACGATGAATTGTGTCGTATATACAATTTATTTTCATCACATTTTATGGAGAACGTTATGAGCTTTCTTCTACATCAAAAGAACTGATTACATGTATCATATTTTCTTGAATTTCGCAGATTTCGTATTCTTGTGTAAAAATGTTTGTTGTTTTCCATACTTTGTATATAACTATTGATTAAAGTTACGTTTTTATACCTTTAGCTTCGGTTTGAGTTGTATTTCATACATTCGTTTCACAAGGATGTGGACCACAGTAGTCCGGTTTCAAGAGTAATGGATTTTAAGAAAGGAAGTGCTGCGAGTTTGAATCAAACCAAAGAGTACATTAAATATGTCATGGCCACAAACGTCCTCACGTTGATGTGGTGTGGAAGTTTGGAAAATTGGGTGTCATCTCGGGTGTTGCCTCGTAATCTGACAGTAGTTCAAAATTCGTGATGTTATCTTCGGATCTTTCCCTTCCGGTTTGAGCCGACCAACCGGTATAGTGGTTAAGGTGTTAGCCTCTAGATCGCAAGGTTCCTGGTTCGAATCCTGGTCCGGGCATGGATGTTTGTAAACGTATGGTGTAGAGGCGACTGGTGCACCTTAAATCTGTCGTGGCCGCGAAAGTCCTCACGTTGGGTTGGCGTGGAAGTTTGGAGAGTGGGGTGCCAGCTCAGGTGTTGCTTCGTCATCTGACCGTGGTTCAAAATTACGAGGTGTTGTCCTCGGATCTTTCCCTCAAGGGACTGATCCCGGACCGTCGTCAATAGCCCGTTGTGTTGCTCTAGTACGACGTTAACTAAAAATTACCAATTACCGGACCGTCGTCAATAGCCCGTTGTGTAGCTCTAGTACGACGTTAACTAAAATTACCATTACCATTACCCTTCCGGTTTGAAACCGAATCCACAATAGCCCACTATGTTGCTTCAGTGCGACGTTAATTAAAATATCTACCTTCACAAGGATGTTGCTAAACACAGTATGAAGTACTCTAATTACTCAAGAATGAGTAAGAAAATATAATTTATTCAATGTAAGTGACAAAATACGACGAGTATTTTAGATACATTTTAAAGCTGTGTATAGTGAATAAATTAATTTGAAAGAAATTGGCAAAATGATATAATTGCTAAAAATTAAATCGGCATATGACTTTTTTTAAATTGCCTTTTAATGAACTTGCAATGAATTTTATAATATTTTGAAATTGAATGGAGGGATCAGCATACTTTATCTTATTTCGCAAAGCTACAATAATTAACTTCAGTGTGGTTCCGAAGTCAAGGGATGGCAGAATGCAAATTTCGAACTAAAGCTGTCGTATTATAAAGCCTTCAATGCATTCCAAGAATTTTATCACGGCCCCTGCAGCCGAGTTGGAAGAGTAGCGGATTAGCAACCAGAAGGTTGCGGGTTCGAAACTCGATCCATCCAAAGGCAGTCGTGAAATGATAGTTGCTGACAATTGATTCCGGCAACATCCGTGTTTTATCTCTCCCATAGAAAAGTCAAGACAAATGTTTTTGGCTTTGGTCAATATTTTTAGCGATTGTCAATTATCTCAGAGGTGGATTGACTGAGATTATCGGCCTAAGAAATTTGATCAGTGTAACAAGTCTTAGGTAGGACTTAAAAGTAAAAATTTCCTACTACACATAGACTTTTGTAAGCGGAACTATTGTCCTTCCCCGAAGGATAAGGTAAAATTTAAAGAGTAAGAAAAGCTTAACTCAAAGTGTACGAATACAAGTACAACTTGCAATCGTGGTTTCTCATAAAGAATGCAACGAAACTAGTTTTACAAGCCTTGAGCGTCATCTGACCGTGGTTCAAAATTACGAGGTGTTGTCCTCGGATCTTTCTCTTAAGGGACTGATCCCGGACCGCGTCAATAGCACGTTGTGTTGCTCTAGTACGACGTTAACTAAATTTACCAATTACCATTACAAGCCTTGAGTCCTCACTTGGTAATTAATTGGTAATCAAGGCTTGGGGGAACGTATCCCCATCCCACAAATAGATCCGAAGAAGTCGAAATACCCCCCCCCAACAATCCCAAAAAAAAACATGACATAGGGCGGAAATTCAATAACAGATGGCGCTGCATATACCGGAAGGCCAAGTGAGTTGTTTACGGTGAACGAATCTTTCAACTGACTCTAATCAAATAAATATAATCTTTCAAAAGAATCGATTTGCCCATCTCTACTATTTTCGTCTTCCAACTTCTTCACAATGTTTGGCTGCCAATAATTTCCTACCATTTGGCGCGGTAAACAGCGTCTGGGGTATTTCACACTCCCCACCTGAACTCTCTTTCAGAGTTCACATAAATTATTTCTTACTTGTCTATAGCTCCAAATAGTAATCAAATACAAATCACAATCAAAAATAAATTCAATATGAACATAAATGTAAATTTAAGTTAATAAATTTAATGCTTCTTTTTTTTTTCAGTTCAAAATTGGGCAATTTTTTCCAATTTAATAAACACAGAGATACACAAAATAATGATGTATACTTTTAAAATACGCGTATTCAACAAAAACGAATTTTCAGGAGTAATGAGAAATTAAAACTAAACAAATATAAGAAACTAAATAAGGGTTAATTTTCATCGTTAATTTTAAGACTACATAATAACTGTACATGTCTTTTAATATTACCAGATGGAGTTTTAATTACACAGGAACGGATTATTCCCGTCTCTTCCTGGAAATACTTCTATGATTTTATCCATAGATCACAAGTTTCGTAGAAAAAGATCATCAAGAATCAATCAATATCATTCACTTTAAACACAGGGATTCCTAAAACGTATGAATTAGTATGTAGGAAATATTTTTGGAAGGGAATGTATGCTGACACCAATAACTATATACTATCCTTTGATGCTTGTATTCGTAACAAACCATATTCTCCTATACTAGCCCCAATACAATCTATGCGGATTCTAACATCACCTGGTAAATTTGTATCAATGGATATTAGGGGATATAATAAAGTTATGGTTATGTGTTAACATTCATAGACCACTTCAGTAAACATGTAGCACTATTTTCGCTGATAAATCTCACCACTGAAACTGACCAAACATTTTCTGCATTACATTTCTCAACATGGGAGAATGTCGGTAATTTTCACAGATCTGGGCACTCAATTTACATCAGAAGTATTTGAAAAGGTCAATTAGTGCTAAGGAATCAAATTAAATCACACCACTTCAGCTCATTCTACAACTAATGCTGTGTTAGAAAGAATTAATACTTCTTTGAAGGCTTTCGTTGTTACTCTGACAGAAAAAGGGGTATCATTACAACAAGCTCTCATTTTACATCAATCAATTTACAATGGAATAATATATTCTGCCACAGGCTACACTCCAATTTTTTTGTATTGGTGGATGGAGTTGATGTTATCGTTATTTTGTTGGATAGGTCCAATGAATTTTTTTTCTTTTGGCACTTTTAAAACTTTTTAACCCTTATGATTGACTCAGGCATCGAATTTTTCAAATTTATCGAGGAAGGGGAGGTTATTTGCTGTTGCACATAGCTTACCGCGGCATTCTGCAGATTGGAAATGACCGATGAGGTTTAAGTTTGAGTTTCCTATACATCCCCACTATGCCTGCAATGGGCATATGACCCCACCAAAAGCACAGGTACGGGTCACCGAACTCAGCGTAGGTGTAAAAGAGGGGTCAACCCGGAGAGGCGTATTTAGAATCCCTGGCGCTCCCAGCGCAAAACACATAGATACGCATACGCGCCCACGCAAGCAAACACCGCCACCCCGTTACGATTAACAGTATTTCACCGTGAACTTGTCTCATGCTCTAGTCTTATGTACTTTTTATTTAATTCCAACTATTAAAATATTTTCTTGGTGAAAAATACAATCTACTTAACAATTGCACACATGATAAAGGAATTACCATTTTTTAAAGGTTTTGTGTGTACTTACAGTATGCCGTGTCATTGAAAGAATAATAATGTATCCAAACTAGAACTTTTTCCAACATCAAAAAATTCGTTGTAATAATGACAGGAGAAGATTGCAAAATTTCACAATGTCGCATACCGGAGGCAAGAGTGCCACAAGTAAAAAAATATTGTTTTGTTGACTATGAGTGCGAGAGCACTCGCCGTAAATCGTAATTTTAATTCATTGAGTTGAACATGAAAAGAACTTAAGAAAGGGAATTCCAAATCTTCCTTAAAATCGTCTTTTATAGTAGTAAACTTAGTAACACCTTTCGTCATTTTGTAGCTTTGTCATACAGCAATTGTGCGATGTATGTGAAATGTATTACATGAATGGATATGCATGTGTAGGATTTATGTCCAAAGTAAGTTGTAGAAAATATAAAGATGGCGAAAGGTGTTAAAATAAATTTTTATTCTACAAAAAACGTAAGTCATTATATATTTTGATTATCTCTTCAATCTAGAGTAAACCAATTCAAACCGAGTAAGGTCGGGTATTTTGCTAGTATTTTATATATCCAGTTCCTTCTCAACCACCGCAACGCTTGCACGCGCACTCGCATCTCTCCTCACAATAAAGTTCATTTTTATACTGCAAAAATTCACGTTTAGAGGTACTCCGTAAAAAAAACTCGGCTGAAGACTGAAAATTTGTATGTGTTTTTCTCACTTGCTGTAGAAATTTCGCTTTTTTAACTTTGACACTTAATAAACTAATAGTCGTATCGGAAAAAAATCTTCTTCGTAGTGTTGCCTGGACAATTTAGAACAAACCATGTCAATTTGGTAATTTTCTGATTCGACTTTCTCGGGAAACCGTCTAAGAATCGAGCGAAAAACGGTAGTTTTCAATCCTGCGGTTGCGGCGGTAACATTTTTTTGATATCGAGAGAAAGATTTCGCAATTATTCCCGCACATTACTTGGTCCGTCATCACGCAGAGCTAACATCTATATCGACGCACAATCTCGCAAAGAAGGGAAAACTCATCCGCATTTAAACCGCAAAATGCATGAAAACAGATGGTTTTCGAACATTTTACACGCATCGTTTTGGACTCTGAACTGTGAATCTAAATTGTATCGAACTTCAGTGAATCTACCGTTTGATTCATCGAGTCGATCATTCGAGTCTCTTCATATATGGATATAAAGTTCCCGCTGAAAGTCTAAGAAATATCAATTGTTTTCCCGCACAGTACATATTGCTGTTGTCTTAAGGTAGGCGATATTATGTTGTCTTAAATTTATTTGTTTAGTATTTGATTCATTTAAATATGAATATGCTAACTAAGGCATTAACTAAACGCAAGACTATGAGTAAAACTTTATCGATGTAATTAATAAAACTGATCATTTGATTAAAGATAACACTAACGAAAGTGAACTTTTTCAAGAAATTTTGAAACAATTAACTCAGAAAGAAGCTTTGCTAATTACACTTAATTCGCAAATTGAAAGTCTAATGTCTACACCCGAAGAATTTGGTAAAGGAATTAATGAAAGTGAAGATTTTAGTGACAAAGTTGCTAAAACTTTATTCCAAATCAAAAGTGTTTTGAGGCGAATCGATACTAAAACAAAAGTTGATTCTTCTCAAAAACCACCTTTGATGTACCACTACCATAATTTGAATATTCCGGAAATTCCGTTACCCAAGTTTTGCGGAAAATATGACTTATCAGCACATTTAAATTACAATTTAATTTTTTTTCACATCCAATAACAATCTCTCATCCTCACAAAAAATTGTATTATTAAGTGCAGCTCTAACAACTGATGCAAAAACTTCAAACCCCTGACGACACTTTCGAGTCTCTTTTTAAAGCTTTGAGGAAATATACGAAAACAAAAGAATAATTGTAGAATTTCACATCAAAGAAATTTTAAACGCAGAAACAATTAATTATTCATGAATTTTCTAAGGACCTAAGAAATTTTATTGATAATAAAAAGAGAAACATTCAGGGATTAAATGTGTTGGGATGATACGACCGGAATAATCTTTCCGACATATTAATTGTCAATTTAATTCTTCAAAAAATCGATAGAGAAACTCGGAAACAATACGAGTTAAGCATCAAAGCAAGTGAAGTTCCAAACTTTGATGATTTAATTGTATTTCTAGAAAAGTGTTCGCAAGTGCTAGACAGCATTAACAGAAACGTAAAACCCAAGTTCACGCCTATTGTTAAAGCAAAACCAAATTCATTTTTTGTAAGGTATTCGCAAAACGCTTGTGTTCTTGGTTGTAAACCATTTCATCCTCTCTTTCGATGTGAATCGTTCTTAAAAATGAATACTTCTGAACGAAATGGTGTAGCACAAAAAAAATTGTATCAATTGTCTTTCTAACAAGCACGAACTTCCTAAGTGTAATTCTAATGATTTTGTAAAATCTGCAAAGCGAAACATAGTTCTCTTCTCTGTCGCAGAACGATGGATATTTCCTTCATTCCTTTTGCAAATTGTAACGACTCAACGAATCAGGCGGGTCAAGGTCACATACTAAATCAGAACGCAGAGGAGTATCGAATATCACGGTCGCTCTTCATGCACAAAAAGTTACTGCCGCCGTGTCAAAGTTGAAAGAGCGAAATTTCTAACGCGAGTGAACAAAAGACGTACAAATTTTCAGTTTTCAACCGTGAGTTTTTTATTCTAGAGTACCTCTACACGTAAACGTGCGTAGCTCATTGAGTTTTTCCAAGAAATTTTAATTTGGTTCATGATAATATTTTCTTGAAATTCGGGAAAAATAGGGACATTTCCGTTACTTTTTTGTAAAAACAGACTTATCTATATCTTATTACTATTAGTTTATAAATTTGAAAATATCGTAGTATAACTCTTTCTTACTGTACAATCATTTTTGAAGGTGGTTAATAAATACATTAGATGCGATCAAAAGTTTGTCATAAAAATTTTGGAATATTGGGACATTTTTATTATTTTTTCTCATAACTGTCATATCTACAGCTTAATACTATTATTTTTTGGATTTGAAAACATTACTGAATACCTTAGATTGTACTCTTGCTTATGGTACATTTTTTTTAATTGTTTAATAAATGAAGTCGATGCAATTAAAAGTTGGTCATGCAATTTTTGGAACTTTTATATAGATCGTAATTTCCTATACAAAACTAAAACTGTCATATATATATATCTTATTACCATTAATTTTAAAATTTGAAAATACCACATGAAAGCTTAGACTACACAGTTTCTTACGGTAAAATTATTTTGTAATTGGTTCGGAAATAAATTCGATGCAATCAAAAGTTGTCAGACTAGTTTCGTATATTTAAGATCGTGGAGCATTCATTGCTCTTCACAGAAATTAAGGTTACATTTTCTAATTAACGGGTTTGCCAGATATAAAATTTATCGTAGCAACAATTACCATAAAACGATTTTTTTTTATTTGGCGAGGAAAAAAGCACGCTTTTTTTACTCTGTTTTTCAGACGGTTTACCGAGAAAGTACAGATCAGAAAGTTACGAGATTGACATGGTTTATTTAAAATTATACTGAGAACAAGGTGAAGAAGTTTTTTTAGTGAAGAGGCTATTAGTTTAGGGTGCATTAAGTGTTAAAGTACAAAATCAGGGAAATCACTTGCGAAAGAAGTGATTTGCCTGTTCCCCCACATCACGGCGTCTTCAGACATGAAAACTGACCATGAAGTTTCGAGTAGTTTTTAATGCCTCTGCAGCATCCACAACTTTTGTCAGCTTAAGGGTGAAGTCAAGGAAGACATCTTCAAAATAATGTCAGATTCCGATCGTACAGATACGCATTCACAAGTGACATTCAAAAAATGTTTCGCCAGATCCTCATCGATCCAGCTCAACGCGAACTTCTACGAATCCTGCGAGATAAACAAACAAAATGAGCCACCAGTTACTTATAGACTAAATATGGTAACTTATGGCACAGCCTGTGCTCCTTTTCTTGCCCCTAAAACAACTAGCGATATATGAAGCTCCTAAATTGCCATTGACATATGAGAGCATACTTCGTGACGTCTGCATGGACGACATCGTATCCGGTGCTCAAAATATGGATACCGTCAAGGAACTTCAATGTCAGATAAAGGACATGCTTGCAACGCTTCATAAATGGAACTCCAACTCCAGCGAACTCATGAACAGTTCCTCTAGACAGGAGCATAGCGTTCGGTATGTATTTCATTCATTTTTTTTCCTTATATCTAATACTAGCCACTGCGTGGCTAGCCCGGCGTTGCCCGTGCCCATGGTGTTGGTTTGCTCCGCAAACCATACCACGGGCAACGCCGTGATGTAAGGTATTAATATGATGTAAAATTTTCCGATGATTTTAAATTCGTTGAAGATATATTGAAAAAAAAAATATTTATTAAAAGAAAATTATATTTTTAGGTAACAATTAAAACTGAAATTTTCCGCAGATTTGAAATCCGTTGAAATTTTCACTCCATCTTTAACGTTGTATGAGATAGAAAAAAGAACTGACTTCAGTTAAAAGATTTATGGTCTGGCTGGAAATTTATTTGTACATAGAAAATTAAACCGGAAATGGAAAAAAAAAATTTCTCGCCGTTCTGCGGATGGGCATGTCTGCAAACCCTGACTGCAACATAACAGGTATAGAAAAAGTTCTACGCGTTTGGTAAAGCGATGGAGAATAAAACAATTGAATAAATAAAAAAATGTTCTCAATTGAATTTTAAAATTCGGCGCGACCCAAAAATTGGAAATAATTTGGACTACCTGTGCTTCAAATCTGACTGCTGTAAGGGCGATAGAATAATGACTATTTTGTGGCTGCAGACAAACAAACAAAAAAAAACACTTGCTTTTATAATATTAGAGATAGTTGTGTATATATTAATATAATAAATATTATATTATGCGTGGCTAGCCCGGCATTGCCCGTTGTGTTGGTTTGGTTCGTAAACCAAATGCGCAAAAAATTAGCGAAGTAAAACCATCAACAACGCCGTGGCCTTGTTATTTGTTAAGTAAAAATTATATTGCCCATGGCAATTTGTTTTGTAGTGTAGGGTGCGAGCACTGCTTGCTAACACTGGGCAATTGTGTTTGGTATGCATAAGTATTAAAATGTGAAGAGAGTGAATACGCAAGGTGAACTGAGGGAATGGGTAACGAAACATTTAGGAACTTAAGACAGAAGGTGGAAAAAAGATGGCATGGTTGAAAAGGCTGAGAAAGAGGGCTAAAATAGCAAAATTGTGTGGCTTGTTTTTTGTTAGGAAGAGAAGAAGGCAGAAAAAAGTTATTGAAATATGTTGTAGATAAAATTGAAAAATTGCAGCGCGTTACAAAGATTGCGAAAATTTTGGAGTGTGTGGCAAATGTTATTATTGTATGTGCGATAGATTTGTGCGGAGAGTTGAGACACACACACTATGAATTTTTTTGAAGTTTTCAGTAGCCTCTTTGCCGCCGAGTGTACTATCGGCGTTGACCGGGGAACAGCACGTGGAGGTGGGCTACTTTTGTTCCCCAGAGGGTTGTTCCACACTGCCGGTAATAAGGAACAACCCCCGAGGAGCTGTTTGAGTCGCTCCTCTGCACACCCTAAGCCCTGGCTTAAAATGTAAGGCCCCGTAAGGTAGTTTTATATAAAGCCCGAATATAAAAATTTTATCAACAACATTGAAAAGTCACACGAATTAAAAATTTTGGAGAGCTTATTAAGTTTTGAACCATGCCAAGTTTTTTTTACCTTCAGTGTGCATGCCATACCCAGGGAGTTGTACAGGTGTGAAGTTGGTTTTATGGTTGGACAGTTTGGTGGATGGAAGGAATAAGTCTGGAACAGTATTGATGGTGTGTTTGAACCTAACCTAAATTTACCACCCGACATGACACGGGTGGGTTTGTACAGATTAAAATACATTAAAAAGAAATATTTGTGAAATTTAAAAAAGATTAATAGAAAATTTAATAACAGTAGTTTCCAAAAGACATTATTAACAACAAAAGACTTTACTGAAAGTTTAAAGATTATTAGAACACAAACAATATAAATAATTAAAATTTAGAAAATGGATACAAAATAAATAATGCTGAAATTGTAAAAGGATTAATAGAAAGCAAAATAAACTGTGAAATTATATAAATAGTTTAAAAATAAATATAGTTGAAATTTTATAAAAGATAATGTACAAAATAAATCAATTACTATTTTTAAAAAAAAGTAATAATAAATTTTGTAGGTGGCAATAAGCCTGAAAGCTGTTGGCTTTGTAGATTTGAGGTTTGGTGTTGGTAATAAGATTTGAAGAGATTATTGTGAACAAAGTTGTTGGCTGTAGATTAGTGGGCTAGCTACGATTAATAGAACACAATTAATAAAAAGAATAATAATGGGAAAAAATAGAAATATTGCTGAAATGAAAAAGTATTAATAGAATGCAAAATAAACTGTGAAAAGATAAAAATAGTTTACCAAAAAATATTTATGTTGGTGTCAATAAGCCTGAAAGATGTTGGCTTTGTAGATTTGAGGTATGGTGTTGGAAATAAGCCTTTAACAGTATTGATGGTGTGTTTGAACAGAACCAAAATTGACCAGCATACATGACACAGGTGGGTTTGGAATGATTTAAGTAGATAAAAAAAATATTGGATTGACTTTGGATGGTGGCAAATTTACAACCCAACATAACACTGGTGGGTTTACAGAGATTTCACTTTGTCTTTATGGATGGGCAGTTTGTTGGTGGCAATAAGCCTTTAAGGCATTGTTTTAGAAGTTTGGTGGAAATGTTGATGGTGGCTTGAAACAGATATTGTATTTAGAACCCGACTTTACACTGCTAGTTTGGAGAAAGTTTGACAGTAGCAATAACATTGAATGTAAAATGCTGATAGTGGTTTGAAACACATTGAATGTAGTGTTGTTTTTTTGTTTCGATGATGGCAAGTTTGCCACCCAACAGACAGCGGTGGCTTTGCACAGATTTGACCGTGGCTTTATGGATGTAGAGATTGGTGGTGGCAATAAACCTTGAACAGTATTGTTGATGTGTTTGAACAGAAACAAAATTTACCACCCTTGATGAAACAGGTGGCTTTGTACAAATTTGGAGTTTGTTGGTGTGAATAAGCCTGAAACAGTATCGATTATGTATTTGAACAGAACCAAAATGTAAAAAATGAGTTACTGTTTTGACACAACATGACACGGGCATGTTACCACCTGCACCCGACATGACATGGGTAGCCTTGGAGAGATTTGATGGTGCCTTTACGGATGGGCAGTTTGTTGGTGGCAATAAGCCTTGAAGGCGTTGTATTTGAAGTTTGGTGGAAATATTGATGGTGGCTTGCAACAGATATTGCATTTAGAACCCGACTTGAGACTGGTGGTTTGGAGAGATTTGACAGTGGCAATAACGTTGCATGTAAAATGCTGATAGTGGGTTGAAATGCAATGGATTTATTGATGTCTTTTTGTTTAGATGATGGCAAATTTACCACCCAACAGACACTGGTGGCTTTGCACAGATTAGACGTTGGCTTTATGGATTGACAGATTGGTGGTGTTAATAAGCCTTGAACATTATTTTTGATGTGTTTGAAGAGAAGCAAAATGTACCACCCTACATAACACTGGCGGCTTTGTACAGATTTGAAGTTTGGTGGCGTGAATAAGCCTGAAACAGTATAGATTATGTATTTGAACAGAACCAAAATGTAAAAAATGAGTTACTGTTTTGACACAACATGACACGGGCATGTTACCACCTGCACCCGACATGACATGGGTAGCCTTGGAGAGATTTGATGGTGCCTTTATGGATGGGCAGTTTGTTGGTGGCAATAAGCCTTGAAGGCGTTGTATTTGAAGTTTGTTGGAAATATTGATGGTGGCTTGCAACAGATATTGCATTTAGAACCAGACTTGACACATGTGATTTGGAGAGATTTGACAGTTGCAATAAAATTGTATGTAAAATGCTGATAGTAGGTTGAAACACAATGGATTTAGTTTTTTTTTTGTTTTTGTTTCAATGATGGTAAATTTACCACCCAACCTTCACTGGTGGCTTTGCACAGACTTGAAGTTTGGTGGTGTGAATAAGCATGGAACAACAAAAATTGTGTGTTTGAACAGAACCTCAATGTAAAAAATTAGGTCCTTTTTTTCACAGTACATGACACGGGCATGTAACCACCTGCAACCTACATGACACGGGCATGTAACCACCTGCAACCTACATGACACGGGTAGGCTGGTACACATTTGATGTTGGATTTATGGAAGGGCAGTTTGTTGGTAGCAATAAGCCTTGAAGGCATGGAAGTTTGGTGGAAATATTGATGGTGGTTAGCAACATATATTGTATTTAGAACCGAACATAACACGGGTGGTTTGGAAAGATTTGACAGAGGCAATAACATATAATGTAAAATGTTGATGGTGACTTCAAACACATATTGGATTTAGTGTTGCTTTTTTGTTTTGGTGATGGCAAATGGACCACCCAACATGAGAATGGTGGCTTTGCACAGATTATACTTTTGCTTTATGGATGAACAGATTGGTGGTGGCAATAAGACTTGAACATTATTGTTGTATTTAAACAGAACAATAATGTAACACCCAACACAACCTAAATTTACCACCAGACATGACACAGGTGGCTTTGTACAGATTAAAATAGAAGAAAAAAAAATTAACCTGAAAAAAAACTAGTAAAACACTAAATAACAGTGGTTTAAAAAACATTACAACCAACAAAAAATTAACTGAAATTTGAAAAACATTAATAGAACACAACAATAATAAAAATTAAAATTGATAAAATGGATGCAAAACAAATATTGCTGAAATGAAGTATTATTGATGCGTTTGAAGCGAAGCAAAATTTACCACCACACATCACACTGGTGGGTTTGGAGATATTTGACGTTGTCAATACGATTGCATGTAAAATGTTGAAGGTGGATTTAAACCGATATGGGATTGAGGTTTTTTTGTAGTTGCCACATTGCACCTGTGTGAGAGAAAAACATAAATATAAAAAATGAGGCTGACTTTGACATGACATAACATGTGTGGCTTTTGACAAATTTAATGGTGGTTCTATGGATGGTTAATTTGGTGGTGCCAATAAGTGTGAAACAGTATGATGGCGTATTTTAACATAACATACATTTACAACCTGTGATGACACCTGTGGCTTTGGACAACATTGGATGGAAAATTGTGATGGTGGTTTGGAAGAGATATTTTATATATTACAGAGCTTCATTATACACTATGTTTAATGTCCTTCCATTTGGAGCTAGGATGTAAAGATTACTGGCTTTTCCAACTTTCGAACACCCACATATAGTTGACCGTGTGAGAAACACGGTTTAATGAGGTCGAGTCCTACAACTTTCAACGATTGTCCTTGTGCCTTGTTGATGCTCATAGCGAAACTTAAACGAACCGGGAACTGAAGTCTTTTAAATTGAAATGGGATATCAGAAGGGATGATTGGTATTCTCGGAATGAAAACGTCTTCACCTCTCCGATGAGTAAAGAATGTAGGGGCTCGTGACAGTTTAACCTTTCCTCCACTGCAGCACATACCTGGGGTTTCACCCTTCCACTTTTTTGCTCCACAGTGTTGGCATGTAAAACACATGGATCCAATAGTGCACAAAGGATGAGATTGATAATCTGCAGATGGGTCGTAAATAAAAGCTGCATTATCAAAATTTGTAAACGCGCGCATTCGAGTTTCTCTTTGTGTGGTGGATTGAGCTTCTCTTCTTTGTTCTATTTCTCTGTTTTCTTGCTGTGTGTGTCGTGTTTCTCTTTGTGGGGTGAATTGAGCTTCTGTTCTTCTTCGTTGTCGTTCTCTCATTTGTCGCTGTCGTGTTTCTCTTTCTAGGCTGGATTCAGCTTCTCTTCTTCTTCGTTCCCGTTCTCTGTTTTGTCGCTGTCGTGTTTGTCTTTGTAGGCTGGATTGAGCTTCTATTCTGTGTTGTCGTTCTCTGTTTTGTCGCTGTCGTGTTTGTCTTTCTAGGCTGGATTCAACTTTTCTTCTTCGTTGTCGTTCTCTCATTTGTCGCTGTCGTGTTTGTCTTTCTAGGCTGGATTCAGCTTCTCTAATTCTTTGTGCTCTTTCTCTGGACACTCGCTGTTGTCTTACAAAACCTTTCTTCTTTCGTTTGGTGAGAGGCTGTGGCAGATTGAAAGCTATTTCTATACTTTAAAAAAGTAAAGATTGTTGTGTGCTTTCACCACCTTTGCCTCTATTGTTGAGGTATTGTTGTGTGCTTTGAACTTTATGGTTCGTGTTTTAAATTAAATTCTGTTTATTGGTTGTCAGAAAAGTGGAGTTGTTGTGACTTCCAAAATGAGAATAATAAACCGTTAATATATAAGTTAAAAAAGGATTAAACCGTTAATATATAACTTTAACAACGATAGTTAGGATTACAAACTGACAATAAGAAACAAACAAATAATATTATGATTTTAAATAATCGCTGAAACAAACAAAAATAGAAACCGTTATATAATTTTAAAAACGATAGTTAGGATTACAAAATTACAGTAAGAAACAAAAAAATAATATTATGGTTTTAAAAAATCGCTGAAACAAACCAAAATTAGAAACCGTTAATATATAACTTTAAAAACGATAGTTAGGATTACAAAATGACAATAACAAACAAAGATATGGTTTAAAAATATTATGAAAAACACAAAAACAATAAAAAACGATAGTTAGGATTATATATAACTTTAAAAACGATAGTTAGGATTACAAAATGACAATAAGAAACAAACAAATAATATAATGGTTTTAAAAAATCGCTGAAACAAACCAAAATTAGAAACCGTTAATATATAACTTTAAAAACGATAGTTATGATTACAAAATGACAATAACAAACAAAGATATACCTTAAAAATATTTAGAAAAACACAAAAACAATAAGAAACAAAGGAAAAAGATATATATAAGAATAAACCGTTAATAAAAAGTATAGTTACGATTTCAAATTACAATAAGAAACAAAGGAAAAATGTAATTATGCTTTGATGAAAAAAGTTATAAAAAACACATTAACAATAACATACAAAGAAAAAAGAAAATTATGCTTTTAGAAAAGCATTAAAAACAATACAAATTTAATAAAAATGGATTACCGTTTTACTGGCGTCAGCAGTGTGAATAGACGCACACTTAACAGTCACAATTTGAATCAGAGGCAAGACCGATTCAAGACTGTTGCCATTCAGAGGAAAACAAATAATAATTCAATATCGTATTAATTATTTAATAATTAATAAAATTTTAATAAAATTTTCTAGATGAAATTTTAAAAATTGGGCTGGTATATAAAATTGCAAAAAAAATTCGTACTACATGTGTGCCAAATTTCATTAGTGTGAATGCCATAAATTCGTCAGGGCACCCCGTATTAATCCGACACACATAAACACAGAAACTTCATTTTACTAGGGGGCCCGCCCCCTGCTCGCTAACGCTCGCCAACCCCCGGATTGCTTCGCAATTCTCATTGGTTCGCTGCGCGAACCTATGCTCTCTTCGCTCGCATCAATGAAGACACGTGTCCTAGCAGAAGGGATTGATTACAAAATATATTCCAAAAAAATATTTTTCAAATCTAAATTTGTTGTATTACATAAAAGATATATACAGTACCTCTAAAATCAGAATTTAAATGAAAACTTTGAACAAATTTTTACTCGCAATGTGAGCGCTGCTTTGGAAATTGAATACCCAGCATGTTGTTTGTGTGTACATTTCCCCAGTACTCGAGCCACCCATACACTTTTTGACTGAGTTTGTTGTCGAAAGTTGTAGTGCACGCGTCTTGTTGTACTATAATTGTTAGCCTTGAAAAGGACCGTTTTTTAAATAGCCCTGATAAGATCCTCCGCTTTTTTAGATTTCTATTACAAACCGCAACAGCTCGTCTAAAATTCATTTTTTTTTCAATAAAATTTCATCCGATAACGCTATAGATTCAAATGACTCGCGAGGCTCCTAGTAAACAAACAATCGCACAATGTTGCCAAAACGCGGTAACAAATAACGTCTTTTTTGCGTGCCACGTAAGAGAAATATATATATAGATAATAGTAGAGATTATAAAAGGAAGTTTTTGTTTCTTGCAAGCAAAGTCCTAACGAATCTATGGCACGTTCAGTGATGGGATTTGGCAAACAGGAATTCCAAATTTTTTAAAATTTTATGCTCGCGACGAATTTTAAAACAAGAACCTTTTTAAATGAATATAATTTAATTAATAATAATTTTTTTTATGGAATGGCAACACTATAAAGAGATGACAGATTCTAAATTTATTTTTTCCGTTTTCATTTTGCGTGGAAGATTGATTTTCTAGCCAGATGATAAAAAACAAAGTTTTAACTTCAGTTATGAAGTTCTTTTTTCTATCTCCTAGACCGTTAAAGATAGAGTAAAAATTTCAACGGTTTTGAAATCTGAGGAAAATTTCACATTAGATCGATACCTAAAAATATCATTTTCTTTAAATAAATCATTTTTAAATTGAATACATATTTTATATTTTCGCAAGAGATTGTGCTGTCACACCAACTTTCGCTTTCCGAAAATAAACAGATTGCATTTTTTTGCCTTCGCGTTAAAAAAACAGATTGCATTTCCTGCGCTCTTCCATTTCAGCGAAGGAGAGCAAAAAATATAACACCTTTTGACTGGCATTGTTTAGTTCTTTTCGTAAAATCGGAATCGTTCAAGATAAATTGATAATTTTAACAAATTTGAAATCTGCGGAAAATTTTACGTTTACATTTATTACATTTACTTCCGATTTTACGAAAAGAAATTAAAAATCCCAGTTAAAATGTTTTTTATTTATTATTTTTTATTTTTGCTCTCCTTCGCTGAAATGAAAGGGGACAGGAAATTTAATCTGCATTTTGTGCCCTTTGAGTTAAAAAAAACTCTCTGTTTATCTTTGGAAAGCGAAAGACGTGAGAACACAATCTCTTGCGAAAATATAAAAGATATATTCAATTAAAAAATTATTAATTTAAAGAAAATCAAATTTTTTAGGTATCGATCTAATGTTACATTTTCCGCAGATTTCAATTCAACGAAGGAGAGCAAAAAAATATAACACTTTTGGACTAGCATTGTTTAGTTGTTTCGTAAAATCGGAATCGTTAAAGACAGATTGAAAATTTCAACGAATTTGAAATCGGCGGTAAATTTTACATTTGATCGATACCTAAATATATAATTTTCTTTAAACAAATAATTTTTAAATTGATATTTATATTTTTGAAAAATATTGTGATACAATGTCAACTTTCGCTTTCCAAAACTAAACAGATTGCATTTTTTGCCTTTCGCGTTAAAAATAAACAGATTACATTTCCTACCTCTTCAATTTTAGCGAAGGAGAGCAAAAAAAATTAAAAACATTTTGACTGGCATTGTTTAGTTTTTTTCGTAAAACCGGAATCGTTAAAGATAGTTTAAAAATTTCAACGTATTTGAAATCTGCGGAAAATTTTACAACAGATTAATACCTTACATATACTTCCCATTTTACGAAAAAAATTACAAACTCCAGTCAAAATGTTTTTATTTTTTCCTCTTCTTTGCTGAAATGGAACAGGAAATTAAATCTGCATTTCTTGCCCTTCACGTTAAAAAAAATCTGTTTATTTTTGGAAAGTGAAAGTTGACGTGACATCACAATCTCTTGCGAAAATATAAAAGATACATTCAGTTTAAAAATTATTTATTTAAAGAAATGCAAGAAACAAACAGACAAACACTTCCTTTTAAAATATTATAGAAGGAAGTGTTTGTCTGTTTGTTTGTTTCTTGCACGCAAAGTCCTGACGAATCCGTGACACTTACAGTAATGGGATTTGTCACACTGGGAGTCTGAATACTTTGCAATTTTAGGGTCGCAGCGAATTTTAAATATCAATCTAGAACATTTTTAAATGAATTTATTTATTATTGTTTTTTTTTTCGTAATGGCAACAGTATAAAATATCATATTCTAAATTTCTTTTTTCCGATTTCATTTTGCGCGGAGAAATGATTTTCGAGGAGACGATTAAAAAAAACAAAGTTTTAACTTTAGTTTTGTAGTTTGTTTGCTATCTCATAGACCGTTAAAGACAGAGTAAAAATTTCAACGGATTAGAAATCTGCGGAAAATTTCACAGAAGATCGATACCTAAAACTATAATTTTCTTTAACTTAGTAAAATTTTTAAACTGAATATCTTTTATGTTTTAGCAAGACAATGTGACGTCACGCCAACATTCGTGTTCCAAAAATAAACAGATTACATTTCCTACCTTCTTACAATTTCAGCGAAAGTAAGCAAAGGATCAGGCATTATTTGTAAAATAGGGAGCGTTAAAGATAGATCGAAAATTTCAACGGATTTGAAATATGGGAAAAATTTGACACCATATAGATATCTTGTACGTTTGATTTTCTTTTAATAAAAAAAATTTTCTATTAAATATTTATATTTTTTTATTTCCGAAGCAAATCACCACAAGGGCAATGTGACCTCCACTTAAAAAACTGTCACGGGCAACTTCGTTATGGCTGTTATCAAATAGGCTATGAACTCCTATTTGGTTTGCGAAGCAAACCAATTACCCCACAAAAGGAACTGGCACGGGAAACGCCTGGCTAGTGTTTAATCATTGTCTAATTTTGTTGAATTAATCCTTCAACGTGGGGCGGGATGTTGCAACGCCTCCTATAACAAAAGATCATACAACGATTCTGTGACGTCATAGATGTAGTCCAACGATCTCTACGATTATTAGATTACACAATTGTTTATTTTCTTGATGTCTACGGATATATTCCCGTGTTTAAAGCAAGAAAAAATTCAGAATTTGCGTAATTTAAAAATAGTTTGCTTTATTGAAAATCTGCAAATTTTGTCAGTATACCACAGCTTATAAAATATGTCTTCTAAAATGAAATTATTGAAATTTTTTATTTTATAACTTACAAATTAATGCGCATGTCCCATTTTCCTTCTTAAAATTATAACAATAATGCTTTGTTATTAGTATAACCAGTATAAAAATTAATTCAGAGAGGCTTTATTTTCAAAATGAATGACAAACAATCAATTTCTTCTCTTATAGCTATAATATTTTTACTATCCTTTCAACTAGAAAATATTACATCAAGATTATCACAAAAAATGCTACAAATTACATAGCATATAATCAATATAATTTTAATCAATAATTCATCAGTATGAGTTTAAACACATGACATGTGTAATACATAATTATATAAGACATGACAATGAATAAGAAAAATGCTTTGAACAGAAAATAAGCTGAATTTTCTTTCACAATTTTAAATACAATAATGTTACAAAACTAATAAAAAACAACTTCTTGCAATTTGACACTACATTTCATTTTTAGTTCTTTATACCATGCATAATATGTGCATACATTCCATTGCAAATATTAGATGTATAAAAATAATTTTCTAATAAACGACTTAATGTATCAGAATAAAGGTTTCATTGTATATAATTTTATTTTTGATTTATTATAGAGATGAATATATTTACGACTCCCACTAAATATTACATATCCACTAAGCATTATCTGACAATTTATGCTTGACTTTCAAGTAAATGTGAAAACTTCATTCTACCATATAAGAAAATGATACAAAACAATGAGTGATTCTAATATCTTTTTCAGGAAATAAAGAGATAGAAATATCAAGACTCTAATATTCTCAATTTGTAAGTGTTTGCAGTTTTTACGATTTGATTCTACTTTTGATTTATGTTTTGTATCCAATACAGCACACACATTTTTTACTTTACAAAAATTTTTTAATAATATATTGGTTGATGCCCAAATAATGTTTCGTGACAGGGTCAGCTTTATAATTTTGGGAACAATCATTAAATCTAAATATATTTCTTCTGTTGAGACTATATTTAACGAATTATGACTGTTGATTATCAACTTTTTAAAATTCATTTTCATATCCACCCAATAAGTTTAATAAAACAAGATATGAGCTATCATGCAAAACACATCAGGATAAGGATGAAGTAGTGTACCTCGATCTAAATTTTTAATTAAGATATGATCTCTTCAAAATTCTAAATGTTTGTTTACTGTCATATAATCATATAGAAATTAGATTAATGTCATATGGATTCACAGTATGAACACTGCTATTTTTTCTAATATTGAATGTATACAATACCCAGAATTATTTCGTTTAAACATTTGGTTTGCTTCGCAAACCAACATTCCTTTCGCAGAGTGAAACTATCTGAATAATTCGTATTATCCTGATTTCACTTTCCAGTCCATGACGTCACATCGAGGACTTCGCCACCAGCTCGCCGACTCCCGGGGATTGCGTAGCAATCCCGTTTGGTTTGCTTCGCAAACCAATACTTCTTTCGCAAGTGATTTCACTTTTTTTTACTTTAACACTTAATGCACCCTAAACTAATAGCCGCATGAGCAAAAAAATCTTCTGTATCTTGTTCCCTGTACAATTTTAAGTAAACCGTTTTAATCTCCAAACTTTACGATCTGTACTTTGTACTTTCTCGGTAAACCGTCTGAGATCAGAGGGAAAAGAGCGAGCCTTTTTCCTCGCCAAATAAAAAGAAATCGTTTTTATGGCAATTGTTGCTACGATAAATTTTATATCTGGCAAACCCGATAGGAAACATACAACCCTCATATGCGTGCCTGCTTCGCAAAACCTGCTATGCGAAATAAAAAATACGAAATTTGTGTGACCCACTTTTGATTGCATCGAATTTATTTACGAACCAATTTTAAAAATAATTGTACCGTAAGAAAGAGTATATTCGGAGGTATACTGCGATATTTTCAAAATTAAAAACTAATTGTAATACGATATAGATTTGACAGTTTTAGTTTTGTATCGGAAATTATGATCTGAAAGTTCCGAAAATTGTACGGCCAACTTTTAATTGCATCGATTTTATTTATAAACCAATTTGAAAAATAATTGTACCATAATAAGGAGTGTAATGTAATGTATTCAGTGATGTTCTCAAATTTGAAAAATAATGTTTTTTGCTGTAGATATAACGATTTTAACAAGAAGTAGCGAAAATATCCAAATATTCCGAATTTTGTAAGACCAACTTTTGATCGCATCCAATTTAATTATTAACCGATTTCAAAAATAATAGTACCGTAAAAAAGAGTACATTCTGAGGTATACTGCGATATTTAAAAAATTAAAACTAATAGTAATAAGATATAGATACGGCAGTTTAAAAAAAAAGTAACAAAAATGTCCCAATTTTTCCCGAATTTCAAAAAAATATTATCAAGAACCAAATTGAAATTTAAAACAAAACTCGACGAGCTGCAAAAATTTACGTTGAGAGGTACTCTTAATAAAAACTCACGACTGAAGACTGAAAATTTGAATGTGTTTTGCTCACTCGTGGAAGAAATTTCGCTTCTTCAATTTTGACACTTAATAAACCCTAAACTAACTTAATAAAACCCTAACTTAATAAAACCGTCTAAGAATCGAGCTAAACAACACAGTTTTTAATCCTGCGGCGGCGGTAACATTTTTTTAATATATATATAATTTTAGAAATATATTCCTAATTACAAATTGTAAAATAATTAAATTTAATTCATTTTTTTGTAATCGCACCCAATATTCATTCAGGTTACAAGAACAGTTGTTCTTGTATTCTAGCTGCTACTTATTCTATAAATGAACATCGATGTATGACAATGCATGAATTCTGATAAGCTTGAGAATATGAAATATCGGATGATATTACAGAAAAGAACATGAATTAAGTACAATTATTTTGCAATTCGGAATGCGGGCTTAACACAAATAATATTTCGTAAACAGAATTTAAATCGTGGACAATAGAGGGAGCTTGTGCTTTCTTAAATCTTTTAATTGTATATTCGTATAAAATGCTGTTCGTTCTAAATCACTTTTAATACAAACAGAAAAAATTATTTTTGGATGTGGCAGTTCAATTTGTGCGAAAATAATGTCACTTTTCATATCCAAAAGAGTCGAATATTTATCCAAGCTGCTTTGAAATGCACAAAATGATAGTTCTGTTAAAGAATTGAAGTTGTGAACTTTGATTTATAGACCTCAGCCAATTCTGTACTCTCTGCTATTGCTGAAAATAATGTTTATTGTTATTTCCTAAAAAATAAAATTAAAATATTGCACAAATCAATATTTTTTTTATCAACTTTACTTGTATTTCAAAATAATAGCAGTAGCGTGTTGTTTCAAAACAATTACTATTAATGATATATACTACCTCTCAGAAAAATCATTTTTATTGTACATTGTTACTTAAATTTGTAAGTGTAATTCAAAACAGAGTTTTTATTATTTGTTTAAAATTAGTGTATTTAAACGATAAAATTAACTCAATCTATTAAATTATTTTATTTGTATCTTGTACAGGCATATATTTGTATTAATTGTGTACATGATCATTATTAAATACAGTAATTGAGCACATGATCATTATTAAATACAGTAATTGAGCACATGATTATTTATTTTTATTTTCACATAATTTCCATATTCAATGTCAACAATTAAATAATAATTAACTAGTTCAATATATACTTTTATAGTTGTTCATTTGTTCAAACCGTTATAAGTTTCAAGCAATATGAATTGAATTACTTACCCGATAATGGACAATATGCATGATTTTCAAATTCATTTTAAAATGATAGAGCACGAAAAACTACGTAGAAAAATGCCACTTAAACTGCAATCTGACGACATTAATTATATTTAAAACACTTTTCAAATTGCTGTGACGTCACTTTTAACGAACAACTGCAGTCGCTGACGATTTTTGCCTGTGACGTCATAGTTCATGATTTTCCCATCAAGCGTTCCTTGAACTGTGTTATCTCTATGGGTATCTTTTTAGTAGTCTTATATTTACAGATTTTTGATTAATTCAGCAATGGAAGGTTCGAAAATAGTTGAAAAGAAGAATTACAAATATTATACTGTTCCGTTTGTGTCATAATTCAACGATTAAAACACCAAAAAAGAATTTTTTTGTTGTACCAAAATATGAACAAGTTCGTAGAAGATGGTGTGGCGTTATGAAAAGAGATTAAAAGAAAAACAAAAAGCTGTGTTCTACTTCTTGCTTGCATTGCTGTGAAGATCATTTTTGGTAAGTTTAAAATACCAAAAATTATTTGTATTTTTAATTGTTTTTAATTAAGAATTGTGTGATTTAATCTTGTGGATAACTACTTGTGTTTTTGCTAAAACGAAAAAATATTCTTTCGGTATCAAGTCACTCATAATGCAGAATTTCTTGTTTCATGAAAAAGAATTTAATAAATAAATATAGGAATACTATATATTTATAAATCAAAACTTGTTAAAAAAATATACAGAGAGCTAACATTAATAAACATTGAATTATTATACTCATGATAATTAATTTGCAGTTGGTAAAACTGTGTCATATTTCTTCTTTAAACTGAATGTGATAAGTATTATTGAATTCAAATTCTTGCAATTTTAATCAAATTATCACATTACCTTCTTCATGGTTTAAAATGTTGGACTGCCAAATGTTGAGTTCAATATTTAATGCAGTTGCAATTCTCGCAATAAGTTTCTCTACACATATTATTTTTGGATTATCTTTTAGTGCATTACGTTTTATCGCTTAGATATATTTAAAAAATTATTGTTCATTAACTAACAAAAATAATGTTGCTAAAAAATTAATGTAGAAAATTAATTTTAAGTTAGCTTTCAAAATTCACTATTTTAATACCCCAACAATTTTAATCTACTTTGAAATTATTTTCCTAATATAAAGCTCTTATTTGATATACCATTCTAATTATGTATACCAAAAAATCTGTTTCAGAATGAATTGTGTTACTTATTAAGGAAATCAGAACAACTATTAATATTCTATTTTCTTAAGTACAACTTTTTGATAATAGCACTACTCTTTAAAAGCAATATAAAAATACATGTTTTTAAAAAATAAATATGGTGTACAAAATATTATCATACTCTTCGCTTTTACGACGTTCATTTCTACTCCCATAAAATTTGGATGGTTTCGCAAAAAAGAAAACATGGATATACCATCCAATTTAGGTAGATTTTCCAACTGGCCTTTTACAAAGCCTTGTTCTACAGTCGTCATTTTTAAAGAAGAAATCTGTATAATAATAATAATGTAAAGACTACATGTTAACTACATAATAATACATACAAGACTACATAATAATAATTCAACACAATTATTTAAAAAATAAAATTAGCGTAAAATCAATGAAAGCAACCTGAAATAACATGCAGCCGGCGAATGTAGCGAGACATTTCATGTCAAGGCCAACTAAAAAGACAGGCCCCGAAACTAACGGCGAGAAAGAAAGTCACGTGACCATCTTAGTCGAACTTCTACCGATCTCCGCTCGTTGAATCAATTGCATATCGCCGTTGCGCGGAAATACCCGATATGTAGCATTTTTATTTTTTTTAACTCAGGTTATTTGCGCCTTTTTCAAAAGAATATTCATAACATACACATTAGATGTCTATTTCAGTTGATCATCCAGAAAAAATACACGAAATCATACCAGCATTTCACAAACTTTTCAGACAGCACACTGGTGTTTTTTGTAATATTTTTTTGCAATCCTTATTAAAATAAAATGCCTGATAAAAAAAATTGTGGTTGTTATAAAACGAAACGTAAGAAAAATAATTAAAAATAAGCATAAAATAAAAAGCATGTACCATACTTTTTACTAGTTTTTATTCATTTTTTTTTCTAATATTTTCTGACGATCGGTACCAAGCACGGACCCAATTTGACAAACACTCCACTGAAATGTACTGTTTTAAATACATTTAGTTAGTAGGGAAGGAAAACTCCTATTTTTAATTATAATTTACTCTAAAGCAGGCCTCGAAATAGATTTTTTAATACAGGTGCACCTTGTGCACCTAAGTTTTTAAATTAGGTACTGTGTGTACCTGGCGGGGGAAAATTAGGTGCACAATGTTATTTTCATGTGCACCCGGGTATTTCGAGCCCTGCTCTAAAGTATATTAAAGAAAATTACAACTAGAGACCAAATAATGTTCAGATTTTTATTTATTTTAGTAAAATTTTATTCATACAATGTAACACATGTAGTGAAAAAATAGATGTATTTAAAGAGATAGCACAATTATAACAAAACAAAATGTATATTTATAATGCAAAAGAAAACAATATTTATCTCTCACTATCAAATGTTTTTGTTCAACGAAAAAAATGGAATACAAAAGCATAGAGTAAGGAGTCAGTGATTACATCATTCCTCAAAGCTAGTCTAAGTATAAACACAAATTAAAATAGAATTATAACAAATAAACAACTAGAACAAATGGAAACTAATGTTCAGTAATCTACCTTTTCATAGATCAAATTAAAACAAAAGTCAGATGTTAATACAAGATGATAAATTGTACAACAGCTAATTTGAATCACCTTCCTTAAAAAACAATTTCTTCAAAACATCTTTAAGGCAGAATTGTAAATTAATTTGGAGTATTTTTTCCTTACTAATGTGTGCACTAATTGCTGTATGTGAATAGATGACTTTTATACTAATATCTTAAATGACCATTAACTAAATTTGAAAAGGAAAACGTATCAATGAATTAAAATATTACATTCCGAGCTATAGCTGCAACTGTAAGTGCAACTGGTGGAGATCTAGTATCCGCTGTGGTAGTCGCCAAATTAAATTTTTGCGCCAAATCAAGATGGCAGCCAATCTAAACAAATCCAAGCTGGACGTCCGAAATCCGTCGTTTTTCTAAAACGCCGTTTTTTTTCTCTCGCTTTTTAACACCTTTCCGACAATTTTTAAAAACCAAAGAGATAAAACCTGGTTCTGATTGATGAAACAACGCACAACAACGGACATGTTTAGAGTAAATATCACACAGAAAAATTAGAAGATTTGCAAGTGAAATTTGTTCCATTGTATTTAAAAGGTTTTTTTCCCTTCTTCAAAAATTATTCTTATTGATATATTCCTACTTATATATCCTGATATTTTATTTTACTTTTTAAAACGCTACTTGCAAACGCAATCCAACGAACGAAGCATTGTAGAATTCTTTCTGAATAAGGTTAAGCCTTAAAACTGTAGGAAAAGCGCGAAAACTGAAACTACTGCCATAACAGATCAATTAAAGGAAAGTGAGCAACAAAAGGGGGAAAAAATCGTAACTTATAATCTGCAATTTCAAAAATCAAATTTAATCCATGGAAAAAAATAGCGTTCCACATAAACTGCACCATTTAAAGATTCAAAGAAAAACCAAATTTAAATCAACAAGCAAAACAAAAATATTGTAACTTACAATCTCCAATTTTAAAATAAAAATAAATCCAGTGAGAAAATTTCCACAGTCCAAAATTTCCAAAACAAGGAGCAAATATCAAGAAATCAGGGAGAAAAATAGCGGTACAACAATTCCAAATAAAATTACTCCGTTCTTTCTACGATGCAGGTGTTGTAATATCGTCAGTTTAAACTTTAGGGCTGCCATAAAATGAATATAACTGAATAAAACAAAAAAACCACATTTGGCAATAAAATCGTCTTGTAACTTAGCATATACTTCATGCCATCCGTTTACCATGGTCGGTCCAAGACTTCGACTAAGTTGATCACGTGATATTTTGGTTTCGGGGCCTGTCTTTCTAGTTGGCCTTGTTTCATGTACTATGACGTCACACCAAGCTCCACCCCGTTTTCAGTCACGTGACTTCAACGCGTTTTTTAATCGCTTATTACGCTTAAATTAAACTTTTTTGAGATTTTTAAAGTTGATTTTCGGATTGTTCATGATCGAATTTGTAAAAAAAGTACCATTTTAGGACCTTTTGTGACATAGTGCATATTCTCTATTGTTTCCCACATTAAGAATCTCGAGAATCGCTGTTAGCCATTTCTTTCGTAAATTTGCGTCTGTTTGAAACTTTTATAAACAGTTTTTTTTTAATATTCTTTTTTATATATCTTACTGCCTCAACAAAATGGGTCAACTCACTTATAGGTCATTGCTAATGCGTTATGAAATGCAAAACAGTATCTGTTTAATGTAGCAACTGATGGTTAATGTTCAGCTAAGTATTTAAGCATCAAACAAAACACACGTCAAGCAGCTGCAACAAACAATTCTGAAGACTTATTTGGTTCGCCAGTCTTTTTGTAAGCCTTTTCCCTTGGCATTAGCGTTAAGAGGTTGGAAAGTATATCGCCAAAAGCGATAAATTGTCAATGCTAGAAACCATAGAGAAATACGCTTTGGCTTATATTCGGTACATCATGAAGCTCGCTGGTAACCCGTGATCGGGCCTTTAGTTATAGGAGGCATTGGATGTTTATGCCATGCAATCTTCCCACTCTCCGTTTTGAAGGAATTGCTGTAACCCCTATTTGTTTACTCTCTCCGCACAATAAAGTTCATTTTATGCTACAAATTTTTCGCGACGAATAACTAAAAACATTTTTTACATTTAATAATTAGGAAACAAATTTATGTTTAGAATTTTAGATTTTAGTCTTAAAATGTCAACAGTTTAGAAATTGTATAATCCCAGAAAATGATAGCGTTTACGCCTGCCTGAGTTGTAACGCGGTTAAAGCAACATTTGAAAGTCACGCGGGTCATCACTCTTACTATGTAATCTGTGGTGGTTCTTTCGTCAACTCACAACTAAGGGATTGGGACTGCTGGGTTTTCTTCTGACCGTCAAAAGACATGCTGTGTCATTCCTTGTGACGTGCTCTAAGTGTGAGGTCGTCTGTGAAACACACTAGTGTTAAGATGCTCTAATAAAAGTGGTGTGAATGAAATCTGGGAGTTTTGTGTATGTTTGTTTTTTACTCAGTCTAAATTGAATTCACCTGGCACCTGGAAGTGGTGAGTACGAAAATTTCACCTCCGTTCCTAACAGAAGCGCAGAGTCAACTCCAAGCCGAGGAGTCATTACCACATGGAGGTTTCGCTATCAAGTTCCCCGTAAGGTCAATGTTCCCTGTGTGGAGGCGTCACTGATACGTGCTGCAGATCAGCTGGACACTCTTCCCTTTGACCAGAAAAGTGATCTGTAGTCGTGAACATTTACCTGGCACTTGGAAGTGGTGAGTACCGAAAATTCTCCTCCGTTTTAGCACAGCCGTCAACAATCGAAAACCTGCCTGGAGCCAAAGCACCAATGGCTCTACACAAAACAGAGACGTCTGTCTCACGTCGAATTCAGACCTTGTCTCCTTCTAAAATCCCTGTTCTCTTGGAGCCGCAAAACTGCAGCTGCGAACGGTAAGTTAAATACTTTCAAATATAAATTTCAGTTCATAAGGAGTTGCGTAATGTAGTGGCACATTTTTTGAAATGCCAATTCTTAGTTTCCCTTTGCTGAGTGGAATGCCAGCTCATTCTAAATCTGCTTTTTTTAAATAGATTACATATCACCTAACTACACAACTCAATTTTCCCAAGCAGTTATTTTCAATCTTCATTAAGGATTTTTATTCAAAATGATAAGTAAGATTTTCTTGACTAGTTGCTTTAGAAAAGTTCCCGATTCCTTTAACTAATTTCTTCGTCATTACCATAACTCAGAGGTTTTTAAAATAGCGAAAGTCGTTGTTTTTAGTTTTCTCGTCTTTAGTTGCACTTATGTTGACTTTTGTCGATTTCTGTAAGTTATTTGTGTTAAAACATGAATCTAATCTGCTATCGCGAGCGCGCGTGTGGGGGGGGGGGGGTAAGCCTTTTTACAAACAGTTGAATGACAACAACCGTAGTGTACGGACGTGTTTCTTGCTAAAAAGGCTAATGTTATTTTGGTTTTTCTTCAAGCAAGTCCAACTTTTTAGGCAATTTGTCAGTGTCATAAAATGCATTGTTTTGTAATTGCGAGTAGAAGTTCATTTGCGACAAATTGGTCTAGAAATAAAAATAGTTTTAATTACCCTCCAAAGTATTAAAAAATAATGATTCAAAACGGCGAAATGGACAAATTTCTAAAATGAAAATATGATTCTGTCGCTGATGATGCAAGTGCTTCTGCAAGTTCAAACAATATCAATAATGAAGCTCACAATAGGGAGAACAAAATAAAAATGTCAATTTGCAATGTCCAAATAATTGCTATGCTTAATTAGATTTCGTGTTCTCTTATATTGATTAAAATAGTTGTCAAATTCCCCTTCGCGTGGTTTGTGTGGAAAAGCTTTGTTATAGTGCAATGGTACCAGCAAAATTAAAACGGAATTTTACATTTAAACACGCTAATCTCCACTTTTAAAGATAGTTTAACAATCATATAATCAAAGAAAAATTTTTTTAATAGTAACAATATGTTATAAAATACAAATCGTATCGTATAAATTTGCCGAAATAATTGCTAAAATTTAAAACCACACACCACACCAGAGCGTCTGTTTTTACAAGCATGTTCTGAAATCGTTCCAATTATATGTTTGGTGATGATGCAAAAAAAAAGAAATTGGGTTATTCCACGTGAAATGAGCAAAAATGAGGAAAAATCTGTGGCCGTATGACAATTGATTTACATGAAATTTGGTACAGGGGTTTAGTTTATGCATAAATAACGATATAAAAAAAATTTAGGTTCAAAATTAAATATTTTCGAAGTTAGAGGCATTTTAAGGACTAATAACTTTGTAGAGCAGTTGTGAGATCGCTCAATGTTGCATGTTTGAAGTTCTGTTTCTCTAAAACTACTTAACGCAGACAAACATATTTTACATCTTTATAATCTGTACAAAATTGTCGTTTTTTCACTTTAGCAACAACAATTTTAAACATCAAATTTAATCTATAATTTTGTTGCAAAAAATGAAAAATTGTCATTTTGACAAAATTAAAAATATTTCTATGGGCTAAAGAAATTTTACGACATACTTTAAATTCATCCCAGTTGCAGTGCTAGTTATGTTAATATTGCTAATAGAGTTAAAAAGTTGCATTTTAGTTTTTTCCTCTTCAAAATAGCTAACGAAAATAACAAATTGACAATTTTCTACTCAAAATAGGCATAAGAAATCAAATGAAGGACATCTCTGATAATACCGACTTTTCACAGGAATACAGTTTAATATGTTTATTACATGTATAAAAATTCGGATTTGTAATCTGAGTTCTAAAGCAACAATAATAAAATCAAAATCACAACATTTGCTTCCCAGTCTATGTACATAACGAGAACTTCAATGATATAACAGAGAAATTAAAACATATAATGAAATACCAAATCAATTTTAAACTAAAAAGTGAATTATGAATGCAGAAAAAATCATTGTCAAAACAAGCAGAACATTTCAATTTAGTAACATAGATATTATAACTTTTAACTAATGACCTTTTCAAATTCAGAATGTGGTAAAACTCCCATGTTAAATTTTGCATCTTCTATAATTGAAACGGGATTGTATTGTGCTGCCGAATTCTTATTAAATTATTTACTTCTTTTGCTGGTGATTGTGATAAACATGAAACGCGAATTTGTGACGTACAATTGGGAATAGGATAGTAGCAATCATAGTTACATGTTCCCGTAATGGATGCGGTCATTGATGGAACACTTCTGGATTGGTAAAGAACATTCGCCGGTGTTTGAAAGCTTTTGGTTTAGCAAATCAAGCACATTTATAACCATAACTAGCCTGTGGTGTAATATATTAATTGGTAATAGTGTAAAATGTTCTGGTGTAAATAAGATTTCAAATCCGTTAAAATTTTTATTCTTCCTTTAACGACCGCTGAGTTAGAAAAAAGCACTGAAGAACGCCAGTGATAACTTTAGTAACATATTTTGCTTCACTGGAATCCATTTCACAGGAAATCAAAATGAATGATTCTCGGAACAAACGAAGGTCATTCGAATCTGCTCTCTCCCATTCTAGACGGGAAATGAAAAAAACTTGCCATGTCAGGCTGACGTCAAGGTGACGTGAGGGCGAAAAGTCTAAAATTTGATGTTTCTTCATTCCGCGGAAGAAGGAAGAATGGTGAAAAACTATTAAATTCATTCAAAAATGTTATAGATTGAATTTTAAAATTCGCCTCGACACTAAAATTGCGGAAAATTCGGACTACCTGTGTGCCAAATCTCATTACTGTAAGTGCCATAGATTCGTCAAAGCTTTGAGTGCAAGAAAACAAACAGACAAACACTTTCTTTTATAATACTAGATATGGGTCATTCCATGTGAAATCACCCGATTTTAATATTCGGCCGTACCGTCATGTCTCGGATATTTTTCAAAATTTTTTTATGAAAAGATACCTATAAGATAATATCAAAATAATTTTTTCAGATTTTTTCACAAAAAAATTGAATTTGGGGGAAATTTTTGAAAATTTTGATTTTTGCAAGATTTTGGCGACTGTATTTTTGGTATCATTTTAGAAAGACCTTCCTGTTTTACTTATTTTTCAACCAATAGGGCTGATTTTGGTATCAAATTAAAGCTAATACTTTTCTCTTTCACTCATCAGGTTAAGTGATTTTTTATATTTTTTCAGTTGGTATATTCAATAGGTCATACCTCATAAACCACAACTAACACATGTATCATATTTTTCTTCTAGAATGAGCAGATCATGTACTTGTTGTCCTTTAAAAATTAAAAGAGTGTTTTAATTTTTTTGCAAAACTTTTATTTAAAAAACAGTTTTATAAACTTAAATTTAAAGTTTATTTGAGCCTAAAATAACTATTTTCTGTAGTTGTTTGTCAACCTTTTCATCTATTCTGCATGTTCGTCCTGATAGAGATACAAATACAAATATTGACGACCAGCTACAGGCTCAAGCCCAACAAGGCTGGTCCTTTGTTTATGAATTCCCCAATTCCCACTGACTATCCAATTGTATCTTAAATTCATACGCTCCCTTTGAATTAACTATATTTTCTGGCAACGCGTTCCAACTGTCTATTACTCTATTAAAGTAGTAGTTTTTACTTAAATCCCGATTAAAATGTGTCTTATTCAATTTATACCCATGGCCCCTTGTTCTGTTATCCCTATTGAAATTTAAGCCCTCTGTGTCCCCTTGTTTTACAAACTTGAAAAGCTGAATCAAATCCCCCCCCCCTCCTTCTTCTTCTTTCCAGTGTATACATGTTTAGCTTACTTAAACGTTCATTATAGTCGAAATTTGCTAGCCCCTTTATTATTTTTGTAGCTCTGTGCTGAACCCTTTCAATTAATTCTATGTCCTTTCTCATATATGGAGCCCAGAATTGTACAGCATATTCTAGATGTGGTCTTACTAAACCCTTATATAACGGCAAGATTATATTCTTATCCCTTGAAGTTACAATCTTTTTAATATACCCCAATAACCTATTAGCCTTTTTACCCGCTGCTGAACATTGGTGACCCATTTTAAAATCCCTGTGAATTATCACCCCAAGATCCTTGACTGTTTCTCCCTCCTTTACCTTTACTCCCTGCAGACAGTACTCGGCTCCACTGTTCCTGTAACCCATATGCAGAACTTGACATTTCCCTACATTAAATGACATACCCCATTTTACAGCCCATTCGGATATCTTATCAAAATCTCCTTGTAAATTTCCTATCTGTAACTTGGTATCCACTGTCCCCCATATTTTTAAGTCATCTACAAATATACTGATTCTATTCTTGATCCCCTGACCTATATCATCTATGAAAATTATAAATAAAATTGGTCCCAAAACTGATCCCTGAGGCACCCCACTTATAACTTCTGTCCACTGTGAATAATTTCCTTTTACCTGCACTCTCTTCTTTCTATCCAATAACCAATTCTTTATCCATATTAATGTTTTTACCTGAATCCCCAGCCTTTCCAATTTAAACAGTAATGCCTCATGAGGTACTATATCAAAAGCCTTTTGAAAATCTATGTACATGATATCCACACTGCTCCTATTATCCAGCTCCTCAGTAATTTTTTCGTAGAACTTCAAAAGGTTTGCAGAGCAGGATCTGCCCTTCCTAAACCCATACTGATTCTCTGATAACAGTCCCCCTTCCTCCAAGTATAACATTATATGCTTTTTTAACAGAGATTCGAATATTTTGCAAATTACTGATGTTAGACTTACTGGTCTATAGTTGCCCGGATCACTTTGTATTCTCTTTTTGAAAATTGGAGTTATATTGGCCAACTTCCAATCCATTGGTACCCAACCCGTGCTATATGTTGAATTAAATATCATGTGAATTACTTCCCCCAATTCTTCCGCGCATTCCACTAGTACTCTCGGATAAATATCGTCTGGCCCTGGTGCTTTAGATGGCTTAATTCTTTTCAACTGATGTACTATTTCTTCCCTGTTAAATGTGCATTCTTTAATTATACCCCCTGCAAAGGCTCCATCCTTGGGATCCTTTTTTAAATTATAGTTACCATTGAAAACCCCCAGAAAAAAGTCATTTAACACGTTTGCCATTCCCACCCAGGGCTGTAGTGGAGGGTATACGGTGGTATACGACGTATACCCTCTGGTTTTCAAAGAAAATTCCGTATACCTTCTGCGTTTTCTTAAAAACTACGTACATCACTTTGCTTTTCCTAAGAAACGTCGCGTAAAACGCAGATAGCTAAAGAAAAGTTTCTATTTCAAAATTTCACCTTGGTACATAATTCCAAAATCGTACCTATTAATAAAAAGCAATTCATTCAAAGTATTGTCGACAGAATGAAATCCAGATTTTGCTCTGATAATGAAGAAAATTGTCAAATTTTGAAGGATATATCCATACTTTATCCAGAAAATATAAATAATAGGGATATTAGCCATAGATAAAAGGATGTGAAAATGACCTGTCAAATTTTTTTGGTATAGATGAAATGTGCACTATTCAGTGTTTGAGGAACCAATAAAGACGCCCAATTGTTCCAGAAAATTTAAACCCTCTTTTAAGAAGAATTGAAATATTACCATGTTCCACGCGGGTTTAGTTTAATGAATAACGGGTGTAACATATTTGATATCATCTTTATTGATTTCCAACATCTCCAGATGTTTATTAATGCAAATGGACTACGTATAGAACACTTTCAACTGGAAAAAAATTTGTAAATTCTTGGTTAGCCAACCAGTGCTGTTCAGTAGACAATAGATCAAGAGTATGAGCTTCAAAGAGACATAGACGGATTTCTCTTGTCAAGCATTTTGGAAAATATTTCAATGGAAATAATAGAGGTGGACCTAAAAATTTGTTAAAAAAAAATAAATTACATCCTACTTTTTATGTGTTTAAATATTTTTCTCTTAACATTTCCTGTAATTATTTTATATCATAGTTAAATATTAATATAGTGATGTTTTCAAATTTGAATATTACTCACTGCTAGTCTGCACATTTTGCTTTGCATAAACACAGTAAACTCACAATAACTCGAACCTTGTGAACACAAATTTCTGCTTAGGTCGAAGTTTCTTCCAAGTTCCACAGTTCCTTTCCTGTAATATAAAATTAATATAGGCATTTTTTCTCTCGATAATTGGAATTTGGATTAATTCTAACATATTACCTGGTCCTTTGAGTATACTCCATGGGCGCCCAGAGGAGTTGCCCCCCTCCCCGGAAAGTGTAAGTACTAAGTACATGTTTTGCCTTCCCATGGTATACCCTCTGTTTATTTTACGACTACAGCACTGTTCCCACCTCGTCTTGAATTAACTCACCTCCCTTCCCCTCCAACGGGCCCAGTGTAGTACTAAATTTATTTTTACCACTTGCATATGCAAAAAATTATTTTGGGTTTATATTTATTTCCCTTGTTAATTTTTCCTCCAAGGACACCTTTTGCTTCCGACTAATAGTTTTAAACTCCTTTCTGGCTTTCTGATATGCCTCCTTGTCCCTGTCGATACCAGTGCTTTTATATACCCTGTATGTTCTTTGTTTTAATTTTAAAGCTTTGTGTGTTTCTCCTGAAAACCACATAGGGAGCAATTTTCTAGATTTTCCTTTTTTCCTGAACGTTACATGTTTTTTTAACACCCTGTCTAACTTATTCTTGAATTCCTCCCATTGTTCAGAATGATGTGGTGCTAATAATCCCCCTTTGAATGTTTCCTTTAACTCTTCTCTTATCCTATGAAAATTTACCTTTCTGAAATTTGGAATTATCCTACTATTGATTGTGTATGCTGACTGAAAATTTATACTTAATCTGATACTTCTATGATCACTTTCTCCCAGTGGCTCACCTATAACCAAATCCTGCACCCTATCCTCATCATTGCTGAAAATCAAATCCAATATTGCATTGTCCCTAGTATCCTCATACACCATCTGGTACAAAAAACAATCCTGTATCACTTCCAAAAATTCTGCCCCTTTCCCATTTGTAGCTAGATTGTTTGTCCAGTCAATAATTGGATAGTTATAGTCCCCCCATTAAAATTAATTCTCCTTTTTGACATGCTTCGTTTATCAGATTGCACATGCCCTTTTCCTGCTCTTCACTACAAACAGGAGGTCTATATATATTACCCAGAATTAGTCCTTTGCCTTTGTCTGTATTCAGTTTCACCCAGACTGATTCTATACCCTCAGTTTTACTATTTAACTTTATTTCCGTACAGTTTAAAAATTCTCTCACATAAATCAAAACCCCACCCCTTTTCCTATTCACTCTGTCCTCCCTAAACATTGTGAATCCACTTAATTCTAAAATTTGTGCATCTTCACTGCTTGCCCAACTTTCAGTAATCCCAATGATATCTATATCCTCTGCTTGTGCAATTCCCTTGAGCTCATCCATTTTATTTCTCACACTGCGAGCATTACAATAAAATACTTTTAGCTTATTTTTCACCCTTGTATTGCACTTCCCCTTTGTATTGTTTGTCTCCTGCAATTTAGACCCTGTTAGTTTTTCTAAGCAATTACTGTGTACTGTCAACCCTCTATGTCCTTCCCATCCCTGCTTGTATTCTAGTTTTTTGACTCCAGAATGTTCAAAACCCGCTTGCCAACCTCCCTATTACCTATCAGGATTAAATGCAAATTGACCCTGCTTATCCAATCCCTCCTATACTCCTTCCAAACATCTAAAAATCTAACCTCCTCCCTCTCACACAAATCCCTTAATAACCCGTTCATCTTAGTGGCCCTTTGATTTAACCACCCATTACCTAATCCATACCTAGGTAGTAATCCTAATACTGTTACCTCTACCCCATGAGACTTAATGCCTCTTATAAGTGTTTCCGCTTCCCTCTTAAACTCAACATTAGTGGTCCTCTCTACGTCATTTGTTCCCACCCACACTACTGCCTTTTCCACCCCTTTAATTACACCTGCCTTAACTGCCTCAACTACATGTTTTACCCTGGCGCCTGGCAAGCAACACCTCGCAAAATTGCGCTTTTTACGCCCTGCCATTTCTCCCAAAACCATTGAATTCCCAACCACAACCCCACTAGTAACCTTATCAACCTCATCCTCCTGATCTACGTGTCCCAAGTCTACACATTGAACACCCTTTTCCACTCCCTCTGCTGACCTCACCTTCAAAGCCTACATATACAGAAAAAGCTGGAATTAAATATCCTATAACCTTATAGTAGTCAACTATCCGAATGAAAACAAACAAGACACAAAATATTTAGGCCCAACGAGACATACGTGAATTAGGCCTAACGAGACTTGACTTAGGACTACTTGACAAGTCAAAAACTAAGTACTAAGTACAAGGACTATAAAAACACTTTATAAACAATTAGAAATGTTTAAACTGATAGAAATAGAAGTAATACACTGCTTAGTACTAAATAAATGAAGAATAACGCAAAAATAACTTGAATTTCGCGGGAGCTCCGAAAACGCGAAGCACACTTCTCGACACCTAGCGGCAATCAGGATGATGTTAAAGGAGCAGGAACTTCTTGAACTATACTTTTATAGGGCACCCAGCAGCAATCAGTTTTAGTTGGCCAAACATATGTCCGTGAAAGACCTGGTGGATGCATGAATTGAATTGCATTACCTACTACATTGAAATTAGATTCTTAAAACAAATTGTAAATACGGTTAATAAATACATCAAATCGCGACCCTTACAAGAACGCCTATTTTAAAAACGTAGCGCATCTGTGCAAGCTCAGCATGAATCTTTACATTTACATACTGAGGTAAAGTGGTTATCGCGAGGTAAAGTGCTGTACCGAATTTTGGAAATCAAGGATAAATAGTCAACGTTTTTTTAAATTGAAGGGAACGATGCTTTAAAACGTTTTTATACAAAAGATATTTGGTGTATTTGGCACGCAGGTAGTCCCTATTTTTCAAGATTTTTGTGTCCAGCCCGAATTTTAAAATTTGATCTAGAATATTTTTTACTGTATTTATTGGCCTTTAATTATAATTGTTTTCCTTAGAATGGCAACAGTATAAAGAGATCACAGATTCTAAGTATATTTTTTCCCTTTTATTTTCCTAGCAACGATTTCAGCTAACGATCAAAACAAATAAACAGTTTTAACTGGAGTTCTTTTTCCTATCTCATGGATCGTTAAAGGTAGTGTAAAACTTTCAAACGGATTTGAAATCTGTAGGAAATTGTACATAAGACCGATACCGAAAAATGTGATTTTTTTAAATAAATAATTTCATCAATTGTAACTTTTATATTTTTTCCAATACGAATTTGACCGCGACCGTTAAAGAGATCACATATTCATTTCCTGAGCACAAACAATTCTAGCGAAGGGAAGCAAAAAAAAACATTGAAAAAAAACAGACGAAAATGAGGGATTTAATTGAATCGTGTTTGTATTTCATATAGCCAGTTCCTCCACAACCACCGCAGCGCTTGCACTCGCAACCGTATCTCTCTGCAGGATAAAGTTTATTTTTATACTGAAAATCTGGATACCGCGCCAAGAAACTTCAAAGTCAGATAAAGGACATGCTTGCAACATGTGGCATGACGCTTCATGATTGGAACTCTCTACTCCAGCGAACTCATGAACAGTTCATCTAGACAGGAGCATAGCGTTTAGTATGTATTTTTTTCTCTTATGTTTAATCATTGTCTAATTTTGTTGAATTAATTCTTCAATATGAGGCGAGATAATTCAACGCCTACGTTCTTTTTCTTTGAACAAGAGCTGAATATATATACGACTTCCACTAAATATTACATATCCACTAAGTATCATAAGACAATTTATGCTTGACAACCAAGTAAATGTGAAAACTACGTTCTACCATATAAGAAAATGATACAAAACAATGAGTGATTCCAATATCTTTATCAGGAAATTAAGAGATAGAAATATCAAGAATAATATTCTCAATTTGTAAGTGTTTGCAGTTTTCACGTTTTGATTCTACTTTTGATTTACGTTTTGCATTCAATACATCAGACATTTTTTATATTGCAAAAATTTTTTAATAATATATTGGTTCCTATATTTCTAATTGTAAAATAACTGTATTTAATTAATTTTCTTTTCTGTAATCGCACTCAATATTCATTCAGGTTACAAGAGCAGTTGTTCTTGTGTTCTAGCTGCTACTTATTCTAGTAAATGAACATCGATAGATGACAATACATGAATTCTGATACGATTAAGAACATGAAATATTGAGTGCGATTACAGAAAAGAACATGAAGTAAGTACAAATATTTTACAATTCGTTTTCTGTAATCGCACTCAATATTCATTCATATTACAAGAGCAGTTGTTCTAGTATTCAAGCTGCTAGTAAATGAACATCGATAGATGACAATACATAAATTCTGATACGATTAAGAACATGAAATATTGAGTGCGATTACAGAAAAGAACATGAAGTAAGTACAAATATTTTACAATTCGGAATGAGGAATTAACACATATAATATTTCGTAAATAGAATTTAAATCGTGGACAATAGAGAGAAACTTGTGCTTACCTAAATCCTTTAATTTTTTATTTTTATAAAATGCTGTTATTTCCAAATCACTCTTAATACAAACGGAAGAAATTATGTTTGGATGTGGCAGTTCATTGTGTGCAAAAATAATGTCACTTTACATATGCAAAAGAGTCGAATATTTGTCCAAGCTGCTTTGAGATGCAAAAAATGATTGTTCTGCTAAAGAATTGAAGTTGAACTTTGATTTACAGCCCTCAGCAAATTCTGAACTCTCTGCTATAGTTGTAGATAATGTTTCTTGTTCTTTCCTAAAAATGGAATTAAAATATTGCACATATCAATATTTTTTATCAAATTTACTTGCATTTCAAAATAAGAGTAATTACGTGTTATTTCAAAAAATTACTATTGTTTACATATGCAGGGTTTGCAGTTAAAGAAACGAAATCGTCTAAATTTCAATAACATTTGATAAAGTCACGAAATAATTGGACATTCACAATCAGGTTGGATATTTACATAGTTTAAGAATTACTTCAAAGCGCACTGTTGCTTCAGGTAAATGTTCAAAACGTTTGTCGTCTAGCTGCTAGTAATAATTGCTGCTGCAAGTAATAACAGTCAACGTCCGCCGGTTCCGCCGTCTGCAGAAAACCACGTCTGGTATCCTTCAATCCCTTCTTTCGTCTGCGGGGACGGTGCCAACGACCGAACTCTGCGCGGGGGAGGAATGCCGGCAGGTTGCTAGGCGGCACGGGGCCATGTGACATCTCTTTCACCCTCGAAAGCACGAGTTCCAGAATCAATTGACACATCACAGCAACATCGAGTAGAAAAACCTGCAAGAATTAAGCGGGAAAAAAATAGTATGTGTTCTAAACAAAAGTCTAGTCTGAAGACCAGGGCTTCATGTAATCAGCATCTGTAGAAGTTTCATTTGGTCCATCATGACTTCCAACTTTTTCCACATCATAACGATTCTTAGGCTTGACCTTGACAATCCGGTACGGTCCATGAAACTTTGGTTTAATTTTAATACAGTACCAATCTGAGTACGTTGTATGGACACCAACTCGACAAGTTTGCATGGGTGTGCTACTTTTCTTCTTTTGTTAAAACTACTACGATTCTCCTCCTGCATTTCCATTATGTTCTCCCTAGCTTCCTCTCTCGTGTCGTTTCGATCATTGCTTTCATGGATTCCTCCTCCAATATTTCCTTTAAATTTAGATCGGCTTTGTTTTTTAATTTTACTCCTAAAAGCTCAAAAGAGGTAAATTTTGTACTCCTTGATACAGTACTGTTGATTATATTTTGCACCGAGGCTACATGTTTGAACCATTTAGTAGGGTCCGTTATCGAGAGTTTTGATAAAATGGGTATTAAAATTTTATGCATTACTTCAATTTGTCCATTTCTGCGAGAAATCCCGGTAGTTATTTTGCTATGCTCAATATTCTCATTTTGACAGTACGTTTCTAACTCTTTTGAGGTAAAAGCTGAACCTCTGTCCGTTATTATTCTGGATGGATTTCCAAACGTAACTTGTTGGGATCTAAGTTTATCTATCTCATCTTGAGTAGATGCCGATTTGACCGGATAAAACCAGACGAACTTGGTAAAAGCGTCAACTACTGTAAAAATGTGTTGATAGTTCTTATTGGTAGAGGGGCATTGGCCCAATAGAATCTAGGTGATATGTACTTAAAGGTACATTTTCTTTTGGAATGGGGTTAAGGAAAATTTCACTTTTCCCTCGTTTCCTATTACAAAGAATACACTCAACACAATTGGCAATCATATTTTCTATTTTTGACCTCATCTTTGGTATTTAAAACTCTTGATTTAAAATTTCTTCTGTCTTAGCTACAGTATAATGACCTCTACAATGGATTTCTCGTACAATTTCTCTTTGTAATACCTCTGGTATAACGAGCAATTCTCTTCCCTTATCGTTTTTGTTTAAAACCCCATTTCTCACAGTGTTTTCACTATCTCTTCTCTATTCTCAACCAAAGCTTTTATTTTTTGAGGAATTCGTCTTGATCTTGAGCGGTGGTTATTTTAGTGGTCACTTCACTATGCGAACGAGTAACAACAAGCACCGCGTTCGACGTGCGTCATTTGCTTTCCTGACCTATGTACGATATATATATATATATATATATATATATATATATATTCTAGTCAAATTCTTCTAACTGTAAAGCCCACCTTGCAAATTTTGGTGTAAGATCTTTCTTACTCATGGTTTGCTAAAAAGCAGAACAGTCAGTCACAATTTTAAAGTTAGAACCCAGTAAATAATGTCTAAATTTTTTTAAGGCTTCAATTCAGCCAAAACTTCTAACTCATACTGCTATATTTTTCTTGCTGTGGAGATGTTTTTCGACTAAAATAATGAAGAGGGTAAAATTTATTGTCGCTTCACTGGTGTAACAACACTGCTCCGAATCCTTGGCTGCTAGCATCTGTATGCAGCTCTAGGACTGAATCCTGTTGATAGATTTGCAAACCTGGTTTCTTGGTTTAAATACCTTTAAGCTTTTAAAAAGCTTCCTTTTGTTCCTATTCAAATTTAAACTCAATGTTTTTCCTCAATAGATCACTAAGTAGATTTGCAATTTTTGAATATTCGGGTATAAATTTTCGGAAGTACCCGGTAAGTCTTAAAAATCTTTGTACTTGTTTAACAGATTGTGGTTGCGGAAAGTTTTGTACCGCTATTGTTTTAGATGAGGATGGTTGTATTGTTCCGTCTTCAATCTTGTGGCCTAAAAATTCAATTTATCTTTTCAAAAACTGACATTTTTTAAAGTTAAACTCCAACCCGTACTCTGATGCTACCTGTAGAACGCGTTTTAGTTTCTCAAATCCTTTTTCCTCCTTTTTGGACGGTATTATGATGTCGTCCATATAAATTAGTACAGTTCCGTCTCGCATTAAATTCTTGAACACAAAGTTACCGTATCGTTGAAACACACTCGAAGAATTACAGATACCAAACGGTGTCTTGAGGAATTCCCACTGTCCATGGTGCGTAATAAAAGAAGTGAATTTTGTACTATTTTCATGTACGTCTACATGAAAAAAAAAAACGTTTCTCAAGTCGAAAGTTGCAAATACTTTGGATTGTTTGAGTTTGTCCAACACGTCTTCTATGAGAGGTAAGGGATAGCGATCTTTAACCATCTTTTTGTTCAGTTTACGGTAATCAATACACAGGCTATAACTATCGTCCTTCTTTTTGCACAAAACAACCGGTGCGGAATAATCCGAGCAACTGGTTTTTATTATCCTCTCCTGTAACCATTGCTGTATCTAAGCCTCTAAAATTTTGTTTTTTAATCGGCAACCTGCGAGGATGCTGGCTAATAGGAATATCATCGATGATAGTAATGTTCAATTTAACTCCCTGCTTTTAGTTCTGTTTGGTCTATAGTCATTTCGAGGCTACTTAACCAACACCACCTAGACCAGGGGTCGGCAACCTATTGAAACGGAAGAGCCAAAAGTTACAATTTACAAAATTTCCTAGGTTTTAAAGAGCCACTAAAATATTTCGTTTCAATATTAACGTATTTGCTTATATATATTTGATTTTTGATTTAAAATAAACGGCTTTATATGCGGAATAATATTTATTCCTTTAAAAACACAAATATAGATAGTTACATCAATGGGAGCATTGCCTTTGTATGCCTTTTGAAAGTTTGATTAAATCTGGCTTATAACTTGTTTTAAGTTTCAAGCACGACTCGAGATTTTTATTTGTTAGTTGACTTCTAACTTTACTTTTTATATATTCATGCAAGAGAACGCTTGCTCGCACGAATATGTCGACTCGAAGTTCGTCAGCGCTCCATATGCCAACTTCTTCACCTCACTGTAGCATTCTGGAAGACTATTCCATGCGCCGAATATGAGGGCCTCAACTCGCGGAATTTCTTTTAGAGCTATCCACTTGTGCTGCTCGATGTGCATGCATTTCTGGACCTCTAACTCTTCCAACTTGGTCTTGAGGTATGTGAACTTGCCACTCCACAAGTCTTTGGTTTTCAAATCTAGCAATTGCATTTGAAGCGATCCAGCATCAATTCCAAATGGCTCAATGTTGATCTCATTTGTATTTGTGTTGAGAGGATTTACTATGAACGCGAGAGTACTTTTTTTTTTAATTGCTCGAATCTCTCAGCGAATCCATCCTTCATGTTTTTTAAAGCTATGCTGAAGTAATTCGTGTCACTAGTTGCATTTTTAAAATGAAGTAATTTACCGCTCTCCATGTCTTCAACAAAAATAAGTAATTTTTTTTCGAAACAAACTACTTCTTCAAGCAAGGCGTAGGCTGGGTTGCCCTTTCCTTGCAGTTTTAGATTTAGTTCATTTACTTTCATTGTGGTACCTACCATGAAGTTGAATTTTTGCAGCAATTTGTCTTCTTCCAGTTCGGGATGGTCAATGCTTTTTTCATTAAAGAATGTTTTTTTTCACTCAAGCACAAAGCAAAACGTTGCAATACGTTACCTCTGGAAAGCCATCGCACTTTATTGTGCAGAAGTAGGTAAAAAAACTGGCTATCTATTTCTTCAAGGAAATCTTTAAACTGGCGATGGTAGAGTGCTTTTGCCAAGATGCTGTTAGTAATTTTAATTACCAAGTTCATGATCTCAACTATTTCGTTCGGAAATGTTTGGGCACAAAGCGCTTCTTGATGAATTATGCAGTGAAATGTTAGAATTTCGTGGTTTATTTTTTTCTAAAGAATTGATGTTACCCCTCTATGTATTCCCGTCATACTGCTGGCTCCATCAGTTGCTATAGAAACGATTTTATTTATATAGATTCCATTGTCTTCCAGGCATTTTTGCACAGCATTTGCTATATCCTCTCCACGAGTTTGCCCTGAGAGCGATAGCAATCCTAGCAGTTCTTCTTTTGGACTTTGGGACGATATATACCTGACGAAAAGGGTAACTTGTGCCGTGTCTTTTATGTCGCAAGACTCATCTATAGCAAGTGATGAGGCAGAAGCTAGTAGAATGTCTTCCACATGCATATGTGTTACATTTGAAGACATTTTAGAAGTTCTATCTTGTACTGTTTTAGCAGTTAATGGCAAATCTTTGATTTTTTTCATGATTTCTGCTTTGTTTTTAAAATAACGAAACAGTTCTTCAGATACACGTATAAAACAATCTTTGACGTACTCACCATCTGAGATCTCACCATCTCATCATCTAGACGTGTTGTCTAGACTATAGACGGTGGCTGTTTGGGGGAGAGGGAAATGGAATGCAATTGGCTGAAAGACAACATGGTCACAGATTCTCATCTCTAAGAACAAAACAATAGTTCAAATTTATCTCATTACGGTCATGTTAAGCGTAGATTTGTAATTTACGATTATGAAAATATAGGCTATTGTGAAATTAGGTACTTAAAAATATTTGTTCTTATTTTTTAAGGGTTTTGATGATAAATTATTATTTTTTTCGTATGGAACTGGAGAGCCGCAATTTTACATCAAAAGAGCCACATGCGGCTCGCGAGCCGCAGGTTGCCGACCCCTGACCTAGACGAACAAGGCCCTGTTTCTGAACCGAAACTTATCTGTGACGTCACACCAAGTAGGGAAGGAAGTGCCGAAGACAGAAGCTTCCGCTCGCCACTATTCCTCTGTAGACCGTGACTTCGTTACCACGCAAAAAGGGTTAGGCTCAACGTATGCATTCATTATTTTAAATTCGTTTTAAAAAGTGATGGTGTTCACATGTTGCGTGCCAGGATGCAGGGGCAACTATCCAAATAGCCCCAAAGTCCAAGTGTTCTCTTTCCCGAATGAAGAAGTATTGAGAAAGAAGTGGATTCGCGCAATTTGCAGAAAGGATTTCGTGCCTACAAAATATTCTAAGGTATGTAATTCATTTGTTCAAAATATTATTTAGACTTAAAAACACAGTACCAACGCCACTTCATGGCCGAATATTTAGAACAAAAATTATAATGTTTTTGTTTTGCTAAGAACATTTGCTAGAACCATTTTCTTAAGATTTACACTGCTTTTTGTTTTACATTTGTAATAATCGTTCTTTTTGAATATTTCCTATTTTATTGAGAAAAAAAAAGCTTGATGTGCAATTAAGTAATTGGCTTTACTTTGTTTTCAAAATATGTTCTCGGCTGCATAATTAAAACAAACAGCATTTATTTGTAATTTTAACGTTTTTTTTAAGAATGTGTGATTAGAAAGTATTTATATCTATACAGGTATTAAATTAATTTTTCTCTAAAAGTATGCTAAAAACTTTTAAATAGATATATATAAATACAGTTGAATTACTAAAATTTCTTCAAAAATGCAATAAGCTGTTTGCATTCTCTTGAACATGTTTTAAATAAAATATTTCTTCATATAGGTATGTGAGCTACATTTCCCTAAGGAGTCAATTGAAAGATGCGCTACAGCCTATGATCCTAAGACTGGAAAGCACATTTCTGTTTCTTTGAAGCGATCTGGGCTTAAAGTTGATGCTTTTCCATCCATCCTGCCAAATTGTCCCATTTATCTCTCGTCTACTTCTACCACCAGAGAAAGTCCCGATGAAAGAAGACTGAGGGTGTAAAACGACAATTTACAGATTTGCATTACTGAAAGTATATCATCCAACGAACAGCATGACAAGAAAACAAAGTTTCATTCTTTAGAACAGTTAAATGGATGTTTAAACGTAGTAAATGTTCCTGCGAGTTGGAGCATTGTCTGTTGAACTGATAAAATACTGTTTCTTCTTATGGACACAACACATATGTACACATTATCAAATCTTCTCTCATCATAAATGAAAGTTTAAAAATTTCTGCTTTCTTGGGAGACATAGCATTAAATAATTTGGGTAAGTTCAATTTCCCTCAAACTGTAAATGATATAAATGTAATATTAGAAATTTTAAATATTTTATCTGATAAAGTTGATTTAAATGCAACAGAAATGTTACCATCAATTGTTACATCTATTGTGAAAATATTGATTACTTTAATGGTAAATGTAAATGATGATAAAAAAATTTCTATCCAATTCCTAATTGAACAAATTAATTCCATTCAATGCATTAAATTTTTATTAAGATACTCTCCTGAAATGCTTATATTTTATTGTATTTTACATTCAATATCTCCTCATGCCTATAACTTTTTAAGAAATTCTGGTTATGTTATGATTCCACACCCAAGGACTTTGAAGAAGATTTGTGCATCACTGAATACTAACCCTCAACTAGAACAATCTGATGAGAATTTTTTGATGTTCATATCAAGACAAATTAACTCATTAGAGTCTTGTGACAAAATAGTTGTTTTGCTAATTGATGAAATACATATTAAACCTTATCTTGACTACAAAGGTGGAAATATATTAGGAATGGCATTAAATTCTGAAAATGCTGCAACGTCTGCTCAGGTTTTTATGATACAGAGCATTCTTTTCCCATTTAAATCTGTTGTACATATTATACCTGTAAAAACCATAAATGCAAACATTTTAAATGGAATTATAAAAAAAATTCTTGTTAAGCTCCATGATATAGGATTTAAAGTCATAGGTGTTGTATCTGACAACAATGCTCTCAATAGTAAATCTATGTCTTTATTCCACACTCCTCCAAAAGTAAGCATTGTGTATCCCCACCCTTCTGATGCTACTAGTCCTTTATTTTATATATTTGATTCTGTGCATATCCTAAAATGCATCCGCAACAATTGGATTAACCAAAAAAATATAAGTCAGTGTTTTTATTATCCTGATTTTAATGATTATGAAAAATTTCCGCTTCTTGAAGCTAACTTTGGTACACTAAAAGCTTTACACGATGTTGAAAACAATAGTTTAGTAAAATTTTCTTATGGGTTAACACTTAAATCATTGACTCCTAGTAATCTAGAAATGCAAAATGTGAAGCTAGTCCTTAAAATATTTAATGACTTTGTTGTTCAAGCTCTTTTGCAACTAGGACAGGAACATAACTTAATAAGTTACAAACCAACATCCGATTTTATTACTTTGATTTGCAAATGGTGGAAAATTGTAAATGTTAAGACTCCACTCAAAGGACAGCGTCTACAGGATCCATTTCAAGAACCAATAACTCTGTCCACAAATGATGTAAAAGTAGAATATCTGAATGATTTTATTTCCTGGTTAGATGCATGTAAAGACAAAAAATGCTCCACAGGTAAACTAACAAAAGAAACACATTTAGCCATCTCGCAAACAACATATGCTCTTCTTGAGATGTCTAAGTATTGAATTAAGGAGTTGAATTTTACAAATTTTTTACCTGGTAAAATTCATTCCGACTCCCTTGAAGATCTCTTTGGAAAATATAGAACACTTGCGGGTTCACAATATCTAATATCAGTTTCACAAATTTATAAATCTGAGGCCAAATTAAGGATGCAAAATTTTCTTCCACTTGTTTTAAATTCCAACATGTATGGTGAAGTAGAAATTAAAAACACTGACCCTGAAAATAACTGCTCAGAAATGAAATTAAAGGGAAATGTTGGATATTCCCAATTTGTATTAGATATTTCTGAAACGGATTTTGATTTAAAACCTCTGCTGCCAGTTTTAACCTATTTATCAGGTTATTGTGCTCGTTCAGCAATTTCTAAACTCAACTGTGACGCTTGCTCAAAATCTTTAGTTCTAGATAAAACTTTAAATTTAATTTCGGACTACATTCTTATTCGGAATTTAGACAGAGGTGGTTTGCTATGTCCATCTCCAGATGTTGTACTGCTGTTACATATAATTACATAGTTGTGCAAAAGCTAGTTAACCAAAAGAATGAACATTTGTTTTTGAGACAGAATAATCAAAGGGAACTTGTAATCACTATTAGTTTTGATTTGATTAATAAGCATGAATTTTTTCTTAACGATGAGAGTTGTTCTAATGGGCATTCAACAGACCATGTACTGATACTAATTTTAAGACCTGCAACAAATGCTTTACTAAACAATTATTGCACTTTAAATAATCAAAGGGAACTTGTAATCACTATTAGTTTTGATTTGATTAATAAGCATGAATTTTTTCTTAACGATGAGAGTTGTTCTAATGGGCATTCAACAGACCATGTACTGATACTAATTTTAAGACCTGCAACAAATGCTTTACTAAACAATTATTGCACTTTAAAAAATGATACACCAAAACCTGTTTCACTTGCTAAACAGCGTAAACTAGAAACAGTTAAAAACTCCCCAGCAAATGCAACTTTACCCCAAACACATAAAAACAAAAAAGCCAAAGAGTAAAATATCCCTTAAAAATCGTGTAAAGCACCAGAATAAATACTAAAACTAAATAATATTATTTTAAGGTTGATTAATATGAATTTGAATGTAATCAGAATTTTATCATGTTTACCTTTACATAACTAAGATAATATAAATGTTTGTTGATATTTGTATGTGTGCAAAAATAAAGTTTGTTCTTACTTTTATTTGTGTTCCATTGTGTTCAAGATTTGATTTCCTGACATTCAATTTTAACAACAAATATTTATAAAATTCTATTACATTTGTATTCTTCAAGGCAGCTGCTGAAGGTATTTTTTATTTAAAATTAACTTTCCTTTTCAAGCCTAAGGTTTCCTTGAAAAGAAAAAAAAAAAAAAAGATTAAAAGCACATTTAGGCATTTGTTTTCTCATATCAAACTGCGGTAGACAACCGAGTAAGCTTATTTTTGGTTACACTTGTTAATGTTTTGCGGTGTCATTGGGAGAATCCAGCTTCACCGTTTGTTGACTTAACCCCGTCTTCAAAGAATTTCCGGTATGACTCATATTTATTTCCTCAATGTTTATCGTATCTGCCAACTGAATTAGACAGTTATTCCATTACTCAAATAGGGATGTTACTAACAGTGATTTGACAGTAACAGTTCTAACTGTGACTGCTACTGACGAATATCTGTGATTCAAAACTGTGATTGTGATTCAAACTGTGAATGAATCCGATTGGTTGACTGTAAAGTATCTCTAGTCACTCGTAGCAACGGAATGCTTTTATTTATGTGTTGACTATTTTCAATAATACGATTTCGTCGAAGGAATACATAGCTAAGTCGGTAACGTCGTGGCCTTACAGTGCTCTAGTTTACAGTTCGAACCCCAGTATTTTTTTCATCCAGATCAACTGGAATATATTAAATAAAACGCACAACTGCCACTCAATAAACCTTCAATTAAAAAATGAATTTTTCATTTTTATTCTGCAATTATGAGCCGTTTTTTATTTTTAGCCCGTAATTTATTTTTTATAGGTACTTTTTCTCCTCAATAAATTAATATTGGTGACTAAGATGGTTTCAACTATATCGAAATTTTCATATAAATTAAACTTTATAATTAATTAAACATTAAAATCAAGAGATATACATTAGAATGCGTGATCATTTTACTTCTAATTGAATTCAAATTATGGATTTTTAATCTTTAAATAAATATATATAATTGACAAACCTATTTTTTATCTTTAAATCCGTTTCACTAAATAACCTTTATCCAAAATATTTGTTTGTTGAAGAAAAATGTTTTCATCGTAGTATGTGTAGCAAGACAATTTTTGATAGATTTTGCAAGATTTGATAATCTAACAATTTCAAAACATTAAGTAATTTTTCTAAATCTAGTAACATTCGAATTAATTTGTATTGTTGTATTCGTGGTGGTGCAAAGACACAACAATTTTATTTGAGACGAAGAAAACACAAAACAAACAGCAGAAAAGTCAAACCTTACTGTGAAAAATCTGTAGCTTTTGACTTGATTCAACAATTTCTGTCCAATACTTTAGTTTATAAATCATACAATTTTTACAAAATATTAACTAAAATGTGGAGTAGTTCAGTTTCCACACAACACTGGAGTAACCACGTATTATTGTCAACGGTCCGGGATCCACCCCGAAGACAAAAGATGAAGATATTCTCTTTAGTAGCACTTTAAAATTGATAGGCTGAGTGAAAGCATATAATTCATCTCTAAGGCAAACAGGGAATATTCTAACGAGTAACATTCTTATTTGTTTTGAAAACAGTCTGACAAGGAATTCCAGAGAATCAGTGTTTACAAACAACAAATTATACGCTTTAAAAATTAAACATTCAGTCATCAAAATCTTTTGTACTTGCATTACGATATTTCAGAATGCATTCTTTACAGCTGTAAACATTGTTGTGTTGATCCTCCCTCTGAAACGGTTTCATCTTAAGAGACAAACTTTAAAGAAGGCAGAAACTCGTAAAACGTATTCTAATCACTAGCGAAATTAAATAAATATCTCCCCCCCCCCTCCCCCTCCTGTGATTTCTACTCATTCAAGTTATACTTTCAGAAGCACATAATTCATTTTTTAGAATTAATAACAATTTACAAGAGGTTAAACAGAACAATTTTAATTATAAACAAACCAAAAATAAATAAAAACAAGTTCTAGTCATGTTACTCAAAAAAAAAAATTAATAATAAATAAATAATCAGTGATAGTTTAAGAGCGAACAAAAAATTATTTAAAACAGAGAATTTAAAATGTTTTTATATAAACTCTCCTTAAAACTGTCGAGATTCTTTTTTTTAGAAAAAGGCGCGGGAATCTGGTGAGTCATAAAGCAACATATTACCCTCTTAAACATCCGGTTAAAAATCCTCCAGAGAAATCCCAATCCGTCACAGACCAACTGGCACCACTACCAAATAACCAAAACTCAGTCACAGCTTTCACTGCTACCGAATCACCGATCCAGGTCGCAATCACCGATTGCAGTAACAGTATCAATATCAGCCAAGGTATCAGCTAAGGTATCAGCCAAGGTATCAGCTTAGCGATATCAGTTTAGTAACTGTTACCGAATCACTGATACCGAATCACTGTTACCCAATCACTGTTACCCAATCACTGTTACCCAATCACTGTTACCCAATCACTGATATTTTGATATTTGAGTAACAGGTATGAAATGTGATTCACAAGTATCTGTGATTGAGTAGCAGTTCTGTGATTTGCTTAACATCCCTATACTCAAATGATTTTCCACTTTCGGTATTGCTACAGGTATGTGTTTTTTGCTGACTGGCATCATATGGAAGTTCGAAGGAACGCACTGATTTGGGTTTGGCATCGTTTTTCCCCAACTGTGCATAGTTGACCCGAACTTCATTTCTCCTTCTATTTTAATTTTGTTTTCACAAAACGTAACTTAAAATTTCTCAACACGTTCATGCCGATATTCTTTTCGTTCGACATTATTTCTAACACATAGACATTAGTTGATATTAGATATGCATCAACTGATATATCACAATGAAAGAAACCTAGAGGTATAACACTCTCTTCACTTATACCAATTAATTTCACATTATCTGTATCCAAATAAGGTAAACCAATTTTCAAATAAAAATCATATATAAATCAATAAAAATCATAATTAATCATACTAATATCACTTCCAGTATCAATTAATGCATCACAATTTATACCACATATATCAACATTCTTTTTAAGCTTATTTGCAGTCTTTGATGAGTTACGAATATATGCTTTATTAGATAGAGACACTTTGAAATCTTTTTGAGGACAAAAACTAGCTTTATGGTTATTACATTTAAAACATTTAAGGCCATCATTTCTGTTTTAGCAATGAATAGATTTGTGTCCCATCTCATTGCAATTAAAACACTTTATATCTCTCTTATTGTAATAGTTATCATCAACATAATTCCTTTGAGCACGAATCAGCGACTGTGGTATATTCTTAGCTTCTTTGACGAAATCTGATTGACTTCTGTTTTCGGAGTAGATTTCTGATCGTTTCTTTTTTAAGATGACATCGTGCAGCTTCGTATTCGTCTAGCTTGTTTACCAAATCTTCTATTTTCTTTACTTTTGGCAAATCGTCAAGAAACTGATCGGGTACGTCACTGGGTATTTTGCTCTTTGTTTGATCAACTGCCATTAGTTGCTTTAAATCTTGGTTTTAAATCTTTAATCAAAATTGGTTATTTCTAAACAATTTATCCATCCAGTTTGCACCATGGAGCTATCAAGTGAGTATCTATTGCGCATTTTGTTGACAACAGATAGCATTTGTTGTAAAATTATGCAAGAAAGAATAACTAACGTCCATGAAATTAATAGGACTCGTCTTGAAGTAGGTGAATACCACACTTTGTTACATCAACTGAAATTTCACCCCGAAAAATTTTATGAATATTTTCGAATGGAATAACAGACATACAACTACATCTTAAGTAAAATTGAATGCCGGATAAAAAAAAGGATGGTTAACCATCACCAATAGAGAATTTTTCCTGAGGAACGTCTGATGGTAACTCTGAGGTAAGTCATTTTTAATTATTAGTTTTGATATTTTTATTACGAAAGCAAGAATTAGATGGTGGGTGGGCTGATTTGTATCAGGTATTTACAATAGATTTGAAAATGTATTTCCTTGGGCCGAGATAGCATACATCATTAGCCGTGGTATTCCAAATAAAACTGGAGAACTCCCGCCCTCATTAGCTTTAGCAGCCAAACAACAGTACATTAAACAAAAAAATGTATAAAAACACTTTTTAAAAACTAAATTTAATAAAGAATACAAAAAATCATTTCAATTTTTAATTTAAACAAAATACTGCACCAATTGAAATTACGGTTCAGAAATTCTCTAAACAGTTTCATTTGAGGCGGTGCGCAGTGCCTCATACAATTCATCAAGTGGTGCAGTCTGGTTGGACTGTTCATTTGAGTGTGATCAGGGTTTCTGAACCGCAATTTCAAGTGGTTCGGTATTTTTTCGACATAGGAGGAATTATTGAAAGGTGGGAACAAGACACATTTCATAACTTTAAGCTTCTACAGCAAGTAAATTTAACTCTTAAAATAAATTTTTTTTTCTCAGTGGGTTTTTAGTTCTGTTCAGAGACAAGAATTTGTATGATTTATTTCAACGGTTTGGTGTAAATATCCTTAAAATTAAATTCTTTGGTTAAAATGTCGGATTTTTGACAGCTATAATGTTAACTGATACAGTACATCACCCAGATAATAAATTCTAAAGTGTTTGCCAGAATTGCAGAAAAAATATAATAAATGAATAGAAGGATAGTTTGTTTACTATTTTGATCAGTAGATGTAAACATTAGTTTAAAATTTCGAAGAATAAACAAAGAAATAATATTAAACCATTAGCGTTTCGCGATGTCAAAAAGTAACGATGGACATAGTTCTATACCTGAAGCAAAATATGTATTGGTAAGTACTTTAAACTGCATTTATTTGTCTTTAAAATAACTTTTTACCTTTTTTAAGCATTTTGATGTGTTTTTGTGTATTTTCTTTGCCGTAAACAAACTTTTCTTATTTTTAAAAGTGAGATATCCAAATCAACTAACGATCGAATGTCCTATTTTTTTCCGATTTAATTTACGTTACAAAGGTGCCGATGTCCCAAAACACACACAAACAAAATTATAAATTCTTTTCATTAGATTAATAGTTTTTTTATCGAAAAATAAAGTGAATTTAGCAGATGCAATATTGATATCATTACTAGGCACGAGTTCAGCTAACGTGTAACGATCGATATCAAATGGCGACGGCGTCGATCGAAAGAAAATCGGTCAAGAAACTGATCGCGTACGTCATTAGGTATTTTGCTCTTTATTTGATCAACTACCATTAGTTGCTTTAAATCTTCAAAATTGGTTATTTCTAAGGAATTTATCCATTCTTCGGAAAAGTTGTTAACTTTAAAACTTATATCTCACCACGAGGATGATTCTCTTTTATGAGTAAATAATTTTTGTCTAAATTGTTCGGAAGTTAATTTATATCATTTAAGTAACAGTTTCTTGATATAATAAGTCATTTGCTGATGGATCAGGTTCACGGGCAATTAAATTGACTATGTCGAGTGGTAGTAACCCCAAGAAATAAGAAACCGAGTTTTCTTTTGCTATGTTAGCCCTACTTATTTGTTTTTCAAATAACGAAAGATAAACACTTATGTCTCCGCTGTTATCATAATTCTTTAGTAACTTTAATAAATCAGTTTTGGGCGGCGTTTCTGGCTCAGATAATGTACCTTCCTTAGGGTACGTTCATAATGCACGGCTTCCAGCTTTACCCGCGGAAGTTGCAAACAGCGTTGTAAAACCGCGCGATTCTAGCAGGTGATGGTTATACAGTAGTGCAACGCGCGTTAAACCGCCTGTCAGTTTGCAACATGGAGCTATCAAGTGAGGATCTAATGAGTATTTTGTTGACAGCATATAGCATTTATACTAAAATTAAGCAGGAAAGAATGACTTCCATGAAATTAATAGGACTCGTCTTGAAGTAGGTGAATACCACACTTTGTTACCTCAACTGAAAGTTCACCCCGAAAAATTTTATAAATGTTTTTGAATGGAAAAACAGACATTCGACTACATCTTAAGTAAAATTGAATGCTGGATAAAAAAAGGATAGTTAAACTTCACCACTAGAGAATTCTTCCTGAGGAACGTCTGATGGTAACTCTAAGGTAAGACATTTTGAATTATTAGTTTTGATATTTTTATTACGAAAGAAAGAATTAGATGGTGGGCAATTTGTATCAGGTATTTACAGTAGATTTGATAATTTATTTTCTTGTGCCGAGATGGCATACATCATCAGCCGTGGTCGAATTCCAAGGAAAACTAGAGGACTCCCACCCTTATTAGCTTCAGCAGCAAAACAACAGAACGTCAAACAAAAAAAATATATATAAACACTTTTTCAAAACTAATTTTAATAAATAATACAAAAAACCAATTCAGTTTTTAATTTAAACAAAATACCGCACCAAATGAAATTGCGGTTCAGAAATTCACTAAACAGTTTCATTTGAGGCAGTGCATCATACAATTCAACAAGTGGTGGAGTCTGGTTGGACCGTTCATTTCAGTTTGATGAGGGTCCACCATGACTGGAACTAGGGCTGTGAGTGTATAGAAAGTCTTGTGTAGCTGGGTAAGCAAACTCGTCAACTAGTTGCTGAACTCTGTTTCTGAACCGCAATTTCAAGTGGTTCGGTATTTTGTTCTGGCAAAAGGCTTCGAAAAAACGATGCATCGTCACTGTCATCAGATCTACGTTCTTGTATGACACGTTCCAGCAAAGAAGCCTTTCTGTTCTCAAGTTGTATGATTTGCTGGTTGTATTTTGCGTTTATATCATTTCGCTTCCTTTTTTTTTTTTTGGAAAATTTAAGGTTTTATCCAGCTGTGTTTCTTGATCCGTCTCAGGTGCTTGCATTTCCTCTACTTGTACACTCACCGTTGGTTCTATTCCAGTTTGAGCGACCAATTCAAAACCTTCATTGTTCTGTTGAGTTGAGAGACATGAGACTTGAGTTTTGCGGCCTTTCAGGTTGCTCTCTGTGGTTCTTGGTTTGTAGATGCCCACTAAGAACATCAACGAGTTAAAATATGGCCACTTAGTTTCTGAATCACCGCCAGGATCACCTGAACAACAAGGAGGCATCTTTCACATTTCTATGGCGAATTGGTCTCAGAGATACTTCCACTTTTTCAGCAGAACTCCATCTTAAAAACACAGATACATCTATTAGTTTCTCGAAATGTTTTCAAACTCGACATACACATTTTTTTTCTTCCACTTTATTTATTTATTACGTATTATTATTATATTACGTATTATTATTATTATATTACTTATTATTATTATTATATTAAGTATTATTATTATATTACGTATTATTATAATTATATTACGTATTATTATTATTATATTACGTATTATTAATATTATATTACGTATTATTATTATATTACGTTTTAGTATATTATTATTACACGACGTATTATTTATTGTATTTATATATACATACATATGTAATAAATATCCTTTAATTTCAGGTACCCATCGACTGGATTATCCTTCAGAGCATTGGCCTTCAGTTTCCGGATGGGGAAGTCAGCTGTAGCTAACATCGTCAAGGAAACAGTGGAAACTATATGGGATAAACTATATCCATTGCATATGCCAACTCCAACTACTGAATCACTAAAACAAAATGCGACTGACTTCTATAATGTTTGGAACTTTTCTCATCTGATTGGCTGTCTTGATGGGAAACACATTCGTTTAATTTGTCCGGCAAACTCTGGTTCCATGTTTTACAATTATAAACAGCATTTTTTTTTGGTCCTTCAGGCTCTTGTCGATGAAAATTACAAATACATTACTGTTGACGTGGGAGGGTATGGGAAATAGAGCGATGGTGGAAGATACAGGGGTTGGACAAAATAATATGAACACTTGTGAAAAAATATCACTCGAAAGAAACCTTTCTGTGAAGGGTGCCACCTAGCGGATGAGAAGGTACATACATCAGTCTGCCGCTAGCAGTGATAGAAGTGGGTTCCAAATTATATTTCTGTGTTAAAACTGCGTTATGGCTCTTTGATTTCGAAAGAGGTATGATTGTTGGGGCCCGTCTTGCTGTAGCCTCAGGAACGATAACGGCCACCCTTTCACAGTGTCGACTGTAATGTCAGCATATTTGAAACAGAGTAAAACATCATCTAAAAAGCACAACAGTGGTCGAAAATCGAAGCTGAATGACAGAGAAAGAAGGGTTTTGAAGCAGATTGTGGCAAAAAACACAAGACAACAGCATCACAGATAACATCATCAGATCTGAAATGAACACACACCTACAGGAAGCAGTTTCATCAAAAACTATCCGGCGTGAACTGCATATGGCAAATATCCATGGTAAAGCGGCTATTTCAAAACCATTGATTACACCATGCAATGCCTTAAAGCGACGAATATGGTGTCGCGAGCTTAAAAGTGGACACACCAACAATGGGAGAATGTAATATGGTCAGACGAATCGTCGTTCAGATTATTCCTGACAAATAGACGTGTTTACGTTTGGAGAACGCCACCAGAAGTCTATCAAGTTGACTGTCTTCGGCCTACGGTTAAGGTATCCGACTGCCTTTAAAACACGTTTTTCAGTCACATTATCGATTTTTCAATTTCCATATAAAATAAAACCCTGATTTCTCATCTTTACAAATCTGTTTAAATTTTGTTTCTATCTTGCTTAGAACTTAAAGTTACAGGTAGTTTAATACGATCAAGTCGAAAAGTTTTTTAACGGAAGTGCCTTTCTCCCATTGGTGATAATAGTTGGTTTTTTACCAACGATCCATCAGCGAAGGGAGAGAGCCCGAAAAGGTGAAGCATACTGGTTTGCCCACTAATATATTAAATATTATGAAACCAGTATATTTTGAACTTTGCAACAGGGAGCTTTTATTAAAGTGTTTGCATGGCAAAACTCAGAATGCTAATGAACGTTTCAATGGGGTGATTTGGCAGAGAGTTCCCAAGGAGGTTTTCTTCAGTCTGAAAACTCTTAAATTAGGGGCCTATGATGCCGTCATGCAATACAATGATGGTTATAAAGGCTGTATGAGCATTTTACCAAGCTGAATATTTCAAATGGTTATTTCACCACAAAGGGTTATCATTGTTTGGATCGCGTTAGAATCCATGATTCCAAGCGGCATGCAACATCTATCGCGAATAAGCGTAGGAACATTTTGCGAGCTATAAGAAAGAAAAAAAGATAAACTATTTAGGTGATACAGATGGTGAATTATACAAAACAGGGTCATTTTGAAGTTCCAGTTTTATGTGGTAGGTGTGCTTCCATTTTGAAATATATATTTAGCTTTATCTCAAAATCACTTTTTCAGCATTTTGTTTTTACGCAAAATAGCGTAACTCAAAACGTTAGGCTTCAAACGTGATACAAATTTGTAGGAATACTTTAATGAAGCAGATAAAGGTATTGGTCCACTCCTGTGTTAATCAACCAATTAGTTTTTTGTTGTTGTTGGTATAAATTGTGATTGCATCCAAATTTTCGAAGATTTTGTACTTGTTTCTGTTTCAAACCAAGCTAACTTTTATGGAACTGGTTTTTTACAACTACGTGAATGGACCAATTTCTTAAAGAAACTTTGATCTTTATTATAAACCATACAAATTGAAAATATATTAATTTAATTTCGAACTATCATATTTTGCGGTAGAGTTAGTTTTTGCTATATTTTACATGTTTTTCATACTCAAAATAGATAAAAAATAATGCAAAATAATTTTTTTTAATGTTGTTCCATCTTTTTAGCCCTAATTTTTAATATGATGCTGAAAAAAAGTTACATTTTAAATAATTTCAAAAAATCTTCTCCGAAGGTAGTCGGATAACTTAAGCATGGCGGCGGTTCAGTGATGATCTAAGGTGCGATATCACATCGTGGTCTCGGCCCACTTGTTGTTCTGAATGGCCGTGTTACAGGAGAGGATTATGTCAGTCTTCTGGCCGACCATCTTCACCCAATGGTGCAAACTGTGTTTCCTGATAAACGACCAGTCTTCCAAGATGATAATGCCCCCATTCACACCTGTGGAATTGCCCGAGACTGGTTTTATGAACACGACGATGAAACAGAGCACCTCATCTGGCCCCCTCAGTCCCCTGATCTCAATATAGTTGAACCTTTGTGGGGTATTTTGGAAAACAAGCTGCGCAGTCGATTCCCCCCTTCAAGTACACTTTCTGAATTATTGACTTTTTTGCAATTCGATTGGAAACGTATCCCGCTGAATGTTGTACGTGACTTGTATTTGTCAATTCCACGTCGGATACAAGCTGTAATTCATGCAAAAGAAGGACCAACGTCCTATTAATAAAAAAAAATTCTCGTTTCACAGGTGTTCTAGTTATTTTGTCCAACCCCTGTATATGGCTTCTGATCTATTTCATTTCATTGAACAAGAGCTCATAAAGTTTCCTGCATATGACGTGTTGCCACACAGCCAAATGCAAGCTCCTTTTGTTATCGTTGAAGATGAGGCATATCCTTTGCTTCCATACCTCATGAAACCATACAGACGTGATGGACTAACTGAAACGGAGCGAAAGTTTAATGACCGCTTTTCACGTCCATGAAAGACTATAGAATGTGCTTTCGGAATAACCTACTCAAAGTGGCGCATCCTTTCAAAGTCAATTGAGACTTCAGTGCAACTTGCAGATACAATTGTGAAATGCATTTGTGTTTTACACAACATAATTATCGACAAAGAAGGAATGCAAAAAAACCTCTCAGATGTGCATATTACAGGACACGAAGTCAGTCGGGAGAGAAGAGGAAAATCTGCTACTCAAGCCGAAAACATCAGAGCTACATTTGCCCAATACTTCGAAAAATATCCTTTGAGTTATGTATGAATGGAATGAAAAATAAACGCATAAAAATTAAGAATCTATTTACAATACAAACTATGTGATCATTTAAAATTGAAAAATAAACATTTGTTTTATATAATTGATTTCATACCTGCAATAAATACACTAAAAAGCCAAAACATTATGACCACCTACTCAATAACGCGTTGCGCCTCCTTTGGTCTGCAAAACAGCTGCAACTCGCCTGGGCATAGTTGCCACAAGTTCTTGGTTCCTGACTGGAGACAGGTTGTACCAAATGTCTAAGTAGCGGTCACTCAAATTCGAGATATTAGGACATGGTGGTGTTTGAGCTCTGAGCTGCCGCTTCGTGAAACCCCAAAAAAGCTCTATCGGATTAAGATCCGGCAAGTTAGGTGGCCAGGACATTAAATGGTATTCATCAGTATGCTCCTCGAACCACTCCAACACAATCAGAGCCTTGTGACATGGGGCGTTGTCCTGCTGGAAGATTCCATTTCCAGTTGGGAAGACAGACGCCATGTAAGGTTGCTACTGATCCACACACAATATTGTTCAGATAGCAGAGTTCATGGTCTGTTATACCACAACTACGGGTCCCAGAGTCACCTGATGCCACACCCATGAGAACGTCTACGAAAGCATAACACCGCCACCACCAGCCTGTGTATGACCTGCTGTACAAGAGGGGAGCAACTGTTCGTATGGCAGACGGCGTACCCTGACACGACCATCGACGTGATGAATGAGAAATCGGGATTCATGTGACCAGGCAACTCTCTTCCACTCATCCATGGTCCAGTCTCGATGTTCCCGGGCCCACTGTAGTCGTAGTTGACGATGATTCTTGGTCAACAGAGGCACACGAGTGGGACGTCTGCTGCACAGTCCCATATCCAACAGTGTCCGCTGAACTGTGTGTTCCGAAACACTTCCGCTTGGACCTCCATTGTATTGGGCTGTCAGCTGAGTCACTGCCTCGTGCCGATTTTGCTTTATCAAGCGAGACAGTCACCTTAGCGTCTACTGCTGATGTCACCGTCATTTATCTACTTTGTATGAATACTAACATAGGCAGATCGTGAACAACCTACCAGTCGTGCAGTTTCGGGGCAATCGTTCCGAGTCTTCGGGCCATTACGATCTGCCCTGTATCAAATTCGCTTAGATCAACAGCCTTTCCCATCACTCGCAAAAGTAAGTGCAATAATGATTACTTACCTTCTACAGCAGCAGTTAAATACCATTCTCACTTAATCACGCGCCCTCCACGTCATCCAGACGAGTTCATTGAAAAATGTGGGGATGGTAATAATGTTTTGTCTCGTCAGTGTATGTTGTAACGTTAATAAGAAAATTGAATTATTTTACTTTACTTTTACCCCCCCCCCCAGTGGGCCGCGTTAAAATTATCAAATGTTGATCCGGTCCACGGCGATAAAAAGGTTGGGGAGCACTGGTCTAGAACAATAGTAATCAACGTCCGCCGGTTCCGTCGTCTGCAGAAAACCACGTCTGGGATCCTTCAATCTCTTCTTTTGTCTGCGGGAACGATGCCAACGACCGAACATTACGCGGGGGAAGAATGCCAGCTGGTGGCTAGGGGACACGGGGGATCTGTTCTTACAAACGAGTATATACTACTTTTCAGCAAAATCATATCAATTATACATCGATACTTAAATTTTTAAGCGTAATTCAAAATATAGTTTTTATTATTTGTTTAGAGAGTCATTAAATCACAGTGTTTACCTTTAATTTGGAGTGGAAGGAATGAGGCGACATGCCTGTGTCATAACTTTTTTGCGGATTTAATGTGTCCAGCCCGATTTTTAAATTGTTGTCATTTACTTATTACTAGCTATTTCGAGGCCATCAAAGCGTTGCCTGTTGCGTTGGTTTGTATAGCAAACCAGATACAAATACGTAGCACTTATTGGAGGTTGGCGAGCGTTTGCAAGCAGTTTGGAAGGCGCCTGACCCCACGAACTTTCACGTACAACTCCGAGCTGGCCACGCAGTGGCTTTTAAATTTTTAGACACTAAAGTTTTCGTAATTTATTTAGTCATCCATATTTCTAAACTTTTTATATGTTAATCAGCATATTTTAATCATCATTCCATCACTTTTTGAAATTTCTTGCACAAGACTAACGTTTATTTTTTTGCACTGTTTTTCTATTTACTATGATTTTGTTTAATTTATCTTGCATGTCCGTTCTTGAATATTGCGCCATAAAACCCCCAAAATCCAATCCACTTTCCGAAGCAAGGATTTTCCAGTAAAACAATTACTGTAGTTATAAAAACCGTATTTTCAACTACACAGTTACGACTTTACTATATAATCTACCTCTGTATGTCATTTACATAGTACGCACTAAGTTATATAGTATATTAGTTCAAACACCAATCACAATTCATCAATCCGTGTCAGCGAAACATAATATTCTCCGCATAAATGTTTATTTCATGTTCATATCGGAGTTAGGCCCCGTTCACATGAGGCCCGTAAAACGCGCGTTTGGCAAATCTATCAGGGTCTCGCTCTTCAAGGTCGCAAAGATAGATACTTGAATTAGAGGAATAAATAAACATAATTTAATGTGGCGGGACCTTGCTAGCCTCGCCATACGCGTATTGAAACGCTTCATGTGAACGGGACCTAAAAGTGAGTTAGGTGGCAGTAAATGCTTTAAAAAATAGTTTAGAAAATTTAATTTTATGCTATTAAAGTTTGTTTACATTTGTTATGTTATGAAAATTACATTGCTGTCAAACATTTCGCGCCTTTCTTTGCACTAGTCCGAGCCTCCCATTTTTGAAATCTCTGGCGTATGAATTCTGATCCTACCGGTTCCAGACTGTACACAGAATAGGTGATGTATTTGTCTACATATAATTGGATCCCTAATTTATGTAAATTAGGTATGGCTTCTGTCATTCTCTTAATTAATCAGAAAATAACCAGGAAATACTTCGGAATTTGAATTGATTGACGGATGTTTACGGAAATATAGTTGTCTTCAATCAAGAGAGCTGGTTAGTGAGTAGTTGCGTTTGTATAACCAGAAGAGTATTGCTGAAACGCGATATAACTGCATATTTAATTTCATTTTCTTTCAAGGGGAGACTCATAGCTGTGAACTTTCCTCCTCTTCGAGACTTCCCTTTGTGTTCCGAGATCGATACTCTTCTACAAGTACAGATGAATTCGGTGAGTCAGTTTTATTGTGAAAAATTTTATGTGGATTATATATATATATAATAGAATTATCCTCTTTGGGTTTGATCTCGAACCGTCACCAATACCCCGTTGTGTTGCTCAAGTGGAACGTCCATGGAAATACCTACCTTTAATAGCGTTAGTTAGTAATTTTTTAATTAACGTCGTACTAGAGCAACCGAACGGGCATTGACGACGATCAGGGATCAATCCCTTAAGGGAAAGATCGGAGAACAACACCACGTCACTTTGAACCACGGTCAGTTGATGGGGAAACACACCTGAGCTGGCACCCTACTATCCAAACTTCCACACCAACCCAACGTGAGCACTTTCGTTCACTACAGATTTAAGGTGCGCCAGTCGCCTCTACACTATACGCTTACAAACATCCATTCACTGACCCAGTAACCTTCCCAACTGGAGGCTAACACCTTAACCACCCGACCGAATAGCATTAGGATACAATCAGAGTTTGAAGATTACAGAGTGACATGCTTAGTACCGAGTCATAGGTAAAGGTAATTTTTAATTTACATAGTACTAGTGCAACACAACTTGGATTGCAATCCACACGACTTTCAATCCGGAAGGTTCCGACCGGATTGACGCTAATCCGGCCGTATCCGGCTGGATTGGTACTTTGTTAATAAATCTATCTTTTCAGTATGTATTTTTTCAAAATCGGCTGAGTGAAAGTAGGTAAAAAGAATATTATTCCAAATTGACGAACAAAATGTCTACAGGGTGGTCCCGAATTCATGGTACAAACTTTAATGGTAGGTACAGGACATTGTAACAATGATTTATTGTATAGGAATGTATAGTCGCAAGTGACGCGGTGAGGCGAAAACAGGGGAAATAACGGCCGAAAGGAAAAACAAAGATTTTATTGAAAGCGTTGTTGACAAGTGTCATGTTTACAGTAATTGTTCAAAATTGCGTCCACCAGTATCGATACATGCTTGACAGCGTCGGTGGAGCGATTGGCGTACACGTTCAAAGATGCCTGGTATTTCACGCACACCTGCAGCAGCTACAGATAAGCGAGCGACGAGATCCTCATCTGAGTCAACTGGAGTCTCATAAACAAGATGCTTTAGATGTCCCCATAAAAAGTAATCGAGGCTCGATAAATCGGGAGATCGGGGTGGCCAAGGGACTGGTCCACCACGCCCAATCCATCGAGTACCAAACGTGGCATTCAGGTAATTCCGTACATCAATGCTGAAGTGTGCTGGCGCCCCATCGTGCTGAAACCACATGCGGTTACGAATGGCGATCGGAACATCATGCAGCAGTTGTGGTAACACTTCTTTCAGAAAAATAAGATAGCTTCCGCCAGTGAGCCGCGTGGGTAGTAAGTATGGGCCAATCAAAAAGTCGTTCACAATACCAGCCCACACATTAATACTGAAACGTTGTTGAAACGCATGTCGACGCGTTGCATGTGGATTATCGGTTGCCCACACATGGGAATTGTGCGCATTAAAGACACCCTCGCGTGAAAATGTCACTTCATCTGTAAATAGCACATAATCTACGAAATCCGGCTGCAACGCACATTGCTGCATCACCCACAGGCAGAAGTTCACGCGGCGAGGATAATCTGCCGGATTCAATGCTTGTACTTTCTGAAAATGGAAGGGGTGTAAGCGATTTTCGTTTAACACTCTGCATACAGTCTGATGACTCACACCTACGTCACGCGCAACAGTTCTTGTGCTTGACTCGGGTCTATCAGCCACAATGTTCAAGATGCTTTCTTCCAGCCTTGGAGTGCGTACAGCTCTTACTCGACCAGCGCCATGTCTGTTGACGTCGAACGCACCTGTTTCACAAAGTTGACGATGTAACCGTTGAAAAATTCTATGATCCGGCATTCGTCGATCAGGATACTCCGCGCGATACATTCGTAACGCAGCTCTGCCGTTACCATTTGCACGGCCGTACATGTAATGCATGTCTGCTTTTTCTGCATACGTAAAGTCACCCATCGTCTACGGCAGCACAATTGTGAATGGCGCTTTTCCCTACTGCGATGCATCATGTTCAACAGCGGCTAGACATCTACTGCCCTCTACCGGCAATGATACCAACCGATCACTCCATTTCTCTTTCCTTTTATTTCCCCTGTTTACGCCTCACCGCGTCACTTGCGACTATACATTCCTATACAATAAATCATTGTTACAATGTCCTGTACCTACCATTAAAGTTTGTACCATGAATTCGGGACCACCCTGTATATTAGCATTAGAAAATCAACTTTATTAATAATTTTCCATAGGTAGGATATCAATGACTAATAATAAATTATAGTAACTACTAGTAGTAAGTATTAAACGATTAATGATGATCAGTCTTACTAGCTTTCTATACCAAAAAACATCAGTTTGTTTTATACGTAATACTTTTTTATTTATCTAAAATTAAGAAGTCTCTATCTCTAATGTCGTTGAGCAAATGACATATAAATTGTACCTAACCTTGTCTCATACTACCATAAAAATCTAATCTTTGGCAGTTTTGGTCAACATAACAAAAATGGAACTCTTAATTCTTCTTAATTGCTTAAAACGAAGCTATAGTAATGAAAATGAATTTTGAGTTTGAAAGAACCATCTAACGAAACAAATCGTATTAATTGTGTCATCCCCAAGCCTACTTCTCAATGAACTAATAAACTAACAACGCAAATATAACTAGCGGTTGAGAAAAGACCCTCTCAGCTTCAACACTAGTTGGTTTAACCGTCATTAAGTAGTTGTACATAAGACAAATATTGTTTAGTTTTTTGTTGTTTTGGTATTTCTTCACTTCTTCTTCGCAAATAATTTCAATTGTATCTGTCTCATTTCCGTCTCGTTTTGATGTGAATGCTTTATGAACTAATTCAGAGTAACTTTCAGAACTAATTTTTAATTTGCTATTCCCAGAAATTATGTTGATGCAGTGTTTTGTTTCTAAATGTACTTTTAAACATTTGAAATTTTCCTTCCTTCGCAAAAAATATTATTGATAGTTTAATTAATTATTTTTTCTAGAATTCTCCAAAATGATAGTTGAAAAATAAAAATCGATTAATTCACAATCGATTGCTCATAAACCGATTTTGCGACTTTAAAGTTGGATTTGAATAATCGATTATTTAATTTTTAAAAAATTCGGGTTTTTTGGATCCGGGCCGGATCCTATATATATATATATATATATATATATATTGCTGGATCCGGTAGGTAACCAAACGATGCCGGATCTGGCGATTCGGATTCCAATCCCAAAACACAACGGGCTATTGACGACGGTCCGGGATCAATCCCCAAAGGGAAAGATTTGAGGACGACACCACGTCGTTTTGAACCACAGTCAGATGACGAGGCAACACCTGAGCTGGCATCCTACTCTCCAAACTTACACTCTACGCCAACGCGTGGACATTTGAGGCTATGGCAGACAATGTTTTTCCTAATGCTGCCTAATACTTGAAATCTTTTAGTATTTTACTAGTGATTGTGATGATGATTCAATAAGGATTCGTGTGTAATATACACTTGGAAGAATCGGGTATAACTACAATGTTTAAATTCCTTTTTACTATCAAAATTAGTGTTTACCGGACTAATAATGCTTTTCTTTTACAAAAGTATTTCACTAATAGTAGTGTTTAATACTTACGTTTTCAAAGGAAAAAGCAATTCGAAAGGACTTCTCTAACAAAATGAATTTCCTCCTAATTATTTTACTTATGGATCTACACTACTTGGATTAAGCAAAAGAGACTTTAAAAAGAAATTTTATGTGAAATTTTGCATGTGCTCCATAATAAGTTATTTTATTCGTCTATCGCACTTTTTATATTATCGAAGCTTACAACTCATCATCAGGTGCGATACAAAAAGTAACATTTAAATCTCATTAAATATGTTCCCGAGACAAAAATAATAAAAATATAAGTATGAAAATTTTAGGACATGTGACATCTTGATCTTTCATGTTTCGATGCTTTCAGAGATTTTCCTCACGGTGAAATATGCGTTAAAAAAATTTAAAAATCTTATATTTTCCCATAATTTTAATTTTAATTTTAAATGTTTTTTTCTTATAAAGGAGTATAAATACAATCAACCAATTTACGCCGTTATTTGTTTGGAAGAGCTCATCATTGAGAATAATTTTTAATACTGTCTTTCCATTTTTCGAAAAACCAGAACAATTTTTAAATTTGTAGCAAATGGGCAAATTGTCTTTTATAGTCAATCTCTCGGATTCAGCAATGACTGCTATTAAATTGTATTCTTACGTTTCCTCAGAGACCGTTCTACAAATGTAACAGCATAAAAATTTCTAATTTGCGTCAGTTACTTATTGAAATATAGGGTCGCAAACAGGCCACTTTTAGTGCCAGAAATCTAAATTTGTGTGACCTTGAACTTTAAATTTCAATAATTATTTAAACTTAGATTTATGAATCCCAATATTCTGCAAATGCCCATTACTATATGTTACCTATATAAAAACGGATTTTAATGGAAATTCGTTTTTACAAATACAGCCCCACAACCGATTTGCTCTTTTTTGCATGGAATGATCCAGGTGCAAATTCGTCATCTTACCGTAGTTCAAAAATTGAGAAGCGTTGTTTTCATATCTTTTAGGCCCGATGCACACATCCGGTTTTTCAACGTGCGGCGCCACTGCGGCACCGAAGCCCAACGATGCACACATAACCGTGAAATGAAGCACGAACTCATTTCGCGCCATTTGCGATAAATATTCTATCGAAGAAAACGTGTTTATTTCGCTTACTTGGTGTAAAAAAAAGTATATTTTGAAACAAAATAGACGTTACTGTATACAACCATTTATTAATTATTATTTATATTCCACTTGTTTATGAAAACATGGTACTTCAGAACGGAGGTTTGTGTGCGGCGCCGTGGGGAACTGCGGTACAGATTGCACGCAAGTTTGACGTGCGTCACCCCAGCGGCGCTGGAGGCTTGTGTGCACTGCTCCATTGGATCTAATGTATCCCAGACCGCACTTGCGTTGCCGAAGCGGCGCCGCAAGTTGAAAAACCGGATTTGTGCACCGGGCCCTATTGTCGGGAATTGACCCCGGAACTTCGCCACTGTTGTGTTGCTCCGTTCACCCACTTTGATGTATTGATTCTTTCAGTGTGTCCGGCGGCTGCGACAGAATGCGTACGTTCTTCTTCTGCTCGTGGCAACGGTGAGTGGGTACGTCCTGGGACTTCTACTACAGTCCCAGAATCTCTCCAACCACACCATCCACCTGATCGGGTTTCCGGGACAACTGGTCCTCCGGGCCTTCCTCATGATCATCGTCCCGCTGCTCTTCTGCAGTCTGGTTTTGGGTGAGTCATATGGAGCACTTCATTCTATTTTCTGGGGGACTACAGGGTGCTGTAAGAATACTCCAAGACCCACCCCTGACCCATTAACTATTTAGGTTTATAGTGTTATATATGATCCGGGAAGGGAAAAGGGTTGATCCGCGCTGCACAAAAGGAAGTCCAGAGGAAAACCCGACACCCACAAGCGAGATTTATTAAATATATTTTTTAAATGTCTTGAGAATATAGGTAAAGGCCTTGAGAATATAGAATATATTGAGTATAGAAATAGGCTGTAAAAATATTGTATAGGTTGGTCCCGTGTTCCCACATCTAGAATTCAGATCACACTGGATTTGCGAACAGGTTGTCAACACTTATCTTGGGCCCTCCGTGAGAGAAATGCAGACTAGCCACTCCCAGAAGAACACGCGTGTTTGTAACCTCTGCCAGAAGGACATTAAATCTGTTTTCGTGTTGGAACGGAATCCAACCTATTTATCTGCCTGTCACCCATTGTCCTTTTTAACGATTCCAAGATCCAAAGAAATGATCAACTGTGGATTTCATATCCCTTCCGTCGCAGGTGTCATTGAGACCACTGGGCAACACTCACCACCAGTGGCCCGATCTGCCATCGCCACCCTCAAGCTGTCAAAGCAGATGAGAATTCTGGATGACAACGTGGCACGATTCCATTGTTGTCCACCTGCACCTGTAAATTAGCTTACCTGACCAATGTTACAAGGTGATCAGTACATGGATTTTTGTAAGCGTATGCTGCAGAAGCCGCTGGTGCACCTTAAATCTGTCTTGGCCGAAAGTCCTCACGTTGGGTTGGTGTGGTAATTGGTAATTTTTTAACTAACGTCGAACTAGAGCAACCCAACGGGCTATTAACGACGGTGCGGGATCAATCCCCTAAGGTAAAGATACGAGGACAACACCACGTCATTTTGAACGGTCAGATAACGAGGCAACACCTGAGCTGTCACACCACTCTCCAAACTTCCACACCAATCCAACTTGAGGACTTTCGGACACGACATATTTAAGGTGCACAAGCAGCCTCTACACCTAACGCTTACAAACATCCATGCACTGGCCCGGATTCGAACCAGGAACCTTCCGATCTAGAGGCCATCATCTTAACCACAAGACCGGTTGGTCGGCACCTTACCTATGAAGGAAATGTGAATAGGAAAATGACAACCTCACGGACTTCAAAGCACCTGGTTGTTCTGAACACGGAGTGGTCATTCCCATACAAGGAGCTAAACGAGACTTAGAAATAATAGAAAACTAAACGAGTCGTTCACTTTTTATATTTATTTTGATGTACGCAACAGGACCGAGAGACTTCGAACTTCCATCTGAAAATAAGTGTACTTCCGATAACTTCACTTGTACTTCATCGAAATACGGTCAGGGTATGACATGCCTCTTGGATTCGTCTATTTCATTAAGCCACAACAATGATAAGTTCCACGGGTAGACTCTTCCCATTGGACCTCTATCACAAACATAGGGTCGGGGAAGCCCGGAGAGTTACGAGTTAAAATCCGACCGAAGCCCATCGTTTACAAAATAGTGACATCGACAGCAAAACATTGAAGTTTTGAAACATCGATGTTCAAAATTAAAACATCGCTCAAAAACCATCGATGTTTTAAACATGGATGTTTTTAAATATCAGTGTATTTAAACTTCCCCGCCCCCAATTCTTAAAACTGGTTTATCAACCTCAAACATTAATGTTCACCGTGGGGGGGGGGATTTAATTTGTCATTTGCAGTGTTCATTAATTCATAAGTAAGACTTTTTTTAACTGTCAAAACAAAGTCCAAAAAATTAATTAAAACGATTAACAAATCTTTTATTTTCAAATTGAATAATATAAAAGGGAATAATATTTACAACAATTTGACATAGATATTTTGAACTATAAGTATAATTAGACAGGTACATAACAATAATTATTGTTAGTAATTATTAAATATTTATCAACTTATGGGACCTCTATCACAAACATAGGGTCGGGGAAGCCCTATGTTTGTGATAAAGGGAAACACGACAATCTTCTTTGTTATTTAGTTTGTGAAAAATGAGTTTGTCAACTTTCTCTACCTTAAGCTGACTTTTTTTTCACCAGTTAGGGAAAAAACTGTATCTGTTGAGACACATGTCGCCATCACTGACACACTTGCACGGTTATTTTTCTTAATTTTTACTTAGTGGTGCTTTTTTCATTCAAAAATAAAACATCGACAACGTGAAAACACAGTCAATTTTTTTAAACATCGATGCTAAGCAAACATTGGTTCCAATAACTCGATGGTAAATACAACAATGTTTTTATAAAACATCGACGTTGATGTCGCATCCCTACTTTTCAGACCCTTCACCTTTGGCCACTTTGGTCTAAAAGTATGTTCCATTTACTGATTATTACTATTATGCTACTTGGTTACTTTTTAAATTTTTATAGTGGTACCTTTTTCATTTAAAAATAAAACATCGACAACGTAAAAACACAGTCAATGTTAAAACATCGATGCTAAGCAAACATTGGTTCCAATAAATCGATGGTAAATACAACAATGTTTTTATAAAACATCGATGTTTTGAAAACATCGACATTGATGTCGCATCCCTACTTTACAGACCCTTCACCTTTGGCCACTTGGGTCTAAAAGTATGTTCAATTTACTTATTATTACTATTATGCTACTTTGTTACTTTTAAAATTTTTATAATGGTACCTTTTTCATTTAAAAATAAAACATCGACAGCGTAAAAACATCGACAAGTAAAAACATCGGCTTCCATACATCGATGTTAAATACATCGATGTTTTTTTACAAAACATCTATGTTTTGAAAACATCGACATCGATGTCGCATCCCTAGTACAAAAGGAGTTGGGGCACGTTAAAACTAACGTGGCCCAAAATGGCGTTGTATGGAAGTTTGGAGATTGGGGTAGCAGCTCAGTTGTTGCATCGTCATCTGACGGGACCCGGTAACCCGGTTGGAAGAGCATCGGATTAGCAACTGGAGGGTTGCGAGTTCATATTCAGCCATAGATAGTCGTTTAGAGAGGGGCTGGTGCACATTAAATCCGTCGTGACTTCAAATGTCCTCACGTTGGCGTGGTGTGGAAGTTCGGAGAGTGGGTTGCCGACTCGGGTGTTGTCTATTCATCTCACCTTGGTTCAATTACGTGGCGTTGTCTTGGGATTGATATCGGACCTTCGTCAAGAGCCCGTTGGGTTGCTCGAGTACGACGTTAATTTAAAAAAAAATTACTTCGTCACCTGACCGTCGTTCAGAATGACGTTGATTTGTCCTCGAATATTTTCCATCGGGTTTGATCCCGGACCGTCGCCAACAGCCCACTGTGTTTCTCCACTGTGAAGTTAATGAATCACCATTTCCATTACTCTGAAACTAGATTGGATAATACTAGCCTGTTTTTTTAAACTGGATGAGATTAACGTAGAGATGATGATGACCGATATAAGTTACTCCAATACCACCGCTTTTAATTTGATATTCGGATTAGGACTATCAACACCTGAGCTGGCATTCCACACTAAGCCAACGTGAGAACAGTGGAGGCCACGGCAGTTTTAACGAGCACCAGCCCCTTTGCACAAAACAGTATTTGGTTGAATTCGAACCAGGAACCATCCTGTGGTTAATTCGTAACTTTTCAAACTGGACGTCGATCATTCAGATTCAACATAGACTATATTATTAAATTATATTCTTTTTTCTGAAGAGTGTAACGTTATAAAATTTAAAATGTTAGTAAATAATTTATTAAAATATAGTCTCAAATACGATTGTAAGTGATAACAGTCTAGATTTCTGTGACCTAGAAATTTCAAAAGCCGTTAATTAACTAAATATTAGTTTCTCAATCCCAATCGTTTGCAATTGCTTATTTCTACATGCGACACATTAAAAATCTCATTATCATTGCAATCGTGGCCACTTGCCATAGCCAATTTGCGTGGACTGAGCCAGCTCAAGTACCACCGCTTATTCGAAACATGAAAATGAGAATATATGCTGTGGATGACGCATGATCTATTTTAATGGAAATCAGTTTTTAAATGTGACTGACACATCATAATGCGTTTGTCGAATGACCTACAATCCAATGAGTCAGCAATTTCCCTTTGCAACAATGTTGTATTGCTATGAACCATTACTCCCTAATTCACTTTTTTGTATGTCAACCGTTGCAGTGATAGATGACGAGGCAACCCACCTGTTGCTATACCGTTATTCCTTCAAGTTTTTGAGACTGCAAATTTTTTGAGTTTAATATGTTTAGTGTTTTATTTTCTGACTTACATGTGACATTCTTATAACACGGTACTCTTATAACACGGATTCTCTACAACACGGTACTAATATTGCGACGACCCTCGTATAACACGATATTTTCTAATAGTTTCTGTATAACACGGTTTAATTTTTACCTATTGTCGGTCAATTAGACGGTTAAATTTTTCAATTTTAATATGTTTAGTGTTGATTTTTCTGATTTACAGGTGACACTTATAACACGGATTCCCTACAACACGGTACTAAAATTGATACCCGTTAGATTTTTTTCATCTGTCTGTCTGTCCAGTATGTCTGTCCTGCATGTCTGTCAGTCTGTTTTGTGTTGTCTGGTCTGTCTGTCTGTATATCTGGTCTGTCTGTTCTGGTCGGCGTTGTCTGTTCTGGTCTGTGTTGTTTGGTCTGTCTGCATCTCTGGTCTGTCTGTTCATCTGTTTCTCTGTATGTGTGTGCCCTATATACGTCCACACGGTTTAATACATAGTTAAAATGTTTTTAAAACTTATTTGAATTTACTTACATTATTTAATAATACCTTATGGCACTTAAGTTAAAATACAAATAAATAAGTTAACTTTTTCGATGTTTTTAGTACTCCATAAAACACGGTTTAAGTTTCCTTAATAAACGGAACGCAATCTCTACTTTTATATAATTGCTAAGTTTCGCTTAACACGAACTATCCTATAGCACCGGTTTCTATATAACACTGTACCAAGTATACAAAATTGTATGACCCCCTTGTTTCGTATAGCACGGTTTCCATATAACATGGTACCATTTGACCGTGTTATAAGATGGTCACCTGTATATATTTACAATCGTCCGTTTAGCCCTGCAAACCATCGTGCCATAAAACCCCAAGCAAGTCATTGATGTCATTTTTTCTATTCAGGATTGTCCTGCCTGCGCAAGGGCGGAGATGCCCGGATGGTGGGCCTTACGCTCGTCTTCTTCTTGGGACTGTCCTCATTCTCGGCCGTGTTGGGAGCGGCGGCCGGACACCTCGTCCACCCCGGACGGAAAATCACGTCCGGCAGTGTCCAGTCGCAGTCCCAAATATCCGGCCGCAAGGGCGTCATCCTGGATTCCATGCTTGACCTTATGTGGTACGTTATTTTCCATTACATCTGCATGACCCTGCCAATTTTAGGGGTATCAAGGTAGCTCATTTGGCACAGCAACGGGGGGTTGCGAGTTCGAAACTAGGTCCAGCCAAAGACTGTCGTTAACAAGGGGGCCGGTGCACGTAAATATGTCATGACCACAAATATCATCACATTTACGTAGCGTGGCAGGTAGGTAGATAGGTACTATGTAATTAACGTCGCACTGGAGCAACACAATGGGTTGTTGGATATGGTCTGGAACCAATCTCTAAGGGAAAGATCGAGGACAACGTCTCGTAATTTTGAACCACTGTCAGATGGATCCACACTTCGCCAAAATGAGTACATTTGAGGCAACGACAGGTTGAAGGTGCACCAGCCCCCCTAAGCACGATGATCTTTGGTTGGACCGTGTTGATACCGCTACGGTCGGTAATCCGTTTCTCTTCCAAATGGGCTATAAAGTGAATGATACAACTTATGTAAACTTCGGTACTATAAAAGAAAATGTTCAAACTTTATCAAGTTTGACTATAAAATCTTTGTATAACTGTTTTGAAGTTTTGTGGTGGAAGGGGGATGTTAAGGCAAGTTGCGCGAAACACAAGACAACGTCAAATGAGAAATGGATTGGATAATTCTTTTGGTAACTCTTGATATAAAATGCTTCTTTAAAAATCATTTACCTTTTTTTATATATAACTAGCCACTGCGTGGCCAGTACGGCGTTCCCCGTCACAGTTCTTTTCATGGGGTCAGCTGTGACCATTGCTTGCAAACGCTCGCCAACAACTGGTGATTGCTACGGATTCCCATTTGGTTTGCTTCACAAATTCCCCCAAGGAGGCCGTGATGACCTCAAAGTGGCTAGTACTAATTATATTCCACGCGCAGCCCATAAGAGGTAGAGGGCGATTGTGATGAGAAGTGGGGGAGGTTTGTAGTTTCACCCCTACAGATTCGGCTATCCTGCGCACAGACGTCCTCGGCTGGCAACTCCACAGCATCAAATGAGTGGTATTTGGAAAGATGAATCTGAAAAATACAAAAGAAAAGGGAAAGAAGGTATCTTGTTCTTTAATCTTGTAAATTCACTAGTGTAGGTCATTCGACCATCCTTTCATGTGGTCGGCAGAAGTAGATGTCTGGTTAGGTCCGTCATAGCATCCGACCTTTTCTGCATCATACCGGTCGTTGAGTTTGACAGATGTGACTTTGTAAGGGCCGTAAAACTTGACTCTCAGTTTTAGACCTGTCCCGTACTGAGTCCTTTGAACGGCAACAAAGTCATTCAGCCTGTAGGGGTAGGGTTTCTTTCTTTTCTTGTTGAACTGTCTTCTATTTTCTTAATGTAGCTGTAGGATGTTTCTTTTAGCGTCGTTTCTCATCTCTACGTTCATGCATTAAGTACTCTTCATTCAGTACCTCGTTGATTCTCACGTCTTTTTTTTATATTTTCGTTCCATCGTATACATCAGTTTAAATGGGGTGTACTTGGTGCTTCTTGGCGGTGTACTGTTGATCACGCGCTGTACGTTGGACACATATCTGAACCATTTGGCCGGATCTTCATGAGAAAGCTTTGCCAAAACAGGTATTGGTATCCTGTGCATTCGTTCAATCTGTCCATTTCCTCTGGGAATTCCAGTCGTGATTTTCGCATGTTCTATTACTTTGTTGGTGCAGTAAGTTTCAAACTCATTTGCACTAAAGGCAGAACCTCTGTCGGTAATTATCCTGCAGGATTTCCAAGTACCGTTTGCTGTCCAGGAGGTCGATCCACAGAAGAATCACAGTTCTATAGAAGTTAGAGCACACTGAGTTCGGTGACAATTTAGTTCACCTGCTTTTAAATTGTTAACAAAACACCTACTTCACACCGGTATGTCCGTGTATTTCGAACGAACCCCCAATTTGTAATAATTGAGTTCACAAAGTTCCGGTAAAATTAATATTTTTAATGATTAAAGTGAATCTGATGCTTTTAACTGCTGTCATGGGTCTCACATGCCCCGAGTCATTTTGACAGGTCGTTTCCACCCCTTAAAATGAATATTGGTCTCTGTCCTATTCAGTACTTTCCTACTACGTCCAACAGAAGCCACATTCCAAGACTGGTTTGACTGTGCCCCAACTATTTCGTGTTTTACACAATTTGCATTTCCCGCGTGGTCTCTTAGACCCCTTCACAGCTTTTGCGTTACCGTTCTTGTTGAATGAAATCGTCTTAGTTGGAGTAGGGAATTTCGGCAGAGAGCCTAAAATGGCAACAAACTTTACTAAAAAACGACCTATTTATCTTACACAAAACGAAATTCAGAATAATGTTGTCAATGGGTCGGAAATAGAGTACAGGGACACTGATATTTCGGATAATATTATTGAAAGCGAACACGAAACGGATTCGGAAATATAGGCGGATGAAGATGAAGACATTTCAAGTGCGTCTTCACAAGAAGAATATTTCTTCGGAAAAAATAACTTCAAATGGGATGCCCGGGGGGAAACCTAATCGTACCGTTAGAATACCAAAACACAACATAGTTTTACAGTTTCCAGGGTTGACACGTCCTGCAAAATTAGGTCCGAAAGCTGAGCCTGAAGAGACATGGAATCTACTTAACTTATATAGTAATATAAAAATGTATTTCATGTTAAGAATTGAATTATCCACACAAGTTACGAGACGGTTTGTGACACAACAGTTAAGGGTTAATTACAGGTGATTTAAGCGTTCATATGGCGAGTACAAAGTAGCCAATGCCCGTATGGCATGTCCAAGCCACAGTTCACATATTCCCTGAGAACATTTTGCTCATTCGATTCCTGTCGAAACATCAAAGGAACATCTTTTCTCTTTTTAGTCTAACTTCCTCTTTTTAGTCTAACTTCCTCTTTTTAGTCTAACTTCGTTCGCTATTCGCGCAGCTCATAGCAGGTAGAGGGCGCTGGTGATGAGAAGTGGGGAGGTTTGTAGTTTTACCCCTACATAACTGCCAATAAATTTTTAAAAAATTAATTTTTTTACTTTATCTTAAACGATCTAGGAGATAGAAAAAGAACTTCAATTAAAACTGTTTATTTGTTTTGTTCGTCCGCTGAATCGAGGTAAATCCCGATGGGAAGGTTCCAAGGACACTTGGTAATTTTGAACCACGGCTAAATGACGAGTGATACATATGTTGTAATGCTATAGATGGAATATTATTATGGAATAGAGACACATGGATATTGTTTCTGCAAACGAATAAAGTAATATTTGTTGAGGAATCCTACTTATTCTACTTTTCCAAATCCGTGTTTGCGGTACGCGGTAACCCGATTGGAAGATTAACTGGAGGGTTGCGAGTTCAAATCCCACCAAAGACAGTCGTGTACAAAGGGGCATAGTGCAAGATAAATCTCGTATCCTCCAATGTCCTCGGCCAACCGGTATAGTGGTTAAGGTGTTAGCCTCTAGATCAGAAGGTTCCTGGTTCGGGTCCGGGCATGGATGTTTGTAAGCGTATGGTGTAGAGGCGGCTGGTGCACCTTAAATCTGTCGTGGCCGAAAGTCCTCACGTTGGGTTGGAGGGGACGTTTGTAGAATGGGGTGCCAGCTCAGGTGTTGGTCCCGGACCGTAGTCAATAGCCCCTTGTGTTGCTCTAGTACGACGTTAACTAAAATTACCAATTACCTCCATTGTCTTCACGTCGGCGTGGTTTGGAGAATGAGGTGTCATCTCAAGTGTTGAACTCGTCAGCTGACCGTGGTTAAAACTTAAGAAGTATTGTCCTCAAATCATTCCCTTGTGAATTGATCCCGGACCGTCAACAATATCCCGTCCAGTGCTACGTTAGTTAATTACCATTATTATTGATTTTCCCCCCTTAGTCCTGCTTGTGGCCTCAGCGTGGCAAGGGGGTGTTCCTGGGATGAGTGGTCGAAGTACGTCGGGAGTTTTCACTCCTGGTAGGGTCACCCAAGGCGTGAAGGCCACTCCATTATTCCCAGCTAACACTAGCAGGCAAAGGAGCCAAGACAGACTTCTACCCTTGGGTGCTCCATTACAACAGAAGCTGCACATTTCCTCTTCCACATGGTTTTGTTGACAACTAGAAGTAATACTGCATCGTCCGTAGCGCAGGATAATCAGGGGCGCGTCCTGGGTTTAGTTAGAGGACCCAGCTCGAAAAGTAAGCTACAGTCTCCACACAAGTTTAAAACCTTGAAGGTTCTTCAATGCAACATCAACGGGTTATCTACTGGCGCAACTAAAGTAAAGCTTGATTTACTTCTAGATCTTGCAAATCAACATGATGTTCAAATTATTGCAATTCAGGAAACGAAGCTTCGGAATATTTCAAAACTGAAAGTCAAGGGGTACAACATCTATAGAGTCGACAGGTCCTCTGGGGTAGGAGGAGGTCTGGCTTTCCTTGTCAGATATATCAATTACCAGAGCATAAGTATTTCCGTCTCTACTTCAGATCTCGAGATTAAGGGAATAACTGTTACATGGAGAGGCAGACCGCTCCATATTTTCAATTCTTTACCATCCTCCCAACCAAACTTGTCTTTCAGATAATTTTACATCTTTAATGGATGACAATACACTAATTTTAGGAGACTTTAATGCCAAACACCCCTCGTGGGGTTGTTCATCAAGCAATAGCAGAGGTGAGGAATTGCTACAATTAATGGACGACAAGGGATTTATGTTACTTAATGATGTCACATCTACCCACTCCTCATATAGCTACAACACCTCGGAGGCCTTGGATATCACACTTGTCAGTTCAGATGTCCTTTCTCTTTGCAAGTGGTCTGTTTTGGACACCATTGGAAGTGATCACTTACCTATTCTTGTGGAAATCAGAAAGAAACATTGTTGATTTTTTTTATATAATTTACTACACAAGACGGGCATAACTGTTCCAACCTAAACAGGTCGACCAACCGGTCTGGTGTTAGCCTCTAGATCGGAAGGTTCCTGGTTCGAATCCGGGTCAGTTCATGGATGTTTGTAAGTGTATGGTGTAGAGGCGGCTGATGCGCCTTAAATCTGTCGTGGCCGAAAGTCCTCGCGTTGGGTTGGTGTGGAAATTTGGAGAGTGGGGTGCCAGCTCAGGTGTTGCCTCGTCTTCTGACCGTGGTTCAAATTTACGTGGTGGTGTGCTCGGATCTTTCCCTTAGGGGATTGATCCCGGACCGTCGTCAATAGCCCGTTGTGTTGCTCTAGTACGACGTTAATTAAAATTACCTTACCTTACGTTACCTCCAACCTAAACACATAGACAAGTATTTATGCGACGACATATAATACTCGTAAAGCGGTCAATAGTGTACCCTCGATGTGATATTTGAGTTTTGCTGTTATTTTTTCATCCTTCATCTTTGTTTATGTGCATTAATATTTTCTAATGTATTGTACTTTATATGTTGATATGTTTTGTTTTATTGTTTACTAGCCGGGCTGCGCCGGCTAGCGCTCGGTGGTGTGTAATAGTGCTTATTTTAAACTTTTTTACGCACCGTAATCAAGCATGTTTTGATTTGTACATTTTATTTATTTTTATGAAACAATTCTTCAAATCATTGCGAGCGTATTCAATCAAATATTTAAGGAAAGTTGGTCGAAATATACATATACCGCTACAAAATTATACATGTCTAGTGATAGTTTGCAGGAAATAGACATATCATTAAAATCTAACCCTAAATAATATTTCTACAATAGGTAATATACCAGAACACATAATGCAAACAAAAATAAAATTCCAATCCTTGAAAAAATGCAAAATTCAGAAGAAAAAAAATACGTACGTATCTATTCAAACGTGTTGAATTTCGATTTCCTGAATATATTGTGAAATAGAATAATGCGACAAAAGACTTTTCAACGATATTGACAAAGACAATAATAATTTATTAACAAAAAAAAATTACATATTTATAATACTTGGGAATCCTCAAATATGTCCACAACATCTCGCAGTCAACTCAAATACGCAAACACGGAATTCTAAATCAAATTTAAAAAGCAAACATTAATTCTGAAGTGGCCAGATACCGGGTAGCAAAATTACGTTTAAATTACTTTTACATCAAAGAAAGAAATAAGAAGTCAGTTCAAACATAAATTTTTACAATTTAATTCCTTACTTTGCATAGAAATTGACCTCGGCTATTTAAAAACAGCAAAAATTCAAAATCTCTGGGTTATTTTATTTACGTTGATTGTTGCCATTCGACGATACACAAATAACGTCGATTTCGGGTCCACGTACGTTAGTGTTTTATATATATAGATATTTGTTACACGATTTGTTGTTTCACTGACATGAAAATCTGCGGCAGTCTACAAATAAATAAAGAGTTGGACCATCATACAGGGTTCGTACGCTCCTTGAAAACTCCTTAGAAACTCCTTGAAAACGATTTTCATTTTCAAGCACTATGGAAACTCCTTGAATTTGGGGTTGGACTCCTTAAAACTCCTTGATTTTCATTTTTGAACATTTCTGAAAACATTTATCTCCAGATAAAAATGCTTACAATCCGTAGCCGTTTTCGTTTTCGAAATAAAAAAAATTCGTTTCTTCCGTTTTCTTCCACGTGGGTCATACCAAAACATCATCCCATTCATCATGACCTTCACTCCGCCCCTTAGCGTAGCGAATCTCTTATCGCTTCGAAAAGTTATGGCCCTCGCCGTATATGCCAGTCAATCAATAGAATAAACAACGAATGCCTTACTGGAATCTAAGGCAAGATATTTATGTCATTTTGGCATTGCACCTTACTGTGAAAGTGTAATGAATAAATACCTAAAAGATATTACACATTGCTGTTTGATGAAACGCTTAACATCACCAACCAAAAGAAGCAGATGGATGTACACATCCGGTATTGGAATCCTGACGATAACAGGGTAAGGACTCAGTACTTAACTTCAATATTTTTGGGTCATTCTACTTCTGAGGATTTGCTGAAAGCTTTTTACGAGGCTACATCGAAGATAGATCTGAAAAAGTTACTGCATGTATCTATGGATGGCCCTGCTGTCAATTGGAAATTTTATGAAAAATTACAAGAAAGTTTAGGAAAGAATTCAATGTGCAGTGTGTAACTGTAGGCAGCATATAATTAATAATTCATTAAATAAAGGAGTTTCTTCCAATCAGTGGAATATAACAGAAATTTTAAATGCATTGTATTGGTATTTCAAAGATTCTCCAGCTAGAAGAGATGATTATATGAAAGTATCTGATACAAAAAAATTTCATATAAAGTTTTGCAACCACAGGTGGCTGGAAAAGTGCCCGGCTACTGAAAGAGTTTTGGAGATATGGAATGATGTAATTAAATATTTCACTGAAATTGAAAAGGGGGTCTTTCCAAAAGCTACGTGCAAATCGTTTTCAGTGATTTTGGAGGCTGTAAAAGATCCATCTATTGAAATCAAATTCAATGTATTCCTCTCTGTTGCAAAATTAATTGCACCTTTTCTGGAACTTTACCAGACAGATAAACCTATGCTTCCCTTTTTGGGCCAGGATATTTTGAAAGTTGTTTGCAATTTACTGAAACTTTTCAAAGTAATTAAACCTTCAAGCATTGAAGAAATTTCATCAGTGAAGAAGTTGAGTGAATTTGATTTTGATGATTCATCTCTTCATGAATCTAAACATAAAATAAGTTTAAGTTTCACTGCTGATAAGATGTTAAAGGAAAAAATTTTTAAGAAAAAGATAACAGAAGGAAATGCTCTTCTGTTGAAAAATGATTGTAAAAATCTAGTCATTAATTTAATACAACATTTAATGGAAAAGAGCCCAATTACCTACTCACTTGTAAGAAATGTATCATGCATTATTCCTAATTATATGATAAAATCAAAAGAGAAGTTACAAAAGAAAAGAAAAAGTGTTCTGACATATTTTCCCCAAAATAAACAAATTTCTGATGAAAGAGGGGGGGGGGGATTATTCTATTATATCTTGAATTTTTAGAAGATATAAAAAAGAACCTCTCGGTGGAATTCAAGAATTTTAATCCCAAAACAATGTGTCTTGATGAATTATATTATTCCTTTTTAAAGGAGGAAAAGTATGGAGACCTGTTGGACTTCTTTAAGATGCTCCTGATACTGTCACATGACCAGGCATCTGTAGAAAGAGTGTTTTCAGTCAATAAATCTATTGAAGTGGAAAATTTAAAGGATGAATCCTATATTGCTCAAAGAAAAATTCACGATTTTTTAAAAATCCATGGCAGTGCTAAGAATGTTAACATAACAAAGGAACTAAGGCTATCTGCTTCCGCAGCAAGGGGCAAATATCAAGATTTTTTGGAAACACAAAAACGTAACCAAAACAAAGGGGTAGGAGTAAAAAGGAAATTGATTGAGGAAGAAATAGATTATTTGGAACAAAAAATATGTCTCCAGAAAGATATTGTGTATAATGAAAAAGAAGCAGATGAGCTTGCTCAGAAAGGAGAGGCAAAAAGAGACATTTCTTTTTTTATTAAGTCAAACAGCCTCAGAAAAACCATTAAAGAAAAAAACATTACACTAGATGAAATTGCTGTACAAATAACTGCAAAAAAGCAGATCTAAAAAATGTGTAACCTTTTTTTTAATTAAACTATGTATGAAAATTATTGAGTTTGTTATTTTTTTATCAATGCACTTAATGAGGTTTTATGGTAAGATGTTATAATTAACCTCTAACAATTAAAAGTGTGTTAGAGGTTAATTATACTTTAATTTTAAGTAAGGTATTTTAAATATTTTTTAAACTAGTCTACTTTTAAATTTGTTGCAAAGCATGATTTATTGGTGTATCGGTAAAGTTATGTAAAAACGTACTCCTTGAAATTTTAAAAATCACTCCTTGAAAACTCCTTAAATACTCCTTGATTTTGATTTGTGAAAATTTGTATGAACCCTGTCATATTTATTGTATTTTTAGGAACGCAGTGCCTAGCAATATCATGGAGGCCACTTTCAGAACGGTATGAGAAACGTTTTTGCTACATAACACTAATTTAAGAGGACCGGTGCAGTCCTTAAAATGGTCAAATTTTAAGGAACATTTTCTCAGAATCTTTATGTGTATTGATTTGAATTTTTAAATCAAACAAGAGATTCAATTCGTTACGCGCACCAATAAAGTTACTAGCATTATCAGTAAAGATAGTTACTCCTTTACCACGTCGAGAAATAAATCTTTTTAACTATGCAATGAATGATTCAGACGTCAAATACGATAGAAGTTCTAAATGAACTGCTCTAGTTACAAAACAAATGAATATTGCAACATATATCTTTTGAAGGGAACCCTTACGTTGAATTTTATTCTTAATGAAAAAGGGTCCGCCAAATTCAATACCAGTAGTATTGAAACACAAAATCTGGCTTTAACCGTTCAGGAGTCAACTCGCCCATTTTTTGAGTCATAAATTGAGGGTTGTGTTTAGCAGAATCAGTCAAAAATGATTTTACTAGACAAATTTCGATCACCTAATATCCAATACTTTTGGCGTGATAAATGCAAAGTAATTTGAACACCGATGATGCAAATATTTATCATGAATGTTTAACATAATTAGTTTGAGATTGAATGATTCTTAGGTAATATTTCAGGGTGTTTTATATTAAAGGATAATTTAGAATGTTCCAATCAACCTCCTACTCTAGTGATTCCATCTGCATCCAAAAGTAGGGCAGCTTTTTTGTTGCAGTAAAAATGGGAAAAGTTGCATCTATCATTCCCTAAAGTTGCATTTATGGAAATAAAGTTGAATGTTTTTTGATACACTAAAATCTAAAATAAATTATTCGTAAAAAATGAAAAAATTCAATACATATTGACAATTTTAGCCATGTACAACAGAATTATAATACATCATTAAATACAGAAGAAAGTTCAATGGCCGATCCTTGGCCAGTAATTTCTTTAACAATGAAAAACTTCGCCAGCTGCAGTCATATACTATGCTGTATCGGATAGCAGAAGCGCAAAATCCTTTCGCTCAATATTCAGAGATTTTAAAACGTCATTTACAAGGCGAACAACATTTTGCTGATAGATACTCACCTCACAAACTCTGCTGTCGATTACGCAAGTTTCCTCTGGATTATCACGAGTGCCAACAATGTGTTAAGGTACTTCTTGCCATTTATTTCACTTTCGTCTGTTAGGAAGAACACCTTTTTTCCATGAACTTCTTGTTTGATCCGCAATACTTCGGTGTTCGTAGACAAGAATTTCGCAAGATCAGACACACATGATCGAAGAATTGATTGAGAGGGCAAATAATAAAATAGCAATTTCATATTAATTAATTTTAAGCTAAATATTAAAAAGTTGCTGGTGGTTGCATTTGTGCAAAAATTTGTATTAGTGCAGAAAGTTGCATTTATGTTGCGGTTATAACTCACTTATTCACCCCATGTAGGAGGAATTTTCGTTTTAGTACTTTACATACAGCGTAAGAACGTGTGAAAAAAAGTTGCATTTGTTGTAAAAAGTTGGCTTAGTGATAAGGTTTTAATCTTACTTGAAGGGGAGACCAGCCCAATCCTCTTTCAAATGTTGAATCTCACGGAGAAAATTTTGAGTTTGTACCTCTTTCACAATGAAATTCTCAGTGATTGTACTCTCTGCTGTGAGAATGGGACCTTTTTTTAATAAAACATTTTTACGCGCCCTTAAGAACCTGAAAACATAACTAAAGACTCTAAAATTTAATTTATTACAATTATTACTGCTTTTAAGTAGATCATAAAAAAACGATGCACTTTCACTGGTAGAAAAGGTAAGTTTAGATTCACTAGCCAAGCAATTAAAGGTGAACACTGCTGCTCTAGCAGCACTATTAGGTTTAAACTCTTGAAAGTAATAGTCATTGTTCTCAGGCTCTAGTTCAGTTAGCGTCAGCTCTGGTCCTTGGATGATAAGCAATGGCCCTTGCCACCACAGGAAATTGTTACGCAAATGGTCTGGTGCACAACCACGAGACAGCAAGTCTGCTTCATTTTCCGGTGATGTCACATGTCTCCATTGAGAGACCTCCGAAAACTCCTGAATGGTTGCCACTCTAGTTGCTACAAAGAACTTCAAATGCGACGGAGATTTACGAATCCATGACAGTACAATAGTATTGTTAGAAAAGAACCAAATTTTCTCAAATTTAAGGCCCAATGTGGTTTGAACCTTATGCATTAACTTTGTTAACAACACTGCAGCACTTAATTCAAGGCGCTGAACGGGTGTTTTGTTGGGGGCAGCTCTATTCTTGCTGCAGAGTAGTTGCGATGACACTTCTCCAGAAACACTTTGGCATGCTTCACATAAATAGCTGCTTCATAAGCTCTTTCCGATGCATCTCTTCGAATCCAAAAAGTTCAATTTTCGCCACATCCTCTATTAGTACGCCGCGTATTAGTCTAATTTAATTGACGACACACAGCAAAGCATTGCATTTTCGCCTCTCTCTGCTTCTTCTGGACTCAACACATCCTCCCAGTCAACTACTAAGACTACTTGCACACACATCGATTTCGGTCGTGGGATAAAATGACATACCATTAATTATTTTGGAGGTATGAAGAATAGTAAGGCAGCTTGCACACAGTTCGATCTAATCACAACACGATAGAATATCGGTTTTCCTGTCGTCGATTGCCACTAGATCAGACGACTGTCGTTGTTTATTTTCTTCTAAAAGCAAAACAAAACAACTTTTTTATTCTCCAATAAAAGTTTTATATATTCGCTCTCGTTAAAGATAGAGTATAAAATTTCAACGGATTTAAAATCTGCGAAAAATTTATCGGTGATTAACTTCCTTAACTTTATTTGTCAAATATCCCCACGGAAGAAAGTAAGAGATGTTCATATCAGGGGTACGAGGTGGCCAAAGGTTTCTTGAGATGAGTCAATCGCAATGCCATCGGCAATAATAAGGCCGAATCAGTCCGGTAGCTTTAGCTCCTGCAACATTTTTACACGACAAGCACGAAAATGCAAAGCTCTTAACCCTTCTTTGCATGATTTTTTCTTTATTGGTGAAATAAATCAAGGTGATATAATTCATGTTCAAAATTAAAGGAAAAAGGGTTAAAAAAATCTTAGTATATATTTATAGTATAAATTTAGCAAAAAACAATAGGATGGTATCATGTGGTATTTTTTAAATTAAACGCACACTTTTTCAGAAATTGCTCTAAAAATAACAAAAACACATGTTACAAACCTTTCTTCCACTCATTTTCACTTTTTTAGCTCTATGGAAACTCAAATATAATAAAACAAAATTAAAAACGAAATCATACGTTTATTGCAACTACAACAAACAGCGGAATGACAACTTCAAGCTCGTTTTACTGATAGTGACACTTGCTTATTTTTGACAGCTATGTTTTTTTTTTATGCAATGGACATTAAAAAGGTATCCAGACACGATCAACTTAAAGTGAACTTGGTCTTTTATATAATTTTTGGGCATTCAATGTTATGATGGAAATTTTCACCATTATGCAAAGAAGGGTTAAAGCCTTATATATCGATCCCTGTGATGTACCCATTTGTTGCTATAAACGCCTCATGGATTGATGAGGGAATTGCAATATCATCCGTTGAGTTTCTTGCACAAAGTCTGGTGTAACGACTTTCCGTCTTCCACTCCTGTGTTTTGTGTTCCACCGAACCCGTCTCACGAAATCGTCGAAAGAGTTTTACATTCAAAATTTGCCTCAAACAGCAAAATTCTATGAATGCGTGATAAACTCATCTTGCTATGAAGAACAAAATGACGTGAAACTTGATTATCGCACAACTTGAGCGCGAAGAAAACCAAACGATAAATATTAAAGACTCGATAAAACTATAAGCAGACGATAAAATTCAATGATTAAAAAAAAAAACCACGGGCAAATTTTTTTTTAATTTGGAGTACGGGAACTTTTAGGACATTCTGTATAATCACCATTTTAACTTGCTCATACTGACCCCATGTCATGGAGCTAGTGTGGACAAAAACAGTTTTTTAAACACAAAGGATTAATACAAAACTATACTGCCAAATACTTTAATATATCAACCAAATTAAAAGTAAAAGAGTATACTACTGAAAAAAAAGTTGATGTGTCAAAAATGATATTTAGTGTACTTTTTTTGCCAAATTTATAAAAATTTTCCACTCTAGCCCCCTTTTTCCCTATTATCTCCCGACAGATTAAAAATAACAGCAGAAGTTCTATACTATTTAACACTCTTAGAATCGCTTGTAATTCCCGTCACCGAAACATTTATTTTTTGTTTCTTTAATTGCTATCTTTCTGTCAGCGCTGAAGACAGAAAACATGTTTCACTCCCGCAGTCAATCAAGCTTCTTCCTGACAATAAATAACTTTGTTTTGGATTCCGAATATTAATAAACACAGTAGTCAGCACATTACTCCGCTTTTATTCCCCTGTTTTTATTTTTGTTCTTGAAGTAAAAGATACATTTTGCGTCGGAACAAATTCACTAGCTCTCACATTCAAAGTTTCCTGTTCTGATTCATCGCGGACACCTGCTTCTGTCGATAGCTTGGCGGCGACACTCGGATTTCGAAATCCGTTTCGATTCGCGTGGATTCTTTCAACACTTAGGCCCCGTTCACATGAGGTGTTTCAACGCGCGTATGGGTACGTCCATAGTGCACCGCTTCCAGCTTCCTGCTTTACCGCTAAAACCGCGGCAGTTCCAAACAGCGTTGTAAAACCGCGCGATTCTAGCAGGGGGTGGTTATAGTGCAACGCGCGTTGAACCGCCTGTCAGTTTACAACATGGAGCTATCACATGAGGATCTATTGCAGGGATGGCGAACCTATGACCCTCGGGTCACACTGGCCCACGCAGGCTTTTTAAATGACACACGCGTTATTTTTATAAACTTATCATTTCATCAAAAACATAAATTTTTGATATTTTTCGAACCCTTCTTTTAAAAAACGTGAAGAAAATATCAGTGTTAATAAAAACATAAAATTGAAAAAAAATGCACAAAGGATTTTTGTGAAATGTTTTAGACAGGGTGTAAGAAAATCACGATTAAAAAATAAATCAATTGGAATTTTTTATTTAAATCGGATTTTTTTTATGAAAATCAGATTTTTTTTATTTAAATTTCTGTAGTTTCTCAACTGTTTTTACAAAAAAATGTATGAATTTTTTAAATAAAAAATTGAGTTTGTGACTTGGTAAATCAATATTTACTTAACATTTGTTTAACTTTGAAACACAAGTTGACATCCTACATAGTTTTTCTTGAGTAAATTACATCATCATGTTAACAAATTTATCAGTAAGAGTAAGTGACAGACCTGAACTATAGTGTGAGAAGTAGAATAGAGGACAGAGAAATAATCAGACAATAGTAAATTCTAATAATAAAACTGCCGAGCAGCAATAATAAATGAATTTTCACTTTTAATTCATATTGGATCTTTCTTTCTTATTGCTGACATTTCAATGGCTGTGTGAATATGTATATTTCTACTCTTTAATCTCTATTGCACACCACAAGAATAAGCTGAGCCTTAAAAAACTTTACTTCGAACTGTGTGTGTGTGTTTTTTTTTTAGTTCATGAAATCAGTCACACCTTTAGTTTATAATTTTGAATCAAACTGTTACGTACTTCCTTTAAGTTTTTATATTATGAGTGTTGTTAATCAGGAATGTTTATACATTACTCTTCCTGGCTTTTAGATTTATGATGTCATGTGTATTTACATTACTGTTTCCAGTATATAGTATATTCTAAGTTACAACTGGATGTTGCAATCTTTTATAATATGCAGTAATTGACCCAGTTCCCTCTTTGCTGGGTGTAGCCATTAGTGCTGAAATCACCATGAGTTAGAAAGATTAAAGCATTTGACCGCTTCTGTGATTATTCTGAGGAGCATTTACTTAGTTATAAAAATGTGTGTTTAGTTGTGATTTAAATCAGTGATTAAAAAAAAATCATTTGATTAAAATCATGATTTTAATTGTTGATTTAAGTATAGTGATTTAGATCTTGACACCCTGGTTTTAGATTTATTGATTATACATACATAATGCTGTTTTAAAATTTATGTGAATGCCTATTGAGTAGAATATGTAAATTTATAAAATACCGCTTGTGAGAATGAACACATATGGTAAATACTAATAATAAAGACATTTATTAAGACCGTTCATATGAGGCGCGTAAAACGCGCGTTTGGCGACAACATTTTGACATACAACAATGTTCGATGGCTCAGTTCGGGTCAAGTTCTTAATCGGTTTGTCATTTAATAAGAAGAAATTGCGCTCTTTTTGAATGAAAAAAACAATAATTTTGACGAATTTTCAAATATAGATTAGTTAAATGATTTTATGTTTTTATGCGACATCACACTCAGCAGTTTAATGAAGTAAATAAAAAAACTTCAAGGAAATGGACAAATTGTTTTAATGACGTTTGAAAATATTAGAACATATTTATGACGACACTTGACATTTTTACTTTTTCAAACACAATAACAATGGAAAATACGTTTGACATTTAAGAAAATACAATAAAAAAATATTTAATGATTATATACAGTAAATAAAACAAGGCCTTTGAAGATATATTTAATCAATTTAAAAATATGGAAAATGCATTTCGCTTTATTTTATATCCATACAAAACGAAATTCGAAACAATGGAGTAAAACGAATTTAAGTGGCTGGGTATCCATGATTTAGAAATGGAATTAGTTGAATTTCAGAGCAGTATAGTTTGGAAAAATATATTTGATAACTTGATTTCCGAAGTAGAAGGGAAAATATCTGAAATTAGTGCAAATTAGAATGAACCCGCACTAATATATTAAACGTATGGGATTCTTTACAAAATAATTTATATCAATGAAGAAAGTTGCAAATGCTCTTTTAACGATGTTTGGATCCACATAATCACGTAAAAAATATTTTGTCCCAAATTACACTTTTTAGAAACACTTGGAAATTAAAACATCTTTGTCTGCTTCCGTTTTGTTCCAACAACCAAAGAGCGTAGAAGTGCAGAACGGAATAACACAACAAACTAAACGAGCGAGTCAAGCGGGTAAGCGGTTCAAGCGGGAAAAAGAATTAATAATTCATTCCGGAAAAAGCGGGTAAAGCAGGCGGAAGCAGGGAAGCAGGTGCACTATAACCGCACCAATACAGTTTACGCTACTTTTCCTCCCCGCTCAACTGCCGCGATAAAGCCGGAAGCTGGAAGCGGTGCACTATGGACGTAGCCTATGGCAAGGCTGACAAGGTCCCGCCATTAAATTATGTTTATTTATTCCTCTAATTCTAGTATCTATTTTGCGACCTTGAAAAGCGGGACCCAGATAACCTCGCCAACGCGCGTTTTACGCACCTCATGTGGTAATTGGTAATTTTAGTTAACGTCGTACTAGAGCAACACAACGGGCTATTGACGACGGTCCGGGATCAGTCCCTTGAGGGAAAGATCCGAGGACAACACCTCGTAATTTTGAACCACGGTCAGATGACGAAGCAACACCTGAGCTGGCACCCCACTCTCCAAACTTCCACGCCAACCCAACGTGAGGACTTTCGGCCACGACAGATTTAAGGTGCACCAGCCGCCTCTACACCATACGCTTACAAACATCCATGCCCGTACCCGGATTCGAACCAGGAACCTTCCGATCTAGAGGCTAACACCTTAACCACTATACCGGTTGGTCGGCCGCACCTCATGTGAACGGGGCCTTAAAGTTAGGGTTATTAGTTTCCGGATGCCTTTCCCGACAATAACACAATAAATAATTATGTCTCTTTGAAACTCCACAAACATTACAAAAGGATTTAGACGGACATTGCCGTACACTACGTGATTTTAAACAATTGAAACACAATTTAAGTTTCCGTCTTAACTCTACTCTCTCACACCCTCAGAGTGGTAAGAACCTCACATCCTCAGAGAGGCACTATGAATAATCCGTCAAGTCGTTTCCGGTGTTCGCACAAGATCGGGCAGGCATCATGGCACATCATATTCCTTTAGAAATGTTTTCACAAACACCCTCAGGTGTGTTTCTCTTTCAAAATATCAGTAAAAATTATCTGACCCCTTGCCTTTCTTTCGCTAGGAGTACACCCACGTCGAAGTACTGAATTCAACCAACAGTGAGAATGACAGTCACCCGATTCCGTCCGTCATCTACAAGAAGAGCATACAGAAAAAGGAAGGCGTCAACTTTATGGGTAAGTTACGCACCACCAACGCGGTAAATTAATTTAAATACAACGCACAAATACGGATTCCAATTATCCGGAATATTTTAAGACAATACTTTCCAACGCCTTCCCGTTTTATCACAGGTCTAGTAGTTAAAGTATTAGCCTCTAGATCGGAAGGTTCCTGACTCGAATATGGGTCAGTGCATGGATATTTGTAAATATATGGTGTAGAGGCGGTTGGTGCACTTTAAATCTGTCGAGGCCGAACGTCCCCACTGGTTTGGTGTGAAAGTTTGGTAAGTGGGGAGAAAGCTCGGGTGTTGCCTCGTCATCTGACCGTGGTTCAAAATTACATGGTGTTATCCTGAGATCTCTTCCTTAGGGGCTTGATATCGGACTGTAGTCAATAGTCCGTGGTGTTGCTATAGTACAACGTTATTTAAAATCACCTTTACTCACTGTGACGGTTCTTTCTTTCGGCGGATTTCCTAATCCTCTGCCTTGTCGTCACCCGAGCAGTAAACCTGGTGCAGGAGCATATTTCAACATTTATTGACACCAAAATCTTGATTATAAGCTATACAAGTGATATAATATGTACATTATCATTCAGTCTATCAAACACTGTCGGGAATAATCCCCATCGCACTCCAGCACAAACCAACGCGTCTGGGGCTTCCTAGCTGGCCTTTCTGCAAGTCCTCTTTTCTAAACCTTCTCCAAACGGGTTTCTTTCCCCATACAAGAGGGATACCCCCGTGGAGTCCAACTCCGTGTCCAACTGCCCTACCCAAACCTGGTGAGGCTACGGGGAACTTCACACTCATCTTACCCGTTTTATTACAATGTTTTTATGTTTTCATTGATTTTATTTTATCTTCCATATCTTGATACCGCTGCTTGACAGAGGCTGCAACATGACACGGAGTAGTTGTACCTGAAAGTAACATTCGTCCATTCCATAAAATTACCAGAGTGTAGGAAGAACATGATTGTCCAAAATGTTCATGTAGGCGTCGGCGTTGAACTGATCAGGAACAACATGCAAAGGTCCCAGAACATACCACGAAAAACACCCCAAACAAGTAGTTGCATTTTATGCAAATCCATTATCGTCCGGCTCATTATTGTAGGGCAGTGTTTGTCTTGTGTCTAGCGCACCATTTCCAAATAGGGCCATTGCGCTATAAAACCTCAAAACCAATCAACCGACCTAATAAGTGCTATGTGATCCAACCCCACTCATTAAGTCCTTTGGTCACTGTATATCAGAAGAACAGTGTCAGACAAAGAGGTCGAAGTGCGAGTGCAACTATTAAGACTTTCACACCTGCTGGAATGCCGAATATATTCTGACTGGTTATTATTTGCTGTTGTTCTTTCGTCAAGCGCTTTACAACGACTTGAGAACAAATTATATTCGACCAGAAGATCTCTGATTGAATCTCAACTTTTACCGTTGGGTTCTTTTTGAACTGCGCACCAACGACGGTTAGAGAGCATGTGAGAGACGACAGAGAGAGCCGGAGACAGAGTGTGATGCTGGTGAACTTTGAGGATAAATATTGATATGTGTTGGTGTAATGATATTAATGTGATGTTGTAAATACTGTACATATTCTTACGTTCTTGAAATGATAAGAACTTAAAAATTGGTTGTCTTCGTGTGTACGATTCGTACTGTTTTCACTCTACCGTTTGGGGCGACGACACTACACAACCAACCAATTTACAGTTTTTATTCTCCCCTTCCAGGTCTTCTGTCCTTCAGTATTCTGTTCGGATGCGCCCTGGCAGCACTCGGTGACAAAGGAGACGCCCTGCACGAGGTTATTGAGCAGCTGAACGACGTCATCATGAAAATCATGGACTACTTCCTCAAGTGAGCTCCTTTCGCTAGTCTTCTCGGTAGAGACGCTTACCCCGACAAACAATAATACATGAAATGTGAAAGTAGAATGAGCAATGGTAGCCTTTTTCTATGCCTAAGACCATGTGACCACAACTAGGAGCAACGTGACCCTTAGATTACTTTCGTCTTCCGGGTGGAAACGAACCTTCATCATCTGATTGGTCCTTGCGACGTAGTAGACTGGCGATTTTCCATTCTTATGTGGCCACTCTATTGAAATGTGCATTTATACTGGAGATGAAGGCCTCTACGGGGCCAAGGGCTCCGTCAACATCAATTACTTGAAATGTGCATTTAGACGTCTCGACTGTCATAAGGCGTTGTTGCAGGATCATATGACCAAACCTGGTATTAACGTGACCCTTAGAATACTTTCGTCTGCCGGGTGAAACCCAACATTCATCGTCTATTTGGTCCACGGTACTAGATTAGGTATGCGACATCGATGTCGATGTTTTCAAAACATCGATGTTTTGAACATCGATGTATTGATTATCGATGCTTTTAGGTTATCCATGTTTTGTTTTTAAATGAAAAAAGTACCGTTAAAAAATTTTAAAAATAACCAAGTGGCATAATTTTTATAATCAGCAAATTGGACATGCTTTTAGACCAAAATGGCCAAAGGCGTGAAAAGAAGGGATGCGACATCGATGTCGATGTTTTCAAAACATCGATGTTTTGAACATCGATGTATTGATTATCGATGCTTTTAGGTTATCCATGTTTTGTTTTTAAATGAAAAAAGTACCGTTAAAAAATTTTAAAAATAACCAAGTGGCATAATTTTTATAATCAGCAAATTGGACATGCTTTTAGACCAAAATGGCCAAAGGCGTGAAAAGAAGGAATGCGACATCGATGTCGATGTTTTCAAAACATTGATGTATTAGAGCCGATGTCGCATCACTAGTTACTAAACCAGTTTTTAGAAATGGGGAAAAAGTTTAAATACACTGAATTTTAAAAACCTCGATTGTTTGGGGACGATGTATTATCAACATCGATGTTTTAATTTTTAACATCGAAGTTTCAAAACATCGATGTTTTGCTGTGGATGTAGCATCACTAGTTGCTAAACCAGTTTCAAGAACTAGGGGGAAAAAGTTTAAATGCACTGAATTTTAAAAACATCGATGTTTTGGTGGCGATGTATTATAAATATCGATGTTTTAATTTTGAACATTGATGTTTCGCTGTCGATGTCTCATCACTATACTAGATAAGGCGCCCGTTCGTTCGATTCATCATCTGACTGGTCCATCGATTGATCATATCTGAGAATAAACTGGCGATTTAACCATTCTTGTCGCGAGTTTGAAACTGTCCAGCCAAAGACAGTCGCGTTCTCCAAGGCTGGTGCACGTTAAATCTGTCATGGCCTCAAATGTTCATCACGTAGAAGTGGTGAGCCAGCTCAGGTGTTGCCTTGTCATCTGACCGTGGTTCCAAATTGCGTGTTTTTGCCCTTTGGTATTGATACTAGATTGTCGCCAATACCCCGTTGAGTTGCTCCATTGTGACGTTAATTAATTACCTAACACTCTTGTCGCCAGTATATACAAATGTAGATTCACATCCCGTATAAGAATATCGCTGTCATAAGATGTGACATCACCAAACGAAGCTATAGGATACTAAATAGGCTAAACGAGTCAAACTTTCGCAGAACAGTCACGTGACTGCTAGTCGTCATTCTTGTCACACTTTTTGAAGCTCCCCTCAGTAACAATGCTCAGTCTACTTCAGGCCTCGAAATAGATTTTTTAATTCAGGTGCACAAGGTGCACCTAAGTTTTTAATTTAGGTGCATGGCATGCACCTAGCGAGAAAAATTTAGGTGCACAATTTTATTTTCATGTGCACAGTGCACCTGTGCACCCGGGTATTTCGAGCCCTGGTCTACTTATATTTTATGTCCATGCTTTTCACAATTTTTTCACAACCTCCAGTATTTTAACTTCATGTTCTGCTTTCAGCGTTTGCGAGACTACTTCAAACTAGGCATGCGACATCGACCGCAAAACATCTGTGTTCAAAATGAAAACATCGATGTTGATAATACATCGCCCAAAAAACATCGATGTTTTTAAACATCAGTGCATTTAAGCTTTTTTCATTCAAAAATAAAACATCGACAGCGTAAAAACATCGATGTTAAACAAACATCGGCTGCGATAAATCGATGGTAAATACAACAATGTTTTTATAAAACATCGATGTTTTGAAAACATCGACATCGATGTCTCATCCCTACTTTTCACGATCTTTATCACTCTCTTATACCTCCTTTATACTTTTCACACCCTTGGCCACTCTGGTCTAAAATATGTTCAATTTACTGATTATTGAAATTATGCTACTTGGTTATTTTTTTAAATTTTTATAATGGTTAAATTTTTTCTTTAAAAATAAAACATCGACAATTATAAACATCGATGTTGAAAAAACATCGGCTTACATACATCAATGTTAAATACATTGATGTTTTTTATAAAAAAAAAAAACGTTTTTATAAAAAAAAAACGTTTTTATAAAAAAAACCGTTTTTATAAAAAAAAAAACGATGTTTTGAAAACATCGACATTGATGTAGCATCCCTACTTCAAATAACTCTAAGAAGTCATAACATAATAAGAAACGATTAACCAGGTTCGAATAGGAAATTCTTCGGGCATAATATACTTGGCGACTCTGATCGGATTGATGCCAAGTAGGAGACAATTTCTGCCGTTAGGTTAGGTTAGGTACGTTCTAACCAATGCTATTCAAAGGAGTGAACGCCCTATTGGTACAGGAGTGTACTGTTATTATGTTAGGATTTCTGCAAACAAAAATATATAAATGTGATTGAATTTCACACCGTAGGTGTGCACTGTTTCACCTGTGTGCTTCTTAGCTGTAGAGTCCACTTAACAGAGATTTAGGGATAAGGAATAGTCGAGCAATCCACCGTACATATAAAACATTTAAGGTAATACACAGAAAACAAAATAGAAGTGAAGGGCAAAACATGTATGCACGAAAACACAATATGGCTTAAGGAAAGAATAATAAAATGTGTTAAATTTACAGAGAACAAAATGATACAGACAATATAATCGAATACAATAAACGATGGCAAGTGAACAAAGATAGGTATTCAAAAGAAAACATAACTTCTAATTGCTAACGTATAAAAGATAACCATAGAACACATATATACTACTAAGAAAAGCTAAGTGATTTCTAGAACTCTCGACTTCTCAGCTCTCACAGATATAATCCATGTTGGAGATGAGAAATTATATCATTTTAAGGATTTCGTAGCGGCAGTGTATATTCTTGGCAGTACTTTGGCACCCATAGATAAAGTATCGTCCAATGCCACGGACTTGTGAGATCACAGTCACAAAGGAATCACCTTCTCGGCCGCAGATGTACTTGTTCTTAGATGGAAAAGTTCTAGACACGCTGGGGAAAATGAAACACGGCTTGTGAAAAATTGTACCAACTTTAAGTTTTGGCAAATAAGGTCGGTTGAAATCTTCGGGGTCTATCAAAGGGGACAAACTCCCAACGGGTACAGCCTTGTACAGTTAAAGACGCAACCAACCCAAAAAGTACAGGGCTTGTTTGGGTATTAGGTTAGGTTTTGTGAAAATAAAAAGATGTTTTTTTCCTGAATGCTGAATGCGATGCATTACATGTGGAAAGGTTGTTTCATACCTTCTCGCATATCTACGGTTATGTTATAATCTCTACTGTTATACAAATAAGTGTTTCTCTGTCTATAAACAGTGTCCCATGGCACTTACAACAATGAAATTTGGCACATACGTAGTCGTATTTTTTTTTTTTTGTGATTTTTGTGTATTCAGACCAAATTTTAAAATTTAATCTAGAACATTTCAAAAAAAATTTATTGCCATTTAATTACACTGCTCTAAAAAAAAAAAAAAAATTCCGAGCCCTGACACCATTTTTGCTGATTCTTATGTAAAATGACCTCCTGAATTCGAATATGACCTCTGTTTCCCCGATCACCCACCGTTTTCTGGGGACGCTCCCCGCATTGTTTATCACTTTTCGATAATTTTATGGCCATTAATTTGATTTGGAAAGGGGAAAAGGATTATTTTGACCGTTAAATTAAAAAATAAAAAAATAATATGTAATAAAAATTACATAATATAATTTAAAAGATTATATACACTGATGACATAAACCATTATGACGATCCCTACATTTTTCAATGAAATCGTATGGATGATGTGGAGTACACGTGATTTAGTGAGAATGGTATTTAACTCCTACTGGAGAATGTAAGTAATCATTCTTTCATTTACTTTTACTAGTGATGGGAAAGGCTGCTGATCCAAGCGAATTTGATAAATGGCAGATCGTAATGGCCCGAAGACTCGGAACGAGTATCACCGAAACTGCACGACTGGTAGGTTGTTCACGATCTGTCGTTGTTAGCATTCATGCAAAGTGGATAAATGAAGGTGACACCAGCAGTAGACGCCAAAGTGTTGGTCGTCCACGCGTCATCAAAGAAAAAGGACGTCGGAGAGTGTCTCGCTTGGTAAAGAAAAATAAGCGCGAGACAGTGGCTCAGGTGACAGCCCAATGCAAAGCAGGACCAAGCGTAAGTGTTTCGGAACTCATAGTTAGGCAGACACTGTTGTAAGGAACTATGCAGCTGATGTCCCACTCGTGTACCTCTGTTGACCAAGCGTCATCGTCAACAACGCTTACAGTGGGCCCAGGAACATCGAGACTGGACCATGGTTGAGTGGAAAAGAGTTGCCTGGTCAGATGAATCCCTATTTTTCATTCATCACGTCGATGGTCGCGTCAGGGTACACCGTCTGCCAGGCGAACAGTTGCTCCCCTCTTGTACAACTGGTCATATACAGGCTAGTGGTGGCGGCATTATGCTATGGGGGACTTCTCCTTAGAGACTCTGGTACCCGTAGTTGTGGTAAAACAGACCAAGAACGCTGCGAACTATCTGAACATTATTGCGGATCAGTTGCACCCTTACATGGCGTCTGTCTTCCTAACTTGAAACCGAATCTTCCAGCAGGACAACGAAGATAAATGAAAAAATTGGTAAAAAAAAACCGAAAAATTTATTATTTTTAACGATTTTTTTTTTTAATTTCGGGGGCAAATTCCCCCCAAATCTAAATCTTTGCTACAAATGTTCATGCATTAGAGCTTTTCACCTCTCTAGCCCCTCAGACGAAATTCAACGGTTAAATTAATTCTTTTACACCTCCAAATCAAATTCATAGCCATAAAGCTATATCGAAAAGTAATGAACATAGGAGAGGCTCCCTAGAAAACGGTGGGTGATAGGGGGGGGGGAAACGGTGGTCATATTCGAATTCAGGAGGTCGTTTTACTTAAGAATTTGCAGGAATGGTGTCGGGGCTGATTTTCATGCAGAGCAGTATTATTATTGTTTACCTTAGAGTGGCAACAGTATAAAGAGATCATATTCGAAATTTATTTTTTCCTTTCATTTTCCCAGCAACGATTTCAGAGGACGAACAAAACAAATAAACAGTTTCAACTGGAAATGGTAATTTTAGTTAACGTCGTACTAGAGCAACACAACGGGGATTTTGACGACGGTCCGGGATCAGTCCCTTAAGGTAAAGATCCGAGGACAACACCTCGTAATTTTGAACCAGGGTCAGATGACGAATCAACACCTGAGCTGGCACCCCACTCACCAAACTTCCACACCAACCCAACGTGAGGACTTTCGGCCAGGACAGTTTTAAGGTGCACAAGCCGCCTCTACACCATACGCTTACAAACATCCATGCCCGGACCTTCCTAACTAGAGTCTAACACCTGAACCACAGTACCGATTGGTCGGCACAGTTTCACTAGATCGTTAAAGATTGAGTAAAAATTTCAGCGAATTTGAAAATTTTACACCAGATCGATATCCTACATTTGATTTTTTTGGATAAATAAATTTGCAATCGTAACTTTTTTATTTTTGCTATACGAATATGGGCGCATTAGATAATGACTTCACTACTTTTTCGTCCTTTAAAATCGTGTTGGCGATTGTTTTTGGTAGGTAGGTATTTAGTTCACGTCTGACTGGACCAACACAATGGACTGTTGCGATTGTTTTTGGAATTGCGTAGCAATCACGGGGGGTTTTCGAGCGTTATTGTTTTTTTCTTTTTTATGATAATGAAATTTGGCACCCAGGTGCAAACACCGAATTTAAAAAATTAATGTAGAAAATTTTTTAATTAATTTATGGCATGTTCTTGTATTATTTGGTTACCAAAGAATGACAATAGTCTTGGAGTTGTCGAGCATTGGTCACATTGACCTTACGAAAAGAACTGTCACGGGTAACGCCGTGCTGGACATGCAGTGGCTAGTGTCAAATGTATTGTATAAAAGAGTTACAGAGTGCAGAGAAATCGCTGGAGACATGTTTTTGAAGGAGAAAGCTTCTCGAATCAGGCTTTTGAAGGAAAATTGTAAAGTCTTATTGTTCACAATGAAACGAATCACGGTACTAGGGAAATAATTTATCTCAAGGAAGGTCATTAATAAACGTCTAATCACTGGAGCAATACAATGAGCTATTGGCGTCCTGTCCGGGAGCCATCCCGAAGGTAAAGATCCAAGGAAAACGCCTCGTCATTTTGAACAGCTGTCAACTGTTTTTGTCTGGAGTTAGTTTCGAGCTCTTAACCCTCCGGTTGCTAATGCGTTACTCTTCCAACTGGGCTACCACGGCCCCTACTCTAGAGTAATTCAGCACGGCTTAATTTTAAAAGATTTCCCTTTTGAATAAAGCTGCAAACAGATGTTCAGCTTTGTAAGGAATTTTCATCATTTCCTAATTCCCTGATCGACACAGGGCCGCGGTAAAGTAAAGGATTAGTAATTGGAGAGTTGCAAGTTTGAAAGTAGATCCGTCGTCAATAGCCCGGTGTATCGCTCCAGTACGACTTCACTTAATTACTCCGATTGACACATTATTGCAGGAGGGCGCATGTAACTCAAAGTCGAAAACGGGCAGCGACTTGAGCCCCTGCCTGATCTTTCTTGTTCACCGATTCTTGGTCCACATCATGTGTTTCTTTTACGCAGCCTCCTTCCCCTGGGCATGTTCTTCTGGATGACCCGCGAGGGCCTGGAGAGTTTGTCACCCGGGGAGCTACTCGGGTACATGGGGGTGTTTCTAGGCACGGCCTTAGGTGGAATCGCCATCCACCAGTTCGTTCTGCTTCCCTGCCTCTACCTGCTCATCGTGCGCCGAAACCCCGTGCCCTTCCACCTCAACCTGCTGCCTGTCGTCCTCACCGCCTTCGGCACCTGCTCCAGGTACGTTCTCTGCTATTAATTCATTCTTTCGAAACAAGGGTTATTGAGGCCACCCCTCCGATTACCAAGGTGTCAAACTTCCACCAATTGACATGGTGTCGAACGTTTCTCAGTACAGTACGCCAAATCTAAATTAATGTATCAATGTCACTCCTCTTCCGATTACCATGATACTTGATACAGTCCTTTATGAAATGTGTCTCGATTCCATACCTGTGATTATCATGGTATCAAACGTCTTCCAATAACCATAGTGTCAAACCTCTTCCTATTAACATGGTGTCAAACCTCTTCCGGTTAACATGGTGTCAAATCTTCCCCGATTAACATGGCGTCAAACCTTTACCGATTGCCATGGTGTCACATCTCTTCCGGTGAACATGGTGTCAAACTCCTCCAATTTACATAGTGTTAAACCTCTTCCAATTACCATGGTGTCAAACCTTCTCCCATTAACATGGTGTCAAACTTCTCCGATTGCCATGGTGTCAAACCTCATCCGAATTACCATGGAACTTTTACAGTTCAATACTTTGAAATTTATGCTTTAATGTCAAACCTCCGATTATCATGATGTTAATCCTTTTTCGATAACTATAATGTCCTTACCTCTTTCGAGAACTATGATGTCCTTACCTCTTTCGATTACTATGATGTCCTTACCTCTTCCGATTACCACAATGTCATAACCCTTCCTATTACCAAGGTGGCAAATCTCTGATTACATGGCGTCAAATCTATGATTACATGGTGTCAAATCTAATTTGAATACCATAGTACTGCTTTGAAAGGAAAATAGTGGAATAATTCGAGCAGTCCATTTTTACAAAGGTGGGGGTGTTCATACGCTAAATCATGCATGGCGACTGGCATAGGTGATTTCTTGTTTCGCCAACTCGTAATCACCGCTTTCGATTCCGGAGATTGCAAAGGTTCGCTGACTGTCACTCTCTTCCAGCGCCGCCACCTTGCCGATGACGGTTCGCTGCGCGGAGGAGACGAACCGTATGGACAGGAGCGTGACACGGTTCGTCCTACCCTTGGGGATGGTGATCCACATGAACGGAGGGAGTTTCTACACTCCTCTGTCGGCCCTCTTCCTCGCGCAACTGGAGGGGATCGAACTGGGCATGGCAGAGACCATCGTCATTTGGTGAGTACCGTCTTTTTCCCTTATAAGAGTGAGGTCCCGATAGGAAGCCACACGATTGTGTGAAAGTATCTGTACTATTTCAAGCATTGGGCAAAAAATCAAGTTTTTTTTACACTAAAATTGTATAAAGATGATTTTATTGAGACTAAAAATTGCATTAAAAATCAATCTAGTATGTGTCGTTCTGTTCGACGAACTTCCTCCATCTCTCCAGTAGCTGCAAATTCCCGCTCATACCCGAGATTTCTGGCTAAAGAACGGATCCAGTAGACAAAATTTTCCGCACCCCTTACGGTTCGGAGATCATCTCCACGGACATTGTCCACCGATTCCGATGGATCGACCACGTTCACGTCCTGGCTTAGACTATCAAGGCGGCAATGGATTTTTCGAACGGAGCGTCAAGGGTCTGTTCTTCTCTTTTTTCCCAATCGAGGTCCTGCCCCTGCAATTGTTGCGAATCTGATATCCAAAACGGGGTGACACGGAGAGAAGTGTACCTCCATCTAAGAAGAAGAAGAAGGCATGTCAAATCGTGAACGACACTATCACAGCGCCATCTACACAAGACATTGTGACGTTTTTGGCACCACAGTAATACAGTGGATTCGGACTCAGCTGGTTACCAACACACAATTTATTTATTACACTTCAAAAAGGTTTCAATTAACAAATGGAAGACTATCTACAAGCTATTTGCAGCAAACAATCAATGAACGAATGTTCATGAAGAAACAATAATTTTCTCTTCACAGTTTTTTGTTCCCCGGTGTTAACTTCATCGTATAGCTGTCTAACGAGAGCTCTTCCTTTGCCACCTCGCACAAAAGCCTCCTCCTCTCGTCTCCGTTTTCTCCGGGGGAGTTCGCCTCCTTTTTGTAACGTTGATTCTGGTGTTTTTCAATGACGCCTATAACATTAAGAGGTGTCAACTCCACAAGTGTGAGCCCCCTCTTTGGATTTCGGAAACGTTAGAAAATTATGAGTGTGACAGGCAGCTGTAAGAATTTGGATTACATGTCGATTCCCCGACAGATTTAATGTGTTTCTGGCCTGAGGTATCACCGAACTGACACACTTTTTCTTTTTGGGTGGCTGTCTGCTCCCCTCTCTTGGAAGTCCTGGATGATCCGGGTGTTGAAATCGTTTTTTACCCCCAGACGTCACAACACATCTTCTTTTGCGTCTCCGAAGCATACTTGCATTTTCAAAAATAAAAAGAAGCATGCTATGTCAAAATTGCTCCTTATTTTCTACCATTTCTGATGCTTAATGAAATTTTAAAAACACAACCCAGTAACACAATTTTTTTCCCAAGTACGCTCTGAAATTTCATCTTTCAATAACCATCCATACTTGACTCGTGTGAAGTAGTTAACACTTCGGTTTTGCTTCCCGACATTGTTGCACAATGTGTAACAATGCCGTCTAGCTTCAAATGTGGGACGGAATTTTACATCAACCCATTATAAAGGAAGTTAATCTCGAAGGCGTTTGTTTTGGTTAAGAAGCTAGAGGGCAAGCACTCTGTAATCCGTTTGGCGAAGTGTACCGTTTTCGTTTCGTGTCTGTGAAAATATGTTGCGTCTCATCCACATACTTGATTTGATTCTAGCTATCTTGATAATTTGCTAGTTTCGACTGTTAAAAAAATAGCATTTGTGGTTTTCTATAGTTTTAACCTTCCACTTTCTCTTCTCTGTATAGCGTGACTTCGGTCCTGTTGTTCATCGCTGCGCCCGCTTCCCCAGCTAGTGGAAGTCTTGTCTATCTGTTGACTGTCATGGCGGCGGTTGGGATCAGCACACCGCAATACATCTCCCTTTTCCTTTCCTTGGAATGGCTCATGTAAGTGATCACCATACATTGCTTCTTTCGTTTGGTATTTTGGTACAGTTGCAGTCTACGTTGTAACGTCGTGATAAAAGAAATAGCCTTTTTAAAAGAATTAAAGAAAAATTTATTTACAACTTGGTAGCGACATCACCGTTACAACTACCTCTCAACATACGTTTTAAACATAACGGCTCAAACATGCCATTCGAACTCCGCACTGAGTCCACACTTCAACGAAGCATCCAATCGACTCTAAAAAAGCCGTTACAAAAAATATCTTTTCACCAACGTTATACATAAAAGAAAAAATGAACTTCCGGGAAAACCATTTAAGCTCACATAAATATGTCAAAAGAAAAGATATCCTTTCCAAGAGTATTAAGAAGTAAAAATAAACACAGGAAGTATCACAATATCTTGGAATAAGGAAAAAGAAATACTATAGATATACAGGGTGGTCCCGAATTCATGGTACAAACTTTAATGGTAGGTACAGGACATTGTAACAATGATTTATTGTATAGGAATGTATAGTCGCAAGTGACGCGGTGAGGCGAAAACAGGGGAAATAACGGCCGAAAGGAAAAACAAAGATTTTATTGAAAGCGTTGTTGACAAGTGTCATGTTTACAGTAATTGTTCAAAATTGCGTCCACCAGTATCGATACATGCTTGACAGCGTCGGTGGAGCGATTGGCGTACACGTTCAAAGATGCCTGGTATTTCACGCACACCTGCAGCAGCTACAGATAAGCGAGCGACGAGATCCTCATCTGAGTCAACTGGAGTCTCATAAACAAGATGCTTTAGATGTCCCCATAAAAAGTAATCGAGGCTCGATAAATCGGGGTGGCCAAGGGACTGGTCCACCACGCCCAATCCATCGAGTACCAAACGTGGCATTCAGGTAATTCCGTACATCAATGCTGAAGTGTGCTGGCGCCCCATCGTGCTGAAACCACATGCGGTTACGAATGGCGATCGGAACATCATGCAGCAGTTGTGGTAACACTTCTTTCAGAAAAATAAGATAGCTTCCGCCAGTGAGCCTCGTGGGTAGTAAGTATGGGCCAATCAAAAAGTCGTTCACAATACCAGCCCACACATTAATACTGAAACGTTGTTGAAACGCATGTCGACGCGTTGCATGTGGATTATCGGTTGCCCACACATGGGAATTGTGCGCATTAAAGACACCCTCGCGTGAAAATGTCGCTTCATCTGTAAATAGCACATAATCTACGAAATCCGGCTGCAACGCACATTGCTGCATCACCCACAGGCAGAAGTTCACGCGGCGAGGATAATCTGCCGGATTCAATGCTTGTACTTTCTGAAAATGGAAGGGGTGTAAGCGATTTTCGTTTAACACTCTGCATACAGTCTGATGACTCACACCTACGTCACGCGCAACAGTTCTTGTGCTTGACTCGGGTCTATCAGCCACAATGTTCAAGATGCTTTCTTCCAGCCTTGGAGTGCGTACAGCTCTTACTCGACCAGCGCCATGTCTGTTGACGTCGAACGCACCTGTTTCACAAAGTTGACGATGTAACCGTTGAAAAATTCTATGATCCGGCATTCGTCGATCAGGATACTCCGCGCGATACATTCGTAACGCAGCTCTGCCGTTACCATTTGCACGGCCGTACATGTAATGCATGTCTGCTTTTTCTGCATACGTAAAGTCACCCATCGTCTACGGCAGCACAATTGTGAATGGCGCTTTTCCCTACTGCGATGCATCATGTTCAACAGCGGCTAGACATCTACTGCCCTCTACCGGCAATGATACCAACCGATCACTCCATTTCTCTTTCCTTTTATTTCCCCTGTTTACGCCTCACCGCGTCACTTGCGACTATACATTCCTATACAATAAATCATTGTTACAATGTCCTGTACCTACCATTAAAGTTTGTACCATGAATTCGGGACCACCCTGTACATTTAAAAGATATTCCGGAAGTGTACGTTACAACTCTTCCCCCCTTAGAATAACTTTTTACCATGTAAAAAGTTACCATAACTTTAAGAAAAACTAAATTCTACAAAATTTCATACAAATATTTACTAAAATATATACAACTGCCAAGTTACCTAAAAAAACAATAAAAATAAACTCAAATGACATTTTGGTAACTCAGAACAGTCGGCTAAGGCTGTCAGCATTCTGGTGTTTTCTGCCCTGACGATGGATTACCTCATAGTTCCAGGGCTGCAATGCAAGAGCCCATCTCATGAGACGTGGATTTACCCCAGAGTTCTTTTTTAACCATACTAGAGGATTATGATCAGTTTGGATAAAGAACTTGGTAGGTCCATCCAGGTAGCATCGTAGCTTCTTGACAGCAAACACAATAGCGGCACATTCTTTTTCTGTAGTTCCGTATTTTCGCTCTGCTGTTGAGAACTTTTTGCTGAGGAACAGAATAGGATGCTCCTCCCCCTTTTCTGTCTTCTGGGATAAAACTATACCCATGCCTAAATCTGAGGCATCACATTGAACGTAAAACGGGGCATTAAAGTTAGGAGCATACAGAATAGGGTTCTGAGTTAGCCTCCTCTTCAGTTCTTGAAAAGACCGTTGGCATTCATTTGTCCACTGAATTTTGGACTTCTTGACTTTTCCCTTCAGGAGTTCGGTCAAAGGAGCAACAATAACAGAAAAGTTTGGGATGTATTGGCGGTAATACCCGGCTAATCCAAGGAATGCTCGAATGTCTGTCTTGGTGGTTGGAATAGAAAATTTTTGGATAGCCTGAATTTTCAACTCATTAGGGGACCTCTCCCCCTGTCCCACATAATGTCCCAAATACATCACTTTCTCTTGGGCAAATTTGCATTTGCTACTTTTCAGACGAAGGCCCGCTTTACTTATTATCTCCAAGACACAATTTAGATGTTTAAGGTGAGAACTCCAATCCAAAGAGAATATGGCCACGTCATCCAGATATGGTACTGCGAACATGTCACACCCTCTCAAGAGCTCAGACATCATTTTGCTGAAGTAATAAGGAGCATTTTTCAGTCCAAACGGCATCCTTAATGGTCGAAACGACCCGAAACTGGTCACGAAAGTGGCATACCGTTGAGCACCTTTAGTCATGGGAATTTGCCAGTAACCTTTTGACAAATCCAGAACAGTGATGAATTTGGCATTGGAGACGGCTTCCACTCTTTCCTCGATGTTAGGGATAGGAAAATACTGAGTTTTCGTGATTTCATTCAGCTTTCGATAGTTAATGCAGGGCCTTGGGTCTTTCCCTGGTACCTCAACTAAAATCATAGGCGAAGTGAAATCACTCTCACCCACTTCAATAATTTTCATTTGGAGCATCTTTTCAATTTCGGCTTTCAAGATCTGAGATTGTCGGACCGACATTCGATATGGCTTCGCACATATGGGCTTTATTTCAGAAAGTTCGATATCAAACTGGATACGATCTGTGAGGCCAGGCGCGTTTGAGAAACAATTGGAATATTTACATATAATACAACTGAGCTGGTCAATCTGGTCGTCATCCAGTCTTCCTTTCACTTCACTGTTTCTCAATATCTCCTCGAGATCAAAAATATTGGGATTGTTTTCCACGGGCGGGAATTCTTCTTCCAACTCTGATTCTTCATCCTCACAAGTAGTGACCAGATTTATGAATTCCGGCCTCTGGTAGTAAGGCTTCAATAAATTTACATGATATATTTGTGACGAATTTTTCCGGTTGGGCAGGGCAACAAAGTAGTTCGTCTTCGAAATCTTGCTTTCAATGTTCCCAGGACCATGCCATTGAACCGCTAACTTATTTACAGGTGAGGGTGCCAGTACCAGTACTTTATCTCCAACATTGAATTCACGTTTCACGGTATTTTTGTCGTACCATTTTTTTCTTTTCTTGGCAGCTTCCTCCATATTATGAATGGCTAGGCTGCGACATTTTTCCAATCTTCTGAGAAGATTGATGATATATTCAACAACTGAAGAATTTCCTTCTTCCGGCTGTAACCAGTTTTCATACAGAAGAGTGACGGGAGTCCGTAAGTTTTTTTCCATAAACCAATTCAGCTGGACTGAATCCGGTGGATTCATGAGTAACTGTCCTTAAGGCGAACAAGACTGCATGGACATGCTTCTCCCAATCTGGTCCTTCTTCGGTACACAAAACTCTCAAAATCCGTTTCAGGGTACGATGAAACCTTTCTACCGGATTGCTCTGGGGATGATACACAGAGCTAAGTACCACCTTGATGCCGAAACGTTCAAAAAATTCCGATGTGAGTTCGCTCATAAACGAGGTTCCCTGGTCGTGTTGAATCTCCTTAGGAAAACCCATTCGACTAAAAATCTGAAAGAGAGCATTAATTACGGATCTAGATGTTATGTTTGGTACTGCCACAGCATCTGGGTACTTCGACGACATACACATTGCCGTAATCAGGTATCTTTGGCCTGAGTCCGTCACGGGCAAAGGTCCTACAGCGTCAATATTAATACGGGAAAAAACTTCAGTAATCACTGGAACAAGAGTCATGGGTGCTTTTTTCTTGTCCCTTGCCTTTCCAGCTCTCTGGCAGGAATCGCAAGCCTTCACGAAGTCCTCTGCTTCTTTGTAACAGTTTTTCCAGAAAAAGTACTTGGTCATTCTGTCTTTGGTCTTGGTGGTCCCAAGATGACCTGACGTGCCTTCATGACACAATTTCAGTATATTTTCTCGATACTCTATGGGCACGACGATGAGCTTCCTTTCGATACCACTCTTGTCCTTCTTGATCTTTACCAAAAGTCGGCCCTTCTCCAGTTCAAAATCTTTAGGAGGGTTTCCATTTTGGATTTGTTTTACTTGAGAGCTCATATCTTCATCTTCACCTTGAGCCTTGATTAGCTGCTCAGTGTCCACTTTTAACAATTCAGTGATATCTTGATCTTCTGCCACATGAGTGAACTCGTCACTTACTTCCCCTGCTTTCGTTTCATTTTTTTCCAATGTAAGGAATTCTTCGGCTGGGATAGGGTTTTCGGATTCTTTAATTAAAGATTGAGAGAGAGAGAGAGAGAGAGAGAGAGAGAGAGAGAGAGAGAGAGAGAGAGAGAGATTCTTCCCTTTCTTTCACTTTTTTCTGATGCCCTGTCAGTACTGCATTTATTTGATCCACAGATTGACAATCTTCCCTTTTTAACAAGGCAGCAGTCCGATTCCCTAAAAGATATCGTCCGCGGTCTAGTTCATCTGGAATCACAGCAGCCTTAGTGAGTGTATTTCCCAATTCACACTCTACCAAAACTTCGGCAAGAGGTAAACAAGTTGAGCTGGAGTCCAAAGGTTGCTGTACCCAAACATGTTCACCCGTCATGTCAGCTGAATTCACCAATTTCCGACTCACAATGTCAATGGTCGCTCCGGTATCTCTTAGTAAATTTATATCCTGACCGTTTATTTTTCCTTTCATGATATACGGTTCCAGGTACTTCTCAGGTTCTTTGTCCGAAATGTAATTTACAGTTTCCGAAGGTTTCTTCAACTTTGGACAATTTGGTCGGATATGACCAGGCTGATTGCAATGAAAACACCGCATCTGTCTCCTGCGGTCGAATTCCGGATTTGGGTCTTGTTCGGAAAATCTTCGTTCTATCTTAACCCCTTTACCATTTATGGTATCACTTCTCCTTGGTGGATTATCGGTCTTTTCAAACTTGTTTTGAACTCAACCCTCGAACTTGTCTTTCGCAAAGATAGGGTATCGTTTCACAGTTCGTCTAACGTCTTCAAACTTCTCCAACAGTTCCACCAAATCTGTAGGGGAGTTTATTTCTGTCCATTCTCTGAGATACATATCTTTGAATTCGGATGGTGTTTTTTTCTTCATCTGATCTGTGATGATCAAATCTCTCAGTTTTTCAAAAGTAAGGACCTGACAACCTGCAATCCATCCATCGAAATAAATAGACAATTCATGATAGAAATCCCTCCAGTTCCGATCAACTGCTTTATGGTGTGAACTAAATAACTGTCGAAATCTTTCTGGTGTTAGTTTGAACCTTTTTAACAGAATATTTTTAATGTGATCATAATTTGAAGCTAGGTCAACTGGTTCACGGGCTATTATATGAGCAATCTCTTGGGGGATCAAACTTAATAGATGAGATACCCACATTTCTTTTCCCAGCGACAGCAAAGTTGCCTGTCGCTCGAACAAGATTAAATAAAGACTCATATCATCTTTCATGTCGTATTTCGGAAGGATTTTGGTCAAGTCTCGATTCGATGGTCTAGGATTATCAACTGCACTTTGCTGGGTTTGACTAGTTGCTTCTATTCTCAATTTTTCCAACTCATACTCTCGTTCTTTCTGCTTTTCTTCAAGGTCTTCAATTCTCCGCTTTTCTTCAAGGGCTTCATTTGTCTTTCGAGTTTCTATTATTCTACCAAAAAGTGCTTTGGTGAATTCCTCATCATATCCTTCACTTGAAGTAATAAGATCCACTAATTGTTTTATGGATTTTTCTACGGTGATTTCTAAATCTATCTCCTCCGCCAATTTGATCAAGTCCTCTTTCTTTCCCTTAACTAAATAAGTCATGATTAAATTCTAAACAGTTTCCCCCTTTGGACTCAAATATAACGTAAGGTACAAAAAGAAAACTTTTCGAAACCGAAACCGTCCAGAATTCTGACTTACCTTATAGCCAAGCCACAAAAATATAACTCAAAGACAATAAAACAATAGAAAAAAAAATGTACAAAAACCAATTTTGTAACCCAAAAGACCTTCAAAAGAAAATTAATTAAAAAAAAATTTTTTATCAAAATACCATTTCAAATACAAAACAAATTTAAATTATTAATTAAGATAAATAATCATCTACGACAACTAAAATCTCTTAAATTTCTATTTCACATAAATTCCAAATCAATACTAATTTCTATTATAAAAGCAAAATTTGCAATTAAGAAATTTTTTTGTTTCGAAACCTGTTACGATAAATGGAAGTTATCACAAAAACAGAAGTAAAATTGTACATTAAATATAATAGTACATAAAACTTTAGACTTAAAACCGAAACCACTTATCTGGAACAGTTGCTTGATGGTACACAGGAAGTCCTTGAGCAGGAACCGAAAGTTCGAACTGGACTTTGTTGACGATGACAGGACGGGATGCCCAAAAAGTTCGGACCGGATGGCCCTTTCGATGCTGAACACACACGCGTTTCACACACAGGAACAGGACGGGATGTCCCAATTCTACTGACCGGACTAAGCTTCGTTGCTGAAAACAAGCAGTAACAGGCCACGTTTCATACACAGAAACAGAACGGGATATCCAAAAACATCGGACCGGATGGGCCACTTCGCCGCTGCCGGACGCAAGCAAATTCTCCACTCACGAGGACGGGATGTCCACAAACTTCGGACCGGATGGCCCCTTCGTTGCTGCCGGACGCACGCAAATACTCCACTCACGAGGACGGGATGTCCACAAACTTCGGACCGGATGGCCCCTTCGTTGCTGCCGGACGCACGCAAATACTCCACTCACGAGGACGGGATGTCCACAAACTTCGGACCGGATGGCCCCTTCGTTGCTGCCGGACGCACGCAAATACTCCACTCACGAGGACGGGATGTCCAAAAACTTCGGACCGGATGGTCCCCTTGTTGCCGGACGCACGCAAATACTCCACTCACGAGGACGGGATGTCCATAAACTTCAGACCGGATGGCCTTCTTCGTTGCTGCCGGACGCACGCAAATATTCCACTCACGAGGACGGGATGTCCAAAAACTTCAGACCGGATGGCCTTCTTCGTTGCTGCCGGACGCACGCAAATATTCCACTCACGAGGACGGGATGTCCAAAAACTTCAGACCGGATGGTCCCCTTGTTGCCGGACGCACGCAAATACTCCACTCACGAGGACGGGATGTCCATAAACTTCAGACCGGATGGCCTTCTTCGTTGCTGCCGGACGCACGCAAATACTCCACTCACGAGGACGGGATGTCCACAAACTTCGGACCGGATGGCCCCTTCGTTGCTGCCGGACGCACGCAAATACTCCACTCACGAGGACGGGATGTCCAAAAACTTCGGACCGGATGGTCCCCTTGTTGCCGGACGCACGCAAATACTCCACTCACGAGGACGGGATGTCCATAAACTTCAGACCGGATGGCCTTCTTCGTTGCTGCCGGACGCACGCAAATATTCCACTCACGAGGACGGGATGTCCAAAAACTTCAGACCGGATGGCCTTCTTCGTTGCTGCCGGACGCACGCAAATATTCCACTCACGAGGACGGGATGTCCAAAAACTTCAGACCGGATGGCCTTCTTCGTTGCTGCAGGACGCACGCAAATTTTCGCTGAACACAGGACGAGATGTCCACAGTTTATTCTCAAATCAGGACGGGATGTCCAAGACTTCAATTTAATGGGAACGATCGCAGTGCATGCCACCATTAATAGGTAGCTGTAACGTCGTGATAAAAGAAATAGCCTTTTTAAAAGAATTAAAGAAAAATTTATTTACAACTTGGTAGCGACATCACCGTTACAACTACCTCTCAACATACGTTTTAAACATAACGGCTCAAACATGCCCCATTCGAACTCCGCACTGAGTCCACACTTCAACGAAGCATCCAATCGACTCTAAAAAAGCCGTTACAAAAAAATATCTTTTCACCAACGTTATACACACATAAAAGAAAAAATGAACTTCCGGGAAAACCATTTAAGCTCACATAAATATGTCAAAAGAAAAGATATCCTTTCCAAGAGTATTAAGAAGTAAAAATAAACACAGGAAGTATCACAATATCTTGTGGAATAAGGAAAAAGAAATACTATAGAAATACATTTAAAAGATATTCCGGAAGTGTAAGTTACAACGTTTATAAGCGGTGGAAACGGCATTGGCTTTTTTTTTCTTTTTTGTCGCAATGGCAAGAAATATTTCAAAAATATTTTTCTTTTTACAACCGAAAATGAAAGCTTGAAAACACATTTGAGAACGTTTTGAATTGTTGTTTTTTTTTTTAAATTTTTACAAAAATTCCAATGTTAAACACATTTGTGAACCAGCAGAAAAACTAAGCTGTGAATGTTTGGTAAGAGAGAGAGAGAGAGAGAGAGAACATATACCCTACAATTTATCAATTACACTAAATACATTTAAAAAGAAACAAGATTTTTAAAAGAAAAAAAACAAGAAATATTACAACCTGATACGTCAGAACTGTTCTAGAAAAAAATTATAAAAAAAAAAAAATTCCGCAAATGGCTGAAAAAACAAAATTTGTAAACGTTTCGTGAAAAATATTATAATAAAATAAAATTCAAAGGATATTTTAAAAATAAAATAACCAAAGCAAAGAGAACAATTCAAACGAATCAATGAAATCAAACGACTTTAACGGATTTTGGAAGAACTTTCAAATAGAATATTCAAAATGAAAATTGAAAGTGACCGTTTGCCGAGGTTACCATGAAAACCACAATAACTGTAAAGACAGATGGGTTGCGTTAATCTACCGTAACTCGCTACTAGAAAAGCGTCGAGGCCGTGGCCACCCTTCATAAACGTAGAGTGTAGCTGTACCGGTATTTTTATACCCTTTTTTATGAAGGTCCTTGGTACCTCAGTTGGAAGAGCAACGGATTAGAAATCGGAGGGTTGCCAGTTCAAAATAGGTTCAACCAAACACCGTCGTGTTCACGGTAGCTGATGCACGTTGAATCTCTATTGTAGCTTCAAATCTCCCCACGTTGGAGGGGCGAGGAAGTTTCGAGATTCAGATGGCAGATCGGGTGTTCATCTCGTCACCTGATCATCACATCTCGTCGCGTTATCTGTCTTATTAGGAGAAAAACACCGCCGGTTTTACAATGATATAGCATCGATGCGAATCTGACTTGATTATTATTAAAAGTGGCCACTGCTTATTTTTTTGCAGGGAACGCTTCCGCACATTGATGAACGTTGTGGGAGACCTATACGTGGCGGCGTTCGTCCAGAAGCTGTGTGGCAAGAGTCTGCCACAGGACTACCCCGACGTCGAGTTCGAGACCACTTCATTGGACGGCTGCAATCATCACATGAACATCCAGCAGCCTTCAGCATAATAGGAGCGTCTGCTGTTTCGTATCTTTCCACACGTCGCACTGGAGCAACATGACGGGTTATTGGTGGCGATCCGGGATCATCCCGAGGACAACACTGCGTCATTTGTAACCACGGTCGAACCTGGGTCGACGCGACACTGACCAAACGTCCACAACACCCCAACGTGAGGACACTTTAGGCCACGACAGAATGAAAGTGCACCAGCTCCGTCAACACGAAGATCTTTGGTTGGACCTATTGCCAACTCATCCGTTGTTCTTCCAACTAGGCTAACATGGTTTGGGCTCAATGGGGTATAGTTATTTTGCCCCCAGTACAAGACAACGTCACGTATTGGGGGCCGACCCACGCTATGCAATCTTTACTAATACAGAAAAGATAAATAGCCCGCTGTGTTGCTCCAGTGCGACGTTAATCGAAGTACCTACATACCATACAGAAGAGAGATATACACGCAGGATAAGCTACAGGACTTGAACTTACTTCGTCTTCGATGCGCAACGTCTCCAAGTAGGCGTTTCGGTAGTGCGTGACAGCTCAGGTGTTAATTTGTTATATCATCTGACTTTGATTCAAAATTACAACGTTGGTTGGTATGGGGTTTTTATTGCGCAAGGGGCCTTATTTGGAGATGCCGCACCAGACACAAGACTTACAATATCAATTCACGCATGCAGTGAAAGCTTTTCAGAATTACGAGACATCCTCAAATATTTTGCTTCGGAATTGATTCCGGACTATCAGCAGCCGTGATGGCTCAGTGGGTGATTCTCTGGGTGTTCCTTCTCAGGATTCGACCCTGGGAGTATTTCTCTATTCTATGTCAGTAAAACTTTCTCTGTGAGTGTGTCTATTACTTGTATGTCTTGCGTCTAGCGCAGCTTCGCCAAATAAGGCCATTGCGCCATAAAAACCCCAAAACCAACTATTGATTCTATTACCTACTTTATATTTTCGACGCAGCTGTTTCCATGTACACTCATAAAAATCATAAAAATTATATATAAAAATGTCATAAAAATGTCATAAAAATTTGCGCACCAAAACAAATGTTGCCCGAGTGAAACGAAATTTTATGTATGATTACAAAATCAAAGCAAAAGCATCATTTTTTCAGGAAAAACTAAAAATGAATTTAGGTTCTAGTACCCTGATGGGCCACCTCTAGCTTGAGTACACGATGCGATACGGTTGGGTATTAAGTGGAACAAGTCCCGTATGATGTCCTGCGTCATCTCATCCCACACTTGTTCTATGCGCGCCTCTAGTTCAATCGAACTCCTAGGCTGCCCTACTTGCAGTCCCAAGTGATCCTAGATTTTCTCGATTGGTGACAAATCTGGGGATCTGGGAGGCCAGGGAAGAGTGTTAATGTGGCGGAGGCATTCCTGTAACAGGGTGGTAACAGAACCGGGAAATCAGGGAATTCTCAAGGAACTTTTTAATTCTGGAAATATCAGGGAAAATTTCCAAATTTCACAAAAAATCCGGGAACTTTTTTAAGTTTTGATAAAAACGGTAACTATTATCGTTTGTCCTATTTAGAAATGCGCATTACAAGTACTTTTGAATGTAGAATAAATCGTATTCGCCGAAATTGTAATTCCAATAAAGAACACTGGCGTCGTAATTTTCGAATAGCGCAAAAACCGCCGCCGTGGTTATTGCGGCCGGAGCGTCTCGCCGCTGTGAGGCCGGCGATACAACTTGTGGTATACAATTTGAAATTTGGGTAACTAATGATGTTTTTTTTGTGTGTGTTTTATATTAATGTCTTTTGCTTGCAATTACATTTTTGAAGAATTTTTTGGTAAAGCTTCATTCTAAGTTTATAGTGGTAGAAACGGCCTTGGCGCTTTTTTTGGTGCACATAATAAAATCAAACGACAGTTTAACGGATTTTGAAAGAACTTTCTGTTATATTAAAAATGAAAATTTAAACTTTCCGTTTGCCGAGGTTGTCATGAAAACCGTAATACAGATGGGTTGCCTTAACCTGCCATAACTCGCGACTAGAAGTGCGCCAAGACCATTGCATTATAAACGTAGACTGAAGCTGTACCAATTTTTTTAATGTATATTTGCTTTTGATTTTGATGTTTTGAAGGATAATGTAGGGTCAGGTGTAAAAAGTTCATAATCAAAATATTTTGTATTTTTTCTTTTCAATTGCTATTGTAAGAGTTCCAACCCGAGCAATAACAATTTGTATATCTGAAGAGAAAAATACAAAATATTTGTGGAGAAGGAACCATTTACCCCATCTGATCCTAAATATTTAGAAATATTGTCGTGTGGATACTGTGTATCGATACCAATTACGTATCAGTACATTTCTTCAGGGAATTGTAAAATCAGGGAAAATTTTGTGACACTATCAGGGAAATCACGGAACTTTTCTAAGAGGGTTGTGTTGCCACCTTATGTAACACCCTTGTTGTGTGTGGCCGAGCATTTATGCTGTTGAAAAATGCCTCCTGTAGCCCTCTCATGAGTGACAACACATGTGGCTGAAGGATGCCACGAACCTACCTCTGGGCTGTGATGGTGCCGTGGATGAATGTTAGAGGGAACCAGGTGTCGTATGCGATTGTACCCTATACCCTTACACCAGCCTGTGGGAGCGGTGTGCTGCTGTAAAGCGAGACACTATAGGGGCGTTCATCACTGGACCTCCACACAAGTATACGGTTGTAATCACTGCCCAAATTGAATTGGGATTCGTCGCTGAATACACGACCTCGTTCCATTCGGTTATGGTCCAATCTAGGGATGCGACATCGACCCTCAAAACATCGAAGTTCAAAATAAAAACATCGATGTTGATAATACATCGCCCAAAAAGCAATTATTATTTATTTATCAATTAATGGGGGGGGGGTGAAAACACAACAAACTTAATTTTTAATAACTGTAAGTAAAACATATTAGGGCCTATATTTAATATAGATCCCGATATTTGTTATTTACAGTGTGTACAAAAAGAAGTTTGTTTACCTCCTCCACCTTAAGCCGAATTCTTTGTTCACCAGTTAGGGAAAAAGCTCTTTCTGATGGGACACATGTCGCCATCACTGACAAATACTTAGTAGCAAGGTTATTTTTCTTAATTTTTACTGGTGCTTTTTTCATTCAAAACTAAAACATCGACAACGTAAAAACATCGACGATGTTAAACATCGGCTCCAATAAATGGTTGTTAAGTACAACAATGTTTTTATGAAACATCGATGTCTTGCAAAAATCGACATCGATATATCATCCCTACTTTTCACACCCTTTACCCTTGGCCACTTTGGTCTAAAAGTATGTTCAATTTACTGATTATTGAAAGTATGCAACTTGGTTATTTTTTTAAATTTTTATAATGGTACATTTTTCATTTAAAAATAAAACATCGACAAGTATAAACATCGATGCTAAAAAAAAAACATCGTAAAAAAACCAATCAACTATGGAAGAAGTTGTAGGGTCTCACTACCATAAGGCTTGCTCTTTTTTCTTGGCCTTTGTCTAGAGCAGCTCTTAAAAGAATCACTGCTTAAAAGATGCCTGTTCAAGACATCTCTGTTGCATACTTCTCTATTGAACTTTCGGGAGTATTTTGTACGGTAAAGTCTAAAAGGTGTGTTTCTAGCTTCTGCAGCTTCCTCTGATAATTGGCCAATGGGGACTATTGCTTGGCGAATTACAGTAGCCTCATGAATCAAAACTTTGTACAGTGTTGAAGTCATAGGGTGCCAACTATAAAGTTCCACATACAGTTTTGCTGTTTCATGAGCATATGTTTGAAACTTTTTTACATCAATATGATGGCCACTTGTTATGGCTTCCAATATCATTTTCAAACTTTTTGTCATTACAAGGTCTACTCCAGTGATTTGTGAAGCAGTGTCTGGATCTGAAAAAACTGGAGCTTTTCATCAATTGGTTTTTCGGGAGAATCATTAACCAATTCGTACAAAGCTAGTCTACTAAATTCCCTTTCCATCTCCAGAAGTTGAAAAACGAAAAACCTGTAATGTTCCGGTAAAAATATAGTTTTTATCTCTGCAGTTTGACTACAAAAAAGGGTATTCAAGAATCGCTAAACCAATATCAGTATTGAAGGAGTCACATTTAAGTTGTGATGTAACAAAATATTTTTATTTATTTACTGTTTGTGCACTTTTTTCTACAATAGTATAAACTGTTTTAAGGGATTGTTTTTTTACTCTCGACTTATAGTAATAAGTTTATTAAATGAAATACGATGCAATCCATCATTATCATTTAGTATAATATAAAAAAAATTTATACTATCCTTGATGTTTTTTGTCTGCTTAAGTTCAGTGCTGTATTTACTCTTATTTCTTAAAATTTGCTTTTTTTTGTCTGAAAGGCTTAAGAAGAAATAAAGTTTTATATGTTGATCTCTTATCATTATATAATATTACATCTTTAGTTGTAATTCATTTTCAAATCATACTCGTCAAGAAATATCGTAAAAATAAAAATTGTACTTTGTAAAAAAAATTTTATATAAAAATAGCAACTGTTTTCGGAGTATTTTTTCTTTGAAATAGACTCTCAATGCTGTAACTATTACGATTATAATTAAAAGTAGGCCCGACAAGCCCCGACACACCTTCATAAAGCATTTTAAAAATCTAAATTACATCTAAAAAGGCTTAAAAATAACATTTTTCAAGCTTTCAATTTTTTTTAATATGTTAATAATAAAACTAAGTAAATTATTGCATATTTTAAAACAAAGCTACCTTTTTTTTAACACGTAAAGCTCATTCAATTTCTAAACATTAATTCTTAATGACACAAATAATATAGATTTAAACTAATAAAAGAGCTGAAACGTAATCAAATGTCACGTCCTCTCGCAAAGAAACCTGTTCTGCAACTGCGGCTACGGGATGTTACTTATACTCCCGGAAATGATGTGATTCACGCACCAGTTAGTCAGAAATGATAAAATACACTTTTTATAATTGTTGAGCAATTTTTACCTATAAACCTTGAATTTTTACGCTTTTGGTCAGGTTTTTGCATCAAATACTCCACTGTGCGCCGTGTATGCGACATCTCTCTTTCTCTCTCTCTCATCCACTCATCCCTCCACCTCACAGTAAAGTCAGATCGGCCTTACAGTTTATTCGCCGATCTGACCACCTGGCTACCATCATCCCAATTATTCTTCTCTCGAACTGATCATATTGTCTTCGGTGGTGGTGTAACGGCATGTAAAAGCATCCGTCTGCAACAGATTAACCTTTACGATACGGCAGATAGACTTGTTACCACTAAAATATCGCTTACATCAGCGGCATGGTAGCGGTGAATGTTACCCCCCTTTTAAGTGACCGCTGGCATCGATCACCATTTACGAGGTGCAACTGACCTTCAAGAGCAGTGGTTCCCAACCTTTTAGTAATTGCGTACCATTTGAAATTTTTGGCGTACCACCAGTTTTATATTTTTTTAGAAACATATCTAATGTCAGAAAATACCCAATGGCTTGTTTTATTTAAATTAAAATACTAATAAAGCTTTATATTTTATGATTAATGCACTTTTAATTCGTATGAATGATGTTTTAATAAAGGAAAAATAAAACGATTACTGAAAATTAGTTTTATTTTTTACTCACAGGTCTAAAAACAAATAATTTAAAAAAATTAGCATAAACTAAGAAAACAAAGATTAACGTAATAAAAAATCAATTTTTAGTGCGAAACTTGTTGTTTGTCTTTTATTAAAATATCAATATCAGGAGCAATGGAACTTAACTTCACTCTTAAGACCTCTTCAACACTTACTCTGTTTTTATATTTATTTTTTGTATACAAAAGTTCAGTTAAACCACTCTTACACAAGTAATGTAACGTCGTGATAAAAGAAATAGCCTTTTTTAAAGAATTAAAGAAAAATTTATTTACAATATGGTAGCGACATCACCGTTACAACTACCTCTTATCATACGTTTTAAACATAACGGCTGAAACACGCCATTCGAGCACTGCACTCAGTCCACACTTCAACGAAACATCCAATCGACTCTAAAAAAGCCGTTACAAAAAATATCTTTTCACCAACTTTATACATAAAAGAAAAAATGAACTTCCGGGAAAACCATTTAAGCTCACATAAATATGTCAAAAGAAAAGATATCCTTTCCAAGAGTATTAAGATGTAAAAATAAACACAGGAAGTATCACAATATCTTGGAATAAGGAAAAAGAAATACTATAGAAATACATTTAAAAGATATTCCGGAAGTGTACGTTACAACTCTTTCCCCCCTTAGAATAACTTTTTACCCTGTAAAAAGTTACCATAACTTTAAGAAAAACTAAATTCTACAAAATTTCATACAAATATTTACAAACATATATACAACTGCCAAGTTACCTAAAAAAACCAATAAAAATAAACTCAAAGGACATTTTGGTAACTCAGAACAGTCGGCTAAGGCTGTCAGCATTCTGGTGTTTTCTGCCCTGACGATGGATTACCTCATAGTTCCAGGGCTGCAATGCAAGAGCCCATCTCATGAGACGTGGATTTACCCCAGAGTTCTTTTTTAACCATACTAGAGGATTATGATCAGTTTGGATAAAGAACTTGGTAGGTCCATCCAGGTAGCATCGTAGCTTCTTGACAGCAAACACAATAGCGGCACATTCTTTTTCTGTAGTTCCGTATTTTTGCTCTGCTGTTGAGAACTTTTTGCTGAGGAACAGAATAGGATGCTCCTCCCCCTTTTCTGTCTTCTGGGATAAAACAATACCCATGCCTAAATCTCAGGCATCACATTGAACATAAAACGGGGCATTAAAGTTAGGAGCATACAGAATAGGGTTCTGAGTTAGCCTCCTCTTCAGTTCTTGAAAAGACCGTTGGCATTCATTGGTCCACTGAATTTCGGACTTCTTGACTTTTCCCTTCAGGAGTTCGGTCAAAGGAGCAACAATAACAGAAAAGTTTGGGATGTATTGGCGGTAATACCCGGCTAATCCAAGGAATGCTCGAATGTCTGTCTTGGTGGTTGGAATAGAAAATTTTTGGATAGCCTGAATTTTCAACTCATTAGGGGACCTCTCCCCCTGTCCCACATAATGTCCCAAATACATCACTTTCCCTTGGGCAAATTTGCATTTGCTACTTTTTAGACGAAGGCCCGCTTTACTTATTATCTCCAAGACACAATTCATATGTTTAAGGTGAGAACTCCAATCCAAAGAGAATATGGCCACGTCATCCAGATATGGTACTGCGAACATGTCACACCCTCTCAAGAGCTCAGACATCATTTTGCTGAAGTAATAAGGAGCATTTTTCAGTCCAAACGGCATCCTTAATGGTCGAAACGACCCGAAACTGGTCACGAAAGTGGCATACCGTTGAGCACCTTTAGTCATGGGAATTTGCCAGTAACCTTTTGACAAATCCAGAACAGTGATGAATTTGGCATTGGAGACGGCTTCCACTCTTTCCTCGATGTTAGGGATAGGAAAATACTGAGTTTTCGTGATTTCATTCAGCTTCCGATAGTCAATGCAGAGCCTTGGGTCTTTCCCTGGTACCTCAACTAAAATCATAGGCGAAGTGAAATCACTCTCACCCACTTCAATAATTTTCATTTGGAGCATCTTTTCAATTTCGGCTTTCAAGATCTGAGATTGTCGGACCGACATTCGATATGGCGTCGCACAGATGGGCTTTATTTCAGAAAGTTCGATATCAAACTGGATACGATCTGTGAGGCCAGGCACGTTTGAGAAACAATTGGAATATTTACATATAATACAACTGAGCTGGTCAATCTGGTCGTCATCCAGTCTTCCTTTCACTTCACTGTTTCTCAATATCTCCTCGAGATCAAAAATATTGGGATTGTTTTCCACGGGCGGGAATTCTTCTTCCAACTCTGATTCTTCATCCTCACAAGTAGTGACCAGATTTATGAATTCAGGCCTCTGGTAATAAGGTTTTAAAAGATTTACATGGTAGATTTGTGACGAATTTTTCCGGTTAGGCAGGGCAACAAAGTAGTTCGTCTCCGAAATCTTGCTTTCAATGGTCCCAGGACCATGCCATTGAACCGCTAACTTATTTACAGGTGAGGGTGCCAGTACCAGTACTTTATCTCCAACATTGAATTCACGTTTCACGGTATTTTTGTCGTACCATTTTTTTCTTTTCTTGGCAGCTTCCTCCATATTATCAATGGCTAGGCTGCGACATTTTTCCAATCTTCTGAGAAGATTGATGATATATTCAACAACTGAAGAATTTCCTTCTTCCGGCTGTAACCAGTTTTCATACAGAAGAGTGACGGGAGTCCGTAAGTTTTTTCCATGAACCAATTCAGCTGGACTGAATCCGGTGGATTCATGAGTAACTGTCCTTAAGGCGAACAAGACTGCATGGACATGCTTCTCCCAATCTGGTCCTTCTTCGGTACACAAAACTCAAATCCGACGTTACCTGACCGTGGTTCAAATTAACGTGCGGTTGTCCTCGGAGTAGTCCAGCTACAATCTACGTTTATAGCGGTGGCAACGGGCCTTAGAGGATTTTTTTTTGGCGTACTTCTAAAGTGGCCAAGGAATGTTTAGGAAACAAGAATAATTTCAAAAATATTTTTCTTTTTACTACGGTAAATGAAAGTTTGAAAACACATTTTAGAACGTTTTAAAAAGTATGTTTTTAAAAAACTTTCACAAAAAGTAGTAAGCTTAAACACATTTGTGAACCAGCAGAAATACTAAGCTGCGAATGTTTGGTAAGAATACTCTGAAACTTATCAATTACACTTAATACAGTAGGCCTGTACCTACCTGTTTGAAAATAAGATTTTTAAAAGAAAAAGGCAAGAAATAATACAACCTGATCTGTCAGAACAATTTCGCAAAAAAATTTAAAAAAAAAAAAAAAAAATTCACAAATGGCTAAAAAACCAAACTCCGAAACTTTTCGTGAAAAATATTAAAATAAATAAATTTCCACAGTTATAGAAATACAAATAAATTAACCAATGATATCACAGAAACAAATTTAAAAAGTCCAATGCAATCAAAGGATATTTTAAAATTATAATAACCAATGGAAACAAAGAAAAAAATTTCAAACTAACCAATGAATTCAAACGACTTTAACGTTTTTGGAAGAACTTTCTGGAAAATTCAAAGAAAAAAAATTGAAAGTTACCGTTTGCCGAAGTTGCCATGAAGACCACAATAATCGTAAAGACAGATGGGTTCCCTTAATCTACCGTAACTCGCTAGTAGAAGTGCGGCGAAACATCGTCAAGGCCAATGCCATCTCTATAAACGTAGAGTGTAGCTGTACCCTCGGAGCTTTCATTGGAGGTCAAAGGTGTATCCCGATCGTCGTCAATATCCCGATGTGTTACTCCATTGCGTCGTTAATTAAAACAGCTACCTGCCTTTCCCGTCACCGATAGGCCTTTATTTTGATCCAGTGTTATAATTTGGTAATTTTTAATTAACGTCGTACTAGAGCAACACAACGGGCTATTGACGACAATCCGGGTAATTGATAATTTGTAATTAACGTCGTACTAGAGTAACACAACGAGCTCTTGATGACGGTCCGGGATCAGTTCCTTAGGGGAAAGATCCGAGGACAACACCTCGTAATTTTGAACCACGGTCAGATTTGCTCCAGTGTTGATGATAATTCAACTACTTACCTACTTCTTGTGCGCAGGTGTGCTCTCTTGTTGTTTAATATATTTGTGTTTTTAATAAAATCGTTTCTATTCGGTCTACGTGATGCCTTATTTCGGATTGTTGTTGTCGTGCGGTCCAATTGGGGGTGCCATTGCCCCGGAGGGTTGTACTTCTTCATACATGGCACATCCGTTTTACAGGAAGGTCCCTTTCACACATCCATTCACTCACACATATCGTAATTTAGATCCCAATCAGAGGCCGATAATCCCCTGATCAGGTACCCCCAGAGGTATTGATTTGGTATGGGAACATGGGGGACTTTGTGACCACGACCTATTTAACGTGCCCCAGCCACCATTAGCGAACACGACGGTCTTTAGCCAGGTCTAAGCGCCGATCTCGCAACCATCATAATTGCAGGCTCCGTTTATTTCGGGCCGACCAACCGGTATAGTGGTTAAGGTGTTAGCCTCTGGATCGGAATGTTCCTGGTTCGAATCCGGGTCCGGGCATTGATGTTTGTAAACGTATGGTGTAGAGGCGGCTGGTGCACCTTAAATCTGTCGTGGCCGAAAGTCCTCACGTTGGGTTGGAGTGGAAGTTTGGAGAGTGGGGTGCCAGCTCAGGTGTTACTTCGTCATCTGACCGTGGTTCAAAATTACGAGGTATTGTCCTCGGATCTTTCCCTTCAGGGACTGATCCCGGACCATCGTCAATAGCCCGTTGTGTTGCTCTAGTACGACGTTAATTAAAAATTACCAAATTACTTTCAAAATTACGTGTTTCTCTAAGATATTTCTCTTGGGGATTGATCCCGGACCGTCGTTAGCCCGTTGTATTGCTTCAGTACGACGTTCATTAAAATACCATAACTACCTTTTTTATAATAGAAGGGGCCGTCTTAGCAACAGGCGAATAGCTAAGTCGAATCGAACCAAAGACTGTTGCATACAAAGGGGGCTGGTGCGCGTTAAATCTCTCATGACCTCACATTGGCCTGGTGTGAAAGTATGGAAAGGTGGGGTGCCAGCTCTAGTATTCTTCTCATCTGACCGTGGTTATCATTCGACGTTTCTTTTTGGGATAGATCCCGGACAGTTGCCGATAGCCCGTTGTGTTTCAAAAGTGCGACACTAATTCACCTGACGACCTATGAACGCAATTTCAAGGAAAACTCCTTTTTTCGAAATTTGATTTAGTACATGCTTCCCATCAAATTTCTGTGAATCCTGAACTTCCTGTGAATAGTTGCAAAGCTACAAACATCATTCCATTTGGGTTGTCTGGAATTCTCGTTTATTCATTTCGGACCAGCTGACGGTACACCCGTCAAAAAATATATCTAAAAATATTTTGTGACAAATCACTTCATTTTTGCATTAATTAACTTCTAAGAGTTCATACTATAAACTGTCTTTGTGATTTTTGGCTAAAACAATTAGAAAAAATAAAAAAATATTTTGTTCAAAAACTTCATAAAATGCATGGTATACAAAGTAAATGTTAAAAATTTCGGTCATTTATGACAAGTAGTTCTTAAGTTATATCGATTTTTACTAGTGAAATCCCATTTTACACAAAAGGAGAAAAAGAGCGTTTAAAAATATGAAGACTCATTGGATTTGCAGCTGTCATGTTTACAAAAAGTTAAATATTTCCGGTTCTACGTATGGTATAAACAAAATTGAGGTGTCGTTTTATTCAGAAAAATCTATATTATTGTTTAGGATAATAATAAAATGGACTTCTTTTCCATAATTTGAGTCCTAGACCCTCTTAATTTAAATAACAAATGCAAGTCTAGGGTACAGGAAAAAAATGCTAAATTAACCGTAAGCACACAGGTCGAAAAACGAGAAGGAAGGTCACCCTCCCATCTACAGACCGCGATCAATCAATGCTTAGGTTTTAGGTCTACTATGTGACGACTCCCCTGGACTGCTATCCTCTCGCACAGAAGAGCGTTAGCTTAAGTAAAATAAAGGAAAGCAATTTAACTTAAAGAGAGAAATTACAGTTTAAGGATTTAAATTTCACTTTAAATGCGATAAATTAGTGAGCAGCTAATCCTATCATTTACAATGACTAGGTACATATTTAACTATCAAGTTGTAAGACATTTAACCAATCAAGTATTGAATGGATGAATTGTGAAGTTGGCAAAGACAATTGAGTTTGTTTTGAGTTGATTTAATTTTCCCCTAAGCTAATCAAAATACACTGCAGGCCACCCAAATTGCAACACCAAGAAATACAAGAGATATCACAACAAAATTTATTTTGTAGATAACATGTTGACCAAGTATCAAATGATTAAATTTATAGACTTCTGTGAAGTGTGGATCCTGCCAAAATCAGTAACCAAAGTAGCCGCCATTGTTGGAGATCACCGCTGCCATTTGCCTCGGCATTGATTCAAAAAGACTTTGTATGTGTTCTTGGGGTACAGCAGACCAAGCAGCTTCCACACGCTGCCAAAGTTGATCTGGTGTGGCAGCTGGGGAAGTAATCTGGGTCAATCGTTGAGCAATATGGACCACATGTTTTCTATCGGCAAAAGATCCTGAGAGCGAGCTGGCCAGGGAAGCAATTCAATCTGGCGATTCACGAAGAACCCTTGGACAATGCGTGTCACGTGTGGTCGCGCATTATCCTGTTGAAATATGGCTGTGGGCAAGCCCTGAAGGTAAGGAAGGACAACTGGCTCCAACACCTTGGAGATGTAGCCCTGGCTGTTTAAAGTACCGCCAATGCGTACTAGAGGAGTGCGAGAGTAATACCATAATACCCGGTGCAGGACCAGTGTGGCGGTGCATAACGCAGCTGTTCAGCATGCTCTCTCCACGGTGTTTCCAGACTCGAATCCGACCATCGTGGTGTCGCAGACAGAAGCGTGACTCGTCAGTAAAGACAATTTCATTCCATTGTGCCGACCACATCCTTCTTTCATCGCACCATTGGCGGCGGAGACGTCTGTCGTTCTGCGTCAAGGATAGACGAAGCAATGGACGTCTTGCGGACAGACCACTCAGCTGTAAGCGGCGTCGAATGGTACGCGCAGACACTGGATGATGCGTTACAGACTGAATGTGCTGTGCTATGGTTCGTGATATGGCTGAGAGATCTGTCACTGCCATACGCACAATATGCCTGTCATCACGTGAAGTGGTGCACTGAGGTGGATGCGATCGAACACGTCGGTCCGTCGTACCCTCCTGCCTCCAACGATCACATATCCGCATTACAGTCGTTTGGTTTCGTCCAACACGACTACCGATTTCCCTGAAAGATAATCCACAATATCGGTAGGCCACTATCTTTCCTCTGTCGAACTCGGATACTTGATCAAAAGATGATCGCTGTTTTCTACGAGGCATAATTGATCTGTTTTATTTATTATTTTTTTTAAACCACAAGAAAACCACAATTGCTGTATTTGAAATCGTCGAAATCTCCAAGCCTTAAATAGCGCTTTGAATTGTCGCCACAGGCGCGCGTGATGTGCGTCTGCGCTGAAATTCTAATCATTTGCATATCTCACCTCCGCTAATGCATGTTGTAAATTTCATATTATTTGCATGCTTCCTTCAGGGTGTCGCATTTACGGTGGCCAGCAGTGTATATAAAATTATCACTTACTCTAAACTCGTCATATTTAAAGAGTTGATGAGCTTTCTTCGAAACAATGTTTTTCCTAACTCATATCCTATATTCTCCAATTGTGTTTTCATGTTGTGTAACGCGGGGGGAGAAGGGAACGATGGAGCTGAGGCCAATTGAGTCGAGACAAACGGGGCCGGAATGTCACGGACACAAGAGCGCAATGGGGGTGAAGTTTTTCTTTTTTATTTATTTTTACCGACGGGATTTAAACTAAGGGTTACTGGGACTACGGCCAAGGCACCTCCAGTCCCGAAGACCCCCGCGTCAACTGTGTTTACTAGGGCCCCCAAACGAGGGTCTTTTTTTAATGCTGCTAATCAAGAGTGCTAACACTTCTCACTTATCCGTGGGCGACCTTGTCAACCTTCAACCTGACATATGTCGGGAGGTAAGGGGGTCACCTGCTATGACAAAATGACAAAACTCATATCCTATAATAATAGCACTTGCAGATTGACTGTTATGAAGACTAAAATTTTTTACACATGCATTCTTAAACGATAAAAAGAACATTTAAAGTTGTTTTATTTCATTTATTGTTTAAGATATTAGGATGTATCACACAAACATATATTATGTAATGTATTTAATATATATTTGTAGCTGTGACACCCATTTAGTTTTATCCCCGTTTAATAAATATTTTTATTACAATGAACTACATTATTCGTTATTTTAAATCACTTTATGTGTTACGTTTTTGTTTATTACCACTTTAATAACAGGAACTTTTATTTTAAATAATGAAATTCAAACCAATACAATATTACTTCACTGTTGACCCTAAAAAAAGCAGACAAAAATCGAGGCCGATCGTTTAGTTTACCCGCACACTGCTATGTAAACAATCGCATTGGCAAATCTTCCAGCTTCCTGCTTAGCTCACTGCGCCAATCTAAGTATTAACCCGCCAGGATCTGAAGTGTTTGCTTCCGTATGGAAACACTGTTCAATTCTACATAGCGGTAAGCGAGTGGGCGACCACCTAGGCTACATGCACCACTCCAGGTTCAGTAGTGTACGTGCCCTTAGGTCAGATGACGAAGTCACACTTGAGCTGGCACACCACTCTTCAAATTTCCACTCCAACGTGACGGCAGATTGAACGTGCACCAGCTCCTTTGTACACGGTGGTCTTTGGTCTGATTTGAACTCGCAACCCTCCGTTTGGTAATCCGTTACTCTTCGAACCGGGCTACTGCGGTCCGTAAACGATTCTGAAGTTGAAACAATATTCCGGTTGATTTTTATCATCGTTTTTGCCTAAATATGTCTGTCTGCATGCATTGTTGAAATTAGGACTGATAAGATTACCGTACCTCTCGAATGCTCTATCGCTTTTTCAAAGACGATAGTTACCACGAATACTGATATGAAAAACAGAGAGATCACAGTTCCTTATTTACGTGCTACGTTCGCTAGTTTCACAAGAGAAAGATTAAGATCGAAGATGTCTTGGCGCAGTGAAAATTTTAAGGCCTTTCCTATGATTTGGAAGGTTACGCGTTTCCAATCGCTAGTAGAGAGTCCCACGTTTAAAGCCCCCAAAGAGTTAAAAGATACTGTGTGGTATTTCCGCTTGGAGCAATGTGAGAATGGGTTTAACTGCTGGCTATGTCGAGCAACGGATGGTGGACCACCGAATATCACCGTCGACTACACGATTTCTTTTCGTAACATTCACTTCGAATCACGTAACACTTTCGCGAAGAGATCATGCCACTTACTGGAGGTCAAGGAGAAACTCTCACTAGCAACAGTTTGCGACGCCATTTTTGAAATTAAATGTAGAATGTGGTTGACAGAAACCAGTCCAATTCCTCGGTTCCATTTCCATTCTTGGAATGTGTGCAACAGGTGGAAGATACTCACCGGTGTTCATGGAGGCGGTGAATGTGAAGCATCTTTCGACGTTCCTCTTATGGAACAGAAAAACCCTCAACAAAGCGTAACACCACCGAAAATGTTAATCGCTCGTCTTACAAAGAACTCCGAATTCCAAATCGAAGCACCAGGAAATATTTGGCTGAGGGGGATAGTGTATCTAATCGATAACAGCAATGAAGAAAAGATTCTTGTCAAAATTTCCTGGCAAGTTGATTCTGAAAGCTCCAATTCTTGGAACCTTCCATTTCTAAATGAGATTCGGACATTGACACGGCTTCAAAAGCAGTTTCTTCATGATGATGCGATCACTTTAGTGTGCGAATTTAACATTGTGCCGAATGATACGCCACCTTGGATTTTAGGCCTGTTACCAAGCACTGACAAAAGTACCCAAACCGATAAACATCATATTCATTTTGACAAGCCTCCACCTAACAGTATTACCACCGCCACCCAGACAGAACTTCATTCGGTGCCGAACATAATGACATCCTTAGTCCACGATTTGGGTAGCATTTACGAAGAGCGGACATTTACGGACATAAATTTGAAAGTCAAAGACCAAACATTTCCAGCACACAAGTCGATCCTATGTGCCCGATCACCCGTGTTCAGGTCCATGCTAGATTCCGTAATGTTGGAAAAGCAGCGAAACGAAGTGACCATCCCGGACTTGGATGCCCCCACAGTGGACGCGATGCTGACGTACATGTACACGGGAAAACTAGACCTGCAGCTGGAGTGTGCCATGAAACTGTACTATGCAGGAGACAAGTATCAAATAGAGTCCTTGAAGGATGCGTGTTCCGATTTCCTGAAGTCGTGCCTCTCGACTGCAAATGCCTGTGACGTTTTAGTCCTGTCTGACATGCACCAGGACCAGGATCTTAAATCTGCAGTCCAAGACTTCATCTGCAGCAGCACGACTGAGATTTTTGTTTCGGATTCTTGGAAACATTTCATAGCCAGCAATGTGCAACTGGCTGCAGAGACCATGCATCTTTTCTTTCAGAAATGATTGCTAATGATCAATCCCATTTATAAAAAATGCTTGCTTCCTTAAAATATTTAAATTCTAAATACATTTTTCCTAGAGTTTATTTTTGATACTTTCGCGGCTGTTTGGTAAAAGGGGGAAAGGACTGGAGAAGATTCTCTCGTGGTAAAGTATGCATGCCTTGCCATTTTTATTGACACGCTTGAACTTTTTCTGTGATACTATTCCAACTAATCACTTTATTTACTCGTCAAAAGTTATTTTTTTGAGCAATTTGTTAATGGTTCGTTAAATTTTGTATGCTAAGTCTACTTAAGCTATGTCTACAGCTTCAGCACGTTTGCATGACTTGTTTTGACTTTCGTTTCTGGTTGAATACACCTCGGCTGTTTCTTTGCTTTTAAGATGTTTTGCATGTTTGAATGTTATAATTGTAACTTATCAGAGATAGTTACAGCTTTATCGCACTCCTCTATCAGTATGTCATTTTCATTATTATTTTATAAGTTTTACATGAAGTACATTTGCCTCTTTAGCTTGTGTCCTATTTCATTTTACCTAATTCATCCTTTTATTTTGTCCTTTAAAATTTTTTTTCGGGGGGAGGGCTACTTTTGGGTTCTGCCCACACGAAGAAAACACCTATTTGTGTTTTCTGCGTGTGGGCAGTAGTAAGCCATAAGTAGCCCCCTCACCCTTTAATTTGACACTTTACTATTTGCATTTTTAGCTTTTTAGATGTTTTTGAGTGTTTGAGTTTTTTAATATACAGGGTTATTAAAAAAGATGGACCCAATTTAATTAATTTGTATTTCACGAAATAAAATTGGATATAAACAGTCTACATACCGGAGGAAAGAGGAAGTTCCAAAGTTTATAACCTGTGTTAAAAAAATTTTGAAACTTCCTCTTTCCATAACAATGCAGACTCTATTCATGTCCACTTTATACTTCATTAAATACAAATTAATTCAGTTGGGTCCATCTTTTTGAATAACCCTGTATATATTGCATTTCGGATGATTGTTTTCAGCAGCTTTGTGGTTATATGGTTGGGACATTCTCAAAATGTGGGAATACTAAATGTTAACTTTGATTAATTTTGAATGTTGACATCAGTACCTTTTTGCTATATTGTTTATAGGCTTAGAATACAATAATACAGTCATACAAAAACAGGAACTGTTCTGCAAAATTACGAATTAAAACATTTAATTTCAAGATCCGTAGGTTACAGATTTTTGACATTGCTTTCCTGTATGTTACAGATATTTCGGACTTTGCTGGCCTGTAGGTTACACAACTTTGGCATTTCCCGAGTAGAATGACTAGTAATAAATCAGTTACAAAAAAATTGTTAATGCCTTAAAATTAGTGTAGATGCGAATGTTTTTAAATTAGAATTTGGTTTTTCCAGAATTTCAAATCATGGATTTGTCTAATTCTGTTACGTTTTATTACTAATTTCAAAATTTTGGGTTTGGTTGATTTTTGTGATCTTTTAAATAATATATATTTATACAAAAGAAAAGGAAAACATGATCAAACAAATAAAAATAACTTTATCCTTGAAAACTCCTGGAAAAGTTATAATTCATAGAGAATTAATCAGGAAAAAAAACGTTCTAAAAATCTAAGTTACATCTTTAAAAAAAATTATTGAATTATCATTACAGCCATAAAACAAAAATAAAAAATTTTTAATGTTATTAAAAAAAAAAACGAAATTTTTTACAATCTTATTGAGATTGTAGCTACATTACGTCCAAAATTGAGTAACGATCGACGCCGTCGCCATTTGACATCGATCGTACACGTTTGCTAGACATATGGCTAGTAATGGCATTAATATTGTATCTGCTGAATTCACTTTCTTTTTCGATAAAAAAACTATTAATCTGATGAAAGGATATTGTAATTAATATTTTTTGTGATGTTTCGGGACATCGGCATTTTCGTAACACAAATTAATTCTGTAAAACAACAGGTAATTCGATCGTTACGAACGTACACGTTTGCTGGACATGTGCCTATTAATGTTATTAATATTGTAATATGCTAAATTCACTTTATTTTTCGATAAAAAACTATTAATCTGATGAAAGGAGATTGTAATAAAAAAATTTTGTTAGGTTTTGGGACATCGGCTCCTTTGAAACATAAATGAAATCGGGAAAAAAAAATCGGCAATTCGATCGTTATGCGATTTGGATATTTAAAAATAAGAAAAGTATATTTACTACAAAGAAAATGCACAAAAACACATAAAAATGCTTGAAAACGTTTAAAAAGTTATTTTAAAGACGAATAAATGCAGTTTAGAGTACTTACCGATAGAAATTTTTGCTTCAGGTATAGAGCTATTTGATCGTTACTTTTGAACATCGCGAAACATGCTGGAAGGCTTTAGTATCGTTTCTTTTGTTAATTCTTCAAAATTTTAAACTAATTATGCCATTACTGATCAAACTAGTAAACAAACTATCCTTTTACTCTAATCATTTATTAATTTTTTTCTGCAATTCTGGAAAGCACATTAGAATTTATTTTATTGGTGATGTACTGTATCAGTTAACATTAGAGATGTCCAAAATTGGACATTTGTAACTAAAGAATTTAATTTTAAGGATATTTACACCAAACTATTGCAATAAATAATACTAATTTTTGTCTCTGAACAAAAACTAAAAACCCATTGACAAAAAAAATTAGTTTTAAGAATTAAATTTATTTGCTGTCAAAGATTAAAGTTATGAAATGTGTCTTGTGACCTTTTGAGAACTACCCGGTTACAAAGAACATTGCCATTCTCTCTCAAATAGCTTTAAATACAATTCATAAAAATTACAATTCTTTTCATTCCTTATTCGTTCATTTTTACAATAACAGAGAGCCTTTTTATGTCTATGTTCTTGCGAGTATTTATACCATTAAGTCAATTAATTATCATGGGGTTTTTTTTCTTGCTTTGAAGGAAACTAGTACAATGTATTCTGCACGACACTGATTTCTCATAAAGTAAAATATTGGACTCATGTCAAAATTTAAGATAGAGAGCATAGAATCTCGGTACGATGGCTTTCATATGAAGACTGGCCTTATAAAGTAGTTTATTTATTTTATTCATTAACACCTTACACTTTGTTCGTTCATTCTACATTCGAATGGAACAGTTCTTGCAAACACCCGGAGATAGTAAATTAACGCAGTAGGAGGATTTTTATTTTCAAGTGCTGAAAAGAACCTTATTTGAAAAGAACACTTTATTAGTACCACCGTCGCATAATCATAAAACATTCCTAGTCTCAGTCAAACTCTGAAATTTAAAGCGTTACTAAATGCGAGCAGCTCTGAAGAAAAATATAATATTTCTGTTCGATATAACACTAAATATACAAAACGGGTTTTCTTGATCCGTTTTAAAATGTTGACTCAAGATTGCTTTTTAAGTTTTATGGCCTTTCCTCAATTGACTTAACCAACTTTTTTTGAAATATTATTTTAGTTATGCATTTCTATTCACCTTTCCTTGCATACGACCTTCGCATGAAGTACACCTATTTCATTGATTTTTCATTTGACCCGTTTAATGTTTTTTGCGTCATTGTCAACTCTGAAACCATTCCATATATTTGTGCTCAAATGGCAAAATGTTATAAGTCACTTTTCCCAAAGAATTGAGTAAGTCCCATCCTGGAGTCTGGTTTGTTAATGTTTAGAAGGTAGCAAAATGTCGCAGATTTTTTTTTTTCAGCTTATGAGAAAAGAAAGGTGAAAAATTGTGATGAGTCAAAAACCATAGAACCACATACTGAATCTTGAATCTTAAAATTGCTGTCACGAAAAATTAAAAAAAGTGATTCGTAGCATTTTGCCATCTGAGCACAGATAAAACTACTGTGCAAAATACACACCAGTGTAAAGAGTTCCATGCTTCGTTGAATCCTTACGATAAGAGAATATCTCGACTTCAATTTTTTTTCCCGTCTAAAGTAACGATATCAATTCAAGATAGCAACCGTGCAAATACTGAGTTAAATACACACCATTTTATACACATACACCTGTGCCTGTTATTTTGCATGCAGGGCATCAACACCAAAAGGCAACGCCGTCTCGATTTTAAAAATAACTTGGTTATTATGTAGTATTCTTTTTATTCGGATATTTGACTGAATATCGTATTGCAATTGCAGTAGTATACTGTAGATCAGTGGTCTATATCGACCCCCATGAGTCAAAATAACATTGTTTAGGGTAGAGTCGGGTCCAGGTGTCGATGGAAAAATTAAGACATCGGGAAATATTTAAAATTCCAGGGTTTCACTTGGATTACCTCCATCCTGAATAACAATGCATTTAATAGTGAATCGTGGGAACAAAATAGCTACGGAAAATGTCATTTAGTAAAGATAGTTATATAAAATATCGAATGGTAACTTGCAACTTTAAGGGGGACCGGATGGCAAAAAATGACCTCAAAGTTCATTTTGAGATTTCAAGTGTTTCTGAATATTTGAAATGTTATCTTTAGAATGGTGGACACCTTTTGTCAATACCCTATTAGAAGTATTTTTAATTATTATTTCAAAAAAAGAACTACACTGAAAAAATTTCTACAAAACGATTGACGACGATGTTTTCGGTTCTTGAACTGTTATATATGTAAGCAATTTATTTATCTTTAATTCTACAAACTGTTAAGTATATTTTTTTTGTTAGCTGTAAACTGAAGAAAACAGACTAAGAATCCAAATGAGTCGTTGAACAATATTATCTGGTCTCGTGTACCGAAACACATTTTCGTCGCGTTGAAATCCCTCACGCTTGGAGTCCATTAAGCCGTATCTTCCTTGAATGATGGAAATTAACAAGACTTTTAATTTTGAAACCAGCAGGAATAGAACCTGGAGTTAAATGTGTCAACTCAATGAGAACATTGGATGACTTGCTAGTTTCTATTGCACTCATAAAGCAGACAGGTATTGAGAAAAAAGTCCGGCAAAAAAGAAAAAAAAGTTAAAAGATTACTTTTTAGATGCTGAAGGACCTGACACACCCTCTTATTGTCATGGATTTATTTAAATATATATTTGAGGGTAAGATAAATACAATTTCGTACTTTAAACGCTGTTTTCTCAAAATGCTGTTTTTCATACAAATATACCTTTTTCTCGGAATCTACTGAACATATTGCTTTGAAACGTTTTTCTTATACATATTGTGATTTTCTTTTTTCGTCTTTTTTGCATATCCTACTTTAGTTACATAGATCTTTTTTTCTATCTCCAAGACCGTTAACGATAGAGATTTAATAACAACTATAACGGATAAAGAAAAAATAAAACGGATAATTTCAAAAAATTTCAACGGATTTGAAATCAGCGGAAAAATTTCCATTAGATCGATCCCTAAAAATACGATTTTCTTTAAATAAAGAAAAACTATAATTGAATAACTTTTATATTTTTGCAAGAGATTGTGGCGCCGTCAACCTTTGCTTTCCAAAAACAAACACGCCGACCAACCGGTATAGTGGTTAAGGTGTTAGCCTCTAGATCGGAAGGTTCCTGGTTCGAATCAGGGTTCGGGCATGGATGTTTGTAAGAGTATGGTATAGAGGCGGCTGGTGCACCTTAAATCTGTCGTGGCCGAAAGTCCTCACGTTGGGTTGGCGTGGAAGTTTGGAGAGTGGGGTGCCAGCTCAGGTGTTGCTCCGTCATCTGACCGTGGTTCAAAATTACGAAGTGTTGTCCTCGGATCTTTCCCTTAAGGGATTGATCCCGGACCGTCGTCAATAGCCCGTTGTGTTGCTCTAGTACGACGTTAACTATATAAAATTACCAAAATTATTACCAAAAACAAACAGATTACATTTCCTGCGATCTTACCATTTCAGCGAAGGAAAGCAAAAAAAAAAAATCATAATAAATGTTTTGGCTAGCATCGTTTAGTTCTTTTTTTGTAAAACCGATATCGTTAAAGATAGATTGAAAATTTCAACGGATTTGAAATCTGCGGAAAATTTGATACCATATAGATACCTTATACATTTGATTTTCTTTTAATAAATAATTATTCAATTAAATATTTATAGTTTCGCAAGAGATTGTGACGGCACGCAGAATTCCCATTTGGTTTGCGATCCAGCGAACATCACGGGACCGTATGGCTCTTATCCAATAGGGTACGAATTTGTACCTTGTACTGCCTTGTATAAAACCTCGTACTGCAACTTTGTGTAATGGAGGGGTCTTACTTTCATTTGATAACTTACGTGTAAAGTTGCGTTTGGATTGATACCGTACATTCGTCAATAGCACGCTGAATTGCTCTAGTACGACGTTAAATAAAAATTATCAATTACCTCTTTTAGGTAAGGTAAGGTAAGGTAATTTTAGTTAACGTCGTACTAGAGCAACACAACGGGCTATTGACGACGGTCCGGGATCAGTCCATTAAGGGAAAGATCCGAGGACAATACCTCGTAATTTTGAACCACGGTCAGATGACGAAGCATCACCTGAGCTGGCACCCCACTCTCCAAACTTCCACACCAGGACTTTCGGCCACGACAGATTTAAGGTGCACCAGCCGCCTCTACACCATACGCTTACAAACAGCCATGCCCGAACCCGGATTCGAACCAGGGACCTTCCGATCTAGAGGCTAACACCTTAACCACTATACCAGTTGGTCGGCACCTCTTTTAGGAGAACTACCTCAAACAATATTGCTTTATTCGTTAGCCAAACACTATACATGTCACCATTCCAAAATGAAATGAGGTAATCCGTTGTGTTGCTCTAGTACGAAGTTAATTAAAAAATACCAATCACTAAAATCAAATGGGGTAGCCCAGTTGGAAGATTAACTGGAGGAGTGGTAGTTCGAAACTGGGCTCAGCCAAAAACCAACGTTTATACGGGGCTGGTGCACATTAAATCTGGCGAGGATTCAAATGTCTTCAGTGGAGTGTCAGCTCAGGTGGTTTCGTCATCTGACTGTGGTTCACATTACGTATTGTCTTTGTATATTTCAATTAGGGTTTGATTCCAGACCGTGCCAATAGTGCCCGTTGTGTTTCTCAAGTGCAGCGTTAATAAAAAAAAAATCTTTATCGCTATCTTTCCTTTCGGAGTGTTTTTGGGATTGTTCAGGGACTGTCGTCAATAGACCGTTGTGTTACTCTAGTACGACGTTAATTAAAAATACTGAATATGAAAATATCTTCGAATTTGATACAAGATTACCACCAATAGCTTCTTGTGTTGCTCCAGTTTCTCCACGTTAATTAAAAGGCCTACATACCTACTTTTGTTTTTGATGGAAAGGACGAAAAAACTCATTTTCATAGATGGAAAAACGATTTTATTACTGAAAGATGAAAATTACTAATCTGCTAGGCCATTAAAAAGAAAGAACAATTGCCGACTGACTGAGTTAGGTCAGGTAGTTATTTAATGTCGCACTGGAGCAACACAACGGGCTATTGGTAGCGGCACGGGATTAAATCCGAATTGAAATATTCGAGGACAATACCACGTAATTTATAACCACGGTCATATGACGACCGACTGAGTGGGATTCTAGTAATTTAGCTCAATTTTCACAGCGCAGTTTTTAAACTTGGCAGCAAAAAACGAAAGGGAATTGTTTTGTTCGTTTATTACTTGTGAAAATCGACGCATGACGAAAAAAAACGCTCATCCCTATTCACTCTCACGTTGGGTAGGTGTGGAAGTTTGGAGAGTGGGGTGCCAGCTCAGGTGTTGCCTCATCATCTGACCGTGGTTCAAAATTACATGTCGTTGTCCTCGGATTGATCCCGGACCGTCGTCAATAACCCGTTGTGTTGCTCAAGAACGACGTTAATTTTAAAAAAATACCAATTTGCTATTTACTGCCAACTTTGCTACCTTGTCTGATTACCATCCTAAAAAACAGCTTTACAACGAGAAAATAATCTACAGCGCCAAAGCTTTGCCGAAAGCAAACGGTGACATCTGATTCAGAAACGGACACGGGAACAACAAAGGTAGGAAGGTAGGTATTTAAATTATTGTTGGGGACACACTCTGGAGCAACACTGAGAGCTCTTGGCGACGGTCCGTTTTCAATCCCAAAGGGAAAGAACCTAGGACAACCCTACGCAAACAAAAATGTTGGAGAGACATTAGCGATAATAAACAGACTGTACACATTCCTTGCTTTTAATCAATTTACTACATCGTCTTAGAGTACAGGGAAGGTGAGGATGACGGGGTGAGGCGAGTTCTTTAAATAGTGATGATGTGTGAGTCATGGTTTAAAGGCGGTTCGTCTTCAGGCTGTAGGTGTCCCCAAGGTCATCTCGGGCCCAGCGTCGCACTCCACCTGGTGGCAGGTCCCGTCATTCAGGGACTCGAACATGCTCCGGACGCCCAGATGCTCCAGCCAGGAGTCTTCCATGCTGTGAAACAGAGAAAACCCTCAACTTGTTGATTTTATAAAGGGTGTTCGAAAAGCCCCTCGACTTTTCAGACATTCGCAGAAAATGGGTATGTGAACCCTCCGAGTGGTTTCGACGAGATATTTCGTCCGTCAACATCTGGCCAATTTCGCAAATGACGAGATATCTCGTCATCAAGATATATTTTACTGATCTTTTTTATGATGACGAAATCCATATCTGGACGGTTTTCTTCGGATGACGAGATTTCTCGTCCATAAAGATTTAGTCTATTTTGCTAATGACGAGATATCTCGTCAAAACAACCCTCAGGAGGGTTTTGCACGAAAAGACTAATTAAGGTAAGATTTTTTTTTTGACAGTGTTAAAAATATTGACGAAATTACACCAAGAGAGGGAGCTGTACCACGTTCTTTATGTATACCGGTCTATGTGGGAAAAAAACATTTTTAAGTGTGTGACATTCTCATTTAATGCATCCAATAAAATACTAAAAATTCGTTACCACATTTAGTATACGTAATCAACATTCTATGAGGTTCGCATGCATATATCCGTGCTGATACGTGCCTTCGACTTTTATTGACCTTGTTAGTAGCCTTGTCGGAAGAATAGCGGATTAGCAACCGGACGATTCGTGTGGTTCGATACTCGATCTAACCAAAGATCGTCGTGTAAGTGGGCCCTGCTGCACGAGGCCTCAAATGTAAACACGTTGGCGTGGGTAGAAGTTAGAGTGATTGCCATCTCAGGTGTTGACCTCGTCATCTGACAGTGGTTCAAAATGATGAAGTGTTGTCCTTGCAGACCTTTCCCTTTGGGAATAACCAGTAACCTTTCCCACTAACCAGTTCTGTTGCTTCAGCGCAACTTGATTGAAATTCCAAGCAACCAAATTTAAATTTGAACTAAGTATACTCAAACCTGTTTTTGTGCGTTGGATAGGGACCGCATAAAAGAAAACGAATAAAAAAAATTCCAAAACTTCACGAGTAGCTACAAAAAATATTTTAAGCAACACATTTAAAAAATATTTTTTATGCGGTGAATAGGGACCGCATAAAAAAAAATCTCACGTAGAAAATAACTCAAAACCTTACGAAATAACTCGAAATTGCTTTTTTAAACAAAATCAAGACACGAGACTTGGCCTAGTGATACGACTTCGACAGCAAATGTTTTAATTTTAAACATCGATGTTGATAATACATCGCCCTAAAAACATCGATGTTTTTAAAATTCAGTGTATTTAAACTTTTTTCCCACATTTCTTAAAACTGGTTTAGCAGTTTGTGATGCTACATCGACAGCAAAACATCGATGTTTTTAATATTCAGTGTATTTAAACTTTTTCCTCCCATTTCTTAAAACTGGTTAAGCAACAAGTGATGCGACATCGACAGCAAAACCTCTTTGTTTCAAAACATCGATGTTCAAAATTAAAACATAGATGGTTATAATGCATCCCCCAAAACATCGATGTTTTTAAAATTCAGTGTATTTAAACTTTTTCCCCATTTCTTAAAATTGGCTTAGCCAACAAGTGATGCAACATCGGCTCCAATACATCGCTGTTTTTTTTATAAAACATCAATGTTTTGAAAACATTGACATCGATGTCGCATCCCTACTTTTCAGACCCTTCACCCTTGGCTACTTGGGTCTAAAAGTATATCCAATTTGCTGATTATGAAAATTATGCTACTTGGTTACTTTTTAAATTTTTATAACGGTACTTTTTTCATTTAAAAATAAAACATCGACATCGTAAAAACATTGACAAGTATAAACATCGATGTTACAAAAACATCGACTCCAATGCATCGATGTTAAAAACATTGATGCTTTTTAAAAACATTATGTTTTGAAAACATCGACATCGATGTCGCATCCCTACTAGGCACTACTTGGAATATCGTCCAACCTTTTGGAATCTCATTTATAAATCTCGTTTAGAAAATACACATGCGAACATTTTGAAATATTTTATTTACTATACTTATTTTACGCATACAAAACTTTTCAAAATGTATAACCATTATCCTTCGTATTCTGCCAGTACGCGAATTTTCTTGTGGTGAACTGGTTCAAAATCACTTTCATCACTTGAAAATACTACCGCGCACTCTTTTAGAGTTGACTTTTTTTCAGTTACCATGTAGTCGGTGTAACGGACTAAAAACTATATAATAATTTCTCCTGGCCCCATACAGATTTATAACCCCATACAGATTGTGCTGAAAATTTGTGATTGTAAAGTTTTAATAACTATATAAATACTTGTAAGATTTAAAACGAAAAACGTGGGGCGCTTTACACTCCTCACTATTATCTATTACATGCACCCCACGTTTTTCGTTTTAAATCTTACAAGTATTTATATAGCTATTAAAACTTCACAATCACAAATATCCTGGACAATCTGTATGGGGTGAGGAATCTGCATGGGGCCAGGATAAATTATTTTATACGTTTTAGTCCGTTACAAAAACGCGCAATATTAAAAAACAATTTTATTTAAGTAATTTTTATTGGTAACTTCGTCAATTATGTTCTAATTTGATCGAAATTTTGAAAGGACTGTATGTAGATTGTACTAAATAAATTTTTTTTTATATACCGCACAAAAAAGATCCAACAAAAAAAAATCGCACAAAAACAGGTTTGAGTGTATTTAATTCCCTAAATTATACTGTAGATCATCTCAATTACCCATACGAATAACTCAAATTTATGGATACTTGGTTCAGTGTGAGTAATCTGCATGTAACCCAGTTGCCCGGAAGCATAAAGTGGTTAAAACTGCGACGTACGTTGCACAACAAACCAAATCTTTCCAGAACGATTGTTCCATAATTTCATCAAAATTTTGGCAGATCTTTTTTCAATCATAAGTTACGATGTTCTTAAGTGCAAAGCGCGCTCCTTGACACACCTTTTCTTTTCTTCTCCAGCTACGGAATAACCTCCCTACTCCACAAAAATTACCACAAACACTTTATAAATAACACATTTTCTATGTTAATGACAAAATATTTACCTCCAAAAGTTATCGACAGAATTGCAAATTCTGCAAGTATGCCTCGGTTTTAAATAAAGTAAGCTAATTAATTTCGATGTTTTATTATAAATATGTACTACTTTTTTAGAGCCGATGATTATGTTTGACGTTAGTTTTTGATTTTACTGCAGTTTTAAAAATTCGGACAAAATGTCTGCAGAACAATTGCAATTGCATGGAGTTGTGTTGCAGAACACTGAATGTAATTCTGCACATGGGCCCAGTTTGAAGAGCAACGGATTGTATAGGATGGTAGTTGCTTAACGTATCACTGAAGCAACACATCGGGCTATTGGCTACGGTTGGAATCAAACCCGAATGGATAAACCAAGGACAAAACCAGGTTGTTTTGAACCACAGTCAGATGACTAGGTTGTTTTGAGGTAGCACCCCTCTCGGCAGACTTCCACTCCACGCCAACGAGAGGACATTTGAGGCCACAACATATTTACCCTGTACCAGCACGGTCATTGGCTGGACCAAGTTTCGAACTCGTAACCCTCCGGTTACTCCTCCAACTGGGCTACCACTGCCCTATAATACGTGAGTATTAGTAGGCCATATGAGGATGATATAAAGTCCTGATTGATTCATAGGGCCGATGTAGCCCATTTGGAAGAACAACGGATTATCAACCAGAGGGTTGCGAGTTCGAAACTAGGACCAGTCAAATACAGACGTGTGGACGGGGACTGGCGTATGTTGAATCCGTCGTGGCCTCCAATGTCCTCACATTGTTCTGGTGTGGAAAGTGGAGTACCATCTCATGTGTGACCTTGTCATCTGACCGCCTGAAATGTCCTCACGTTGACGCGGTGTTGTAAGGTGAGTGTCGTCTCAGGTGTGACCTTGTCATCTGACCGCCTCAAATGTCATCACGTTGATGTGATGTGGAAAGGGGAGTGCCATCTCAGGTGTGACCATGTCATCTGACCGCCTCAAATGTCCTCACGTTGACGTGTGGTAAGAGGAGTGTCGTCTCAGGTGTGACCTTGTCACCTGACCGCCTCAAATGTCCTCACGTTGATGTTGTGTGGAAAAGGGAGTGCCATCTCAGGTGTGACCTTGTCATCTAACCGCCTCAAATGTCCTCACGTTGACGTGGTGTGGAAAGAGGAGTGTCGTTTCAGGTGTGACCTTGTCATCTGACCGCCTCAAATGTCCTCACGTTGATGTTGTGTGGAAAATGGAGTGCCAACTCAGGTGTGACCTTGTCATCTGACCGCCTCAAATGTCCTCACGTTAATGTGGTGTGGAAAAGGGCTTGCCATCTCAGGTGTGACCTTGTCATCTGACCGCCTCAAATATCCTCACGTTGACGTGGTGTGAAATTTTGCAGTGTGTGGTGCCAGTTAGGTGTTGTTCTCGTAATCTGACCGTGATTCAGAATGACGGACCGTCGCCTATAGCCCTCTACGTTTCTCCAGTGTGATGCCAATCAACTACCCTACCTGCTTCATTTTACATACGGGAGCCATCGTGCCTCACTGGGTATGCCCACTGCGCATGCAATTTCCGAGTTTCAGGCGGCTCAGGTTGAATTCCTATCAGGTGTATTTCTCTCTTCTGTGTCAGTAAGACTTTCACTGTGTATGTCTATTTCTTGATATTATATGTCTTATGTCTGGCGCAGCATGGGCAAATATGTGAACCAAGGAACTCTGAAACGTCATTCTACTTACGCTATGGTCGCGAGGTACACCGCCTTCTGGATGACGGGCGAGTCCGCGACGATGGTGTCCGCGGCCAGCTTGCAGAACATCTTGCGCGCACAGTGAGGCTGCTCCAGTGCCCTCCTCCCGAAGTCCCCCACGGCCTCCACCAGCAGGGCCATCGAATCCGCCGACCTGTGCGCCCTGGCACCGTCCATACCGCCGCTGACCGCCGTGGTCGTGATCATGGGCACCATGGGCGTTGCCATGTCCCCCTTCATGGCCATCATCTTGCTCATGACGGAGGGCAGGGCGGCCGCCAGGATGAGGCTGGCCGGAACGATGCCCGCCACCAACACCGTGATGGGGTCCACGTTGGCCAGTTTCTCGAAGACATTGGAGAGGCCGCCCTTCTTCTCCGGGGGCTCCGGAGGCGGCATCATCATCATCCCCTTCATCATCATCTCCATCATCATGTCCTCCGTCATCTTCATCTCCTCCATGGGCATCATGGTGGTGGGAGGCGTCTCCTTATCGCCCTTCCAGGGAGCCGCCTTCTTGAAATAGTGGAAGTGCTTGTGGATGGAGACGGGAGGCTTCTCCTTCTGGGTGGTGGTGGGCTTGGGGGTGGTCGTGGTCGTCGTCGTGGTGGTGGTTGTCGTGGTCGTTGTGGTCGGTGCGGGTGTCGTGGTGGGAGCGGGTGTAGTTGGTTTGCTGTCGTCTGCATCGTCGGGTTCCCAACCCTGTAAACGGAGAAAACTGAGATTTCATTTTTGTCATCCACTTGAACGTAACCCCCAACCCAAATAATTTAATTTACTTGTACTCGGACAGGTTCTAATAATTTAGCTTTTGTTGGAAAGACTCGGAGCAAAATATATTTAGTTTATGCATCGTGCAATCGGGAATACAAATACAAATACAAATATTGACGACCAGCTACAGGCTCAAGCCCAACAAGGCTGGTCCTTTGTTTATGAATTCCCCAATTCCCACTGACTATCCAATTGTATCTTAAATTCGTACACTCCCTTTGAAATAACTGTATTTTCTGTCAACGCGTTCCAATAGTCTATTACCCTATTAACGTAGTAGTTTTTCCTTAAATCCCGATTAAAATGAGTCTTATTCAATTTGTACCCATGGCCCCTTGTTCTGTTATAACTATTGAAATTTAAGTCCTCTGTGTCCCCTTGTTTTACCAACTTGAAAAGCTGAATCATATCCCCTCTCCTTCTTCTTTCCAGTGTATACATGTTTAGCTTACTTAAACGTTCATTGCAGTCGATATTTGATATCCCCTTTATTATTTTTGTAGCTCTGTGCTGAACCCTTTCAATTAATTCTATATCCTTTCTCATATTTGGAGCCCAGAATTGTACAGCATATTCTAGATGTGGTCTTACTAAACCCTTACATAACGGTAAGATTATATTCTTATCCCTTGAAGTTACAGTCTTTTTAATATACCCCAATAACCTATTAGCCTTTTTCCCCCCAGCTGAACATTGGTGACCCATTTTAAAATCCCTGTGAATTATCACCCCAAGATCCTTGACTGTTTCTCCCTCCTTTACCTTTACTCCCTGCAGACAGTACTCGGCTCCACTGTTCCTGTAACCCATATGTACAACTTGACATTTCCCTACATTAATTGACATACCCTATTTTACAGCCCATTCGAATATCTTATCAAAATCCCCTTGTAAATTCTCTATCTGTAACTTGGTATCCACTGTCCCCCATATTTTTAAGTCATCTGCAAATATACTGAGGCACACTACTTATAACTTCTGTCCACTGTGAATAATTTCCTTTTACCTGCACTCTCTGCTTTCTACCCAATAACCAATTCCTTATCCATATCAATGTTTTCCACTGAATCCCCAGCCTTTCCAATTTAAACAGTAATGCCTCATGAGGTACTTTATCAAAAGCCTTTTGAAAATCTATGTACATGATATCTACACTGTTCTTATTATCCAGCTCCTCAGTAATTTTTTCATAGAACTTCAAAAGGTTTGTAGAACAGGATCTGCCCTTCCTAAACCCATACTGACTATCTCATAACAGTCCCCCCTCCTCCAAGTATAACATTATATGCTTTTTTAACAGAGATTCAAATATTTTGCAAATTACTGACGTTAGACTCACTGGTCTATAGTTGCCCGGATCACTTTGTATTCCCTTTTTGGAAATTGGAGTTATGTTGGCCAACTTCCAATCCATTGGTACCCAACCCGTGCTATATGTTGAATTAAATATGATGTGAATTACGTCCCCCAATTCTTCCGCGCATTCCACTAGTACTCTCGGATAAATATCGTCTGGCCCTGGTGCTTTAGATGGCTTAATTCTTTTCAACTGATGTACTATTTCTTCCATGCTAAATTTCATTCGTTAATTATACCCCCTGCAAAGGCTCCATCCTTGGGATCCTTTTTTAATTTATAGTTACCATTGAAAACCCCCAGAAAAAAGTCATTTAACAGGTTTGCCATTCCCACATCGTCTTGAATTAATTCACCTCCCCTCCCCTCCAACGGGCCCAGTGTAGTACTAAATTTATTTTTACCACTTGCATATGCAAAAAATTATTTTGGGTTTATATTAATTTCCCTTGCTAGTTTTTCCTCCAAGGATACCTTTAGCTTCCGACTAATAATTTTAAACTCCTTTCTGGTTTTCAGATATGCCTCCTTGTACCTGTCGTTACCAGTGCTTTTATATACCCTGTGTGTTCTTTGTTTTAATTTTTAAGCTTGTGTGTTTCCCCTGAAAACCCCATAGGGAGCAAGTTTCTAGATTTTCCTTTTTTCCTGAACGTTACATGTTTTTTTAACACCCTGTCTAACTTATTCTTGAATTCCTCCCATTGTTCAGAATGATGCGGTGCTAATAATCCCCCTTTGAATGTCTCCTTTAACTCTTCCCTTATCCTATAAAAATATACCTTTCTGAAATTTGGAATTATCCTACTATTGATTGTGTATGCTGACTAAAAATTTATACTTAATCTGATACTTCTATGATCACTTTCTCCCAGTTGCTCACCTATAACCAAATCCTGCACCCTATCCTCATCATTGGTGAAAATCAAATCCAATATTGCATTGTCCCTAGTATCCTCATACACCATCTGGTACAAAAAACAATCCTGTATCACTTCCAAAAATTCTGCCCCTTTCCCATTTGTAGCTAGATTGTTTCTCCAGTCAATATTTGGATAATTATAGTCCCCCATTAAATATTAATTCTCCTTTTTGATTTGCTTCGTTTATCAGATTGCACATGCCCTTTTCCTGCTCTTCACTACAGACAGGAGGCCTATATATACTACCCAGAATTAGTCCTTTGCCTGTATTCATTTTCACCCAGACTGATTCTATACCCTCAGTTTTACTATTTAACTTTATTTCCGTACAGTTTAAGAATTCTCTCACATAAATCAAAACCCACCCCTTTCCTATTCACTCTGTCCTCCCTAAACATTGTGAATCCACTCAATTCTAAAATTTGTGCATCTTCACTGCTTGCCCAACTTTCAGTTATCCCAATGATATCTATATTCTCTGCTTGTGCAATTCCCATGAGCTCATCCATTTTATTTCTCACACTGCGAGCATTACAATAAAATACTTTTAGCTTATTTTTCACCCTTATATTGCACTTTCCCCTTGTATTATGTATCTTGGTATTATTTTTCTCCCTTACATTGCGCTTTTCCTTTGTATTGTTTGTCTTCTGTAATTTAGACCCTGTTAGTTTTCCTAAGCAATTATTGTGTACTGTCAACCCTCTATGTCCTACCCATCCCTGCTTGTATTCTAGTTTTTTGACTCCTGAATATTCAAAACCCGCTTGCCAACCTCCCTATTACCTATCAGGCTTAAATGCAAATTGCTTCCTGCTTATCCAATCCCTCCTATACTCCTTCCAAACATCTAAAAATCTAACCTCCTCCCTCTTACACAAATCCCTTAATAACCCGTTCATCTTAGTGGCCCTTTGATTTAACCACACATTATCTAACCCATACCTAGGTAGTAATCCTAATACTGTTAGCTCTACCCCATGAGATTTAATGCCTCTTATGATAGCTTTCTCAGCCTCAGAACTAGGGTTAAGATAATTTGAACCCCTTCTAAACAAAAATTGTGTTTATGCCCCTGTGGAGGTATGTTCTTGAAAGTTGTCGATTTTTTGTAATGCATGTGGTTGAAACTTACCTCGCTTTCATCTTCTTCCCAGTAACTCCAGGCGATCTTCGAGTCGCTGGGCGAAACGGAACTCTTCAAGTACTCGGGCCACAGTTTCCAGTTCTTGTTCTTCCTTTTGTCTAAAAAACAAAATAGGTGGAATAAAAATAGGCCAAATCCCAGGCATGCAATATATTCACTACCCTACAATAATGGACCGGTCGACATGGTATTAGTCGTAAGATTATCCTAAAAACTCTTCAGGTTTTTATCTCTAATAGTTTTTTTGAAAATAGAATATATTCTGTGGGGAAAACATCACTTGAAACTGAGAACTCAGACATAACAATTTAAAAGCTGGGAAGTTTCATATCTTTAAAATATTGCTGAAAACACATTCTGAACAATAATACTAAAAAATAAAGATCCGTTTGAAGTTTAGAAATGTTATTTGATTTAAGGTACCAAATGTTTTGTTTAGTTCATGAAACATAACCTTTATCATACTCAGAACATTAAAGCTAGATGTAATAACTCATGTCTCTCAATTTTTTTCAAACGTTCGTTAAAGCTGGGAAATTTCATCTCACAATTCCTCTACAAAAACCCAGGACAACGGGGTATTTGTTTGGATTTGTATCTCAAATAACTCTTAAAGAATGTGATAATGGGATCTAAAAACTAAATCTAAAACCTCATTGATTAGCTTGGTACTGTGACATTCGAAAACCCACATTCCCTTCGTGGAGTTTGGACGCCGAAGTGACTGGGAATAGCCCTTCAGAACGATTGAAACATTCATCCGTAAAGACGTCAGATTGTAAATCTGAATTCCGACATGTCACCCTGTCCTGGATCGACCTGCCCTTGATTACATCTGACGGAGAAGGTGCCAGAGTGTCACCGACATGCGGTATTGCAAAGATGAGAAAAATGGACAAAGTCTTTGCGATATCCTCACTCAAAGCCGAGTCGAAAAGGCAAATCGAGCACCATCGATTTGAGACTTGCAATTTGAACTTTGACCGTGTTGGTCACCATGTCCAGAAGCGCAAGCCTGGAAGCCTCATGCGGATGCAGACTTCGCCGTTAGCAGCAGATAGGCACAGATCCTTTGAGGCCTATATTTTCGGCAGACACAGAGTCCTGTGCTGCCAGAGAATCATCCCGGCCAGATTTAGGACGTCCGTCCAATGTGAAGCCAATATTGGCAGATCGGCGCAGATCCTTTGTGGCCTATATTTTTGTTAGACACAGAGTCCTGTGCTATCAGACGACCATCACGGCCATATTTAGGACGTCCGTTCAACGTGAAGCCAATACTGGCAGATAGACGCAGATCCTTTGTGGCCTATATTTTCGGTAGACACAAAGTCCTGTGCTACCAGTAGACCATCCCGTCCAGATTTAGGACGTTTTTGGCTGGGAGGTAACTTTCTATATCCTGTATATGGATACGTCCGTTACACTTTTAAGGGAAAAGTTTTCTGACAACGTTAGTTACAAGTATAGACGTTCAACATTATTGAAGTAAAACAATCACAGCAAGCATAATAATGTATGTTAAAAATATTTTTTTAATATGTAAATATTTTTTTTAATGACTAACAGACGTATCACTACTGTGTAGCGAACACATCATTTGTATAACGTGGACAGTGGTTCTACAAATTTGTTAAGAAAAAGTTGTCATATTGATTTAAGAATAAAAAATTCTTAATGTATAAAAATACAATATTAAGTTCAAAAAAATTTAAGTGGAAAATATTTTTTACATCAGGAAAAATAGTATTTGTGCCTTACCTTTACATGTATGTGCTAATATTTGTGTTGACATATCGTCCTTTCTTTTGTTGTAATTTTTATTATTTGGCGATGAATATAGATCACCTCAGTCATTAGGAAAAGCAATAAAAATGTTAAAATGGCCCTGCCAAAAAGTCCTACAGAGTAGGCTCACGTTAATTCTCAACTTGCTAAGGAAATTGGCTGTATAAAGAAAATATTTCTTCCTAAAAAATTACTTTCTAGAGAATCAGAAGCAGTGATTTCATTTTATCAAGCTGATATTTCCCGTCAGGCTCCAGGACGAAAAGATGTTAAAGCAGTTTGGGAAAATGGTAAAAAAACAAACAAACAATGGCTACATATATGTATTTCACACTGAAAGAAACTCCCGAGCTTTTCAAAACAAAAAATCCTGAACTATAGATTGAGTTGTCAAAGTTTCAAGTTTAAGATCAGAGCATGTATTGTTATCTTCTCAGACTTCGCATAATGTATGTGTCTGTGCATGCCATAGCAACATTCAATTCTTATTGGACGCTTTAGTGCATCACAATTTTCCGAAACGTACTACAAAACTTATTCAAGAAATATGTTGTACATATTCAGAAGAATGCATGTTAAACATTTCCGTCAGATGTAAAAATTTTCAAAATTTTAAAAGTCTCACAAACTAAATTTTAGATGAAAAAAGCAAAGAAGTAGCATGGTATCAATGGAATTCAGTGGATAGTGGAGTTGTAAAAACTAAAGAAAGTGTCACAATAGGAAACTTGAAACCATTAAGGAAGAGCTTAAAGATTTTTTTAAAGCATTGTCTTATTAACAAAGAACAGTTTCAATTCTTTTACAAAAGCAAAAGAAAATGTATCAAAATATCCTATTTCAGCAAGTTGATTTTAATGAAAAATTTTCAATAAAGTTTCAAGATGAAGTTCAATCAGCCCATTGGAATAAAGACGAGCATGTTACTATTTACACTGCGGTTGCTTGGTTACCATGCAAAGCTGTTAAATCATACGCCATAACTACATGCAACCTGATAAACATGCATTCCACTTTTTCCATGAAGCAATAATTAAAGACTAAACTTCCAAAGTTAAAGGAAGTTAATATATTTTCAGATGGTGCTTTCCAACATTTTAAACAGAAGTTTAATTTGCTTAATATTACGTATGGAGAAGAAGATTTTGGAGTTAAATTCAACTGGCATTTCTTTGCGACATACCATGGCAAAGGCGCGGTTGATGGTGTAGGTGGCCAAGTGAAATTTCAAATGTTGCAACACATTAAATCAAGACAATTAACAATTCTGAATGCAGAAAAGTTTGTTACTGTGCTCAGGAAAAACACTCAGGAAACAAATATAATCTTTGTATGTAAAGACACAGTTGAAAGCAACATTAACAACTTTAACGATCGATTTAAAGACATACAAACAAGTTAAAAGACCCACTCAATTCAGTGTAATAGAAAATTCTAAAAATATTGTGTATGTTTTAGAAATTTCTTGGAAATCTGGAAGTCCTTTTCACTTTAGATCAAAAACATTTTTCTGATAAAGTTAACAAAATTGCAGTCGACCAATATAAATACGTATCTATAGTAATGACAGTATAACTTTCGGCTTATGGGTCATTGTAAAATTGACTACAGAAAAGGGGAAAAAAGACTTTGTTGGACAAGTGATTCCCGTTCCAATCAGTGTAAAGTTTTAAAAAGATAAAAAGAAAGACGGGCAAAAATTTTTGGCCGGGAAATGATGACATTTTTACTGTGAATATAGAAGATATTGAGGACATAATTGACGAATCTCAATAAATAATCGATTTGGATTGACATTTGATAGATTATTTAATATGAACAATTTATTTAACTTTAAAATGTTTTGTCATTGTGTAGTACCACTAAATTTTGAAAATTTCATTAAATTATGATTTTTTTTCCTGCCATTTATTATGGTAATGTTTAATTATTATTTTTTTTTGTAACAATTTATTGTAACATATTTTGTACAATAAGTAATCATAAAACAGTGTATGTATTTCAGAAGATGATACGTCCGTTACACTACATGATACGTCAGTTACAATTTGAAATATTTATTAAAAATTCAAATTGTCCACAAATTAGATAATATATGTATTTTTAATATCTTTAAAACTTCTTCATTCATAAAAAAAAACGAATTTTTATTATTTTCCTTTGTAAACATCAAACGATTTGTCATTTGTGTTCAGAGTGACACAATTTTTTCCCCAAAAGGGATACATCCGTTACACCTCCAAAGCAAGTATTAACCCTATTTCGGTTTTTAAAATAAAAATATTTACTAGTGATACTTTTAGAAATAGTTATCCTCTATATAAATACTAAAAAAAAAATCACATACTTGAATTATGTAATTGTGAAAGTCCAATGATTATCGTCCAGTGATACGTCCGTTACATATGGAATTGCCCATATACACTCATTGCCATAAAAATTTGCGCACCAAGAAAATGTCGTCAAAATGTAAGTACTACTTTGTAAGTAAGTGATTAGAAAATCAAAGAAAAAGGATCATTTATTGCAGAAAAAAATTCAAATGAATGGAAGTTTTAGTACTCTGTTGGACCCCCTCTAGTGCGAATTCACGATACGATACGAGCGGGCATTGAGGCATACAAGTTCCGTATGATGCCCTGAGACATATCGTTCCATAGTTGCTGTAAACGCATCTCTAGTTCGACCGAACTCGTTGGGTGTCCAACTTGCTGTCCCAAATGATCCCAGATATGCTCGAATGGTGACAAATCTGGGGATCGAGCAGACCAGGTAAGTGTGGTAATGTGGAAGAGGCAGTCTTGTGACATCCTTGCTGTGTGTGGCCGAGCATTGTCTTGTTGAAAAATGACTTCTGGGAACCCTGTCATGAGTGGCATGATATGTGGCTGAAGGATGTCATGGACGTACCGTTGGGCTGTCATTGTGCCATGGAGCAATATTAGGGGTGACCGTGTATCGTAAGCAATGGCATCCCATACCATCACACAAGCTGTGGGAGCGGTGTGTCGCTGTAAAGCGAAGGCAGGATTGAGGCGTTCACCAAGGGGCCTCCACACACGAACACGATTGTCATCACTGCTCAAATTGAATCTAGATTCGTCACTGAAGACGACCTGGTTCCATTCCGTTGCAGTCCAATCCCGTCGTGCACGACACCACTCCAAACGGAGGCGTCGGTGGGTAGGTGTCATTGGCAGCATACGTAATGGGCGCCGCGATACCAGATATCCTTATTAAAAGAAAATCCCTCTAGTTAAAGGACAGTTGCAAAATCATTAAAATGCTCGGTGTCCACTGTAAACAAAATGATAAACGTTGATTTAAATCTTAAGAAAGCGAAAAAACGCAATGTGCGTCGTATTTCTCCAAAGCATATCGCTGAACGCAGGACACGCTGCCGAATTCTATATGAGAAACACTTATCCAAAGAAAAATGGAAATGAATTGTCATAATAGATGAATCATGGGTGTATTTAAATGATTGCAGCAAAAATAGAGCCATTTATTATCATAAAAGGGGAGAAAAAAATTTAAGTACATGGTTCACAGAATCGAAAGAAAGTTTTTCTAAGGGATTCATGATTGTTGCTGGTTTTTCATATAATAGCAAGTAAAAAATAAAGACAGTGGAAAAAAATGTCTAGATTAACTCCAAATACTATCAGGAACATATTTTATCTCCAATTTTTCTGAATAAAATACCATCGCTTTACCCACAGTGCCATCAATCTGTGGAACTCCATCAAGACAAAGCTAGCAGTCACACATCAAAATCCACTGTTAATTTCCTAAAAGAAATGGAACAGAAAACCGGTATCATAGCCATACCCTTCACTGATATCCCTACTAAATCTCCCGATGTATCGCCTATGGATTTTTGGGCTTTCAGACTTTTAAAATCTGCATTATACAAACGTCGTCCAACAACCCTTACAGGACTCTGGAAAGCTGTTCAGGAGGAATGGGATAGAATACCTCTTCTGACACTTCAAAGGGCATTATTATCCTGGAAATTACGGTGCCGAAAGATAGTTTAGAATAAGGGCTATCAAATAGAACATTTAAAACACAAAAATTTTATGTAATTTAGTTTTGTGAATACAATATATATTGTCTAAAAAATTTGTGAACAGCCTCTGTATATACACTGGTGAAATAAATTAAGAGAATTTGCATATTTTATCGAATTTCATGAAAAGAACTTAACTGAATGTAAAACCACTGCTTCTAGACAAAAATGCAAATCTTGTATGTCAAATACGTAAGCGTACACGTGTGTGTAGACGGAGCCAGTAGCGAAACATGCTTTATAAGCGCGCGTAAGTTAAGACGCATTTCGTTCGCTAGCACACCTCGGCGAATTTCTTGGTGTTATTTTGCCGCAATCGGTTAATTTCAAATTGTAACAGTAAAAATGAGTAACCACCAACGTTTAGATGATGGAATGAGGTGGCGAATCGTGGGGAGGCTAGAAACAGGCCAATCTCAAGTCCAAATTTGTAGAGAGTTCAATTTAACACCTAGCGTCGTGTTTAACTTATGAAAACAGTTCCAGGATACCGGATCCATCGAGAGAAAGCCTGGGCAAGGTCGTCCAAGAGCCACGACGGCCAGAGAAGATCGCCATTTGTCGATTATAGCGAGGCGTAACAGGAGTGATACAGCTTCTCAGCTCTCTCGGGACTTGTATGCAGCCACAGGAACCCGTGTATCAAGGGTGACTGTTTCCAAAAGACTTCATGAGAGAGGGTTGTTCGCAAGAAGACCTGCTGTTTGCGTCCCGCTCAATTCTACGAACAGGAGAATCCGTTTATCATGGTGCAGAGAGCATAGAGATTGGAGTATGGATCAATGGGCGACCGTTCTCTTCACTGATGAGTCCCGGTTCAGCCTAAACACCGATTCTCGCCGTACGTTCATATGAAGAGAACCAGGGACCTGCTACCTACCTTCCAATGTTCGCGAAATCGACCATTATGGCGGAAGAGGTTTAATGGTCTGGGCAGGCATCATGTTTGATGGCCGCACACCTCTCCATGTCTTTGAAAGAGGCAGTGTGACTGGTGTGAGGTTTAGGGATGAGGTCTTGGAGACCTATGTTCGCCTTTTCAGGGGTGCAGTTGGCCCTGAGTCCATTTTAATGGACGATAACGCGAGGCCACATAGAGCTCTTCTATCGACGAATTTCTGGCTAGTGAGGATATTCGCCGGATGGATTGGCCAGGCAGATCTCCAGACCTTAACCCTATAGAGTTTGTCTGGGACGCTCTGGGGAGGGCAATTGCAACTCGCAACACCCCTCCGAGAACCATCCAGGGAATGAAAACAGCGGTTCTGAACGCGTGGGACCAATTGCCACAGGAAATGATAAACTGCCTTTTTCAAGTATGAAATCACGCTGCGAGACCTGTATGTCTGTAAGAGGGGACCATACCCCCTATTAACCCTTTTTTTTTTTGTTTATTCTGCAACCGCTGTTTCATACCTTCCGACTCCAACGAGTGTTACGCACGATCATGCGTGTGTATTACAATTATTGAATGGTTATTTGTTTTTTATTGTATCAATGCATGTACATATCAAATTTCATTAAAATTGGTACAATTTTTGGTACAAATTGGTACAAAAAATTGGAAAACTGACCTGCGAACTGACCCGGATACACTTTCCTGCCCCTCGGCCTTCGGAAACGGAAAGTTTTTGACCGATCTCCTTGACGCGGCCCGTATCTGGACTGGCCGGACGTCTCCTCACCGGAATGACCACTTGTCGCACCGCCGAGGGGGTCGGGGATTTCCGGAGAGGCATCGTCTCCAGAATCTATCGCGTCCATGTCCCGTGTTCCCGAATAGGCATGCATTCCAGAATCGACTGCAGGTCGTGTTTCTTGGTCCGGTAGAGTAGTCAGCTTGAAACGACTTGCGTTGTCCGGCAGGACTTCTGGATAGCTCAAGGCATGTGTCTGGACAATCGAATGGAGGACAACGCATAGGAGTTGGCACAGGGTCTTTAATTTCAGCATGGTTGTAACCGCTGAACACGAAGTCTTACTCTGGATGGGAAGCAAAAATGGAAAAAATTGTTTCATTTATAGGTAGGTAGGTATTTAATTAACGTCGCACTTTAGCGACACAACGAGCTATTGGCGATGGTCTGCAATCAATCCTCCAAGGGGAGCTTCCGAAGAATACACCACGTCATTTTGAACCAAGGGGAGCTTCCGAAGAATACACCACGTCATTTTGAACCAAGGTCAGATGACGAGGTTACACCTGAGCTGGCACACTACACTCCAAGGTCAAACACCACACCAACATGAGGACATTCGAGACGGTAATTGACAAACCGGTCTGGTTGTAAAGGTGTTAGCCTCGGAAGGTACCTGGTTCGAATCCGGGTCAATGCATGGATGTTTGTAAGTGTATGGTGTGGAGGCGGCTGGTGCACCTTAAATCTGTCGTGGCCGAAAGTCCTCACATTGGGTTGGTGTGGAAATTAGGAGAGTGGGGTTCCAGCTCATGTGTTGCCTCGTCATCGGACCGTGGTTCAAAATGACTCGTTGTCGTCCTTGGATCTTTCTCTTATTTGATTGATCCCAGACCGTCGTCAATAGCCCGTTGTGTTGCTGTACGGCAATTAAAATTTACCAATTACCCTCAAGTAGGTAGGCTTTTAATTAACATCGCACAGGAGTAAAGTAGTGGGTTTTGATGACTATCCGGGATCAATCACGAAGTATCCTATGCCCACCCCTCGCCATTTTGAACTACGGTGAGGTGACAAGAACTACACCCCACTCTCCAAAACGTCCACACCACGCTGACGTGAGGACATTTGAGTTCTCAACAGGTTTAACGTCGTCATCATCTTTGTACACGACGGTCTATGGTTGCATTTGAATTCATGAACCGGTTCCTGATCCGTTACTCCTCCGACCGGGCTACAGCGGTCCTAGTGACGGTTCATGATCAATCCCTAAAGAAGAACAACTCCTGAGCTGTCACCCCACTTTTTGAACTTCCACACCATGCCAACGTCAGGATTTTAAAGACCCCAACAGATTCAATGGGCTCCAGCCTCCTTTGTACACGAAGGTACACTGGGGCTGGAGACCGTTTTGAACAAGCCAACCCTCTGTTAACCTTCCAAAAGTATTGTCCTCCACACCAACGTGAAAGGTCGCGGGTATTTCTTGGATACACTATTTTAAAATATAAAATTAAATGTGAAGGGTGTTAAAAGTTAAAATGTTAAGGGTGTATGTTTTAAAATTATGTTTTAAATAATATCGATACAATTTATTTAAAGAAATGCTATTCAAAAATTTCTATAGCATTTCTTTATTTAATACATATTATAAATATGTGCTCAGATGTCAAAATGTTTTAAGTCACTTTTCCCAAAAAATTTGAATAAGTCCAATCCTGGAGTTAGAAGGTGGCAAAATATCGTAAGTTTTTCTTTTTCTGTTTATGAGAAAACAAAGGTGGAAAACTGTAATAAGTCAAAAACCACAGAACCACATGTTGAATAATGAATCTAAAAATTGCTGTCGCGTAAAATTAAACAAAGTGACTTGTAACATTTTACCATCTGAGCACAGAAATAATGTAAATGTAAGGCATTAAAACAATTTCAAATGCCCGAAGAATTGTATAAATGAGGTGAAAATTAAAGGAATGAAATTGTTGATATAGTTAATGAATTACTTACATTTAAATAACATAATAAAGTAATGAATTACATAATTAAGATTTCTGGTAAATACAAATGCGGATATGCAGGAGACGTATTAACACCTCGAGATTCAAATTATGACTGAAGTACTTCTAAGTGAGCGGGAGGAATAGCCAGGAGCTATAGTATTCGTAGCGCTATTTGGTCTCAAAATATGTAACTAAAATCAACTCTAGTGTATCTCCCACATACGCCCAACCGATGGAAGGTTAAACCGTACTCTTCCAACTGGTCTGCCTCGGCCCTGCCTATAACGCTACCCTTGACTATGTTGCATCGTAAACGATGCAAAAAAAGAATACTGGTTTACCGCATTTTTACATGCGTGAGGATGTGACGATCGGCTTTTCGCTCGTAAAAACGTGTTGCATGAAGAATTAATTCTTATTTAAGGGTGTGCAACCAAAGCGTCCGGAGACAGTGAATGCCATGGTCAGTGCTTACAGTGAATGGGTGTCTGAGAACCGGAAATCCTTCGCTTTTCAATCGAGCGTTTTGCTGCTCAGTCGAATCGCAAATCGCAGATTTCATGCCCAGTCGACCCTCTCAGACATTCTGCTTTCGTCTATTGACTTTTAAATGAACGAATCTGAAACTTCAGAGCTTTGCTATAAAAATGCCAAAAGTAAACATTTTGAGGTGATTGTGGCATGAATGGCAATCTCTCATGTAATGGGAATTGGTAATTTCTAATTAACGTCGTACTAGAGCAACACAACTGGCTATATTGGATCAATTCCCCAATGGAATAATCGAGGACAACACCACATAATTTTGAGCACGGTCAGACAACGAGGCAACACCTGAGCTGGGCACCCCCACTCCAAACTTCCACACCAACCCAACGTGAGGACTTTCAGCCACTAAAGATTTAGGCCCTGTGCACACATCCGGTTTTTCAACGTGCGGCACTGCTGTGGCAACGCGTGCGGTCTGAGATGCATTAGATCCAATGGAGTAGTACACACATGCCTCCGGTGAAGCTGCGGCAACGCACGTCCAACTTTCGTGCAATTTGTACCGTATTTCTCTACGGCGCACACGCGTCTCCGTTCTGAAGTACCTTGTTTTCATAAATAAATGGAATATAAATAATAATTAATAAATGGTTGTATCCAGTAACGTCTATTTTGTGTTTCAAAATATAAATTTTTTACACCAAGTAAGCGAAATAAACACATTTTTTTCGATAGAATATTTATCGATAATGACGCGAAATGGTAATGGTAATGGTAATTTTAGTTAACGTCGTACTAGAGCAACACAACGGGCTATTGACGACGGTCCGGAATCAGTCCCTTAAGGGAAAGATTCGAGGACAACACCTCGTAATTTTGAACCACGGTCAGATGACGAAGCAACACCTGAGCTGGCACCCCACTCTCCAAACTTCCAAGCCAACCCAACGTGAAGACTTTCGGCCACGACAGATTTAAGGTGCACCAGCCGCCTCTACACCATACGTTTACAAACATCCATGCCCTATGACGCGAAATGAGTCGCGGTTAAGTGTGCGTAGTTGAACTAGAAATTGCAAGTGGAGGCCTAGCCTAAGACTCAAATCAATTACCTTGTTCCGCTCTATGACATTCAATGTAAAAAAGCTGTCTTGGTAAAGGGTAGGTATTTTAATTACGTCTTGCTGGAGCAAAACAAGAGGCTCTTGTCGAAGGTCATGGTAGGTATGTATTTAATTAACATGGCGCTGGAGGAACAGAACAGCATATTGGCGACGGTCCGGGATCAAAGAGAAAGATCCCGGACCGTTGTCAATAGCCCGTTGTGTTGCTCTAGTACGACGTTAACTAAAAATTACCAATTATTACCACATATTCTTCTTGGTAAGGTAATTTTTAATTACCGAGCGACACAGCGGTCTATTGACGGCGGTCCGGGATCAATCCCTTGATATGAGCAAATCAGTTCATATCTAGACGCACAATTATAAGTGCAAAATCGACAAAAGCTGTTTCGGAATCGCAACCATCGACTTTTCGCGCAACGAACATCGCCGTGCAGTACAAGCCTGTGAACAGATTTTACCTGCAACAGCCCCCAAGGTCTTTGGCTGGACCGCGCTTCGAACTCTCCGTTGCTCGAGTGGGGTGCTAGCTTAGGTGTTGCTTTGTCATCTGACCGTGGCTCAAAATTACGAGGTGTTGTCCTCGAATCTTTCCCTTAAGGGATTGATCCCGGATCGTCGTCAATAGCCCGTTGTGTTGCTCTAGTACGACGTTAACTAAAATTACCATTACCATCTGGGCTGCCGCAACCCACGGGAAGGCTTTGGATTGGATATTAGGGTTTGATGGCGCATGGTCAAAAAACGGACAAGCTGCGCAAAACGGAAGATAAAAATAAATAAAATCATTATAAAACATTATAATAAAGTGGGTAAAGAAAATAAAGATAATTTAACGGTTAATAACAACGGGCTATAGACGACGGTCCGAGATCAATCCCCTAAGGCAGTGTTTCCCAAACTTTGGCCATATGTGTACCCCTTCTATAATTTTCGTAACGCTGTGTACCCCTCGTCAAAAAAATGGATGTATTTTTATAACAATCAAAATTTATTATTATTTTTCTTTTTTTGTGACATACACAAAATAATAAGAAAAGATAAATAAAATTATTCATAATAAAATATAAATAAAAGTTATATTATAAATAACTTTTATTTGGATCAATGAGAAAGATGAAATTGTTTGTGCTGTGATAACAGATCGTCATCATTTGGTTCCTTGGTTGTTAATTTTTATCTGAGATCCTTTTTTTCGACTTAATGTCTACAAATGCTGAAAAAGCAACTTCACATAAATATGAAGTTAAAAAAGGCAAGTTGTATTTTAGACCTTTTTCTGTTAAAACCGGATGCACAAGTTGCATTTATAACCAGAATGATGTTAAAGTACTCTCCTTCTGTTTATTTTTCAAGAATCCGTCTGAAGCCAATTCCAACAATTGCTCTTCTTCCGCATGCGACAAATCTTATGGCATGGATGTTGTGTTAATGTTAAGTTGCCCGGCGGAGGGTTAACGAAGTAAGTTGTTTCAGTAACGAAGTGTGGTATATTTCCGCAATGTTACTCCGCACCATCTCACGCCTCACGAGACTGTCTTGACTTGACTCATGAGAACGTAGAATTAGGCGCAGCTAAGCACAGATCAGTGCATATCCACACCAAACTCGTGTGCAACGCGTACCCCCAGCAAACTCTTCCCGTACCCCTGGGGGTACGCGTACCACACTTTGGGAAACACTGCCCTAATGGAAAGATCCCTCGACAACACCACGTAATTTTGAACCACGGTCAGATGACGAGGCAACACCTGAACTGGCACCCCACTCTCCAAACTCCCACACTAACCCAATGTGAAATCTTTCGGCCACGACAGATTTACGGCCGTCTCTGCACCATACTCTTACAAACATCCATACACTGACACGTATTATATTCTTTCCGGAAAGAAGTCCCTATTGCATGTCGTAGTGCAATATTTGGAAGTGCAATATTAGGCAATTAATGTCGCCCTGGAGCAACTCAACGGGTTATTGGGGACATAATTTATTTGACAATCGATGGGTTTCAAAATCAGATTCAGAAATACTGAGCAAGAGACAGGTGATTGGTTTTCATAGAGAAATAATAGAAATGACTATCGCTTACCTTTCTCTCTCTAATCCTCCAGGATGTTGTAGTGAGAAGAAGGAAGCAGCAGGAGTGGAGTCTCCGACATCAGGTGCAAATCTGGAAGATCGTAAAAGCTGTGAAGTCGGTAAAGCGAGAACCATTATTATGTATGCATTCTGCCCTTTCTTCCGCTACTAAGGGGAAGAAAGGGTTCACTGCCGTCCGTCTCAAGTTCACTAGCGGCGAATGCTGAGCGACGCCATGTTTGGACACGTAAAGCAGTGGGAAAACAGCTCGGGGGAAAGTGAGATCTGGTTATTTTTTAATTAGCGCCGCAGCGACACAACGGATCAACCTCGAAGGACAACAACGCGTAAATTTGATCCACGTTCGGATGACGAGATCGCATCTGAGCTGGCACCCCACTCTCCAAACTTCCAAGCTAAGAATACGTGAGGACATTTGAAGTAACTACAGATTTAACGTGCAACAACCTACGTGTACACGACCGTCTTTGGTTGGATCTAGTTTCGAACTCGTAACACACCGGTTGCTCTGTCGCGACTCTTACCGGTAGCGAGAAAGTCGTTAATTTGCAGCAAACTCCAGATCACACATTGGGATGATTAATGCATGAAATACACTCTGTAGCGACAAAAATTGACGCACCAAGAAGGAGTTGTCAGATTGCAATACAAATTTATGAATGTGAAGAACATACGTAGAAAAACAAACGATTCGAATTTCAGAACATTTGAATGATTTATTTCATTGTTTGATCGTTACAAAGGGAGGAAATTAATAAGGCGTTGGTCCACTTCTGGCCTGGATACGAGCTGTCACCCGGCGAGGCATAGACTGAAAAAGCTCCCGCATGGTAACCTGTGGAATTTCTTGCCAAACTGTCTCCAACTATCGGGCTAACGGGTCAACATTCCGGCATGGTTGCAATCGCCTTCACAAAACGTCCTAAATGTGCTCTATGGGAGAGAGATCGGGAGACCAAGCTGGCCAAGGAAGTGTTGGGAAAGTTTGAAGACAATTCATAGGAACACTTTCTGTGTGCTTCCGGGCATTATCTTATTGAAAAGTAAGTCCGGGGTGTCGCAAAAGGAACGATAACACAAGCGGTCATAGAATGTCGTCTACGTACCGCTGTGCTGTCAGTGTGCCAGAAATGACTGCCAAAGGGACTATCAAAGGAGATGGCACCCCAGACCATGGGCATGTATGGTGTACATGGGAATGTATGGGCCCTGTTGTGGGCATGTATGGCGTGCGATAGTAAGTGCAGGATCTCCACGCTGCCCTGGACGTCTCCAGATACGTCTGCGGTTGTCGTCGGGACACATTTGGAAACGGGACTCGTCACTAAAGACTACGTCCACTGTAATTTTGCACCTTTTTGGTGCGTTGATATTTTCGTTATAGAGTATATAATTAAGATAACACAATGATGTAATATTTCTTGTGTATTTTAAAATAAAATTTTTATTTATTTAATATACAATTTGACAACGTTGTCAACGTGAAGAGTGAGCTTCGTGACTCCTGATAAGACTAACAATCTAGCGTACAAAAGGAGATATTTCCAACATTAAATCGCCAAGGAATTCTATATTCACTCCTGATTGCGTTGTCATTCAAGATGGGGGTAATACAAGTGAAACGATTTAATTGTTACTCGTACAATGATGTCACATTTTTTTCTATCGACACTCAATCGGCCCCTATTAATGTTATATCGATCTCCAGGGGTCGATATAACATTAATAGGGTTACATAATAACATAATAATTAATTAGTAACAACATAAAAAAAATTAATTAGTAATAACATAATAATTAATTAGTTACATACTAACATAATAATTAATTAGTTACAAACTAACATAATAATTAATTAGTTACATACTAACATAACAATTAATTAGTTACATAATAATTAAGTAGTTATATAATAACATAATAATTAATTAGTTACATAATAACAAAATATTTAATTACTTACATACTAACATAATAATTAATTAGTAACAACATAATAAAAATTAATTAGTAATAACATAATAATTAATTAGTTACATAATAATTAATTAGTTACATAATAATTAATTAGTTACATATTAACATAATAATTAATTAGTTACAAACTAACATAATAATTAATTAGTTACATACTAACATAATAATTAATTAGTTACATAATAATTAAGTAGTTATATAATAACATAATAATTAATTAGTTACATAATAACAAAATATTTAATTACTTACATACTAACATAATAATTAATTAGTAACAACATAATAAAAATTAATTAGTAATAACATAATAATTAATTAGTTACATAATAATTAATTAGTTACATAATAATTAATTAGTTACATATTAACATAATAATTAATTAGTTACAAACTAACATAATAATTAATTAGTTACATACTAACATAATAATTAATTAGTTACATAATAATTAAGTAGTTATATAATAACATAATAATTAATTAGTTACATAATAACAAAATATTTAATTACTTACATACTAACATAATAATTAAGTAGCTACATGATAACATAATAATTAATTAGTTACATAATAATTAATTAGTTACATAATAATTAATTAGTTTCATAATAACATACTAATTAATTAGTTACATAATAACATTACTATAACTAAACTACCCACATATCTACGCCTGAAAATTTATTCTTCAAATGGTGACGCAATCCATTTTTTCCTCGACTAGAATATACCAAAATGATGCCGTAAACCTTGGAACTTTGGGCCCTTATATGTTGTGAATTTTAATTTGGTAAGTGGGTAGGTATTTTAACTAACGTCCTACTGGAGAAACACAACGGGCTATTGACGGCGGTTCGGGATCAATTCCCTAAGGGAAAGATCCGAGGACGACACCACGTCATTTTATATCACGGTCAGATGACGAGACAACACCTGAGCGGACACCCCACTCTCCAAACTTCCACACTAACCCAACTTGAGGACTTTTGGCCACGACATATTTAAGGTGCACCAGCCGTCTCTACTCCATACGCTTACAAATTTCTATACACTGACCCGGATTCGAACCAGGAACCTTCTAATCTAGAGGCTAACACCTTAACAACCAGACCAATTGGTCGATGTATTAGTTTACGTAAATTAATGTGTTGAGATTAAGTTGCAATATCCTTAATATTCTTACCAAGTGTTGGGGCAGGTGGGGCACAGTGTTACACTTTTTTTATTTACAACTGTGGCATCAAGATATGCATCTACACTAACCTACAACAATGGAGCAGACAGCAAGATGTTATTGATTCTGTATTACTGTACCATATCTGGCATAGCTTGTAACAGAATTTTTTATGACTACATAATGTGAATTTAGATCATCCATTTTTACTCAACAAAACTTAAACACAATTTGCTTTACTACGAAAAAAAATTAATTAATAAAATAAGCACCACTCATGAACAAAGATAATTGAATTACAAATACAAAATTTCACTTCTAACATGCAAAAATAGAGATTTGCTTACAGAAAAGTAACTAATGATGCTAATTCTTCCTAAACACATGGACTTCTGGAAAACAAGATGGCTGACAAGATTGTAAACAAATTGGAGCTAATTTTGCAACCACTTTAAAATGAAATTCACTGTAACACTGTACCCATGTAACACTGTGCTCCACCTTCCCTTATATTCAATGAAGATTACATTCAATGATTTATGTGACTGACGTTTGTATTTTGCTTGTATGGTGAACGAGCGTTTATTTTTCTTCTGTAATCCGTTCCAGTAGGAAATTTCACGGATTATTATATCCATTGATTTTAACCCTTCAAGTGGTTTTGACAAGATACCTCGTCCAAAAAGAAAAATTCGGAAAAAAATGCCGAGATATTTCGTCAAATATCTCATCCAATATTTCGTCAAATATCTCATCCAATATTCTGAACCGACCTACCTGTCTGGTGGTTAATGTGTTAGCCTCTAGATTGGAAGGTTCCTGGTTCAAATCCAGGTAATTGCATCGATATTTGTAAGCGTATGGTGTACAGGCGGCTGGTGGACCTTAAATCTGTCGCAATCAAAAGTCCTCATGTTGGGTTGATGTGGAAATGTGGAGAGTGGGGTGCCATCTCAGGTGTTGCCTCGTCATTTGACCGGGGTTCAAAATAATATGGCGTTGTCTTCGGTTCTTTCCCTAAGGGCGCCTGCACACGAAGAAGATCGATCTCTCAGACCGGTCGCTTGATATTGTCACCAAGAAATGTTTACAGATTCATTTCCTGCGCATAAACTATTCGTGTGAAGGAGATCGATCGCTCAGACCGGTCTTCAATGCGATGGAACTTACATATAAACCATAGGAGCACTTCACACTAGCAGGAGAAGACTAGTAGGAGACCGTTATGAGAGACTAAAAAATAGTCATCGCGGAAGTACAGTCGCCGGCGACTTTTTTTATGTCGTGGTTTATTTAATTCGAGAAACAAAATAAAAGAGTTTTTATATTCTCCATTACAAGTTTATATCTTCGCAATCGTTAAAGATAGAGTAAAAATTTCAACGGATTTGAAATCCGCGGAAAATTTTACTCCAGATCGATACCTTAAATGTGATATTGTTTAAATAAATAATATTTCTAGTGTAACTTTTATTATTTGCGTCAAATGCGGCTAAATTCGTACTGCGAAAATATAAAATTCGGAATTTACATTTATTTATTTAAAGAAAATCATAATTAATGTATCGATCTGTTGTAAAATTTTCCGCAGATTTCAAATCCGTTGAAATTTTTAATCTGTCTTTAACAATGCTGATTTTGCAAAAAAAAAAAATTCCAGTCAAAAATTTTGTTTTGCTTCTCTTCGCTCGAATAGTTTATGCGCAGGAAATGAATCTGTAAACATATTCTGGTAACAATATCAAGCGACCGGTCTGAAAGATCGATCTCCTTCGTGTGAAGGCGCCCTAAGGGATTGATCCCAGATCGTCGTCAATAGCCCGTTGTGTTGCTCTAGTGTGACGTTTATAAAAATTACACTTATTTTAATGGTGACGCGATCGATATCTGGATTTTCTTTCAATGACTAGATATCTTGTTCATGAAGATCTGCTCAATATTGCTAATGACAAATACGTATCCTGACGAGATAAAACTGCATTATTTTTTTTATGGTCTTTGTGTTCTTGTCTAGACGTGTAATTTTAGCTAAGCTCCGTATAGGGCATTCGAGAGTTACACAGCGATACTTGCTGTGGATGGAGAAAATTTCTTCTTTATGCCACAACTGCAATGGACATCTTACAACTTTACATTTCTTAACTTCATATCCTGTCATTCTTACATTCGATTTTTTACTTCCTGCCTAGTTAATCCGCTTTATTGAGTAATCCTTCCATCTCTGAACTCTTTCCTTATATATATATATATATATATATATATATTAACATTGGATCGCGGTCGCCCATTTAGAAGAGCAAAGGATTATATAACATGGGTAGTGCGATTTCCAAATTAGGTCCAGTCAAGGTATTTAATTAACGCCATACTGTAGCAACACAATGGGCAATTAGCGACGGTCCTGGATCAATCCCTTCCCCCCCCCCCATTCAAAGACAAAATTCCGAGGACAACAACGTCATTTTGGACAACGGTCAGATGACGATCGGTCCAGCCAAAGACCGTCGTGTACACTGGAGCTTTTGCGCGTTAAATCTATAGTGGAAACAAATGTATGTCCTCGTATTGGTGTTGTGCGGAAATTTTGTACAGTGGGGTCCCAGATCAGGTGTTGATCTCGTCATCTGACCGTGGATGAAAATTAGGCGTTGTCCTCAGCTACTTCCCTTCAGAATGGATACCGGACTTTGCTAATAGCACTGGGGAACAGCAATTTCGTTGTTTTAGATCTGTGACTTGTTCTGGATCCAAAAATAACAGCAGTTTTTGTCTATCACGTCTATTTTTTTAAGCTACAGGATACCCTCTCTTTGTCTCAAAAGTCATACAAAATTTGCATATAAAGAAAAATAAAGGGAAAACACCAAATATACTGTTTACAAAGAATAGTTTTATTCATACAAAGGCTATATATATATATTTACTACAGTCTAAATTATGTTCATATATACAAATAGTAAAGTTTTTTTACCAAACGGTAAACATACATATTAAGGAAAATGTTTCGCTTATAGCTTCTGGAGTGTTTAATCTGTGGACATTCTCGCTTGATGCTCCAACAACAGTCAGCCATCATATGTACATCCCATCTACCTTGATATCGTGCCTCCATGACCTTTCAAATATTGTTGGAATCGCTCACCCTGCTCATCACTGACTGCACCTAGATTTTTTAGGAAGTTAGGAAGATGACTATGTAAAAAATACAATTTTTGATGCTCATGTTGCAACCAAGCATTTTGAAGCTCCACAAGAGTTGCTGGACAATTTCAATGTAATTATGTGCTTGTGTGTATCCAAGAAAGTCTTTGACAATGTTTTTTAATGCCAACCAAGCATTCTTTTGAAGTTCTGTCATTGTTCCGATTAAATCTTTAATGAACTGTCGAATCTGCGGTCCATCAAACACAACGGACTTTATTTTTTCAAATGACAGGCTAGGAAATGCCTAAATGAGATACTTGAAACTCCAGTCACTTTGAAACTTTGTCAGTAGCAGTCTCCTGAAACTGATAAAGCTTTAACAAATTGCTTCATGAAACCCAGTTTTATATGCATAGGTGGAAATGTAATGTTCTTTCTGTCGTCAAGTGGCTGATGTAGAATGTTTGGATCCCCAGGTTACAGGTCAGATCTTGGCGGCTAATTCGACTGCACCCAATGCTTCTCACGAGCTCTGCTGTCACAGGGATACTTGGTATATCCGTGTTGCTGGCCAAGGAGAAAGCAGACCAACACAGATGATCCATGGTGCATGTGATATTGCAACAAATCAATGACTCTCTTTATGTCTTCATATTCTTCACGCAAGCAAACTGAATGGCCTATTGGGACTGAACCAAATAAATTTCCACTGTGGAGGAGGACACACTTCAAGCTCCACTTTGAGCTATCGATGAACAATCGCCATTCAGTTGCTTAATGGGCTGAAATTCCCAACTCTTTCATTAAACCATGTACTTTAAGGCAATACACAAATCCCGCATCACTTCGAAAGTATTGCAGAAACGCACGTTCTCTTAATCGAAAAAAGGATACCCTATCCGCTTTTCCAAGGAAGTTTTTCTCGTGCAGTCGTGATGCTAATAGCTCTGCAATTTTTTTGGACAGTCCCAAATCTCGAGCTGCTCATATCCTTTACGAATAGAATCCAGATCAATTTCAAAATATATATGCACCTGTTGCTGGCCTCCAATGGCGTCATTCACACGACACCAGTCGGAGAAGGTTTATGTCAGCCAATAGGACAGCAATAGTGTTTCCTATGACCCACGCTCGATCCCGCGGAGTGGTCACATGAAAAAATGGTGTAGTGGTATAGAGAAAAAACTTGACGTGATAGAAGAAAACTAAATACAGTTTTGAAATCAGCATGCCTATTTAACTCTAAAACAGCTGAAAAATCGAAAACAACAAAAATATGTTCAAAATTGTTCCCCTGTGTTATCTACCTCCGTACCAGGAGTACCATTTTTCGGTGGTTAAATATGGCCGACATCATTTCATCCTTTCTCAGCTTCTAGGCGTTTAAATCTATTAACCATTCAGATTTCGAAGGGCAGTCAGTAACGGTTTGAAACCGCGTTAATCTGTATAATGCATCCATAAAACCACGGTTCGAAGCACTTTGACACAATGCCTTCTTTCGAGCGACAGATTTCCGTAGAAATAAAACCCCGTCTTTAAATGCTATTCAAATACAAACACTTGTGCTCAGCTTATTGAGTTTGCTTATTTATTTTTTAAGTACATGTAACCCTCGTATAGCACGGTGGATTGGTGCTGTGTTATAGAGAATCCTTGTTATACGAAACTTACAAGTCCCACAAATTTGATATTGCGAACTGTGCTATATGGGAATCGTGTTATAGGAAACTCGTGCTATATAGAAACCGTGACTCAGAGGTCATATACACTACCCTACAATAATGGATCGGACAGCAAGATGTGGTCGTATAAGGGAAAGAATACATGCTTTAATAGGGGGATGGTCCCCACGTGCTGCAATAGCACTAGCTACCCTTCTGGGCATACTTTCAACAAGGTTTTGATACACATCTATGGGTATTTGTGTCCATTCCTGCTGCAAATTGTAGCTCAGTTGTGGATTTCGGACCTGATTCCCTGGTCCGTGAGCGTCGATCTAACTCGTCCCACACATGTTCTATGGAGTTTAGGTCGGGACTCGGGGCAAGCCAGGGAAGACGATTTACATCCATATCTTAATACCAATGCTCGACAGAGACTGCAACATGATACGGAGCATTGTCATCCTGGAAGTAACATTCGTACATTCCATAAAATTTCCAGAGCGTAGGAAGAACCTGATTGTCCAAAGTGTTCATGTAGGCGTCGTCGTTCAATTGACCAGGAACAACGTGCAAATATCCCAAGCCATACCACGAAAAACACCCCCAAACAAGTAGTCGAATTTTATGCAAATCCGCTGGCGTCCGGTCCATTATTGTAGGGTAGTATATATTTGATAATGCGTACCGTGTTATATGGAAACCAAAGGACTGTTATATGCGTTATATGGAAACCGATGGACTGTTACATGGAAACCACAATTTTCATGAAAATATATTAAACCGTGTGGACGTGTATAGGGAACACAGATACAGACAGACAGATGGAATGACAGACAGACATACGAACGGACAAACGGACAGACAAACTTACAGACAGATGGACAGACAGACATACGAACGGACAAACGGATAGACAAACGGACAGACAGATGGACAGACAGACAAACAGACAAAAAACGCGCAAGAGGCGGAATTGGCATCAGTAGGGGCGAAAACGGATAGAACACTTGAAATGGGTTGAATTCAATGTACAAACAAACACTCCATTCTTATTTATCTATAGATTATCATTGTTATTGTAGCCGACCAACCGGTATAGTGGCTAAGGTGTTAGCCTCTAGATCGGAAGGTTCCTGGTTCGAATCCGTGTCCGGGCATGGATGTTTGTAAACGTATGGTGTAGCGGTGGCTGATGCACCTTAAATCTGTCGTGGCCGAAAGTCCTCACGTTGGGTTGGCGTGGAAGTTTGGAGAGTGGGTTGCCAGCTCAGGTGTTGCTTCGTCACCTGACCGTGGTTCAAAATTACGAGGTGTTGTCCTCGGATCTTTCCCTTAAGGGACTGATCCCGGACCGTCGTCAATAGCCCGTTGTGTTGCTCTAGTACGACGTTAACTAAAATTACCATTACCATTGTTATTGTAAACCGTGTAATATGTAAAACTTAGGTGTGTTGCATGACGGATACCACAATTTCGGTACCGTGTTATAGAGAATCTGTGTTATAGAAGTACCGTGCTATACGAGTGTTAGCTGTACGTCTGCAAATAATTTTATATTTTCCCCACAGCTACGAGACCGTACATGTATGAACAAATTACAACCCATCTCGATTCAGCACAACGGGACACGATGGCTCGGTTGGTCGAGTAACGGTCTAGCAATCAGTCAGACTCATCATCTGACCGTGGATCAAAATCAATGATATCTCCTTTGGGTTTTTATCAGGGACCGCCGCGCTCTCTATGTTGCTCCTGTGGGACACTAGAAATACCTACCTACCCCAAGTGAGGTATCCCCCTCTTAGGACAACTTCACGCAATTTTGAACGACGGTCAGATGACGAGGTGAGAGCGCCTGAGCTGCAACCCCACGCTCCAAACTTCCACACCACGTCTTCGTGAGACCATGAGAGATTAACTATGCAAAAGCCCTCGTGCACACGACGGTTTTTTTGCTGGACCTAGTATCGGACTCGGAACCCTGAGGTTGCAAATTCCTTGCTCTTACAAAAAAGATATGTCTATATCGGGAGGGGGCCGTGGTGACCAGGTTGTCAGAGTAACGGATTAGCAACCGGAGATTTACGAGTTCGAATCCATAAAAACACCGGCGTGTACAAAGGAGGAGGTGCAGGCTAAATCTGTCGAGGCCTCAAATGTCCTCACGTGGGCGTGGTGTGGATGTTTGGAGAGCGAGGTGCCAGGTGATGACTTGTCACGACCGTGGTTCGGATCTTTCCTTTGGCGATTGATCCCGGACCGCAATCGAGAGGTGAAAAACCGTAACTCCTTCAGGTAAGGTAACGTAATTTTTACTAACGTCGTACTAGAGCAACACAACGGGCTATTGACGACAGTCCATGATCAATACCCTAAGGGAAAGATTCGAGGATAACACCTCGTTAATCTGAATCACGGTTAGATGACGAGGCAACACCTGAACTGGCAACCCACTCTCCAAACGTCCATACCAACCCAACGTGAGGACTTTCGGCCACGATAGATTTAAGGTGTACCAGCCGCCTCTACACCATACGCTTACAGACATCCATGCACTGACCCGGCTTCTAACCAAGAACCTTCCGATTGAGGCTATATCCGCGTTTATATCGGAGTTGCTTATACATTTCTCTCATCTTTTGTGGCGATGACGTTTTACGTTTCCCTATACTGACTACTTTTCGTCCCTTTGTTTTGACCGACTCCGGTGTAAACGTTTTCTGGACTTCATTGGCAATTATCCGAGCGTATCCTCAATGACAGTTTGGTGGGAGATGTGATCAAGGGAAGCGATAAGGGCAAAATATCACAGAGATCTAACGAAAGACCACAAGGAGCAGAGAGAAGCTGTTATTGTCAAGCAATCGTCTCGAAGAAATCTCCGCTAAAAGTTGCGACCCTTTGATCTGTACCGACTCGTGGTGGAAAACAAATTTGGCTCTGCAAACTCTCCAAATCGCCATCCCGACTCGAGATCTTGACGACAAAATTATTGACGTTTCTCGGAATAGCTTCGATGTTTGGAGAGAGAGAAAATGTGCAAATCCGGTGTAAACACGGTTCAACACCTTAACCACCAGATCGGTTGGTCGTCGACGACAGTCGGGGATCAAAATAGAAGGGAAAGATCCGAGAAGAGCACGACGTAATTTTGAACCTCTGTCAAATGACGATGTTGTTCTCGAAGAGAGGATTGCTTTTCTTTGTTTGGTTTCATCTTAAAATATCTATTGAGAAAATACGCCTTACTCATTTTAATATGTAATATCTTTATTTTTTTCATACACGTGTTTTTTTGTACACCCATGGTGGACACATTGTTATTTGTGCGATGCAGCAGCTGTGGTTTGGTATGTGGTTTCAAGTCACCCACGTGCAGTATTAAGTCACAAAACATTGCTTTCATTCCGTGGCTCGGAATCACTTTATTGAAATTTTACTGTAAGCAATGGACTCGATTGGTTTGCTTCTTGTTCTATGGAGTTGCTTCCAGTGGAATATCTGAAAATGGAATCTCTGAAAGTGGATATTATCTCCCAAAAGGATGCAGTAATTGTTAAATTAAATTGAAACGTTGGAATTCTCTCCCTATTGAACAATACTTAGAAATATGTATCTTTCAAAGTTTTAATAAAATAAATATTTTTAATCTGTTCCAAGAAGTTGCAAATGGTTGAGCAAGTTGGGTTTAAATGCATTTTCGGCTTGAAACATTAATCTTAAAAATTAAGAAAACAGTTAGAAACACGTATAATTTGAAATGCAATACGTGGAAAAGTGATATTCAAAATTTCAAATGCGTGTGAGTATTAGACTCGACTAAGCCCTAGACGTATAGAAATTTGTTGTTTGTACCCTGGACATATTGAGTTGATGAAGAAGTTCGTCCCGTTTTTGGCGCTAGATGGCGTTGCATCGCAAAATTGAAGTGTTATCTACTTCACACGGTATCACGTTTTGATGGAAAAAAGAAGGAATTTTTCAGAGTACTTGTTCCTGTTTTAGGCGGTAGATGGCGCTGCATCGAAAATTGAAGAGTTCACACATTTCACGTTTTGATGGTTAAAAGAAGGAATTTCTCACCGAGTACTTGGGAAAAAATTACGTTATTGGGTTTCGTTTTCTTAATTGTGTTACGCATTCAAAATGGCGGAAAATAAGGAGCTTTTTCGAAACGGTATGCTTTTTATTTCTAAAAAGGCAAGAATACTTCGCAGACGCTAACGAAGAAAATACGTTGTGTAAGGTGAGGTCTCCGTGCCATAAGTGGCTTGAAACGTTTCGTAACCTGGATAGTTTCTTAAAAGCCAGAAACCTCAGAACTTGTATGAGCGCAGGATGATGCAGCTACCGGAGAGATGTAGATACATCATCGATCATGTAATTTTAGTCAATAAAATAATTTTTCTTCACTTTTTGGCAAAAAATACTCTGACGAACTTTTGCATCATCACAATACAACACCAGTGTAACTTCAAATTAAGTTGATAATGCGAATTAGAGTGCAAAAAATATCTAGCCACTTGGTGTATATGCAGTCATCTTGGTTATTTAAATGATCCTTCAATATATTGCTAATAGTGGTTTAATTATTTTAATCAGTCATTTCTGACTTTATTTGTTCCATAAAAGATTTGGATTTTGAGATGTTCTGCTATAAATTTCAACGGAATATTTTTCTATTTACTTTGTGTAAGCAAAAACTCGTCTTGCGTGTTATAGAAGGACAAAAACTGATAATTACTTGTTCTAATAAATTAAAGACACGTGGATTGTGTGGAATTCACACACTTTCTTCACTTCAAGTCTGTATTTTGTATGTCTTCTATTGTTTGTGAAGCGTTATGTTTTGTGAATATATTGTTTTAAGCGAACTGATATAAGCCTGCTCTAAATAAGTCACTTTGAGATATATTTGATATGAAAACGAGTTTATCCTTGTTCTCTATAACCCAAATAAACAATTAAACAACTTCGCAACGCTTTCAATATTTAAAAGTTTTTTTTAATAAAACAGTTTGTAACATTTTAACAACTCATAAGCTGAATACGATTCGAATTTCCTGTTCTCATTGCACAAACCAAATTTAAATGGTACATGGTTTGGAAATTTTCAAATAAGGAGTACATATATTTTTTAAAATTATGAGTGTTTTATTATTTTAAATAAACTGAAATTAGAATAAGCTCTTCATTTTAGTGGTTGACAGAATTTTGAACTAGTTGTCAAAGTACATTTTGGCGAAAGGACTTTTATTTAAAAAAACGTGTTCTTATCTTCTCTGTCTCTCCCTCTTTGTCTCACAAGTATTTTATATTGTTTAATTTTCAGATGAAAGCATAACAATGAGATTCACACACATAGTAGAACAAATAATATACTTTTGCTAGTAAGCGAAAGAAGCTAAAGATCTACAACAGTTATAGTAGAACAAATAATATAATTTTGTTAAGAAGTGAAAGAAGTTGTGAATCTATCTTTGAAATTTTATACTTGAATTTATTTAACATTAAATATCCTATGAAAACTCTTCCAAGATATTTAATGCATCTTGATAAATTATCGGATGAAAAAATAATTTTATAAATGGCGTTAAGATGTATTATTTTTAGAGGAAACTTTTTAACAATAGTTTTGAACAGTAACCTTTGAATCATATTCTGTTTCGTTCCTATTACTTTACGCACATTATGAATGTAAATTTGCATTTAAACTCTCCCAAAACATCTAGAAATCACAAACACAAGTAGCATTTCTATATTTTAAGTCGACATTTCCGAAACCTGACGTTATAATTCTAACTTTGAACATCTAAGATACACGAAGCACAATTTGAACACGTGGTGTCAATCAGCAAATGACTTGACTTTTTGCAAGTGTTCAAATGTAAATTTCACCAGGAACTGTATGTATTTGTATCTCCCAAATATCTAGAATTCAAAAACACGAAAATATTTTTATATTTATAAGTAAACATTTCCAAATCTTGACGGTATAATTCTAACTTTGAACATCTAGGATACACGAAGCACAATTTGAACACGTGGGGTCTATCAGCAAATGACTTTTTAGCGCGTCCAAAAGTAAAGTTTACGAGGAACTGTATGTATTTGTATCTAAACTCTCGAAAAAAAATTCTGTATTTACAAGTAGACATTTCCAAATCCTGACGGTATAGTTCTAATTTTGAACATCTAAGATACACGAAACACAATTTGAATACGTGGGGTCTATCAGGAAATGACTTTTTCATGCGTCCAAAGGTAAAGTTCACGAGGAATTGTATGCATTTGTATCTAAACTCTACCAAAATATTTAGAATTCACAAACACGAAAAATATTTCTATATTTACAAGTAGACATTTCCAAATCCTGACGGTAGAATACTAACTTTGAACATCTAAGATACGCGAAGCACAATTTGAACAGAGGGTCTATCAGCAAATGACCTTTGCATGTATTCAAATGTAAAGGCCGACCAACCGGTATAGTGGTTAAGGTGTTAGCCTCTAGATCGGAAGGTTCCCGGTTCGAATCCGGGCATGGATGTTTGTTAACGTATGGTGTAGAGGCGGCTGGTGCACCTTAAATCTGTCGTGGCCGAAAGTCCTCACGTTGGGTTGGCGTGGAAGTTTGGAGAGTGGGGTGCCAGCTCAGGTGTTGCTTCGTCATCTGACCGTGGTTCAAAATTACGAGGTGTTGTCCTCGGATCTTTCCCTTCAGGGACTGATCCCGGACCGTCATCAATAGCCCGTTATGTTGCTCTAGTACGACGTTAACTAAAAAATTACCAATTATTATTACCAAATGTAAAGTTCATAAGTAACTGTATGTATTTGTATCTAAACTCTCCCAAAACATCTAGAATTCACAAACACGATAGACATTTCTATATTTACAAGTAGACATTTCCAAATCCTGACGGTATGATTCTAAACTTGAACATCTAAGTTACACGAAACACAATTTGAACACGGGGTCTATCAGCAAATGACCTTTGCTTCATGCGTTCCATGATAAAGTGCACAAGAAATTATTATTACGATCACATAGACGGTATTATAGTTCAAGAAACACATTGTGCGCGAGAGTGAATTTACAAAGCTGCTTAGTTCGTTTTGATAAGATTCTGAGCAAAAATTGAAAAGCTAGGAGTTGCATAAGACTAAAACACGGATTGCTAAAGAGTAATGTGCTTATACTGTAGAAATCCGCATGGACTTATTGTGACCGCATGTTATCCGTGTAAAAGGGCTGTTTTTTCTCCTGAAGAGCATATTTGAGGTCAGGACATTTGATTCGTTACACGTCAATTCTAGTAAATGTTTTGACTGAATGTGCTTCACCTTTTTACAAAGTAGCCCGAGGAATAAAATCATCAAAAAATCAATTATTACATTTGTTATTTTTAACCCTTCGAGTGGATTTGACGAGGTATCTCGTTCATCGAGATCTAACTTTTACAAACCAATATCTCATTCGTCAAAATACTGACTGTATTTTGATGATGACGAAACCAAGATCCGGTGAGTTTTCTTCTAATGGCTAGATATCTCGTCCATCAATATCTGATCAGTCTTGCTAATGATGAGATACTAGATCAAATTAAATTGGAATATAAATAGATTAAAAGTGACTCTTCGCCACACAATGCATCTTTCCTAAGCAACTATTGAAAGTAAACAAAGGAAAGTTTTGCTGAAATCACCTTCAAATTAATACACGTTTTATCTCGATACTGTTTAGGTATTTAAGTACACTTATAAAATAGGAATGAAAATATTTTTAAATATTTCATTCATTTAGGCGGTTTGCCGAGTACTTTAATTACATCTTCATCAGAACAATAAAAGCTGACAATGAAGTGGCGGATTAAAATGTCTACAACTGTCCTTTAAATATATTGCACAAGTGTGTGCTGACAATTATTGAATCCTGAAAATGGTACATCCAGTATTGCTCAATTTAACGTGAAAAGCGCAGAAACCCCCGAGTTACCATAAATAAAACTAGGCAGTTTTATCAAGCTCTTACTTCCAATACCGAAATCTATAGCAAATATTATTTTCAGTAAAGGAAACTTTGAAGATTTTTTCCCTTTGGTTTCAAATGTTTAGTTCTAGAAATTCTATTTCATATATAACTCTTTGTTTAGCACCCCATTTACAGCAACATAGATATTTAACTAATACTAGTACATTCCTTTTTCCCTATCGTGATCTTTGAACAGGAATGGTCTAGAATCAAATCATCTCCAGGATAACATCCTTACGTTGACACCCACCCAATCCAAGTATTAGGTTATTCAGGGAGGAAAAGTAATGAACCAAAATCTCTTGAATAAACGAGATTAAAATTTTTATATTTTTAAAGATGCGGCCCAATTAAAGATTTACATTATTTCTGAACTTTTGTAAATAAATGAAGTCCTTTTGTATTTGGGATAAAAAATAAGGAATCGATATTTCTTGACTAAAATCCGGAGAAAAGGTCAAACATAAATCCACGCGCAAATTTTAAAGATTTACATTAATTTCAAGCTCTTTTAAACAAATGATGGAGTGACTTTGTAACGGGATGAAAAGTAATGAGTCAGCATTTCTTGACTAAAACGAGGAGAAAAGGTCAAACAAAAATCTACACGCAATTTGCTGCATTTCTAAGGCTTTGAAAGAAGTGTGCCCTGAATCCAACTCGCAAACTTACGGACCTTTGAATTCTAGTCCCTGTACGTGAGAATATTTTTGGTGAACCTTCTGAATTTCATAAATTATGCTACTGGTGTCATGAGTTGGTAATAATGTTTCTAAGATATAAATTCTTACTCAATAGCCATCGATACAGTAAGGTGTAGGATATAGAAAGGGGTAAGCAAGGATATCGCCTACAAATATTGCATTGGAAAGAATTATGAAATCCGCATAGAATAAATATGTACTGCTTTATACAAAGCAACAATACATGGTAAATATGTTTTACGTACGAACATTTACTACACTACAAAACATCGATACATGTTCTTGGTAAACAAGAAATTAACATCAAAAGCACCGATTTGTTAGAACCGTCAGAATTACGCTTTATAAAGGAGTTATCTTCGTTGGATTATGAGTATTTTGGTGGAGTATATAAATCACATTACCTTATAGTTTAAAGTGAGCTTCACTAAATTTATATGAACTGAAAAAAAAAAGAGAGCTGACAAGAAACATATGGAAGAATAACATGGAAAGAGTTGTAAAGACAGTATCACTTTGAAACTGATCATGACAGAATTAATAATAATTAATTTACATTATAACTCCTTTCCAAATAAGTGCTTGTAAAAAAGTGAACATATTGATTTTTGCAGAAAAGGCTAGGTAGTTAATTTTCGCCACACTAGAACAATGTACCAGGCTAGTGACGGCTGTCCGGGATCAATGCCCACGGGAAAGATCCAAAGACATTTCGTAATTTTGAAAGATGACGAGGTTACACCCGAGCTTAGCAGAAAATGATAAAATAATTTAAAACATATTAAATCTCTTCTATTAGCATTAAATTGAGTCAAGCGCACGTACCTGATTATAGTTGGGTTCCTTCCCTTTACGATTGCTTTTAAAAGACAGTGATCGGTGCTTATGTACTTTTGATGTGTAGTACTGTAAAATGGTAACAAACTCAAATTCGTAACACGTATTTTTGATTTTATAGTGCTTCATCGGCGAGAATGAAAGGTTTGTACAGGATGAATCTTTCGTGTTTGAAGTCAACGCAAACACTACATGACAAACTCGAGACAACACGTAACAAATTGTACAAGAAATTCCGAATCGAAAAAGAGTTGAGACAGCATACGAACGAGATAAAGCATTTTCCCTGAATTGTAAATATTTAGATCAGGGGTGTTGCCAAAATTCTTTGACCGACCCTTTCAAGAGTTTCCTCACACTTTATCGACCCCCTCTATTTTAATATTACGTAATTATAATAGGGCAGGCAAAAAGACGCTTATGCGAGTTTTTAAAATGTTGATTTGATACTTAGTATTTATTGCATGTGTAATATAGTACATATATTACATTGGTTTAACGTCGAAGGGATAGGTTGTTGTTTTATACGTCCTTCTTAACATTACATTTTGGAAAGGAGGTATAAACAATATATGCAATATAAAATTTAATTTTGATAATATTACCAGTATGTCTTATTTTTTATCGACCCCTTCGGCGTCCAATGATTTAGACTATTGACTTTGTTTTCTGTTCAGGGTGTTAACACGTGTAGACCATCGGTAATATGGCGAAAAATGGAAAGTTTTTGTTCTATAAAGTGCAATCCCTTTTCAAGGTTCAAAAAGTTAAATCGTTGTTATGGCGACAAATCTTTGCAAGAAATGTATCAAGGAAATGGAGGAAATATTTTAAGATCTGTGAAGGTTAACCAAAAAAAAAAAAAAAAAATGAGTATTTGGAACACGGTATTTTATGAGGATTTAACTTGGTAGTTCGAATGGTAATTGCTAGAGTTCTACTCTATGAAGTTTAAAAACTGACAAAATTAGTACACGATATTGGGACTCTTCAAATTGAGGTAAAATTAGCAAAAATAATGCTGTATTCGGTGTGTGCATGCATTGGGGTAATAAATTCATGGACATCCATCACACTACGACATCTAGCACTAGAAAACTATCCTATATCTATTCAACATCGACTATACTTACAACAGTTAAAAATACACATCTGAGATATATCAGGACACTGAAATTGGTTGCAATATCTACAGCATGTATTCAAGAAATATTTGGTAAAAATTAGTTGTCAAATTGTAGATGTGTGTAAGACGTCTGATTAATATATACACAGACATTTCAAGTGCGATCAGTTTATGCCAAACATCAAGTACGATGCAGTGCAGATTTAAATGTTATATCTTTTCTACCCTTGAATGGGTCTACATTTCCGCGATACACCCAGAAGAAACAGCATTGACATATCAGATTTGGGAAGGGGATCGCCGTGTATCTGTGGATTTCCACACTTCCATAGCAACCTGCGGGTTGTAGGTGTCAGAGGTTCTATTCCTCTCTTGGTGCTTCTATCTTCCGCGTCAGTGAAACTTTCCATGTGGGTGTATGGCCCTTGACAATATCTGTCTGGTGTTTAGAGCAGCTTGGGCAAATATGACCCTGAAATCAAAACATCCAATCATCATATCGGATTGGGTGCAAATTAGTGTCGATTAGGGGACCTAATGACCCGTTGTAGATAGATCAGCTTATACGACATCCCTAGCTGTAGTACAGTCGATTATTTACATTCAAAGCTTTTATATATTCAAATATTAGACTAAATGCTCACAACAGATCAACAGTGAAAAATATCTATCTAACCTTGTAAAAGTCTGAATGCACATGATAGAGTGAATAAAATATAGCTAAATAGAAGTATATATTGAGTTGGTGCAAAAGTTCGCCCCGTTTTGGGCGCTAGATGGTTTACTTCACACGTTTAAAGTTTTGAAGTTGCTTGAAAGGAGAAATTTCAGTGAGTACTTGAGGAAAAAATTGTGTTATTGGTTTGTGTTTTTTAAATTACATTACGGATTACAAATGGCAGAAAATGAGGAGGATTTTCAACCTGCTAATGCTTTTTTTATGTCCGAAAAGGCAAGAATGCTTCGCAGACGCAAAAGATGTATTGTATAGATTGAGGGTGCTGTTGAGGCGATTCCACCCACGTGTCGCAAGTGGTTCGGAAAGTTTCGTCATCTGGACCCGTTCTTTAGTCAGAAACCTTAGCACTTGCATGAGCGCGGGATGGTGTGCTACCGAAGAGAGGGAGAATGATTATAGAACGTAACGGAACAGGTACTATATTGATGTAATTTTTAGTGAACAAACCATTTTTCTTCAATTTTCGTCAAAACAAAAACCGGGACGAACTTTTGCATCAGCCCAATAAACGCTGGAGTGACCAAGAGTCAAGTAGCTATCAGAGGGCATTTGGATAAGTAGAACGATTAGATATAAGACATCAAACATCTAGTATAATACAGTTGATATTTAACAGTCAAAATATAGTCTCCTAATATCAATATACACGACATACAGTAGACAAGCATGTTTTTTTCTTAAGTTCTAGTGTTTCTGTTATTTTTCTCTAAAGACAACAACGTGATTAACCTGACTTAATCCAATCCAGCGGATAGATCACTTTCACGTGAGTGCTAAGTAGTTAATTTTAAGTTAAATTGCATGTGTGTAACCCAGCTGAATGAATGTCTACACACAGTGCACAAGATAACAAATTTCATCAAAATCTCTTTGACACCCAAAAGAAACCTCAATTCATCGGTACATTAACACCACGACAGTAACGCTGAAGTGTAACCGGTAGAGTCAACCACTGATCTACTCTCAGAGGATAAAAATGCACTTTCTGGATTCGGAAAAAATCTGGCATACATCGACAAGAAAACACTGAAGAGAAAAATCTACGATAATGACGCTCAGTATTTACATCCGCGGTACGCAAACAAAGGTATGGCACAGTGCCATTGGCACCAAATACTCGCAAGGAATCTACTCTAAGTGCGCGTTTATGGCACGCAATGATTGGTTCGGTTTGTACGTCTGGGCTCTGGTATGCAGTGCACTAGGCCAGATGGACTTCACAAACAGGAAAACACGTTATAAACCAGCAGAACCACGTTTTTCAAGCACACAGTTAAACCGGAAACGGAGTGGTCCGAATCGACCGGACAGTAATCCTGCCACGCGATTCTTCGTCCGAAACCACCCCGAAACTGTGTTGACCTTTTTTAGTTTGGACGCGGGGAGCACCTGGTAATGGTGATAAACGTCGTACTGAAGCAACACCACGAGTTATTGACTACAGTCGGGTAATGAACCAATAGGAAAAAAATCCAAGGGCAACAAACACCACGTCAATTTGAATCACAGTTGGATGACGGGGTCGTACCTGAGCTGGCACCCCACTCTCTATACTTCCACGCCACACCAGCATGAAGACACATGAGGCCCCGACAGATTGAATGTACTCCGGCCCACTTTATACACGACGGCTTTTGGCTGGATTCGAACTCACAACCCTCCAGTTTCTGATTCGTTACTCTTCCAACCGGACAACCTTGGGCCCCCAATGGAAAAGACCGCATGATGAGTGAGAGAAGTTGGATATTGCAATGAATAGTTTATGTGTAAGTTGTTTAGCGACACACTTTAGGAATAATTTCTTAGTGACATTCTCTCTGTTTGTACATTAACTGGAGGTTTTAGTCTTCGTTGAATCTTATTGCTCGAATGCTATTATTCGTAATTTCTGACCATAGTCCGATGACTATGTCACATCTAAGCTGGCACCCCACTCTCCAGACTTCTACGCCACGTCGACCAGAGGGACCTGGAGTTGCGTGCCTGAAACTGATAGTTGAACATTAGGATTTATATTTCCGTCTGGAGCTTTATTTTCCTCTCGATAATCTCGGTGACGTCAAAAGGGTAATTTGCTTTGTGTCTCTAGAGCTGAAAATGTGTTTGTGGAAGTGACTTCATGAACTGAAACGAATCGGAAAACGGACAGTGCTTGCCCATTTGGGTTCGTTTCCGATAAGGAATCTCAAACCGAAGACCGACGAGTACAAAGGGGCATGTTAAATATGCCGTGGCCTCAAATGTCCTTACGTTGGCGTAGTGTCGAAATTTAGAGAGTGGGAGGCCATCTCAGATGTGACCTCGTCATCTGATCGTGATTCAAAATGATGTGGTGCTGTCCTCGGATCTTTCCCTTCGGGATCGATCGCGGACCATTCCCCGTTGTGTTGCTCCAGTGAGACGTTAACCAACCACCCACCTACCTTCCTGTAAGAAATCACGAGGAATGAGCATTTTCGATCGATTCGGATCACATGCAGATTTGCAATCACATTACCTCCCCCTGAATTTGTTACGTAAACACGAACATGGAATATTTTACGCTAGCTATAAAAACATTGAAACATTCAGTTTTATATAATGTTTAATTGCGTTATCTACAAAGCAAATCCGTCAAAAAATATCCAAACTAAATTTCACCAAATTATAGGTTGAGTAAAACACATTTAACCTACATTTAAAACTTAAACTGAATTTTAGGATATCATTTGTCACTTAATATATATTGCTAGTGTTCGTGTTTTGAAGTTTTAAGAGATTTAGCAATTGATAACCACTGCGGTGTTCGTACATGTGGTACTTTTCGATTATCCGAAACAATCCTTCAGTATACGATTCATCCAAATGATTGAACATCAATAAAACATTCAGCTCTTTTCTACATTGAACGCTGAATATCCAAGAATGTTTCTCTTTCTCTTGTTCAATCATTACAGATACTACACGAATTAATGCACTGTTTAAGTACAAGAAAAACAAAATGGGTAATTGGTCCTTATATCTTTCAAAAAACCGCACTTCATCACATGTAATGTGGGAGAAGATATATTCACAAATTAAAAAAATTGTAGAATTAGTCTTTTCCCTGGTTTTGAAAATAGTTGAAGATGTCGGAAAAACGTTTTTGGACGATAGTAAAATCTAGTTTTCCTCTATGATTTGCATGATGTAAGGTTTCAACACACTATTACGAACCCTTTTTAGTAGATTTTTCCGAAAATACGGATTTAATACACTTATGTGAAAAGCTTTTGTTGTAATGGTTGTTATGAGGAAGCTTCTCATGGCTTAAGTTTATGAACAACCAAAGCACGTTTCAAATGAAAGTATTCCAGTATTTTAAAAATATCTATCGCTATAACTTGATGTATCAGAACAGAAAGATAACTCTTCTAAGTCATCGTTAGAAATGTGCAATCCACTAGGTAGAGTACACAAACCAAAATAATAGTTTGCACTCCATATTTTAGTTTGCAAAGCAAGAACATTACGTAATTATTAAGAAATGTTTGTTTTTTAATAAGATGTTTAGAATTTATCTGTAAAATGAGATGACATCAGCTTCCATTTGAAAGAAAAATGTCTATTGGGTTCCGTTTTAAAAAATACGTTGAGAAATTTAAAATTTTCATGGCTTCGAATTATTATTAGAACGTAAGTTTGATACAATAATTAAATTTAAGTTCAGGAACTCAGTTTCAAATTGTTGATAAAGAGAAACACGAAGCTTTCCCCGAATTACAAAAATGCAATCCAAAACCTACTGTTTTATATTCCGGCAAGTGAACATCCAGTGTTATCAATGTTTTATAAAATATTAACGACTTTATTTATAGAATGAGATATTGTATATATTAACCTCTACTTTAAACAAAATACATACAAACACATTAATATTCACTCCCTTTTTGCAAAATCACATACTTTCATATCAGTTTTAGTATCTATTTTAATAAGAAATGAGAAACTGCGATATTAATATTCGTCGAAATTAAACCTCTAGATTGAATCAAGGTTCAGAACATAAATCTAGTCAAGCCGTGTTTTATAGATCGACTTCATTAATTTTTTTGTCTCCTTTACTCTAAATTCCACTTAGAGTTTAACAAATTTAATTTGTCAAAATTTATTCTGCAATAGTAAAGTACCAGAGTATCTAAGGGATTGGATTGGATGTGATTTTGTGGCATTGAGTCCTTTTAGGACATATTATGCCAATCTCAAGATAAAAAAATGAAGTACCTATTGGAGAACTATGCCTATAGCCTTCAAATTAAGTTTCATAACAACAACCAAACTACTGCTAGGTATATAGCGTCAACGAAACGATCCATTTTATATCTGCTGAAAACTTATTGGAATCTTAATGAGCTATACGATAACCACGAGAATAATTCTAACGTCACAAAATCCAAACAAGGTACCTTTTTCATAATTTCTGTTTCAAAAGTAGAACTTTCTTATGTTTCCTCTTAGGCTTTAATAAACAGGTAAATTCTAATCGTATTCCACCAGCAACGGATTCATTCGTTTTAAGAGACAAAACAAAGCGTCTGGATTCTAACAGTAATTTAAAATTAACTTTATTGCAATCTATTGTAACATTAAACTATATCATATGTACATTGAAGCAATTTAATAAGTTCGAGATTTGATTTACGTTACTACAAATAGGTTTCAATTTCTTAAAGATGTCAGGAAAATATATTTTTGAAACAAATCTCGTTCTCATTGCCTTATTTATAGTTTTAAATAAACTGTGATTTTTTGTGTTTAATTTTATGCAAATATGTACAAAAATTGTTTCATACATTTTTTGATGAATGTGTGTGATTCTTAGGCTGATTTAAGAAAAAAGTATCTTTTTATTAATCAAGCCTGCATATTTTGTTTTGGAGGCAGTTATTGAATAATATGGTATGTTTGAACTGCATGAAATTAATTAAATTTGAAGCTTGAATGTTTCTTGCAGAACTATGTTTATTATAAATATAAGTTGTATGTAACAATTAAAATTTCTTTTTTTTGTTAAGTAAATAAGTATCTTCCCCATAATCTACCACCTTCCCTAAATCGTGTTCCTTAAATCAATAAAAAAAAATTTATTTGGAATGTAAGTACGCATATATAAATACAAATGTATGATCTGAGAAATTGGTTTTTGAGCATGTGTATTAAACCTATGTATTAAACCTATGTTTAAACCATGTATTAAAACCTATTTCATCTTATATGCTCTTTTTATTAAGTGATTGACATTTAAGTTTGAAAATATTCTAATGGAATATGCTAATGATTGTGGTAAGATGAAAAACAAATTCTTGATTCTGAAACCATTGTTTCGTTAGTTGTCATCGTGTGAGTCTTTTGTGCAGATTATTTTTGAATTGATAATTTTGTTTTACTAAAGATAATTCAGTAGGTATCATGAAGACATAGGAACAGAACACTATTCTGTCAACAGGTAGTATTTGAATAATCAAAGCTCTCTAAACTTAAAATAAGTGTAACAGCTTCTATTTTAGCTATGGCTACAAAATTCACTTTCGAGAAACAGGTCAATGAATTGTCACTTTTTCACGTTTGTATCCAGCACATTTGCGGTGATACAAGATTTGGATTCAAATGAATTAATGTTTAAAAACATGTAAATTATAGAAAAAAATATAACCAATGAACTAAAATAGGTAAATAATTTGATGAACAGAATTAACTATTCTAGTACTAGTTCCTTATTCCAGTCCGTAATGTGTAAAATTTCTGGCAATTTTAACTAAAACTACAATTGTTTTTAGAATAGAAATGAATGATGTGAGGCTTTCTCAATACAGAGAATATATCCGGCATTTTATATATACGCAAAGTTAAAATTTTATACAACTTTGTATTCGATGATTAGCCTGCTTCCATGGGTGACTAGAAACCAGATTGTGTGTGTGGAGAGCCGTGTTTCGAGTCCGTCGGTAGGTCTGTTGGTCAGTCGATGCGTCTGCAGTAAGAGAGCAGGGTGGAGGGAGAGCAGGACTTCTTGCAGCACTCGTCCACGATGCCCGACGGTCGGTCCCTCTTGTGCTGGACGTTGCCTCGAGACGACATGGCCACTGCTATCCATCCGGGCAACGGGTCTGCAAGATGAAAAGCGTCCTTACTATAGATCGTATCAAAATAAAGACAGTATTGGGTAACGAATCTGCAAGACGAAAATGTCTCAAATTAAAAAGACAGTAACGGGTCAGCAAGATGAAAAGCGTCGTAGAAAAAGTCCGTCTCAATTGAAAAGGACAGTAAGGGGTAACGGGTCTGCAAGATGAACTATAGTGCGTCTATGCTATTACTATAGTCCATCTGAAGTTAAAAAACCTTATGGGGTAACGGGTTTGAGGACGAAAAGTGTTGTTACTATAGTCCGTTTCAAGTTATGAAGGCGGCATTGAGAAACGGGTTGACAAGACGAAAAACGTCTCTTTACTATAGACCATATCAAAATAAAGACAATATTGAGTAACGAATCTGCAAGACGAAAATGTCTCAAATTAAAAAGACAGTAACGGGTCTGCAAGATGAAAAGCGTCGTAGCAAAAGTCCGTCTCAATTGAAAAGGACAATAAGGGGCAACGGGTCTGCAAGATGAACTATAGAGCGTCTATGCTATTACTATAGTCCATCTGAAGTTAAAAAACAGTGTGGGGTAACGGGTTTGTTAGACGAAAAGTGTTGTTCCTATAGTCGGTTTCAAGTTATGAAGGTGGCATTGAGAAACGGGCTGACAAAAAGAAAAGTCGTTACTATAGTCCATCTAATATTATAAAGACAACAATGGGTAACGGGACAGAAAGACGAAAAGCGTCGTAACAAAAGTCCGTCTCAAATGAAAAAGACTGGTTCACGGGTCTGCAAGATAAAACGAGTCATTTACTATAGACCTTCTCAAAAATTAAAAAGACAGTATTGGGTAATGGAACAGCAAGACTAAAAGCATCGTAACTAAAGTCCGTCTCAAATGAGGACAGTAATGTGTCTGCAAGACGAAAAGCGTCGTTACCAAAGTCCGTCTCAAGCTAAACAGACAGGATTAGGGAACTGCTCAACAAGACGAAAAGCGCCATCAAGTTAAAAGGGCAGTAATGGGTAACGGGTGTGGGAGACGAAAGACACCGTTACTATAGACCCTCTCAAGTTAAAAGACGGAATTAATCAACAGGTCTGCTAAACGAAAATTCCTTCTCAAGCTAAAAAAGATAGAATTCATTTAGAGATCTAGAAAAACTCACAGCATCGTTACTGTAATCCGTCTCATGTTTAAAAAAGGCAGTGTTAGGATTCTTCCTTTCGGGAAGGATCCCGAACCGTAACCTACCGTGTTGCTTCAGTGTGACGCTAAGTAACTACGCAACCTAAATTTTCCACAGAGCACCCTTGCACTTCTGACCACATGACGTCAATAAAACTGCAGGATAAATTTCAAAAAGGGATAAGCGTTAAATTCTTCAAGTTGCTGGAGATGTCTTATGCCATATATCCGTTTGAGTGCTAAAAGATACAAGTCCATCTGAACACACTTGCCGGGTGTCTTTTAAAAAATTTGATTTGTCAGTCCATTTTCATTTTTTTACTACACAGATTTTTGAACCACCTGGATCTATAGTCTACAATTAGGACAGGGCAATTTTGCTTTTTGGTAAGAGCGTGGTATGCAAAATTAAATTTCGCAAGATTCCTATCGTTTTGGAGTTTGTTGGTTTATTGTCCGGGTCTTCCGATTTTGAACAATGTTTATCGAATAAGGTTTCATAATCTGCATGTTACTTAATTCGCCTTCACCTCCTTTTAAAACAAAAGAAACTTCATTTTCAGAAAAATTAGCACACAATCTCGAAAAGTAGTGGCGCCATCTATTGAAAATAATGGTTAATGTAAATTGCGAAATGGCTGAACACTATGTGCGCTCGTGCGCACCTTGTTAACAAAATATATAAATATATATTTTTATCTAAAATAAAATTAGAACTCATAAAAAAATAATTAACAAATTTGGTTTTCGTTAATTGTAGCAAAACATGTTACTTTTATTTATCATATAGTTGAATAGATAAATTAGGTGACAAAAATTACATACACAAAAGGAGAGGTAACAAGTACAAAAGATATGTAGAACATATTTAAACAACACAAGGTTTAGTCTTCAAAAGGAAATGTCAAAACTTTGTGGTTTGGAGACCATAAAAAATTAAGGTTTGGGTGGTGAACTCTTTATTACCGTGATAAAAGTAGGAAAGATAATGGAAGTGCCTTTACTTTATACTGCTGAAGCCAAAACCACAACCGCGCCGCCATCTTGGTGCTTTAAAAACATTGTGCTCGTGCATGTTAATCAACGTGGTTATACCGTTTTTGAGCTTCCATGGTTTTTTATTGACGATTTTAACCAAATAATTAACACCATTTTCTTAGTTTTGATTTGAATATGACGTCTTGTGTCGCCTACGGGAGTACAAACCGAAAGACAAAGAAGATCCGTGGAATATCGTTTCATAGGTAAGTTTAATTTGATGTATCTTTAGGCTGATAGCTTTTTGACCTGTAACTTCTAAGTGTCCAAGCAGCATTATATTCAAAACTAGACGTATTTATAAACATTTAGAATTATTTCGAAAAGGTGACTGATTTATCCAAAGAGATTATTAATTTTATTTATTAATTAACATAATTGTACGATTAAGATTTTTTTTTAACCTACCACAGTTGTAATAAGAGTTAGAAACTGGTTTTTAGGAAAGTTTAACTTTTATTTAATGAAAAAGTATTACAGTCAAAAAACAGTAGCGGTATTTTTAGTACATTTTAATGGACGAGATATCTTGCCAAAAACAATTGAAAGTTAACAAAATTGGTCAGATTTTGATAACTTGTTCAAATAACGCGAAGGGTGTTAACAAAATTGGTCACATTTTGACATCTCTTCCAAACCTCGCAAAGGGTTGACAAAATTGATCGGATCTTGATGGAAAGGAAATCTCTCGGAAACCCCCGAGAGGGTTACGAGAGGACACTCACCCAGCAGCGCGTGTTGCAGTTCGGAACTGCTCCTCTTTCCTACTCTCCCGATGTCGTCATTGGGGTCGTAGTACTCGCCGTTGCACATGAGGCTGAGGGCGTCCACCAGCATGCGGCCGCACAGCCGGATGTCCCGCTTGGCCATCCCGCCGAACTCCCCGGAGCCGCCCGAACACACGACGCCCGCCGACAGCGTAAACAGCAGCAGCAGCTGAGGACACAAGGACACGTTAAGATTCGAAATACATCGGCAGGTGTTTTAGTTCACATCGTACTGGAGGCAACACACTGGGTTCGTAATTGGTAAAACCACGTTCAGATGACGAGGTTACACCTCAGCAGGCACCCCACTCTCCAAACTTCCACACCACGCCAAAATGAGGACGTTTGAGGCTACGACAGATTTAACGTACACCAGACCCCTTTGTACACGACGGTCTTTGGTTGGAGTCGATCTCGCAACCCTCCGGTTGTTAATCCCTTAATTTTCCAACCGGGCAACAACGGTCCCGAAATAGTGTTGATTTTACCAACATAAATGTCCGCGTTAAGCTTAATTGAAATGTACATTGGCGAATCTCAACTGAGTGGAGGTGCCAACACAGGTGTTGGCATATCCTCCGAACGCGGTTCAGAATGATGAAGTGTTTGTTATTTTTTCCAATAAAACGTAGGAGAGATCGGGCTATTTGGCATAGTTATTTTTTTTTTCAGTAATACTTTCAGCTAATATTGATAGTGCTGCTGATTGCTGTACTCTATGGCTATAAATTAATGTAAAAAACCTCAGTAAAAAAATAGTATAGTATACTTGTTATAAATATTGTTTACAAAAGTTTTCAAACTTACTTAACCCTGACGTGGTTTCAGTTGCATAGCATGTCATTGTAATAGGTATTTTGTGAAAGGTAATTTTTTATTTAACGTCGTACTAGAGCCACACACCGGGCTATTAACAATGGTCCGGGAACGATCCCCTAATGGAAAGAACAACCCCGAGAACAACAACACATAATTCTGAACCACTGTCAGATGACGAGGCAACATCTGAGCTGGCACCCCACTCTCCAAACTTACACACCGACCCAACGTGAGGACTTTCGGCCACGACATATTTTAAGGTGTGCCAGCCGCCTCTACACCATACGCTTACAAACATTCATGCACTGACCCTGTTCAGATCCAGGAACATTCCGATCTAGAGGTTATCCCCTTAACCACCAGACCACATTCTGATAGGCAATAATGCGAGTTAATCTCTTTAAACTTATATTTTAATATCAAAATGAAGGAAACTAAGAAAACAAAACTAAATCTTAAAGCTTCATGTCCACCAAATGAAAATTATCGGTCGAACCTTTTTGAGGAAAACTTGAAAAGGCGTTGAAGAGAGGCAGAACTTTGTCCCCGAAACATGACGATAATTTTGAGAAATTAAAGCAAAAAAAATCTTGGGTCTTATTCAGCAAGGCCAAACGACGGTAATTCGTACCCGTCATTTAAAAGGTGATGTTTAAAGGGATTGCGAACGTTAAAAATCACCCAGGAAATGGAATTTCTAATTCGAATACTGAATCTAAGTTCTGTAATATTTTTAAAATAGAGAATACGGGCTAGTTGGAATAGTTTTTGGTTTTTGATTTTTCTTTCTTTTTTTTCAGCAATACTTTCAGCTAATATAACCAACTAGGAGGCCCGCCCCTTGCTCGCTAAAGCTCGCCAACCCCTGGTACGCTGCGGGAACCTATACTCGCTTCGCTCGCATCAATGAAGACATTTATCCTAGCAGAAAGGATTGTTTACAAAATATGATATTCCAAAGAAATATTGGTGCAGCTACACTCTACGTTTATGAGTGATGGCAACGGCTTGGCTATTTTTTGGCGCATTTCTAGTAGCGAGTTACGATAAATTAAGGCAACCTATCTTTCGTTACGGTTGTTGTGGTTTTCATGGCAACCTTGTTCCAGGAACAAGGTTGCAAACTTTCAATTTTCATTTTGACTATTCTAAAAAGTTCTTCCAAAATCCGTTAAAGTCGTTTGATTTCATTGATTCGTTTGAAATTTTTTCTTTCCTCCCATTGGTTATTTTGTTTTTAATATATCCTTTGATTGCATTGGTCCTTTTAAATCGTATTCTGTGATACCATTGGTTCATTTATTTGTATTTTGACAGTTGTGAAATTATTTTTTTTAATAATTTTCACGATAGGATTAAGAGTTCTGTTTTTTTTTTTTACCATTTTCGTTTTTATTATTTTTTACGAAAGAATTCTGACGTTATCAGGTTGTATTATTAATTGCTTTTTTTTCCTTTTGTAAATCTTTTTCTTTTTCAACATGCCCACTGTATTTAGTGTAATTGATAAGTTTCAGGGTATTCTTACCCAACATTCGTAGCTTAGTTTCTCTGCTGGTTCACAAATGTGTTTTGATATGTGCTTAATCTTACTACTTTTTGCGAAAGTTTTTTAAATGTATACTTTTCAAAACGTTCTGAAATATGCTTAAAAAGAGTGTTGTTAAAAGAAAAAAAATTGTGACAGAAAAAGAGATATGGAATAATTCTTTCCTTGGCGACTTTAGAAGTGCGCCAAACAAATCGCCTAGGCCGTTGCCATAGCTCATAAACGTAGCGTGTAGCTATTCCGAAATATTTTTCAAATCTCTAAATTTGCTGTACTACAGAAAATCCCTGAAATCCGAATTCAAATGAAAACTTGGAGCAAACTTTGAGTCGAAATGTGAACCCAGCATGTTGTTTGTGTGTACATTTCCACAAGCATTCTCGAGTCACCCACACTTTTTCATTGAGTTCGTTGACGAAAGTTGTGGTGCAAGCGTCTTGTTGAACTATAATTGTTCGCCCTGAAAAGGACCGTTTTTTAAATGGCCCTGAAATCATCCTCCGCTTTCTTTGACTTCTAATTATAAACTACAACAGCTCGACTAAAATTCTTTTTTTTTTCAATAAAATTTCATCCGATAACGCTATAAATTCAATTGAGGCGCGAGGCTTCGTGGTAAACAAACAATCGTACAATGTTGCCAAAACGCGATAGCAAATAACGCCTTTTTTGCGCGCCACGTAAGAGAATTAGATACATAAATGCTGCTGATTGGGGATCTCCTTAACCGCAAATTAATGAAAAAAAAAAACATCACTAAAAATTGTATAGTTTACTCTTTAAATATTCAAAAGTGAAAGTGTTCAAACTATGCCAACTTATCCCTGATGAGGGGCAGGTTAGCATAACGCCTGGGGAAAGTTGGTATTGCATGTCATTGTGATAGGATCTAAGTAATAATACGAGTTGAATTAAATACACTTTTTAAAAACTTATATTTTAATATAAAATATGAAAAACAAAGAAAACAAAACAAAAAGAACGTGGAAATCTTAACGCTCCATGTCCATCCAAAAAGTAGAACTTTATTGGTGGCTTTAATTTTCATAAAATTTTGTTGTGGTTGTACCAGATTGAGACCGTGACTTCTGGCTATCTCCAAAGTTTATGTGTTTTCACCCCATTATGGAAATATAAAATTTATCGCCGTCAATGTCCACTATCTTTCCTATGCTAACATGCCCCACGACTTAAATGCCAATTTGCCCCACCAGGACAAGATGGCTGACTTTCTCTTCCAAATAAGTTTTACAAGCAATTCCAGTACATGAATACAATCATTATTGCTCACTCTATCCAACGTTCCTGGTCCAAATCCGGGTCACTGCAAAGATGTTTTTAAGCGTCTGGCTTAGATGCGGCTGGTGAACCATAAATCTGTCGTGGCCGAAAGTCCTCACGTTGGATTGATGTGGAAGGTTGGAGATTAAGGTGCCTGCTCAGGTGTTGCCTCGTCATCAGACCGAGGTTCAAAATTACGTGGTGCTGTCCTCGGATCTTTTCCTCATGGTTATTAATTTTCCAATTGTTTTTTGCGAGATATCTTGTCCATTAAAATCTGACTAATTTTCCAAACTTCCAAGTGGTATTGCCTCGTCATCTGACCGTGGTTTAAAATTACGTGGTGTTGTCCTCGGACCTCTTTCTTAGGTGATAAATCCCGGACGGCCGGTCGATAATAGCCCGTTATACTTCTCTAATACGATGTTAATTAAAAAATTACCACTCCATCCAACACAACCATTGAAAACACCTCAACATATTCAGGGCTTCATAAAACACCAAAGATGTCAAACCGGTCTGTTGGTTAAGGCGTTAGCCTCTAGATCGAAAGGTTCCTGATTCGAATCCGTGCCTCAGCATGGATGTTTTGAAGCGTCTGGCTTAGAGGCGGCTGGTGAACCATAAATCTGTCGTGGCCGAAAGTCCTCACGTTGGATTGATGTGGAAGGTTGGAGACTAAGGTGCCTGTTCAGGTGTTGCCTCGTCATCAGACCGAGGTTCAAAATTACGTGGTGTTGTGCTAGGATCTTTCCCTCAGGGGATTGAACCCGGACAAGCATCAATAGCCCGTTGTGTTGCTCTAGTACGACGTTGTAATAAAAATTACCACTTACCATAAAAAAAACTTTCAATTAAATAAAGGAAAACTTGGCAAAAAAAAATGTAAATTCGTTCTTTTTTTCTCTTTTTCTCTCTGGAGCTTTCTATCCCACCGAAACCAGAGTGGATAATGCAACATACATATATAATTAAATAGTGGCGTTATCACCGTTCTGAAATCACTGTGATAAAAATACAAGGTGAGTGCCAATTTGACCCTTATGCCAACTAGTCCCGGTGTCCCCCTACATAAATGAATAGATCCAACTGTTTCCAACAGCTCAAATCTCAGTTCTTGTAAAATTTTACCCGTTTGAGATGTTTTGCTCTCTTTACAGCTTTCGATCGGATCTATGTTGTACGTGACACACGTTTGATACATGTAACGATACAACTGCAGTTTATAGCGGTGGCAACGGCCTTGGCGCTTTTATAGCGCACTTCTAAAGAATTATTTCAAAAATATTTTTATTTTTACAAAGGAAAGTAATAACCTTCAGAAACACATCGGGTGAACGTTGCAAAATACATATTTTTTTAAACGCTCACGAAAAGTAAAAAGCTTAAAATGAAATTTTTTTTACAAAGTAATGTACTTAGTTTTAACGGATTGCAAGAAATAATACATCCTGAGACGATAACACTGTACCGTGACATAAATTAAATGAAAGAAAATTCCATACGTAGTGAAAAACCATTAAAAGAACCAATACAATCAAATAATATAATAAAAAAGAATCAATGAAATCAAATAATAGTTTAAAATTAAGATAACCAATGGAAAATCAAAGAAAAAGTTCCAAATAAACCAATGAAATCAAACGACAGTTTAAGTGACGTTGATAGAACTTTCTAAAATGTATGAGAATATATCTATATGATAATTTAAACTTTCCGCTTACCGAGGTTGCCATAAAAAACGAAATAACCGTAATACAGATGGGTTGCCTTAACAAGCCATAACTCGCTACTAGAAGTGCGCCCCAAAAAAAAAGAGCCAAGGCCTTTGACACCGCTATAAAAGTAGACTGCAGCTGTGTGTCTCTCTTTTTCCTAGGGGCCTAGATAATCCTGATGGAAGAGTAGCGACTTAGCTACCGCAGAGAGTACGGAACTCGACCGCGGTTCAAAATTAGGTGTTTTGTCCACGGATCTATCCCTTCGGGATTTCTCTCGGACCGTCTCCAATAGCCCGCTGTTGCTCCAATGAGATGTTAATTCAACTATCTATTATATATATTGTGCGAATAGACCGTTGGGTTGAACAGTGCTATTCAGAGTTAGATGATGAAAGAATGTCCTGTGTAGGAATAATTTCATTTCAAGGGCTTTGTTTTGTGAACTTTCAATAAGTGTATTCACAAATAATTATAAAAAAAAAAACGTACAAATAACTTAGCGTATTATTTTTTATTCCAAGGTATCATAAATAAATTGTTTCAAGGTTTTTTAAATTATACTAAGCGTAACAAAAGCGTAACTTCGATTACGTTTTCATAAATCAATAGAAAATTTCATATTTTTTATATCAGATCGACAACAAATGTCTGCAAGGGCGAAAAAGTGAGGCGATTACTATTTTTTGTAAATCAATTAATATTATACCTCATTGTTTGTAAGATCAGCAAAAAATATTATTGTTCGGTGTTTCGCAGAATTTTATTAATTTCTTTATGTGCCATGGGATGAAAAAGGCTAAAAATCGCGACAGTCGGGGGAAAAAATAACCAACCCCCTTTATTTGAGCACTATTCTTTATGGAGCAAATTCAAAGATATGCACATTAAAAGGCAAAAACGTCGGGTGGGAGCCGTCTTCATACCAAATCTTGCTCGAATCCATCAAAGACCTTCGTGTACAAAGGAGGCTGGTGCACGTTAAATCTGCCGACTGTCATCACTTTGGTGTGTGGGAGTGTATGTGAACTCGTCACCAGACCGTTGTTCGAAACTACGTTATATTGTCCTCAGATCTTGTCCTTAAGGATTCATCCCGTGCCGTCACCAATAGCCCGTTGTTGTGTTACTTTAGTGCGACGTTATTTAAAATACCTACCTTTAACATTAGAAGCTCTAAACCTTTGATATTCATAATCCCGAAACGGCTGGACCGAATGACATGAAACTTGATATCTAAAGTTGAATTATGATTAAGATTCGGAATTTTGTATCAAAGTAAAAGTTTCTATTGAAAATTCTGAAGTTGCTGCTCAATTTAATATGAGGAAGGTAGGTATTTTAATTAACATCGCACTGGAGCATTACAACGAGCTGTTTGCAACGGTCAGGAATCAAAAATGAAAGTGAAAGATCCTAGGAACCCACCACCACTTCATTCTGAATCTCAGTTAAATAGCGATATCACACCTATGCTGGCATCTCACTCATCAAACATCCACACCATGCTAACGTAAGAGTAATTGAGACCACGACGGATTTAGCGTGCAATGCTCATTCAGTGTTACAGCAATTGAATTGGTTTAAAAAAACAGACAAATAATCCATCTATGTGTTAGGTGACCTAATGAGAAGGAATTACATAAGAAGAGGAAAATTTATTAACTGTTTGCCCAGACAAGAGTCAAATAGGACGTATCAACCATAGTCTAATTTAATCAGTGTAAAGTTTCGTTTAGATAGAATGCATGTAGATGTCTGTAAACAGTAAAAATACAAATACTTTGACATTCATTTTCTCATCAGTGGATTTCCTCAAAAGCGTACATTGAAGGGAATAAAGCTGCAGACTGATTGGTAATGGAAGCCAGATAATTAATGCTGAACAATCCGCAACAGCTCTTACTGATTCTAATGCTTTGATAAATCTCAAAATCCCATCACAAAAAAAAATTAAATAGAACAACAAATTTAAATTAACACCGATAGAAAACCATCACCACATTGTCCAGAGAAAAGGACATTTTAATATGATCTAAATTAACTGTGATCAGATCAAACAGGCTTTGTAACAACTATCTGGGAGTTGAACTCATACATGTATATGCCTTCCCTGCAATATAGCTGCTTTTAAAACCATCGATTACCATCATAAAGAACAGTTTTGAAACCCGAAAATAATCGCCATCGCCATAGCTGTGCAAAATGCTCATAGTGACATATGACTCGGAAAAGGACACAGCAACGTTAACATCGCATTACGGCTTTTCGATTCATAAAAGTATCCAATAATTTGATTCTAACAGCTTTGCAACCCGAAAATAATCGACATAGCCACAGCCGTGCAAAATGCTCATAGTGACATATGTCTTGAAAAGGACACAACAACGTTAATATCGCATTACGGCCTTTTGATTCATAAATTACCCAGAGAAAAGGGTAGTTCATAAATAAGACCGAAGCGGAGCCTCCAATTCTGATGATTGCGAGATCGGCGCTTCGACCTGGCTAAAGACCGTCGTGTTCACTAATGGTGACTGGGGCACGTTAAATAGGTCGTGGTCACAATGTCCCCCATGTTCCCATACCAAATTAATACCTCTGGGGGTACCTGATCAGGGGGTTATCGGCCTCTGATTGGGATCTAAATTACGATATGTGTGAGTGAATGGATGTATGAAAGGGACCTTCCTGTAAAACGGATGTGTCATGTATGTCGAGCAAAGTCGGACTTCCTCCCAATGGGGCTCAATAACATGGAAGGCGCACCCCCCTCGCCTCTTGCAGTCTTCGATGGGCCTGGCACTCCTCTGGTCTGCCAGTGTAGGCATAAGAAACAACAACAAGTCAGGACAAAGTTCTTATTCACTCACCTCTGCTCCAAAATCGCTCCATTTCCCCCCTTTCACGACATTTTTTTTTTGCTTATGCTTGCCTGGTGTTTGGCGCAGCTTGACCAAATATGGCCCTTTCACCACAAAACGCTAAAACAACCAAGGTTACCACTTTATTTACTAATAACCAAACAAGACGAACCTTCTTAAAAGGTCAAATCTTTGCTCAAGACATAAGCTTTCGACAAAGAATCGTACTGTATTAGTAATGTGACTTCGATTCTAATCCCTCTGCGCATGTAAATGTAAGTACATTATCTTTAAAAATTATCTTTATTTAAACTTAAGTTTCTGCCAAAAACACACCAAGTTTGAAGTAAAGCAAAACAAATGAGTGAGAGGAATTTTCATTACCGTTGCACTGAGGCTCCAAAGCGAGCTATTGACGACGATACAAATGAAGATACTCTTTTAAAATTGACATCAGACTGGAGCATCACAACTGGCAATTGACGACAATCCGGGATCAAACCCGAAAGGAAGGATTCGAGGACAAAGCCATGTGATTTTGAACCAGTCAGAGGACAAGTAAATGGAGAAACTGATGAGAAGGGAATAGAAACTAAGGAATTCTATTCAGGACAACTTACCTTAACCATCTTGGAGATCATGGAGTCTGGTTGGAAGTGGTCAGCTGGTATGGAATACTTGCTCCAGGGGTTGCGTTGTCCGAAACTGGACAGGTCTCGCCCTGACGTGCCCTTAAATAGATGGGCTATCACCGCAATGCGTCATCTACACCCCAACAACACCAAAAAAGGGAGGAAATCAGATGGTACGCGGATTTTTCGTTTCGTCCTGCTTGCTTTTCCAGGAACATAATCCGGATTTGTGTTGTCTGGGCCGTCATTGGACTAGGAACGCGATCCGAAGGGCGGAGCTTGGATGGACTAATCAGGCATGCGAAGTAATGTGATTGGTCATTTGTATAGTCAAATGCCTATTTTGCTGAATCGAGGGGGAATCCATTGAATCCCAAACTCCATTCAAATTCTCAAGCTGTCAAATATAGTGCGAAGTTGAGAGTGAAAATTTATAAATACATTTCAACTCTTAGCGTTATTTCTTGTTGACAGGGTTCTTACATTCGAAATGAATATGCGTTCGGACTTTCGTTACAGTTCTCGGCGTAAAATGGTAGATAAATGTGCTGATGACACAGAGAGTGATTAGTTCCTTCACTGGCAAATTGCAGTGCTCCCAATACTACGAGAAGTTTTTAACACGTTAAGATAGACGAGTGGGTACTTTCTTTTAAATCTGGTGCCCCGCGATATGTATCCTGCTTCCTGGAGGACAAGACAAATTACGATATAGCGACATCAACAACAAAAAGCTGCCTATTAGGTAGCTGTTTCAATGCACGTCCCACGGGAGCAACTCAACGGGAACGGTCCGGGATCCATCCCGAAGGGAAGCATCCGAGGACAACACCTCTTCATCCTGAGCAACGGTCAGATGGCGTGGCAACACCTGAGCTGGCACTCCACTCTGCAAACTTCAACACCAACGTGAGGGCATTTCAGACCACGAGAGTTTTAAGGTGCACCCGCCCCCATATACACGTAGGCTGGATTTGAATTCGCGACCCTTTCGTTGCTAATCTGATGCTCTTCAACTGGGCAACCACTTTCTACCTTATTTCTTAATAATATTTAGAAATAAGATAAAAACGAAACATACCATGAAATGTTCGGAGGTTTTGTGGAGAAAACACAAGACAGGGGGTGACATTTCTAACTTCCCTTCTGAAAGTACATTAGCGGTTTTCTTTTTCGTGTTCCGAGAAAAGCAGCTGTTCAAAATAAATTAGGGGGTCGCGGTGGCCCAATTGGAAGAGTAACGGATTAGCAACCGTATGGCTGTGAGTTCGAATCCAACCAAAGACATTCGTGTACAAAGGGGACTGGTGCACGTTCAATATGTCATGGCCTTAAATGTTTCCACGCTGGGCTTGGCTTGAAAGTTTAGAGAAAATGTGCCGGCTCAGGTGTTGACTTCGTCATCTGATTGGGGTTCAAAAATGACGTGGTGTAGTCCTCGGATCTTTCATTTCGGGTTTCATTCGGGAACGTCGCCGATATTACGTTGTATTGCTCCAGTGCGACGTTTTAATCAATAGATACCTACCTATTTAAATTATCTATTTAAACTCATGCCGACCAACCGGTATAGTGGTTAAGGTGTTAGTCTCTAGATCGGAAGGTTCCTGGTTCGAATCCGGGTACGGGCATGGATGTTTGTAAGCGTACGGTGTAGAGGCGGCTGGTGCACCTTAAATCTGTCGTGGCCGAAAGTCCTCACGTTGGGTTGGCGTGGAAGTTTGGAGAGTGGGGTGCCAGCTCAGGTGTTGCTTCGTCATCTGACCGTGGTTCAAAATTACGAGGTGTTGTCCTCGGATCTTTCCCTCAAGGGACTGATCCCGGACCGTCGTCGATAGCCCGTTGTGTTGCTCTAGTACGACGTTAACTAAAATTACCATTACCATTACCTATTTAAACTCATAGCAAATTTTATCACTATTCCCATTTAGAGAAACCAAAAAATTGCTGAATTGTGAGAAATAATTTGGAAATACTTGTTGATCATCTGCTAACTAGGGATTTCCTCACCTTTACCCCCTTCTGTATTTTTCGTTTTGGAAGTATTCATCGTTGCGATATGAATCAAATATTAAAGATTTCATTTTTGGTCGCTTTAGAATCATTTGAAACACAACGGGCTATTGGTGACGGTCCGGTATCGATCCCGAATACCACGTGATTTCGAACCCCGGTCAGATGACGTGGACAACACTTGGGCTGGCATTCCACTCTGCGAATTCCCACGTCACGTAAACCTGAGGATATTTGAGGTTATGTCAGTTTTAACGTTCACAAGCCCCCGTATACACGGCGGTCTTTGGCTGGATCTGGTTTCGAACACCCAACCCTCCAGTTATTAATCTGTTGCTCTTCCATATGGACTACATTGGCCTCCAGAACGTTCAGGACTTTATTAGCAACACTACGCACACACACACATTTTTCGTTTTGGAAATATTACACATTATACTGTGACCAAGAATTAAGGCTTTAATTTTTTCTTCTACCTATGGTATGATGCTACGGAATACACACTACCCTACAATAATGGACGGACGCCAGCGGATTTGCATAAAATCCGACTGCTTATTTGGAGATGTTTTCCGTGGTATGGCCTGGGACCTTTGTATGGTGTTCCTGGTCAATTAAACGCCGACGCCTGCCTAAACATTTTGGACAATCAGGTTCTTTCTACGTCCTGGCAATTGTATGGAATGGACGAATGTTACTTCCAGGACGACATCGCTCCGTGTCATGTTGCAACTTCTGTCAAGCAGTGGTATCGAGATATGGATGTAAAACGTCTTCCCTGGCCTGCTCAGAGCCGACCTAAACCTCATAGAACATTTGTGGGACGCATTAGAGTGACGCTTACGAACCAGAGAACCACGTCCGAAAACGACAGCTGAGCTGGCGACATTCTTGTAGCAGGAATGGACACAAATATCCGTAGCTGTGTATCAAAACCTTGTTGAAAGTATACCCAGAAGGGTTGCTAGTGTCATTGCAGCACGTGGGGTACCATCCCCCTATTAAAGTATGTATTATTTCCCTTATACCATCACATCTTGTTGTCCGGTCCATTATTGGAGGGTAGTGTATATGAATGAACATTTCATTTTCTCTTGAATTATTAATTTTCCAATTTATTGTGTAGTCCCCCCCTGAACGACTGGAAGCGCAATCTACTGATTTTTGAATTAATTAACTGGGGAAATGAATTTGTTTTATATTTAAATATATATTTGTTCTCTTGCATACATATGCGTGTTTTCTTCAGAATACCTTATGAAGAATGAATATGAACATAAAACCCCATAAAGCTGAATTTACAGCCATAGCAATATAACAAGTTTATATGCACGATTTTAAAATTATGGGAATTATATGTAATGACAGGAGTAAGTATCAGATTGATAGAACTGTCCGAAAACGCGTGCCAGAATAGGTTGAAGGAATAATATGGGAAAACATCAAAACCGATTCACCGATAGGATACAATCTTAAGTAAGTCAGAAGCTATGCTTTTTAAGAAGATGCTATTTTATGATCGTGAGAAAGTAATTGGAATTACATGCTGGAACTAGATCACTCAATGAATGACATATGACATGTCCGAACTGAAACTTTCTATAGGGGTTCTATCTTTGAAAATGAGACGAGGAGGGGGTTGGGGTGAAAACAGAATTTACATAGTGATGACATTTTAAAGCAACACGTGGATATGGACTGATGTTTGAGATGGGGTATGGGTAAACATATTATTCTTTGTGGTATGTTCAAGCGGGTACGCACTAAGATTACAGAGGGTACAATAAACGTGAATCAAAAGCGATATAAAAGGTCAGTGTTAAGCTATACAAGCCGATGTACTGAGTAAACATTGACATTACGAATTCTTATTCCAAAACTTTGATTGCCTGGATACTTTTGAGATTCTTTTCAGTACATGGTACGTGAGAAAAAAATGAATTCTAATAGCCAAGTCGGTTTCTAAGTTATTTGCTGAAAACCTTATAACCGATGAAGAAATGCAGGAGATAAACGAGTTGGAAAAGAAAGGTCTTGTAAGTATTATTTTTTATACACCTTTGAAATATGCTAGGAGTTAATAGCTTTTTTAAGCTTTTAAGTTCTAAACAGAATTAATTTGTTTTGGAAAAGAATGAGGTATCGCAACTGCTTTCCGAATATCCTATGACAGAAGAGGAATCTGAATGGATTAAGGAGAAATTGAAAGTGACCAACTTGTAAGTGCAGCTTATTGCACACCTATTTGTATGATATTTTTGTAATTTTATGCTTGTTTAAAAGTTACGGTTTAACATGTCTGGTGTATCTCCTTTTTTATAAATACAGATTTACAACTTTGTAAATTAAATTCGAGAGGTCGTAATGACAAAATAATTATAGAATATTTAAAAAAAAAAATTTTTGTATAATGTATTAATTAAACTATTAACATTTTACTTATACTTTTTATATTATTAGATCGACACCCTACAGTTTAAGAGAGTAGGAGAAGGGTCAACGATCGTTTACAAACTGAGCAACGAACTTTTACGGCCCAAACTAAATCTGAGCAAATCCCCCACTATTACAGAAACAGCATATTGCAAACGGCCATATCCTTTTTACTATTACTTCTAACTGCGCTCATTGCGGAATCCACACAAAACCTGAATGGTATTGACTACATAAGGTACTGCAAAGTTCCCAATAACTATGTAACAAACTATCATAATTATTTATGGTTGTTATATGAATGTTATAATTATTTTATAGATTCTGTTTTTCTTCTAGAAATATTTAGATCGGTCAATCTCAACTTGCTTGAAACGAGTAGCGGACATTCTGGTTGAAAACATTCTTTCAACGATTATGAAAGTCTTACAGGTAACTATAGTACATGAGAGTTAAGGGGAATAAGTTGATATTTGTTTGAAATTGATATTTTTACTCTCTTATTATCTTTCTACTTTTTAGAGCAAAGACAGAATTCCTTTAGGTGACAGGACTCCAAGGATTGACTTAACCACCGTGCGAAACCAGGAAGTGGCAAAAGAAAACCTCTGGATATTATTTCTAATTGCCTGAACAAACAAAGTATTGTGAGGATTCCGATGGAAAGTGTTGGACTTTGTTGTGCACGATCTTTTGTTGTTGGTATGGCCTACCAAGAGAAATGTGTCAACAACAAATCTATTACAGACACCCACAGACCTCTACAAAAACGTTCGGCTGCGGACTTACACATAAACTCTGATGTACCCCTGGGGACATGTTATACAGAAATATGAAAATTTGAGGACGATTTAGATGCACAGATGTGACCACATGATTCATGTGGTTTCTTCGGAAAATGTTAATAAAGAAAGTTATTACTATTTTCTTTTGTTTGAGGTTTCAGTACTAGATTAAATACGATTTTGGGAATTAGAAAAAAAATATTAATTATAAACTAAATTAATTTGTTGTTTCAGGTAGTACATAAAGGACCAAGACGTCCATCTCGTCCCCAGATTCTCCTGTATTAGCATGATAGTCATTTTAACTTTATACAGTTCCATTCCTCCTCTGATTGTGATAAAGCGTACAACGGTATCCACAAACACAGATATAACTTCATATGTCAAATATGCTTCGCACAGAAGGTGTTCGAAGGATGTGTTCGGACAGTAACCGTTTGGGTAAGTCTGAGGAATGTTTGGCGAGACATAAATATCTGGAAAACAATAAAAAGAATAGTTACTGCCAACACTTTTACATTTGCCCCCCTCCCTGCAGTAAATTATAAAATTTAAAACAAAGACCTAAACATGTACACAAATGCGGAGATGTTAAGTGTAATAACTGTGGGTAATTGTTAAAATTATGGGAATTATTAATCCAGTTAATCACTGAACATAAATGTTATTTGACGAAACCCCTGCTAAATGTTTCAATGAAATAAATATATTATTCGATTTTGAGACGGACCAAAACGATTCTGAGCACAGTTTAAACTTTGCCGTCTCCATGTGTAGAATTTTTGTTTAAGGCATATGAAGCCTGCAAACAATTTTGCGCATTTCTATTTTCTCCGCAGCACAAAGAGTGAAAAGCAATTGCTCATAACATGAGAGGATTCGATGGTCAATTTGTTTTGGCATATTTGTAGCAACTCATTCCGACAATTATACCAAACGGAACTAAAATAATGCAGTTAGAGTTACCTTCTTTAAAAATAAGATTAATTGACTCCTTTAATTTCTTTGCCCATGTCCCTTTCAAAGTTCCCCAAAATGTTTGATATAGTAGAATTGGCTAACGGCTATTTCCACAAATACATTTTCAACACCTTGTCCATCAAACCTATCTAGGCGAGTTACCCAATGCCACAAATTACTTTTCCGATTCAATTCTGATTGCCGACACTGATAAGTTTTATGCTTGGTACGAGAAGCGAAAAGATGAACATTTTCAGTTCCAAGAAGAAATGATGAAATACTGCTGGCAAGTATTCTTTTGTTTTTTGAAAAATTAAATTAGCACCTGTTATGGAAGAATTTTTTTTATAGTTAGAGAATCTTAAATATTGTTTTAAATGTTATTTAGATCCGATCTTGACATTTTAAGTAGGTGCTGCTTACAGTTTAGAGAAGAGTTTTTAGAGATAGCCAATGTTTGACCCGTTTGAGTGCGTCACCATTTCCAGTGCTTGCTTGGCCAGCTACAGATAGCAATTTATAACAGAAAAAACGATTGGTTATGTTCCAAAAAATTTGTATGTAAATATGTATGTAATAACAGTGTACAATGGCTGTACTTCTTATGCCATAAAGAAGTAAAAACCATTTTTCATGCAGGTAATGACTGCGCAGGTCCCCTTAAATAGCGCGTGACAATATACTTTTCATTTTAGTATCATACACGCTTCTAATGGTACAAATGACCGTCTTTTGGCTTTTAATGTATTCAGTGATGTTCTCAAATTAAAAAAACAATAGAATTAAGCTGTGGATATGACAGTTTTAACAAAAAGTAGCGAAAATATCCAAAGTTTCCGAATTTTGTATCACCAACTTTTGATTGCATCGAATTTACTTATTAACCAATTTTAAAAAGTAATTATACCGTAAGAAAGAGTACATTCTGAGGTATACTGCGATATTTTAAAAATTAAAAACTAATAGTAATAAGATATAGATACGACAGTTTTAAAAAAAAAGTGACGAAAATGTCCCGATTTTTCCCGAATTTCAAAAAAATATTATCAAGAACCAAATTGAAATTTCTAAAAAAAACTCGACCTGCTGCAAAAATTTACGTTGAGAGGTTATCTTTAAAAAAAAACTCACGGCTGAAGACTGAAAATTTGTATGTGTTTTGCTCACTCGCGGAAGAAATTTCGTATTTTCAATTTTGACGCTTAATAAACCCTAAACTAATAGCCGCATCGGAAAAAAAAATCTTAATAATTGTCCAGGGAATACGATAAAGAACAAACCATGCTAATTTCGTTTTTTTCTGATCAGTACTTTCTTGGAAAACCGTCTAAGAATCGAGCTAAACAAAACAGTTTTTAATCCTGCGGCAGGTAAAGTAGGTACTCATTAAGGCAACTGCGAGGTTACAAGACAAATAGTAAGCATCTTAATACCAGATGTTAATTATCCTATCCATGATTTTCCAGATGCGATCGAGAAATCAATCCCCTTTCTGTTCGTCATCGATTTGTAAATATTTAAACAATATTTCGTTTCTCATGTCAAGACATGCATCAAATTCGTTGAAGTCAAAGGTGGGTCTCTCCTCACCGTCGCCTTTGCAGTGTGGGGGTGAGGAAAAACCAGATGGATTTCAACTCATCGAGTGTGTGTCAGACGTGATATGTTAAGAATGAGATATCTCGAATTGTAACTCATAGATAAGCATTCTAACCATTTGGCTCTTTGACTAACTACATATCCCACCTTTACCGGGGGGAGGGGGTTGTTTCTACCCGGACACTTGTCCTCTGACAGTGGTTCAAACTTACGTGGGGATATCCTTGGATCTTTCTTTCCAGATCCGTTGCCAATAGCTTGTTTTGTTGCTTCAGTGCGACGTTAATAAAATACACACCTAAGCTGAATGGGATATAAATATTTGAGTGTCTCCAAATCGTAGCTGGTAGTCTTGTTGGAAGAGCAACGGATTGGCAACCAGAGAGTATCAAGTTCGTCAGGCACACAGTTCAACCAAAGACCGTTGTGTACGCGGGGGCTGGTGTACATTATATATTTTGTGGCTTCATATCTCCTCACGTTGGTGTGGTGTGGAAGCTTGGAGAGTGGGGTGCCAGCCTAGGTGTTGTCCAGTCATCTGACCGTGGTTCAAAATGACGAGTAGTTTCTCTAGGATCGTTCGCTTCAGGATTGATCCCAGACAGTCGACAATAGCCGACTGTGTCGCTCCGATTCAACTACCAACGAAGGCGGAGAGGGGTGTCCATGGTGATAGACTTCCCCTCTTTTTATTCTTCGTGTTGTCAGTCATTCTCTATTTATTCCTTTTAAAGAATTTATTTTTGACTGTTTGACCCTAGGGCATATCATGTTGAAAGTTCTGAACGATACATTACCCTACAATAATGGACCGGACGCCAGAGAATTCGCAAAAAATCCGACTACTTGTATGGGAGTGATGTTCGGGATATGGCCTGGGACGTTTACATGTTGTTCCTGGTCAAATGGACGTCTACATGAGCATTTTGGACAATCAGGTTCTTCCTACGCTCTTGCAATTTTATGGAATGGACGAATGTAATACCAGAACGATAACGCTCCGTGTCATGTTGCAACCTCTGTCAAGCAGTGGTATTGAGATATGGATGTAAAATGTCTCCCCTGGTGTTCCTAAAACGTCTTCCTGCTCAGAGTCCCGACCTAAACCCCATAGAACATGTGTGGGGCGAGTTAGAGCGACGCTTACGGACCAGGGAACCACGTCCTAAATCTACAGCTGAGCTGGCGACATTCTTGCAGCAGGAATGGACGCAAATACCCATAACTGTGTATCAAAACCTTGTTGAAAGTATGCCCAGAAGTGTTGCTAGTATCATTGCAGCACGTGGGGAACCATCCAATACTAAAGCATGTATTATTTCCCTTATACCATCACATCTTGCTGTCCTGTAAATTATTGTAGGGTAGTTGAATATGAGTGAAACACATTTTAATTTTTTCTTGAATTATTAATTTTACAATTGATTGTGTAGACCCCCTGAACGACTGGAAGCCCAATCTACGAATTTTAACTTAATTAACTGGTTTTATATTACGCCCTTAGGTCAGTGTGATTATTAATGCATAATCATTAAGTTTACCGAGTCGCCAATAGCCCGTTGTGTTGCTCTAATACAACGTTAATTAAAAATTACCAATTACCATGACATTTGCCGGTAAATATTAATAATTATCCAATGAAGGCCGAGTTATTTGATAAAAATATGTGTTATAATATTTATTACTATTATTTATGCGATACATTCAATATTTATTACATAAACGAGTGGGCCGAGGTGTTATGTCGTCATCTGCCAATTGACGAGCCCAGTTAGACGAGTAACGGATTAGCTACCTGAGGGTGTGATTTCGAATCCAGCCATAGGGGAACGGTGAGTAAGAGTGCGCGGGAGGCTAAGCATACGCATGGAAATTTCACCTTGTTGGCAACATTGCAGAGAATCGCCATTGTGACGCTTTAGTTCTGCTGCTACTGTGTTAGATTGTAACTTATCACCATCGATTTGCTTCACTTCGTTTTCAATTTACAAGGTAAAATTCAGCTTTCTTTCTTTTCTATGTAATTTTTCGATCATAGAACACAAGTGCTTGTCATTATATAGAGTGCAATAATTTTTATAAATTTATTTCAGATTAAAGCATATGTCATCAGCTACAAGTTGGTGTAGCTAGAGTTTATCTTTCTTCGACATGGTGCCATTTAGCAGCGGTTTAGTCAGGCGCAAACAAGGAGGCCGAGAGTTTGCTTCAGATTTTACCTAGGCCTGCAGAAAATTCTACCTGCAGTAAAATTAATGTTGGCATTCATTCAATTTTACCGCTTCCAAAGCAAAAGAAAAACGAAAATGTGAATCAGAAAAGAAAGAGACCTGCGCTTAAGTCTGAAATCATGACATGTTTTCCCGTCACAGCCCTTTTGGGAGATAAAGAAAAAAAGCAAGAGGCAAATATTCTTAACAAATCAAAAAAGGGAATTGAGAGGGTAAATATAAAACAAACAAAAAATGAACAAAACGTAAAAAAAGGGATTGACATTTTTTTTATGACGACCAACAACTATCAACGAGCTGAGCCCAGCCTATGTTTTCTGCTGAAGATGATGTTACTTTAGTTATTTGCTCAGAATGTGACAATTCTTATAACGAAAACTGGATTCAATGTAGATTGTGCAAAGATTGTTGGACAAGTAATGCAGAGCATACGAAGGCAATGGGCCTTTTGTATGCGACGATTGTTAGGACAGATCCTATGCGTACTCTTGGCCACTCTACCTGCGTACTCTTACCCTCCAAGTAAGGCAAATGTACGCAATTTTCAATTTTTATTTTATATTTTTCTTACATAAATGATAAGAGGTAGAATCATGTAGCCGGGAATTTTTGATTCACAGTTGAATAAAGTACATTGTGTAAAATTTTGAAGCCTATATCATAATTACTTTACTTTTTATAAATAAAAAAACACTAGGTTTGTACACCTACCCTCCTTTCCCCTATATCATCGTACACAACAAGGGGTGGTGCACGTTAAATCTATCGTGGCTTCAAATATCCTCACATTGGCGTAATGTGCAAGTTTGGGGAGTGGGGTGCTAGCTCAGGTTTTATCTCTTCATCTGCCAGTGGTACAAAATTACGAGGAGTTGTCCTCGGATCTTTCCCTTTAGGTTTTATCTCAATAGCCCACTGTTGCTCCAGTGCGGCGTGAATAAAAATACCCTACCAAAAAGCTTAGATTCGTTAGAAAATCCATATTATGCTCAGTTCAAAATTTTAGGGTTTAATTAGGTTTAATTCCAGATTCTCGATTAAAATAAAAATTCATTGGTTGGTATAATGCTTTAATGAAGATACTGGATATGACTACCTTCCATTCGCTAAATTTAAAAAACGAAGATTAATCCGCGTTTCTGAATCGGTCTCTTAACGAAAGTCCGGGATCAATCCACCAGGAGAATGAATGCTCCGAGGACAACACCACGTAATTTTGAACCACTGTCAGATGACGAGGCAACATCTACGCTGGCACCCCACTCTCCAATCATCCACATCTCGCCGACGTGAGGGCTTTCGGTCACGACAGATTTAAGGTGCACCAGCCCTCCTTGTACAGGACGGTCTGGGGTTGCATTTGAACTCGCAACCCACCGGTTGCTTATCCGATGCTCATCTAACCGGGTTGTTATTTTGATAACACCAGCGTTCCACGGCCGAATGTCCTTGTTTCGGCAGAAAGCTTAGTTTCGGACATTCGCACCGTTTACCCCACCAAAGCCCGTTCCCACGGCAACTCGGCGAGACTTGCACAACATGTTGCCACCCACGCTCTCCGAAAAACATCCTCCCGATTACGATACTATTTTGGGGGCTCCGAGGGATTACGATGGGACCATAGTTTCCCCGACAGGGTTGTTTTTCCAAGTGTCCGGAATCCGCTCTCCAGATGACGATTATCCGGTTGTTTTCGAGGCAGTGTCCGGCCGGTCTCCAGGAGGGGATGATCCCCCCCCCCCGATGCAGACATCTGGGCGTGGAACAACAGAGGGGGAGGGATGTTATTTTCGCTTTCATGGATTAATCCGCCGTAATAACATGTGTCAACATGTTGCAAAAGAGCTCTCTTGGACGGGTGGATGGAAATGTCTTTTAATACAAGATTACACAAGAATTAAGCGGAGGGGAGGGAAGAAGATTAATCACACTTAGACACATTGGTGTTCCCAAAAGTCGTATTCCTTCGCTGTCTTTGAGCCATGGTGACCCAGTTGGAAGAATAACGAATCATCAACAGGAGGGTTGTGAGTTCAAATCCGATCAAAGACCATCGTGTACAAAGACGGTTGGTGTACTTCAAATCCACTCAAATGTCCTCACTTTGTCTTGGTGTGAGAGTTTGTAGAAAGGGTACCAGTTCAACTGTTGCGACACAATTATGTGGTGTTGTCCTCGGACCTCTTTCTCTTGGGAAAATGATCCCGGACCTTCGTCAATAGCCCGTTGTGTTGATTCAGTATGGCGTTAACTAAAATATCTACCTACCATTGTTCTCACGTTGGCGTGGCGTTTACATTTGGAGAGTGGGGTGACAGTTCAGGTGTAACCTCGTCATCTGACCGTGGGTCTTTCCTTTTGGGTTTGATCTCGAACCGTCGCCAATTGCTCGACATGTTGTGCCACTGCAACGTTAATTTACCATTACCATTATTAATGATTTCACCCTTTATATTTATTATCATTATTAGTTTAGAAATTGCAATTATCATACTAGATTTTCCGAATTATTAGTAATCAAAACACAAAATAGTAGGGGGTGCTAATACTTGTTTACATTAAAGCAGGGCTCGAAATACCCGGGTGCACAGGTGCACTGTGCACATGAAAATATAATTGTGCACCTAATTTTTACCACTAAGTACACGCAGTGTACCTAATTTAAAAACTCAGGTGAACGCAATGCACCTGTATTAAAAAATCTATTTCGAGGCCTGCATTAAAGAGATTTACACAACAGCTTGATTGTAAGGGAGCAGTTTATAGGAATCAGTCCGATTTCAACAGTCAGTAGAAATCTTGTAATTAAATTTTTTCTTTCATTTTCTCCTAAATGCTTTATAGCTCCTCCAAATGAAGAAAAGTGGTCTGCTCCGAAATTCATTTACTTCCTCTAAATTGTAGACGGCGTAGGTTGTTTCAAAATAAAAAAAAAGTACAGCTTTTATTCAACTATAATATGGTTTGTTGTTTATCATAATTAATCCAGACGTATTGATACTGAAGCGAAATGTAACCCAATTCTTGTTTACTATTGTCTATGGGGTTAATGTAGTATGCCCAATTTTGGGTATGACCATTGCGCCAGGAACCTCCGAGTTGCAAGCGGTGCAGATTTGCTTCCTGTCCGATACATCCCTCCCTGTTTGCAATTTTTGTCTTCTATTTTCAGTAAAACTTTCATGGTGTGCATTTATTACTTGACAGTGTTTGTTTTGTGTTGCAACACAGCTCAATCAGGCTCTTGAGCCATAAACCTCCAAAACCAAGCAACCCTCCAAACCTCAAAAACAATTTCATTTCGGTTAAATATTGGCCAAGATACACTGCCTTGCAATAAGGGACCGAACAGCAAGATATGATGGTATAAAAGAAATAATACATGTCTTAACAGAGGGATGGTCCCCCGAGTGCTACAATGACACTAGCAACCCTTCTGGGCATACTTTCAACAAGGTTTTGATGCACAGCTATGGGTGTTTGTGCCCATTCCTGCTGCAAGAATGTCGCCAGCTCAGCTGTAGATTTCGGACGTGGTTCCCTGGTACGTAAGCGTCGCTCTAACTCGTCCTACAAATGTTCTATGTGGTTTAGTTCGGGACAATGAGCGGGTCAGGGAAGACGTTTTACATCCATATATTGATACCACTGCTTGACAGAGGCTGCAACGTGACATTGAGCGTTGTCGCCCTGGAAGTAACCATTCGTCCATTCCTTAAAATTGCCAGAGCGTAGGAAGAACCTGATTGTCCAAAATGTTTATGCTGGCGTATGCGTTCAATTGACCAGGAACACCATGCAAAGGTCCCAGGCCACACCACAAAAAACAACCCCAGACAAGTAGTCGGATTTTATACAAATCCGCTGGCGTCCGGTCCATTATTGTTAGGTAGTGTGTGTGTTCAATAGGCGTTAAATTGTTGTCCTGATAACGTTTAATATTCGACAGTTGGCCCGGTTTTGAGTAATGCCTGTTTGCTTTCTTTCTGATGGTTGATCTGAGTTTTTTTGCTCAAGATTTTCTTTCTGAGTATTTATATACATAGATTTTTGACAATTTTACAGTCAATAAAATGTCAGTTTCTGACGAAGCAATCATAAGTGCAGTTCAAGATCGCGTCTCATTTCAGTAGTAGGTTTCCAGTTAACGTTCAGCATTCCGGGAAAAATTATAAGCTTTAAGGTTTTGAAATAAATCTTTAATTTCTTTGGATCCTTGTTTTGAAATATGTTGTGAATTTTTGAGAAATTACCAATTTGGGGAGATTTAAAGTCTTTCAAAGGTATAGTTTTATCAAGAATTTCTTGAAGTTTCCTAGTGAAGCAATACCTTTTCTTGACCAATACTTTCACTGAACAGCCATAGAATATCTTATTTACTTAAATTTTAATCTGATTTTTAGATTTTTAGATAGTTCAAAGATAGCTAATAAAATGAAATTTGGTTTTGCTTTGACATATATGTGTTACAAAATTACTTGCCAAAATATTTGGTGTGGTTACATTTATTTCACTGTCTGTCATCACTGCATCGCTTTCACTTTCTTATAATTCATTTCCTTGTTTAGATAGAACCATTGAAGACTAATGATTTTAATGATTTAATGGTCAATGAATTTTCTTAAGTTTAGTAGTGTTCCTTTCTATTTTAATTATTGCAATCGTATATCATACGATTCGAAAATTCGAAGTATTTTAAAATTAAATTTGCTAAATTCGAGTTTAAAGTCTAATACAATCTATGTAAAGTTTTGGATTACAGTTATTCCAGCCTGAAATGAGAACCCTATGCTAAATTTGAAACAAAGAAAACTCCTTTTAATTTTTAACGAAATGCTTTAAATATCTCATAAGCAAAGGATTCCGATGAGTCATTGCAACTTAAATTGCTGTCAGTCATAAAATCTAACTTGTTTTGTGATAAATTAAATACTTTAAACGATAGCATTGCTGTGTTTTTTTCATAATACATTCGTCCTATTAACAAGTCTGAGAACATTTGGTGAAACTTTTCTGCTCCAAGTTGAAGACCTTACTCAACGTCCAAAGCAGCTCGTAACAAACGGATGACGCAGCTTATTTCTTAGTATCCGAATCCTATAGGAATGTGATTCAGATTTTAACAAGATTGAAAGAGTTGCTGAGAACACGATGGATAAATAAAAGCGCGCGTCTACTTTGTTGTGCCGATTTTTTTTGTCTAGGTGCCAGAAGTTCAGAAAATGTTTTTGTATAAATGAAGATGCTGTACGGCAATCAAGTTAAATGTTTCAAGTTACTTGTGCACACAAATTAGAAGCGTAAAACTGCAAGGATTAAATTATTGACTTTGAATTAGTGTTATCGTTCTTTTTCTAGTTATTTTGTATAATTGTTTGATTTTTTAGGTCCACACCTGTAAGCATCAACATGCACGTGTACATGTACTATATTCTACTGCTCATATGTACGCAACCCTGCCAGAATGGGCTCTTTGTAGTCCCAGTTATCATCAGTGCTGTTGCCATCAAAAGCTGTTCATCAGAAAGTATTCCACCCTATTATAAATAGATTTTATTGACCACGATCAGTAGAGGGGAAAGTCATGAAAAAATATTGTGATTTCTAAGATTGCAACATTTTTCATAAAAAAAAAAGCGTTAATCCTTTTGACGTAGAATACGTCTTGAATTTCGAATCTGGGGTACCACGCTTAGTTTATGGGGGTCACAAAAAAAACGAAAAAGCGAAAAATTTAATAACATGAAAAATATTAATCTCTACTCTTATAAAAGGCTACTATATTAAAGTTTGCCCTCCACAACGCAGTGTCCTGACGAATCTATGGTACTTATAATAATGAAATTTACACACTGGTAGCACGAATTGTTCGCAAATTTTGTGACCAGCACGAATTTTGAAATTTAATCTAGAACATTTTTAAATGAATTTAATGGAAATTTAATTATAATTGTTTTCTTTGGAATGGCAACACTATAAAGCACTGTTTCTCAATCTTTTTTGGTTGACGGCCACTAAAAATATCTGCAATTATTTACGGCACACCTGAATATAAAAAATGTAAAAGATATATATCATACAAAAAAAAAACCAACAAATTATTTATTTACAAAATGCTTTCAATGAGAGGGCTGAGCCTGTTTTCGTGAACAAATTAAATCAAAACGGGGTTCAAAGTCACCAGACAAATTCGCATTTCATCGTCGCTCCTTTTTTGAGTTGTGCTATTAATTGTACAACCTTGTAGCTGGCAATCAACTTCTTTTCTGGCACCTTCATATAGTTTCATAAAGTTTTTGTTTGCTTTTTAAAGTTTTAACTGTAGTTATATGTAGTTCTATCTCCTAGATCGTTAAAGGTAGAGCAAAAATTTCATCGGATTTGAAATCTGCGGAAAAAACTTCACATTAGATTTTTTCCAAAAAATATGATTAATGAAATTCTTTTTTGTAAAATCGGATGATAGATTAAAAATTTCAACAGATTTCAAATCTGCGGAAAATTTTACAACAGATACCTTATATATGATTTTCTTTTAATTAATAATGTTTAATTAAATATTTGTATTTTCTTAAGAGGTTGTGACGTCACGCCGATTGAATCTATTCGCTATTGGAATTTGGCCGAATTTGACCATAACGAGGCCATCACGGCGTTGCCCGTAGTGTTGGTTGCGAGGCAAACAGTAGTTCATTTTTTTCATAATTTTGTTTACGAAGCAAACCAACACCATGGGCAACGCCATGATGGCTGTTATCCAGGACAGTAATAATAGGAATTCGTAGCAATCACCGGTGGTTAGCGAAATGAGGTCACCTGACCAACGCGAAAAGAACTGTCACGGACATCGCCGTGCTGGCTACGTAGCGGCTGGTGCTACATAAATGAATGATATCGCGTTCAAAAGTGCATTAAACAATGAATGTTATAAATGCTCATTGATCTTACGCTAACGTCATCGGCCGCAAAGTTGAGTCACGAAAATGCGCACTGCCGCTCACTTAAATTTAGTCTAGCACCGGCCTCCTTTGTGTGAGCACAACGTTTAAGATGTCATTTGTTTCGTCTTTTTGCGCTTTATAAATAATAATGGAGATAAAACTTACTTATTTAATTCTTTAGATATAAGATTAATTATTTCGATATAAGATTTCAAAGTGTGGAAATTTCGCAAAAAATTTTTAAATGTCCAAATGTATGCATAATAAACACTAGAATAAATATAGAAAACCTCAATAGGAAGAAAGATCGAGAGATGGGGAATCCACGAAGGCCTGGACATCCGATGCTGAGTGTCAACGGGCTCGACGTGAGAGCCTGAGATTTCGGGCGTCGCACCTCTCACATAATTTAGTATAACTCCGGCCAACTTTGTGCGAGCACGACGTTTGAGGTGTCATTTATTTTTACTCTTTACACTTTATAAATAATGATAAAAATAAAACCTAAATATTCTATACTTGTTTTGATATTGACTTCAAAGTGTGAAAAATCGCAAAAATTCCGAAATGTCCAAATATATGCATAACAAACACCAGAATGATTATAGAAAACATCAACAGGAAGAAAGATTGAGAGATGGGGAATCCAAGAAGATCCGGACATCTGATGCTGAGTGTCAATGGGCTAGGTGTGATTTCTTGAAAGTACAGGCGTCGCACCTTCAAGGTGAACAAATGCCTGATACGAATGCGCCAAGTACTTACATAGCTCAGTTCGACGCAAATAGCATATCTGATGACATAAACGTTTTATAATCGAATGCTGAGGTTTAACCCATACAGGTCGGTATTGAGCCACAACCTTCAACATCAACTGCGAGCGCACAGATTGTGATATATATGCGGAGCTATGAACATTTGATGTGTGAAATTAAAACAGTCTAGTACTAATTTATTTCACTCTCATTCACCATATGGCCTCACTGACCTATTCTACGCCTTAAACCTAGCGGCCGTGTAAAGACTCAACCCTGTCGATGTTTTTAGATGACTACATGTAGTGATGCAACTTTAGAAATCACCATAGGCTTTTCATGACTTTCCCCTCGACTGATCAATAAACTATTTCTGAGCCGCGCGGAAAGATATTTGCACAACTTATCTCCCTCCAAACATCGAAACTATTCCGAGTAACGGCATCATTTTTATCGTCAAGATGTCGCGTCGTGGTAGCGATTTGGAGAGTTTGCAGAGCCAAATTTGTTTTCCACCACGAGTCGGTAAAGATCGAAAGGCTGCAACTTTTGGGGAAGATTTCTCCGCGATGATTGCTTGTTAATAACAGCTCCCCAGTGCTCTTCGCCACCCTCCCCCTCCCCCGGTCGCTCTCGGTGACATTTTGCCTTCATCGCTTGCCTTGACCACATCTCACGCCAAACTGCCAGTGAGTGACCTATTCGATTAAAATGGCGTTGACGAAAGAGCTGGTAATAACATTAATGGAATTATTTAGAGAAGCCTCTGGGACCAAACTACACCCGAGTACAAAGACAAAAACAAAAAGAACAGTGCTTGGAGTGAAATGGGTGAGGAACTCGACATCTTGATGAAAAGTGATCACTGTTCTCTACAAAGGGGTGAGAAGAGTGCGCTCGGATGGTTGCCGTTAAAGTCCACAAAGCGTTTACACCGGAGTCGGTCGAAAAAGGGGACGAAAAGGGGTCAGCATAGGGGAACGTAAAACGTACTCCCCACAAAAAGGGAGAGAAATGTATATGGATCATTCCAATCACATGATTGTAATATTCGGCCATGCCATCATGGCTCGTATATTTTTCAAAAAATTTTCATGAATAGATAGATACCTATAAAGTGATATCAAATTAATTTTTTCAGATTTTTTCATCAAAAATTAAAATTGGTGGAATTTTTGATTTTTGCAAGATTTTGTGGCTATTGTACTTTTGTTATCATTTTGGAAAGACCTTCCTGTTTTACTTATTTTTCAACCAATTTGGCTGATCTTGGTATCAAATCAAAGCTATTACATTTCTCTTTTTAAATAAGCTGTAAAAGTGACATTAAGGGTAATAGAGTGTTGCCACTCATCAGGGTAAGTCAGTGATTCTCAACCTGTGGGTCGCGCCCCCTGGAGCGAGAATATCCACGTGAAAATATTATTTAAAAAAATTGATTAACTGACTTAAAGAAAAGCACACATACACATAGAAAACAAATTACATTTCGACATATTTAATAATTAACTTATTAAAGTAAAACAGTTTCTAAATCAAAACTTACTTAATCAAAACATACCAAATTAAAAACAAATTTAATAATTATTAGGGACTTCCTTGGGCCTATCTTGCCGAGCAAAGTTTTTCGAAGGAAGGCTTAATATTAGAAATAGCCACTCTCAGTTCTGTTTCTATATTTAACCGAGATCTATATTTTGTCTTCAAAGAAGCCACAGCAGAAAATCCAGTTTCACAAAGGTAGGATGTTGAAAATGGTAATAGAATGCGAAATGCCCTTTTTTTAGTGAAAAGTGCAGAAAAATAATCCTCTACTCCTGATCAAAATTCAACTAGTGATTTATTACTAAATTGTCTTTTGGTTTCGCTACTTGTCGTGAAGTTTATGAATTTTTCTTTCTCGTCAATTGAGAGTCCTTCGGGAGTCTTATGAAATGGATCCCTAACCCACTCGTAACTTGCTATCAGTTTGTCGTCAGCAAGAAAATACTTTTTAAAATTCTTTGCCAGCATGGCTAAATGATTTTCAATGGTTACAAAAACAACTTTTACGTGCTCTTCTTCAGCCTTGTAAATTTTATTACAATCATTCACATTTACAAACATTGTTAGGTTTTTTTGCTTTAAATTTCTGCCCCACAATTCCAATTTTCTACAAAAAGCATTAACTTTATCACTCGTATCCAACATATGTATATTTGCACCTTGGAGTTGAAGATTCAAGTTATTTAATTTCTCGAATATGTCGACCAAGTAGCTCAATTTCATCACAAATACACCATCGCAAAAATTCTTGGCTTCTGGTCTGTTTTCTTCTTCCAGGAAAATGGTGATTTCTTCTCTTAATTCATAAACACGTTGCAAGAATTTCACACGTGATAACCATCTTGCCTCGCAATAAATAGTAAAGCTGAATGCATTGCACCCATGTCTTTACAAAGTGCGGAAAAGATTCTTGATTTCAGGGGTCTCATTTTGATATAATTTACTACGGTTACAACTATAGTTAACACAATATTCAGACCAGGACTCATTTCCTTGGAAGCCAAAACTTCTCTGTGGATCATGCAATGTGTCCAGACGCACTAAGGCGATTTTTGTTTTACAAGTGCTTGTATACTTTGGAATCTTCCGGACATTGAACGAGCACCATCGGTGCATATTCCGACGCAATTTTTCCATTCTATGTTTGTCTCGTTCACAAAATCATTTAAAATAGGAAATAATGCGAGCGCTGTTGCTTTGAGTTCTATCGGTTTGCAGAAACGTAGTTCTTCTACTACTGACATATTATCACAAAATCGAACATAGGCAATGAATTGAGCATCTTTATTACCATCTGTTGCTTCATCAAGCTGTATTGAAAACAATTTGTCACGCAACTTCGAGAAAAGCTGACGCTGTACATCTTCAACTATATCACCAATTCGACGAGCAACAGTATCATTTGAAAGAGGTATGGACTGCAATTGTTTTGAAAAATTATCTCCAAATATAGTTTCTAAAATCTCAATTGCTGCTGGCAAAATAAGCTCTTCTCCAAAGGTGTGAGGTTTTTTACATCTGGCTATTTTATTAAAGTATTCAATAAAAGCTTTTTTATTCACAGACAAAGTTTCTTTAAAAAATGATTTTTGCTTTTCATATGATTTTAATTTTAATTCGAAGAATTCTCTGGGTTTGTTGACGTACTTACTATGAAGCGTTTCCAAATGTCGTTTAAGTTTATTAGGTTTCATGCTGTCTACGGCCAACATTTTTGAGCAAATGATACACGGGGCCTTTCTTCTACATTTTCTTCAGTACTGGTAAACCGTAAATTTAAGTATTCTTGAGAATTTTTTCTTGATTTTATTTTCGGTACCACGCTTGTCTGTGTACTTGTTGATGCTTGACTATCGTCTAATGCTCGTTTACGACCGCTTAATAAACTATCCACGGGTCTGCATAAATCTGCTAGCGTGAATATTTAATTTGGTGATTGCAATTAACACGAAAACATATATAACATACTATAGATTTGATAGCGATCGACTCGAATGAGAATTGAAACTTGCGTTATCGAACATTTTCCTTCTTCCTATGAGAAAACATTTGCTCTGCGCATGCTCGAGACGATTTCCACAAACCATATTACTTATTTTTTCTCTTTTCTTTAGTCATGCTTCTGTTTTATTTCTTTTATTATTCCAAAAAAAAGTATTCCCAGTTTCTAAATTAAGCTCACCCCATCTAGGTTAACTTTCATTAACTATTTTTTGTACTTTCATATTCTTTTAACGTTATCTCCCTGTTTGGCTTTCATTTCAAATATAATATTTAAATTTCCCCGCTTCCATTTGCTTCATCAGTTCACCGCCCGTTTGGCAAAATGCCAGATGTGGTTTCTCGCCAACGTTGGCTCGCTTTTACTCTTGTTTTGGCAGTTAGTTAAAAATAATTTAATAACAGAAATCAAAATACTCAATATATATTATTGTTGTATACATACATTTTAACATTTTATTTTGTATGCGGGGGGTGGGGGGGAGGGGGGCGATGAAAATTATGATTGAAAACTGGGCCGCGAATAATGAAAGGTTGAGAAACGCTGGGGTAAGTGATATTTTATATTTTTTCAGTCGGTAGATTCAATAGGTCATACCTCATAAACCACAACTAACACATGTATCCTATTTTTTTTCTAGAATCAACAGATCGTGTACTCGTGTTTTAAAAATAAAAAGTGTGTTTTTTGTGGTTATGAAATAAAAAAAATGAATTTGCTTAGCAAAAATTTTATTTCAAAATTAAATTTTATTTGTAAATTAAAAGTTTATTTGAGTTAAAAATTTTAGGTTATATTATTAAATAGTTATTTTAGGCTAAAATAACTATTTTCTGCAACTGTTTGTCAACTATTTCATCTATTTTGTATGTTTGTTCTGATGCAGATGATTTCAAAGGAACTGGAACTTCTTGGACTATATTTTCACAGGACACCCAGCAGCAATCAGTTTTGTTGGCCTAAAATATGTTCGTGAAGGGTCTGGTGGATGCATGAATTGAACTTTTTCATCTCTTTCTTCTTCACACTTGTCTAGTACCTTCCCAATCCATAATTCATAGATGACTGCATAAAACTTTTCAGGAATAATATTTACTACTTCTCTGGTTTTGCTATCAACAGTTGCCGTAAAAGATTTTTCACAAACCGAAACCTTCTTCAGCAAAATGTTTCTTCTGTCTAATGGCTTAAAGAAGTGGTTCTCTCTAGTACCTACTATTGGAAAAGACTTTTCATATTTTTCCTTCAGAAAATCTTCATTTGCTGCCACCTCTGTTGATGACGTCAAAAACATCTGAATCCCCTTTACGTTTTTGGAGGAAAATTCAAACAAATCATGTGCATTTAAAATCTGTCCCTCAACAGTTCTTTGAAGACTTGCTCTTGTGGCAAGGCGCTTTATTGTACCTCCTACTCCATCGCATGAATTTTTGTCATGACTAGATGCAAAGAAATGCCATTCAGCAGTCATGCCATAGTCTTCTTCGTGATGACATAAATTTATAATAAATTTTTTGTATTTGTTATACTGAGCTGAACTACCATCACTAAAATATATTACATCTTTTAAATGCGATAGTTCTTTTCTCAGATACTGTAGAAGACTGTAGAAGTGGCTTCTGGAATGAAAAAAACGTTGTAGTGTTATGCAGTCACTTAATATAAAGGATATTGACTTTGATTTAAGTTGGCTGTTATATTTGTAATAGATAACAAATGGGTGTAGTGCTAAAATTATACAACATTCATCACCCAAATGTGCTTTTATTTGCTTTAAGTATTGGCTTTGATTTGGTTAGAAAGTGAAGTTTTGTTAACTTTACGAATTTTAAAACTAGTAAATCAACAAAATTATCCACTGATTTTACTAAAGTTTCGAGGAATGCTCGATCAGTTTAAAGTCTCTGCTTAAATGTAACTGTTTCTTTAGTTTCAAAGTATTCTAACCCCAAAAGAAATTCCCGGAGGTTTAGTTCAATGCGACATTCAGGACAACGGTGAAGCATGCATTCCTCTGATTCCACGTTCACACCAATTTTTCAGGAGTTGATAAGGCATTTTTAAATGTATACTCTGCATCATAAGTTTAACATTCTGATGATATGCGCAAACACACACTGAATGAATCCCTCGACTATTTACAGTTATACATTCTCGTGGACGTAATTCACAAAACTTGGTAAACCTATATTTTCTGTTGGATTCTTCTCCTTGAATGATAAGTAAACATCTTTTAAGCTATGCAATATTAATCTTTTTGTTATCAATTCTATTTGACCATCTTTTGTTGGTAAAGAAATACAATATTTTGTATTAACTGAAATTATACTTATCTCGTCATAATAATAATAATCTCTTGCTTTTTGAAGAACTTATTCACATAGAGTACAGCTTTTTTTCTTACCTTAACATAAAATGCCTTTTTTATTTAATAACTTCCTAGCTTTTTCCGCAAAGTACTCAGAGGTTTCAAAAAAGTTTACTGTTTGTAAGATACTCCATGACTTAGGAACTATTGTCAATATCTGAATTTTTTCATCTATTTTACTCTTTTTAAATTTTTCTTTTAATTTATGCATTAGATTATCACAATCACTGCTCTTCTGTTTGTTCTCTCTTTCTTTGTTTTTTTTTTATGAAGATGCAATATTTAGAGACTTTTTTTTGCCATATATTGGAATCTATTTACAATTCGCCCAGCTTTATTTCCCAAATAATTAGCTCTTTCATCAAGTTACTCATTTTCTACTTTAAGGGGCGAACATTCTATCAATTCACAGCTTTCATTTAGCTTTGCAATGACTTCATTATTACTTAATTCTGGTTCATAATCACCGTCTGAAATAGATTGCTTACTTTGTCATCTTGAGGAAATGTGGAGAAAACTGCTTTTCTTCAAGAAATACATAATTTTGTACCTGGTACTAGTTCAACACGTTGTTTATATATTTTGGAAAACAGTTTTAAGACCTTTGTACACGTTGATTTTGTGTTTCATAAATGATCACAACATACTCTTTGTCGATCCTCAAACATTGAATGAAAAGCATGCATATGTTGACTGCATATATTTTCAAAATTCACATATTTTGTTCTTAGGATTAAAAGTTCCCTTTCTTCTTCCCCAAGTTCAGAACAACTTACAAAGTTTTCTGTACAACATTCTATTAGAGTTGAGGTAGTAGTTTTCTTTGAAGTAGTGGCCAACTGTACACATTTCCATTATATCTCTATCCAAAAAACTAGTGAAATCAGAACTAAAAAACATACCTTATTAAGCAATAAAAATGCTAGGAAAAAATGTGTTCATCAAACACTACCTGTCTCGCAGAAATTTAAAGCAAGACTGCACATGAATGTGCATTGGGAGTGGGAGATCATTGGCAGGTGTATTTTTTTTATCCAAAAAAGTCTATTCATAAAAACTTTTTTATGATGCTTACTGTGTATTTTTCCCCTCCAGTTGAGGCAGGTGCATAATTTAGAAATTAGGCAGGCTGTTCTAAATTGTAATTTTTCTTCAATCAAAAGAAAGATTATTTTTGTTTTGCTAAATCAAAAAGAGTTTCTGCAACATTTAAAAAAATTTAAAATGTAGTTTTTAATTATGATTAATGCAGATAAATTTTATTATTTTATAACCACAGTTTTAACTTCTCTCATAAATTTGTGAGTTATTTAAGTTCAAAAAGACTTCAAATTTATAGAAAAATTTATTATTCAAATTTATTTGAAGTAAAATTGTTGCAAAAGAAATGTATTTTTTATTTTATAACGACAAAAAACACCCTTCTTATTTTAAAAACACAACCAGTACATGATCTGCTCATTCTAGAAAAAAATATGACACATGTGTTAGTTGTGGTTTATGAGGTATGATCTATTGAATCTACCGACTGAATCTCATAGGTATCTATTCTTAAGAATTTTTTGAAAAATATCTGAGATAAGATGGCACATAGCCCTGGGTGAATTGACATGAAATGACCCATACGCAACTCCGGTGTAATAGTGCTAGCGTGGAATATTTTTTAATGAAAAAATGTTTGTAGTCAACAACACCTATGTCAACTAACACTGCAAAGAGCCCATTCCGGAAGTTTTGCCTGCACATGCGCAGTAGAATATAGTCCAAGTCCACGCGTATGTTAATGCGCAGTGGCGTGGACTAGTTCCGAGTGAACACATAAGAATTCCACTAAAATAATAACACTACATTGATTTTATTCATATTCTTATTGGGATTTGCATAAGTTATTCTCCCAAATTCGTGACTTATTTTGAAATAGTCTTCAATTTTGGAGCCATACTTGACATGCGAACACTACTGGAAGTGAGAAATGAAGTTGCGAACAGTTTTTCATCCATAGCCTAATACGAATGAAATGAGGTCTTTCCGCATCTTGTCTCAAGTCTTCTTTTACTGAGAGGAACTTGTGATCTTATATCCTGAAATCATAGTTGGTGGTCAAAGAGTTGATGCCAAGGCTTCTGCTGGTATCTTTTCTGACGCGGGTGTTAAAACCAGAAGTTTTCTACTCTAGAAGTACTGACGCATACCTACATATCTTCTGACTGCCTTGAAATGCTTTCACTCTTCCAAGAAAAGTTGTCCTCCAGTTGTTCGTGACGCAATAATTCGGCAACTGAGATACGACGTCGGAACAGCTACACTCTACGTTTATGAGAGATGGCAACGGCCTTGGCGATTTTTTTTGGCGTACTTCTAAAGTCGCCAAGGAAAGACTTATTTCCTAACTCTTTTTCTGTCACAATTTTTTTTTTTTTTTTACAACACCCTTTTTAAGCACATTTCAGAACGTTTTGAAAAGTATATTTTTTTAAAACTCTCACAAAAAGAAGTAAGCTTAAGCACATATCAAAACACATTTGTGAACCAGCAGAGAAACTAAGCTACGAATGTTGGGTAAGAATACCCTAATACTTATCAATTACACTAAATACTGTGGGCATGTTGAAAAAGAAAAAGATTTGCAAAAGAAAAAATAATAATACAACCTGATAACGTCAGAATTCTTTCGTAAAAAAATAATGAAAACGAAAATGGTCTCAAAAAAACAAATCTCTTAATCCTATCGTGAAAACTTTTATAGTTATAAAAAAATTCCACAACTGTTAAAATACAAATAAATGGACCAATGGTATCACAGAAAACGATTTAAAAAGACGAATGCAATCAAAGGATATTTTGAAAACAAAATAACCAATGGGAGGAAAGAAAAAATTTCAAACGAATCAATGAAATCAAACGATTTTCTTGAATATTCAAAATGAAAATTGAAAGTTTCCGTTTGCCGAGGTTGCCGTGAAAACCACAACAACATTAACGAAAGATGGTTTGCCTTAATTTATCGTAACTCGCTACTAGAAGTGTGCCAAAAAAAATCGCCAAGCCGTTGCCATCACTCATAAACGTAGAGTGTAGCTGTACCACGACGTCCAACACCGTCAGGAATGGATGAAGGCGTTTGCTGCGTGTCCTGAAATGCGAAACTTGAATCCCTCCACGTGAAGTTTTTCAACTATAAACTTTCAGAAGGGGTGACTGGTGTCTTGGCCGAGTTGAATATCCACGAACCAAGCATCGCGGTTTAATACAGTAATCTGACAAAAGCTTGTAACATTCCAGAACTCGCGTGTTCCAATCGTCTGTATAATGGTCTGAAACAGAAATTAAAGCTCATCTAGTAAAAATTGAGTTCAACTCAATTTTTTATTTATACACTAAAAAACACGAAAATCGACCAGAAAATGAATATATTTTTGATTACTTGAAAATATTTTCCAATTTCTTTCAAAACGATGCCATGATCTTGCAAATATTTTTAATAGTTTTTTCGCTAGGTACTGTTACCATGAACAGGCATGTTTCCAAGACTTTAAACTCGATTTCTGTAGAATTGCAATAGGATTTATTAAAAACACAATAGTTCCACAGTGAATATTAGAACTATTTTTGCATCATTATGATCAAGATAATAAAGGGAACTTCAATCAGAGTATATGGTAAATTCATGGATTTTTAAATGTTGAAATTCCTGAAAAAATGTTTATGCCTCCTCGATCAAAAAATTGTTAAAAAAAAAAAAAAAAACTATTTCTTCTAGCAACTTGAAGAGGAGATCAAAATAAGAAGAATAATATTAGGAAAAATTCCAACAGGAATCATCTTTCTGAACAAATTAGAATTTGAGATATCACGTTTCAGAAAACATGCTAATTTGCTAATAGTATCTTAATTGAATAATTAATTATTTGCCCAATCTGATTTTTTCTCCCTGAAATGATTTTATGATTACACCAATTACCCGTGGTAAGAAAACTGCATTTTAAAGTCAAAATTTAAAAACACACTTCTAGTGTGAATACGTACACCTTAAAAGCATTGAGGAATTAGTTTCCAGGAGGAAAGACATCAGTACAAGTGTGTTGGAAGTATTTACCTTGCGTACTTCTGAGTGTAATAACAATGATTTGTGTATACTTTCCACATATTCCCACTGTATTTTGAGTAGCCTACACTACAAAGTTCATGCCTTAACAAACTTGATAGTCCCAGGTGCAGAATTATATTCATTATTCTGCAACACAGCTCCATGCAATTGCAATTGTTCTGCAGGCATTTTGTCCGAATTTTGAAAACTGCAGTCAAATCAAAAACAGGCGTAGGTGGGTTGATCCGTAGCTAAAAAAGAAAAAAAGGTGTGGCAGGGAGCTCGCTTTGCATTGCAGAACATCGCAATTTATGATTAAAGAAAAAAATCGGCCAAAATTTTGATAGAATTAAGGAAAAATTGTTCTGCAAAGACTTTATTCTGCGACGTACATCGCAGTTTCAAGCACTTTCTGCTCCCTGATTGATAGTTTTTACGGTGTTGTCTAGTACCTGCTGTAAAAAAAAAAAAAAAACTTATTTTTTTCTTTGCGAGGGATAGTTGGTGTAGTACACAATGACTACTTAATTGATACGTAAAATAATATGTTTATATTAAAAAACTGGATGGGGCTGCGTCGGAAAACGGCTGCTAGGATTAACGCGTAGAATACATCAGTGAGGCCATCATGGTAAATTGAGAGTAAAAGAAATTTGTACTAGACTGTTTTAATTTCACACACCAAATGTTCATCTCTCCGCACATACATCATAATTGCTGCACTCGCTGTTGATGTTGAAGGTTGGGGCTCATTACCGACCTCTATGGGTTGAGCTCCGTCATACGACTATAAAACGTTTATGTCATCAGATATGTTATTTGCGTCAGAAATTGAGCGGTGGAGGTACTCGGCACATTCGTATCAGGCATTTGTTCAACTTGAAGGTGCAACGCTGATAATTTCAAGAAATTCCACCAAGCCCGTTCACATTCAGCATCGGATTCTTAAATAAGGAAATATCCTAAGGAAAATAGGAAAATAAGATCAAGAACCCATCTCTCAGTTTTACTTCCTGTTGCCGTTTTTTATATTTCACTAAGGGGCCCGCCCCCTGCTCGCTGACGCTCGCCAACCCCCGGAGAATTGCTTTGCAATCCTCATTGGCTCGCTGCGCAAACCTTGCTCGCTCTGCTCGCATCAATGAAGACATGCGTCCTAGCAGAATGAAATGTTTACAAAATATGATATTCCAAAAATTACACTATTTCTACTGTCTTCATATTCCTCAAACGAAATAAGAGTACCTCAACTCAAACATGCACGTTTTCTACGATTGCTTTCAGTTCTGCCATTACGTCTTGCATCTCTTTCAATTAGCCTTTCATTGGGTTGTCTTGTCCACTTTTTTTTATTTCTATTATAAGTTGAAACAACTCGACAAATATTATTTTTTTCAATACAATTTCATCCGATAACGCTATAAGTTCAATTAAAGCGCGAGGCTACGTGATGAACAAACAATCGTACAATGTTGCCAAAACGCGATAACAAATAACGTCTTTTTTGCGTGCCACGTAAGAGAATTATATAGATAGATTTGGTGTTTATTATGCATATACTCGTATTTGGACAGTGAAAATTTTGAGATTTTCCACACTTAGATGTCTTATAACTAAAAAAAGTCTTCAATATTTAGGTTTTTTCTATTTTTATTTATAAAGTGCAAAGAGACGAAACAAATGACACCTCAAGCGTCCTGATCGTAGAAAGGAGGCCGGATCGTGACTGAATTATGTGAGTGTTGTGGTGCACAGCCTCAAATTTGAAGCGCTCCCGCAGAGCCCGTTGACACTTAGCATCGGATATCCGGATATTTTTGGATTCCCCATCTATGGATCTTTCTTCCTGTTGTAATTTCTATAGTTTTTATTTTTGTTTTTATTTTCGTTTTTTTGTATATTGTGAAATTTTTGCGAAATTTCTACACTTCCAAATCCGATAACTTAACAAGTATTAAATGTTTAAATTTTATTTCTGTTATTATTTATAAAGCACAAAGCGACGAAAGAAATGACATCTCAAACGTCGTGCTCTCAAGAAGGACGGAGTTAGACTGAAATAATATTTTCAGAGCGCATTTTCGTAACTCAAATTTGCGCTGCGTTTGCATTCGCCAATGTCGTCAAGCACAAGGTCAATGAACATTTTGCATTGTTTGTTTAATGCTCTTTCTAATGCGATATCGTTCATTTGTATACCATTTATATTTTTCAAGTTATTAAATTTTTGGCTCTTACGCTTTTTTGTAACACTCAAATATTAAGTGTGGCACCCTGGTTTCGAAAGGTAAGACGTATTCTAGGTCAATAAGTGTTTGTCGATTTTTTAACTGAAAACCAGAAAACGGCGTGATACCTGGTAGTTAGGTTACGTTACTGGAGTGAACAGACGGAGGATTAATAAACTTTTGAAAACCCTATGTATGAACCTAAATATATAATACCTTATTAATATATAATTATGCATAAAAATACGGTAGGTCAACCTACCTGCTGCAGATTGTAGATTCCACGTATTATGAGTTTTTAACTGTAGAAACTGAAAAATAAAGGCTGCCTGCCCGGTTTATTAAAACATAAAAGGGATATCGAAAATTATCGAGTAAGTTGTCATTATAGTGACGAGTAGATCTATCTATTATTACTGCTGCCATCTAGCGAGAAGAACCCATACTATTATCTGAGAAAGTATTACTTTTGGCTTGATGGATGTACTACTTTCGCTTTTCCCGCTAGATGGCAGCAGCGATTTAATTTTTGTCAACTTCATAAATTCGCGACGAAACCGCGAAACGCTCGGATAAATCATAAAAATTGTGTGGTGCTGCCATCTGTTATCTTAAAAATGAACTGAAAGTTGATTTATGTGTAACTTTGTTCTTCAAATTAGTTGTTCCTAAAGAATACGTGTAAAAACAATTCGTGTAGAGTAAGTTATTGTATCTATAGAAGAAAATAAGTTGTTTTCCGTATCTAAAACATCCGTAAAAATAATTTTTTAAAACATATGAAAATATTCGTTTTAAGGTTTTAATTTTATTTCAACAAAATACACATATAATAATATGTAATGAAAATGTATTAAAGTAAATTTGCATTTGAAATGAAAAAAAATTCTTCATGAACAAAACACAATATGTTTTACTTATAACAAGATTTTATTCATTTTCACTTTCCAACAATAATACTTTTGCGTATGACTGGAATATCATTGCAGAAATGTTGTGGTCATCGTCTTCCTCTAATAATGAATTTCTATCTGTGATCTCTTGAGCAAAATCATCACGAATTTACTCTGTTGTTGGTGTTACACCGGTTTTGCGAATTGTATTATCAATCGTTGTGTTCCTATTGTGGTTAGGCCGTTATATAATTCTGTGTATTTACAAACATACTTTTCTGCTCTCAAGTTGCAGCGTATTAGACTAACTATATGTATCTTCTTTCCTTGATAACATTCTCAAAACCTTAAACTATCACCTTAGATTTGTGATAAAATGATAAATGAGAGTGATAAAAATATTAAATTTCGAATACACTGCATCGTTTTTCGTAGAAAAACAGTATTTTTTCTACAGAGTATGGTTATCAGATCTGAGAAAATAAAGCCATCTACCAGAATTAAATTACACAAAAAAAACGCCTCTTTTCAATTGACAGCTTGTGAAATTGGATTCCATTTGTTTTATTCAATTATATTGCTTTAATATTAGAAGGACATAAAATTTATCTAAGTTATAGATCATAACCTTCTGTGGGGATCTATTTTGCAGTCTTTTCCCTATGATTTCAAACAAGGTTTAACCGTCCTGTTCTAATAAATCTTTTCGTGGATCTAGTGGATGTGTCTTTAGTCGTTGTGTAAAAAAGAATTTTTCACTCCACGAAAAATTCCTGTCATTCAGAAGGTTAAGACTAGGTAGTTATGAAACGCGAAATATTTTCAAGAAACAGCAATGGCCTATGCTTTGGAGGAAAAATGTTGGGCATATCTAATACCTTTACAAGTATGAGATACAGGTATGTATGACCTCACTACTATCTTTTTGTACCGAGGGCCCCCCCCCCTCTAGACTTTTAGCTATATTTTAACCTCTTAATGCAATTTCGGTCAATTCTACTTTAAATTACAAGAACCAAATGTTGCAGTCTTATGATGTAGAGTTAATTTAATGGATAATCCTAGGCTGCTTAGCGTTCCTAATTGGAAAAACATTCAAATAATTGAAGGGGTGAGTGGAAGAAAGTGTTGTGACATTTTTGTAGTTTCGAGATATTTGGCCTCAAAGCCTTTAATACTTCTACTATATTACTAGATGACTTAGGAGTGGTATTGGCGTTGTAAGTATCCACATAGTGGTTCTTACTCTAGTTGTCAGTACAAGTCATATTCTCACCCCGGGAACAGAAAGTGCTTATAACTGGGACGCACGTCGCAAAACAAAGTCTTTGCAGAACAATTTTTCCTTGATTTCATCACAATTTTGGCCGATTATTATTTTTTAATCATAAGTTATCATGTTCGGCAGTGCAAAGCATGCTCCTTGCCACACCTTTTTCTTTTCTAGCTACAGTTAAACCTCCCTACACGCCGCCCAAATTTCCACAAGCACTTTATAAATAACATATCTTCTATGTCAACCGATAATTGTGTTTTACGTCTGTTTTTGATTTTACTGTAGTTTTCAATATTCGGACAAAATGCCGGCAGAACGATTGCAATTGCATGGAGTTGTGCTGAAGAACACTGAATATAATCCTGCATCTGGGTTCCCCAACCCGAGGCAACTTTAAAATTGCAATAATCTAAAACGTAAACAAATGTCACAAAACCCATTCTTCCATTCACCCCTTCAATTGTATCATGTCGCACTGTTTCCTGTTGTGAATTAAGAAGCGAAGAATAAGTGAGATAAAATTTCAGTTCTTGCTTGGCCGTCATTTCTGACAGTGTGATTCAATTCTTACTCGGACAACGGTTGGGAGAGTAACGGATTAGCAACCGGAGGGTTGCGAGTTCGAAACTATGTCCAGCCAATCACCGTCATGTACACGGGTGCTGGTACACGTTAAATTTGCCTTAGCCTCCAATCTCTTCACGTTGGCGTAGTGCACCAGTTTGGATAGTGGGTCCAATCTCATGTGCTGTTCTCGCCATCTGACTGTGGTTCCATGTTACGAGGTGTTGTCCTTGGAACTTTCCTTTCGGGATTGATCTAGGACGGTCGCCAAGAGCCCTATGTGTTTCTCCAGCGAGATGTTTAACTATTCAGTTGCAGGTACACATCTGAATATCCTTTCCATTCGAAAAATGGGCACTTATTTTTGGGTTGATTTTCGATAAAGTTTGGTTGGTAACGTCTCACTGTAGCAACTCATCGGGCTATTGGTGACGGTTCGGGATCAAAACCTTAGGAAAGGGACGAGGACAAACCTCGTCATTATGAAGAAACCACCGTAAGATGACGAGGTCAATGTCCGAGATGTTTTATGAGAAGGAATTGCCTCGTATAATTATTGTATTGTTTTTATTATTGTATTTGCCTTTCCAATAGTTTGCTCAGACGACTGATTGTAATTATTAGTTGAAGCAAAAGAGAACTAATTCAAACGTAAAGAACTTTTTATATTTGATATCGCCTCGAGTTGACAGTCCGCAATAACTCATTGAATGTGTAAAGGAAACAGTTAATCTTATTATAGCTCCTTTCACACAGTTTGACGAGAAATTGGCCATTTTTTGACAAATAGGTGTCGCATCTGGGTTTTACTCCTAAAAATTCGAAACCATTACCAAGTATTTATCGAATAAAACTTATATTCATTCATACTAATATCTCTCGGGAAGAAAACATGTATTTAACATCACAATTAAAGTAATTAAACGAACGCAAATTTTTCCATGTGTAAATTTTAATAACAATACAAAAACCACAGTAGTCTTAGAAATTTTAAAAAATTTATTAATATTTGGATAGAAAAATATACAATTCTTAAATACGTTGTGATTCACATCCAAAAATATCTCTTAAACAGCTTTTCATATATAAGTACTGTCCTATACATTCACAACTCGTATAAACATAATGAACACCCACAGATTTCAAATAAATTAAACATAAACATCTCTCAAGTACATGCAATAGCATCGAGTTATAATGTTAACAACTATAGAAAAATAACTTCGTTTTGGAATGTTACAGATTGTAAAAATGCGTAATATACTTTCCAATGGACGAATATCACTTGGTACACACAGTTAATTTAAACAACATTCATGAAGTGTAAAAATATATATATTTCATTTGAGCAGGGATTTCTTGGTAGAGCAGTAGAACTCCGAATATCCTGTCTGGAACTTTGAATTGATCGGATTACTCATTGGATCGTCATTTATATTTAGGTGAGTTCGTTGTTTTTAATAGTGTTTGCGTCTTTTTAAACATTCGCGCAGATTTCAATTCTAGTCTTAAAACTGAACATTGGAAGCATTGCATAAACATTTAAAGCTTCTTTAATTCTTTTTTGTTGAAGAATGGAAACCAGCGGGGTAGCGTCGATGCAAGTCAACACTTTCCTGATGAAAAATTTAGATGCATTAATAACAAACTGATAACACCTGAGCAAAACGCGAACGTTTTTTTTTTAAACTTAATTCTGAGTGCAATGCCAGTTTTGATTCTAACTTCCTTAATTTTCACCGCAAGTAGCCAACCAGGGAATTCGGATGCCCGATCATTTCAACTTCAACCATAAAAAATGGAAGGCGCAAAGCGACAGGCACAGGCCAATCAGAGATGCCCGTGCAAGTGATGAAATCGCTTAGATTGATCATATCATGTCCCTTTGAGCTTCCTATTAGTGATGAGGCATCGCTAGCAAAACATCGATATTCAAAATTAAAACATCGATGTTGATAATACATCGCCCCAATAACATCGATGTTTTTCAAATTCAGTGTATTTAAACTTTTTCCCCCATTTCTTAAAACTGGTTTAGCAACTAGTGATGCTATATCGACAGCAAAGCATCGATGTTTTTAAAATTCAGTGTAATTAATCTTTTTTCCCCTATTTCTTAAAACTGGTTTAGCAACTATTTTTGCTACATCGACAGCAAAACATCGATGTTCAAAATAAAAACATCGATGTTTTGAAAATTCGATGTCCAAAATTAAAACATCGATTTAGATAATACATCGCCCCAAACCATCGATGTTTTTAAAATTCAGTGTATTTAAACTTTTTCCCCATTTCTTAAAATTGGCTTAGCCAACAAGTGATGCAACATCGGCTCCAATACATCGCTGTTTTTTTATAAAACATCAATGTTTTGAAAAAATCGACATCGATGTCGTATTCCTACTTTTCAGACCCTTCACCCATGGCCACTTTGGTCTAAAAGTATGTTCAATTTGCTGATTATAAAAATTATGCTACTTGGTTATTTTTAAATTTAAAAAAAAATTGTTTTTCATTTAAAAATAAAACATTGACAACGTAAAATCATCGACAAGTATAAACATCGATATTACAAAAACATCGACTCCAATACATCGATGTTTTTTTTAAACATCGATGTTTTGAAAACATCGACATCGATGTCGCATCCCTACTTCCTATTTGACCAGGTTCAAGGGTAAATCGTTACAGACCTTTATTCTCATTCTCCTACTTCAGATTGGGGTTTGAATTGAGTTGAGATACTGTTAGGATTCGATTCCCGGTCAACGTGTACCTATTCGTTGTGGCTTGAAATCCACTCTCAGCCATTGTCTTAAATCTAAGATCTCAAGCAGAAAATGACCTTAGAGCAAAAATCCAGAGCAAATCGAATAATCCGAGCATCCAGATTACCATAGGTCTATATAAATCGAGGTTTTCGGAGGCCTGCTGCCATCATATTACAAATATATTTTAAATAAATTATCAATAAGTAATTTAATTTAATGCTTTATAGAATACTGAAATATGAAAAATAATCAATACACAGCACTGGTTGACATTAATACAAATACAAACCGATGAGTTAGTACATTATATTTTAATAATGGTAGTCGGTATTAAAACAAGCATCTTCAAAGCATATTTTGATCATGTTAGAACATATTTGTTTGTCCCAAAACGGTTTGGAAAAAAAAATTAAAAGAGAAAATATTGAGCTTGAGACTAAACGTTCGTCTCCAATAAACACTTTTAGCATATAACTATATTCCAATATATGTATTTGAACAGATTGTATTAAACATGAACAAATATCTTTGATTACTTTGTTTAGGATATAATTAATCCGGATAAATATGTTTGTACATGTTTAGGAAATATTAAACCCCGATAAAAAAAATTGTTTTTCAACAGAAGCAACATTTTATCACTAAAATCTACTATACTAGTGTCATCTATATTTTTCTTTACAGATAAAAATCTCAAGCTTGTAATTAAAACCCAAAATAATTTTCTGTTTTTTATGTGACAAAACCCTTAGGCATGGTTTTGCTTGGATATTGCTTAAGATATAATTAAAACAACTAGTTTTGAACAGGTTATAAAGAATGTGATTAAAACCCAGCTATTTTTAGCATGTTGTATAACAGATAACTGAAATTTAATAAATAAATAAGATATAATTAATTCATAATGTTTTCATATAGTCTGCTTCAAAATAATTAAGATCCAACTAGTTTTCAGCAGATTGCACAGCATATAATTGAAACCTAATACTTTTAATCATGGTTTCATCGAATGTGTTTAAGTAGTTCTGAAAGGTGAAATTTAAACAATAATAATTGTTCCAATATTCGGATAGAATTTGTCAGATATTTTTGAAAAATTACATAAGATGTAATTAAACCACCAATAAAACAATTTAACACATTGTTCAGAATGCAATTAAACCATGAGAAATATCTTAAAGATTGGTTAGGGTTAACGTGTTAAATTTCAGTAGACATTTATATACATTCATATAAATTTAAGTTTTCCAAGTATTTTATTTTAAAGTGTTCCAAACTTTTGGAAAAACTAATTTCAGCTATTTTAATACAAACACTTTTGATGGAATTTTAATAAAACTAATATTTCATTAAACTATTACCATGCAGATACAGTTCGTAATATACTTTTGCAGCATCGAGTTTGTCTAAATATTTGAGCTGTCTAAATCAATTTAATTGACGTTATGTGCAGATATTTGTAAATGAATAATTCATCAGTCAATATATATTGTAGCATTTTTAGATATTTATACAGCATAAACAATTATTTCTAGAATTTAACACAGTAGCATAGTATTCAATCATACAAGTGTCTCAATGAAAATATTTAAGATTATTTTTGATTTCAGTCATTCCATAAAAATTACTCAAAAATTAATCCACTTATATTTATGCGTGGTGAAATTTCAAAATGTTTGATTTACACATCAGTTCATATTTACTAATTTTGATATACTTCTGGGAAAAAATAATTGAAAATTGTTTGTCCTCAAAAATAATTCGGAGCATCCAACTATAGGAATATTTCCATTAAACGTTTAGACTAGCATTTATTAAGGAAGAAAAATGGGACGCACAGAAAAGTAAATAAGTAACATTCAAGTATTTTAAATCACATTACAAACTAAACTAATTACATGTATACATATTTTTACATGCGAATACATGAAAACATATTTCTATACACGTGCAGTGCGTGTAAATTACACTAAGGGCTGTTCAATTGAGGATTCAAAATGGTGAAATTAAAAAATTATCATTTCTGAGTGAAAAATATGAAATAAATACGTTTTAGTGAAAACTCAGTATCTAGTTTAACAATTACAGTTGTTGTAACAACTCTTTCGGAATAACGTTGGCGGGTAAGATGAAGATATGATTGCTATCAATATGAATGTTAATGAAAAGGATTGGTAATAATTATTAAATCGTAAATAGAATCATAACCAAATCCATAAAAACTTATTTTGGGTTTGTGCTGTTAGTGCTGTATTTTGGCATCACATCTTTTACCATTTTAACACATCAATTGTTAGAATATTTCAAACAATTTGCATCGAAAGTTTAGTGCTCTAATTACAACGCAAAAATAATTTGCGTTACTTCTAAAAGTAAAATAAACCCATTTTTGGAAAGTGACAAAAATTGCAAGTGATGAAACAAATAAGAAAAATTTTAACCTCTTAGTTTTTCCTGTGCTTTACTGTTTTAAATTATGTCGTTCAGATGAGAATTGCTTTTTAAATCGCAGACCAAACAGTGTTACGTAATGCTGTAAATAAGGGTTAGTGAAAATTGCAACACAAGTTATTGGCGTTAATTTGAAATATATGAGATGAATGATAACTAATTATCCTTCAATAAATACAAAGGAGCGCAAATTTAATACATTCCTGCAGTGAAATTAGAGACAGCTGTATAATTTTATGCAATCAAGCAGAATAATAAACCATTGATAACAGGACGGAATTCAACTGACGCATCTGAAATTAGGCATCAGTAATCAAACAAGAGGCGCAAAGTGTCACGCACAGACCAATCAGAGATGCCGGCAAGAGCGGTGAAAACGCTCTGATCGTGTCACTTTGCGCTTTTCGCTTACTGTTTGTGACCACGGTTTCAGACTTGGAAACGTAAAGTTAAGATAATACCTCCCCTGTATTAACTTTATCATCTATTGAGCATGATTACGCAGCGATAATGTTGTAAAACATCAAGATTAGCGTAGATACAACCCCGAAATAAACTATAGCAAGAATTTGAAAAAAGGTTGACTAAATTCATCGCATCAAGACAGCGCTAATGTTTTCAGCACCGAAGGTTTTTTTATCGAAAGTTGGAAACAGTTTTTTTTTTTTTTTTTTTTTTTTTTTACGAAATTGAGCCAAAATTGAGTTTTTTTTTTTATGTGGAGGAACATTGTAGTATAGTAACCCCATGCAGAGCTCTTTCCAGTACACACATCCAGTGACATTCTTTTAATGCTAATAACTCAGTGAACGCTTCGTTGTTTTGAATTATGGTTTGACAGTTTTGTACTATTTAATACAAAGATGCACGATAATTGTGTTCGTGTATTTTAATGTTCTGCCTCTGAGTTATTTCATCAACAATTACATATATTTCTCCATAACTGAAATTCTGTGTATTAGTATTTTTATTTCAGTATCGCGTTTCGTGTTGAAATTTTCACGAACAGTGTGGAAGGTGGTCGAAATAAACTGCAATCTAATCAGACGAAGCGATTCCTTTTCGAAAGCCAAGCCCAAAAAGTGTTGTCCGTTAGGTCGGTTTTATAGCACAAGGGCTTTATCGAGACGTACGGTGCCAAACACAAGCATCGTCAAGCAATGGTCCTACTCACGAAAAGAAAGCTTCACCGAAACAGAAGAGACAAATGCACCCATGGAGGAATCAAACCTGTGCCAGCTACAACTCGCGGATTATAGCACAGTGGAAAATCTAACCGAGCCACTACAAATCCCATGGCAGTCCAAGGACTCGTCATCTGACCGTGGTGCAAAATTACGAGTTAATACTCTGACATCTTTCCCTTGGGGATTGATCCCGGACCGTCACCAGTAGTTCTCTGTGTTGCACCAATTCAACTATCAACGAGGGCGGATAGAGGTGTTGCAGATAGACTGCCCCCTTTTTATGCTTTTGTGTTGTCAGTAATTCTTTATTTATTCCTTTTTACGAATTTATTTTTGACTATTTGAACGTGCGACGTTAATCCAGTTACTACCACTCAGGGGATACGTATCTGCATGTGATGGTGCACATTCAGATTTGCTTATCCATCCTGTGCTTTATGACTCCTCACTGTACCAATCATTAAATTCTATCTCAATTATTTATCTTTTCCAAAGTGTCTTGTGATTTCCTTTAACTTTCTCCCCTTATAACTTTTTTGCAATCATTACATTCTATTAATTCTGATGTGGAGGTTTACAGTATTGTGCAAGGTACTCCGTAATTGATACGTCCGTTCCGTTCTTGTGTTTTATTTCCGTTTGGATCGTCCCTCAGGTACCGACAACACAAAAGGACGATTGGGTCATTTTAGGCCCGGTGCACAAATCCGATTTTTCAACGTGCGACACCGTTCCGACACCGAAAACCCAACTATGCACACATAACCGTAAAATGACACCGCAAGTACTCATTTCGCGCCATTTGCGATAGATTTTCTATCGAAGAAAACGTGTTTATTTCGCTTACTTGGTGTAAAAAAAAGTATATTTTGTAACAAAATAGAAGTTACTGGATACAACCATTTATTAATTATTATTTATGTTTCATTTATTTATGAAAACAAGGTACTTCAGACCGGAGAAGCGTATGCGGCGAGCTGCGGCGCCGTGAGGAACTGCGGTACAAATTGCACGCAAGTTGGACGTGAGGCGCCGCAGCAGCGCAGGAGGTATGTGTGCTCCATTGGATCTGATGTATCTCAGACCGCACTTGCGTTGCGGCAGCGGCACCGCACGTTGAAAAACCGGATGTGTGCACCGGGCCTTAGTCGATCGTTCATTCAACAACTCCGGAATGTCGCATCAAATCGAAAAAAAAATTTTTAGGATGGTTTTTGACAAGGAATCCATTAGATGAGCAGTTGTTTCTGACCATCCTGTATATCAATAACAAAAAATTACAATTTCGGACACTTTTTCAGTTTTGTACGAAATCAAACAAATCTTAAAATTCTATTTACAAAACTTCTAAAAATAATGTCTAGAAGAAGTAGAGGTAGAAAGGAAGAAGAGGTAAGAGAGGCATAACACACGAAGGAAGTGGAATAACAAGTAAACGTCTTTGTATTTAACCCTCCAAGTGGTTTCGACGAGATATCTCGTTCTGACCAGTTCTGCCATTGACAAGATATCTCATCTTCAAGATATTTCCAAACTTTATATAATGACGTGATCAAGAACTGGTTTCTGAAGATTCCAAACTGATCAGTTTTCTTACAATGACGAGGTATCTCCTCTATCAAGATCATATCAGTATAGCTAATGGCAAGATATCTGGTCATCAGTAATTTGCCGATTTTTTTTATGATGACGAGCTCAAGATCTGGTTAGTTTACTTTACTAAGGATGAGAAACTTCGTCGAGTTAACCAGCAGGAAGGTTAATCAAAAACGAAATACGTTTTCTATCTGTTGACATCGTATTGCTGAACGGATTATTGAAGTACATAAGTGGTCAAAGGTTACAAATCCAATCAGAAGTCCGGTCAGACACATTAAATACGAATATATAAAAGACCTTTCATAAACTTGCATTCGTCCAATATTAAACACAAAAATAAAGGGTACGCGATGTTTGTCAAGGTTTTCATCGTGATTCAGCTCGAGGTTTAAGCCGTGTAATCAGTAGAGAATTGAAATAATTGATGTAAATGATTCTAGATGGCAGAAGTGATATTTTTCTCGTTCGTCTATAGTTCAATCCCATTCCATTCAAACAGTCACTTAGCAAAGATGGATTTTTCGCTCGCTTTAGCAACTCAATACTGAATAAGAGAGCATTTCGCTAACAAATATGTTTGACTCTTTTCAGAGCTGTCCAGAATTTTTCTTTCTTTTTATATGGGCGAAATAGAACTTCGATTTACATCAAACCAACTTTTAATTTCCTTTTATATGGTCAACATTTCGGAATATCCCCTTCCTGAATACGCCCTCGACTTGAGAGAACATCGAGATCTTGATAGCTGTAGAGATTAGACTTTCATAGTTTTATGTATCACAGTGTTACACCTTTGAAATAGAGGTCAGAACGCAAAGTATAGCCTCTACGATTTCCCCTAGATTAACTTCTACCAGGATCACGATGTAAAACATCTTCGGCACACCGAAAGTATAACCTCTACAATAGCCTCCAGATTGATCACTGCCAGGATTGCGATGTAAGCATCTTCTGCAAACCGAAAGTATAACCTTTACAATTGCCTCCAGATTGAACTCTGCCAGGATTGTGATGTAAGCATCTTCTGCACACCCAAATAATAACTTCTACAATTACCCCTCAGATTGACCTCTACTAGGATCACGATGTAAAACATCTTCGTCACAACGGTGCCTTTAATTTTAAGGCCACAATACAACTTTGGACGGTTAACAACTGGTAACGATTCATACACATTTTAAGGAACACCAGCCACATACTGGTATTTTAACAAACAATCAATCTTTACGAAACCAAACATAAATACTTGAGTCATTCCAAACGTATTTAACGCTACGAAATTTCGTAAAATTGTTGAATATCAGACATATGATTGCAATTGGTGCATTGTCTCGAATTCAAAAAAACATCACAAGTCATCGGACTCAAGGTCCGATAATGGCTAAGGCACTCATTACTAGTACCCACCAGGGGCTACATAATATATTTAAATAAAAGTGTGTTAAGTGCATATTTATTTCAATGTAAATTCCAATGCTAAGTATTTTGTATTTGGTGATTTCCACTCTATGAATTCCTCTGGTTCATAGGTGTCAGGGCATAAAATGACTACGTCACTGGTTCTATAGAATAGCCTTTCAGGTGGACCCTATTCTCACTATTATTTAGAACACATACTGTCATAACCTTCCCTAATAGCATCCAAAGAACCATAGAACGCTACCATCAACGAATCAGTTGTCCATAGACTTCACATTGACGCCGTGCACATTTTGAAATGATGCAAAAAGAAAAAAAAAACTCCTGCAGTGTTGAAACGTAAAGTTTGGTTTGGCATTAAATCTAACATCTAAGCGATACTCTACCATGACGGTGCCATTAATTCGGAAATGATTGCAAACTTTCCGAGAACTTGTCAAGGGCATTCGGTGTTCTCAGGAATGAATGTTCACACCTCCATATCCAAGAGTTCAATGGCATTGGAAACAGTGCGCAAGTATAATGCTGGACTCCTCACATTACCTCCATCCTTTGTATACTAAGTGCGATTTGTTTCGAATCTCACACGGGGGCAGGCATCATCCAGGAAGTGGTGCATTCGAAGTTCTTTCTTCGGTGAGTTGAGGGCAGTGCTTGAGCGCGAGGGTGCATTGCCGTGAATTCCTCAACCCACGCGTAGTGCGAGTGAATTGCAAGGAGCCTGCTTTAGTTCCAACGCTGATATCACATGACGATAAATGGAACACCAAGCATCTGGAAAATAAAAATAAAAACATGAATGAAACAGTGACGTATTTAACTCAGCATTTAAGCTCGTAAGCCTTACATACATTTTTTTTTTAATCAATGACAAAAGTATAACTAAAAATCGATAAAACCTGAAGCAAAAACGACTATTTTTTTAACGTAAATTCACGTGAGACATAAGTTTCTACTTCAATCTCCTTGAAGAAGCAAACCAGAGATACGAAGAACCGAGCATTTTGGCTTCTAATTGTTTCATCAGCACAAGGGCCGCGGTAGTTCGGTTGAAAGAGTAGAGAATTAAGAACTGGAATTAACGACTTCGACCAAAACCAACTATCCAACCACAGACAGTCGTGTACGTAGGGGCTGCTGTACGTTGTAGTTGAATCTGTTGTGGTCTTAAATGTCCTCAAGTTGGTGTGGCGTGGAAAGTGTTGACCCTCGTCATTTGACCGTGGTTTAAAATGACGAAGCATTGTCCTTGAAACTTTCCTTTCAGGATAGATCTCTATCCGTCGCCAATAGCCTTTGTTGCTCCAGTGCGACATTAATTCCAGCTACATGCCTACCTATCTTCCCCATGCTTCCGATTATGGCTAGCAACGAGTCGAGAAAATATACGAATTTGAAACATCATAATTCCAAATTTCAGGTCATTACGTGCGTAATTAGTAGCACAGTTAGACTGTTTGTAAAATTCGATGATTATTATCGTTATTAGGGATTGTTCACAAAGTGAAAACAGAAATTTCTCGGAAATGTAAATCCACTGCAAATTTGCATATTGTTGAATGTGTGGAAATGTTGTTAACAAACTAACAGCCTCCTGTAAGAAACAGTAAAAGCATTGACTGCGACGGCCACGACACATCATATTAATATTTGTAATGAGATTGTAAAATATTATTAAATGATTTATTGTAAACATTGCATGAAGGTATTTTATCACGCTTTGCTAGGCATAATTTAACTTCATAATTCAGATATTTCTGAAACATAATCGACTACCTACTTTTTCTACTGTAGGTTAGGATTGTTATCAATTCACTTATTGGATACAGCGACACTATCTACGAGTCACACTCTAACAAACCTTCCTCAAACTGTCGTTGAAAGCGATACATACTCACGGAATCGGACTATCTGATCGGAATCCACCCTTTCTACTGCGGAGTTCAATTTTAACACGCTCCCTCGATGGTTTTTATGGATTTTTACGGTGTTTTTTTTTCGCTATTTCTTTCCCCATCAAATCCGTCTGAAATTGTAAGTAGAATCCAAATCTGTGTTAAAAGATGGGGCTACGTATTAAAAATATCGGAGCAAGCACCCATTTTAATATGAAGACGGCCCGACAAATTTTAAAAATTGATAATTTTAGAAAACATTCATCCCATTGATTGCTACCTTCCTTTTTGTTCGGCGATGTAAACTGTGCAATTGTTATCGGGTGAGTAGTTTTTGTTATGGCTGTACAACTGCTGTAACGGCCGTAGTCTAAATTTTTTCTTGGCATTAATTCTTACAACTTTAAAAAAACAAATGATGTACTGGTAGTTGATAAATTCTTTCTTGGAGCGATCATGATACAATTGCTGTACCGGCCATAATCTAAAGTTAACGTCGCACTGCAGCTACACAACGAGCTATTGGCGACGGTCCGGGATCAAACCCGAATTGGCTATTTTCAGACATGTCTTCTATTTTTCTACGTAAGGGCTTGATAAATCTTTCATTTACATGAATTAAACTAATGGGTTGCTGAAAACTTTCGTCCTGTTTTTAGGACTCGATGGCATCGTATTGCAAAAAAATCCCAAGAGTTATCTACTTTACACCCGTAAATGTTTCGATGCTGTTTGAAGAAGGAAATTCAACGAATACGATATGGAGTAAGGCCATTGAACAGAATGACACGTACCATAACACATTAAGTGCACTTTTTTTAGTTAAAAAAAAAAAAACGGTACGAACTTTTACATCAACCTAATAACATTTAATTTATTTAGTAACATCAAGGTGCATTCTGGGGTGCTCGTGTATACCCCTTCCGAAAACGCCCAATTTACAATTACAAATGCGGACTCATTTGCTTGCAATATACAGCGTGAACTATTTCGAAAAAATTGGAGGGGTGATTATACCCATCAAGATGACCAGTATTTACAATGGAATCTGTGGTCGCAATCCACTCAGAGTGTCAAAAAAGTGACACTTAGAAACGCGTTCAACAATCAAAAGTCCTCACTTCTGACGTCAATTCTGCTCTGCCAGAGAAGCAACACTTCTCCAGAATATCACCGAGAGGTATTCGCCGTATGCAAATGTCAACTGCGTAGACGCAGCATTGACACTTGCAGCTGATTGGCTGATCAAGGTCGAAGCGAGCTGAAGCAAACGTTAGTCTTTAAAAACATAACATCCTGATGCATCAGATTATTGCGTTGATAAAAACGTTTGAAAAAACTACTTAAAGGTTGTGTTAGACCTGTGGTGTGGTCTCCACTCTCACCGGACCTAAATTCACTGGACTTCTACTTGTGGGGTCACATTGGTGCACACCTGTACACAGATCTCGTCGCAAGAATCTTTGTTGCAATAGACAAGATCAATGCGACACCACGAATCTACGAGAGGGTGCGACAATCCTTCATTCGCCGGTGCGAACAATGCAACGAAATCCTTGCACGTCACTTTGAGCATCTCATTTGAGTCTTTCGCTGATCTGCACGAGATTGTTCAATTTATGATTCCGTTGTCTCTTTTTCCACTGTTGAAAATTCAACGTAGTTAATTTACTTAGCGCTTTTCTAACACTTTTAGTCGATAGCGACCATAGGTTTCATTGTAAATATTGATCGTTTTGTTGGGTACTTTCACCCCTCCTCTAAACAGTTCACGAACACCCTGTATAGATAGTATTGCAAAGATAGTTCTTACCTGTCTATGGGTAAGAGGAGAAGTCCAACGTGATGTTGTCCGGACTGAGGCACGTTTGAGGGGATGACCCCGTGGATCCGGGCGACGTTCGCGTGGACCACCCCATGGCTTCCTCCCATCCCTGCGGCCACTGACCGTCGTCCGAATGGCCGTAGCCGAGTTGCGGAATATGCAGGATCCGCTGAAGCTCGTTGATGTACTCTATGGCTGAACGGAGAGTCTCCATCTTGCTCAGCTGCAACCAAAATCGTGGAATTAGAACTAGTGCTTATTCTCTGCAGTGGACAACACCAAAGTGAAAATATTAAGAGTTGGTACAACAATAATTACATCTCTCTTTTTTCATTATAAATATAAAATAAAAACTGTGTCTTTAATTCAACACTTCATTCCGCACTGGAAAGTTTTGCCTCGTGCACCATTTCACTAAATATCTGGTGCATTATTTATATTTTGTTTTTATCTTAAAAATGTTTTGGGGTTAAAACTTTCGAAGAGTAATCAAGTTGGCACATGTAAATCACTATTGTTTTTCTTTACTAACCCTTGTGGGAGGATTTTTCTAAAAAGTTAAATGTAGACGACGTTACTGTAGCTGTAGAACGTGTTTCCTGTACGTGTTCCGGAAGTGACATCACTTGTCTACATTTTAGGTAACTCCGTTATCGTACGAGCGAGAGCATTGGACAACCGGAAGTAAATTCCATGTTTTCTGGTGATTTATTTATACTGGAAATTTCTCATTGAATATCAGAAATTAATTTTGGATAATGTCGCAATGCTTTTGAAAAGTCAAGCTTGCTTGAGTTCCTTACATACTTATGCACTATATTCTATAATTTACGTTTGAAAATGAACTTTAATTCTAGTTTTTCAGCACTACTTTGAGTTTCTGGAATAGTTATGCACTCTATATTTTAGTTTACATTGCTAAATGAATTTAAATCCGAATTTTCATATTAATAAACATAATGATGCCTTATCTGTATATTCATAAAACATTTCCAGTCAGTAATGTTTTATTACAACAAAAGAACTTAAATACTCCGAATTATCTCATCCACCAAAAGAAGCAGATAAAATTGCTTTGAAGTCTCATCGAGAGTTTTTCCGCTTACAAACCTTATTACATATTTTACGTATCGTTTTATCAACCATTCTTACTGTGAGAAAAAAGTAAAAAAGTGAAGGTATTCCCAAAACAGATTTTAAAATGTGCTTAATGGTCATTTTGAGTACCTAATCTACTTTGTAAATATTTATCAACAACCCTTAAGTAGTCAATCATGTACTTCATGATATACAACTTTCACACACACACACACACACACACAATGCGCTTTCAATAATCCTTCTAACACTAAAAGTTCTCAAAATGACGAATTTCGCAATTTTTTTTCACATTTAAAGAAACTATAAAAGTGGGGAATTTAAGTTGACTTCTCGAAATAAAACTACTATACTTCCCCATTAATTTTCGTAATCAACTCTATTTTCGACGTTTTGTATATAATATCACCTAAATATTTCAAAATCCGGAAACACTTTTACTATATCTTAGTTTATAGCTTGTGGGATTGTAGACTGAAAATGCTCGAATAATTTGATTCAATGAATGAAAATATAAGCGTGAAATATTAAAAGTAATAAATTAAAAAAATTATTCAATTTAAAATAAATTAAAAATACTAGACGTTTTTCAAATACCAGGAAAATGAACGGATTCGGTAGATTTAATTATAAATTTTAACAAGAAGTAATTTCGTTATCCAGTGTGTTAAATTAAAAATAAAAATTAACTCTTTGTATTCTAGCAGTTTATAGACATGCTTTCTCTTTTAGAGTATTTATCTTTGTTTTTGAGGATTTCAACAAAACATTCCTAGCTGTAGATTTCCCTCGTTTTCTCTTTACCGACACGCATAAGCAGTTCGGAATTCTAAGGAAAAGCATTATTGCGTGATTAAGCGAATATTTTCTATTTTCACTTATTAATAATTCCGTTAACATATTCCTAGAATCATCTGAATAGAGAGGGAGCAAGATCAAAACCTTTTCGGAACGTCTCTTGATTAATTGTTTCTTCTATTCATGTTGCCACACAGCAAACAAACATTAAAGAAAAAGATAAATACATAAATTTTGTAATTTTTTTGAAGTAATAAATATTAATAAAATTATATACCTTAATAACAATTTGGACAGGATTCAAACGAAAATAACACGAAATTTTACTTTACATAAATACAGTTTCGTTTGGTAAAATATCGCCAGAATTTTAACATTTAAATAAATATTATTTGGTAACAAGTTTTATCAAAATTTCTATTTCATCTTTTCATTGTTTGCTAAAATGTTATCAGAATTTTAACGTTTAAATAAAAATCTTTTTGTAACATTTTTTATCGGAACTTTGATACTATCTTAAATACCATGGTGTGTGTTGGTAAAATATTATCCGTATTTTAACATTAAATAAAAACCATTTGGTAACATTTTATCAAAACTTTTATTTTATCTTAAATATCATTTGTTAAAATGCTATCATAGTTTGAAAATTAAATAAATATACGGTTGGTAACATTTTACCAGAACTTTTTTTTTTTTGTCTAAAATATCGTTTGATAAAATATTATTTTATGTTAAATGAAAAAAAAATATACGTTTGGTAACATTTTACCAGAACTTTTATTTTAACTCAAATATAACGTTTGGAAAAATACTTTCATAATTTTAACAATAAATATCGTTTGGTCACATTTCATTCGAACTTTTATTTTGTCTTAAATATCGTTTGGTAAGATATCAGAACATTAGCATCAAATAAATACCCTACTTGGTCTCATTTTGTCATAACTTTTATCTTAAATATCATCAGGTAGTTTCATAATAGACATAACAAGACTTACTTTCTTTTTGGTGTTCTTGTTCTGCGGCAGAACCTGCCTGAGGGTGTTGAAACCGTTATTGACGAGGCGCACCCGCTTCCTCTCCCGCTCGTTGCGGCGGGCCATGGCGGTGGGCGCCGGCCCGAACACCTTGCCGAACACCGACGGCTGCATGCCGTGCGGCGGGGGGTGCGGTACCAGAGCCGGGGGACCGGGGCTCTCCTCCGGCTGGGAGAAGGCCTTCGGGGACGAGCGGTACTTGGGAGGAGCATCTGCAAAAGAGTCGAGAGACGACGTTTACGATCGGGTACACCAGGATTTTACAATTACCGATACCCTGAGTGCCGGTAAATTACCAACTGATTCTCAATACGGATTTAAAGCTGTAATTTTTCCGTGCTGAAGGCACTGCCACGGGATGACTTAAATAGAATTCTAAATCATTATTACAATACTTAATGAAAAGGTTTCAAATGAGAGAAAGGTAATAATCTCTATATACATCCGCTTAGAACTATCTTAAAACTAAGTATATTTTCTTTACTCTTTTACCATGCCTTATTTCCAAAAGTTTTCTTCCTTCCAGTTCTTCTCGGGACAAACTCAAACTCATTATAGCAATCTGAGTCAGACTTTTCTTTCGTAATAGTTTTTGAGTGTAGCCTTTCTTTTATTATAGTCATAAGCTGTATATATTTCCTGTTTATTGCTGTATACGGCAACAAAGGGATATAAACAATTTAAATTGATCCGCTACGGGATATATTTGCCAATTTTCGCCTTCGTTTAAATATGCTGAGTATGGATTAGCTACGTAATACCGATGAAATTACACGAAAGAGCTTGCCACTCTCATGAAAGTCTTCAGCAGACATATATGATAAAAGAAAATGAAACATCTAGAAGACAGAAATTTGAGCAAGAGGGAAAATGAAACCGGACGCTAAAATAGGTTCAGACGTCAAACAAAAACAAAGACGATTCGGTATCTAACTGGAAGAAGATCCAATGAAAACACCATGTCATTTTGATTCACAGTCAGATGACGAGGTCACACCTGAGCAGGCATCCCACTCTCCAAACTTTCACACCACGCCAACGTGAGGACTATAGAGACCACGATAACGCCTGCTTAACTTGCACCAACCCCTCTTGTTCACGATGGTCTTTGGATGGATTTGAACTCGAAACTATCCGGTTCCTAACAAGTTACTCTTCCGTTACCGCGTCCCTCGCCTTTACTCAAAATTTGTGTTTTTCTTATTTAGAAAAAGGTCTGCTTTCCCAGAAACAATATCACGTTGAAGTCGTGTGGAAGTTTGGAGAGTGGGGTGCCAGCTCAGGTGTGGCCTCGTCCTCTGACCGTGGCTCAAAATGACGTGGTGTTGTTTTCGGATCTTTCCCTTCGGGGATTGATACCGGACAGTTGTCAATAGCTCGTTGTATTGCTCCAGTGCGATGCTAATTAAAATACTTACCTTCCTTGAAATAATAAAGTTTTGATTGTCCTGTTTCCCACTGGCAGTATGAAGGTATAAAAAAAATTAAATGTGACACATCTTTGGTCTGTGCCTGGGGGTGTTATGGTTCAGGGACCCCATTTGATCAAGTTAATTTAGACAACGTCGAATAGAATGACATGCTCACACAAAAATTTTACTGACAAAAAATTCCCCAAGGAGAAATTGAACCTTTTTCAGGATGGTTGCTGATGCAGTTGACAAACCTACTAAGCGATGGTGACCCGCAACATCTTTGAATTGAATGTAAGCAAATGCTGCTTTATTCCTAGTGCTGGCTCCGGCAATCCAATTGTAATCTCCTGGACATTCCCAGTCTGGCCTTGGGTTCTTTTTGGTATACTGGTAAGTTTATCTGGGTCATAAAACAATGAACTTAGACAGGGCTATCTGCCTTCTATTCGGAACCGCAACGTGTGTATGTGAGTGTCTGAGAGAACGATGTCGAAATAGCGACTCAAATGCGATGAATCGAATTTTAAGGCTGCGAGAATAAAGTGTCCGTTAGATATATTTTTTAATGTCATACTGGAGCAACACAACGGGCTATTGGCGACGGTCCGGGATCAACCCCTGAAGGGAAAGATCCAAAGACGGCACGTAATTTTAAACCACGATCAGATGACGAGGTAATACCCTGAACTGGCATACCACTTTTCAAACTTCCACACCACGTCAACGTGATGACACTTGCGTCCACGACAGATCGAACGTGCACCAGCACTCTTTGTACACGGAGGTCTTGGGTTGGATTCAAGCTCGAAACCCTCCGGTTGTTAATCCGTTACTCTTTCAACCGGGCGACCTCGGCTCTCAGACAAACTTTTTGCGAGGGACTAGGTTGACTAGCTAACCGAATTTTAAAGAAATGAATTTATATAAAGAAGATGTGGCGTCTGTCTGTCTTTCTGTCTGTTTTCTAATCAAGTCTACACCGCTTGACCAATCCACACCAAATTTGGTCCACTAATACTTTGGAACCCTGAGAGTATCGTAGGTTACCTATTAACCCCCGTTCTATTTGCTAGGGATGCTTAAGAAGCCAAAAAAAAATTCAAAATCGTCATGGAAATAACATTGAGTATAAAAAGATTGCTATACGCAGCTCAGATTATTTTACCAGTGTTGATCGAAAATCGAGTTTTCCAATAATATTGTTTTACCGGTATTGCTCAAAAAATAATTATTCCAAAACAAATTAAATTATAATATTTATGTTTGAATTGATGTTTTATTTCTTCCCATGATGTTAAATAATTTATAAATATTTTATTGTTGAAGAAAGAATATTTAAAGCATTTAATTTTATGTAACTTACATTTTGTAATGGAACACGAAGACCCAAAACGAAAAACTCATTGATCATAAAAGCTTAATTTTGCTACTCTGTATCTAGAAATGCCAGAATAAATGTTTAATTTTTTTAGTTTGATTTAGAATTTTGTATGTTGCTTATTTGAGTTAACACCGAGATGTTACGGTCATATTTGAGGATTTCCAAGTACTGACAGTATAAATAAGTGTTAGTTTTGTAAATAAATCATTATTGTCTCTGTCAATATTGTACAAAAGTCTTGTCTAATTGTTCTATTTCAGAATGTATTCAGGAAATTGAAATTCGTTGTTTGTGCACAGATTTTTTTTCAGAATCCTAGATTTTTTGAATGATTAGAATTTTGTTTCTTTTTGTATTTATGTTCCGGTTTATTACCTATTGTAGATATATTATTAAGGAGTTAAGATTTAAATTATTTATTTATTCATTTTTTTGCATAATATCACTATGCATAATAAATTTCGTGGCGGTATCGTATATTTCGATCAACTTTAAATTTTTGGTTGAATACGCAATGGTTTGTAGACTGCGGTTTCATAAAAATAAATAAAATATACAAATCAAAACATTTTTATGGTGGATAATTTCTTATTTTAAGATGAAAAATTAAGTTTAAAAAAGGCTTTCAAATAATATGGGTTGTAAAATAAAAACGAGTAGTCATAAGTTGCAGATCAAATATATTTCAAAGTTTCGAAAATGCTTTTCATTGAAAGACGATTAAAATCAATGGAACAGCTTCATTCTTCTTCATTCTTTGCCCCGTTTGGTGGCAACAATCTTGGCGCGTTTTTTGACGCACTTTTAGTAACGTGTTATGGCAGGTGAAAGCTACCCATATTTATTACTTATTAAGGTTTTTATAGCAACCTAGGCGAAATGAAAAAGTTTAAATTTTCATTTCGAATTTTAGCAAGTGCAAGAATTTAAGCAGTGCAACTTTGTCTACCAAAAAGTGCTTCATAGTAGAGTTGGGTTACACTGTTACACATACTACTGCATCGTAAGTTAATTTTTGCAGTGGTGGCTAAATTCAATATATGACGAATCTAGTAGAATGATTGATAGTTAGAGCTGTTTTAAGATCACAGTTGTAATTGTCCTGTGTTGCTTTTAGCAGCCGAGTGGGAGGGCCCTTATGAAGTGAAAGCTGATCAGCAATGAATGGAGTGAAGCCATGATAGCAAATGAGCATTGTCTTCCATCACAGAGCCTTAGGTGGTTGTTGATAAATGATGGCGATTCAATTATCCATCGTGGACCATCCATCAAAGTTATAAATATTTGATCTTCAAATCACGTCCGTCAATCACCAATTTAGCAAGCCGGAATGAAGCAATACAACTTTGTCTACCAAAAAGTACTTCATGGTAGAGTTGAGTTACACTTTTATTTTTACTACTGCATCGCGGAAGTTTATTTTTGTATTGGTGGCTAAGCTCACTACAGAATATTCAAGAAAGTTTTTTTCATATCTGTTAAATTATCTTTTAAATTCATTGTTTTTTTCCCCCCATTAGTTTTTTTCGGTTTGATTTCATTGGTTCCCTTAAGTTTTTTCCACTAATTCTTTTCCGTTTCCTGTAAATTGTAAGAATACAAACGTTCAGCATCAGGTGGTATCGTTTCTAGAATTTTCTTTTGAAAAACCTTTTCCTTTTGGTATTTCAAAAGGCCTTTAACTTACCATCCTTTCATATTGATGAAATTGGAAAAAATTAGTTATCAGGTGCAAGTATGCCACAAGTGAAACAAATTCATAGGAAAACTAAGTGTGCGACTATTAGTGATGCGACATCGACCGCAAAACATCGATGTTCAAAATTAAAACATCGATGCTCATAATACATCGCCCAAAAAACATCGATGTTTTTAAACATCAGTGTATTTAAACTTTTTTCCCACATTTCTTAAAACTGGTTTAGCAACCTCAAACATTAATGTTCGCCGGGGAGATTTAATTTTTCATTAGTCGTGTTTATTAATTTATAAGTAAGACTTTTTTTGACTGTCAAAACAAATTCCAAAAAAATTAATAAAAACAATTAACAAATATTTTATTTTCAAATTCAATAGTATAAAATAAAATAATATTTAGACCAATTTGACATAGGTACTACTAAATATAAGTATAATTAGGTAGGGACGTAACAATACTGATTGTTAGTTATTATTAATAATTTATCAACTTATTGGGGGGTGGAGAAACACAAAAACTTATTTTTTATTTGCTGCAAATAAAAAATATCGGGGCTTATTACTATTATAGACTTTAATATTTGTTATTTACAGTTTGCAAAAAAAGAAGTTTGATATATTTCTACACCTTAAGCAGACTTCTTTTTTCACCAATTATCCCACCAGTTAGGGAAAAAGCTCTTTCTGATGGGGCAGATGTCGCCATCACTGACAACTACTTAGTCGCATGGTTATTTTTTCTTAATTTTTACTATAATGCTTTTTTCATACAAAAATAAAACATCGACAACGTAAAAACATCGGCTCCAATAAATCGATGCTAAATACAACAATGATTTTATAAAACATCGACATCGATGTCACATCCCTAATTTTCACACCTTTTACCCTTGGCCTCTTTGGTCTAAAAGTATGTTCAATTTACTAATTATTGAAATTAAGGCTACTTGGTTATTTTTTTTTATTTTTAAAATGGTACATTTTTCTTTTAAAATAAAACATCGACAAGCATAATCAGCGATGTCGCATCCCTAGAGACTATCGCCGACTAACCGGTATAGTGGTTAAGGTGTTAGCCTCTAGATCGGAAGGTTCCTGGTTCGATTCCGGGTTCGGGCATGGATGTTTGTAAGCGTATGGTGTAGAGGCGGCTGGTACACCTTAAATCTGTCGTGGCCGAAAGTCCTCACGTTGGATTGGCGTGGAAGTTTGGAGAGTGGGGTGCCAGCTCAGGTGTTGCTTCGTCATCTGACAGTGGTTCAAAATTATTTGGTGTTGTCCTCGGATCTTTCCCTTAAGGGACTGATCCCGGACCGTCGTCAATAGCCCGTTGTGTTGCTCTAGTACGACGTTAACTAAAAATTACCAAATTACCTAGAGAATATCCGCCGAAAATGCGCCAATTTTACTGAACGTACGGTATCCGTAATCGTTCCAATACTAAAAATCGACTTAGATAGTAGTCACCTCTTCAAAAACCTTTTGAAGTTTGTCTTACAGCAGTGCAATGAATATGAAAGGAAGTATGTGGATGGATAGTTCATGAATACATATTTAAATCGAAGTAAAGTGTAGAAGCAATGAGAATGTTAAAACGATATTAAAAATTATTTTCCATGCACTTAAATGATGCTAGCACTCTTATGAAAGAGTCATTAGTCTGATCACTTTTCAATCAACATTTAATTTATTCAATCCTAGCAATGCTCTTAATTTTACTAATTTTCTTATAAAGTAACTTGCATATCGTCGACCTAGCGCAGAAACTCGTTAGTGACATTTTTTCGTGGACATTAAATGCTTGTTATCATGGTGGTGAAAAATAGTGTCCTGATTTGATCTGTTTAAGAGAAATATAACATTATCAAAATGCTTATTATTTTCATTTTGAGGCGTAAAAATTGTTAGCTCCCCAACAGCTGTAAGGTAGAAACCTTTGTCATCTAATGAGTTTTTGCTCTAACCCAACAATATTAAGGAATGGTTGGAGAAAGGATGGAAGGAGAATATAAGGAATGCAAGTTCATGAGAATACACATATTCAATTTAATAAAAGCCCGCCATTTAAATTAGTACTGGTATAGGCAGAAATTAAAATTTACGTCACACTGGTAATGGTAATGGTAATTTTAGTTAACGTCGTACTAGAGCAACACAACGGGCTATTGATGACGGTCCGGGATCAGTCCCATGAGGGAATGATCCGAGGACAACACCTCGTAATTTTGAACCACGGTCAGATGACGAAGCAACACCTGAGCTGGCACCCCACTCTCCAAACTTCCACGCCAACCCAACGTGAGGACTTTCGGCCACGACAGATTTAAGGTGCACCAGCCGCCTCTACACCATACGCTTACAAACATCCATGTCCGTACCCGGATTCGAACCAGGAACCTTCCGATTTAGAGGCTAACACCTTAACCACTATACCGGTTTACGTCACACTGGAGCAACACAATGTGCTATTAGCTAATGTCCGGGTATTTTGCTGCCGACAAAAACGGTCTGGTGGTTAAGGTGTCAGCCTATAAATCGGAAGGTTAATGGTTCGAATCCGGGTCGGGGCATGGATGTTTGTAAACGTATGGTGTAGAGGCGGCTGGTGTACCTTAAATCTGTCGTGGCCGAAAGTTCTCACGTTGGGTTGGTGTGGAAGTTTGTAGAGTGGGGTGCCAGCTCAGGTGTTGCTTCGTCATCTGACAGTGTTTCAGAATTAAGTGGTGTTGTCCTCGGATCTTTCCCTTTGGGGATTTATCCCAGACCGTGTCAATAGCCCGGTGTGTTGCTCTAGTACGTCGTTAACTGGTTCGAATCCGTGTCCGGGCATGGATGTTTGTAAACGTATGGTGTAGAGGTGGCTGGTGCACCTTAAATCTGTCGTGGCCGAAAGTCCTCACGTTGGGTTGGCGTGGAAGTTTGGAGAGTGGGGTGCCAGCTCAGGTGTTGCTTCGTCATCTGACCGTGGTTCAAAATTCCGAGGTGTTGTCCTCGGATCTTTCCCTTAAGGGACTGATCCCGGACCGTCGTCAATAGCCCGCTGTGTTGCTCTAGTACGACGTTAACTAAAATCTCCAATTACCAATTCCCCTTAGGGGATTTATCCCGGACCATCGTCCAGAGCCCGTTGTGTTGCTTTAGTAAAACCTTAATTAAAAATTATCAGTTACCTATTGCTGGTTTTTTTTTGTATTAAATTTTCGTCGTAGTGCAGCAACGCAACGGGCTATTGGCGACGGTCCGGGATCAATCCCCCAAGGGAAAAATTCGAGGACAACACCGCGTGATTTTGAACCTCCGTCAGATGACGGGAACGAAGTTCCGGGATCAAACCCGCAGAGATGCGATGACGATAAATTGATTCTGGGGCCCGGACTAACAAATGCAAAGGGACATGGAGCCGAGAGTTGAGTCCTGTCACCAGATGCGAAAGCCCCCTCCCTACGTGACAAGATCGACCCAACTTAAAAATGCGATCCCGAAGGTTCAAAAACCTTTTAATCAAATTCCACGCATTTAAATACGCTCCATGGAGTCCACGAATCCGTGCAGAAAACGCACCTTTCCGGGTTAGATGCGAATCGCTCACATACTGATAGAGTCATTCCTACAGAGCGAGGTGATGACACGCAGCATTGTGAAGGAATTCGACAAAAAAGACAGATTGAGAAGGAAAGAGTTAAAAAACGCGCAGCAGCAGCCTCATTGATCTTAATATAAATAAACATCCCACGGGCCGAACGGAAGAGAAGTGAAGAAAAGCGCCATGTCAGGGATGATCGATCCTTTGACAGAGCGCAAGTCGTCGAAAGGATTAAAAGAACCCCGGATGTTCCTTTTCAGCGTTTTTCTCGGAACAGATCGCACGTGCTGTCTTGTTTACTCGCCTCACTTGATAACTGTATTGTGACCACCTCACCCAAGACACCGATCCGCATTTTGGCACTACATCTGATCGTGCTTTTAAATTCCGTGCTGTTCTCGAATATTTCCCTTCGGGTGCCGAAAAACCGGTATAGTGGTTAAGGTGTTAGCCTCTAGATCGGAAGGTTCCTGGTTCGAATCCGGGTTCGTGCATGGATGTCTGTAAACGTATGGTGTAGAAGCGGCTGGTGCACCTTAAATCTGTCGTGGCCGAGAGTCCTCACGTTGGGTTGGCGTGGAAGTTTGGAGAGTGGGGTGCCAGCTCAGGTGTTGCTTCTTCATCTGACCGTGGTTCAAAATTACGAGGTGTTGTCCTCGGATCTTTCCCTTACGGGACTGATCCCGGACCGTCGTCAATAGCCCGTTGTGTTGCTCTAGTACGACGTTAACTAAAATTACCATTACCATTAAAATTACCCGGACCGTCGTCAATAGCCCGTTGTGTTGCTCTAGTACGACGTTAACTAAAAATTACCATTACCTCGGTTCTTTACCTTAAGAGACTGATCCCGGACCGTCGTCAATAACCCGTTGTGTTGCTCTATTACGACGTTAGCTAAAATTACCATTACTATTACATTTATCTTGATAGATTGAACAGCCGCTTACATATCTGTAAGCGGCTGTTGCTCTTTAAATCTGTCGTGGCCGAAAGTCCTTACGTTGGGTTGGTGTAGAAGTTTGGAGAGTGGAGTGCCAGCTCAGTTGTTGCCTTGTCATCTGACCTTGGTTCAAAATGGCGTGGAGTTGTCCTCGGATCTTTCCCTCAAGGGATTGATCCCTCCCGGACCGTCGTCAATAGCCCGTTGTGTTGCACCGGTACGAAGTTAATTACAAATTACCAATTGCCTTGACTGTCACCAGTAGCCCGCTGTGATTTACCAGTGTGACGTTAATTTAAAAAAAGTACCATAATACCGCATATCGGTGGTTTGCATCTAAATTTTCGAGTCACCATTTTTCACATTGGGGTGGCGTGTAAGATTGGAGAGTGGGTTTCCACCCCAGGGGTGGCCTCGTCATCTGACCGCGGCTCAAAATAACACGGTGCTGTCCTGGATAATTGGCAATTTTTAATTTTCGTCGTACTAGAGCAACACACCGGACTATTGACGACAGTCAGGGATCAATCCCCTAAGGCAAAGATCCGACAACACCACGTAATTTTGAACCACGGTCAGATGACGAGGTGTTTTCCGCGGATCATTCCCTTCTTGTTTGATCCCGGACCATTGCATAAGGTGTTAGCCTCTAGATCGGAAGGTTCCTAATTTAAATCCGAGCATGGATAGTCGTAAATGTACGGAGTAGAGGCGGCCGGGGCACCTTAAATCTGACGTGGCCAAAAGTCTTCACGTTGAGTTGGTATGGAAGTTTTAAGAGTGGAGTGCCAGCTCAGGTGTTACCTCGTCATCTGGCCATGGATCAAAATTACTTGTTGTCCTCCGATGTTTCCCTTGTGAGATTGATCCTGGACCGTCGTTAATAGCTCCTGTTGTTTTGCTCTAGTACGACGTTAAATTAAAAAAAATTACCATTCAAATAGAAGGTAATTTTAAAGGAAGGAAAGGAAAGTTAAAATATTGAATTAGAAAAAAAATATTCACAGGACGAATCTTTAGTTTTAAACGAACAATGGTAGATGAATGTTATAAACCCAAAAATAGATGAGAAATTATACACATTTTTTAAATATGGTTGAAGACCACTATATACATGAAAAATACATATGAAACATGAAAATGACAACTATATACATTTTAAGAATTCAGAACTTTGTAAAAAGGTAGGAGTGCATAGTATGGAAGGTTACCCAGCAAAGCATACAAACTAGGCGAGGAAGTCTTAAAAAATTGAATGTAAAAATGGCATGAACCAAAACATGGAGTTAAGAAAAGTGAGATCTCCGTTGCAGTAGTGGCAGGAAGGAGGATATTCTCCTTCCAGCAAGTATCGATGTGTATCAAAATAAAGGATGTATTATGTTCTCGAAACTTTCTGAAATGTAAATACTACAAGAATCTATTTTATGATGAAAAGGGTAATTTGAAAATCGCAAATTGAATCTTAAAGAACACATTCTAACTTATTGCAATTCGTTTAGTTTGTTCACCCTTTGGTACTGTTTTGTTTTCTTACCGCGCCACGAGATTTACCTCTTTAGGAGAAAATAAAAATAGAAATGTCTAATTATATTTGGGATGTTTCGGAAATCTAGTAGATAAATTAATGAAAAAATGAAATTTCAATAAATTTAAATTCAATTCTAATTGGGTGAAACGGGTCTTCGGATTTTTAGTTTAAAAAATTGGAAAAACCAATCTATGTATTAAAAAAATGTGACTAAGGACAAATATTAGAAAACTGTACAAAAAAACAAACACAATACAAATTTGAAAGTGCAGGAAACAAAGCGACGAGGTAGTTAAAAAATACAACATACCGAAAAGAAATTAACGTATGCGAATAAGTTTCCATTGTGTTCAGTTCTGAATGTTTAGTTTTTAGATAACGATGGAACATAATATCATTTTAACACGACTATATAGTATTTAGATTCATTATTGAATGAAAATAAGTATTTATAAGTTCATGTTTTGTTTTCATTTTAGCAATTTTTTACTTACATCATCTTAACTAATACCGATTTATATTCAAATTAAAATTACAGAAGTATCAGATAAAAAAGTTAACCAGCCTTTTAAAAACATTTTTGGTTCAAGATTACTTTTATGTAACGTAAATGTGTGTAAAAAATATACCTGAATACATTTTTTCTAAGCTAAACTAATAATTTTTACAAAATGCATTTGGAATTTTGTCAATTAAATATTGTAAAAACTGTAACTGAAACCCGTGAACAAATATAGAAACAAAGAAAAAAGTATCGTAAATTGCAATACCTAACTCAGATAGCGCACCAGGCTTGTTTTAGGCTTGTCAGTTTTCAGCTTGCGTTGCCCAAACTACCAAAAACCTCAAAAACGCAAATCTTTCATAATTTTCAGTAAAATTCCAAATGAAATAGATTTTTAACAATTTCTTCCTTTGGGATATTTTTAGGATGTCGATGACAATATAGGTATGAATAATAGGTGTAATTACACACAGAAAAATAGTTCGGAATCATATCGCATCCCAGCAAGAAAAGTGACACTACTCAAAATTGCACAAATTGAGAAACATTAACTTAAAGTATAATGTAAAACTTATATTGAAATAGCATAAGCTTTTAAATTTTAGGTAAGTATTTATAGTGGTAACTTCTATTATATTCTATAGAATAGTAATATAACACGATGGGGCACCTCATACAAATTTTTCACTGACATAACAACAAAAATTTTATTTTTTGACTGTTTCACTTTTCTTGCCGGGGTGTGATATGTGCAATTTATATCAGTTTCATATTTGCATAGGTTCACTCGAAGCTGATAGTATCACATGTAGTATGTACTACCATACAATTAATTTTTTTTTTAATTGGTTTTCCCTACTAGGAAGAAAAATAAATTTTTAAAACTCTCTGTCAGGCTCTCTGACCCAAGTTCCTTTCCCGTTTCTAATTAAATTTAAACTCACATGCAAAAGATCTGTAAACTAAATGTCATGCGCATTAAATTGAAAGTAAAATTAAATTATAAACTACGACACGTGCAAATTAAAATATCCAAATTTCTCAATGAAAGAAAACTAAAATTCCAAAACATGTATAAGTGACATTTTAATGTTTTCCCAATAAATTGGATGTAAAAATATAACAATAAACCTGCATAAACATTATGACATAGAAGTGAACTAATTTTTCACTTTTCCTCATTAAATTGAAAAAGCGAAATCGAAGACCATGGCATACAAACTACATTTTAATGTTTTTTCGTTAAATCAAAAGGAAAACAAAACTGTAGAAATGTTCAAAAATTGCGACACAGGAGCAAAGTAATTATGTTTGCGCATTAAACTGCAAGACAATTATGCAACATATGTAACTTTCGTAATGGTGTTGTCATTAAGGGTAATTCGTATAAAGACTACAATCTATACATTTCACTAACGTACGTGCACAAAATCTGCTAAATGTGTATGTTGGTGAATGGTATCAAATAGATGTAGAGAATATAAAATCAACAGCAACTAGATTAATCAATCAGTTTTACCGCAAAGCTTAAACATGTTAAATTTGAGCTGATATGCATAATATTGTTAAAACATTACAAAAGAGCTCTCGAAGCTCTAATGAAATTCTTCAGCACTCCTATTACAGAAGTCAATGAGAGAAATCTGGAAGATTTAAATGAACACAGGAAAGAAAATGTGACTCAAATGTGACTTTGACGTCAAACAAAAACCGAATCGCTTTTAATAATAACTTGTAAAAGAAAAGATTCGGTTTTATTTCGCGTCTAAACTAAGGACTTGGGGGATTGATCCCAGATCGCCGTTAATAGCTCGTTGTGTTGCTCCAGTACGATGCTAATTAACATACCAACCTACCTAAACTAAAGGATGTGATGTACGATGTAATGTAATTTTTTTCTGCCCGATAATATATTTTGAGGTTAAAATATCGAATATCCTTTGAACAAATAAATGAGATGCAATTGAAGTGGTAGGTATTTTGATTAACGTTACTCTGGAGCAAAACAGAGGGCTATTGCCGACGGTATCCAGGATCAATTCCCCAAGAGAAAGATCCGAGGACAACATCGAGTAATTTTGAAACACTGTCAGACAACAGTGAACGTTCAGAATCTATTTGTTGTAACACGTTTGAGATGCGAAGCATTGCCAGGTACTTTAATCTATATAATAAATAACAGCAGTTTCAGAACATTTGAAATACATAAAAAAATGCCCTTTTATATTTTGACACATTGTGTTTCATTTTTACGTATGAAACTAACATATCAATGTTCATATTCATTATAAATGTATTTCAATAAAGTATGAAATGCGAGTAACAATGCTGCCATCAATAGATATTAGCAACTAAGAAACTTCAGGGCATTGAGATGTGCGCATCTGCTAGTTTATTTCAAATTAGGTAGTTTCAAGATTCTTAAAAATATAGTATTCTACGTTTCTCTGCAGTTGTACGTAATGCGTTTTTTTTTTAATATTTTAAGTATGCAAATACACACACACCACACATCTGGAGAAATTTAAACTCACACCTTAATTGTTGATTTCTTAAAAGTATTTTTAATGTCACCGAAACGGTACCGTATCAAAGTATGAAATGTAAAACGCTTGAAAATTCAATGGCATTTTTGGACTTTAATACGTGTTTCACAGGCTTTAATGAGTATTTAAATTTACACTACCCAACAATAATGGACAGGACGCCAGCGGATTTGCATAAAATCCAACTACTTGTTTGGGGGTGATTTTGGTGGTATGACCTGGGATCTTTGCATGTGTTTCCTGGTCAATTGAACGCCGACGCCTACATGAACATTTTGGACAATCAGGTTCTTCCTACGCTCTGGCAATTTTAAGAAATGGATGAATGTTACTTCCTGGGTGACTACGCTCAATGTCACGTTGCAGCCTCTGTCAAGAAGTGGTATCAAGATATGGGTATAAAACGTCTTCCCTGACCCGCTCAGTGTCCCGAATTAAACCCCATAGAACAGTGCTCCCCAACCTTTTTATCGCCGCGGACCGGATGAACGTTTGATAATTTTAACGCGCCCCGCTGAGGGGGGGGGGTGGGGGGAGATACGTTGATTGTTTATATTTTAGATTGTTTTGATTTAATAATTTTAATTTAATTGGATTTAAACATGCCTTCAAAATAAAATACAGTTACACCAAAAAATGAATATAATGTGATTTAACATTTTAACTCACTAGAACGCTAAATCAATAAAATAGTTTCCCAACCACAAAAAATCCTCGAAGCGCTCGAACTCTTTTGAAAGCAAAGACAGGGGATCGTGCACCAACAAGGAGAATGAATGTTTAGGCTCAGTCTCGCCTAAAATTCCCGCTAATGTCTGAAACATGTACAAAATGCCTCTGTTCACGCGCCGTCCCCACAACTTCAGTTTGGATTTAAATGCAGCTACTTTGTCTGCCAACTTGAAAACAGCTGTCACATATCTCAAAATTAGAAAATATGCCATGGACAATAGAAATTTTGAATAACTGTCAGATGACGAGGTCGCACCTGAACTGGCACCCACTCTTCAAACTTCCATACCACGCCAAAATGGACATTTGAGGCAACGACAGATTTAACGCGCACCTTCTATGTACACGACGGTCTTTGGTTGGATTCGAACTCCTGTTGCTAATACGTTACTTTTCCAAGCGGGTTGCCGCGGATCTGTGACATCAACAAAGATGCTGGCTAAATTATCTACAACCATCCAATAAATGTCGAAAAAGTTTGCCAATGATAATTGGATTCTGAATAAAGATACATAAAAAAATCACTCATATTTTAACATGAAAAGTAATAGGGTTGATGCTAAACACTAGATCACATTAAATCGGAAGGATAATAAAATTATGGAAGCAAATGTAAACTGGATTTTAATTTTTCTTATTCACTTAAAAGAAGAAAAAAAAACGTAAAACCGTGTAAAATTTGCGATACTTGTACAAACTAATTTTCACGTTCACTCAATAAACTGAATGAAAAAAAAATGCACAGTATGAGGAAGCTACGTACTCTCAGTAAAAATTGGAAGGGAAGTAAGATTGTAGAACAATCCCATTTTAATCTTTTCTCACTAAAACAAGGTCTAAGCAAGGATTAACAAATCAAGGATTTAAACAAGGCCTCCTTTAGCAAAAAAAAAAAAAAACGTTTTCACTTGCTTTATCTAAAAATTTTCTTCACCATTTGAGAAACTGGAACCGAAGAACATTAAAATTTACGAGATATTCTTAAAATTAGTATCATTGAAACAACTCGCTCGTATTTATAAATGTTACAAGCATTGGAAGTTAATGGTATGGTATAATAATTAACAAATGGCAACAAATCGAGCTATTAGCGTCGATGTGGGGAACAGAATAGTTTTGAACCCCGCATTCAAAATAAAAACCTCTTTATATCATGTTAAGAGTGCACACAGATTTACACAATATTTACACTATAATTTACATGTTTACCATCACCACATGGTACTCTAAAAGTTGAAAAAGAAGTTGAGACCAATAACAACATTTAGAATTGTAAAAATTGCGACTCACGTGCTCCCAAATATCCAACTTTTTGCTATTTCAATTAAATTATAAAAACATTTAATTAACGTCGTACTTGAGCAACATAATGAGGACAACGGTCCAGGATCAATCCTCTAAAAGAAAGTTCCGAGGACAACGCCACTTAATTTTGAACCACGGTGAGATGACGATGCAACACCTGTGAGCTGGTACCCAACTCTCCTAACTTCCACACCAACCCAGCGTGAGGACTTTCGGCCACGACTGATTTAAAGAGCACCAACCGGGACTCTACGCCATACGCTTACAAATATCCATGCAATAATCCGGATTTAATTCCGATCTAGAGGCTAACGCCTTAACCACCAGACAGGTTGGTCGGCATTTCAATTGAAAGATAGGTGGGTAGGAATTTTTAACTAACGTAAACAACACACGACTGTCCTTTGGAGACGCTTTGGGATCACACCAGAAGGAAAAGAACCGAGTACATCACCAATAGTTTTAAACGACGGTCAGATGACGAGGTTCAATTGAAAGTAAAATAAAATTCAAGGACTACGTAGAAGGTAGGTAGGTGTCTGATGTGCGTCTCACTGGAACAACATAACGGGCTGATGGCGTCGGTCCAGGATCATTCCCTTAAAGAAAAGATCCGAGGACAACATCACGTAATTTTGAACCACTGGGCAACACCTGAGCTGGCACTCCACTCTCCAAAGGCGTCGGTCCGAGATCAAACCCGAAAAGAAGACTACGTAAAAGGTGTGTACAATAAATATGGTAGGTATTTTAGTCTACGTCTCAGTGGACAACACAGCGGCTGTTGGCGACCCGATCTATCCCCAAGAAAAACATCCGGGAACAACACCACGTCATCTTGAACCACCATCAGATGACCAAAGCAACACCTGAGCTATCACTTCATTCTCCAAACTTGCACACCTCGCCAACGTGAGGACATATACAGCAGATGAGTTATAGAAAACGCACGCCGCGCGCGAAGTAGCGAAACCCATGAGGGAAGAAGTCCTTACCTGCGCCCATCCAGGGACCGGCATCCAGGTACCCGGGCACCGCGTACGGTTGGTGGTGCTTCCGGACATCCCGCCCGGAAACGTACCCCATGCCCTGCTCCATGCGCCTGAGTTCCGGAGAGATCAGAGGCTGCGCTGCTTCTGCCCGCGGATCCGAAGCTCGGCCCGAAGCAGCAAGGGAAGGGGCGTGCCCTACCTGCCCCCCCCCCCCCCCCCAAGTATTTCGCGGCACAAGGGGTTGCGGGGTAAGTCGGGGAGAAGCGAATCGGCGTTTACCCGACTTCCCATACTGTCCCGTATTAGTGTTTATCCAATTCTTTATATGGGCTGTCCTAAGTAGATGTCCCAGATGGAAAAGTAACGGATTAGCAACGGAATTCGGTGCTAGGTCCGTACAAGAACCGGCGTGGTGTTGTCCGCGGATCTTTCACTCCAGAGGATAGAAATACTTTTTTTTTGTCATAGGTGGTGTTGTCATAGGTACAAAGAAAAATCATACAAATCGTGCGATTGTGGCCTTCAGGGAGTTTGAATGTAAGCAAGCAGTTTAAGCTTTTGACTACGGCAACAGATATAACAAACACGATTCTTCTTGGCTCGATTCTTATAACATTAAAAGTACAACTGATGTACTGGCCGTTGTCTAAATACTTTCTTGGCGCGATTCTTATAACTTTCAAGGTATAGCTGATATACTGGCCGTTGTCTAAATTATTTATTGGTGCGATTCTTAACGTTCAAGGTACAGCTGATGTACTGGCCGTGGCCGTTGTCCAAATTCTTTCTTGGCGCGATTCTTATAACTTTCAAGGTACAGCTGATGTACTGGCCGGTGTATAATTTTTTTCTTGGCGCGATTCTTATAACTTTCCAGGTACAGCTGATGTACTGGCAGTTGTCTAAGTTCTTTTTCGGCGCGATTCCTATAACTTTCAAGGTACAGCTGATGTACTAGCCGTTTTCTAAATTCTTTCTTGGTGCGATTCTTATAATATTCAAGGTATAACTCATGTACTGTCCGTTGTTTAAATTCTTTCTTGGCGCTATCATGGTACAACTGCTTTACCGGCCAAAGTCTACAGGTTAAATTCACCTTTTTTATTACACTTTAATTGTATCTTTAACCTCATAGAAAAATGTTTTTAGAGCAGCACCTGCGTGTGCATTTCATAGCTCAAAAAATTTCTGCTTTGCATCGCCCATTTTCCCCTCTTTTCTCCTTTCGTCATCTTTCACGTTATGGGAAATTTTTTTTACCGTAAGCCATTCGTAGGTTCGGTATCCCATAATAAGTTTTGTATATTAGAGGAGCCTACTAAGTTCTAAGTTCTGCCAAGTGGCGAACGTTCTAGTAAAGAGGGATTTAGGCTACGAGAAACTAGAACATCTAGTCTTTCTTATTTGTAGTGTGGTTTGAAGATTAACGGATTAGCAATCAGAGGGTTGTAAGTTCGAAACTCGGTCCAACCAAAGACAGTCGCGTAACCAAAGATACTAGTGCACATTAAATCTGTCATGGCTTCCAATATCCTCACGTTGTCGTGGTATAGAAGTTTGGAGAGTGAGATGTCAGCTCAGGTGTTAGTCATAAGACTATTACCTCGTCATAAGACCATGGTTCAAATTTAAGTGGTGTTGTCGTCGAATCTTGAGGATTGATCCCGGACCGTCACAAATAGCCCGTTGGAAGCTCCAGTGCAACGTTAATTAATTGCAACTACTATTATACTCTTAATTGCAGTGGAATTTCGTTTCTGCTTGCGCCGGAGATAGGTATTTTAATTAAAGTAGCACTGAAGGAACAGAACGGGCTATCTAGCATCTAACTCGAATACAAAGATTCAAGGACAACAGTACGTAATTTTGAACTATGCTCAGCTGACGAAGGTTACAATGAAGGCCACTAGAGAGTTAAAGTGCATCAGCCACCTTTGTACACGACGCTCTTCGGTTTGATTCGAAATCGCAACCCTCCGGTTGCTAATCCGTTACTCTTCCGACCGGGCTACCGAGGTCTTCTTAAGAGCGGGAATCACTGTCTCTCAAAGTATATACGTATATGCATTATTTCCTGCTGTCCCTATTTAGGGATATACTAATGTTCTGGGAAACTCTCTAGATTCATACATTACACAATTAGAGATTATTCGAAACTATTATTTGCTGGCAGAATTAACCGAACTTTTTCGGGCTGAATCGCTTAACTGTAGGAGAACCTGGGGAGCCTTGATCACGTTTTCAGAAAAAATTTATTTTCTAAATTTTATTTTGACTGTTAGAAATTAATATGATTGTGCATATAATGTAGAATTTCACAAGGAACACAAATGTATTTATAATAATGTAAATAAAATAATTTTTTATGTGTTAAATTTATATTTTTTTTAAACACATGCAAGTGGGTCAAGCCTCCCTTGACTCAGGCAAGAATGCATAATTTTAGAATGGAATATTAAATATATTTTGCTATTTATATGTATACATTAAAGTTTACAAATTTTAATATGATAGCTGAATTTTCTGAAATTGCTTTAAGAACATGTTTTATAAAACTATTAACAGTACTTTATAGCATTATGTTAGAAACAATAATGAAAATTGTCCATGCAATAAAATTCTAAAATGCCTCTTAATGATGTTTAATGTTTTATTCCGTTTGAAAACATTAAAATTTATAACATGTATAGGTAATACCGTAATTTCAATTTATATGTTTATCTCAGTGGTATGAATTGTGTGAAAAATCAAAATCAAACTGCATTTTCATTACAACTTTTTCAGTGCCACCAGAAGACATAAGGCATGGTAGTTTTGTCATATATGTTAGATAAACAACAGATGTATCTTCATTTCCAGGATAACTCTCGGGAAGTCCATAAAAGGTGGCATAGAACCTATGGCACACTCAATAGAACATAATGTAATCAAGCTACCCCTTTCACCTGACGTTACTTTCTAAATTTGTTTTCAACTTTGCCAGCTATTACTTTCTTTGGTTTGTGTATTGATTGCAATCCGATCCGGCGGGTCTGGTAATCTGGCGGATCCGGCATCATTTGTCTACCTACCGGATCCAGTAACATCTATCGGATCAGGTCCGGATCCGATACTCTAATTTTTTTAAATTAAATAATCGATTATTCAAACCCAATTTTAAAGTCGCAAAATCGTTTATTAAGCAATCAATTGTGAATTAATCGATTTTATATTTTTCAATCATCAGTCGGTTGAATTCTAGCAAAAATAATAAATTAAATTATCAATAATGTTTTTTTTGATAAAAAGGAATTAGAAAAGCAAATTCTGCAAGAAAAAGAATTGCGAAAAGACAAACTTAAGAAAAGAAACAGATTTTGAGAAAATACTGAAGAAAGAAATGACTTCATATGAAATGGAGCCAAAGGAAAATATTTCTCTTATGTACGACTACTTAATAGGGATGTCAGTAACCGTCCGGTTAAACTGTAAGTCGGATTTTTTCGTTTCGGTTAACCGATTTTTTTTCGGTATTTTCTTACCTCGGTTATAACGGCGGTTGTTATTTTAAAAACTAATAACCGGAAAAAACAACGGCCCGAAAATTCAAGAAAATTATAATCGTGGCCTGTGTTTATGGGATGCAAATGGTTCTTTTTTTCGTAACGGATTTTTCAAGATCCACATAGTTTATATCCTTTTTCAACCACTCCCGTAACATAGCTTGTTCTCATTCTCTGCATTGTTTAGTCTATGCGGGTTGAGGTATAAACAAGGGGTGAGCAATGATCGAAAGTACATTATACCAAACAACGTTTAGTTACGACTTTACATGTCTTACACAATTGCTTGTCAAACAGTTTCCCAAGTCAGCAAAAAGTTAACGCACTGCCTGAATCAATTAGAAAAAAAATCGCATCCTTCAGCAATACCAGCGAGTTCCAATTCAACAAACCCAAGCCTTCTTTGGGCAACATATGACGAAAATTTGACGAAATCCATTTTTCCAAAATCGCAGGGTGCAGATGCTTACTTTCCCAATGAGCTCAAACTATATTTGCAGCAGCCTCTGTTGTTAAGGAATAGTAGTCCACTTGAATTTTGGGGTCAAAGAAAGACATGTTTGCCTGCATTAGCATTGCTAGATTTTAAGTATTTGACAGTTGTTGGAATTTCAGTGCTATCTGAAAGGTTAGTACCTGCTCTGATTTCTGTGGTTTCGGATGACAGAAGTCGATTAACTAATCAGCATATAACTGAGCGAGTATTTATGAGCAGAGTAAATAAAAAATATTGGGTTGAATAGATAAAACAATATTAACAAGGTAACTTATGTTTTAATTATTTTATTAGTTTGTGTACCTTCATTTTGACACAATTAAGTTTTGGTTTATTTTATAATTAATGTGAATTTTTGTAACAGTTGTGATGTGATAAATAAAAACAGTTAACGACATTTAGCATTTTTTTTGTACAACTAAATAGAAACACCTTGAAGTTTTTAAAAATTGGTTATTTTTTCCGATTATTTTAAAAACTGTTTTTTTTAATCGGTTAAACCGAGGAAGTAATAACTGGAGGAAAAAATAAACAGTTATTTTCTGAGAGTTGACATCCCTACGACTTAATGCCGGCTAAACCAACTAGTGTCGAAGCTAAGAGGTCCTTCTCAGACTCTAGTTATATTTGCAGTTCATTGAGAAGTAGGTTGGGGGATGACACCGTTAATACAATTTGTTTACTTAGATCGATTTTCAAACTCAAAAATGATTTTCATTACTAAATAGCTTCGATTTAAGCAACTAAGAATAATTAAGAATTCCCCTTTTTGTTATGTAGACCAAAAACTGCCAAAGATTAGATTTTTATGTTAGTATGAGACAAGGGTAGGTACAATTTATATGTCACTTGCTCAACGACATTAGAGATAGAGACTACTTAGTTTTAGATAAATAGAAAAGTACTATGTATAAAACAAACTGATAATTTTGGTGTGGAAACTAGTAAGACTGATCCTCATCAATCGTTTAATCTATATATATAATTCTCTTATGTGGCACGCAAAAAAGACGTTATTTGTTATTGCGTTTTGGCAACACTGTACGATTGTTTGTTTACCACGAAGCATCGCGCCTCAATTAAATTTATAGCGTTATCGGATGAAATTTTATTGAACAAAAAAAATAATTTTAGTCGAGCTGTAGCAGTTTAGAATTAGAAATCAAAGAAGGTGGAGAATCATTTCAGGGCCATTTAAAAAACGGTCCTTTTCAGAACCAACAATTATAGTTCAACAAGACGCTTGCACTTTCGACAACAAACTCAATCAAAAAGTGTGGGTGAATCGAGAGTGCTGGAAATGTACACACAAACAACATGCTGGGTATTCAATTTCCAAAACAGCGCTCACATTTCGACTCAAAATTTGCTCAAAGTTTTCATTTGAATTCTGACTCCAGGGTACTGTTTATATTTTCTGTAATATAGCAAATTCAAATTTGAAAAATGTTTTTTTTTTTTTTTTTTTTGTAAACAATCCTTTCTGCTAGGACACATGTCTTCATTGAAGCGAGCGAAGCGATCATATTTTGGCGCAGCGAACCAATGAGGATTGCAAAGCAATCCTCCGGGGGTTAGCGAGCAGGGGGCTGGCCCCCTAGTACTTACTACTAGTAGTATAAGTAGTTACTATAATTAATTGTTGGTGATTGATTTCCTACCTATGGATATTAATTAATAAAGTTGATTTTCTAATGCTAAAATAAACGTTTTGTTCGTCTATTTGGAATAATATTCTTTTTACCAACTTTCACTCAGCCGATTTTGGAATTATACATACTCGTTAGAAAGACTTATTAACAAAGCACCAATCCGGCCGGATACAGTCGGATTAGTGTCAATCCGGCCGGAATGCAATCCCTAAGTTTGTGTACAGTGATGATTCCAGTTTCATCTACATTGTAAATGGCTTCTTGCCCAAATTTATATTCTTCAAGAACTTTTTTTCAAATTGTTAGGAAATCGCCTTCTGTGGATTTATTGAATGTAATTGATATACTCAAACTTGTACTTTCAGGCTTACGCAAGGATAACTCCTTATGCCTGTGCAGGAATCCACGTTACCAATCATAAGAAATTATTTTATCTTGAACCCATTTGTTGGGAATTTTTTTATTGTTCGCAACTCCAAACTGATACACAAACTGTTTAGTAGTCTTTGGAGTAAATAAATATTTTTTCAGGAGTCTTTCTTCCTCATCAGTTAAAATTCGCCCAGTTCTGTAATTAGGCTACATATCCACACATCTTCCTCATTTTTTTAAATATTTTTTTACATATCTCTCCAGAGTTTTCCAGTCAATGCCATAATATTTTGCTGTGCTACGAATACTAAAACCATCATCAACAACTTTCTTTACGGCTGCCTTCATAACTTCTATGGAATGCTTCTTATGAGCTTTTCCTCTTGGTTTATGAAAAAAAGATTATCTGAGGAAAAGAACATTCAGTTAAAATATAATTAATACTGTAATCAGTGGTGCAGATAAGGATTTTACACAGAATGTTTTTTCAGTGTCTTTTTTAAGGATACAAACAAAACATACCTAATTGCAAAAAAAATTTCATGTACCGTATATAGATTTTAATGGGTATTTCTGGGATTGAAAGAAGTTTAATTTAAATTCCATTTTAATTAAAAGTTTAAATAATTTTATAGTTTTTCAAAAATATTTAACTAATGGAGCCTTGACCACTGGTCAACCCTCCCTTATTTGGAATGGGTCAAGCCTCCCCACGTGGCCTTTTTGAAAAGAATAACTCACTGTGATTTTAGGTGTAATTCACACATTATACAAACTCTAAGGGTGTAATCAAAGCTTAATATGTTAGTATCTGTGAAATTTTATTTGTTTATATTTATTTCAATTGATTTATCTGAGAAAATCTTACAAAATATATCTAACATACTTACTTTTCAGGCAGAAAATCATTTTATTTTGAATCTTCGCATACTTCTTTTAGCTTGCTCCCCAGGTTCCCCTAAATTGAAAATGTAATCAGATCTATCACTTTTTTCTTTCGTAGAAAAATGCCAACATCCTTGAAAAGTTTCAAGAAAATAGTTTTTTTTACATCTTTTCGGCATTTCAATCATTTCTATAATTTGCTTTGAACGCAAATCACATTTTTGTACACCCGTGTATCTTATATAAAACGCTAGATTCTTCAGTGTTTCCGTGGCAATTAAAGTTTTGATTGGTTGTGTGACATCTGGAGACGGCGGAGTTTCAAATATTTTTGATTGTTTGTGTGATGTCACGAGTGAAACGAGATACGAAATATCAAAAATCATTACATTCGAAATCAACATGGAAATAACATTGAGTACAAAACGATTTCTTAATGCAGCTCATTGTTTTACCAGTGTTGATCAAAAATTAAGTTTTCAATTTTTATTGTTTTACGAGTTTTGCTCAAAAAACAACACCATGCGAAAGCAGAGCAAGTTCACAGATAGTGGTGAAAGAGGATTTATACATAGCCAGTAATCTAATTAACAAAAGTTGATGATAGTGGTGGAAAAAGGTTTATACACAGCCAGTGATCACCTTATAGGTGCTGATTGCTCAGTTGAAGATAATTCTATGAAAAGTTTATATTTCCAGCACATTTACTTTGGGAAACATCGTTAATTTTATCTTTTTGAATCAGAAAAATAAGCAGAACAACATTCTTTCGTTTGCAAGAATTCATTCTCTTTTTTATTCGTGTTGCCAGGTTTAGATATAGAGCTTTTAGAAAAGAAAGATTATACTCAGCATTCATAGATGCTACATACTTTTAACCCAGCATACACAGATGCTTCTAAGATACATAGATGCTACATTCTAACGTCTAATTTAAAAACTACAATAAATGAAGTTTGACTAAAATAAATACATTTTGTTATGCTGGGTTTTTTATAATATTTGTTATTACGTATGGCGGGCTATTTATCCTATTTATCCTAATCTTATGTAAAATAAAATTGTAAGCTATGTGCTTTTTCCATGGCTATTAAAGTTTTGATTGGTTGTGTGACTCGCGATTAAGCGGAGTTCCAAATTGTTTTGATTGGTTGTGGGATGTCACGAGCGAAACAAGATATGAAATATCAAACATCATTACATTCGAAATCGCCATAGAAACAACAGTGAGATTAAAACGTTTGCCGTATGTATCTCATTGTTTTACCAGAGTTGATCAAAAATTAAGTTTTCCAATAATATTGTTTTACCAGTAATGCCAAAAAACACCATGCCAAAGCAAGGCAAGTTGACAGATAGTGATGGAAAAAGGTTTATAGGTAGTCAATGATCAACAAAAGTTGACATATAGTGGTAAAAAAAGGTTCATACATAGCCAGTGAGATTACACACCGTCAGGGTTTAAAAATATATAAATGAAGTTTGACCAAAATAAATAGATTTTGTTATGACGGTTCCCCATTTATCCTAGTCTCTAATATTATAAAAGGAAGTGTTTGTCTGCTTGTTTGTTTGTCTGTTTCTTGCCGCAAAATCCTGACGATTCTATGGCACTTACAGCAATGAGGTTTGGCACACAGGTAGTCCGATTATTTTGCAATTTTTGGGACGAGGCGAATTTTAAAATTCAATCTAGAAGATTTTTAAATGCATTTAATAATTTTGTTCTCCATCGGTTTTTCAATGCGTTTCTTCCGGAGGAAGAAACACCCGAATCTGGACTTTTTCTACCCACGTGACCTTGCAATCAGCCTTTGGTACCATGCCAAGATTTTTCATCTCGAGGAACTAGGATAAAATTACTTTTTTTCGTTTCCGCTTCGATTTTGCTCGGAGGAATGATTTTCCAGCCAGACGATAAATCTTTTAACTGGACTCACTTAATTCTTTTTTCTATGTCCTAGACTGTTGAAGATAGAGTAAAATTTTCAACGGATTTGAAATCTGCGGAAAATTTCACTTTAGATCGATACCTAAAAATATGAATTTTTTTTAATAAATAATTTTTTAATTGAATATATCTTATATATTTGCAAGAGATTGTGACGTCACGTGAAACAGATTGCATCTTCTGCCCTTCGCGTTAAAAAAAAAAGAAACCGACTACGTTTCCTGTACTATTCATTTTCAGGGAATGAGAGTAAAATATACAAAACATTTTGACTGGGATTATTAATTCTTTTTCGTACAATCGGAATCGCTAAAGACAGATTGAAAATTTCAACGGATTTGAAATCTGCGGAAAATTTTACACCATATTAATAACTTACATCTCGGCATTGCCCGTGGTGTTGGTTTGCTTTCCGTTTACTCAATTCGTAGAAATGGCGAAGTTACAATGCACTTTTGTTTAATACTAACATGTATAGTCATTCATACAAATAATTTTTGAATTTGGGCACTCTTGCACCGATCTTACGATATTGTTTAATTTCGCCATCTTTAAGGGAACAATAAAATTTAATTTGATAAGAGATGTTCAAAGAAACTCTTATTTTTTCTTTGATATTCCATTTAGCAGCATGTGCAAAAACAAAAACAAAAACTTGCATTAAAATTGAATGTCCTTAGTACAGACAAAAAAAAAATCAATTACCATTTTTTCAAAAAATGGCATATCAAATGAACAACGTTTCTTTTATTTTCAAAATAAAATCACTGCTTTCGACACATTTTAACAGATATAAGTTGTTAACTCTAGCATTATAAGCAACCTTTACCTTCTGCCATTGCAACAAAGAATTTTAATTTTTTTCAGAAAAATTTTAGGTTTTTTTTAAAAAAACATTTTAAACCTAGACCCCATTTTAAGTAGTCGATAAAATACTTTTGTGGTGAGTTTACTTTCGGTATTAAAGAGATGAAAGTAAATTAGGAAACAGAATACCAGCATATATTTCGATAAAGATATCTGCATGGATTAATTCAGAGTAGGGGGGGGGGGGGACAAATATTTTTGTCACACTAATAAATTGACGGAACAACAAAACGGAATATGTTTTCCCCTCTTGGATCTTCAATACCCTGGTAATGGGGCAGTTTTGCCATGACGGTATATTGTTCTGAACAAAATTGACCAGATATTGAGCGAGATATCTCATAGAAACTCTTGGTGAGTTAAGCCCCTAGGTAGAAAAATCGCTGAAAACATTTTCAAACTAAATGCTCATTTAGCAGGTAGGTATTTCATTAACTAGATACTGGAATAACACAACGGGCTATTGGCGACGGTTCAAAATCAATCTCGAAGGGAACGAATCGAGTACAACACGAGGTCATTTTGAACCACGGTCAGAGACGCAGTCACACCTGATTTGAAACACCACTCTTCACACCACGCCAACGCCAGGGCATTGGAGCCCATGACAGATTTAACATGTACAAACTCCCCTTTGTACACTGCGGTCTTTGGTTCGATTCGAACTAGCAATCCTCAAGGTTGCTAGTTCATTGCTCTTCCAACCGGTATATCGCGGTCCCATTGAAAACCCTGAGAGAAGACGATATGTAGTTAATGTTAATGTTAATTTTAGTTAACGTCGTACTAGAGCAACACAACGGGCTATTGACGACGGTCCGGGATCAGTCCCTTAAGGGAAAGGTCCGAAGACAACACCTCGTAATTTTGAACCACGGTCAGATGACGAAGCAACACCTGAACTGGCACCCCACTCTCCAAACTTCCACGCCAACCCAACGTGAGGACTTTCGGCCACGACAGATTTAAGGTGCACCAGCCGCCTCTACACCATACGTTTACAAACATCCATGCCCGGACCGGGATTCGAACCAGGAACCTTCCGATCCAGAGGCTAACACCTTAACCACTATACCGGTTGGTCGGCGATATGTAGAGAGAGGTGGTTGAATTAACGTCGCACTGGCTCAGCACAACGGGATATTGTTGACGATCCGAGATGCATTCCGATGGGAAAGGTCGAGGACCATGCCTCATCATTTTGAACCACTGTCAGAAGACGAGAACAGCACCTGAACTGGCACACAACTCTCAGAACTTCCTCAACGTGTAGTCATCTGACCTCGGTTCAAACTTACGTGGTGTTGTCCTAGGTATCCTCCATTCCTAAAATCTTTCCCGTTGGGATTGATTCCGGTTCGTCGTTAATAGCTCCGTTGTGTTGCTCCAGTACGACCTTTATTGAAATACCTACCTACCTACCTACCACGACCGTCTTTATCCGAACCGAGTCCAGAACTCTAAACCCTCCGGTTGCTAATCCATTGCTCTTTGAACTGGGCTACAATTTTATTTCCCGAATACGCGCTTGGGTATTACGCATGAATCTCCAACACCAACGCACAACTGTATGGCAATGTCAGGCGATGTTTACGCAAGGGTTTAACTCTTCAATCCCTTCAACAGTGTTGTGACACATAGCTGCAGTGGATCCTCGCGGACTTCGGCAGCTGCCACTTCCTCAGCCACGCGTTCCCCACACGACCTCCACACATCGAACAATAGAGCCCCCCTCCCTCCCCGATGGAAAGATCTTTTTTTATGTGGACGCTGGCAACTGTTGCGCTCCGAAGCTCCGTTTAGCGCAACTTAACGGTTGTTTCTCGCTACTTGTTCCGTCTTGGATACGCGTCGTAGCACCGGACTTCGGACTGGGTTCCTGAGTTCGCTCTCTCTTGATAAAAAAAATTGTTCTCTATAAAGTCATCATTTATCCGACCCTCACAAACGGTTCTCAAGTCTGGGGATCTACTTGTTCAAATAACGTTAAGATAACTCAGATTTTCAGAAATTGTACACTACGAATGAAAACGGATGTCCCCTATTATGTTCGGAATGAAGTCATCTATTGGGATCTCAGAATTAAACCCATTGATGAAATCCTACAGCATCTTTCGGTCAAGTTCATCGAAAATACTACCCCTCAGGTACCAAACGCAAATGTAGTCGCTTCCACCTTTTGATATTACCGTCAAACGCTCGCAGAAGAGACCTAGAGTTATTCTGCACCAACAGTTTCACGTTTTCACTTCGTGGCCCAAACGCCGCTCTGTGTTTCATTTGGATCATGATCTAAATTAACTTGATCTATACGATCTAAATTCCATCCATATCTCCCTTTCAACGTAGCATTTGCAAGTCTATTTAAAGGACTGTGGTCTGATTCCTTAAGTTTGGGTTAAGGACTCGACTGAACCTTGGTAGGGTGGCCACTGAAGTAAGTGCTGGATTGCGCCAGAGATGAGCTTATCATTTTTAGCTCCGCTGATTGATTAAGCTTTCTAGCTCCTTCCATCTTTATTTTATTTTAAAATATATCATTTTATGGACTCTTTATTCAATTTTTCCTATTTCGATGAAGAGATAAGCTGCTTCGTAGCGAGTGCTCTGTAAGTGATATGCCCAATCCAGTCCAGAACCTGAACGAGAGCTCTCTGTCTCCGATTATATTTCTCACTGTACCGACTTCATGAGTTAAACAGAAAGTTTGTCAATCGTTGAGCGGGTCTTGAATTGGTGGCCGATCAGAGTGAAGGTGGAATCACGTAGCAACACTACATCCCACCCTGCAAGAAAAGTGACACAAGTCGAAAAATAAAAATTTTGATGGTATATCATTGGAAAATATGTATGAGGCGCCCCAGCTTGTTATATTGCTATTCTACAGAATATAATAGAATTTAAAGACATAGACACTTACCTGAAAATTAAAAGAAGCTTTTAGTATTTCAATAAAGTTTTATAGTATCCTTTAAGTTGATTTTTCTTAAACGCAGCAATTTTGAGTTGCGTCACTTTTCTTGCCTGGGTGCGATATATCAAATGAGCCAAGGGAGAAGGTTGTAAACAGAAAAGGATGCAATGTGTGAGAATAGGGGATGTGAACAGAAAACAATTTGGTTGGAGTAACGTTGAAAAACATAGATGGAAGGTATGTATTTTAGCCACACTGGAGCAACACAAGGGGATATTGGCGACGGTCCGGGATCAAACCCCGAAGGGAAATATACGTGGACGATACCATGTAATTTTGAACCACGGTCAGATGTTGGGGATTCAGTTGCAAACTCGCAACTTTCCAGTTCCCGATCCGGGACTCCACCAACTGGGCCACAGAAATCACAGACATAAACAAAACGAAACCTTCCAGAGCGGCAAGGTTTGAGGTTGCCCGGTTGAAAGAGTGGTGTATTAGCAACCGGAAGGTTGGGAAGTCTCAACGATCCAACCAAATACTGTCGTTTCCGTGGAGGGTAACCGTTCCTTTTGTGACACCCCGGACTTACTTTTTAACAAGATAATGCCGCACACGTCACGTGTTGCTATGAATTGTCCTCGAACTTTCCCAACACTTCCTTGGCCAGATAGATCTCCTGATCTCTCTCACATAGAGCACATTTGAGACGTTATGGGAAGATAATTGCAACCATCCCGAAATGTTGACCTTTTAGCCCGACAGTTGGAGACAATTTGGTAAGAAATTCCTCAGAACACTCTTAGGGAGCTTTTTCAGTCTATGCCACGCCGGGTGATAGCTTGCATCCAGGCCAGAGGTGGACTAACGCCTTATTGACTTACTCCTTTGTAACGGTCTAACTCTGAAATAAATCATTCAATTGTTCTGAAATCAGAATTGTTTGTTTTTCTATGTATGTTCTTCACATCCACCCATTTGTATCGCAATTGGTCAACTCCTTCTTGGTGCGTCAATTTTTTTTATAGAGTATAACAATGTTACCCACCAACCACTTGATTAGTTAGGGTAGCGGTAGCCTAGTTGGAAGAGTAACGGATTAGCAACCGGAGGGTCCTAAATCCAATCCAATCCAAGACCGTCGTGTATGAAGAGGGCTGGTGCACGTTAAATCTGTCGGGACCACAAATGTCCTTACTTTGGTGTGAAGTGGAAGCTTTAGAGATTAGGTAGCCAGCTCAGGTGTAACCTCGTCATTCGACCGTGGTTCAAAATGGTTTGGTGTTGCCTTCGGATCTTCCCCTTCAGGGTTGTTCCCAGATTGTCGTCAATAGCCCGTTGTATTGCTCCAGACCGACGTTAATTAAAATATCCGTCTACCATTCTTACCTTCAGAAGTACAAAAAAAATCAAAGGATTATCGAACCCCGACACACAGAAACATGCGAGGAAGGATGGTCTGGTAATTAATTAGTATCGCACATAACTAGGTATTGTCGACGGTCCGGGATCAATCCAGGACGAGACCACATCATTATTAATCACGGTCAGACGACGAGGTCAACACCTGAGCTGGCACCGCACTCTTCCAAACTTACGCACAACCCCAACGTGAAGATGTTGGGAACAATGACAGATTAAACGTGCATCAGCGCCTTTGTACATGACGGTCTTTGTTTGGATTCGAACTCCCAACCCTTCGGTAGCTCATCCGTTTCTCTTCCAACAGGGTTATCGCGTACCTCATGTACACTGCCCTATAATAATGAACCGGACATTAAGATGTGATGGTGTAAGGGAAATATTACATGTTTTAATAGGGAGATGGTCTCCCACGTCCTGCAATTACACTAGCAACCCTTATGACCATACTTTCAACGCGGTTTCGATACACAGCTATGAGTATTTGTGTCCATTCCTGCTGCAAGAATGTTGCCAGCTCAGCTGTAGATTTCGGACGTGGTTCCCTGATCCGCAAACGTCGCTCTAACGCGTTCCGCAAATGTTCTATGGGGTTTAGGGCGGGACTCTGAGCAGGCCAGGGAAGACGTTTTACATCCATATCTCGATACCACTGCTTGACAGTGGCTGCAACATGACACGGAGCGTTGTTGTCCTGGAAGTAACATTCGTCCATTCCATAAAATTGCCAGAGCACAGCAAGAACCCGACTGTCCAAAATGTTTATGTGGGCGTTCAATTCCTAGAAACAACATACAAAGGTCCCAGGTCATACCACGAAAACACCCCCAAACAAGTAGTCGGATTTTATGCAAATCCGCTGGCGTCCGGTCCATTATTATACGAGTGTATATAGAAGAATTTAAAATGGAAGTATTTGATTTCCATTTAATCTCAGGAACGAACCGATGACGAACAGAATGCAAACAGAAGAAAGGCAGAAATCATATCCGTCTCGACGTACCGTATTTTTTTCAGCTTCTCAGCAATGGACTTACAAATGTTTTCATCTTTCGTTTTCGAAGGTACCTTTGAAAAGGTATGCTGAACCTTTGTAAGTACATACTCGTCACGAGACTTCAAATTCAAAACCCTGAGTGCTCATGTCGGGTAGTGGGGGGTTGCGCGCATCCTGCGATGTAGGTCAAGGTCACAATCTAATCTGTCAGCAGGATGGGGGGAGAAAGTGGGGTACGATTTATGGGTAATAATCTCCAGTTAATCGGAAAGAGAAACCATTCCATTGTGTTCATCAAAGCGTGTCATCGAACACTCATAAGAAACCCTTGTTTTCGTTCTGAGACGCTTCTAATAAGTCCAAAATCCACTCTGCTTGATGAAAAACGATCTAGGTCCGGACTAGGACGCGAAATTATGGCAAACTACCGAACCGATTATCGTGAGACAAAGTATGGGTTTGGGACAGCTCGTTTTTTGCATTACTTACACAAGAATTATGAAATGAGCAGACTGATTATCAGATCCCCCAGACAAGGGCTAAGGAGAGGCTCTGAAAAAGTTTTTGTACTGAAATATGGGCAGATTGTTTTTTAAATTTATGAGGTCATAAATCTACATTCTGCAGGGGGTTTCAAAACTTAATATACGACCTTTCAGATGAGTTAGGGAACATAACATTGTACTGTATTCACAAGGATCACTAGGGTGCAGAAATGAAAGTTTGTGAACACTATTTTTATGAGCTCTAATTTAAGTTTGACAGCAGTTGTTGCAAACGTTCGTCCCGTTTCTGGCACTTAATGACATTACAGCTAAAAATCAAAGTGTTATCTAATTCAAAAGTGCAACATTTGGATGTTGTTTGAAGAAAGTAATTTCAGCGAGAACTTGGGAAGAAAATTTGTTTAGTGGGTTGTATAGGTTTTAAATTCTTAAGCATTAAAAATGGTAAAAAGAAAGGAGGATTTTTGACATGCTATGCTTTATTATTTCCGAAAAGGCAAGAATGCTTCCCCGACGTAAAAGAAGATAGGTGTTGAATGAAGTGAGGGTGGTTGACATTCACGGGACTTAAGTGGTTCGGAAAGTTTCATCACCTAGATCCGTTCTTACACCAGAAACCTCAGAACTTGCATGAGCACGGGATCATGCAGCTACCGGAGAGATGGATAAAGGTCATCGAAGGGGACGATACACACTCTATTGATTTAATGTAACATTTAGTCAATGAAATAATTTTTCTTCAATTTTCGTCAAAACAGCAGGACGAACATTTGCATCAACTTAATACATTTCTTGTAACGTGCTTGTTTAGCGGAATGTTCCTGTTTCACACATAGTCTGATGTAAACATTTGTCACAGTACCTCAGAGTCTTTTCTAGAACAAAGTGGTTCGTGCTGCTCCGTTCTGTAGGAGCATGTCACCCATTTCAGCATTCGCGGAATTGTATACGTTTCTCGTAATCGCTGCAATGACTTACGCCGACCAACCGGTATAGTGGTTAAGGTGTTGGCCTTTAGCTCGGAAGGTTCCTGGCTCGAATCCGGGACCGGGTATGGATGTTTATAAGCGTAAGGCGGCTGGTACTCCACAAATCTGTCGTGGCCGAAAGTCCTCAAGTTGCTTTGGTGTGGAAGTTTGGAGAGTGGGGTGCCAGCTCAGGTGTTGCTTCGTCATCTGACCATGGTTCAAAATTACGAGGTGTTGTCCTCGAATCTTTCCCTTAAGGGACTGATCACGGACAGTCGTCAATAGCCCGTTCTGTTGTTCTAGTACGACGTTAGCTAAAAATTGCCACAATTACCATAGCAATGACTTACAGGTAGGTATTTTAATTTACTGGAGCTATACATATCGTGCTATTGGCGACGGTCCAGGATCAACCTCCGAAGAGAAGCAATGACTTCCAGATCCTAAATTATAATTTAGTGCCAGAACTTGCACTAAAGACGCCAATGATGGAAACGAATATCTATGATTTACCTTCCACCTAATTTAACCCTCCAAGAGGTTTCGACGAGATATCTCGTCCATCAAGATCAGACCGACATTGCTAATGACGAGATGACGTCATCAGGGTATTAATGACGAGATATCACCGGAGGGTGAACGAATAGATTCATCCAAAACCACACCAACTCGACGGAGCTGGAGTCTCCAATAAATTTTTTTATGGGTAGGTAGTTAATTAACGTCACACTGATAAAGCAGAACGGGGTATTGGCGACGGTCCGGGATTAACCCCGAAGAGAAAGAACCAATGACAAAGCCTCGCCGTTTTGAATCACGGTCATATGATGAAACCTACATCTGAACAGACACCCCACTCACCAAACTTCAACACTATGCCAACATGAGGACATTGGAGTCCACAACAGATTTAACACGCACCAATTTCTGTGTACACGTGTACACTACGGTCTTTGTCTGGACTCAATTTTGAACTCGCAACCCTCCGGTTGCAAATCCGTTGTTCTTCCAACTGGGATTCTACGGCCCTATTTTTCATGGGATATACCAACTTTCATTTTTCGTGTTCTCAAACAATATTACTTTGTCGAATGTTGTGTTGTTTCATATATTTTCCTTTGAACTAGACATTTTAACAAGACGACCCTCAAGACACAAGACTGGATATTATATAGAACAATGTTCTTAAATTTTACAGAATTGTTGCACAAGTCCAAAGCATGTGTAGATCGTGGCTGCTATTGGTGAGAAAATCTGGGAGCCATCTTTGTAGCAGACCGACTTACCTTCCTATGCTAGCCATGCTAAGCTTGCATCTGTATCAAAAATTCATAGTAACGAAAGTAAATGGAAAGTAAAAAATAGGCAGGAAGTTATTATTCATTCGATTGGCTATGTCCATAACGAGGCTTTTGCAGATGGTATGTCCCTAAAAAGTCAGACCCTTAAAAAAATTGTACGTTGATCCGAAAGCAGCAATTCTAGCAACTAAAAGATGCTTCACCAGTTATGATTCTCTTTTAAAAAAATAGTCTTTCAAATATTAAACTTCAATAAAAATTTTAAAATAAATTTTCAAAAAAGCAACTGCGCAGATCATCTTCAGTACCTTTCCATCATTGGTACTTCAATCAAACACCAGGAGAGCTTCTTGCCTTCAATTAGAACCGAAAAGCTATGCTTGCCAGGCTACGGTTTGGCCATTTGAAAAAGATTATATTCTTTGATGGTCAGAAATCCTTTCTCACCTGTACAAAGTGCAGCTTATTACCAACCTCGCACATCCTGAATTGCATGGGAGCCATACAATACATTTTTAAGGACCCATCTGCTATTGCCCAACTTTTTGACTCAATGACTTACTGTAATTTTTTTACACTGGGACAAGAAAGAAGATACACGCGTTCTAATAAAGTGTCGAATATCAAAAAGAAAATTACGTAAAATACACGTATTTGAGATCGCGCGCATTCATTTGCTTAGCTAATACCAGTTGGACTTTGTAGAACTTTTGTGGTAGAACATGTTCGCCAACTTCTGGGCATCTTAACTCCTTGTACATTTAATAACTTTATGGGCGAGGTGGCATCCCTAAGATATGGAGGGGGATCTATTAAAAAAATACTAAAAACACATTTGGCTATAATTACAAAACTTAATATCAATATTGCCAAAATATTAAAACACATAATGCCAATAAATTACCATACAAATTGTTTCGACAAAAACACTCACACCACAGACGTCTAAAGACTCGTTTCTTTGTAGTCCCAATATTTTTATAATTGTGGCCACTGGACCCCCAGAGTATGAGTGTTAGTTTGGCTGAGTTTTACAGCGAAAAAGCCATATTTGGTCAAGATGCGCCAAACTTGAAACTTCTGGACATAAACACAAATAAGGCTTTTTGATACAGAAGAGAGAAATACACTTAGGGAGGAATGAACTTCCGTTCACAAAGTGCAGTGGGTAACCACACTGAGCCACTACATAACAGTGGGCATTGATTAGAAAGTGGACATACTTAAAATTTCGGAATCGTAGTGTCGGAAGGTTCTAACATGGGAAGGGGTTCTGCGCTACCGTAGAAATTCATCCATAACCTCAATCCGTGTAAAGCCTGTAACAGTGTAAGAGATGGTCATACAGCCTACAAAGGACCGCATCCTCTCTTTTTTAAGTTTTCAGTTATCCTTCAGTTTCATGGCACCCAGTGCAACGTCACCACTTTTGTTTAGACTCTTTATTGTTCTCTTCGGTTCTCGTGATCGCTCATCGGTTCGGTCATTCTCGAAGTACTTTTTCTGCTATTTTCCCACAACCAGATCACTTTATTGCAAAGCAGCAGCTGAAAACCGCACTGTTTCTTAAGTTTTGCACTCCAGTGAAGTGTTGACAAAAAATAACAGTATATGCTTTTACACTACATTTCATGGAATGTCTTCTTTACGATTTCCCGATCTTATCAGACTCGAGTGGTTTTTTATTACCTCTGGCCTTTTCTACAAGACGTGACTACTTTCTCCTCCCGTTTTCCGATTTCACTGGGAAAAAATACGAATTGTGCGAGAAATTCTCTCTAGCGTATACATTTAAATGAAATTCAAGCAACACATCCATTAAGTAACGCAGTCCAATTCCGATGCTATAATAATCAGAAGCACTTTCGGGTGCAATTGTCCCTAGCGCGTAACTTGCTGCAGTTATATGATCAGAGTTCCAATCCTGTGTATTCATTAGTCAACCAATGATCTGTGACAGGGTTTATTATAAAACCATTAATAGTTTTCCCTTCACGTGGGAGAAAAGTCAACAGTTTACTCTTGTAATGGATGGGTGTGCTCCTTTAATGTCTTTTCAATGGATTCCGGATTTAAAGACTCTCGGTTTTACACTGGCCTAATAACAGGACTTAGGCCCTGGATATCCATGGATTAATCCAGGATGTGGTCGAAAAGACGCATCTCAAAGATCCGATGTCACGGATTCATAATTTGTAAGCGCTTTCTCGTTGCTTGGAGTAGAAAATTTACACAATTAGCAAACTAAGCATCTGCGCTAAATTTCCTCAATCGCTTATATCTATTGATCGCAGTATCGTTACTCAAAGTTCATATTTTATTTCAATACATTTTCAATGAATATAGCATTCAAGCTCACACATAAATGAATTTCACGCTTGCAAATAAAATAAATTTATACAAAAATAAATAACACATTTCGTTTACTTTTGCTGATGATGATTCTTAGTTCCAATAAATTCTTGATTCCAAGGAAAAAATACGAGGTCAACGTAATTTTGATAGTTAAAAGAAAAGTTTAGAAAAAAAAGTTAGAAAAATAAATGTTTCAAGAAAAAACTCTCATTAAATTATTAACAAAAGTAAAAGTAATCAAAAATTTCATACCATAACACATTAAATAAATTTATATAAAAAGAAGTATACTTTTTGCGAATTTCCGTCTTGCTTATTTCTTGCCATAATTTCTTTCATAGTACTCCGTAAATAAGTTTTTATACGCTTTAAAACAGAAAACGATCTTTCTTTTGACTTTATAGGGAATTGTTAAAAAAATGTTCAATAATATTTCAACATTTGGGAATGTGCAAGGCGGCTTGATATATGTATGGTGTGGTTTTTATGGTGTCCTCGTTTTCTTTTAGAAATGTTAAAAAATGGTCAAATTTATCTTCAAAAGTACATACATCAATGTCACTTTTGTAAATATCTTTCAACTTTTAAACGTGTTCTTCTTTTCTTTTGATAAATACCCCCCCCTCTCCTAAAAAAATTCATTCGTCAACAACAATTTCATATAGTTCTTTCAGATAGTTCTGCCTTAGTGTTATCACATGCGACATAAAATGAATTGTCTATGAAATTTTCTCTTATTATAAATTCACGTGTAAGACTACTTTGTTTTCAAAATACATTCTTCTCTTTTGTTGCCTGCGAGTTTGTCCAACTTCCATATTAAATGATAGCCCTGATGATAGGGATGCGACATCGACAGCAAAACATAGATGTTGATAATACATCGCCCAAAAAAATCGATGTTTACAAGCATAAGTGTATTTAACCTTTCCCCCCATGACTTAAAACTGGTTTTAGTAATGTCAAACATTTATGTTCGCCGGGGTGGGGGAGATTTAATTTGTCACTTGCCTTGTTTGTTAATTTACAACTAAGACTTTTTTTAACTGTCAAAACAAAGTCAAAAAGATTCTATCTTAATCAAACATCGGCTCATATAAATCGATTGTAAATACATCAATGTATTTTTAAACATCGATGTTTTGAAAACATGGGCATCGATATCGCATCCCTACTTTTCAGACCCTTCACGCTTGGCCATTTGGGTCTAAAAGTATGTTCAATTTTCGGATTATAAAAACTATGCTACTTGGTTATTTTTTTAATTTTTGTAATGGTACTTTGTTTATTTAAAAATAAAACATCGGCAACGTAAAAACATCGACACGTAAAAACATCGATGGAAAGAAAACATCGGCTCCAATACAACTACTTTGTTTATTTAAAAATAAAACATCGACAACGTAAAAACATCGACACGTAAAAACATCGATGGAAAGAAAACATCGGCTCCAATACATCGATGGAAAATACATCGATGTTTTTTTATAAAAACTATGCTACTTGGTTATTTTTTTAATTTTTGTAATGGTACTTTGTTTATTTAAAAATAAAACATCGACAACGTAAAAACATCGACACGTAAAAACATCGATGGAAAGAAAACATCAGCTCCAATACATCGATGGAAAATACATCGATGTTTTTTATATAAAACATCGATGTCGCATCCCTACCTGATGCATCAGTTGCCTCTTTTTCAACATTTTCAAATTCTTCTCTGAAATTATTAATAACATTTTATAATGACTTAAGCAGAGGATTGATCCTTTAAATAGTTCGCATTCCACTGATTGCAGTTAATACTTGTAGCATTAATTCTTTGTAAAATAGTATTCCAAATAGCTGTCAATAAGGCGGTTTCATATTTGTCCATTTTCTTCAGAAGTGAAATCGCCTCCTCTATGGTAGCTTCTTTTTACTTCTTCTGAATTACAAATTTCACTTAAAGCCTCTTTTATAAGCGTGAAAACACGTTTCATAGCTAATACAGCATCTGCTCTTGTTGAACATCTTGTATTAGAAACTCTTTTCACTGCACTTAAAGACGCACATAGTTAAGGCGCTGTCACAACCTTTCTCGAACCCAAACGAAAAGACATATCAAGACCTCGGGACACCTTCGGGCCCTTTTGTATTCCGGGGCCCTACGCGTCCGCTTAGTCCGCTACTGAATAAAGGGAAAGGTACACGTTCAATCTGTTGTTGGCTTTAAAGTCCTCACGTCCTGGTGTGGAAGTTTGGAGAGTGGAGTGCCAATTCAAGTGCGATCTTGTCATCTGACCTTGATTTAATATAACGTGTTATCGTCCTCGATCTTTCCCTTCTGACTTCATCCCGAACAGTCGCCAACAGCCCATTGTGTTTCACCTGTGTAACGTTTACTAACTACTAACTACTTAGTACCATTTATAATGCCTATAAGATCCATATTCACATAAATGGATCTGATACTTCTGAATCAAATAAAATCATCCACAAATATATGAAACAGCCTTTTGTTTGCTTTTATCGGCTAATCGGCATTTCTTGACGCTTAAACCTATCTTTCCCCTCATATTTTATTTTCTGCGCTGATTTCTGTCTTCCAGATTTCTCTATGCTTTCTGCCATGAGACCGCTGATGAATTCCATCGGAATGGCAACCTCACCTGTGTAGTTTCAGCAAAAGTTGTGCAGCTAAAATCGAGAATATTTAAGGGAACTGAGACAACGCAAAACATGAAAATTTGTGGTGTACAAGACCTCCTTATTTTTCAATAAAAAAGAAATCCCTCAACTAAAAGACTATATTTATAAAAAGTACATGCTTCATTCATTATATTACAGTAAAAGTATATTCATTCTTTGCATTTTTTTTTTAATATGAGGAATCGAATATGTACTTACAATAAAAAGCCTTCAAAAACATGGTGATGAATAGGTACGCTTAAAATTTTTTCTACTGCTTGGAAAATCCTAGTGCATGCTTTAATATTGACACAAATGTATATGGATTGAAGCAAACTAATTTTTATTGCAGTATGTTAAATGTAAAAATTATTAAAAAAAAGTTGAATCGAAAAAATTTGAAATTCTGAAAAAAAGGCTGATTTTTCTCATAAAATTGGCGAATAAAAAAAATACTATCAATAAGAAATGAAATAAATTATGTTCATTGGATGAGTTATTACCATAGAAAGGTTCATAAAAAATTACACCTCTTTAATATGAATAGAAATTTTTACGAGCATACCTATTCATCACCATGTTTTAGAAGGCTGTTTATTGTAAGTACTTATTCGATTCCTCATATTTAAAAAAATAATGCAAAGAATGAATATACTTTTACTGTAATATAATGAATGAAGCATGTACTTTTTATAAATATAGTCTTTTAGTTGAGGGATTTCTTTTTTATTGAAAAAAAAAGGAGGTCTTGTACACCACAAATTTTCATGTTTTGCGTAGTCGAGAACGTCTCAGTTCCCTTAAACTAAGTGGCAAAAATGGCAATAAATCCATAACGTTGATTATATATTGCTAATATCCGCTGTTGCCATTCCAGAGTAAAAAAATAACAGAAAATGGGATGCCAGTTCAGGTGTTGACCTCGTCTTTTGACCGTGGTTCTATAAGACGAGGCGCTGTCATTGGATCCGTCCTCCGGGATTGATAATGGACCGTCTTCAATAGATCCAGTGCGACGTTAATTCAGCTACCTACCTCCAAACAAACGGCCCCACAGGTGATCGCGACGCACCGCTTACCGGATACCTCGGAACCTGACCTCCGGATGCCGAGTGACTAATTGGCAGAAGAAACCATTAATGAGAACGTTCGAACGAACGGAAAGCGAAAGCGGTCACGAATCTCAGTGGCCGTGGCAAGTGGTCTGTGATCAATTAGTCCACTCCAGACAAAACACCACCGGGCGAGCGCACTGTTTCGTTTCAGGGTGTCCTGTGTCACGCACGTGCACGACCGCAGGTGTGACGCACGAACCACCGAACACCCCCGTCTTCCTGCCCTTTTCAGCGCACTCACCTGTTCGCCTCTAATTGCCTGTTTAGCGAGCCCTCATTACGCCATTGTGTGGGTGAGTTCAATTCATTACTATCACCTTACATCGAAGGGGAAAGCAGGGGGGTGGGTATCTTCAACCGCGCAATGCTTTCTGTGGTTATTTTTGGTGTTCCGATAATTAATCGCTGTTTGTTGTTGTCGTTTTGGCTTTTGACTTTCATTTGTTTGAGCTTTCGGGAGACTAGGTATGAAAGCCGAGAACTGGGGTCTTTTGTGAGTTTGATTTATACGGATTACATCCGCAGAAGTAATCGAAAAGGAGGTTTGTCGGTGTTTGTGGACTAGGTGGTTTTCCTGAAATAAAACCGGAAGAATAAATATGGGGTGATTGGCATGTTTTCCTAAACGGGTCATTCCACGCAAAAAGAGCAAATTGTCTGGGACTGACGTATCACCGATTTTAATGAAAATTAGTGTTTAAATAGATCACGTATTGTAAAGAGGAATTGCCAAATATTAAATGTCTCAGAACTGCATATTTTATTTTTTTTATTGAATTTTAAAGTTCAAGATCACACAAATGTAGACTGTTTTAGCACTGATAGTAGCCTGTTTGAGACCCTATATTTCAAAAAGTTATTGACTCAAATAATAAATTTTTATATTATTACATTATTTAGTAAAAGTTCTTTTAGGAAATGTCAGATTATTGTTTAATATCCGGCACTTCTCGTTCGACAAAAAAAAAATAGAGATTTATCTATAGTATAGAGAGTTTATCTATAGTATAGATAAACTCTCTATACTATAGATAAATTTTTTATACTATAGATAGATTTAGATAGAAATATACTATAGATAGATTTATCTATAGTATAGATCTATTTATAGAGAGACTAATATAATACCAATTTCAAATTGCTCTAGTTGAAAAAAAATGGAAAGACAAGTACCAAAAAAAAAAACTCTTAACAAAGCCCTTTTACTGTCTAAAAGTTAGGTATAAGTTAGTGATTGTGTTCATATTCTTTGGTAAAGAAATAAATAATAAAAAAAATTAAATAATTGAAAACGGCGATTTTTTTCTGTTTTTTTAAATACAAATTTTATTGTGAAGGACAGCTCCGAAAAACTCCCAAGTTTTCAGTATTATGTGTCCAGATGTATATTATATGTCCTAAAATTTTCATCATTGTAATTTGCTTATTTTCGTCGTAGGAATATTTTTAACTAGATGAAAAATATAGTTTCATTTTATCGCATGATGAATCAAAACAGGCGGAAACACGCCAGTAAGACATCCATTTCCTCATTGAAAAAGATGCTATTACATTCAATGAGAGATAATAGAAGAAATAAACACTACTAAATGAATTATGGTTATAAATGTGCTTGTTTTGCTATAAACTGATAACTTTTTGCTGATCCGAAAGCTTTCGAACACCGGCGAATGTTCAAGTGGCAATCCATAAGTGTTCCATCCAGTGAAATGATCATTAGTCGGTTAAAGAAGTATTTTTGAATCCCTTGTAGTTTTTAGGAAAGATTATTACTATGTCTGATTTTGAAAGTAAAAGAGATTTTAAAATTCCTGAACTTTCGAACTGTGACGTGGGAGAAATGTTGCAAGAAAACTGCCGTAAAATCCATTATGTCAAAGAAACCGGATTAAACAACTTTCTGAACTTACAGATAAAGCCAGAGAACTGTTGTATTTGAGATTAGGTGGGAAGTTTGAAAACATTTGTCTTCACCATGAGAAAGTGTATTTACTGAAGTACACTTTCTTATTCGGACGAACTTGTTGTATTCCTTTTAAAAGTCACAAACGTGCCGTGAAAAAGTCCCTGCGAATAATAACACTGGATACTGCCAAGAAATCAGCTGGATTGCTCTTGCCAGGTAAAAAGATCTGTCTCACGTGTGAAATTGGAGTTAAAAATTTTATTGCAGAAGAGGATGCAACGGACTTTGATTTTGAAACGGAAGCTTTAGAGAAACAGTAGGATAAACTCAATAACAGCCGACAGAACATGGGAAATTCGACTGTTTAAAAGGTTCGTAAACTCAGCATGACTCAAAGAAAACATTATGGCAGAAGAAAATTACAGAAAATTGTTTCAACTGCTAAAACAAATTTGGGAACTGTTTTGCAAGTAAACCTCAATGAAATTAATAATACACGTGCGACTGAAAGTAATGAATATTTTTATTGCTTAATAGAACAATTGAAAGCAAAGTTTCCTGAAACAACATCCCCTGCAGAATATAATTCAAATTCTAACTGTTGTTCTATAGAGCTGGAGTCTGGAAAAAATATGGACAGAATTTTCTACCCCATTGTATTTAGCAAGGAAAGCAAGAAGTATTAAAGAGACGTTTGGAATTCTTGGAAAACCTGCTAAGAGACAAGGCAAAAAAATAAGTGACAATATTATTGCAATAGTTAAAAACTTTTACGAATCTGATGACATAAGTCGGCTATGTCCAGGAAAAAAAGACTATGTTAATATAAACACAGATGAAGGTAAAGTCCCAAAACAAAAAAGGTTGATTCTTTCTAACTTAAAAGATGGATACTAGCAGTTTAAGGAACAACATGGGAGTGCAAAGATTGGTTTCAGTAAATTCGTTGAATTATGAAATTTGAATTAAGAAATTAAAAATTGACCAAAACATTGTGTACTAGCTAGAAGTAATGGTACACATTCTGTGTGTGTGCACCATACATCAAAATATGAAATTGATGTTACACACTATTGAACCTCATTCTTTGCAAGAGCTAATGAAATTATATGTTTGTAACATTGAAACGGAAAAATGTATGTTCGGAGAATGTTATAAGTGTCCAAAAGATAAATTTCGTGCTCAAATAGAAAAATTTGAGGTTTTCCAAAAAGTAGAAGAAATTATTTAGAAGCGTTGGATTTCGACCGACAGATCTACTCTAATCACACAAGTTCAGTCAACAGAAGAATTTCTTGACTCACTTGTTGAGAGTTTGTCTGGATTGACAAAACATAATTTCATTGCTAAATCGCAGTTCAAATTTTTGGAGGAAAAGAAATTGACTGTTTCCCAGGAGGAGTGCATTGTACTTCTCGATTTTTCAGAAAATTATTCATTTATTGTTCAGGATGTAATTCAAGGATTCCATTGGGAAACTACTCAAGCTACACTGCACCTATTTGTACTTTATGGGAAGGATAACGAAAACGGGTTTCAAATGCTTT